>OX374631.1:10200000-12700000 GCA_947347705.1 Nymphula nitidulata
ATATGTACAACAAACATACTTTATGAGTTTTAAATTAAAAAAAAAGGCAAAGATATAATAATTAAGAGAAGAGTTCCTTCCCTTAGATGTAAAACTAAAAGACTCAGTCAATCTTATTGGCTAGTTTAAAAGTTTGGACGGCTTTAAAGTAGACATCGCATTCAACCCGTCATGGCGTGCTTCCGAAGGCTTGTTAAGCTATAGAATCCAACTGGCAATCGGTAAATCCCATTAATCCTTATTCACTGGCGTGATAGATTAATGCCTCGCACTTCATGTATGTACAGTTGAAGTCAGAAGTAGCTTAACACTGCCCTACCTTATTGTGCTCGTAAGTACAAACGACAGCCGATTCAGTGTAACAGTCGAAAAAACGAAAGCAACCTATTATATGTTAAAAAAGAACTCAATGTAACTGTTTTTAAAAAGAGACTAAAACATTTATTTAGCTAAAAGTATTATTATCATTTGAATGACTTTTTAAATGATAGGACAATTTTTTGATTGTAAAGAGTCATGCTAGAATATAATTTGACTGTTTTAAATTGACATTTTATTTTTACTTATTATCATCATTATTGTTTTTATTTAATACAGACCGATTTATACGCCGAAATAGACAAAAATATGTATAGCGAAACCTGTTAATATTGTGACCTCTGAATTTTAATGTATACTCATGTTTTGACAAATAAAATAATAACTGCATTGTGAGTGCAGTTGTTTTTTGAATCACGGCAAATTTTACTCAGCACCAACTGATAAGAAGTAACAAGGAAATCCACATGCGAATATAGCTATTACACGATGAACATACCATTCTAGTCGCCTCTACCTTACCGGTTCATAAGCCTTTTAACGCATCTTTTAAAGGAACCCATATGTAGCAGTTTAGTTAACAGTGTTTACTTTCAACTGCAGCAGTTAAGTTAAATCAGCTCAGTTTTAACGTTCCCCAGCTCCGCAGTAGACGCACAGGAAGCAGGTTGTTTCATATACCATTCTGTCGAACAAAATATTCTCCGCTAAGTCAGATTTAAAAAAACTTATAACTCTAACTATTCTCATATTGACCCATTCATAGCTTCTAAAAAGATTAAGTAAGCTTCTAACAAATTATAAGTATTAAAAATTTCATAACATGAATTACAATGACAGTAGTCGATAGTATCTACACGACATATTATTGGCTGGTCTTAAATTATACACACTGACACACACTCTCAGCACACACACACACGCACGCACAAACACACAAATTCCGTTCTTAGTAATTGTATAATGGAACATTTTCTCAGGAAACCTGTACTTGGCTTGTAATAGTATATTTCACCTAAAATACCTTTTTATTGTAAATATCTGCTGGTTTCTTAACAATAAATAAAATAAAAATACAGGTAGTCTGTGGACCAGCTTTACCCAGAGAGCCTACAGTGAGCTGCGTATCCAGTATAATAATACATTCAGGGTGTCGTTTGGGCTGCCGTGGCGCTGCAGTGCTTATGGTAAGTATGCTGAGGAGATGCTTGCACAGGAGACTACTATTCTATAATGCGTAAAAAGTCTGCTTCGCTTATGCTTATAATGCGGGGGAGTTTGCACCTCCTTTGATTTTATGATTTATCAAACTGCATGCTTGCCAAACAGCGGTTTATTGCGAGTATTTCAAGTGGCTGATCGGTGAATATCCACTGCTGCTATAAATGTATTGAAATTAACTAGGTATCTTTAATTTGAATGTATTATATACATAGTTTTTAAGCTAATTGATTGTTGCTAACCTCTATGAACTACATTATCTAATAATAAACATTTTTTTATAGAAAGGCGGGAAAACATGTGTGATAATGAATTCAAGTTTTGGAAGTACGACAAAGAAATGAGATAGATACTAAATTGTTCGTCATGTTGAAGTGGAAACAGTAAATTGATAACTGCGCAGACGGACACGCGGAAGATATGAACGCAATTGTTGTTTTGATACAGTAATAAAGTACTATCTACTGTTCGACCGTACCTATCTTGATCGATTCCAAACTAATGTATAAACACATTATGCTTTTATTGACGAAATTGTATGATTAGTGTATGCACACTATCATCACCAACCTGTATATGCCCCACTGCTGGGCTGCCCTACAACAAGGAAGAAGCACATGAGGTGTTTGGGCCATAACACCACCACGCCGATCACGTCAACCAATAAGTGATGTAATAACGGGTTGGTGGATACAAGAGGGTAGCAACCAGTAATCTACTGATTACTAATTTTGATTGACCCATCTCGGGATCGACCGTGACCATAATCACATCCCGCTGCCGCGGCTACTCCACTGCTGGTTGGCAGGTGAAAATAGTTTGTTGAAGTAAGAAGTTAAGCACCATGAGTAACAGCGAAGCCTGATAAGATAATTTTCCTTAAATACACATGTTCCATTTTTGAATGTAAAAATTCTGATAGGCATTCTTTATTTATAGGCCGTGTAGTACATAATTAACAAGTGCGAATCGGGTCAAGCGCAAGAGCGTTCGGTAATTACCCGGCACATTATGCGGACTTAAAATTTGGTTGTTTCATACCTACTAAGGACATATTAATTTAGTTCTAATATTTTGCAAACGGATCCCAAAATATAAATGGTTTTGATATTCTCCAAATATTTTTAACAACGTGTCCAACGATACATACACCACACACCGCACCATGCAATAGTCGAGAAAAAAATAATTCCCACTTTACGTATAGGGAAATT
Source organism: Nymphula nitidulata (assembly GCA_947347705.1). Taxonomy (NCBI): domain Eukaryota; kingdom Metazoa; phylum Arthropoda; class Insecta; order Lepidoptera; family Crambidae; genus Nymphula; species Nymphula nitidulata. The sequence continues at coordinate 10,202,754 of OX374631.1, forward strand.
TGATTTCAAGATTTTATTTTACTACTTTAATGACGCGATTAATATGTAGTATGTAATTATGCCTACTCGTATACCAAATTACAGAATTTTAGTACTTTAACAATCTCTGAGCTAAGCCATGGACAGACAGAATGACGGCCATGGCGAAACTGTAAGGTTTCCTCAAAAAGTATGTGTTTAACTATATTCTTAGGAAAAAGAAATATTATTCAAAGTATGAATATGGAACCCCAAAAAGTATGTGTTTTACTATATTCTTAGGAAAAATAAATATTATTCAAAGTATGGGTATGAATGAGTGACATTATGCCTGTTGGCACCACGCCTGAGGCTTATGATTTCATAACATTGTTTATTGTAGTCTAGCAATAAACTGATACTTATTGGCATATTTCTCATACTGCCGGGTCTAATAAAATTATTTTTATAACATAATAATATAAGCATAATATTTTATATCAGAATCCCATTGAAATATTTATTTTATTATCATAAGTGAATGGACAGTTAATTTTGTATAAGTATATGACGGTAATCCTCTTAAGTTTCTCTATCCTTCTCTAACCCTTCATCCATACTTCTTAATTTTAGGACTGTCCGTCCTAAAATTCAGAAGTGTGGATGAAGGGTTTGCATTTAAAAAATGCTACCGATTAGTGAGGAAATAAGTGTCTATTATACTCGTATCCATTGAATTACCCTGGTCTTCAAGAATTTTTAGTATATTTATAAAGACAGCGTGTTACACACGGGACATTATATTTATTAATAGGTGCTACAATACGGTCGGGGTTGGAAGTGCACTGGCCAAGTTCTGTATTGACATCTGCCGGCTGGCAGCGAGCCAGAATAGTTATGACGATGTATACCATTGTAATTTAACTTGATGTTTGGGAAAGGCTTAAGGAAAATGATATGTGCGGCTTTTAGTCATCTGGATAGATAAAAGGCATACTTCGGCGATAAAATACTACAATTCTTACAATAATATACCGATGATGAGATCGTTCCTGCATACGAACTCTAAAAGTAAATTAAAAGATTCATACGACAGCCGTCCAGTCAAGTGGTCAAGCCAGAGGATCTGGGTTCGGTTCATGTTTATACATTTGTTCACGAGTCATTTATGCGTTATATTGTATCTATAACTAAACCTCATAATGATGCTTAATTTGGAGTACAAATGAAGGATGAGTATAAAATAGCAAAAGCACAAGCTAGAGGAGACTCAATTGCTAGAAACAGGTGCCAGGTAAAGAGATTCTCTAGCACCGACTGTATTTTTCGCAATAAATAGTTGAAAATATATTTCGGAAGATGACATGATCACAAAAGCAACACAGATTCAAAAGTACATCTTCATTACCTTTAAATTTCCTAGGAAATTGGTTAGTATAAGTACCGATATACTAAGCGAATCACAAAGAGAGAAGTAATGATGAGAAAAGGACGCTTTAAAGTTGGCTTGGAAATGATGGCAAAAATACTGACAAAAAGCTACAAAAGACCTTTTACTACGACAGAGAATACGTGGAGCTTATATTTAGACAAATAAATATCTTTCAGCAAAACTGACAACAAGAAAGAGGTGTCTTAAATGAAATAATAATAATAAATTAGACTTGTTTGTATCTAAGAGTTAGTATCTAATATACGCTCTATTGAATCCTATTTCTACACAGTAATACTCGTATTCATGCAGAATAACAAACATACTAAGCAGAGCCCACCTACTGGCAGTAATTTATGGTGATATGTTTGTTTTGGCTCGGCTATAAGTTACTGAGCTCGCAGTTTGTTTATACAACAACCCCGAGTTATTGTCTTGTCGCACATGTTCCAATTATGATCGTTATTAAGCTACACCATTAGTGATCTAGTTCTAGTTAAACTAAGAGACTGTTCTAACTCACTAAGGCTATATGACTGTTCTAAATATAGATGTTTCATATCAAACATTGGATTGAATTTATATGCTAATTTTGAAGGTGTATTGAAAAAAGTATAAATCACCCAGATCGTTGTCGTTGCTAAGCTGTAAATGATAAAAGCCTTTGAGGGAACACTGATAGATATAGGAAAAACGATCAAAGGATATTCAGTCTTTCCTCTTTAGGAAGGACTTTCATCTTCAATAGGGTGGTCAAATAAAAGAAAAAATTTAGTTGACCGACTGAAGATCATTGTTGGAAAATACAACGAGAAAATCCAAATTCTTACTAATATTACAAATGCGAAAGTGCTTTTCGTTTGTTTGTTTTGTTGTTATGTCTAAACCACTGTACCGATTTAGAAGAAATAGAAATGGTTTGACACGGAAAAGACAAAGGATACTTTTTGAAGCCATAGCCGATATCAACGCATGCGGTAGCTGGTACAAAATAAATTTATGTATGATTTATACGTGTATAAATCTAAAATATAAATATAGAATACAAATGCCACATAAAAAAAACGGTTTTTCATGTTATGATACACATACTCGTATCAATATAGATCTACAGGCAGTATAAATTCTATACATATTTATACTTAGAGACCTGGCTATATGAAAATATATAATTAATATTTTAGAGCATTGAATTACACATTGTCAGTTCATTGTAAGCATTCATTGGCACCCCTAGAGTTCTTTAACCCGTCAAGCATCAGATTGACTTTTCAATTTTTATAACAGACTTGATTTTTCAATTTTATAACCCTCCGGAGGGATAACGCTGCTTGACAGATTAAGGACTACTTAAGAAATAGAACACAGTATAGTGCTAGTAAATTTTCTAAAGTTAATTTTAGAGGACCTCGGGGAGGTGTACTTGGCCCTAAATTATTTGTAAAATATCTAAATAATTTACTTCAACTCACTACTACAACAACTTACAACTCAACCCCCCCCCCCCCCCCCCTCTCTCTTTCAACTTACTACTGACGATGACACAGTTATTGTGTTTGGAATACAGTGCACACAGGAGCAGAAGAAGGCTCGCTGTAATTAATTAATTCGTATGAAGATCGACTTACTCACCCTGAACGCGCAGAAAACTAAATACTTACATGTGTTCAACTAAAATAAGACCACTCAGCCTCCGACGGAATTCTAAGTACAAATACATGAATGCGATCCAAATGCAATAAATAACAAATTTGTGGTAGGATAAAAAATGTTTTCAGTTAACCATGAAATTTATTTATTTTTAATTACAAAAAAAACAATACCATTTTATATAAATTTGCCGTTTTTTACTGTAATTTACGTTACTATACATAATGAATGGATTGTTATACACATACCTGTGAAATTATATACTTGGATGTTTTATTTGGTCATCGAGCTCCGAAAGTTCCTATTTGATTCAATATTAATTAAGCAAAATCATTTTAGTAGTAGATACTATCGTTCATCTAGAGAACAAGCTTTTGATTTTTAATTTTACAGATTAACGACTCTACACTCCAATCTGATTTAATGGATCGCTCTTTAAATCAAAACTAACTTGACTAATAATAAAGTCGTAATGAAATTTATAGACAGTTTATAAACGTGGTATAAAATACCGGTGTTGCTGTTTGTCAGTGAGTCAGTTGACTAGTAAAACGTTATAGCGTTACGTAGGTGTTAATTGAGTTACACTGATATATCTAAATAGCCTTGATTTTCATACACTACTTATAATAGAGCAGTCAATTGAGTGGCTATTATAGCCAGGTTTTTAGGGTTCCGTTGCCAATAAGGCGAAAACGGAAAACTTAAGGTAACTACATAGCTGTCTATGTGTATGTCACATCTGATGTATGCCTGCATTTTTAACACCAAAGCGTCACGGGACATGGAATCACCTAAGAGGGATTTTTATACCATACAAATCATACAATCGAGGAATAGGCGATCGAACCACCTACACATCAGAGGTTATCACTACCGATACTGGTTTTTGAAGAACGCCAGTGGTGGGACATTCATTCCATCTCCTCTCTCAAGTGTCTCAGATGTGAATCGCACAGCTCCGGTTTGGGAAATAGCACCGCAATTCCATGTTGGTCTAATGCTTCTGCATGAAAACAGTTGTAGTAACGACCAGGCCTAATATCTTCTTCGAGTCTTCTCGAAGACGGGTACAAGAGGGAAAAGGTATCATCATAAAGACAGAGTAATATTGGAAGACAGAAGACGTAAAGCAGAAAATAGATAATAAAAATAAAGGATCTCAGTGAAGAGATAGACTGTAAAACTATTCTACGTTAAGGTAGGTCAAGGAAGAGGGGTCTGTGACAAGGAATATATTTTTGTAATAATTACAAATAAATAAAGGAAAGATGATAAAAATAATTATGCTCCAGGCGGGAATTGAAACCGCGTCTCCTGATGTCCGGCCAGACGCGATAACCACTACGCCACCGGGACACTAGGTAATAAATAACCTATTAATTTCTTCACCGCTTTCTACTCTTTTTTAACGTTTTTATGGCAACGGTTATCTCACCACTCATTGAAGTTAACATAACAACTCTAGTGATCCGAAAGAATACTTTTACAAGCATAAACGTTTATAAACGTTAAAAAAGAGTAGAAAGCGGTTAAGAAATTAGTAGGATATTACCTAGTATTGCGGTGGCGTAGTGGTAATCGCGTCTGGCCGGACACCAGGAGACGCGGGTTCGATTCCCACCTGGAGCATATAATTTTTTCATCGTTTTCTTACTTTATTTGTAATTGTTACAATAAAGTAGGCGTGTAAAGGCATCAAAAACATTAAAATGTGAAAGCATTTCTTAATACGATTATTTTTTCATAAATCTTTCATATTAAGTGAAGCCCTAAAAAGGTATTTAAAAACGAAAACAAGTTATTTATTTAAATAATAGTTTTAATCCGCATTGCTACGTGATCCTTAGTGCATATCCGACATAGTCTTGGCTTGTGAATGAAAAACAATAACTAGCTCGTTAATGCGTTTTACAAAGTAGAAGGGCTTTAGATCAATGACTGTTCCCTTATGCATTTTATGCCAAATGAACTTTATAGAATGAACAGTCGTATAGGGTAGGTAGTTTTTTTTAGAGAAGCTGATCAATAACTTCTTGATAGCTTAGCTCAAATCTGTGAAATATGCAATGATTTTATATTTTTGAGAACACGCCGGCGCCTGCTGTCTGGTAAGGGATACAAAATTAAAATGTTGATTTTATTTGGAAATCTTACAGTATTACATACAACACAATATAAATAAATGTGCGTGTAAAAACTAATTACAATCTTATTATTAATATTTCAGCTATAAATTGGTGTCAAAAAAGGTCTTTTTCGATTTGCATATGTTCGAATAAGAAAAACCAAAGACTTAAGCCTTCATTATATTATCTACAAGCACTCATTCTTCTGACTAAGGTTAATCTCTAAACACTGCTTATAGTATTTACCCACTGAAACGTAAATGTACTGGCAATTGGAGAACAAATCAGACCGTTCAACTTGAAAGAACTTACAAATGAGCTTGACTTCTCAATCATGGTTGTTTCATAACAAAGTAAACCGAATGTAGTAAGATATAAGATTTGAATTCGCATCTAAGTATGATCGCCACAAACGTGACCGTCTGCGTTTGCGCACTAAACATTGACCTATTTACAAAGGCGTGAAGCAACGGTCAGCCGTCTGATAAATAGATGCGCATGAGTTGATTTTTTTGATAAATGTTAGTATTTTATTCTTTACATCTAATCGAATTCATTTTTAACCTACTTCGAAAACGAGGAGGTTCTCAATTCAGTTGTTACGTTTTTTTTTCTATGTATGTACACCGATTACGCCGATATTTCTGATCCGATATACATGATTCTTTTTTTGTTGGATGCAGAATAGCTGCCATTTGGTAAAACTTTTTTTTTTAAATCGATTCATTAGGTTGGTTTTTAAATCAAAATAAGTGGAATGAGAAAGTCATCTACGTATGCGAAATTGCGGATTTTTGCTTTCCTATGACTTTTTAGTGAAAGGATACGATCTTTGATCTTAGAAAGTTATCTATCACTAAAAATTGTTGAAAAAAATTAAAACTGACTTCAAAAAACTTAAAAGGATAAAATAATTAAATTTAAGTAGGTACTCATCAGTTAGAAACATTTTGTTTTTAGTTGGTGCTAAGTTATTTCCAGAAACAATAGATAGTGAAGTACCGACTCCAAAAAATATTTTTCTAGAGGATGAGTACCTAAGTACTTAAATAATTTTATCCTTTTCAGTTGTTTGAAGTCGGTTTTAAATAAATCATTTATCGTTACCATCCTAAGCATAATACTACCACGCTGGTTCAATACGGGTTGTTGAAATAAATAAAGTACCTACTATTGGTGGACATCACTTTACTAAGTATTTTATATTTATTTTATTACAACACGTAGCCATAGATTTTTCACAAATAATATTACTGTAGCAGAAAAACAAATCATGTAGTGATTACACACTTTTTATAATAGCTACAGGTGAAAAAAAATACGACCAATTTATTATGAAGGTTTGTATAACATAAATACTTCTTAATTCGAATGTTATAAATCTTCCCGTCTATTTTGTTTTCTTACTTTGGTTGCGATCGTAGCTTTCGATCGCAACTACTATAATAAAGGGGAAAAGTTTGAATGTAGGGGGAAATCTCCGGATAAAATCATTCATCCGATTTCAAAAATGCATATCTGAAATAGACCTTTAGGTTGGACATAAGCCGCGGAAACAGCTAGTGTATTATCTATTACTGCCATGCTAAACGCCACTGTTATAAAGGCGTGCGATGTATATTTATCTATGAATATCGTGAATTGTGGCAAAGGTCAATTTACCTACGATTTTTATACAATAATTTCAAAGTTTTGTCTGAGCGAACAAATAATACATGTAAATAATACATGTAGTAATAATACATGTAGTAATATATGTGTAAGTGCTTCTGTGAAATCAGTCTTTGTGTTGAAGAGCATTATTATTATTTACTTTTGGGGCTTATCAGTCTTGTTTAGAGTAATTTGTCATTGCGACATAAAGGACCTATTGTGACTGGCCGCCAGTATTTGAAGAAGAGCCTTGATTTGGGCACTCTCCATCATTTTTAGGATTTTCCCAAACTCAAGGATCTTAATATAAATTGGGTTGATAATGTGTCTCCTCAGATGAAGGCTTCTTTTGTGGTTAAAAGTCCACAGTTGCATAGAAAGTAAATGATGATCATTATGGAAAATCATTGTAATAATGTTAACTTAGCATGAAAGACGTTAAGAATTTTATCGTGGTTAGATATCCACCCTATCAAAGTAGCATCAAGACTGTCATCATATATTTGTGTCAAACTCTCCCAAGATGCATTGAACTGCAGAAATTATGAAAATACATGCTATTATGTCTGTATAGGCTTCACTCTTTACCGTGTCTTCTATAGGAAAACTCAACAAAACTAGAAGGAAAGTCAAATTTGACGGTTTCAAGTTTCAAAAACAGGCTAACTGTGTTTTTCGAGCTAATAACAGAATTAATCATTTCCTTTTATTTTACAAATGACGGAAAATACTTTGAAAAGAAATCTCATATTCACTTTGATTCTTATTCCTTGAAATTTTCAAACTCTATTATTATCTTGTATTTGGGGCTTTTCGGTCTTTTTAGACTGATTTGTCACTGCGACCTAAAAGATCTATTGTGACTTGCCACCAATAGTTATAATAAAACCTTGATTTGGGCACTTTCCATAAATTTTAGGATTTTCCCAACCTCAAGGGTCTCAACTTCATTTGGGTGAACAGTGTGTCTCCCCAGATAGAGGCTTCGTTTGTGGATAAAGGGTCCACAGTTGCAAAGGAGGTGCATTGGGGTTTCGCGCTCCTGTGTACAGAATCTGCAAACATCCGAATCACTTAATTTTAGGTTGAATAAGTGTCTGTTCAGTTTGCAGTGGCCTGTTAAAGCTCTAATCATGGCACTCGCGTTACTCCTGCTGAGCTTTATCAGCTCTTCAGTTCGTTTAGCACAGTAGCCATGTATCAGGGACTTTGAATGTATCAAACCAGGTGTCCTTAGCCATTGTTCGGAGGACTCCTGTATGAGTTTGCTTTTGAGATAGTGCATGGCCTGGTTCTTTGAGATTCCGCAGAAAGGTTCCGGTCCAATCTGTCGTCCCTGAGCCCCAGCTCTGGCTAATTCATCGGCCTTTTCATTGCCTATGACGCCAGAGTGACCAGGCACCCATCTCAGAGTGATTCTGTTGTTGATCCCCAGTGTATTTAATTCCTCCACGCAGTCTTTTACTAATTTTGAATGCAGTGTATTCGCATTTATAGCATTAAGCGCTGCTTGGCTGTCGGAGTAGATGTAAATTCTTTGGTTAACGTAGTTCCTTAGGCGGTTAGCCTGCACACATTCAATAATGGCGCAGACTTCCGCCTGGAAAATGGTGGCGTATTTTCCGAGGTTGACGCTTTTACTAAACCTTGGTCTGACTCCATACACCCCACATCCTACGTTGTTACCCATTTTGGAGCCATCTGTAAACCATGTGAGGCATCCAGCTTCGGAGGGAGTAGTGACTTGTGGATAAATGTTGTTTTGGGTATTCGCCCAGTCCTCCCTGCTAGGCAGTTCAACTGTATAGTTTTTGTGGAAGTTGAGTTGTGGTAGCATGACGTCAGAAGTCATTGCTAATGGAGGTAGTTCAAACACAGCTTGATGTAATGATCGCAGTGTTTGAGATGCCCATTGTGCTTTCCCAGAGACGCCTGCCCTATACATTCCAGCCTTTGCCTCTTTTCCAATAAATAGATCCAGAGGCGGTAGGTTGAGAAGAGCATTAAGGGCTGCCGCCGGGGTTGTGCGCATAGCACCAGTTGCCATCAAGCACGCGGTGCGTTGTAAGCTGGTTAGCTTATTGATGGTTGTTATTTGCCTGACTTTTTTCCCCCAGACTACGCAGGCATACGTTAGCATCGGCCTTACGATGGAGGTATAAAGCCATAGGGCGATTTTGGGGTTTAAGCCCCATCTCGTCCCTGCAAGGCGGTGACATATTCCTAAGGCAGTTGTTGCCTTTTGGATTACGTTATTTAAGTGTGTTTCCCAAGTCAGTGTCTTGTCAATTGTTACGCCCAAGTATTTGACTTCTTGGGAAAAAGGTATGGATGTTCCTTTAATAGTTAGTGTAGCAAGCTTGTTTAGCTTGCGCTTCCTAGTAAAGGGCACTATAGTTGTTTTGGAGGGGTTAACCCCCAGTTGGTTGTCTGCGCACCATTTGACAATGGTATTCAGAGCTCTTTGTAGTATTGATGATACAGTGCTTTGGCAAGGACCTATAACGTAGGCCACTACGTCGTCGGCATAGCCCTGCACATCAAAACCCATTTGAGTTGTTTTTGTAAGGAGTTCATCCACAACAAGTGACCAAAGCAGTGGAGACAGTACGCCTCCCTGCGGACATCCCCTTGTTGTCTTGAAACTTCTTGTTATTCCGTTTAGATTTATCTTAACAGTTCTATTAAGCAGCATTGACTTTATCCACCGGGTCGTTGTGTCATCGATCCCTTTGGGTCCCATACCTTTGGTAAGGGATCCAATAGTGACATTGTCAAAAGCTCCTTCAATGTCGAGGAAAGCACACAGAGCTATCTGCTTGTCTTCCAGAGCTCTTTCAATCTTATCCGTAAGTTCAAGAAGAGCAGTTTCCGTGGATTTCCCTTTTTTATAAGCATGTTGCTTGGAGTGTAAGGGGAGTTCCTTCAAAGGTCGTTGCGATCGAAAGCTACGATCGCAACCAAAGTAAGAAAACAAACTCTAAATATTATCTTTATAAAACATTAGCAGAGTTAAAATGAATATCTGCATATTCCATCTCTCTATCCTGTGTTCATATTGGCAATTGGCAAGGTATCAAAGCAAAAAAATAAATAAACAAGCACCGCGTTGTTGTGAGCGATTTAAACATATTTTTCTTTATGTGGCCGGTTTAGCGAGCTCGCAAACAACCCGCCCGGCATTGATAACTTCCACTTCGTATAAAACTTCAAAGCTGCTTTATAGGTACTCCGCGTTTGGCAGTTTGATAATTCAACTTATAAATTTATGTGACAAATGGAAACAAAATAAAGAACAATAAAGGAATTTTGATATAATAAATAATTTATTTCTAAGTACGGCAAATTTTAATACAAGAAGTTCCTATAGTGAAAGACAGCTAGTGAAGTATGTGCCTCTTCGTGCCTCTTTTGAAGGAGCTTATGTTATAGGTAAGAAGAGTACCACATCAACTGGAAAAGAATTCCAAGTTTTTAGATGTACGCCAAAGAAACGAGTTGCTAAATTACTTTGTACGTCATGTTGAGGTAAAGACAATAAAAAAATGTTGATTATGACGACACGTTTGCTCCTGGGTAGGAACAGAAAGGTGAGATAAGGGTGGGAAGTTCAACAGATCACTTATTCTAGTTGTTTCAACGCTATTGTAGAGAATTAAAGTAGTTTGTGATATCTACCTTGCCAATGATACGGACAGCATGACGCTGCAAACTGTTCTTAGTGCGCAGAGGAATAAGTAGGTACATAGAGAAGCCATCCGACTGTGCGAGCAATATTTCTCGCGAGACACAGCATAGACTAGAGATATTATATAATATACTGGAGCAGAAAGTATGCGGAATGTCCTAAAACATTTTGGTATGCAAAGGCTCTGATAATTTTTTTATACGCCTAACTTTAATACAGCAAGGTGGCACACAAAAATGAAACCTGCCTGATTTTAAGCAGTTACTGCAGCCTAAAGACTAAAGACGGCTGACATGTAAAAATCGAGAGGAAGCGTAATTTTTGTCGCATTGGAGATATTATGGTCAATTTCTCCTCCCAACACAACGCTTCCACAGTGGGTTACAATGATCTTACTCATCACAGGACGCAATACTGCTAAATAATATTATTTTTTCTTTATTCAAACTTATTTACCTCGAAAACCAATAGTTACACTATCCACAAAGATAGAAAGGCCTACTACAAATTAGTTACCAAGCAACTTTGAAATTACTATTTTATTAATTTAAGGATTTTATTTAATATTTCATAATCGAATATTGTGGATAAATTAATGAAAAATTACTGATTAAATATATTTTTGGTTAATAGTTTTTGATGATGATTTGCAAAATTAATTTATTATTATTATTATTTATACGTATTTTAATATTTAAATTTGCACGTCTGATAGCAGTCTGGATACAATCTCTAGTATCTAAGACTTTGTAAGACTCCCATGTATTCATGCAAATAAATGATGATTATGATTACTAACCTCTGTTTTTTTAGTAAAATAATAAAAATTGCTAGTCAACAAAACTTAAGTAAGCATATCTATCTCTGTGGTTTGTATATTGGGACCGGACGGCGCCGCCCGGCGCTATTAGATATGAAGATAAAATAAAGGAACTGATGCGTGTCTCTGTTTAAAGTTACCAATAATAATGTACATACAACATGCATGTATAACATGTCTCTACAACATATGTTCCTGCAATGGAGTCGTGAAAAGGCACCTTTTGGGTCGGCAAGGTGGAGACAGGTAGAACAGGGTGTATAAACTGCGATAGCTGTTTTTACATTACATAAGAACTTTTCTTACCGCTTCACAGCAGGTGGTGTTGAGTCGTTTGCCGTGCTTTGTATAAAAATTAAAAAAAAAAGATAATATATTTTACAAAAATATATTGTTTTCGATGCATAATGAATTTACATTTACGTGCCAATACGTAGGGAATAAAATAATCCAAAGTTCTCTAATTTGAATTACTTATTTTACTTTGAAATCGTAAACGTAAAGAATATTTAACCGACTTCAAAAAAGAAGGAGGTTATACGTTCCACTGTATGTATTTTTTTTTGTATGTTTTATAACAGTCAACTGGCAAAATAAAAAGTTACTTTAAAATAAAAAAATGTAAGTAAGTAGAATAGTTGTATATAAATTACCTGGATGAGGGTGTCCATGGGCATCATCAGCTGGGGGCTGCATAGATGACAGTGCCGAAAGCGGTGTATAACGTGAGCCATCCTCGCGAGAACAACCCTCCTGGGAGAACAACAAAAATAAAGGGATGTCAACATTATACTAGCTAAAAATACTGTTTAATAATAACAATAATAATTTACTGTATTTTGTTTATTTACTGTATTTTACAGAACAGTATTGTTATTTATTTATTTATTTATACTTAACTTTTATTTTAGCAGTTATCTTTTACTATAAAATATGTACATAAATGAATGCACATTTAATATTAAAATGCATTCCTTTAAACGTAAAGGATAAGCCAAAAGTTAATGTAACTTTGGTTCATAGATTACTTATAGGCAGTTAGGATCCCTGACGCTTCGTGAGTTTCACATAACATTTATAAGGTTTAACACACCAGACGATATAATCTGCGTCAAGGGTAAAACGATGGATACTCCTTTCCCGCGCAAATCGCTTACGCCTCAATTGATAACGTGAATTTATACCAAAGTCACCATTAACCGTATAACAAAGGGTTTACTTTTCCCTACATGTTTCCCGAGGTAAAGCTATGAAGGATAACGTGGGGATGAGATCCCGAGGCGTGTTTACATAGAACTTACTTCATTACCGGGTATTAATGGGAGCCAGAGCGCCAACGGGTATACCATCTTTATTACGTACCAGTGTTACACGCTCCAATTTGCTGACTTTTAACTAACAGGGCTTACGGTATATTATTCGTTGGAGCTCAACAAGTTTTAGTCACATTAAAGATTCATTTTATCAAATTAAAGCCCGCATCTATTAATTAAAATTAATGTTTAATTGGATATTAGAATTTTAATTGAGATCATACCTTTTCACAGTTTGCTGTAGCTGTTGTCTGTGTGTGGCTTGTGGAGGAGATACGGTATTGCATAGCAGTACAGAAACCTTCATGGTGTGTGGAGTATACTCCAGTTATGGTAACATCGGTATCTTGATTCACTATGACTTCAACTTTTTGCTTTCTATCAGTTAGACTTGTTTCATCATTTTCTTTTTTCGTATCTTCGCTTTTTGTTTCCGACTTAACGCCGGAATGTACCAAGTTTTTTGGCTTCTGAGAAAAAGATTCGTCACTACATGAATCTGAAGTAGTATCATCTTTGTTAGACTTTGGTGACCGTTTTTCATAGCTTGCAGCAAGAATCGCTGTTGCGTTCAAACTTGCCATACGTTTTTGAACAACCATGTCCTTAAGGTCCATTACCACTTCATTTCTATTTCGCTTCTTTTTTACAGGAACTCCAGCTGTCTTTTTCATTTTGGCCGGTGGTTTATCAGTATCAGACTTAGTGGAGGTAATCTTAGTATTGACTTTCTTTTTCTCAGTACTTACATTTTTCTTTTTGGTTTCTAGCTCACTATCTTCACTAGATGATGTGGAAGATTTGGGGTCCCAATATTTTCCTGCACTTCTAATGCCTGGCACGCCGCGCAAAGTCCTTGAAGGTGGATTATCATCAGAGCTCTCAGAGCTTTCGTCTTTCTTTTCCGTCTTGTTTTCATATTCTGATTCAGATGTGCTCGCTTTTTCTGTCTCTTTTACCTTTGACTCCTTCTTTTTAGTAGCTGACGGTTTGGAAGTGCTTGGAAGTATATGCCTATCAATTGTTTTCATCAATCCTAGTTCCAAATGAGTTCTACTTTCGTTTTCATACAAGCAGTGAACTTTTGCCATCGCATTTAGTGATGCCATTCTATGCTTTTTGGGACCACTCCACATTGATAGGAGTTTTAATCTTCTCTTACTAGGTTTTTCTCCTAATATAAGAGAATTATCTTTAAGGTCAACCAATGAATCTTTTGATAGCTCTTTTAATTCTTTCGACGAGGTTGACTTTTTGGCACTGTCAGTTATCCTTTTATATTTTTTATTTTTAACTTTTTTATTCTTAGGAGTATCAGACCCTGATGATTCTTTGGTGTCATTATCATCGTTAGAATCATTCAAACTTTCTTCTGATGAAGTATAATGGAAATTGCTAGTGTTAAGTGAAAATTTAGATGTATCAATTTCTTCGTCTGACATGCTAGGCTTCTTTTGTTGCTTTTTAGGCTTAGTTGGTGACTTCTTCGATGCAACGGGAGAAGTAGTTTTAGATGCTTTTTCAATTTTACTAGGGGTTGGATCATGGTCAAGAAATTTAATAGGACTAAATGGTTTACCAGTGACACTAGATTTTCTTGCAACCATTTTATAAGACTTACTTACAATAGGTTTTGGTTTATCATCCGCATCCTTATTATCGTCTGTTGTATATTCAGTATTAGACGTATTTAAAGGTATTTCAGTTGCAGAAGCAGTAAGTTCTTCAGATCTTTTATTCGCTTTTAACTGCTTTACAACCTCTTCTATAGGTCTATGCGGTGAGTATTTCTTTTTTTCAGATTCTGTTTTTTTGTCAATAATTGTCCCTTTCACTCTAGCAATAGGTCTCACCCTACCCACATTTTTGCTAACGGGGCTGCGAAAATCAGATAATATGCTTTTAGGTGAATCAACCTTTTCCGTGAACGTGTAAACATCAATTTCAGGTCCTTGAGAGACAAGTGTATTAGATGTAGCCTTTTCTTTGTTGTTGTCATCGGATTTTGTTTCAAATTTCATCGATAAAAACCGTTCTGAAACGCTTAGATTACCTTTAGAATTTTTGCAACATTTCACATCTATGTCTACAGTTCTTGGTGTTCTACTTGAAGTGAAGAATTTTGGAGGCCTCTCGTTTTCTACTTTTGGTGTTTCTAGTTGATTATTTGATGCAGTATTAGTTGGACTCGAAATTTCTGGACTACTTTTAATCTCACTTTTATACTCAGGCTTTTCATCAACTTTAATTTCCATTTTACCATCGCTTTTGGTTTCTTGTAAGTCTTCATTGCTCCCTGTAAGCTTTTTAGTATCATCACCTTGTATAATACTGTCTTTGTTCTTTTCGTCTTCTTTGGACTCATTATCCCGAACACTTGTTTTTGGCAAAACAGGAGATTTTTTCTTTTGGTTGGATACATTTCCTTTTTTTATTACTGTCTTTGCTTTAGAAAATTTTGATGTAGGCTTTTTAGCAACTTCTGAATTTATTTTGTACTTGATATCATCTGTATCTTTATCGTCTTTTTTGATGTTGGCTTTTACTGTTTTAGCTTTTTTAACTATTTTAATCGGTCTTTTTGGGGCAGCTTTCTTTACATTGGTATCTGGAATATTCTTACCAATTTCTTTTTTCTCTTTAACCTCTTTTTTCGACTTTTTGACCGGTGATTCACTTCGAGAAGAATTGTTTCGTGAGGGTCCAGGCTTGCATGTTTCTGGAGAAGGCTCATTTTCAACCCCAGTAGTAGGGACTCCTTCAGTTTTATTGCTTGAAACATCATCTTTAGATGTATTTCTTTTAGGGCTTTTAACTGAAGTTTTACTAACAAGTGTTTTAACTTTTTTTGGAGATGTAGATTTTTTCTTAGGTTGTTTTGTACTTGAGCTTGCTTTAAAGGTTGTTTTACTCAGAGCCCCTTTCTTAGGTACAGGTTTTGAAGTCTGTGACCGCATTGTCCGTTGTGGTCATGTGAATGGTACCGTCATTGATGGGGTGATGGTGGTGATCACATCCTGGAACAAGAAAAAAAAAGTTAGACTAAATACTTCAAAGAAGAAGACAAAAATATGCTAAATTTAAAATGTAGCTCTGAAGCTACATTTTAAATTAAGCATATTTTTTAAATACCTATGGAAGTTATAACATCTAATAATTTTGTTCTGAAATTGATATAATAATTCAGTCGGCTGCTATGCAATCCGCTTCTTAGTTCATCAAACAGTTAGCTTTATGGGAATGAAAAAATCTTTTGTTGATCAATTTAACTCGCGACAGTACAGATGGCCGTATTGTAACGCTCGCTTGGTTTTTCTCATAAAATTGAAATATTGTCTAAGTTATTTTTAGATTATGGTCCCTGTAGTATCATCGTATCGACGGTCCCGAAGAACAACGTCTATTGTTACTTTAGTACAAAAGTTAGTTTATTTGATTATTTCCATGTAAAACTACAACTCTTTCTACGCATATTTAATTATTTTTTCTATACCATATAGTTTTTTAACATTTTCAAGTTAACAACGTTGTAAGTGTATTATGAACCAAGCGCATATGTGACTCTCGCGTGGGGCATGGGCGGTGAAAAGTATTCGAGTTAATGTTACTTGTGGCGTTGTAGACTGGAGAAAGGACGCGCAAACGGCGGTCACCGCATACTACCTTAATTGAATGTTATTTATGATAAGGCACTATTAAAAGTCGTCATTTCAACATGAATAAGCATAGCAGATCTTAAAAAAATCTTAATTCCCTCAAAAACTAATTGAATAAATGTTAAACAGTTGCCAATAACTACCAGTGAAAAATAAAATATTATTATCAGCCTATGATATTCACTGCTGAACAAAGACCTTCCCCATCGAATTCCAATTGGACCGGTTCCGCAGAGCCTGCAACGAACGGCTCCCCAAGATCCTGACCAGGTCGTTAGTCCATTTAATGATCGTGATCCTGTGTGGTACGTGGTCACCATTTTAGAACTTTAACGCCCCACCAGCCGTCAGTTCTGCGTGCTATGTGCCCTGCCCACTGCCGTTTCAACTTGATAATCAAAAGAGCTATGTCAGTGACTTTGGTTCTTTTACGGATCTCTTCATGTCTGATTCTATCTCGCAGAGAAACACCTAATATAGCTTGTTCCATAGCTCGTTGGGTGACTGCAAGCTTGCACAGAAGGCTCTTTGTAAGCGACCACGTTTCACAGCCGTATATCATTACTGGCAAAACACTGGTCGAACATTTTCGACTTCGAGCACTGAGGAATTTTGTACGAGAAGATCTGACGCAATTTCCCGAACACTGTCGATCCGAGTTGGATTCGTCGATTTACCTCTTTCTGAAAGTTGGAGCTTATTTTGTTTTGGGAACTGACACTTTCCCAGGGAAACCGGCAGAGCCGTGGCGGGTGGCGGGCCCTTCATTCGGGCGGATTCTGCCATGACTAGTACATCATCGGCAAATCAAAGATCAGTGATGTACTCATCCTTGATGTTGATGCTGAGTCCTGTCGAGTCCAGTAATTTAAAAATGTCTTCGGAGATATTACATCCCCCTGTCTTACCCTTCTCTGCTGAGATGTTTCGTGATAGCCCTAGAAAACTGCTTGTAAACGTGGCTCCTAAGCGTGATGGGTCTGTAGTTACTGAAGTAAGGTTTTGTCACCTTATTTGAAGAACAACACCACTAGGGCCCTGTTTGATCAAACTTACAAGTCTACAATTTCGTAATAAACCTACATTATTGTAGAATTGTAGTTGTAAAAGCCGTTTAATAAAGCTACTAATGTGTAATAGTAATACTGCTAAATACTTGGAAAATTCAACACCTGGAGACCTTATTTAATAGATCTTTACAATTATAAAAAATGCCTGTAGATTTTAGACATAGAAATGTACATATTTGTAGTGGCACTTTACACAATTAAATGTAATATTTTTATGAAAAACTGCAATCGCCTCCTCATCATTCGGGTTTGAGGTTTAATACAACTATTTGAATTAATTATTTGTTGAGTTATTATAATACATATCATGGTTGACAATAATTAATTTTTTTGTTAATATTTTTATATTTTACCCTCATATAGCTGTATAAAACAAAATTATCTACAACTATGTCTAAAGTCGACTTAATTGATACGACAATCCGACGTCCAAGTTAAAAGTGAAATTAATTATATTTCAAAATATTCGCCTACGTCACAGGAGGGAGTTCCTGAATATTTCTCGTCAATGCTTTCACTACTACTTGACGATGTAAGCACCATATTAGTAACAAAGAAACTTTTCTACACAGGGTAAGGTCACATGTCAGAATTTTATTACAATTCTAAAAATATGTAAACTTGTAACTACAATCCTATGTTTAATAAACGAGTTTTTCCTACAAATGTGTAGATTTTTGCCTGTTAAGTGAAAAGTTTTTTTAAACAGGAATACGTAAAACTGTAGCTACAATTCCACTAATTTGTAAGTTTTCCACTATTCATCATCATCATCATCACCAGCCTATATACGTCCCACTGCTGGGCACAGTCCTTCCTACATGGCAGAAACACATGAGGAGTTTGGGCCATAACACCACCACGCTGGCCCAGTGCGGGTTGGTGGGTTAAAGCGGTTGCAGTAACAACCGGGGCCAACGGCTTAACGTGCCTTCCGAAGCACGGAGGAGCTCAAGATTATAAATTTGATTGACCCATCCAGGGACCAACCATGGCGAAAGTTGCTTTGTTTTCGTAATCGAAACCAGAGCGCTCAAACCACTACGCCACCGAGCTCCTCAAACTATCTATCTATTTCCACTATTACAAAATTGTAAATTGTGATTTTTATTAAACAGAAACTTGTAGATTTCTAGCCTGTAAAATACAATTACAATTTACAATATGTAATGTTATTCCATCATACCATACTTCCATAGGTATTTAAATAAACCAGGGCCCAGGCCTCTGCTCCACGTTTGTGGCGTTGTACCCTCAACTATAGCGGAATTGTCGTCCTCTCCCGGTGGCTTGTTATTGATATTTGCCTCTCACCGTACGGTGATCGCTACCGATTTCCAGAGAGACAACAATCTGTCTTTCAGTGGTCATGATGAAGTCGATCTTGTTGCTAGTGGAAACATCGGAACTCATTCAGGCCCATTTCTTGTGCAGCGGCTTCTTGAAGAAGAGTTTATTATGAGGAGTCCCTCCTTTTCCAATAAATCGGCCAGCTACTGTCTGTCTCCTGGGGTTCCGCTGCCCAAAGCCAAATTGGCCTACTCTCAGCTGATGCTCGCTCCGTTTGTCCAGCCTTGCAATAAAGTCCTCCATAACAACAGTGAAATGAGTTTTTGAAGTAAATATGGGTCTAGATATCTCCTCATACATACTTTCTACCTCACCATCAGGATGTGTCGAGGTTTGGGCGTTCACCTGTATGACCTTCATCGAATACCGTTTGGTGATTCTGAGTATACTACCCTCGCCGACTCCGAAACACTCCGAATCGCCAGAATTTTATCGATGAGGGACTTGATGACGAGGAACCTAACACCACCATGGGAAAGATGGTCGCCCTCTCGGTGATAGAACAAGTTACCGGATTTGAGGATAATCGTGTACTTTCCTTGTCTTCGGATTTCAGATAATCCTTTAATATCCGTATGTAACATGTTTATTTTTTCTTCCAGCTCTATTATCTTTTTGTGAGTCCTCAATGTAGGTGTCTTAAATGGGGCCAGGTCCCAATTGTCGTTGTTGGTAGCCGAATCGCTGCCGGGGATTTTTAGCATCCCCTGCCCGACCGTTACCGTGACCGCTACCGTAGTCAGGAGCAGCGAGACCGCCAGGGACTGAGGATCGATACCGTGTCCTGTTTAACATGAGGGGAATTCCCATAATCACCACGCTTAGCTAGCGGGTTGGTGATCGCAGTGATTCGCTAGTATTGCTAGTATCTGGGGAAGATTGTCCCTAAGTCGGATCTTACGACTTCAACGTGAGGAGATGGGGAGGTGCTGTTTTAGCCCGGCACCACAATGGCTTTTTATTATATAATTATAATAAAGAGCCCGTTATGTTTATTGTTATACTTAATTATGCTGATGGCTTCATGTCGGGCTATGTCCATTTGGTGTATTTTGTGAATGTGTTATGAAATTTTTTTTATTTTTTTTTTAAACACTCACACCTATTTTCTAGCCCAAAGTAAGCATCATTAAGAGCTTGTGTTATGGATACTAGATAACGGAGAAATAATGATAATAATATGTATATAAATATTAGAAATATACTAAATAAACATGTACTTTGTAAAGATCTTCAATAGCAAACTACCCTCTATTGCTCACTTAGTGCTTTGGCACAATGTGTTAGCTGTGCCTATTGGATTCACGTTCCATTTATTCAATTTAACTAGTATTAAAAAGGTAAAATATTTTGTGTAGAAAAGGAACACTTAAACTTATTATATTTACCATTCTATTTTGTTATTATAAGAACCACAACAATATAGGAGAAAACGTCTCAGGTACTAAATTGATATAAAGCAAACATCTGCCTTGATAACGGCTCCTAATAGTGTTGTCGGCATTTTTTGTTGATGTCTCTTGAAAAGGTTCGGAAGTAACTAAATTTTATACCTGTTGGGTCCCATTATGTGAAGATATAAAATAAGATAACGCAGGGAGTGCCACGTGCCAAAAAGAACAGATGTTACCGTAGGTCCCATAATTTATAGGACAATGATTTGTTGGCTTTAATTTTTTATTTTATTTTTATCTACTAATATAAATAATACTAGGTATTATTATTTGATTCAAAACTCTATTTACCTTCTTCGAATTATAGGTATGAAACTTAAGAATTTGTTCAAATTATACGAGACTCGACCAAGAAACCTTGAAAATACGAAGAGTAATTAAAGCAAAATAATTTACGATGTTTAGTATAACGAACGCTTAACAAGGAGTTGTTTTTATGTAACGAGCAAACTTGCATAACAAAACAAAACCTCAAGCCCATCGTCAAAAAGAATACAAGGAAAATATTCAAGACAAATTTAGTCGGCGTAAAACGGAATGGGCCTCGTAAAAGAGTAATATTCATTGAGAACGCAGATTCAAGCGTAAGAGGCAGGAACACCGTGGCCAAACTATTCCAATAAAAGTTTTAAACGCCTGCTCCGACCGTTCTGCGATATTAAATAATGCTGTAAAATATTTATCCTATGACTGCTGCTGTGGGCTGTTTAATGAGGTGATGTTTTGTACATACAATTAGTTACAATCGAGAAATTTTACTGTCCATAACCGCTTTCAAGTATTGTCAACTTTTGAATTTTGCAACTATGTTCAATGTTTGAGCTTAGCAAACTTTAATGGTAGTAGTAGAAAATATTATTAGTGGAAAAATTTGGTTACCAATAATGCTATCGTTTTCTTATGTTCATTATTTTTAAAAATAAAAATAAAAGAAAGATAGAGCTGGACAGACAGATGGCACATATCAAAAAACAATGCCATCTGAATTATGTCAGGGTCATATCTATTACCTTGGCATTTCTAAAACATTTCGTTCTGAAAAGTTTAGAATTATTTTTCATGTGGAACGAAGATGAAAGAAAGTCAGTGAAGTAAAGTTTGTTTTAGCTACCAAACAGCAATTAGTGTAGTTCTGTTAAACCTTCTTTACCTAAATGTCAATTTGTAAATCAAATTCCTGGTGATTAGGCATTCCAAACACAATTGCTTTTTAATTGCCCTTATGCCGGGAGCCTTAAGCGGTTTCACAAATTAATGGCAGGGTACATAAAACCAAGTTGATTTATAAGACATTTTTTATACGACAAGGTAGGCAAGCAAGCGTACAGCCCGCCTTATAGTAAGCGGTTATACGACAAGTTTGACAAGCAAGCGTACGGCTCGCCTGATGGTAAGCGGTTATACGACAAGGTTGAGAAGCAAGCGAACGGCCCGCCTCATGATAAGCGGTTATACGACGAGGTTGACAAGCAATCGTACGGTTCGCCCGATGAAAAACGATTAAACGACAAGTTTGAGAAGTAAAGTTACGATAGATGCTCCTTGTAACACATTTGGCACTACCCACGCACTGCCTACGCTATAAAAATCGCAGATAAGGTATTATGTTGACAGCATATGAAACTAGATCTCCTACTCCTGACATAATTATTTCTCAATGACCTCTGGCGACATTACTCATCGCAGGCACTTACTTTGTAGTGTTGTGTACCTATCATCATATCAACCTATGATGTACACTGCTGAACAAAGGCATCCCCCATCGATTTCCAAATGGAACGGTTCTGCGCAGCCCGCATCCAAAGGCTCCCCGCGACCTTGACCAGGTCGTCTGTCCATCTAGTGGGAGGCCGTCCTACTTTCCGCTTTCCAGTACGTGGTCGCCATTCTAGAATTTTAACGCCCAACCGGCCGTCTGCTCTGCGTGCTATGTGCCCTGCCCACTGCCACTTCAACTTACTAATCCTACTAGCTATGTCAGTGACTTGAGTTATCTTCCGGATGTCCTCATTTCTGATTCTATCTCGCAGAGAATCACACAACATAGCTCGTTAGCTCGTTGTGCGACTGGGAACTTGCACAGAAGGCCCTTAGTAAGCGACCACGTTTCACAGCCGTATGTCGTTACTGGCAACACACACTGGTCGAAGACTTTCGACTTTAAGTACTGAGGAATTTCGGACGAGAAGATCTTACGTGTTGTGTACCTATACAACAATACAAAGTAAGTGCTATTTAGCTGCGATCTTCTGTATTCGTAAAATGCTTCGGCTAGTCAGGTGCTCATGATCAAACTGGCTGAGACTGGCTTGGTCTTGATTTAGGTGTGTTGTTTAAAACTAAATAGCTTCACCCGGTATGCTTTGTAATGCCCATAAAGAAAAAATTGATAGAATTACAAATAAAGAAAGAAAACGATGAAAAAATATATAATATAATAGGTTGGGAAAAAGGTTCTTCGCATTTAAAAAAAAAAATCAAAACATTTTTTAATACAGTTTATTTAAATTTAACTAAAGTATGTAGGTACCATTTTGTTCGATAACTTTTTGCCATCTTGTAGGTAGGGACATGATCCCATTGCTATAGAAATTTTGGGGCTTCTGATCAAAATACCACGGACAAGTGGTTTTGGCAGTCCTCTCGTGATGTTAATCTGACACTGCCTAGAGAATTCTGAAGAGAGCGAAACAGGTGGAAATCTGAAGGTGCAAGGTCAGGACTATACGGCGGATGCATTAACACCTCCCAGCCTAACTCTCTTTATTTTTGCTGAGTAGCTAAAGATGTGTGTGGTCTAGCGTTATCATGATGAAAAACCACACCCCTTCTGTTGATTAATTCCGGCCGCTTTCTCTCATCAATTGTTCGCAGTTGAGTTCAGAATCGATGGTCCTGCCTGGTGGTAACAGCTCATAATGAATGATACCCTTCCAATCTCACCACACACACAGCATCACCTTGTTGCGAGTTAACCCGGGTTTCGCCACAGTCTCTGAAGTCTGACCGGCCTTTGACCACGACCTTTTTCGCACGTACTTGTCGTACGTGATCCACTTTTCATCACCAGTTATCAGCTTCTTCAAAAAAGGTTCGGTTCCATTACGTCGTAATAAAGAATCACAAATGAGTACACGGTTCATTAGGTTTCTTTCAGTGAGCTCGTGGGGTACCCAAATATCGAGCTTTTTTGTATACCCATTTTTTTTAAAATGGGCCAAATCTGTTTTGTGGTCAATTCCCAGTTCTTCAGCTACGTCGTAACTACTGATATGCCGATCCCGCTCCAGTTTTTCAAAAATGGCAACAATTTTATCCGTAATAGGGCGACCAGAGAGACGTGCATCTTTAACATCAAAATTTCCGGATTGAAAACGCTTAAACCAAATTTGGAGGAGCTCGGTGGCGTATTGGTTTGAGCGCTCTGGTTTCGAATACGAAAACAAAGCAACTTTCGCCATGGTCGACCCTGGGATGGGTCAACCAAAATTTATAATCTCGAGCTCCTCCGTGCTTCGGAAGGCACGTTAAGCCGTTGGTCCCGGTTGTTACTACAACCGCTTTAACCCACCAACCCGCATTGGGCCAGCGTGGTGGTGTTATGGCCCAAACTCCTCATGTGTTTCTTCCATGTAGGAAGGCCTGTGCCCAGCAGTGGGACGTTTATAGTCTGGTGATGAAACCAAATTTGTGCTACTCTCACAGACACTGCACTAGGTCCATAAACATCGCAAATTTTTTTCGCGGCTTGCGTTGCATTTTTATCTTTTTTGTAGCAAAATTTTAAAATGTATCGAATTTCTTCATTAGATCCACTCATCTTGACAGTACGAAAACCAAATGAAAAACACACATTTTCCTAATTTGAATTTGGAATTATCTTTTTTAAAATCTAAACTTTTAATGATACCAAAACCAGCCAGATACAAATAGTACAGCCAAAGAGATTTTATTACAAGTTCATACATACTATAATGCGAAAAGACTTTTTCCCCAACCAATATATTTTTTCATCGTTTTCTTTCTTTATTTGTAATTGTTACAATAAAGTAGGCGTTTAAACGCATCAAAAACATTAAAATTTGATTAAAATTGTTAGATTTTAAATAGAAATAAAAATACAATAAAGTTTTTATAATCCAGGAACCTTTACGGGAGTTCCCAGAAAATCAAAATCTTTTTAGCAATGTTTCATCACAATCTGATCAATGGTTTTAAAACCCATAGGGGACAAACATACAAACATTCTTTTTTATTTTATAGAAGAAAGAAGACTAGTACCCGCACATGGCTCCGCCCGCGTGGATATCGGTTATCGTGCCTAAAGGTAGCTCATATTACCATAGTGAGGTACCTTTCTTAGGATGTAATCTTTATGCCGAATAACCTCGAAAACTTTTCGGCTGCTTGGGAGGGAAATCGTACCAGGCTGACAGACAAACACAAACAGAGTTTCTTTCGCATTTATAATAAATATTAGCATGGATAGATATGAAAAAAAAATAACTTAGTACAGAATTATCACCAATCTTTGCTGGATCATAGCCTCATACGTGTAACAAACATAGATATAAATAATCATGTTCTCATTTTGGAGGTACCTACAATTTGTGTTTTGAAATTACAATTGAAATTTAGTATTTTGTTGTATTTACATTCTAATCTAACCTCAGACAGAACGATATTGTTTGTATGATCTGTGAATCTAACAGTTGATTAAATTGTTCAGCCTGTCGATATTATAGCAAACATCGCTTGTTTGTTTATGCCAGCAACCGCAAATATTGCGATTCACGATGAAATGAAGCACGTTAATGATCCTATTGACCACCTGAATATGACCGCGGATTGCTGATATCAACGATTGAGTTGTTTAATGCGTTTCGATTAGTGAAAATATTAAGATTTCTACGCAACTCTTATATATCACTAAAGATTTATTAAAAAAAAGCCAAAAAACTTATCAGTAATCGACACTTCTTCAATAATATTCGTGAAGGAAATGTTGCGATAACATGAACAATTATTAAAATTTAAACATGGTACGTGTGTTATTATGGCCGAGGGCTATATTGGCCGCAAATGTGAGCCACGAAAGCAAATAATATAAGCAATGCGTGCGTTATCTTGCGGAGTAAATTTCACATAGAAGAAAACGTCATTTGCCACTCCTGATAATTTTCCATGACGTCAATAGCTTACAGCTAGGCATTGTATCTATGAATCGCAACACTCGTCCATAGGATATAGTTTAGGTTGCAACTCAGAATATAATACTCTCCAATCTGAGTTGCGACTTAGTATATTCCATGGAAAGTCAGAAACATTGCGTCTAATTTGGATTTTCCGGTTTACGTAGTATGGTTCATTTTTACTTCGGCGCTACGAATTCCAAACTTGTTTGATTATTCGGTTTTCTTCTTTAATCTGAAAATCACCCACATATCAGACATGATTTTAATTGTGTGAACCGGGCCGCTGAGGATGGAAAGGCTGAATAACAATGTTTATTTAGCCTTTCTGCTTCGATTACTAGTTGCTTGCGATGCTTTTAATTAGCATTTTATAATTAATTAACATTCTATAACTTTGGACACCTGCGTATTAATATTTTGCATTAGGTTTTTGTCGTTTTCACTGGAAATTGGTTTTTGTAGAGCCCATTGTCTTAAAAGAAAAAAATACCAATATATACTCTGAACATTCTTCCCAAGGTGCTACGAGAGCGTCTTTGGGTTAGGTGCGGTAACCGCTTACCATCAGGCAGGCCGTACACTTCTTTGTCACCTTTTTTCAAAATAAAAAAAACTTGTGGAATACTATATTCGTTCATAAGTCTAATACATAATACCACGACATTAAAGTCATATACAATTACCGTAAGAATTTTTCAAGTTCAAATATTTTTCAACCGGTAAATTTAATAACACAAGTAAATACGAGTATAAAGCTAATTAAGTGATATTGTGACCGAGTTGTCATTCGGTAAGCGTTACCCCCGCTGTTCTGACAAACGATATCGCTTATGTTATTAATAACTACTGCCAAATTTGTATTCAGACGAACATTCATGAATAAAAGCTTCGATTAATATTTATGTAACGTGTAGGTAGCTAAGTATTGTTTGTGGAATGGTATGTTAACATTATTGATAATATTGAAAACTTGAAAGTTGCAATTAACTTCGCTTATAAAAAGAACAGTACCTTAAGCACGAACACTTTTAAATTTCGAATCGCCATCGTATTGAGTAGTTACGTTAGCTTTTGTCTAGCTTTTGTTTGACATATTATGCGTGCGCGAACGATACGATTACAATTCGAAATTTAAATATGTTTGTGTCTGTACTCCTAGTACAAGAGTTGCTAAATACTTAAAGGACAAGTATAGTAAGTTTAAGTGTAGTAAAAGTGTATATTAGAAATTGGAACTGAACAATGATATTGTTCTCTAATACATAGTAGGTATAGACAAACATTTTATTATTTAAAACCAATCAAACCTTTGTCCTCTATTATAAATATTATAAAATATCTAAAAACAATAATACTGTTTTGATCAACACGGTAAATCAGATAAAATATTCACTCGCTTCAAAGCTCAAACGAGGAGCTCGGTGGCGTAGTGGTTTGAGCGCTCTGGTTTCATTTACGAAAACGAAGCAACTTTCGCCATGGTCGGTCCCGGATGTGTAAATAAAAAAAAATCGCGAACTACTTCGTGCTTCGGAAGGCACGTTAAGCCGTTATTCCTAGTACCTACTTACTGCAACCGTTTTAACAAACTAACCCGCATTGGGCTAGCGTGGTGGTTTTATGGCCCAAGCTCTTCACGTGTTTCTCCCGTGTAGGAAGGCCAGTGCCAGCAGTGGGACGTATATAGGCTGATGATGTGATGTGACGCATCAAAGGGAAAATGTCTGCAAACTTTAAGTAAAGTGTAGGAACGTCGGCAAGGTCTACGTATAGCAGAAATTCGACGTACTAAGCAAACACCATAGTCAAATACACCTCTTTAATATCTACATAGTACAATCCTTATGTATTGCATTCAATCCACTCTTCTGTGGGGAGGATCTTCGAACTTCGCATACCTTCGAACGTTCTTGGGTACTGAGTTTCTGATAAGACATTGCCTTATATTTTTCCTTATAGATATTTTAAATGTGTCAATCAACACAATATATAATTCATTAACATTAACTATCATAGGCAAAGTCAATGAGAAAGAAATGAAAAATATATATGTAATTATACCTATAATTTGACAAAAATCGCAAAAGTCATGTTATATATTTATTCAGACAGAAAAGTTCAAAACTAGGTTGGGCCAGATGTTTGCATGATGTATACGAACAATTGTTCAGGAGTCGTGAATGTTTGTATATTCATTAAGTATATTTACAATATTATTATAAAAACTATATTTTTCCGTTATCTAAGTAGTACCAATTACATAAGCTCTTAATCTCGGGTGCTATCCCCGGGTACAGTAAGCGGTAGCTGGCTACTACTCTACCAGTTTCCATTACTCTGCCAGTTTTTGTTAGTGCTCTAAACATTCCTAAGGTTGTCTACATTGATATAGTTAGTAACTCTACCGTGCCACTATGCTGTTTACTCTACCCGTGGACAGCACCCTTTAATTATGCTTAATTTCGGCTTGATACAACTGGTTCGAGTATAGGAATGCTTGACTTCGTAACAAAGAAAGAAAGGAGAATCCACACTTGGCTATTTCATTACTCAACTGTCTATCGATCTGTTCTTCGTTTTTCTCTCCCTACTTATCTAATTCATGCTCATAATCTTCCTTTTCACATATAAATTAGCAACATAAACTGTATGTATATAATATTGTTATTCCAACTTAAACACCCCAAACGCGGACATTAAACATTCTCCATTCAGAACAGATTTGACTAACCTAGCTGAAAACTTTTAGTTTCACAGGAGAGATTTGACTTCGGAAACGGGATAATGTATGTGCTCCTCTTTGATTTATGATCCGCGGGAAAAAATAAGGAAGAAGGCGCTATGCGACCGGTTGTTTCTCTCGAAAACTTTTAAAAGTCTTACAAATAGGGTTGCTGTTAGCTGAAGTGATTTACGAGTTACTTAACTCATTTTATTATAGAAAATCATGCTAATTCTAAAGTTGTTTCTTTATTAATTTCATACTATGTACTAATCTATATTGCAATGCAATTCATTATCCTAAATAAGACTTAATTTTAATTTGCCTCCAACAATTCTAGACGGCTCTGGGTTTATTTTACAAAATAGTAATACAAAAATTAAATATCTCTTTATTTTAATCCTTTTGAGTAAATTTATGAATTACCTACCTACAAAACAGACACAATAGGTTTTCTATTGAGAAATAGGTGGGCTAAAAGACGAAAAACGAAAACATGAAATGAATAATTTTAAACAATGCACTATCGTTATAAAGTAATAAAGAGAGAATAAAATATAGCCCGTTACATAGTATCAGACATTATGTTAGTGGCAGGCACGGAGTACTTAACCAGTGGAGAGCGCATAGATGCATTCCTCCTTAGAAACACAGGTCACTGCTTAGCGGTGCGGGGGCGACGAGGCATTGGCTTCGCTGATTGGTCAGTTCAATTACACGTGTTTTTGTAGGGAGCAGGGAGACCAAAAATATTATCGACTATCGATAAAAACTATAAGTCAACTTTGGTGCGAGGGAATTTCTAGTGTAATTAAACAACATAATAACTAAGAACGATTTTAATAAATGAACGTAAGAAAGAAAGAAAAATATTTTATTTAAATAGGCCACAAAGAAACACTTTTAAATCGTCAAAAAAACACATTGTTACAACTATCACAAAAAATATATTAACTAACAACGTCATAGTCTCTGTCTGTCTGTCATGTCTGAATTTACACCGGTTCCAAAAGTTGAACTACCGAGAAGATTCCGGCAACAAACTCATGTAGTCACTATTTTCAAATATTAAATTACAATGTTTTTTTAAAAAATATAATTTTTAGCAGCGCAGTGCCGCCCAGCGAAAAAAAATCATAATATTAGAAGAGAATGTATATCAACGTACCAACAAAGTAGGTACCCAATGTCAAAAGTATTATCGTCATTTTCAAGCTATCTGACAATGCACAATCACAATATAGGTATACAGTGGTTAATAGTCATAATACTCGTAAATAAACATATAAAACATTTTGGAATTTTAATGTGTCCACGCATTCTTATCATCTAAATATTCTTGGACCTTATAGTAGCCTTTTTTCATTAAAGTTTGTTTGACAAATAACTTAAGTTTGTGAAAAGGCAGTTCAGTTACATTTGTTTTTTTTGTTGTAAATGTGTATACATTTCCCCATGAATGAGCGACTTGTCTTGTGAAGTCTAAAACTTGGAACAGCAAGTTTATTTTTATATCTAGTGTTTGAGTTATGAATATCACTATGTTTTGAAAAGGTATATTTATATTTGTGAACATAAATTATGTTCTCATATATACAGAATGTAAAAAATCTAAGGGCCCTGGAGGGGAACTACTTTAAATCCTTTAGTTATCTCATTTTACTGAAAGGAAACATTCCTTTATTTTTGAAAAGATACAAAACTGCATTCGAAGATCTTTTAAAACTTGATAGTCTCACCTGGGAATCGAACCAACTAAAAATTAAAACAGTAAACCCTCGCTATTTTTTTATACGAATCGGTAGGATTATTGTGCAGGATAAAATTTGTCTAGCAAACACACTAATATGTTGTACGTGATACCTATGAAATTGAATATTTATTACAAGTTTTTTATTAACTACCTAGTACAAGTAAGCAATTTGAAATTAGAACGACAACTTTCAACATTTTTAAAATCGTTAAAAATGTTGAATGTATTCGATCGTAAATAATTGATGTTACTTTTTACTTTTTTTATTCCAAATACCAAATGTTTATTAAACAAATTTTATCCTGAACATTAATCCTACCGATTCGTATAAACAAAATAGCGGGGGTTTACTTTTTTAATTTTTAGTTGGTTCGATTCCCGGGTGAGACAAGCGACTTTTAGAAGATCTTTAAATGCAGTTTTGTTTCTTTTCAAAAATAAAGGAATGTTTCCTTTCAGTAAAATGAGCTAACTAAAGGATTTAAAGTAGTTCCCTTCCAGGGCCCATAGATTTTTTCTACCCTGTATATATGAGAACATAATTTATGTTCACAAATATAAACATACCTTTTCAAAACATAGTGATATTCATAACTTAAACACTAGATATAAAAATAATCTTGCTGTTCCAAGTTTTAGATATTGAGAAGCAACGGTCAAAATATTAATTTCTTTAAATAAATCCCTTAGTGAATCACATGGCTTGAGTCTGTAAATAGAAATAAAATTATATTTATCAAATTAGAATTTAGATTTGAATAATACGAAAACAATATAATTAAATCTTACAAAATGATTTTATTATCGATACCAAGAAGAAAGTGCACGTAACAGCACTATCTTGCAAGAAAGAGATAAATGCATAGTACATTAAACCTAGGAAAGAGAGAGAGGGGTAGAAAGACATCAACGCGTGCCAATTTTATATTTATTAAAAAGAATTTATTTTTGTGAAAATTATTTTGTACGAATTTCATCTAAATAATACTTACCTGTGGAAGGTTATTCCATCTTTTTGTAATTTGAAGTAGAACTCGACATCCCACACCATTTAAAAGCACACCTGGGCATTTTTACCGTATTTTGACTCTTTAAATAATATTTTACGTCACTGTGTGATACCCGCGGCAGCTAGAAGCACTCTGAAGCCGAAATCGGCACATAAACTCGTTTTAGCATATGCTTAGTGAGAAGATTGCCCCCGCAAGCGCAGTCAATTGGTTATATAGTCTTTGGTGGCAGGCAACGAAAATGTTTCTTGAGCGAGAAAACAGCTCAAAACGCGTTGTGGTTTCTGTAAAGCATTCACATCGCTAAATTCCTGTTATGGGTTCAATAAAAACGTCCATGACGCGTTGTGGCCAACACAGTAAGACTAATAATGAAATTCATGTCGTGCTTATAAATGCTATTTGACCACACCGCGTTTTAGCAATGAAGAAACGCCATGACGCATTTGGAACGTCAGCTAATTAGCAACCATGAAATTTTCCACTAAAAAGAAAAACTTTCCAAAAAAGTTAGTAGAAGGTATGCGTGTACAGGCGACGGCAAGCGTAACAGTTTTACCTTGAAACCCCCCTTACTCCGTTCGTAATAGAGGCGGCTTTCGTAGTGCAACTGTTACACTTGATGTGCTGTCGTCTGTTCCTACATACTACCTTTTTGGAAATATTTTTCTTGAAAGTTTATTTAAGTCCATTTTTTTGACCATTGATACCATATTACCATGTATCACACCGGGCTCAAAAAAATATGCGTCTATTGTCAATTTTAGAAAAGTAACAGAAGTTAATTTTTTTCATTCAGTTTATAGTCAAGGCAACTTATAATTTTGTATTTTATGTTAATATCTGGTGTCGAATATAAACGTATTAGGTTCAAGTATAAACAAAAACTATTATTTAAAATACACTACCTATTTTTAATATTATGAAATTAAATATTTAACTTAGTAAAAGTAAAGTACCTAGTAAGTAACATTAAATAAATGACAGTAAGTTCAGATTAAACTGAAAAGAGGTACGATTGTCGGATGTCGAGCTGAAGGTAAATAATTAAATGATACCACGCTGTCTTTTGTAGAGTTAATACAATAACGCCGACCGCGACCAGAGGGCGCCACTTGTTATTGTTTGAGCGACTTTTTGAAGTAGTGCGGAAAGGGGTGAGGTTTTTTCAACGCGGGCGAAGTTGTAATTATGTTGGGTTTACTATTGTTTTGATTTCTATAAATTTTTAAGCAAATAAACTATCGTGTAACTTAAACAGTTTTTGTTGTTAATACGATGGCAAAATAGAAATTGCTTTGGAGTTGACGTTTTATTTTGACTATTTTCTTCCTCCCAAAGATCAATATTTTATCAGTCTCAAATGTCTAACATTAAAGTACAGGTGAAGAAATTCAACTGTGCCTCTAGTGTGAGTTCTATGTCAAACATAACCATAGTTTATACCATATGAGCTCCAAAGAAAAATAATAATTCCATGAGAACTTATTATGATTCAGAAGAACAAATTTTTCCTGATTACATAAACTCTAATCAAAATAAACCTAATCCAGATAAATAGAGAGCAAAAAAGAGAATATCTTTAAGAAAGGTTAACTTTCATTGCCGAAATGCTTATAAGATGAGCATAAACGCCTAATTTATCACCCCGTTCGGTATAAACAAGAGAATTAAAGTGCTGAGTCTACAATCAACAGAAACATTGATGTAATGAGAACAAAACTCGTAATTGTTACGTTTCATTCGAAAGCTACAATGGTCATATTAATTCAATACAATCACTTTTTGTGACTAAAAACATTTTATGCGCATCATTTGATTTTTTATGTTGACCGTACGTTGAAAGATCAAACAGCCCACGTGACCGCGATCGAAAACAAGTAGTAGGCAGGTGGGGGCGGGTGGCGTATCGATCTCAGCATCCGAGACGGCTGAGATTCACTTTTACGCCACTTGCTCGACAATTACGGTAAATCCTATAGCCGAATATTGTTTTGTTTATGGTACATTTCGGATGCATACCTGGTGTTTTGGGATTGGAGGAGAGCTTGGAAAGCGAACAATATTATTTTTTGTCAAACTTACAGGTTACTGTTATTATTAGTTACTATAATTATAAATGCTGAATTTTGACAACCGGCTGTCTGAGCGGTCTGTACCCCTTACTCTACAGGCTGCTTTGTCAGGGGCCCGGTTTCGAATCCCGGTAGGAGAAAATGTTTGCATGATGAGTACGAGTCATGGATATTTGTTTATTTATTAAGTTTATTTCTAATACATACTATTGTCAATATTTCTCCGTTATCTAGTACACAAGTATAACATAAGCTCTTAAATGATGCTTGTTCAGTAAATGTAACACGCTGAATTATGATAAATAGCGTTTATTGCTATTTTTAAGATTATTACAAAATTATCAGTGACTGAGCGGTACAATGGTTGACAAGAGAGAGGTCGAGTGTTGCTACACCCGTAAACATAAAAACTTACAAATAATGTTGCCATTGAAATTGCTTATAAATCTACTGTTCAGTATAGTACTGAACATAAGTTGGGGCGGCCAAAGATAAACTAATTAAATAAATTTACTTTAAATGAAATCAAATTTTAAATGTGACACACTTATGCAAAAATTCTTATCACTGATACATATTTTACTAACCAAGTTATTTTTATTTATAAATCAAGCTGTAACAAATTATTTTTTTATTTAGTACTTAATTTGTATAAAGTGTAACAATCTTAGATTATTTATTTTTTATTAATGGAACATAACAATCTTTACTTATTTACTCTCTAAGCTTATTATTAAACAAATTTAAAACTTATCTTTACAAATAAAGTGTTACTACAAACAATCATAAAAACACATTATTCATATGATTGTAGTTAAGCTATAACAAATGCTTAATCTCCCCAAGAGACTTGACAAATCAGATTAAACTAAGATGACTTCTATAATCCTTTAATGCATACAACTATTTATATACCTACTAGTTATTTAAGTATAACTACTAGGTATGTAAGTAGTACAACAGTAGTACAATAGGTATGTAAGTACATATCTTAAATTTAACTATTTAAACACTAGTTATTTAGGTATAACTTTACCAACAATAGGTACTTTAAACTTAAATATCTTAAAAGTATATCAAGGCAATTAGCCTTTATTAACATAGTACTATTTTTAACATTTTTAGGAGTAATTAACTCATATTCTATTCTATACTAGGTATATTTACTCATTTTATATCAATCAAATACACCTTTCTGTGTTCAACATAAAAAAATAATAATAACGATAATTAGAAAACAATTTAGGTAGGTATGTGCTCACTAAAATTGTACATTTACTTCTTATTTAATTTTCACTTATTGGAAGAGGACATAATTTTAAATAGGAGCGAATAAATGTTTTATTAGAATTAGCCATTTTAATTTCAGCTACTCTGACTTTATTATCTGGACCAGGAAATGTCTTTACAATCCGGGCCATAGGCCATTCAAAGGGAGACGTGTTATTATTTTTGACTATAACTAAATCACCTTCTTTAAGGTTAGGCATATCATGTCTCCATTTGGGCCGGTTTTGTAATTGTGTTAGATAGTCCCGAGACCAGACTCTCCAGAAATCTTGTTTCAATTTGGTGCATACATTCCAAAATTTTAATCTGTTAATATTAGATTCAGCAAAGTTCAATTCAGGATAACTGGTCATAGGAGCACCTATAAGAAAATGTCCAGGTGTTAAATATTTATAGTCAGATACATCAGCACTCATTGGTAACAGTGGTCTGGAATTTAATACAGCCTCAATCTGCGTGATAACTGTGTATAACTCTTCAAAGGTAAGTACTAAACCACCGACAATTCTTTTGAGGTGGTATTTTAAACTTTTTACACCTGCCTCCCAGAGGCCTCCAAATTCAGGGGAGTAACTTGGAATGAATTTAAATGAAATGTAATTTTGAGAGCAAAAATTGTCAACAGAATTTTTATGACTTTGTAAAGAATTTAATTTATATAAATCTTGTAACTGATTAGAAGCTCCCTTAAAAGTTTTGGCATTATCACAGAATACCTGGCGCGGCAGTCCTCGCCTAGCTATAAAACGTTTGAGGCATGCCAAAAATGCCTCAGTGGTAAGATCACTTACTAACTCAGCATGCAGTGCTTTAGTGGAAAAACAAACAAATATAGCTATGTACCCCTTAGTGATTAAAGGTTTTCTAATTCTAGCAATTTTCAGATTGAAGGGGCCACAGAAGTCAATGCCTGTGATTTCGAAAGGCCTGGAAGCTGTAATTCTCTGATAAGGTAAGGATCCCATCAATTGTTTAGCTGCCACAGCTTTCAAGCGAAAACATTTTACACATTTGTGTAAAACCTTCTTAACTTCTCTTATGCCATTTATAAGCCAGAACCTTTGAGATAATGAACTAAAAGTTAATTTAGCACCAGCATGCAACAATCTACAATGCTCTTTAATAATCAACATGTGAACTATATTATTTGATTTTGGTAAAATTATTGGATGCTTCTTATCATAGGAAATATTAGATGCGTTAATCAAACGGCCACCTACTCTTAATATATTACTGCAGTCTAAAAAAGGGCATAGACTACTTAAATTAGATTTTAACTGTTGGCCTTTAATTAATATCTCAATTTCTTTTTTAAAGTACTGATCTTGTATATGTCTAATAATTACTAATTCTGCATTTCTCAACTCTATAGATGTCAAAAAACCATAAATTTTTGTATTAGAATTTAAGCAATTATATTTAAATCTAAGAATATAAGTGATAATTCTTAGAAGCTTATTATAATCAGAATATTTATCAAATATGTTATGCAATAGTACATCATTCAGTCGCAAATTACATGTTTTATTTTCTAACTCCAAAGAGACAGATTGAGGCTTTGGATGGCGTTGTACAAATTTTGTAGGGTTATCAATTTCTAAATTATGTTTAAAAAATGTATCCACTAAATAAAAAGGACCATACCACCATAACTGGTTATCCTGTAATTTATGTGGAGCAGTACCTCTGGATAACAAGTCAGCTGGATTATCAGCACTGCTCACATACAACCATTGTGCAGAGGTAGTTAATTTATTAATTTGTTTAACTCTATTATTTACATAGGTATTTATTTTTGTTGTAGGGCCATTAATCCATGCAATAACTATTTGAGAGTCACTATATAAATAGGTAAGTATATGAGAAAATCTAGACTTTAAAATTTTACTAACTCTGTTGCTTAATTGAGCCAAAAGCAAGGCAGCATTCAATTCAAGCTGAGGAATAGTATGTACCTTACTCAAGGGAGCAACTCTTGATTTAGAGCATAGTAAATTGCAACTGACTGTACCACTATTATCAATTACTCTCAGATATAAGCAGCATCCAAATGCTCGAAAGGAAGCATCTGCATAACCAATGAGCTCAACTGACACAGGCTCTAAACTATTTAAAAATCTATTTACTTTAATTATATGCATGACCTTTAAATAATTTAAAAATTTATTCCATGTTTTTAGCTGAGATGTAGGCAAAATGGAGTCCCAATCGATTTTTAGAGCCCACAACTCTTGCATAAATAGTTTTGCTACAACAATGATCGGTCCAATAAGTCCCAGTGGATCAAACATGGCTCCTATGAAACCTAGAATTTTTCTTTTTGTATTTAAATCATGGTCTTCACCGTTAATTATAGGACAAGTGAATGTGAAAGTGTCAGAGGTTATTTCATATTTAATACCTAAAGCTTTTATGACATTTTCTTTATTGATATTAATTTCATTAAAATATTTTTGTTCAGATGGTATGTCACTGATTATTTCTTCTACATTAGAACACCATTTGTGTAATTTAAAACTGCCTAATTTTAATAACTTATTAATTCTTGTTTTAGGTGTTTCAACTGTTGGACGTCATCATGCCCGCAAATGCAGTCATCGACATACATGCAATTCAAGATAGCCTCAGATGCCAGAGGATACTCATCACGAAATCGAAGTGCAAGCTCTACAAGGCACCTAGTGCTTACAAAAGTTGAAGCTTTCAAGCCATATGTGACAGTTTGAAGTTGGAGACACAAAATAGGTTTTTTGGGACTATCTCTCCATAAAATATTTATTAAACCTAATTGATTTTTATTTAAGAAAATCATTCTGAACATTTTTTCTATGTCACACATAAGTGTGTAGCGGTAAGTCCTAAATAATAACAAAATATCAAAAAGGTCTTTTTGAATATTTGATCCATTCAACATTCTGTCGTTAAGAGACACCTTGCTTTTAGAATTTAAACTTCCATTAAAAACTACTCTTAATTTTGTTGTTTTACTTTCCTCCTTAAGCACTGCATGGTGTGTCAAGAAATAAACTGGGTCTTTATTGGTATTGTATGCACTAATATCGACAATTTTGGCATGTCCCAAACGAACATACTCATCAATAAAGCTTTTATATTGTTGCAAATATTCAGGGTGAACTTGAAATTTCTTTTCTAAAGAGTAAAATCTCTGAAGAGCAATTGAAAATGAGTCTCCAAGTTGTAATTCATTCATGGGAACTTTTAAGGGCATGTCAACAAAGAACCTGTTATTAACAAGCTGTACAGATTTTTTAAAACTTTCCTCTGCCAGCTGACATTCTGATGACACTTCAGACTCTTCAACAACCTTCTCTGATAACCAAAACTTATTCATGACTTCAGTTAAGCTACCCTTAGTGTTATTAATTGCAAAATGTGAAACAATGTTAACAGTGTTTGAATCAGAGTATTTTTCTGTAAAGGGTGATAATACGCTACCTCCCACCATGTGACCAAACAAGGTATTTTGAAGTACTAGACCAGTATTTAAATTAATTTGGCCATCCTGTATAATTTTAAAATAAAAATCTGCTCCCAACAATAAATTGATGTCTGATGGGACATTAAAATCAGGATCGGCAAGTTTGACATTATTAGGTAAAGCAATAGTTGAAATATCAATGAAATTTTGTGGTAATTTAGTTGTGATGGTATCAACAATATAACACTTAACTTTAAATTGTAATTTATTTATAACAGAGTGCAATGAAATGTAGGCACACTTAGACATTTTGTTTGCATTATTACATATGCTTATAATATTTGTGTTAGTGATCATAGGATTCACATTTAATTGCTGTGCAAGTTGAGACTGTATAAAAGATGCCTGGCTGCCACTGTCAACCAACGCTTTAACATAAATATGTTGACCAAATTTGTCAATGAGTCTCACCCTAATGGTAGGCAAAAGCACACTTCTAGACTGCTGGTTGCAATGCATACCAACCTGCTCCTCCTTAGGACCCCCCAAGTGTAAAAGGGTATTATGGTTAGATTTGCATATCTTACATTTGAAATTAAATTTGCATTTATTTTTATGAGGCCTAAGGCACACATTGCATAAATTTTTAGATGTTTGAAATTCAATTCGATCACCTATTGCCGCTGTTTGAAATTTAGGGCATAAATAAATAGGATGATCAAGTTTATTGCAATAATCACATTTGTTTTGTTTTGGTGAGTTTTGTGTTACAATATTGTTCACCTTAAATGTATTGGATTTTCCTTTAGTACACTCATAGGGAGTACTTTTTATCGAAGGACTATCCTCGAGCGCTATAGCACGTCTCTCTAAAAAAGAAATAAATTCTTCCATATTTGGTAAATCATCACTAATACCGCACTATCACAACACAAATTGCCCATACACTTTATTATAATAACCGCACTCACTGCTTTGAAACTTTGAAGGTTATGTTATTGTTTGTTACGATGACAGCTGTCAGCTTCAAAAGAAAGATGGCCTCTTACTCTCCAAACTTCCGGTAGACACAAGGCTGCCAACCTCAATTCGTTGCTCTCTATACGAATTGAAATTGGCGGTAAGCTTGCCTTGCCAATGAAAAAATATGGCGGGTAGATTGTAGGTACCTACTTGTGATAACCTATTTACCCTTTTTTCTTGCTTCGATTTTGAACTGCAACTAAGATTACCAATGGAGTAGGAAGAAATGGTGCTCCCTTTACCCAATCTTATAGGTAATCGTCGAGTTGTAGAAATCACGTCGCGAAGTGTCTGCTCGGCACGTGCCGACAATGTCCGCCGCCGAGTTAAATAACACTACATTCACGCGCGAATCAAAAAAGTATTACTTTGCCGAAGGACCACAAGCATGTTCAGTAAATGTAACACGCTGAATTATGATAAATAGCGTTTATTGCTATTTTTAAGATTATTACAAAATTATCAGTGACTGAGCGGTACAATGGTTGACAAGAGAGAGGTCGAGTGTTGCTACACCCGTAAACATAAAAACTTACAAATAATGTTGCCATTGAAATTGCTTATAAATCTACTGTTCAGTATAGTACTGAACAATGCTTACTGTGTAAATATTATTGTTTTTATATATTTTATATCTTAGGATCTTTCCTGGTAATTATAAAAACGCACGGGCAGTTGCCAAGTGTGATTTTATATTTTTTATATTTTTTATGTTATATTTTTATTATTATTATTATTAAATGCTGGTTTGCCACCCTTATAACGTTAAAGGAAAAAATCCCTAGCCGTGACAAGCAAGTGAAGATTAAAAACAATATAATTTTAAATAGTAAGAACCCACAAATGAAGCACAACAGATTTTCTATTGTGTTAGAGCACTGGCGAACTGGTAAGCGGCTAAAGAATTTAGTAATTCATTTTTGTGTAAAAATTATAAATGAACTACTTAGATTGCGACATTGACGATAGTCGTATTTTAAGCACCTCGTTTCGATTAATTCATTAAAACCCGTCTTAGTTTATAAAAAGACATTCCAATTTACGACAGCAATAATTATCTTAAGAAATGTATTTCAAGTTTGATTGCTCCCGGGCAGCAAAGTTATAGTACTTAATTATTACCTAATTAACTTGTTACTGTTCGTTCACTTCGCAAATAGACTAAATAGTTTCACATCGACTTAATAACCAGACGTACGCTAACGGTTTGAATTGAAATAGCATTTGAAATGTATTTGCAGCTACTATTCGAGTTTAGGCTCACAATGTGGAAAGGTTTCGCTTAGAAATACCGCAAATACAGTTCAAATAATGTATTTCACCGAGACTACTCTATAATGGTTTAGATTTCAAACAGTCGGTTAGGGGACAGAAAAGTTTGGAATTACGTTTAAAGTGTTTCTTCATTTGATTGAAATATAGTTATTACTTTCCCACTTGTTTGGATATTAAATTAGACTCACTAGCTAATAAAAATAGCTGATGATACGTATATTGCATGATTCTATCCTTTTTCGACGACTATAAGATCGGTCCATATTTAAATATTTTATTTTACGGTGTGATGTGTTGTCGTTTGAGCAATAAAACGATCGGATACGTAAACTACTTCAGTCGGGGACAAACTATTTTATCCAACTTCTTTGATAAATGATAGCTATACCAAGGATGGCCTATGAGACAAATGCTATTTTTTTATAACAAGTAGATTACAAACCAGCCAACGGCTCACATGGTGGTAAGTCGTTTCCGCCGCCTATAGATATCTGCAATAACAAGGAAAAATCACTTGTTATTACAGGTGCTGAGGCCTAAGATCAAATGCCTCCATACCTAGTAATTACACTGGCTACCTTTCCCTTCAAACCGAAACAAACACAGCGAACTGTTTTACGGCTGAATTATGAAAGGCGGTGGTACCTAGTCCTACCCAGACGACCCGATGATTCTTTGTTTTTCAAGATGACTGATACTTTTTGGTTTCTTATTCAATAGAATTGATTTAGTGGGTAAAAGTTTTATTATAAAATACGTAACTCTTTAAAATTTCAACATATATTTCTATGTCATATTTTTTTTATTTGAATTGTGTGAATACTTATTTATTTTTGTATATATAGTGGACCAATATTAGTTCATTTACACACTTGCTAGATTCCTGTCAATTCAAAACTGTGAGACTGGGACAGAAAGTGTAGGTAAAGATGATGAAAAGTTAAATTATCATGTAGAGTCATCACCTGTGCAAAATGGAATTTAACAGTATTTTATTTATTTATTTTAGGATATCTTACAGCGTTATTATTAAAACACATACAAAAATAACAACAATAAGCCATTAACTAGCTAACACATTATATTGTAAGTTAAGCACCTACAATGTTTGTTGTTATATTCCGTTGTTCAAGGT
This sequence comes from Nymphula nitidulata, assembly GCA_947347705.1. Classification (NCBI taxonomy): domain Eukaryota; kingdom Metazoa; phylum Arthropoda; class Insecta; order Lepidoptera; family Crambidae; genus Nymphula; species Nymphula nitidulata. Next base: position 10,243,844 of record OX374631.1, read on the forward strand.
AGGTGGTTAAATATTTAATTTGTGGGTTCTAGTCACTTTTCAATGTGTAGTTGCATACTCCATATTGATTTCACACTATTTGTTTACGAACAAGAGGCAAAGAAATTCAATTTCACTCCTCATTAAAGCTGTAGTTCTTGTAGAAAGACAGAAAATCAAATGTTCATTTTTGTTTACGAGCGAAGTTGTTCCTAACAGCACGTGAATCTCCGGTGACTTAACATTGTTCCACGATTGCGACCTCGAGCCGAGACCTGTCAGCTTAGAGAATCCTCTACACCGCAGCTTAAAATATGCTGATGCGACGGCAGTGTCGTTAATTCGCATTTACTGTGTCGCGCTTTTGATGTATGCTTTCCACACGGGGAAATATTTTATATTACTAGCTGCTGTCTGTTATATTAAAACATCAAAAAACAATGAAAATAATGTGTTTATTTGCTAAACTCACAATCCATCAATTTGTGACCATCCATTCCGACAGCCGCGATGCCTCTTTGACTAAAAAAGTAGCTTAGAAGAGTGTTTATACAACATCACCCCCCACGAGGCTTAAAAGCCGAATCGTTCGGGGGGCCTGCGCTGTCTGTTGGAGCGGCTAGGGCCAGTCGCATCAGGCGCAGCGCGCGCTGGCGGTATAGGCGCGGGCAGTTCCAGCCGTGACGTCCCAGGCTGCGGACCTGATCGAAACTGCTAGGTTTGCTGGTGGTCGCAAAACTACTCAACTCCGTGTTCACCTCTTCCCTCTGGAACGACTGGATGTTTCAAATAGTGCCTAAAGTTACGTGGCATAACTGTGACATTTTATTTTACCATTCGAGGCCTTAGCTGGTCGGTATGTTTCCGTTTAACCCGTCAAGCATGATATTCCATACACAATTAATTCTTCCATTGTCATCGCCTCCCGGTGGTATGTTGCCGCTTGACAGAATAAGACTACCGTCGTTCATTCGCACTATATACACGCCGGTTCGCCTCTCTACTACGCCGGGGTCAGAACCCTTATTAGTGGGACGGTCCACCCACACTTCATCCAGCGGAGCGTATTCCTTTGCTACTTGTTGCCTTGTCGTTGGTCTCAGCTCCTGGGTTAAACGTGACTTTTCCAATCTCTCACTTGCATTGGGCTTCAGTAGATCGAAAGTGGTTCGCATGGGTCTTCCGAAAAAGCATTTCAAACGGAGAACGATGGGTAGAGCTCCGAGGAGTGTTACGGTAAGCGTTAAGGAACTTATGGAGGCGTTCAAACAGTTGAATGTTTTTGCTTGCGGCAGACATGTGTTCTTTAAAAGTTCGAACGGCGCGTTCACCCAATCCATTTGTCCGAGGATGGTACGTCATCGTCCTTATGTGAGTTACCCTGGTTTCCTTGCAAAAAGCAATTAACTCCTCTGCCAAAAATGGACCATTGTCGGAGACGATGTATCGCGGGATGCCGAAAGTTGAGAAAACTGCTCTCAATTTAGAGACTGTCGCTCTGGCTGTAGAAAAAAATAAACTTTTCGGTCGACATCTCGTCGCCAAACAGATGTTATATTAAAACATCGGAAACAATGAAAATAATGTGTTTATTTGCTAAACTCACAATCCATCACTTTGTGACAATCCATTCTGACAGGCGCGATGCCTCCTTGACTAAAAAAGTATTAAGTAGCATCTGTAAAGCGGCAATATACCACCGGTGGGCGATGACAATGGAATCTCATGCTTGACGGGTTAAAAGAGTGTTTATACAACACTGTCCGCCAGATAAAAGATAATTAAATTATTATATTGTTATTATTCAATTTTATTAGCTTACAATTATAATCGACTGACACGAATTTCTTGACATTTTGGGCTCCAGATGCTGCCGTCTTTTCAACAATACAATATCTATTGTCTGGTTTGTGGGTAATTCACCAAAATTATGTCATAATCTCTAAATTTCATTTTCAAATACCTACCATACAATGGCTTGCCATAATCAATTCCCAGTTGGGTCATTCAAAATTTGTAATCGAGAGTTTCTCCTTGCTGTTACGGGCACGCGTTGGTCCCAATTGTTACTACAACCACTTCAACCCACCAACCAGCATTGCGCCAGCGTGGTGGTGTTATGGTCTAAACTCCTCATCCATTTCTCCCTTGTAGGAAGATCTGTGCCATATAGGTGATGATGATGAAATAATATCAACCAGTTAGTTAGCTATTACAGTAAAGGTGTGAACGTTAGCTATTACAGTAAAGGTGTTGGCTGTCACTTGTTGTAGATATTTGTGATCCAAAGTTTGCCGTCACTCAAAGTTAAATTATACTTGAGTATGAAATTTCATAGAATAACTACTGAATATTTATGTATAACTTTAAGCTACAATTCCCGTATAAAGTAAACAAGAACACTTCAGCCGTGACTCAAATAGACAGAAATACCCACGACTCATGTTAATGCTATATTGTTCCGACCTCGACACTATAGTAAAAGTTTTTATTTACTGATAATTTATCGTCAGTATGGCGGCGTAAAATACAAGCAATATTAAGAAGTTCGCTGAGTTGATATTTTATAGATGCAAGCATGCAGTAATTCCCAAAATAACTAAGTTTTTGTTGTATTTTAATTTTTCTAAGATATTTGTTTGTAATTTGTGCCCTGTTTTTATGAATAAATATTTATTATTTTACTATTTATTGTTATATTAAAGTAAAGTTCTTAATTTGTTTTTTGGGAACTTTTTGGACTGACAATTCTTGTTAGCTGCAGATGACTTTAACACCATTGCCGGTTTTAAGATAATCCTTAGGTAGGAGCTAATCGCATATGGAGAACTTTTGATTGTCAGCCTTCACCTCTTTGGGATCGGGGATGTCCCGCTGTCGTTTAGATTCTCCAGGGCGCTTGAGCTATGAGGGAGAAACACTACGTATATTAATAAACTATGTACCTAATTGAGTGTTGTGCGTATTTGCAAGTGTGTGTTTTTGAATGCGTGAGCATGTTACTAAAAAAATAATTTCGTAAACAAAAGAATACCACTTAAGCTTAAGTCATTACGGTAAAATATTCTCCGTTTTTGTGCTCTATACAGAATGAGAACATGCGCTAAGATCATTAAAACCTTATATTGGTTTATGTATCGCTACATAAGCCAATAAATTTGGAGACTGTCAAACTGTCATTAAAATATACATTACATAATAATATAATGTAGTTGTCGACTTTTTCATTAATAACACTGACTTCCATTGTTTCCGAAGACAAGCTCATTACGATATTTCGAAATTTCATTTCGAAGTGTGGAATAACTTTGTTTATTAAGTATGAATCGGGCCTAAAATGAACGACCGCTGAATAAAGAAATCATATATTATGTCAAAATTACAAGACGCGGGCGCAGTCCTTTATCAGGGATGATTATACGCAGCCATTCATGTTCATGTTGAAAAAGAAGCCGCAAATTTTCACGGTTTTGTAAGTGACGGTTCGTATGAATGCGACTTATCATAATAATCAAATGATGACTCATCTACAACTATGTTTTGATTTATTAAATCAGGGAGCTTATTATTAATTTTTATTTCTATTCAGTTTAACTTGTGCTTTTGTTATACAATAAATAAACTCTATTAGTCATGGAATTCATGCTGTAGTTAAAAATAGACAGGACTTAAATTGAATGGAAATAGCAGTCGATGACATACCACAAGGCTTGTTGTTGACAAGGCTTGAGGACGTGCCCTTAATATTTTTTTGGATTACACTTCTCTGGCTGTTTCTCCTATTTAATGGTTGGTTAAAGTATTAAGCGATTTATTTGTTCTATACATTACTGCACAAAAATCACAAATACCAAAGATTTTACAAAAAAGAATACAAGTAAGTAGAAGTACCAAAAAAATGAATAAAAATTGTCATGTCAATAACACAGAAAATAGTACTTAAATAGCGGAACAAAACAATAGTTTTCTATTCGAAGTCTGTTATTGGATTTGCAGTAGATAAAGAATATAATTGCTATATTATTTATTTGACAGCCACTGAAAGTAAATTTAATTATAATTTTTAAAAGCAGACCTAGCTAAATTCCCCATATTATCATATTTAAGATCCAGAGATCTGCAGTTACATTTTTATCAAGCTCTACGAATAGATCCTAACAATTACTCTACCGGCGTTAACTGCTTCAGATAGAGCATTTGAGATTTATTGGAGAGTTCTTATCAACCTGAAATTTAAGACTAAGCTGAGACCATCATTAAGACCAAATGTATTTAAACTTAAGACTAAACAGCAAGCATATCGTCTGTTACAGTTCGATTGAGATTTGATGTGCATGCGGCAATTTAGTTAGAACGCCTCGTATTGTTCACGTAATACACAAACACGGCTGGAATAATAAACTGCGAATTTTACCAACAAATGCCGCGGCTGAAGACAGGTGTTCCGAACCAATTATTTATCGTGGAATAAAAAATGCACGCCACGGTAAAGCCATCTTTCGCATTCATTGGCACTTGACAGTGATGGAGTATTATGTAAACGTTAATTTGCTTCAATGGTATTAATTTACTGTCATACGAGGTCGCCCCGATGCTCGATTGTTATTAATAAGGTAATATATTAGTAATGTGACTTGTAATTGTATAGAAGCATATTATTGATGTTATAGTGTCGTTCGATGTGTTGACGTGTGAATTATTGCGTTAATTAGATTGACAATACAGATTAATCTTTATTTTGTAAGTTCTAACACACGTTGTTTTCATAATATTAGTTGCCCTTATGTTTTTTGTATAAAATTCACCAATATTATATCTAGTAGGTTAATGTGTCGCATATGTCGTAGAACTTAATGTATGCAATGTAATCATATTTGAATAATATGGTGATTCCCTTGAGTAGATAGATATCCATGTTTTGTTTACTATATTGAGCATTAAATTAAATGTAAGGGATACCTATGTCTAAATGGCGTACAATAAATGTGCAAAAATGCACATCAAATAATTATGTATATATATATATAACTGTAAATAAATAAAGTAAAAAGAATGCTGCCTTACCTTTGTTGAACTACAGTACTTTTACGCTACACTATAAAGCTATCTGTCGCAATGATTTCCTATCACAACACATAATACCTGCTTACTTTCACTCCGCCAAAATAAATGAAATCCGTTTTGTTATTAACGATTGCGTAAATTAAAGAAATACTATCAAATTTCCGTTTCGAGTTGCATAAACAATCTCATATTAATTAATAGCATTACTCATATTTAATGGATCAAGATCGACTTTAAAGTATTGTAATAAGCGTAGTTTTAGTTTAAAAGTGTGTTGTTAAATGGAGTGTCGAGAGTACGTTACGGAAGCCACGGCACGCAATTATCCGTGGAAATTGCCGCCAGCCGCCATTATACGATTAACTTAATGCACAATTAGTAAGAGGAAATATTAATTAACATGTCACGATGCTTTGAGACTGAATGAGCTTATGGGCAGTTATCGACAGCTTTCCTTCAAATTAATATTTAACATTCTTTATGAATAGGTGCCATTTTCCCACTAATATTTGTCGTTTTATGAGCATAAACCGTCAAGCGGCTGAATGGAGGTAAGTATAACGGCGTTGTACCTCTGGAGGTCTATGACAATTGAAAAATCGATTGTGTCTTGAAACTGATGCTTGTCATAGTTAAAGTTAGGTCTAGCCCACTTTTATTTTTTATTTTTCATGAACAGTTCTAAATTATTAACATATTATCAATTTTTTAAGCTATATCGCAGTCAAAACAGTTCGCAGTAAAGAACTTTCACCGTCACGATGGTAAACTTTCATAGTAACATCGTCCTTGGCAGTAAAGAATTTTCGTAACAATTAGCGAACGTTCGCAATAGTTTTCCTTTATACCACCAAGCTGGCAATCAAGCATACGGCCCATCTGATGGTAAACATCTGCAGTAATTATTATTAAAAAAAATACTATTAAACTAAGATAGAAAAGCAAAGGAAACAAAAATAAATTATTTTCAGGTAGAAACACATTGTAAGGTCACTAATTCAATATCACGGCAACCAATTGCGACAAAACCAATTGTGTCTGAAATCTGTGGCTTGAAAGGTTAACTGTGGCATAAATATAATTAAAAAAAAACCTGTTTTTTAATCTTAAAATTATTTAAGAAAATAGTTTTAATACAAATGTCTATAGAAAGATAATAATTATGAGCCAGTACAAGAGTAATTAGGTATGAACTACTAATATCATTATTAGTGCTCGGATCTCCCTTTTTCTCTCTACAAGTCGACGACATGATAAATTGAGATAGCATTGTAAATGTAATATTTGAAAAAAAATATTTGAGCAAATTTAAAGGTGAAAAAAGAACACTCCCACAGAGCTGAGTAAACAAGCTGATTTCCTCGTAGCCCCATTGGTCGCATTGATTATTCATTGTTGAGCGGTCAAAATAAGCTGCCGTCCCTAGCCTTTCAAATTGTTAGAGAATTCTTGCATAACCAAATTTAGAAATCACCTTCGACTTTTGTTTTGAACAGTAGGTATCGATGTTTGATTTCTAACGATGAAACTTTTTACAAAAACCTTTAGAACCGTGTTTCGATTTCGCTCTTTAAAAAACAGTTATTCATTTGTAGATGGTAAAAAAAAACAAAGAAACAAACAGGTTGTTTTCGAGTTATTCTGAACAAGTAAACGCCAGTTATAAAAAAATAGGAGTATAAATATAAATATATAATATAAATTTAATTTGTCAATAAGTCATTTATTTACTCGGTAGCCCATTGTTAACCTAATGTGGCACGGTTACCGTGTTTAGACTTGGGACACTGTACCGTAAGACGGCAAACCTATCTGTCATTCAAGACGCAATTATTGCAGCCCTGATGTCACATCCTTACTATTCCACACTCAATTTTGGCAGCCCTAAACTAGGGCTTGTTTCATTTAAATGAGTAAATGATAGTTTGCTTTTGTGATGTTATTTTTTTAATGTCGTATGATTATCAACGAAGGCCATTTTACTTCAACTGGTATTGGTATTATATAAACAAACAAAAACAATTGCATTTAATTGGGATGTTGCCTATATTAAATAGGGCGCTATTTGGCACAAATTCGGAAAATATACACTACTTTCACCCATAAAAACAATTAAAACTCAAGAGATATGGTGAAATTGTTGAAATTGTACTGTTCAACAATTCATAAAAATGGCCCTTTTTAAAAAAACATCAGTTTTTTTAATGATATTAGATTGCAGACATCAATTAAAACAACTAATTATATGACAACTATGAATAATATATATATATATATATAACATATACACATTACATAGTTATTATTTATTTTGTCAGTAGTAGTTAGTAGTTTATTTTGTCATAGTATACCCATAGATTTCTTAGTAATATAGTAACAAGTGATGTCACCTGTTCCGTAGATTTTTAACCAACTTCAAAAAAAAGGAGGAGGTTATCAATTCGTCTGTATGTTTTTTTTTATATATATATATTTCTATGTTTGTTACCTTAGAACTTATGACTGGGTGAACCGATACTGATGATTCTTTTTTGTTCGATGCGGAATAGTTCCCATTTGGTCCCATAAAAAATTTTTGGAAATCCATTGGTTAGTTGGTGCTAAGTTGTTTCCAGAAATCATAGATAGTGAAGCACCAACTCCAAAAATATGTTCCTAGGGGATGAGTGCCTACTTACTAAAATTTAATTATTTTATCCTTTTAAGTTTTTTGGAGTCGGTTTTATTTTTTGTTTAAATTTTCTATTGAGCGTCTGTGGACGATGCGCTGCAACACATGAAACAAACTACTATATCTGTGAAGTCTTAGAAATACTGGGCCTAATTCTGGGAACACGCTTTAATTTTAAATTTAAGTACAGTATATCTCTTTCTCGCAATAAGTCATAGGAAAAAGATAGCAAGTATTTGCTTAGAGCTGCCACTTTTTAGATAGATTTCAAAGAAACCATAGTCAATTTTAGACGGCATATACGGAGGTGCTTCCTAAACACTGCATTTTATCACGTTCAATAAGGTCGAAAATTGAATGCACGTTTCTAAATGTCAAATTATATGACAGCCATCCTTTACGTATTCATTTTGAGAGAAAGAGATACACTGAACTTTAATTTAGACTTAGCATGTGTTCTCTAGAATTAGGTCCACTATTTCTTTTACAATATTTCTGTATGAGTTATGTTTACTTCTTATTTTTGCAATAAAAGAAGTTGCCAACTACCCTATTGGTTACACAACATTATTTTATCTTGATAAATCCTGTACATGTTTTTCTTTTAGATTATTGGGAATAAAACTAATTTACCGGATTTAAATCGCGTTTAATTAGATGTTACATTATTATTATACACCCGAGACATTTCGATTACTTTACAGCGATCGTGGTCACGGGAGGACACGTGACCACACCATTTCCGTGACCACGATCGCTGTAAAGTAATAATGTAACATCTAATTAAACGCGAGATGAATCCGGTAAATTGGTTTTATTTCAAATGTGTAGTGCTTGCGAAAATGTGAGACAATACTATTAGATTATTGTTTACACCTTTCTACATTCAATATTATTACTTAATTCAGCCCAAAAACATAAATCTGTATCTTTATAAATTTTGTCGGTATTATCCTTACTTGAAAAAAATGAAGAAAATATAAATAAATAAAGTATTGTACGTCTTAGATTATTACGTACTTACTCACAATTAATCCAAAAGATTTCCTAAATCAATTTTATCAAATTCTAAACTTAATTTAAATACACAATACTGGTTTACTCGTGGAATATCATCGACAGTCTGTTGTGTAAGAATTTAAGAATACGTGAATCAATCCCACTCAAGCAAGCTTTTAAAGCTCTTTTTAAGTCTGCGAGTTCACAATCTCCACAAACACGTCACATAATGTCGGACAAATTGAATCGGCGAGTGCGAGTGCAGAGTGACGCAGGTCCCCCGCCATATCGCGGCGGTAATGACGTCACTTCCGCTCCCCAGGCTCGCCGATCGCCCTAAATAAGGGCTGTCACTGTCACTTAGCGCCGAGAATTGAGAGATGTTCGCATAATCGATAATGAGGTTTAGATGTTTTTGTCATCGATTTCATCACTTATCAAATCAACCATTCGGTAATTTTCACTTAAATTTTGTTTATTTAGATATAAATAGGTACATTTTAATTTGCTATATTTCTGTTTTTAATCTTGCGAATACGAATGTGAATATGCTATAGTCACGTATTATTTTATTTTATGTATGTAAAGAATTATATATTTTTCTACTTTTTCGCAACTATCACTACCTATTATTCATTTTAGTAAATATTCTATGGTTATCTGGCAGAGATTGCTACTAGCAATAAGACGACATGGTATATTGTGTTATTTTTATCTTGGTGATGTTTATGTAAATGTGCAAAATAAAAAAAAATAGTTGTCCATCCATCAATCATTAGTAAGTAGGTGCTGAACGCACGAAACTTAATATTATGAATTTGTAATTTAGAGCTGTTGATCTACCATCAATAAAAGAAAAAATAAAAGATTTAAGCAACTAAGAAATCCATACGCTGGTGCTTAAAATGAATTGTATGAAATAGGTATGTTTGTTTTCTTATTAAATTGTATAATCAAAATATTTGAATTATTAGTACTCTCTAATCACTCTGAACTGATAAAAAATTTAACATTTCATAGTCTTTATTATCTTGTGACTTTTGTCAATAAGTTTTTATCTAGTAGTAGGCCTGTGTATAGGGTCGTCTGAGCAGGTACCACCGCCTTTCTTATTTCAGCCGTGAAACAGTTCGCTGTGTTTCGGATCGACGGGAAAGGTAGCCAGTGTAATTACTGGGCATGGACGGCATTCCATCTTAGGCCTCAGGATGACAACGCACCTGCGATATCAAGTGATTTTTCCTTGATATTTCAGGTGTCTATAGGCGGCGGTAACCGCTTGTCATCTAGTTGTATAAAAAAAATATGTAACTCTCTGTTATCTAAGACGCGCGTCTAGTGTGGTAACTAATATTATCTAACGTCAATAGCTTTGAATTATAGTTCTTACTTCATCACGATGTTGATTCAATTAATAAATTATCATACTGACTGAGTATACAAATTGGTTGATTGACTAATTTAGATTTTTGTATTGAAGTATGAAGGCTTACGGCTCCCAATATTTCCGTTGACAATTGATTCGTTGACGTACCTGTAAAGGAAAGAAAACAAACATTAATATTGCAGCTTAATATAAAAGTGTGGAGCCCATATGTCAAACATTGAGATATCTCAAGCAGGTAGTTAATAGACAATGAAACAAACTATATTTTTTTCTATAGTTCTTCAAAGTACAGCCAGCATTAAGAAGATATTAAATAATTATGGAATACATACAATATTCTGATGCTTAACTGTACTATTCAAGTTAACTAGAAAATCTTCCTTGATTGATTAGTTTATGAAATCCACAATCAGATCGATACAGTTTCCACTTGCAAAACCATTTCACTCATTTTATTAACCGTTCAGCGAAAAACTCAGAATGCATTTTTAATTTTACAGGGTATAGTATGGAGAAGCGGTAATATTACATTATGATATAAGTGCGGTAAGTTGAAAATTACAGCCGAGGCAAAGACAAGAAACAGAGGCTGTAATTATCAAAGCGCGCGAATGTCATACGACGTTTTATAACATATTTGCGAGGAAATAAATAAAACTCGGACTTTCGAAACTTTTTTCTAACGAAAAAATCTTTAATCACTTACTTATCAAAGCAGTTATAAAAAAATTGAACAATTTGTAAAATTTATTGATTTTTTAGCATTGAATAGTAGCACCACAATGAGCTTGACTTATATTTTTGAGAAAGTTCCATGAAATAGACTAAAACACACTTTCTGAAAATGAATTTGCATCATTGCTTGTTTTCCAAATTTTGATACGCTTGTAAGTATGTATCGGCCGATTTTCCGGGCAAGAGGCTTAGTAGTAGAGTAGCCTTTTTCGCTACCTCTGAGACTTCTGGCGGTATCGAATAATAAATTTATCACTACTTGACGATATTTTCAAATAAAAATAATATGACGAAAAGCGCGCGAAATAATTTTTACTTGTTCACAAATTATAATGCGCGCGCATCAGCGCTTTTCTTAGGCAAAGGCACTAAAAACAGCCAGTATGACTAATAAAGTAAATTAATATTTTTGTGTTTTTGTCACAGATAAATGGTTGTAATATATTGATAAAACTAATTAAATTAAAGAATTAAATGTTTATTCATTATATTTTGTCTTCCAAAGTTAATTTTATTCATAAAATGTTGACCACTTTCCGCCATAGAAACTCTTTGCTAAGATTTAAAAAATTACCGTTCGTTTTTAGACTGAGCCACAGATTAAACAGTGTATCTTGATAAATCGTGCGTTTTACATTACATTACCGCACGAGTGCGTAATGAGATACATTACGATATTGAAATTGGTGAAATAAGAGACCCTTTACGAGCAAATGTGTAATAAACTAAATGTTTGTAAAGTGTAATAAAATATATGTTTTTCTTTAGTTATGGATTAGGATTCAATTCCCGAGAGTTTTTAGCCAGGACCTCGTTGCATGAAGGTTAGCTTAGCCAGGACGTCGTTGCATAGTTACACCTGCATTCTGTAAAATACCGAATGCAGGTATAACTATAGTTATAAACGTGTATTTTAATAATGCAAACATGAAAATGCTTGAAGCGTGAACTAGTATTGCAAAGACGGAATATCGTAGTTTATCGATTTCTCCAAGGATTGATGTTGTGCAATTTGTTGTACATATTCAGTTGTATAGTCAGTATCACAAATCAGAAATTATTAATTCCTTCTTTATAGGGTAAACCAATGCTTAAGCTTTATGGTGATGTATAAGAATTTAGAAAAAAATAAGTAACGTTATTTCACTACGACCTTCTGTGAAGTTCACGTTCCTATTTGGACTCAATAAATTTTAGTGAAAAATACTTGAAAAGCTTTGGAAAAAAGTAAAACATGTCATAGGTGCCTACAAAATTTGAGGTTTGCCTTCGATTTCCCTGGGATCCCATCATCAGATCCTGACTTGGTGACAATGGGACCACCTCAGGAGTATACTCTATCGAATATAAAAAGGATTTTGAAAATCGGTTCGCAATTGACAGAGAAATCGGTGAACATACATACAAAAAAAAATACATAGGTACAGTGGAACATATAACCTCCTTCTTTTTTGAAGTCGATTAAAAATACATCACTATGATCTAAGCAATAGATGAAATGAACAAGCGGTAATTTCTACTTTCTAAAATATTCTACAAAAGGTATTTTACTATTGTGTAATTACTGGGAATGGATGGCATTTCATCTTAGGCCTCAGAATGACAACGCACCTGCAATATCAAGTGATTTTCCCTTGTTATTGCAGGTGTCTATAGGCGGCAGTAACCGCTTACCATCAGGTGGGCCGTCAGCTTGTTTCTTATCTAGTAGTATAAAAAAATGTTAACACTTCAACAGTTAGAGAAACCAATATGGTTCGACTTTCCATTCCATCCCTATGCTTGGTTCCTCCTTTTTCACGTCATTAATGAGTGTTTGATTTTTTTTTTAATCCATAATATTTGGTAAAAATGTGGATTTGACCTCTCTCGTCACAGAAAATAAAGAAAAAGCTTACAATATTTAATGTGCCTTTATTATACTATATTATGGGGTGGCGCCGACAATAAATTTAAACATGGGCTGAATTAGTTCATAGTATAAATGTTGTAAAATTATCTAATGAATAAGATGTATTTGAAAGTTGCAAAACATTTCTGTGGACTAAAATTATAGCCCATGTTTTAATTTATTATGGTATTGTAGTCACCATCCTATATATGTATACGTTTCCCCATGAATGAGCGTCTTGTATTGAGAAATCTAAAGCTTCGAACAACAAGTTTATTTTTATTTCTAGTGTTTATTAAGCTGTAAGAAACTTATGATTTGAAAAAGTATGTAAACGTGATCGATCATAGAACATATTATCCTAAATGTGTTGAGAAGGATTGTAAGTTTGTAACTATACTTAACATAACTAGACATAAGTTCTCAAGCTATGAAAATTTCGAGTTCTGACTAAAGTTTTTTTTTATAGAAATAAATATTAATACGTAACCAGCGCTTATAAATGAAAGTCTTATTTGGCCACAAATATATTAGTAAATTATTTTTTTAGATTTATAAGGAATTTGCTATTATTTATCATACAATAGTGACTTGTATTAAGTAATAATTCAGATAGTGGCAGCCCTACGTGATGTGTCAACTGCCGATGAGGCCGTCACCCGCGGCGGCAATGTTTCTTATATTGTCGTTTGTTTTGTACGATCGTTGTTTCCGAGGCGATACTGCGTTATGACGTGACGGTTTATAATAATTGTTGCTGACAGACACTTTTAACTATTCGAATAAGACTTGGGGTCTGACATAAAAAAGCGAATCTTAGCTTTGAAAAAAGCTTCTAGTGGATTTTACTTAATTGTTTTTATTTTAAATAAGCTATTATAGATATACAGATAAAATTTAGGCGATGAATATATTTATCATTATCATTAAGGTGGTAACATATAATACGACAGCAAAACATCTATTTAATCTCCCTAGCCGTTGCGACAAGAGATAAAGTAAGCCATTATTTAATTAACGTAAATTTACATTCCATTAAGTCAATTTGTGGTCAATTGACACATTAAACACCCTCAACATAATGGACCAGGATAATAAAATTGCTAACAAGGTGAAGACGAGAAAGGAAAGTTCATGTTCAAGATGTCGATATTTTATTAAAGGCTAGATGGACGTGCACTGAATGTAATTAATATTTGATAAACTAAGTTGATACCAGCCACTTAGTTGAAATTATACCTAGCCTTTACTATCATACATAGTCTAGGTAGGTATATTATTATATTATTCCTAGTATCTGTCATATTAGTGCTTATCATAATATTACTTTCATTGTGTACCTGCTAATAAGCTTCTCTTCTGCTACGCATATTTTCTGTAAGTACATTAAAGATCACGCGATTTTCAGAGTGTCTTACTTTAGACTGTCTTAAGGCGGTTTCAGATTAGCGTATTTTTCTGCGCGTATACGGTCGTTCCAGTATACGCGCTTACACGCGCGCTACATTACGCGCTTCAAAAAACCGGACTCGCGTAAACGAGCATATTACGGCGTGTTCGCTCGAACCGGTAATGGTGTCGCGTCAGTAATAGTCGGTATCAACATGGATTCTGACGAAGAAACATTACTATTAGCGTTACTTATTCGCCGTCGCGCTATACGAGCTTAGAAGCGGATCAACGCTCGTACGAGTTGAGCGTGTGCCAAAAGGCGCGCCTATACGCGCCTACATGCGCTTCCAAAAACGTGCTTATACACGCGTATAAAACGCTAGTCTGACACCGCTCTTAGAGTTTACATAAACAAGCTCGCTATTACACTACGCTGAATACCGCGCCACAGATTAGATAAACCGCGCGCTGATTCGCATCGCGTGCGTCGTCATACATGGTTGTCATGGCCAAGTTTTTAAAGCGGCAGAAAATTGTCGTAGCTCTTGCCTCTTACTCAATCATTAGATACTGCTATCGTCACTACAACTAATGAAAGAAAGGGTTTCAAGTCCGGTAGGGTCAGATGTTTGTATGATGAGTACGAATAATTTTGAACACAAGTCATTGGTGTTGGTGTATGTTTAGCATATTTATAATAAATTAGTAACAACATTTCTATATTATCTAGTATCCATAACACAAGCTTACTTTGGGCTAGATAATATTATGTCAGTGTATGAATAATATTTTTATTATGATTTTTCTGCTTTAAATATGGCATGCCACGAAACATATTGATGATATTTAATATAACTTCATTTTCCTTTGAACACGTCACGGACTAATGAATGATCAAATTATTAAAGCAGTTATTACAATATCCTATTTCCTAACAAGAAACAGTTAGAAACCTAAATTGATAGCCTGCGATCACACCACACTAAATAGGATCCTAAATCGGAGAGAACACTCGGTCGTGTTGTAGAATCGCTTTGGGTTTCGATAGCACCGTATTTATTTACATAAATTAAATATAAATAAATAAATAATGATTAACATTAATACTTCAGACAGTTACTTTCGCATTTATATTATTTATGATTTAATCGTCCCGTTTTTATGATAATTTCAATAAGTCTATGAACCGTGTAATGTCGCCTTTTGTAAGCAGAGCGATCGGGGCATTCCTAACTCACTAAATAGGATTCTAACTGTTCTAACAGCGATTACATCTTCCTATTTCCTGACGAGAAACAGTTGGGAACCTAAGTAGAAAGCCAGCGACCACACTATACTAAATAGGGTCCTAATTTTAGAATCCTAATCGGAGAGAAAACGCAGTCATGATGTAGAAGCGCTTTGGATGGCACGTATCGATGACACTGTATTTAATTACACAAATTAATAATAAATACATAATTTACTATCTATACTTCGTATTGTAATTAATATTGATAATATTTTTGAAGAGGCCGGAATTTTAATTTAATTTCAAAAATAATAATATTAATATTCTAACACTTCAAATATTTAAATGTATAATCAAATAGATATTTAAAATTGCTTCATTGCAGAAGCACATTCGTGGACAATACTAGACTCGTAAGCTGTAGTGTATTTAAGTTTTCAATGCACACTCGATCTTAAGCCGGCGAACTAATGGACCGCCGAGAACGGTTGTAGATAGACCTCAATTAGGGCTGTCAACTAGCCAATAAGCTATATCAATGTAATATGTAAATTCAGACACGACAGACAGACAGACATCATGACAATATTAGTTAACGTAAATTAAGACATGACAAACAGACCGACAGAAGGACAGACAGACACTACGTTTAGTTAATATTTTTTGGTGATACTTATAAAATTTGCTTTTTGAAGATTTGAAAGTGCTTCTTTGCACGAAAGTGCCTATTTGAATAAAGATATTTGAATTCACAAATACATTGGCTGTTACACTTCCTCGAGTTTTTTTCTCCCTGAATTCATCCAGAACAATTTCAATGAGTGCTATTTTGGCTAAAACCACTAATTACCTTGATTATCTTTTGAGTACTTTAAGGCCGCATAATATACTCTATATTTCCGAGGTTCGCTTAAATCTTAAACCCCTTGATTATAAAACGCGGAATAAACTTCGTCCTGGTCTAAAACTGATGTTGGCACTTATATTTGTTAAAAGAAAGACAGTGACAGTATCAGTGTGAAACCAGGTCTAACTTTAGTCCGCGTTTTATAATAAGGGGGTTTATGTTCAAGCCACTATACACTATGTAAGTTCTCGGTATATAAATTTCCTATTAGTACAAAATCATACAAAGTAAAATTATTATGATAACTTCAGAAATATATAGGCAAGTTTATTTCTGAAAATAAGTGAGGCATCCCTTTGTTTAACAGTAGGTACTGTATAGCCAATTATAGCTCGAGTAAACATTGTCTAAGGATGCCTCGATCTCACACGGCTTAACAAATTGACAACTAAAACCATAATGGCGATATTTAGAGAATTTTAATATGATGAGGACAATATTTTCAGTGAAATTAATTTGGAGAAATTATTAAATTTCTAAAAAAAGTGGGTAGGGATAAGAATCCAGAGCTATTTCAATAATTTAATTTCAAGATAAAGATAGGTGTACTATAATTAAGGACAAAAACTCTAGACAAAACCTACTTAAATAATCATCAATTAGACTTTAAAGATTAAGCTTATTATATCAGCTTTTGATGTTCACTGCTGAATAAAGATCACGTGTTTCTTCTTTATATCTCTTAAAAGCAACCGTTTCTTAATAACCGTAAATCTTACGAACCGGACAAAAAACGCAAAGCGGATACAGTTTAACAAAAGTGAATTTCCTCCACCAATTCATAGGCCCGTTTGATTTGTAGAGCGATTTAAGATTAGGGCACCAAAGTGAAGGAAATTCCGATTTCCGTCAATTGTGAAGGTCCCATCGAAATAAAATCACTTGTTGGGTTCGAGACAGAACCACTTTTCCGTCACTTTGATTCGAAATCGGAATGCTACAGTCAGCGAATTCACTTCCACCCGTTTGAATTGGGATGTGTCACCTTTCGCTTGTTCAAAATATTATTTTACCTATTTACGGCAGGAATTTTCCTTACAGTGTAAGGAAAATACGATCGACGATTTATTTACGAGAACGCTGAATACTTTTTAAGTCCGTAAGAAGTCTATTTTTAGCCAGTTAAGTAAAACAAACAGAGCTTAATTTAGGTCAAGGATGTAAGTTTCCACTTCCATATTAACATCATTAGAAATACAGATTTGATTGATTTTTCAGGGTAGACACGGGAGAAGTACCTAAGTACCTTTGGTATTGCAAGCACATTAGGCTTCAGTAACTGCTTACCATCAGGCAAACCGTAAGTTTGTTCGCAACCCATTTTAAATTTAAAAAAAATCCTAACGAAGAATACGACTGCTTTGTAGTACATTTTCGATTGAATAAAAGGATCGGAAATATTAAGATAGTAAGAAAATAAACTCACGCATTATCGTTATGTTACATCGATATATTGTTTCATGAATATTATTACGCCACGAATTCTGTTATCTATAGTGGTATATGAGAATAAGAATAAGAACATTTTATTGTATATCTGTTACAATATGATGGTACTAGTGCAGTGGTCGGCAAACTTATAGCCAAAGAGCCAAATATGAACAGTACAACAATTTAAAAAAAATTGGGAGCCAAATCTGCTTGTTTAGTAAATTTTTAATACACTAAATAAGTAGTACACTAAATAAAACTAAATTTCATACATAATAAATATTTATCAATGCGAAAAATGTACTTGCATCTCCTTGGAAAGTTTGAGTTAGTCAGGTTTGTATGTTGTTTTTTTTTATTTTAGGCAGGATTCCAAGTTCTCATCAATAAAACTTTTTTCTTACCAAGTTTTTTTTAAATGAAAATATTATTGCGCCTTCCGTGGATATTTGTGCCAGAGCCGCACTTAAGAGCGAAAGAGCCACATGCGGCTCTGGAGCCGCACTTTGCCGACCACTGTACTAGTGTGACACATAAGTCCAAATATTGCACTGAAATCAGGTACACATGTTGGTACTCAATAATAAATTATTTATGGTAGCGGGAACTGGTTCCTAGCAATATTAAATCTTGCACAAACCAAACAGTTTTTTATTTTGTGCTTTGATACATAATCACCAGCCCATATAAGTCCCAAAGCCGCAGGCCTTCGTACATAGGATAAACACATGAGGAGTTTCTGCACATGAGGTGGGTTAAAGCGGTTGCAGTGACAGCAGCGACCCACGACTTGACGTGCCTTCCGCAGCACGGAGGAGCTCCAGATCACAAATTTCATCGACCCATCCCGGAATCGACCATGGCGAAAGTTTCTTTGTTTTCGTAATCGAAACCAGAGCGCTCAAACCATGAGCCGAGCTCCTCCGCTCCGTATTTTGTAATAATAGGCTAGAAATATCAGTACAATAGAAATTTTCATACTATTTACATCAATCGCGGCCCTCGTTATAAACATATTTCAGTTAAAAAAGTTTTAAACTAAGTGATATTTTATAACTTGTTTTACGGTTGTCGCGTGAATACTTACTTGCCTGATTAAAATTTTTATGCGCGGCAAGTTTTTCACAAAAAAGTTTTTATTTTTTATGAAGAAGATTAGAGATTTAACTCATGTCATGATATGATAAATAATTTAGATATTACTATGAATTACGTACAATACGGCTCTAAGTAATGCGCATTGCTTGGTTAATGTGGCACAATGCGAAGGGTGTGTAAACAATAGGTACAGACATGTGGAACTATTGTGCCTGCCCGAGCCTAATCGGGGGATGTTATCGGCCAATGCACGTGGATTGCTTTCTCTCATCAGTATTCACCATGCACTAGCAATTGTAATAACTTGACCTTGTTTACGTGAGCTAATTATTGATTCGTGTAATATAAGATATATTCAGACGTAATCAATCAAGATTATTTGATATTTTGGAGTTTGGTATTCTAAAGCATCAATTTACCGATAAATTTCTATTCTACTCCATATATATAAACTGTAACGTAAGTCGATCTATCTGTCTGTTGTTACTAATGGAGAATCAATTGTCGTTTCAAGCGGCTTTTACTGTTAGGAAGTTTCCACAGATAACTATAGGAAGTTTCTTCAGGAAAGTTTTAGGCTATATGTATTATCACTATGACCGAATCAAGCGGCGTGCGGCGCAATAAAAAAATGTTTTTTTTTTTAAATTATAATGGGCTTGCTCTTAAAATAATAATAATAATAATAATAATATTTATACACTCACACCTATTATCTAGCCCAAAGTAAGCATCATTAAGAGCTTGTGTTATGGATACTAGATAACGGAGAAATAATGATAATAATATATATATAAATATTAGAAATATACTAAATAAACATATAAACATCCATGACTCGTAAACAAATGTTCGTACTCATCATACAAACATTTGTTCCTACCGGGATTCGAACCCGGGACCTTTTGACCGAGTAGACTGGGTTACAGACCACTCGGCCAAGCGGTCGGCGGTCTTGATCCCACTCTGCTCCGAAAGAAGTTAAGAGGGGGTCGACGATGAAGCGAGCTTACCCAGAAGTGAAGCACGTTGTATTGACGCTGGCTAAGCCCTAAGCCTTATGAGTACTTCAAAATAATGTTCTAGAAAATTGTAAATCTTTTAGGCCTACAGAAAATAATTATCTATTCTTAAGGTTACTGTCAAAACTCCTCCACGGTTCCGGAGCCGCGAACAGAAGCTTACTCTATGCTTACGCTTAGGCTATGAAGCCATAGCTAATATTATAAATACGACAATTTGGCGCGGAACCTAAAATCCACTATAACAGTGTAAAATAAGTTTGGAATTTGAGGTTAAGTAAGGTTGATGAATAAAAATTTCTTTGGCTAATGACTCATGCCAGTATCTTATCATGAACATTCACGATATATCCATAGAATAAGTATTGCATTAAAAATTTATTTTATAATGCATGACAGACCACCTGCCCCCTTATTCTCAATTGTCGGATCACGGATTCGATTCGAAAAGTCACATGCCGTCTCGCTTTGACGCAGCGCGATAAAAAGTGACAGGTATAGAGTTTCCGAAATTCGAATCCTTTCCGACAGTTGAGAATAAGGGGGCAGCCCCCTTATTTTCAATTGTCGGATCACGGATTCGATTCGAAAAGTCACATGCCGTCTCGCTTTAACTCACCGCGATAAAAAGTGACAGGTATAGAGTTTCCGAAATTCGAATATTTTCCGACAGTTGAGAATAAGGGGGCTGGTCAGGGTCGCGGTGAACCTTTGATTCAGGCTGCGCAGAAACGGTCCGTTTGGAAATCGATGGGGGAGGCCTATGCTCAGCAGTGGACATCATAGGTCGATATGACATAATGCATGCAATAATAAATCTGAGCCTCTGAAAACATTATAAAAATAAATAATAAATAAATAAATTATGAGTTAGTACAGACCTCAGTCAAACATTTAAAGCTACAACGATATTCGTCACGTTATTCTTTGAATTACCTACTAATAGCTGAAAGGCCGGTTATTAGTTTGGTCCACTTGTATATTGCACCACTCCCAAATTACGCTGGTTAATCCGATCAGCGTTACGCGTCCGTGCATCTATCCAGTTATGTCCAGCCATTTTCCACTAACCGTCGCAGTATTGAATAGGGGTCACACTGTGTTTTTCGGAACTAAATTTGATTTTCTTATTTGTTGCTTGAAATACCAAATATAATGAAGTGAAATATGCGATCTTACTGTATTTGGTAACAATTATCGATTAATTATTGGAGAACGGGCGATACTTATTTCATGTTTATACCGAACTTCGGATTCGTCCAAAATGTTTTTGATCAAAATATTAGGTATCAAGTTCGATGTCATAATAATACGTCTAATTTTTGAGCTAAAGGGTACGAGTATCTAGCCCGATTCCATATCCAAGATATCATCCATCTCCCTCCCAAATTTCAGTTCAGTGGTGGAAAACTTAAAAGATAGAGACAGGTAGAGGCAGACAGAAATAGACAGTTATACTTTTGCATTTAATCTGTCAAGCGGCGTTATACCGGAGTCTATGACAATTGAAAAAAAAAACAATTTTGTCTGGCTGGAATCTGATACTTGACGGGTTATATAATATTAGTATGGATGTTAAGTATACGAATTCTTTGTTCACAAACTTGATTTAGGTACTACTTACTTTATTACAGACTAAATGATTTTTTTTTTCAAAAATAAAAACAAAAAAATATATAGAGCGCAACAAATGTAATTCTACCACAAGACTAACAAAAACAAAATTTTATAAACATGAAAAAGGTACGGAACAAGAGAAAGGTATTATTTTTATTTCTAACTTATCAGTCACAATTTTATGTTTTGTCAATTTTAGCCGAATTCCCGTAACATCTGAAATTCAGCTGAATGGAAGTTGAATAAGTAATTGCTGCCATTATGATCCTTCGATTTCGTTCAAACAGTTTTTGCGCCACAATTATGTTGCTTAATTACTACTTTTTCTACTAAAAAAAAGAGGAAAACTATTTCCTTAGGCAATATTCAACACAGGCGTAAAGGAAACAATTGTTATCGGCGGTCCACTAAGTTTTCCTGCTATTTCAATTTGCTGATATCTCATTGTCCGCTTCAATTATTCACGATCAATGCTTTCAATGACGCCGTGTAATTACCTACCTCAACTTATGCTTAGTTAAAGCGATACCTGTTAGGGGTAGGTTAGGTATGCTTCAAGTGACAAGGTTTGCTTTAAGTGACATTGTTTTTATACGTGTGGATTTCTAATAAATGTTAAACTAAGAAGGGGCAAATGTTAAGTAGGTTTAATTTTATCTGATTAAAGAAAAAACAGTTCATAAGAAAAATTAATAGGAAAAAGTGACTGGACAAACAATGGAACGTCAAAACGACTTAATAGCAATAATGATATCTCCAAACAAACAGGTTTTGTGGAAATAAAACCGCTCTAACATCAACACTTCACGAGCTCGAGTAAAAACAAGGGTAATTAGGCGAGAATCGTCAAACGGCCATCAGTATAATTTGCATAAAGACGACTGTAGACCCTCGCAATTATACCTACCTAATGGTTGTAGTCCATTGAAGAAATATTAGAGGAAATACGAAAATGATTTTCACAAATATTCTCTCGAATGTATTTTCTTTTCTTTTTCTTTTTGTTTTTTGTTTTCTCGAAGGCTTTCACTCTCCAAATTTTCGTGAAAGTGTAGAATTTGGTTTCCTGATCAAATAATAAAAAAATATTAAACGATACTATTTTGTAACGTTAACGAAGATTCTTAAACGATACTATTTTCAAACGTTAACCATAAATATATTTTTGTATCATTTTTGGCTTTATCTATTTTTTTGTTTGTTTAAAGGATGGCGTGTAAGCATATGACCTGCCTTTTATGGTAAAGAGTACTGTAACCTTTGTAAAGATAAGTTAAAACACGATAAACTCATCCATATTCCAGAAAGAATGTTTGTAAAGTGTGTTTCATAAAATTCATTTTAGGTGATGGTTTGTCTATGAACATTACCTACCTACTTATTTTGGAAATAAAAGAAGTAGTATACGCATTGACTTATGTATTCCTCAGGCGTCGCCAACCCTGTAAAATTTGGGAGGAAGCATCCTTTAAGTTTGAACAAAAAATACTGCTACAGAAAAACCGCTATAAAATTTGAATGCCACTCTGGCACTGTTAATGACATAAAAGATGAATAAAAACGACTCCACTTCAATTTACATTAATTGTTTATTTTATTGACAAGTACTTCGAAGAATATTCCAAAGAAATATAAGTAGAGTCTTATCGTTAAATTCAAATGCTTGTCACAATGAACTTCGAAGTACAATTGTATTATGTAGCAGTAATCATAAAAATCTAAAACAAAACTGTGCATACAATAATAATTCTTCTGTATATTATCTCAGTATTATTTAATAGTTTGTGAGTGGCTTAAAAATCCTTGGCATATATTATGTGTCGGAGGTCTGATGTAACATAAAATTGAGTGATGTTGAAATAAAAATCATACTTATTAACAACAGTTTTAAGTATAGTTAATTAGATACTTTAATCCTTCTTAGTTCAGAGATTTTTTACCCCTTGCTATACAGGCTACACAAGACAAAGGCAAGGGGTACAGACCACTCGGCCAGCCGGTCGTCAATAATAAATCAAAACAGTACCAGCATAGAGGATCTATGTATATTTTGGTGCCCCTTATTTTTTTTTATTTTTTTTATACAACTAGATGACAAACAAGCTGGCGGCCCACCTGGTGGTAAGCGGTTACCGCCGCCTATAGACACCTGCAATAACAAGGAAGAGCACTTGATATTTCAGATGCGTTGTCATCCTGAGGCCTATGATGAAATGCCGTCCATGCCCAGTAATTACACTGGCTACCTTTCCCTTCAATCCGAAACACAGCGAACTGTTTTACGGCTGAAATAAGAAATGCGGTGGTACCTACCCAGGCGTCTATGGGTCTTCCACCTAGTGTCTTCTTTATGTTAACTTTTGTATGTTTGAAGCTCCTAGCGGGCGTCAGCGATACGATTATGATTCGAATGGTAAAAAAACTCGTGTTGCGGGGTGCATAAATCTTTTACTTTTGTTTACTTAATCTCAATTGTTTTTATCAATCACAAGATAAGTATTACGTCGTAATTAAAATATATCTAAACTAGAAAAATGTCACGTCCTGAGGCGGGAATCGAAGCCGTGACCTTTCGCAATCCGGGCGACTGCTCTAACCAACCGTGCCACCCAGAACTTGGGATATCCCTGACCTGTTTAGATATATTTTAATTACTTACTAAGTAATTTTTCAAACATTTATAATAATGTGGAAATCAAAAATTAAGAAGTATTACGTCTATTGAATTTGATGAACAGAGTTAAATTAACTTTTATAATAATAACTACATACATAATATATGTATAGCCATCATAAAACATCACAAGGACTTGGACTTCATTAAAAACATTTATCTGTAGATCGCACGACACATTCATTTCATTACCCGTCTCTACACAGAAAGTTTTGACACGAACGTTTTCCAAAGATAAAACTTTATGGAAAGGTGTCAGAGGTTGTGTACAAACGTGCCACGTACCGAATCGCTGTGAAGTGACTGACTGCGTAATTATTAAGCCATTTTGACAATGTGCCAACATTCAGGAGACAGGACTTATGAATTGGGTGTCAGTACGTACATCTCCATAGATTCATGTAAGTTGATGCAAAGTTTGTTTGAGTACTTTGTTAGAATTGAAGAAGTGATTCTGTAAACACACGCTTATATTTTACGCTAAAAGACGTTTCGAGAGTTGTCGCGTTGGACAATCTCTTTGCTGACAAATAACACTTTCTCTAATAGAATTTTGTCGGCATTGTTCAGGGGGATGACTCTCGTATAAAAGACATTGTGTCAAATTTGATATAATTTGTCGAAATAAACAAGCAGGTACTATGGAAACACATTTTGCGTACCAATGCGGTCTTTTTCAGTCCAAGTTTTCCGCGCGAAATTATTTCGAAATAGAGGATATCTCGCAATAACTATATATTGCTTTCCGTGACTCGCTATACTCTTGCAAGGTAGACATGTTGTCAAATTAGACTTAAGTTAAATAAAAATTACTACTCGGTATTGTTACACTATATAAAATATCTATCATTATCATCATCAGCCCATATACGTCCCACTGCTGGGCACAGGCCTTCCTACATAGGAGAAACACATGAGGAGTTTGGGCCATAGCACCACCACGCTAGACCAATGCGGGTTAGTGGTTAGCTAGTAGTGTAGTGAATTGATGACTTCGGATACCGGCACGCGTGCTCCTGAGTAGGAAAGGGGGAAGAAAAGGTCAAAAAGTTCTTCAAAACACTCTCTGTGATATAGCCGACGCCTCTAAGCGACGCAATGTCTCGACGCAATTGCAGACAAAGTTGTTCGTGACCTCTACATCGTCAATAATACGGACAGCACGACGCTGCTATCTGTCCAGTGCAGATACTTGGCAGAGCCATTCCACAAATGCGAGCAATATTCCACGCAAGAGCGTTTTCACAAGCAATTGAGTTTTGTAAAGCAGGAATGATAGTTCAGGCGTGAAAAATCCCAATCGACGCACCTTGTTCAGAACATTGAGCTTCTGTGAAGCTGTTTTGATCACGGTTTCGATGTAGTTCCTTTGATTCAGATCGCAGCATATCTCCATACACTTAGCAACGAGGGGTGACATTTTTGTGACATTTCTGGTAAACAGGATTTTGCAAAAACAATATTCGCCTTCCTATGTTACGTTGATTTGAATAAATTTTAAAATGTTTCGAACATACTTTGGTACTTTAAAATTAAATCTATTCTCTTCAAATTACAATTAAATTTAAGGTAAAAAAACATAAATAATGTTAACAAATAGCAAAGCAGCTTATGATTTATCTCGCTTAATTGTCATAAGCCAGTATTGACGCCGTGTTTGTTGTTATAAACAGCTTTTTATAACTTTCCCCGTGTTTTTGTTGTTCGAAGAATGAATTTAATCAGAAATCTCACGTTCAGTAAACAAACGCCAAGAAAGGTAGAGCTGGGTATTTCCCACTCCAAGGCTGCCAACCCACGTCAAAAAGTCGGTGAACAATTTTTAGTATGGGAAACTGAAACAAGACTCCAATTTTAAAAATCCTTGTTTATTTGGTACAAAGCACGGCAAATGACTCAACACCACCTGATATCAGGAGCGGTAAAGAGAGTCCATCAGCAAAGACAGCTGCAGCTTTAATATACTTTTTAGGAAGGACGGGACACATATGTATGTGATTAATATATACAACAAACAGCTTCAATGAAATCTGTAAACCACGCACGCCGTTAATTTTTACCAACACAATATAACAATTGAAGTTAAAAATACTAGCAAGTCGTGAATACTTAAAACACTTCGTGCAAACTTTATTACCGGCGACCGAATCTTATCTCCCATGTTCCACTCCGACAAATTTATTACTAACCCTCTAAACTAAGTAAAACGGCGCAGAACGACCGTAACAAAGCCAGATTCACCTACTAACCTATTTAAGTTAATATAAGTCGTGGGTCGGCAAATTGTGTGTTGTTTCCCCCTCTTGCTACACTATTAATTGGCTTTGTAGGAACAACAATATTGGCCCGTGTTATGTCGTCTATTGCACCCTCGTTTATCCATAGATAATATTAACCATCTTTGATGGCGTGTGCAAACATGTTCAGGTTATTCATCGCTTGTAATCTGATAAACCCATTTCGACGTGATGCGATGTATATCCATTTCTGTTGATTGTGTCGGTATCTACGCTGAAATATATACCTACACATCTTAGTACAACAAATTAAGTTTCTCAGTAGTTATCTAATATAAATTTTGAAAAACATTTAATTCATTTTATAAATTCAACGTTTCAGGATCAATAATTAGTCTATTGGAGGAATTCAGTAATAAGTTCACGATGCAGTAAACCTTTTTAGGAATCATCATTACCAGCTTATATGCGTCCCACTGCTGGGCACAGGCCTTCCACCATGGGAGAAAAATATGAGGAGCTTGGGCCACGAAGGCCCAATGCGGGTTGGTGGGTTGGTTTGGTGACGGGAATAATAAAATTAAAACAAATTTATTATAAAATAGCAATAGTGATCTACCTAAATGGTTATAATTATTAAGTGTTAAAAGCTTCTTTAATGGGCGACGATAAATCGTTTGTCATCATAAAACCTTATTGCGACCTCATATCAAAACGTAATTACCACGTTTATATTAAAATGTAGTTTTAATACTTTATACAACCGTAACAATAATGTTACAGGAAAACACAGGCACCGTAGAGGGTTTTGAATTGAAGATTGTGAAGCTTTGGATTTTGAGGTAAGTCAGCATTAAAAGATATCTTCATCATCACCATCAGTCTATTTGCGTCCCACTGTTGGGCACAGGCCTTTCCACATGGGAGGAACACATGAGGAGCTTGGGCCATAACACCACCCCGCTGGCCCTATATGCGGGTTGGTGGGTTAAAGCGTTAGCAGTAACAACCGAGACCAAACGGCTTAGCGTGCCTACCAAAGCACGGAGAATCTCGAGATTAGAAATTTTTGTTGACCCATCCCGGGATAAACCATGGCTAAAGTTGCTTTGTTTACGTAATCAAAACCAGAGTGCTCAAACCACTATGCCACCGAACTTATCAAAAGATAGAAACGATTTGAATACCTATCGCATTGATATAAGTGACCGAATGTAGGTATCTTAAATGTATGAATTATACGCACAAAAGAAATACAATCACAATAAGGACTTTCATGAGTATGTAAAGAAATATTCCAAGACTTTTAAAAATATATGTAACCGCGCCAAATCGATACACATCCGAGACAAAATTGAAAAATCTAATAACAAAACAAAAACTACATGGAATATAATAAACCGTGAAACTGGTAAAATCAAATCACAAAACACCACGTTCACAATAAATGTAGATAATCAAATTATTAATTCTGACCACGAAATAGCTAGCATATTTGAAGACTACTTTTCAAAAATACCTTTGATTACAACATCTCATTTAGATTCTTCTTCTCTTCAAGCAAGTTCCATCCTGAGGCATTGTGTGCCCGAGTGTAGTGAGACGTTCCAATTTACCCATGTTGTTCCTCAAAAAATCATTAAAATTTTTAAATCCCTAAAATTGAAAAATACAGGGGATTTATGGGATGTATCTGTGAAAATAGTTAAGAATATCATTGATATTATTGCCCCTTATCTCGCGCAAATTTTTAACAACTGTATAGAAGAAAGTATTTTTCCTAATTTAATGAAATACAGTAAGATTATTCCGCTATTTAAATCAGGTGATAGAGAGGATCCTAGTAATTTTCGTCCAATTTCTATTTTACCAGCACTTAGTAAAATATTTGAAAAAATAATTTTGGAACAATTGATTAAGCATTTTAATTTAAATAATCTTTTCCATAGTGCGCAATATGGATTTACAAAGGGTCGTTCTACTACTGATGCTGGTGTAGCTCTGTTAAGGCACATATTTGATGCATGGGAGAATTCACAAAATGCTATTGGTATATTCTGTGACTTATCAAAGGCATTTGACCGCGTTGACCATCAGACGCTAATTTTAAAATTACAACACTATGGGGTTACAAATTCAGCTCTGAAGTTAATCACATCTTACTTAAGTTCTAGAACTCAAATAGTTGACATCAATGGAACAAAATCTTCAGGGTCTTATGTCAAAATGGGAGTTCCACAGGGTTCAATTCTAGGGCCTTTTTTATTTTTAATATACGTAAACGACTTGCCTTTCTTTGCTAAGGAATTTTGTGAGATTGTGTTGTTTGCAGATGATACTTCTTTAATTTTTAAATGTGATAGAAATAAAGTTAACTTTGACGACGTAAACAATGCGCTATCTCAAGTAATGAATTGGTTTACTGTGAACAATTTACAACTGAATGCAAAGAAAACTAAATGTATTAAATTTATTTTACCTAATGTTAGGGAAGTGGATACAAACATTAAATTAAATAATCAGTCGCTAAATTTAATTCAATCCACCACGTTTTTAGGCATTACAATCTATGCGAAACTCCAGTGGAACCCTCACATCACAACACTTTGTAGTAGACTTAGCTCCGCGGCTTATGCTATTAGAAAATAAGGCAATATACTGATATTGCCACGGCGCGCTTGGTTTACTTTAGTTACTTCCATAGTATTATGTCGTATGGTATTCTTCTGTGGGGTAAAGCAGCAGACATTGAAACAGTATTTATCTTGCAAAAACGTGCAATTAGAGCAATCTACTGCCTTGCTGCTCGAACATCTCTTAGAGACTTATTTAAAGAAATAGATATACTAACAGTGGCTTCTCAATATATTTATGCTTGCATAATTTTCGTACGTCAAAATTTAAATTCCTACTTAAGACACAGCGATGT
The DNA here is from genome assembly GCA_947347705.1 of Nymphula nitidulata. Lineage (NCBI taxonomy): Eukaryota > Metazoa > Arthropoda > Insecta > Lepidoptera > Crambidae > Nymphula > Nymphula nitidulata. Next base: position 10,273,108 of record OX374631.1, read on the forward strand.
ACATGCATTAAATACAAGAAATAAAAATAAGTTGATCTTACCGTCTCTAAGACTGCATAAAGTTTTTAATACTTTTATGGGTCAAAGCATACTTTACTATAACAAGATTCCTAATAACGTACTAGACTTGCCATTTGACAAATTTAAAATTCACATTAAGAAAATTCTAATGTCCAAAGGTTACTATACTATTAACGATTATATAAATGACAAAAATGCTTGGTTGTAACTTATAATGTCATATAGTTATTTCCACCAATAGCATTTCATTGATTTTGTGGTTGCTGGAGAATGTCATGCTCTCTATAAGTTTCTGCGGTGGTGGCGTCGTGTGCCGGGTCGCTCCGTTCCCTATGATATGGTTGAGCGGAGCGATGGCTGGCACATGCGTCATACTTGTGAACAGGTGCCACTAGTGGAAATGGTCATCTCTAAGCTTCCTTGATTTTGTAATAATTTACCTACAATATTCATCAATAGTATAATTTTTGAGGGATTTTTGAGGTATATGGCATTATAGGATATTATATATAAAACAATACAATTATTATTGTAATGACGTGCTCAGACAAGTGTTTAAAATTAATGAAAGATGTTTAGCTTTATTAGGTCTTTGTATATTAATTGTTGACCTTTGTGTATTGTAATACCTATATTGTGATGGTGCATTGTCGGGCAGCCTTTAAATACAGTAAATATTCTTATCATTAGGTACCTATTGGTACTTTAATATACCTTTTTTTATACTCTGTGCGACACTGCGCTGCTAAATACTATTACTGTGTAATTAAACTGTGTAAGTAAAGAGTTTGTTGCCGGAATCTTCTCGGTAGTTCAACTTTTGGAACCGGTGTAAATTCAGACAGACTGACAGACAGACTGACTGACGGACAGACAGACAGACTGACTGACGGACAGACGGACCGACAGACAGACCGATAGACAGACTGACATAACATTCTTAGCTTACGTAGATCCAGATAAGACAGAGAGACAAACATTATGAAATTGTTAGTTAGTTAATATTATTTTTATGTGATAGACTTAAGGGTTTTTTGTTGACGATTCGAAAGTGCTTCTTGGGGGCCTAATTGAATAAAGATATTTTCATTTTTCATTTTCATTTTGTATGAAGTAACAAAACGTTTACCAAACGTAACTTTTTAGTAGGTAAGTATAGTTTGAGGTTTACCAAGTGGGAAGTTTACCACGTGGGAAATGCTCGCTCAAACCACTACGCCACCGAACTCACCAAAAGATATAAACGATTTGAATACCTATCGCATTGATATAAGTGACCGAATGTAGGTATCTATAGTACACACGATTTTTATGCTGACTGTTTTATTCACTTCAAATCTTATTTTAGGTGCAGTAGGTACACCTCGTTCTTTCAACATGGTAAAATATAATATGACTAAATAACAATAATTTAAAAAGACTTAACCTGTTTTAAAACTATAGATTGTCCTAAGACCTCCGGAGGTCTTACGCTACTTGACAAATTAAATAATACAATTTAATCTTATTCGCGTAAGTAAATAGCTAATCTCACAAAAATTTCAAACTTAAAAATGTAACAATTACAATAACGAAAGAAAACGATGAAATCGATTCCCGCCTGGAGCATATAATTTTTCATCGTTTCATATTGATTATAATAGGTTGGGGAAAAAGTTTCTTCGCATTTTTTAAGAAAATTCAAATATTTTTTTTAATATAGTTTATTTACATTTAACTAAAGTATGTAAGTACCATTTTGTTCGATAACTTTTTGCCATCTTGTAGGTAGGAACATGATCCGATTGCTAGAGAAATTTTGGGGCTTCTGATCAAAATACCGCGACAAGTGGTTTTGGCAGTCCTCTCGTGATGTTAACCTGACACTGCCTAGAGAATTCTGAAGAAAGCGAAACAGGTGGAAATCTAAAGGTGCAAGGTCAGGACTATACGGCGGATGCATTAACACCTCCCAGCCAAACTCTCTTAATTTTTGCTGAGTGGCTAAAGATGTGTGGGGTCTAGCGTTATCATGATGAGAAACCACACCCCTTCTGTTGATTAATTCCGGCCGCTTTCTCTCAACTTCTTGCTTTAATCTCAACAGTTGTTCGCAGTAGAGTTCAGTATCGATGGTCCTGCCTGGTGGTAACAGCTCATAATGAATAATGCCCAGAGCCGTCTTTAACCTATTGGGGGCTCTGGGCACTTTATTATTTTAACCGACTTAAAAAAAGAGTAGTTTATCAATTCAATTATTTTATACAATATACCTATAGATCCATATTTCCATAGAAATTTAAACAAAATCTTAATTTCCAAAAAGGGAACTTGGGGCCCCAAGGATCGCGGGGCCCTGGGCACTTGCCCACAGTGCCCAATGGAAAAGATGGGCCTGATAATGCCCTTCCAATCCCACCACACACACAGCATCACCTTGTTGCGAGTTAACCCGGGTTTCGCCACAGTATGTGAAGCCTGACCGGCCTTTGACCACGACCTTTTTCGCACGTTCTTGTCGTACGTGATCCACTTTTCATCACCAGTTATCAGCTTCTTCAAAAATGGTTCGGTTTCATTACGTCGTAAGAAAGAATCACAAATGAGTCCACGGTTCATTAGGTTTCTTTCAGTGAGCTCGTGGAGTACCCAAATATCGAGCTTTTTTGTGTACCCATTTGTTTTTTAATGCGCCAAAACTGTTTTATGGTCAATTCCCAGTTCTTCAGATACGTCGTAACTACTGATATGCCGATCTTGCTCCAGTTTTTCAAAAATGGCCACAATTTTATCCGTAATAGGGCGACCAGAGCGACGTGCATCTTTGACATCAAAATTTCCGGATTGAAAACGCTTAAACCAAATTTGTGCTACTCTCACAGACACTGCACTAGGTCCATAAACATGGCAATTTTTTTTCGCGGCTTTCGTTGCATTTTTACCTTTTTTGTAGTAAAATTTTAAAATGTATCGAATTTCTTCATTAGAATCACTCATCTTGACAGTACGAAACACAAATGAAAAACACACATTTTCCTAATTTAAATTTGGAATTATCTTTTTTAAAATCTCAACTTTTAATGATACCAAAACCAGCCAGATACAAATAGTACAGCCAAAGAGATTTTATTACAAGTTCATACATACTATAATGCGAAAATACTTTTTCCCCAACCTAATATGTACATAAAAAAGTTCTACCTAAGTTCTGTACAAAAAAATACTAGTATCAAACCTAAAAAATATAGATATTTTATTATTGAAAAGATCAGGCGCGAACTGCTAAGGTACAAAAGATTAATAATTAATCAATGATCAATCAAGATCCATAATCAAATAATTTATAACAATCATTAAGTTAGTTTGGTTTTACGGAAATACTTTAAGAGAGCGCGCAGCGGGTTACTAATTAATTAATTTTTGACTTATTATTGCCTATTTGTGATTACATAAATATTAATAAGTTATCGGCATACCTACTAAGTCGTCCCCTTTAGCGTTTCCTGCAAAGAATCCGGTGGGTAAGTGCCTTTATTTAAATGGTAATTATACACTTTTGTAAACGTCCCCTTGCAGTGAAAAGCCTCTTATTAAAATTGAAATAAACTGTTGGTTTGAACCCATAAACATTAACGTTAAGATTGCCAGGCCCACTACTTAATAATGATTGTGATTAAGAACGACGATTGCCTCAATTAATTTGTGAAATTATAATTAAACATTTATTAGGCCTCATTGATTAGAATGAATAATTAATTGTAAAATCATCGCATTAACGTTATTAGGTAATGAAAACAAACTTAAGATCTGTCCAAACAGAAAAGCGCTGCGCCAGTTTGTTGGAAATAACCAAAACTTACGTTTATTTTTGTAAACATCTTAATGTTACTAAAAATGTTTTCAGTTACGGAGCACATCCATAGATTCAAGCCCTAACTAAAGTCAATTAATTATCTTGACAAATTGTTAAAAAAATATTTACAATAAATTCATTTGCCATAATGATCCTCAGTCATAATATTTGTGAGCACTATTGTCATTTATACTAACAACGCGTGACATAACAATTTGGTAGCCATAACTCTCATAAGCCATAAAATTAGGTGCCATACCAGCAAGTGCCATATTGATTAGTTTCAATAAACATTATTTCACATAATGAATATTTGATGTAAGGTACAATATCTATAGCATATTTTTTTACCTAAACGTAATAATATCACAAATTATTAAATAGCATGCATGCATGTCTGCTTGCATGTTTGTATGCATGCAGTTTGCTTAATATTGGTGACTGAATATTATGGAAAATCATTATTAGGGATAAAATAATAACATTATGTAAAATTAAATTTATAGCAAATAAAATTAAATACTAAAAAAATGACATTAGCTTGCTTATAATCACTGAAATTAGTGAAAATAACTGTAATATAAGTATATGTCATTTGTTAGTTATGGCCAATGAAACGTTATTTTTTAATAAAGTTTTAGCTAATCAAGTTATGGTAAACGAAATTATTTTATTTGAAATTCGGGAAAACATGGGTTAACCGAAATTTGTAAATCAGGCCTTCTATAGCATGCCAAAAAGGTTCCGTAAGCTTTTTCTATAACTCATTTTATGGCAAAACATGGAAATAACTCGTTTTTATCACTTTAGATGTCAAAATAAATTAGTGAATAGGCTTACCGACTTCATACTTCTAGAGATATGCGCCTTTATGCCATATTGTGTTTGTTTTAACATATCTCTCATGTAGAAGAAAGGAATCTAAGAATGTAAGTATAAAATGTAATTGCTTAACTGGGTAATGTGTTTAATTTACCATTATCTACTTGCACGATTTATACATTAGATTCTTTATGATGATCATCATTTGCATTAAATTACGCACAACTAATGCTTAGTTTATTTACGTAGTATAACTATGTAATAAATGATATATGAGAGATTGCTTCTGTGAATATATTTGGCTAATATAAGTGATTTCAAATATTAAAAAACTTACTCAAATATAAGTTTTAATAGTAAGATTTTTCACATACTATTTTCTAATTTATTCAAAAATGCAGCGGTTTATTTTAAACATTTTCAGTACCACAATTTGATATAGAATTTATCTTAAAAGACTTAACAATTTTGAAATCTCTCCTTTTAGGAATGTGTTGGTGTAGCAAAATGTCCATATGTGACTTTATTGCTTGCTATATATTAGGTTGGGGAAAAAGTCTTTTCGCATTATAGTGTATGAACTTGTAATAAAATCTCTTTGGCTGTATTATTTGTATCTGGCTGGTTTTGGTATCATTAAAAGTTTAGATTTTAAAAAAGATAATTCCAAATTTAAATTAGGAAAATGTGTGTTTTTCATTTGTTTTGCGTACTGTCAAGACGAGTGAATCTATTGAAGAAATTCGATACATTTTAAAATTTTAGTACAAAAAAGGTAAAAATGCAACGCAAGCCGCGGAAAAAAATTGCTATGTTTATGGACCTAGTGCAGTGTCTGTGAGAGTAGCACAAATTTGGTTTAAGCGTTTTCAATCCGGAAATTTTGATGTCAAAGATGCACGTCGCTCTGGTCGCCCTATTACGGATAAACTTGTGGCCATTTTTGAAAAACTGGAGCAAGATCGGCATATCAGTAGTTACGACGTAGCTGAAGAACTGGGAATTGACCACAAAACAGTTTTGGCGCATTAAAAAAAATGGGTACACAATAAAGCTCGATATTTGGGTACCCCACGAGCTCATTGAAAAAAACCTTATGAACCGTGTATTGACAAATGATTGTGATTCTTTCTTACGACGTAATAAAACCGAACCATTATTGAAGAAGCTGATAACTGGTGATGAAAAATGGATCACGTATGGCAATAACGTGCGAAAAAGGTCGTGGTCAAAGACCGGTCAGGCTTCAGAGACTGTGGCGAAACCCAGGTTAACTCGCAACAAGGTGATGCTGTGTGTGTGGTGGGATTGGAGGGGCATTATTCATTATGAGCTGTTACCACCAGGCAGGACCATCGATTTTGAACTCTACTGCGAACAACCGATGAGATTAAAGCAAGAAGTTGAGAGAAAGCTGCCGGAATTAATCAACAGAAGGGGTGTGGTTTTTCATCATGATAACGCTAGACCACACACATCTTTAGCCACTCAGCAAAATTTAAGAGAGTTTGGCTGGGAGGTGTTAATGCACCCGTAGAGTTCGTATAGTCCTGACCTTGCACCTTCAGATTTCCACCCGTTTCGCTCTCTTCAGAATTTTCTAGGCAGTGTCAGGTTAACATCACAAGAGGACTGCCAAAACTACTTGTCGCGGTATTTTGATCAGAAGCCCCAAAATTTCTCTAGCAATCGGATCATGTCCCTACCTACAAGATGGCAAAAAGTTGTCGAACAAAATGGTACCTACATACTTTAGTTAAATGTAAATAAACTATATTAAAAAATGATTTGAATTTTCTTAAAAAATGCGAAGAATCTTAGTAATTAAAATGTAATAAAACTAGAAAAATTTCACGTCCTGAGGCAGGAATCGAACCCGCGACCTTTCGCAATCCGGGCGACTGCTCTGACCACTGAGCCACCCAGGACTTGGGATATCCCTGTGTGTGTATCTTTTTCCCCAACCTATTATTTTGTATCTTGTACATTGACGCAAACAGAATCTAAAGTTACCTGATAATACGGTGTAATATTGGTCCTCGTCAATTAATTTTGCGAGAGTGTTCCTTGCGTTTACGTTAAACTGCCAAATCGTTAAGTAATCGTTTCCTCCAAGAACGCAGGATGTCATGACTTGACATTTCTCGGAAAATTACATGACGTCGCGTGCGTTAATAAGAGTATTGATTGTTTAAGATAAAGTATAAATGTATGCCTATCTTTAGGTTAAAGTTCAAGACAAAACATCCTCAAACGAAAGCCGATTATCATGACGTCAACGCTGATTTTTACTAGAATACTAGATAAAAATACTCTGAAAATTTAAAGTGCGTCCTGCAAGAAGTTGTACTTTACACTTTAAAGATTATTGCTCGGGGATTTAAAATCTTACTCATCACAAGATAATGGAAAAGTCATCATCATCACCAACCTATATACGTTCCACTGCTGGGCACAGGCCTTAGAAACACATGAGAAGCTTGGGCCATAGCACCACGACGGCCCAATGCGGGTTGGTGGGCACAGGCCAAAGCGGCCAAAGCGGTTGCAGTAACAACAGGGACCAACGGAGGAGATCGAGATCATAAATTTTGATTGACTCATCTCGTGCTCTACCATGGCGAAAGTTACTTTGTTTTCTTAATCGAAACGAGAGCGCTCGAACCACTACGTCACCAAGCTCTTCGGAATGGGAAAGTACCTACCGTCTTTTTGTTACAATCGTTAACGGTAATCTTAAGCAATTAAGCTTACCTACTTCTTCACAAGCACAATATGGCTAACTCAAGTTAATTGAATCAGCCATTACCTATATCAAAGATCTTTCGAATCAATAGAAATGTACATGCTGTCACTATAATATTTACTTTTGATTTTTACAGTGTGTAACCTTATTACAAGTACCTATAAAGACACGTAATAATTGCGATTGCGCCATAATAACCGCTTACCGTCAGGAGGGTTTCCTTTGCTGTTTAACCTAGCAATATTGAATATAAATGTTCGAAAAGTATACAACTACTTACAAAGCGCTCGAAGTTTATGTGAATATTAAGCCTATTTGTTATCTATACCTGTTTTTGTATACTAGAAAAACAATTCAACAGCTTCCACACGCCCCTCGTGAATGCAAAACTCCCCAATGTGTTGTTCCAGTCAATAATATTTAAAGGGGGACCACATCATATTGACAGGAACAATAAACATTTAATGCACGTATTTTCTATAGAATCGTACAAACGACAACACATCTAGCAAAACTGTGCATTACCTTTGGGTAATGCACAGTTTTGCTAGATGTGTTGTCTCAGCACTCTATTACATCAAAACACCGATGTCTTGTGCAACTGCAGTAACTATAACGTGTAAGTAAGGATTTTTAGTTGCTTATTTAATTGTTTCCCCTTGTTCAAAATCGATTAAGCTCAGCCATGAGACTCAGGAATATTGCACCTATACAGTGAATGTATATAAATAAATGCACGCAAGCCGGTAACACGCAGTAGAGTATTTTAACAAGATAACGTTACAAAGACATGTGTCAGCCTCACCTTTATATAACTCAAAAGCTTTGCAAAAGGTGTTCTTAAGTTCTGTGTAAAGGTAAAAGCTTCTTAGCATCTTTCTTTCACACTCTCAAGTAGTTTGTTGCATACAAAGATATGTGTAAAACCTTTTCAAAGGAAACATGAGCTGAAGTGTTTCTCTACATAATTGTTCAACTGCTGCTTTGTTTAAATGTCAAATTCGTTTTTGTGTTCAACAATACGCTATTCCAAGTGTGACATTACGTCAAGATGATCGTTTTATTTCGTTTATATTTTACAGGATTTAAATAGTCACCCATGTATTTATAAAAATGGTAGGGTTAAATTAAAGAATCAAAGGAATGTAGTTTATTAGTTAAATACTTAGTTTGTTAGCTAACGTGAATTTGGACAGTTAATTCACTTATTTGACGATTGTCAACTATTTCAACCACATTGAGGATCACACCTTCTACAGTACGTAGCACAGTACGTTTTTTACGTTGTGCGCCTTCTGTATCAAATTTAACTTTTTCTTGTATGATTTTAGTAATGTTGTGAAAAGTGGTTTTTTTATCGAAGCTTCATTTTCAAACTCAAATACTGATAAAATATTATTTTAGAAAATTTATAATTTTACACTTACAACTATTATCGCCAAATTAAACATCAATAATTGCTCGTCGTCCATGCATGTTACCATGCAATAATTCGTCGGTGGGCGTGCAAGACCGCGTAAGAGCAGTTTGCAATACCGTGTATTTACAAAAGTCGCAAAATTGAAATATCGCGCCAGCGGGCTCTTAGCGCTGATTCGCTTATACTAGATTCTCATTAACAAAACCCAGAGTAATCCCAAACAAGTTCAGTCGAGGAAAAGTGCAGAAATATCCAAGATATTAACTTTTTTCTTCCTCCTGTAAAATAAAAAAAATCTGATACGCGGTATTTACTAACTGCTGTTGTGCGGTCTTGCACGCCCACCGTCGTTATGTTATAGATTAGGTAGGTATTAGTACGTACCTACTAACTAACGGAAAATATATATAATAAATTATTCACTTATTACCTGTATAAATTTACAATGTTCGTGTTTATCACACGAATATCAATCTCAACCAGGAATTAAATCCGGGACCTTTAATTTAATATACAGGGATACGACCACTCGACCAGCCGGTCGTCAAATTGAATCAGTGACTGTAATTACTCAAGTTTAATGCAGCAGACAAGCAAGTTACACAAATTAATTACGGGACAAAGTTGTACTTACTTAGCTGCACGATAATCTAACCGAGCTAATAATAAATCTCGCTGGATAAAATTATGTGTGTCCGCGTTGGCACACGAAGTGTTCACCGCAGTAAATTGTCTCTAATAGCCAGTAAAATAATGTGTCTAGCAGTTACTGTAAAAGTATATTAAAAACAGGTTATCAAAATATAACTAGCGTTTAAACGTACTTACTGTTATTTACCTTTAACCAAATCGGATTAAGGTCGACATGCAGGACGGGTTGAGAAAACAATTAGTGCTATAAAATTGTGGGTCATAAAGATAGCGCACAGAAAAGTCCGTAATTTCATGTTGTCTGTCTCCTTAGTCACCAGAAATATAGCTTGTATACTAGAAACATTCCCTATAATTTGAAATAAAGCCAATTTACCGAATTTAATTCAAAAAATTGACACCGTGAGCTCCGTACGCGTAATTCGGATCGCTCAAAATATAACATAACGTGACGGAAGTTACCCTAAAAACTTATCAAATACATTTGACATCTTCAGTCTTCCCCTGACCACGATCGCTGTAAAGTAATCGAAACGTCGGGGGAATAATAATAATGTAACATCTAATTAAACGCGAGTTAAATCCGGTAAATTGGCTTTGTTTCAAATGTGTAGTGCTCGCGAAAATGTAATACTATTCCCTGTAATTCCGTATATTTTCTATGTAGCGTTTTTGGACGATGCCCCGCTACACATCAAACGTACCACAATATATCTGTGAAACTATTAAACTTAAACATACTATTTCTTTTGCAATATTTCTTAAATAAAAATAAGTGGTAAACTACCCTTGTTTATTTCTTTCAATGCAGTTTTTGTAATCAATCAATCAATCATTTATTGCTTTCATGTTGTTTACAAATGTTCTTACAAATAATTTTCAGTATCAAACATGAACCCTGTAAGGGTACCGCAATATAAGTATAGGTACATTCGCATGCAATTAATAATTATTAATAATATTTCAATTTTTGCTTGATTTATATTAATGTCAAACATTATGAATACACATAGGATAGTCAAAGTAATCTACTAAAATGTCATATTTAGTAATAATATAATAACGAAAATTTTATTAAGTTTGTCATAATAATGTCAATCAGTTAATTAGAATGTCAAATTATCATTTCAAGGCTAAACATAAATATATCTTTTAATTACATATTATTGTCATTATAAAACTCGTCAATACTATAATAACATTTAACAATTAATAACATTTTAAAATTATTTAGGAAAACTGTATCTTTTTTTTCTATTTTTAATCTGTCAGGTAATTTATTATATATTTTGACTGCCATTACGTTTGGACTTGTGCTATGCAATTTTAGTTTAGAATTTGGCAGGATAAGTTTATGCTCGTTTCTGGTTTTTTTTGAAAAATAATTAGAATGCTTTCTTTCAAATTTACATACTTCTAATACGTAAATCGAGGTAAGAGTTAAAATTTTTTGGTTCGTAAAATATGGTTGGCAACTTTCAGGCTGTTGGATATTAAATAGGATCCGTATGCATTTCTTCTGGGAGACAAACAGGTCCTGCGCATTTACACTATTGCCCCACAAAATAATGCCGTGAATACTCACGGCATTATTTTGTGCCCTAACCCTAACCCTACAGCCCTAACCGCCTACTATGCATATGCATACGCATATGCATAGTAGGCGGTTAGGGCTGTGTTGAGATCGGTCGCCCGTCTCAACTCTCTAAGAGCATAAGTGAAGCTCGATAATTTTGATTTGACCTTATTAGATAATAGAGGAGAATAGTTGATGATTAAACAATTTTTCAAGGCGAGGCGTGAGCAAAAATTTTTTACTTTCGTTATTCGACTTGGCGTTCAATTGCACCTCATTTACAACGGCAATAGGGACTATTTTTGCAGTGCATCTTTTCACTTGTGCTCTCACACATCTAGTGAACAGCAAACACGAATAGGTATACTAAATAATAATAAATATTATTTATTGCCAAAAAACAACAAAAGCTATACACAGCTACAAACACAGTGCAATTGGGCGGCTTTATTACTAAAAGGCAGTTTCTGACACGGTATTCATTCACAAAAGCAACAATACAAAATTTACATAATAAAACATGATGTACAGGCGAGCTAAGCACACAACTCTGTTTTCTACCAGCAAACTCTTAAATTCAGAGAGTGATTTTGATAGGTAGGCGAGGTACGGTCAGCAACATAAGTCGCAACACTTTAATATATTTTCATAACAACGCATTAGCATTCTCTTGTCAATTGGTATGAACACTGTAATTGACGTAGTGTGACTTGGTACTAAAGTGTTAATCGACTTCTGTTGCTCACCGTGCGTTGAAAAAGGCTATAAAAGAAAAAAGATTTACATACTTACATATTTAATGTAAAAACTTTTCATCCGTACAGACATACCTACATACGTAATATAAATACAATTCATACTAATGCTCTGCCTCAGCCTTTTCTGAATACGTAGGTGGTGGACCCATATGTAGGACCGCCTTTCTTATTTCAGCCGTGAAACAGTTCGCTGTGTTTCGGATTGAAGGGAAAGGTAGCCAGTGTAATTACTGGGCATGGACGGCATTTCATCTTAGGCCTCAGGATGACAACGCACCTGCAATATCAAGTGCGTTTCCTTGTTATTGCAGGTGTCTATAGGCGGCGGTAACCGCTTACCACCAGGTGGGCCGTCAGCTTGTTTGTCATCTAGTTGTAGAAAAAAAAAGTCCAGAGATGAGTATTCACGCAGAAGCAGAAGAAGGAGGAGGAGAAGGTAAATTTAATAATAAGAAAAAATAATGCGTGATAGAATTTAAAGGGAATACAAGATATATAAGTCTGTAATTAAATTATGTAAGTCACAAAATACTTAAATCAGAAAGTAATTTGTCACATATTAAAATATCACGACTGGTGCCTAAAAAGATTCATTAAGATATTGAAGAATATCTAATATGAGCGCAGAATCAAATAAACTGTAAATTTGAAGAAGAAAAGTCATATTATCAACAATTTAGACCCACAACAACAATATGGAAGAAAGAAGTTAAAGAAACTGTTTTACAAAGTTACAAATTAAGTTATAGAAATTTTTTGTTCTTTTATTTATGATAACAAAAAAGTTGTTAAGAACTACGCAGCGTAACTACACTGCTGCTCGTTTTCACTAATATTTGCTTATCTCAGTCTATCTAACGGAGATAGAAAGAAACAAAAGTATTTTTTGGACGCAATATTGCGGCTGCGCAACGACAGAACGTTCAGTCATTGGGCGGGCATTAAACGAGATCAGAGCTGTCCGCGGAAGCCCGACACGGCCGTAGTAGGTTAGAAATCTGTCGGCGAATCGTTATTCGGTGAAAGATTCTGTCGGTGAACTGCCCGATGACGAAACGTTTTGTCGGCGAAAGGTCAAACGGCGAAATACGTTTTTCGGAGATACGCTGTAGATTCCAATATTGCTGTTGCCGCAGATGGACTTTACAGCGTACCGGGGTTTTCAGGAGGCGAGAACCTTGGTGACTCCTCAAGCCATGAGTGGCGAATTTGCCTCTGGAGGATTTCTATCGGCAGGCATCACCTCCCTAAAAGGTGATGACGCTTACCCCCATAATATAAAACGCGGACTAAAGTTAGTACTGGTCTAAGCCTGATGCTATCATTTTTATTTATTAAAAGAAAGACAGTGACAGCACCAGTTTTTCGGGTCTAACTTTAGTCCGCGTTTTATAATAAGGGGGCTAGAGGGTTGTTGTCGGCTGACTGTGAAATCCACAGGTTGTGCGCATCCACAGCCATCTTACAGCATCCATTTTGTTTTATCGGACCGGGGCGTCCACGTTTTCTTCGGAAAACGAATTCGTCTTGCCCAATCACCGTACAACGTTGCCGCAAGTTATTTGCACATTAATTTTAGTTGACATTGGCAAAATTCTTAATAACGAAAGGCCATTAAATAAAGAAGAAGAAGGGGGCTAGAGTCTCCAGGGCGCTTGAGTCATGAAGGAAAAGAAACAAATTTCGTTATGAGTCTCATAAGCCTACGGAATGGTGAAACCGTACATGTGTTTATTTATTTAGTTCGCTACAATGTTCGCTACCAAGAATTCCTCTTCAGCAATAAGATCATTAGAATACATTAACATTGAGACCGCGTCGTTCATTGGGATCGTCTGATGAATGACTTGTTTTTGTACACTAAGCGACTAATAGTTTCGCTGTCTTAAATACTTTGTATTAGAGTAATATTTGAGTTTGAGTTTGATCATCGATCACGAGCTTGCTGTTGACTTTTGATAGAGAACATTAATAAGCTAAATCTTTGAATCGCTTTAATATTGTTATATTTATTCTATAGAATGTTTGGTGCTTTTACATAGTATTATGTTCCAAAATTTCAAAACATGTGCAACGCCTGTTCAGTGTGAAAACCTTTTTTTAGTGCAACCACTAGTAAAACGCCGTAGTTGCGTTTAATGTCAACTAGTAGGTCGAAAACATAATTATTTTACATATATATTTCAGGGTTAGCACGAATTAATCATTATGATTTAAATTACAATTTAATCAAATTATGTTTTTCAATAGAAAGCAATGATTTCATTAAATGTTTAATTTACTTTCTTTTACAGAAATCAACATATTTAGAAATTATACAGAGTGTCTGGTACTCATTATAACAAGCGGGCACCTACCCATGTTAACATAGTCATATAAATACCTTAATATAAATACCTTAGTGTTAATAACAAAAACACAAAATAGTTAAATAAATTTTAAAATTTCTTCATACAAATACATTGGTCAGTTAAAATAAAGGTATGTGAAAATTCAAAATTAATTTTAGAATATTTAACTGTTGATAACATCTTAGTATTTTTAAAACTATGTTCATATGGATAGGTGCCCATTTGTTAAGCCGAGTACAGTGTGACCAGTTGTTATTAAATTTTCAGTTGGACAGATTATGTTGAGAAATTGAAAAACTGGCAGGATTTGGCAGATTCGAGAATTAACAAATTTAAAATTTTTTGGAGAAAAATAACTGTTAGTACAAATAACTGTCATTTCATTTTTTAGGAACTTATTTTACCGACCATGAGTACGACGGATTTTATCAGAGGCTCCCAGACTTTTATCTGTGGGTCATATGGGTGTTGCTAAACCATAATATTATTATTAACTGCAAGGTATACGTAGTTGTTAGTCAAACAATCAAATATCGTTTTTTATGATGCTTGACTGTATAAATACGTAAACCAAATAAAAAAAAATATGTGGAAAATAATGCAAATTTTACCTAGGTATTAACATTAAAAACATATATTTCATACTTGTGACTGCATATGAAATATTTGTGAAACAATTTTCTTTAGAGTGTCTGGCAGATTTTGTCAGATTTTCAGCTGACTTTTGGTAGATTCTCTATTTTCCAGATGGTCACACTGCGTACCAAACACCTTGTAGGTATGTTTAAAAACTGGGTATGGTATTTAATACTGAAAAATGTATATCATTAACATTATTATCATCTTATGTCTTAAAAACTACTTTTCTAGCCATTTTATTTCCCAGTTAGTTTCATAATTTACTATGAACAATTCCAATGGTGTAAAACAGTTTCCATAGCAGGCTTCACCGTTGGAAAAGTCTTTATTCACCACTCTAGTTGGTGTCACATTATTTTTTACTACTTCCTCTGCGAACATTATAACACTTTTAAAAGATTTGCATGCGAAGGTTACAAAACACTGTGCGGAGATTTCTCTTTTTCTCTGACACCTAAGAGCGCGTTCTATTTCGCACATAAATATACTTAAACTGTGTGAAAAACTATAAAAAAACCATTTGTCCAAAAATTTACTTTGTTCCAATACTGATTTATTTTATTAGTGAAATATTTATTGAAAAATTTGAAAAAATAATACTTCTGATGTTACAAGGTTGAATTGGTAATCAATCACGTAT
This sequence comes from Nymphula nitidulata, assembly GCA_947347705.1. NCBI lineage: Eukaryota > Metazoa > Arthropoda > Insecta > Lepidoptera > Crambidae > Nymphula > Nymphula nitidulata. Next base: position 10,288,564 of record OX374631.1, read on the forward strand.
CAGAAGAGATGCGTGTTTTAAAAAACCCCATAAAAATAAATGTAGGTATTAGGACTTACATCGTTTTCATATAAATTAATTTGATAGCGTTCAAGAGATTTTTCTTTCTCTTTGCTAAATCGGTAAAGAAGTGAAGTCGTATGATTTAATTTTAAATGATACGATCAAAGCCATTTGAACAATTTTCTTTAAATTGGCACCTAAAAGTCATACAAGGGAAATTTAACTTCGATTTAATTATACAGCTCACAATCTCACTTAACCGAGCTGTTATGTTTGTCTTTAAATATTAATCTACCCTTCAATTACACGACTTATTCGTATATAATTTTAAAACAACCATATAATTAGTTTGAAGTGTTAACTAACGACTGCAAACAAGGAGCAAATGAGAATTCATCGCTCAACAATTTCAGCCAAGATATCCGAGATCTTATCCACGGGCATCTGTTTATGCGGAAAATATCATCCGGAAATTCACACTTAGGTAATTGTCTCACAAAAACAAGCGGTTTTGCCATCTGTAGATGTTCCCACGTCGCCAGTTTTCCGAGCTACGGAGTGACAGTTAATTAATAACAAGTTAAAATCTCCACTCCGCGTCGGTTCTCGGCTCCACTTCCATTCGTAATGTTAAGTCCCTAAGTACAGTTGCAGACTTTTGATTGGGACTCGCTGGAGTAGGGGTGTATCTTCTGTTTTGTTTTTGCTTTGTCATAATAAAAAACGCACGGGATTTTAGTGCAAGGAAAAACTTCCTATCCTGGTCTCAATAATGTGAGCTGTTTCGCTATGCCAACTTAGGGCGTATCTTTTTTAGACAAGATATACGTTGTGTGTTGTACAGGATGTTGGTGGGACGTTCTTGTAAACGAAAGCAATTGGTAGTGCTGGTCACCCTAAACACGACTTGCTAAAAAATAAATAATCTGCTGATTCATACAAATTGTATCATCTACACGACCGGTTTCTATGAAACAGCTGTTTTCTTGCGATTTCTAATTTATTTTTCAACAAAGACTGTTTAGGGTGACCAGCACTGCCACCTGCTTTGGTTTTGGAGAGCGTCCCCCTAACAACCTAAATGTTATGTTCTTATTGTCTACACGTTTATGAATCGTACTAAATTAGGCACATAATTTGTAACTTAATTTAATATTATTTTAACAGGAATTTGACGTTTAATAATTATTAATCATAATCAGTTCCCACAGTCCCATCGCCTCGATGATTAACATATTCACCGACTTTATTTTTTTTAGAACGTGACTAAGTAGGTATAAATCAAAAAGTACAATGAAATTTTATCGGATATTCAAAATCGCCGTTCAAAATATTGTTAAATTGTAAAAGAAAGCTGCCTGTCACCTCATCTGTTTTGTAAATTAATTTATTTACGAAGGAAACATCGCGCTGCCGACTGTCGCTGGGGTGACATATTGAGATATTCATTAAATAACACCGACAGCGGTTAGAGCCGGGGACGATATTATGATACACTATGATATCATTTTCCTTAAGCTGTTAGTGAATGTGGCGCCAGCATTTTTCTTCCTCATACCTACTCTGTGAAAAATGATTTACTTAATGTAAGTAAAAAATATTCCAAAGATAAGGCGATGTATTTTGGATTAGCTTGATTCTCCATTTATTAGTTTGAGTCAGTTTTGCTCAAACTATGGATATATTTTTATTGTATATTACAGTGCGACAAAACCCACTGTAAAATTTGGTTTCTATGACCAATGTTTATAAATCCGTACCCATTGTTAGTTAGTAATAATGAAAACTGGCAACAGTAATCATTTGTATGTTCTATGTTTGTAAACCGGCAACACTATACCTGTCTCTCAATGGCGAACTTCTTATTGGTTGAAACGTTATCCAATCAGAGTAGGCACACATTAGACATATGTTATGAAAATCAGTTTATTAGCTTTAGAACTTTGAATAGTAAAGGTTCGGTTTTGTAATACTGTGAGAAACGAAAAAGCAAATAGCGTAACAATAGTGAGTATTATTTTAAGGAATCCGTTCCCGTGTAAGTAGGTACGCCAACTGGAAGAATAATTTATTGAACTTTAGTAAAAAAAATATGACTTTTTTGCTAAATGAAATACGAATATTTCTTAGCTTATTACCTTTGTCTCTATTACACCAATTCTTAATTTAATAGCTAAGAATTACCTATTGATTTGTGAAAACCCACACTAAATAAATAAAAAGTGAAAACGTAGTGACAACCCTAAGAAACTTTAGCCGAATTCATAATGAAAGCGTATCTCGCCCGTTTGTCGTCTGTCCCGCAGACTAATTTATTTACTAGTCAAACCGGCTATAAATATGATAGCGTTGACACTATTGAGTTGTACATTGTGGATGTCAGGTGTTAACATATGACGTATTAAATATGTTTATGGACAGGGCTGAAAGCTATCATTACCTCTACGGTGATAAGATTGGTTTTAATGGTTTTAAATGATGTGTTAAAGGTCTACCTTAACAAAAATAACTCACTTAAACGTTTATTGCGTCGTTTGTTTGTTATGCGACAAACAATATTTTAAAATCTAAATAATAATGACGTTATATGAACCCTGTCGGGCACATCCAAATCAAAACAAATAGAATAAAAGAGGAAAGGATTCTTTTTGTGACCTAATAATTTACTTTATTATAACGATGAACATTTTTTTTTATATCTAATATTTATCCAAGTGATTCACTTAAAAATTGACTAATAGTAATAATTTTTTTCAGTGCTCATTCCTTGATGACCTTCCGCTGCTTAATAAATCCAAAAAAAGATATTAAATTGCTTAGTCTAGTTATCTTCAGCCTTTTTTAAAAAACTCGCTGTTTTTAATGAATTCTATTAAATCCCTCAGGGACAATTTGGTGAAAATAACGGATGAGATTTTGATTTCAAGTCTAATAAAACATTCCGTTAAATTTATTATTTGGCTTTAATTTTCATACTTTTTGTTGCATTTTTCAGATCTAGTGATCTGAAAGTTTAGTACCAAATTTGTACCTTCCTTTTAATGTAAAAGTGCAGTCGTAGTAAAATACAACACAGATAAAAAAATTACATTAATATACATAATATTCAATGCCGAAAAAATACAATTTTGTTTACGAAACCCATGAAACCCTAAATTTTACTTGTGGCACTAAACTTTAGTAAACCCTTATCCCCTTATTATAAAACGCGGACTAAAGTTAGTCCTGGTATAAAACTGATGCTGTCACTTATATTTTTTTAAAGAAAGACAGTGACGGCATCAGTTTTAGGCCAGTGCTAACTTTAGTTCGAGTTTTATAATAAGACAGTTAAAGCTATACTTTATTTTTTGCACATAGAATAAAATATCATAAAAGCACTAAACTTTTTTAATGAAAAATAGACCTTATAAATGTTATATTGTATGGATTTCTATCTTAATAGGTTCTACATATATGTATAGATTGATTGTGTGAAATTATTTTCAAAAATCCAAATAGAGTTGTTGTATTAAAGATTAATTGTTGATTTTTCAAAGAATAATTAAAAACAATAAAAGTCAAAGTTTGATTTTACTTCATTCCTCTTCAAATACCCAAACACACACAACTTAGTTGGTTGCGTCGTATTTTGTCATTTCAAGGCTGAGACTTTTTTTCCTTTTCATTCCTCAAAATCTTTTAAACCATCAATGCTGCAAAGACATAAGACATTTCTTATTAATCTAGAATGTTTGCAGATTAGCTTGGTTAATCACTCCGTATAACTTCGCAGTACAAGTACATTTTTCACGACCAAACTTTAAATGCAATTTTCTCAACTTGTTCATTATGAGTGCTGCAGATTCAAACAATAAAAAAATTGTTGCACCTAGAGATCTGATTTTTTTTGGATAGATAATTTTATTTAGTTTTAGGAACTGTCTACTAAGTCCATACATCGAAAGTTGTACGTTTTCATACTCACAGTCACAAATAATATTCAATATGTATCGTCATTCGAGTTCAATTAAGTATGAGTTATGAGATGTAGATATTAAGTTACTATTACTGATTTCATCGACCTACTGTAATTTTGTAGACACCAACTGTAACAAATTTCTCAATTTTATTTTAGTGGCCACTTCAAATACTTTTTAATCACTCAAAACAAAATGGTACCTTCGCATCTGAAGATGCGTTGTTATCTTTACAGTGTTGAACTAAACTGGGTCGTGAAGATAAAATAATACAAAACTTACGCTCACGACTGTGTAAAACAACTTAGAAAAGCGTACACGTGTAGGTAAGTCAATAAAACACAGTAATGTAATCGACGTCGTCAGCGAGGCTGTATCCGTGCGACCGCACGATCACGACACGATAAACCTGTATAATAGTCGTAACGTTGCTTGAGTCGTTTGTGATACAATTCAGTGGCGTGTGCTGTATTCTCATTATGATATCGAGATAAAACACAGAGCATGAATGTTATGTAATATCTTTCCAGATATAAGAGATATTTGATTTAAACATATATATTTGTTATTGTTAATTTTTTTAGTAAATGACATAATGTTATAATACTATCCTTTACTAAAAACTTGAACACAAAACTATAAACTGTTATCAAAGTAGGAATGTAGGTAAACGAAGGTGAAACGATAGCAAATATAATCATCATCTGGTTTTAGTTTTTTAAATAAAGCTATTTTGTCTTAGCTGTCTAAAGGAAATGTCATTCAGTAAAACCGCGCAAAACTAAGCCATAACCCATTTGTAACATTCTCTACGACTTTTTATTTTAGCAGCTAAACAGTCGTAAGTGTGCGCGTAGCAACTCGTCGTGAGTTTAGCCAGTGATAAATTCGCCGAGCGAAGTAACGACGAGGGTTAGTGATTCCAGCAAATGGTTTCGAAGTGAGTAATGCCAGTGATTCTTAGTCGGTCACACTGTTTCCCCGCAATGATGTCTGTAATCTGTTCGCATTTGATCTTTTATAGTGTGAGCATATTCGATTTTAATGATGATCGAATAATTTTAAAACAAGTACCCGGGCAAATAAATGACATGAAATGGCGACGTTTCTCTTTGCTCCCGAGTCCGTAAATAAAACATATTAACCAAGCCAATTTTATAAGTACTCTGTATAGTTAGTTTTGCGAAATTGGTAAGTAAATTAAACGTACTTCAAAATATCAGTCATAGATAAATCCGTATTATTATAAAAAAGGTCTGGTTTTTGATGAAAAAAAATAAAAATAGCATGAATTAAAGAATACTATATGAAAGCAAGGGCCAGTGCATGCAAGTTATAAAATTCAATACTGTAACCAATCTCATTACCTTATGATGGAGTTGGGATTGAAACAAAAAAAACTTGATGAGGGATGGGTCAATACATAATTTAAGTTTGACATGTAAAACTTTATAAAAATATGATTTCACCAAGTTTATTGAGTGCAAATTCTTAAATAAGTATGTTTAATTCTATGTAAGCCAAATCTAAATAATTTCACTGATATTTTAAATTTATTAACATAAGTGTTCTCTTTAACGGTTATTAGAAATTTTAAGCACATTGAAGTAATAACAAGGAGGAAAGCAGTAAAGTGAAGAAAGCGGGAAATAATTTGAGTAAACTATGTAACAAATATTGTAATAGGATTAAATTAATGGGTATTATGTAATTTGCTCCAATACAAGCTCACTGAATATCTCTATTATCCTCAGGCCCCTCCTTAATAAACAAGCAATATTATTTATTACAGCTATTAGGTGAGTAGTAACAGTTCATTTGGGAATAACCTACGTCCATTCCGATTGCCAGTTCCGATCTGAGCATTTACTAATAAATTCATAATGATATGTCCTATATTCCGGAGAGATCGATACTTTGATTGTAATTAGTTTGGCTGTAAATGCGTTTATATTTTTAATTTGACTTCTCAAGCCACATATTCCTGACATAATACCTATACCATGTAGTGTCTTCATCTGGATTTTAGATTGAATAAAAATAACATTATCTACTAGGTAGAAGATTAAGAAGCCGGAATAAACCGTTTAATTGGATCAAGTCCTTGCACTGGCTAACACCAGTTTTATTATCTTGAAGAGCATTTACACCAAATCACAGAATAATATCTGTGACAAAAATTTCAATTCGGTAACCATAACTAAGTTTACCTAGCCACACATTTCACTCCTTATGATCTGTTTTTAAAAAAGTTATTATAGTTATTACACCTGTGTGGATATATAAAATAGTACTCAAGACTCAGGTACTAAAAACGAACTGCGTATTATTTATTACAATTTTGTTATGTTAGTTCTACCGAAAGTTAGTAGTAATAGTAGTTTTCGGCAGACTTTCATGTATTTGGCCTAAATGCATTACTAGGTATTCGTAAATTATAAAAGTCGTTTATAAGTTTAAGATTTATTTTAAGCAGGCTCTTAATTATATCGCCAATATATTCGTATTACACATATGGTGTATTTGAAAATGGGGATAGAACTAAAATTTTTCATGTTGTACAAAGACGCACTTAGCAATCGTAATAATTTGCTAATACCTCTGCGTTTTAAATTATTACAATTGGTGAATTGTAATTAAAGTATTATTGTAATAATGTATATGAAAAGGTATTGCGATGTAGTCGCTTCCGCTTCGGTTACGCTTGAGTCTCTAAGCTTCAAGCTTAAAGCTTAATTATGGATATATCTAACGACACTAATGACAAGATGGAAGACATAGGATGCCATTAATATTCATCAAATATTAATTTAATTTGAAGTAGATCGATAAACAATATGAAAGATACATATTAAAATTCTAACTACAAAGACAGTAATGAATTAAATTTTAGTATTTTATGTGTATAGTATTTTATTTGAGAAACCCTTGAACGTTCACACATATAATTATTATTAGCTTTTCTAAATACGCCGACAGTAATTATAAGTTTCTCTCAACTGTTGGATCAATGATAAACACCTAACTAACTATGAGTTGTAAGGCCAAAGGTATGTCTGATATTATGTCATTGATCTTTGACATTATCGGAAATTGCAGAGATAATATCGATGCGATCGTTTTCGCACACTGCCGCTTCGAAATTTAATCTATCAATTTTATGATAATATCTATCGCTTTCTTTTAAGGCCCACTAAAAGGATGGCATGATTTTTTCGTAACTGAATTTCAGCTAACCTAAAACGAACTCCAAAGTTCCTTTACCAAGGTATATTTTTATGTAGCACTAGAATACGCTTACAACTAGCTTTGAGATAATAATACCGGAGCTCATAAAACACACACGTACTTACTTGTTATTATACGTACCTACATAACAGCTTCAATAAAAAGAGGGTAACAGAATTCTGTCTTTATTGGTTTCGGATTTGGAACTGATGAGCAACCTCCATCTTAAAATAAATTGAAGCCAAATAGCACACAGATTTGTTCTGCTGCAGATAGTACCTAAGGTATATTTTTGGATGCACTAATAACTAATGCTTTTTAGAGCTATATAGCACAAATAGAACCCTTACAATTTTTCATGTCTCTAAGTCCATATTTTGTCCGCTATCTTTACACTTCAAGTTGGGAATCTAGAGGAGGTCGAAACATAAAATGAAGTAACGCTGAGCGTTATTTTTATTATAATTCTTATATAGAGTTGACATAAAGTGTGTAAGTGGCTCTAATTCTTACACGTATTCTTCAAAAATTATGGCAAATCGAACCAAATCAATCAATCAAATCACCATTGAAGTGTTCAATCATTTGATTGAACACTTAAATGGTGTTACAACCCGTCTTCCCTTATAATGATATGCCTATACTTTGCCGTATGACCTACTAAATTTTCATCTTTCTTTTCTTTAAATTCTTACGATTAAAGTTGTTTTAAGCAACCTTTACCTTGTATAGTTCAATGTTAAGAAAACACAGATATTCGCATTTGCAGCCAAAATGTCGCCGTCCCCACCCCTTCCCTCTCTATAGGGCACAACTCATTCGGCACAGGGCTAAATCAACTTGCTCGCTACGGAGATATGTTGCGATTTGAATCAAAAGAACTACATCAAAATCGTTTAAAAAAAAGCTCGGTGTCCTGAAGAAGTTTCGTCGCTTTTACACGGCTGACAAATTATGTCTCCTTTATGAAACTCAGGTCTGGTCTTGCGTGGAATATTACTTACCCATATGGGATTGCTCCGCTAAGTATGCAGTTGACATATTACAGTGTCGTGCTGTCCGAATCATGGACGATCTAGTAGAGGTTATGAATAGCCTAAATCCTCTACAATTGCATCGCCTAGCGTCTTCTATGGGCTTTATCATGGAGAAGGTGGATGCTATGAAGAGCTTTTGAACTTATATCACTTTCCGCCGTCCTAATCAGGAGCACGTGTGCTAGTTTTCATAGACATCAATTTACTTTCTCCATCTCAATATCAAATAAATTGAAGTTTATTTGCTCGTTCCTTTTCCAGAACTTGGAATTCTTTCCTGGCACTTGTGTTCCCTCCTTCCTATAACATGAGTACCGTGAAGGGGCACCTTTTGGGCCGGCAACGTGGAAGCGGCTAGAATGGGTTGTTCAAGCTGTACTAGCTGTCTTCGCATTTTGACTCTTTTGTGGGGTTTTTGGGGGTGTTGACTGTTGAGTCATTTGCCATGTATAGAATCATTAGCGACACCTATTTTAGTTTAGTTGCATAATGCCTCAAAATCACAATACCTATCCGGCACGCACTTGGCTGATTTTTCTCTATGACAGGACAGTAAAATGTTTCTTTTTATTAAGGCTCCACTAAATATCAACAGGAAAAGTACAAATCCACCTAAAGTGTGAAACAAAAAACGAATGTAACTCTGTAATATTTATTGTCATATTCTCTGATAACGTTTCACGGAGATAAACTAATAAGGTAAATAATAAATAAAGTAAGAGGAAAAAGCCGTTCATATATATTTATTACGTAGGAATGCTGCCCGCTTTTATTACACGCGGAAAAAGGTAAATATTATTAAATATCTTCAAAACTAACGCACTGTTACGTAAATTAATACATAACATTACTAAAAGATGTTAAAAATTTAAATATTTTTTTACTTCAGCGATTTATGTAGTAACAATTATTTAAGTTACACAGGGTAGTGCCGTCAATACGACAATAAATTGGCTATACTACTTCATAGAAATGGTTTGCCACTTTCAAAAACATCTTATTCGTTTGATAAGTTTATGACATATCTACATAAATAATGCAATGTTATATTATTTCATACAAATGTCATGAAATTATGAAATAAAGAAATTATTTTGAAAGTAGCAAACTAATATAGCCCATATTTTAATTTATTGTCGTATTGTCACTAATACAGTTAGTACAGATAATAGGACCTGCGTACTATTATCCAAAATAACCATTGACCGCCTAGCCTTTAACACTTAGAATATACACACAACAACAGACAACGTGATCCGCGTCAGTCGAGGCTTCGACGCACGACGGGGTTCTTTTCGCAGTCACTGTCATGGGCCGAAGATTGGACGACTCCGCCCGCCTGCTGACCCTTCGCGGAGGCAGTTACATAGGCTTCACGGCTTCACAGACTATTGACTGCCTCCTGTATATCGGTTTATCACTTGTGCTTAACTGATAAGCCCCTTAAGTAGGTACACCATGCTTGTCATACCACTTCAGGGGAGCTACTCTCTGTCCAATTTTGATGCTCCGGATACGTTGTGGTGGTATGTGGTATTTTATTTGTTATATTTTATGCACAGCCTTTACCCTGCCTTATGCGCTGCCTCTCTTCTTAGGGTTGAAGAAAGCGAGTGAGGGACTGCACCCACCAAACCTCTGCCATGTACCTTCTCGTTCATTTGTGACATAGCCAGAAGATCACAACTTCCACGTGATATGTCAACTATTAGCGGCAGTCTCTTAATGAGGAGAGGAGGAGAGGAGGAGAGGATTTTTGCTCCAAGTACTTACGAACACTGAACAAAAATGTTGACAATATGATGGTGTTCAATAAATATCGTAATAGCGAGTGTCGTGGACAACACTGTGATTACCTTCGACGTACGATGTGAAATCTAGACTGACCGGTCGTCGTATTCTCTCCTCGCTAGGTTTAGACATGCGTAAGGTACCAGACACACGCGTAGAAGTCCTCCCATCACCACAACCAAGGCTCGGCATACCAGTACAAGATATGTCAGCTGTGCTGTGCCTCTTAGACAACGGCCCCCTACGGTCACCCAGAGCTCCTATCATGCCTCTTAAAGCTGGTTTTCCACCAGAGGGGCGAGACGAGACGAGGCGAAACGAGATTTAAAATTTGAATGCTATTTCCACCAAAGATGCGCGAGGCGAGGATTGAAAATTTGTTTCAATCCTCGCCTCGCGCATCTTTGGTGGAAATAGTCAGGATTGACGAGGATTTGCGAGGCATGAATTGAAATATTTGTTTGTGTAAAAATGAACCGTATTGCTTCCGATATAGAGTATAAATTAATTCTGCAACAGAAACACGCATCATCTCGCGCGAGCTCGCGCGGGCAATTTTTAGTGGAAAAGGTCAGTGCGATTTCAATTCTCGTCTCGCCTCGCCTCGTCTCGCCCCTCTGGTGGAAAACCACCTTAACTCTCCGAAGTCATCTTCTCCTTTATTCCTAATCAGGATGAAATAGTTTCGAAATTCGTAAGAGAACATTCCCCTGTATCAGCTCCAGTTTTGTCTACATTGAAATGTAATTTATCTCCTGTTGAGGTTAAAACCGCTTGAGTTAGTTCTCATGAGTATCATTATTAATACATATGCAATTACACCCGAAGCTTAGTGCGAAACCGTTTTGATTAACGTCTTAACAAGGTAATTCAGACTGTACCCGACATTCTGAAATTATTATGACTTGAGTTTATTATCAGACTTACAAATTAACGGTACAAACTGTAAATGATATTACCAAGTAGTACGGAAAATACTGTTAGATGTTTAACTTGTACGTAAGTACCTATTACATCAAGCGACCCATTTTGTGCAGCTAAGCTTCATCGATACTATATGGTCCATGGTTTGTGGCATTCTTAGATTTTTTTATACAACTAGATGACAAATAAGCTGACGGCCCACCTGGTGGTAAGCGGTTACCGCCGGCTATAGACACTTACAATAACAAAGAAAAACCACTTGACATTGCAGGTGCCCCCTGGGGCCTAAGATGAAATGCCGTCCATGTCCAGTAATTACTCTGGTTACCTATTTATTGATAATATCTTTAAAGTCTAGATAGTACAGCCTTGATTCCATATTGTGACCATGGTAAGTCTGGTCTGGTCTGGATTAACACGGGATTTTGTGCAGAGGCGCTGGGATGTTGTTGTTCCATTACGGATTTATCTCGTGTCAATGTGACTTATCTTTTCAAACACGTGGTATTTTTATATTGGAACCATTATTATCAAAGGCACGCAAGTTTCGTGAAGCAATCTTCATGTCGGTCCTCGATACGCTCACGCACATTACTGAGTAACAAATCTTAATTCATGTTTTCCAGGACAGTTTTTTAAACTGTCAATCATAAAGGGTTTCTTAACTTGAAATCGAAATTTTTTGTTCGAATTTTAATTGTTTGACTAAGTTTGGAATGGCGAATTTCATTTGTCTAGCATTTATATAGTTACCTATGTTTTGAAATCCCACTCAACGTTAGATGGGTGCTAGTTGATTCAACTCCTACATACATAGTATAATCTAAAAAATGTATTGAACAACACAAACAAGCAGGATTGGTAAGGTTTTGATGGTCATAATTCTAATCTGGGCAAAAATTACTACTACAAAACTTATAGAAATGAAAGGTATTGTAAACAAAACATCTGTTGTAAGAAAGACTTGGGTTTTGATAAAAAAAATATACATAAAAAAATATGGACAAAAAAAATGTATAAAGATCATCTGGGATTCAGTTCAGATCTGATATGGTAAATATTTATTAAATCATCGAAGCGTTTTCAAACAATTAGGAAATAATTAATTCGAATAGAAAAGTTTCAAAAGTATGTCGTTATTATTATTACCCTAAAGTGTATTTTGCATCATTGAATCAGTTATTACTCGAGGTGCTGAATGAATGAATACTAAAACATTCTCAAGAAATTAACAATTCTTCACGATAATACAGCCATGTACTAGGCACTGCATAACATAAGCTCACATTAAAAAAGCTCGTACAGTTAGAGAAATGAAATCATAACCCAGACAGAAAAATAATAGTTCGCTAAAGAGTATTAAATAAAACCCTTCACTGGAATTTGCCGCATTGAACAAGCATTCCTATTCTAGACATAATGGAAATAATACAATTCAAGACTGCATATCGGGGTGGCTCGTAAGTGACAATAAATAACTTTAATGGAGTTACGGGAAGGGGAAATAAGTGAAATTAAGCTCCTTGCAAAATGTATAACCGACCGTTCGTGGAGTTGTTGTTTTATTGCAACCGTTTTAATTTAAGTTGACTTCTTTTTTCAAATCTCCGGCAGGAAGTTACAATGACTAACTAATATATATTATTTTTCGCCCTCTGCGAGAATCTTGAAAATGATACGAAATGATTTTTAAGAGAATAATAAATAATTACCTAATTTTCAGCCACCCACGCCAAGCGAAAGATTCCAGATACAATCGGTTTTTAATTGTCATACGGGGGTTCGACGAGCCTTTAAAAATTATTACTTACAAAGATAATGACGTATAAAATTTTAGGTTTATTTATTTATTAATTACAAAGATTTACTACCCATTTATCCGCAAAAATCCTCCGAATTATTTTTATTCTCCACTCATCTCCGTCTCTATGCCCCATTCATCAGAAAATTATTTAAAGTTAAATGATTACCCATTCATCCGAAAAAGTATTCCCTATTCATCCGGCACGTAAATTTCTTTAAAAAACACAAGAAAAGATACAGATAGCACTAAAAGTTCTATTAATTTGCGATCAATAATACGGTTTCAGTGCTAATGTTTGTTTATACAGGATATTTGGTACATACTCGTAGCACAACAAGCAAATAGTTTGGTCAGTCAAACCAAATGTATTCGAAAACTCCAAATAAATTTTACAATTTTGAACTTTTGATGACACATTAGTATTTAATATGTTTACATTAACATAGGTAGGTTAATGTAAACACTTTGTTGTCAATGTTGTCGATGCTACATTTTTTTTGGAAATATCTCTCTGAGATGCCCTTGGACCAGTTCTCGTTCCCATAATTTATTTTCTATGCCAATAACTAAAACAAACTATTTGAGCAATACTTTTCTAAATAAAGATCTTCTGCCATGTATAGTATAATGCAACAGACAATGCCAAAATATAAAATTACTGGTTGCTATTTCCATATTTTTTTCGTTATCTTTGAAGAATTAAAATTGAATAAAAATCCCGTATATTAAACTCGGTGGAGCTCGGTGGCGTCGATTGGTTTGAGCGCTCTGGTCTCGATACGAAAAACATAGCAACTTTCGCCATGGTCGATCCTGGGATGGGTCAACCAAAGTTTGTTATCTCGAACTCCTTTGTGCTTCGGAAGGCACGTTAAACCGTTGGTCCCGGTTGCTACCGCAACCTCTTTAACCCACCAACCCGCATTGGGCCAGCGTGGTAGTGTTATAGCCCAAACTCCTAATGTGTTTCTCCCATGTAGGAAGGCCTGTGCCCAGCAGTGGAATGTATATAGGCTGGTGATGATGATATAAAACTCATGTTGCTATGTGTAGTGCCGTATCATTGCATCCGCAATACTTAACTAATGATAGATATTTATATACAGGGTGGTGACATGGACTGTATTAGTTCATAGAAAGGTTTTGCAACTTTAGTTTATTGTCGAATGGTCATCGCCACCCTAATGGAAGATTGCTTTAATATCGGAAGTAGGTACCTAGGTATATTCACTTTCAATGACTTCTTTGTATTTTTTTTAAAATAAGTCGATTCGTAAAAGATATACTAATATCATACAGAAATAATAATACAATAATTAGATTTTGATACCAGTGTCGCCAATATAATTATAATAGTTAGCCAGCATCAAAATGCTGAAATTACATTAGGACTCTGCTTGGAAAAAAATTGCAATCCAACTAGGTATTGAATCTAGTCATCTTAAAATTTCTATCATTTTTTGAATTTTCCTTTTAAACATTATGTAAATTTCTATGTATGTATAGTCTATAGATAGTAGGTGAATAGTTGGATAAGTTAAAAAATTGATGTCTGTGACATTGTATTACTCTTACTGTTTAATATACATATATTCAGTGTTACTAATTAATTTTTGACAAATAAATCAATAAATATTCTAAAGTAATTGAAATATAATTCTTTTATTTTGATTTATAGACCCTCCAATAAGTTCAAAACACGCGGATGAGTAGGGCATATGTTCTGGTCTTCGGATGAGTGGGGAAATTGTCGTAGGTATTTCAATATTTATTGAAATTTATCCGGATGAGTGGGGAATAAACCATATTTTAAAAGGCAAGAAAAGAAGCTTGAAACAGACATAAGTTATACAAACGTTATCGTGATAAAACTTTAATTCTAAAGCATTACCAACTTAAAACAATATAACACAGACGATTATCAAGAATTTATCTTTCTGCCATATTACTTGTTAAAATGTGGTGAATGACGCCGCTAAAATATTGACTGTGTAAATAAGGTGCAAAGGATTCCTCGAAAGCATTGTTCAACTGCATAAGTCCCTGGCAATGGTATCCTAGAAACCTATTACTTAAGACTTTTCAGAATCCTCTAGAAAGTTCCTGGGATGGCAGTATATTTATAATATTTCTAGTAAATTTACCGCTATATTAAAGTTAACATCTACATTGAAAATTATTAAGTATTTAGAAACATGGCGGTCACGGATTTTGTAGGACACCAGACTCACTGTTCTGAAAAAGAGACACTAACTGCCGAGAAATTGATTAGAATTTTCGTTTTTAAAGTATCTCTGGACCACAAAAAACATCACGAAATATTCGAAATAATATATGAAATATAAGTAACGCAATTTTATACTAACTTCGTTCAATAGTTTTCAACGAAACAGATAACCACTTGTTAAATACACTTAAAAGCGTATTATATCTAAGCGAAGATCACTTAAGGCATGAGTTTACAAAAAACAGAGGCGGACTAGACTGCGATTCACATAGTAATTAGATAAGAAGAGCACTAATTGACGTAGGAATGAAAAGCAGTGGAGCCGGCGTGCTTGCACGCTAAGATTAATGGACGGGAATGTACGACTACATTAGGACTGGATGCCATTCAAATAATGTCGGGTAGAGGAAAACTAACTACTGGATCCGCTGGAGCCAGGTGTTTTTGCATTTAAAACTGTAGTTTTTACATCTTCCGTCCAATTTTATTTTCCAAATATTTAGTAGTTTGAATACTTCTTTTTTTCTTTGCTTGTAATTAGCGTAACTATTAAATAGAGTGTACAACAAAGGGTGGAAGGTGCTGACAGCTATGACACGGTTCATACTAGTATAGCTGGCAATGTCAACCTCATTCAAATTGCCCCACCTTGCTATAAACCCACCTTGCTAGTAATGTATTAGTACCTATTGTAAGAGAGTTTATTTCTTTAATTAAAGTGTAAATTAACAAAATTATTATTATTATTATTATTATTATTATTATTACTACGTAGCTGCGCTTCGTAGCAAGCTACCAAATGATTCTTTAAAGTTAATATTACTTATCCAATCATGTATTTATAGTTTTCTATATATTTACTAGCATTTAAATTGTCTAATGGTCTTACTAATCTAAAAAAAATAACTTTTTTTAAAATATTAAGAAGTGGATATTGCCTAGTTTGAATGGGGCGCTATTTTTCACAAATACTTACAGAAAATATACGCTACTGTTACTTACCCATAAAAACAATTTAAACTTAAAAGATATGGAATTTTGTTGAAGGTGTATTCTTTGGGAAATTTAAAAAAGGAGCTATTTCCAAAATTTATCAAAAATTATAATAATAAAAAATACATAATTACAAAGTTATTATTAATTTTGTCAATATGCCCAATCATTGTTTTGTCGTATTTTGTCTATTTTGTATGGTGGTGTTGAGTCATTTGCCGTAATTTGTATAAAAAAATATGCCCATACATTTTTAGAAATATAGCAACATGTAACGTCATCTGCCGTAGATTTTCTATGGAGCGTTTTTGGCCGATGCGCCGCAACACATCAAACACCACAATATCTGTGAATCTATTGATCTTATACATACTATTTTTTTTTAAATATTTATTTATAGGTATACGACACATTTATGGATTAAAAAAAGTTGACAACTACCCTATAAAAATTGCATGGGACTCTCCCAAGTCCTCGGAAGCTATGTGGTTAGAGTAGACCCCAGGATTGTGAGAGGTCGCGGGATCGTATCCCGCTCAAGAAAATAACATGATTTTATTATCTTAACGAGGTAACTCTTGGCCTTCATTTCATCTCATGGTAAGTGAAGATAAGGCCGACAATGGAAGCGAACTACACCCCGATTCCTCAACCACAAAGGAACTGACTACTTATATTATCCTAGCTGCCGGAACACAACAATGCTGTTAACATTACTTTTATGGCGGCAGACTTAAGTAAGATGGTGGTAGCTAGCCAGGCGGACTTAGAAAAGCCCTACCACCAAGCAAGGCAAGCAGACAATTTCTGCCCCCACGGGAATCGAACCCCGGACCTCTAAATCTGAGGTAGGTGGTCTCAACCACTACACCACAGAGGCAGTTAATGTCTTGAGTTGACATTTCGCTAAATATTAGGTTTACTTTTATTATACTTAGCGATCTTTGCAGTTATACCGTGACACTTGTAGTCTGATAAATCTATAAAGCCCCTTCTTTTATTGAGTCTAAGAAATAAGTGTATTTTTACGTGAATGGTCATAAATACTGGAACGATAATGCCGTTGATAAGATGTGGCTTTAAAGGAACTAGTGTAAAACTCTAGTGGGTCATAAAACGGTAGAAACCAGATCATAATCTTGTTTGTTCAACCGACGTCGTTTTAATGCGATTGCCGATAAACCACAAATCGTATTGATAGAAAATTCTATTAGACAGAGCCATTTGCAAGATTGGGGGCATTATAATATCGAGAGTGCGCGCGTAAGGCTGTGAATGGGAGCATTTTGCGGTTGCATTTCTCGACAATTATTGGAAAGAAAAGTTCAACTCCGAGCTCGACTATGCTAGTATTATTAATAAGCTGTTTATAATACCTACGTCTACTCTTAATTATTAAAATTTAAATGTTAAGCATATCACGACGGATCAGATTTAGGTACTTAAGCTACTAATATAATTAAAATGAAATGCTATATCATTAGAAATATTTTTAAACAAATACAGTTGAATGCTTGGAATATAATATGAAAAAATATGATAGAGGATAGCAAACCATAGACAACTTAATCAGTTCATTGCTTTGTATATTATGTAATGTTTTACAATTAATCTCAAATTAACATTATTTTATAAAATTCCTTGACTATAAAGAAAACATTTATAAAAAAGAAATTGGTGCATGTGCAAAAGATCATAATATAGTCGGTAAAGGAAATAAATATCATAAACTTGTAGGCTTAAACGAAGACTTGAGAGAAATGGGATTTATATAAATATGTGCGGTTAGCGCTTATCCAAGCCTAGCACTTAATTTTAGACGCTTCTAACAATAAAAACACTATGATCCGTTGATCAGTAGTGTCTACTGTCTAGCCCGTAAGTATGCTTGTTGGCCTTACTTATCCTATATATTTTTGGGTAATTGCCCATTCTGTAAAATTCATAATGAAGCGTTATAATATGTACCTCTCCTCTAATTCTAAAACAACACTATCTCAAACACAACACTACAATTCTGTGTTTCATTTGGACATTTTGGACTTACGAGTGAGAAATATTAAAAAAATATTATTACATTATTATAACTTCTACTTCATATTTAATAAACATTATGCTATCATAGAGTTTGTTCGGATTAAAAACCCTTTTTATTAGGAACAAAGGAATGAGTATATTTCTGAATGAACGGGCGAATTGAGACTCTAGTTTTAATTATACGTAATTTTACTCTCCAACGGAATGTTCACACTGAAACAGTTTTCAAACCATCCCAGATAATACTGTGTTCCGCTTATTACAATTTTTGTTTAATATAATTATAAGCTTTTCTGTTAACAATCTTGACTTCTGCAACTTGAGTAACTAACAATACTAAATATTATTGTTAAGATATGGGCTATTGAGACTCAACTAAGATATTAGTGCCTGCGATCTGAAAGATCTAATTTTTTTTAACGATTGTAAAACTTTGCCAACTTTATGGTCCCAAACATACTTCGTTTGTGGTTCAGTGGTTCATAATCAGATCTTGTGCGCAGTATGTGAACCTGTAAGAGTCACTTATTTGACGTTAAACAAGAGGATTTTTACTATGTAGTGGCCCGTTAGAGTTCTAGCAGATGAGGTCATGTTTCTCCTGTAAGCATCATTACCAGAGTCATCTAAAAAACTAAGGTCCGGTCTTGCGTGGAATATTGCTCGCACCTGTGAGATAGCTCCGCCGATAGCTCTTCGATGCGTTTGACAGATTGCAGCGAGGTACTGTCTGTTTTATTAGTAGAGGTCACGAACAATCTAGAGCAGAGGCTCTACAAATGCATCGAGACATTG
Source organism: Nymphula nitidulata (assembly GCA_947347705.1). Taxonomy (NCBI): domain Eukaryota; kingdom Metazoa; phylum Arthropoda; class Insecta; order Lepidoptera; family Crambidae; genus Nymphula; species Nymphula nitidulata. The sequence continues at coordinate 10,307,362 of OX374631.1, forward strand.
CGTCGCTTAGCGAATTCTATCGGCTTTATGATGAAGAGTGCTCTTAAAACCTTTTTGACCGTATCCCACCTTCCTCCTTCCTACTCAGGAGCACGCGTGCCGGTCTTCGGAGTCATCAATGCACTTTCTCCACCTCAACATCTTGCATAAAGAAGTTTAGTCTCTCGTTCATTTGTCGTACTTCCAAAACTTGGAATTCTTTGCCAGCACACGTGTTTTCTCCTTCCTATTACATGGGTACTTTACATACTGACAAAATTATTAATGACTATGTATTATGTGTGTTTTTATTCATAGTCGTCATATTAATAGTTGTTTTAATTAATGTTATAAATCTAACATTATTAACATTTTTGATAAATTTTGGAAATAAAAATACATTTTTTATGAATTTTCTAAAGAGTATAACTGCCACAATGTTCAATATCTTCTAAGTTTTAATTGTTTGTATGGATAACAGTAGCGTATATTTTCCCGAATTTGTGAAACATAGCGCACATATTTAAACTGAGGCAACATCCCAGTTCACCTGAAGCCAAAATCTAAATTATAGCTGACAATGTCATTAATAAGCAAATAGCAACATAAGATAAAAAGAATATAATAAAATTTTGAGAACCAATTGTTTACACCGGGTCACAACACTTCGTTTCTAGAGTAAGTATTAGAAAATCCTTTAGTTTCAGAGTAATAATAATAATAATATTCATTCACTTACACCTATTATCTAGCCCAAAGTAAGCATCATTAAGAGCTTGTATTATGGATTCTAGATAACGGATAATTATTGATAATAATATGTATATAAATATTAGAAATATACTAAATAAACATATAAACATCCATGACTCGTGAACAAATGCTCGTACTCATCATACAAACATTTGCTCCTACCGGGATTCGAACCCGGGAGCTCTTGATCGAGCAGCCCGTATAGCGAGGGGTACAGACCACTCGACCAGCCGGTCGTCGTACAGAGTAGATAATAATTGTAAGAGTTATTTGTCTTCTTTCTTGCCAAGTATTATCTTTCTGCTATTGAAGTGTTCTTACAGAAACATGCCACGTCGGATTTGTTTCGGAAAGAGGTACTTATATCAGATTGACCTGATTATGCGACCGCATTGCAGCTCTCTCAGGAAACACGATGTTCTTTGTGTGACAATATTAATAATATGTGTAAAGAAAAATCATTGATATGGAGTTATAAAAGGATTTAATAGGATAAGTTTCATTACAATGAATTTTCTAATGAAATTACTTAAATAAATATGATAATTGCACTCTACAGTTAGAAATTAAATATTTGATTAAACTTTCATAATTTTCACAAAGTTCATTATTAAGTTTACTAAATATATGAGCGTAGTAATTAGTATAATCAGTGTTCTTAGGTTACATTTCTTCGGTAGCGTCAGATGTTATTTAGTGTTAAAGTATAGTATTTTCTAACTTCGTATCAGTTTCGTGATAACTGAGATATTAAGCTTTTAACTTATTACAAAAGCCATCTTCGTTGTTCTTCGTCTTATCTTGGTTTATATTATCAAGCTGCAATCTTAACAATACCTTATGTAAACTGCCTCTTATAGTAAAGTTGTCTTTTTTAAAAGTTGCCATGAGGAGGTGTGTTATCTATGATAAACAAATATAAAAAATAAAATAAAACAATTTTTATTGAGTATTTGACTTTTATAAACTATTTATTCTGCTAATACAGTTTCCGCCCATACCAATACTTAGACAGCTTGATAAAGGTCACAGGAAATCACAGAAGGCAGACCACATTGACTCATCTGTGTGGACATCTATAGAGGAGGCGTATACAACTTGGATTTCTATGTGGACTCCGTTTAACTTCTAATAAGGTGACAAGACTCAGATGATTTTGCAGTGCTCACTTACATAACTATGCAATACGTTTCTTCCAAGATCTTAAATCATTTTGACAAAGGAGTGGTTTTACGGCTTATAGGTAATGGACAAGTCGAAGATATATGACTTGAAATGTTGCCCTACCGGTGTATTCGTAACGTAAACTTAAAAGCTGCACAGTTCGTAACACCATACTTATGTAAATAAAAATGATTTTTAAGGTTGATAGACTTCATTTTAATAATATGTGTTGATATACATTTTTATTCGATTATTTTTCTGCAGTGTATCTAGGCGAGCGCGCTTTGGAATTATTGTAACTTTTTTACGCCGCGTAAGACTCCCGTGAGCACATTTTGACAATTAATAACTCCATTGTGCCTAGATTCTGCGGCTTGACAGTTAAATACATTTTTATAGCAAACAAGCATGATCCACCTGGTGGAAAATGGTAACTATAGCTTTTAGACACCAGCAATGTTAAGGAAATCAATGCACTATTACATTCTTGAGACAACAGATGTTCCCTGTAATTCTTATACATTTGTCCGTACACAGAAATAGAGCGAAATACTTGGCGACCGAAATGGAAAAATCAGACGCACTTAAGAAGGATTACGCACTAGTAATACCACTTTGCAATCAAATCAAGCATAAGGCCCATCTGACGGTTGCTACACCAAGTGTATCATCGCTCACTGTCGACCTTGTAAAGCCTTTTTCATACCATTTTTCAACCCTACGCTAAGTAGTCGATTGACAAAATTCCTGCAAGAAGTTCATTCCAAGAAGTCAAATCGTATCTAACCTGCATTATAATGACATTTATGTCACCTGCTAACCCGCTCAATCCAGAAAAGGCTCCCGGGTGTATTACACGGTTCCACAAATTAAAAGAAGTAGGGCAAAGTGGAATTTTCCACTCGAATTTGAAGCGCACGGAAGCACCTCCACCTTCCTAGTGTTCCTGCGGTAAGTAGTGAGGTCGCCAGTGTTCATTTAAGGAAGTTTTGTATTAGAAGACAACCCCGACTCCTATGCTGTCATCGTCGCTTCCGCTTTATTTTTATGAGCCTTTAGTTTCTTCGTGTGTTTCTCCTATGTGCTCAGCAGTGGTATTATATAGGCTCATACGCTGATGATGATGAGTCAACCTTTGGTGTTACAAGCATTTACAGGCTAACGTTTACCATAAGACGGGTCGTAGGCTTGTTTGTTACGGTTGTTGTAAAAAAACGATAGTGGAACTACAGCGAATGAACTCAATAAAGAGAGAAAAACTGTCATTCCTGCAAAGGCGCCAATTAAATTTCTCACTAAACGTGGTAATCACGTTTCGAAAAACGGAGGCACTGAGTTTATATTTTGCTCACACACGATAGCGAACACTTCGCAACAATTTATAAACTGTGACTGTAAATGGAACTCGAACTACATGTTTGGAACTTGTTCACAAGTCTACTTACTAACAACTGTATTTGTATGCAGAGGACCATAAATAAATAATTTCTGCCCACCTGATGCAATAGCTTTAGTAGCAGAGGGCACAGACGTTTTGGAACGCCTGCATCAATGTAATTTCGGAAAGTAATATGATATTTAATATATCTGCATTCCCCTGGAAAAGCTAAATAAAGCCTGTAATGGAACAGACTTGCTATATATTATACAGGATGGTGCCGTCAATACGACAATAAATTGAAACATGAGCTATATTAGTTAATAGAAATGGTTTGCCACTTTCAAAAAAATCTTATTCATTTGATAATTTCATGACATTTGTATGAAATAAGATAACGTTGGCTCATTATTTCATAGAAATGTCATGACATTATCAAATGAATTGGATGTTTTTGAAAGTGGCAAACCATTTCTATGAAGTAATATATTTTAATAAATTGTAGTATTGACGCTGTATACATAAGTAAGAAACAAAGTTCAAGTTAAATAGATTATTTTTAATCAATAGATTATTTACTTAATAATAAGACACTTTATTGACATTTTCAAACAAAATTACGAACTTCGAATTTTATTTATAATTGTCAATTTCAAGTGATTGATTTAATTTTGGAGGAGCTCGGTGGTGTATTGGTTTGAGCGCTCTGGTTTTGATACGAAAAACAAAGCTACTTTCGCCATGGTCAATCCTGGGATGGGTCAATCAAAGTTTGTTATCTCGAGCTCCTCCGTGCTTCGGAAGGCACATTAAGCCGTTGGTCCCGGTTGTTCCTGCAACCGCTTTAACCCACCAACCCGCATTGGGCCAGCGTGGTGGTGTTATGGCCCAAACTCCTCATGTGTTTCTCCCATGTAGGAATGCCTGTGCCCAGCAGTGGGACTTATAAAGGCTGGTGATAATGATTTAATTTTAATGAATTTAATAATGATTTAAATTAAATTAACTGTAATGTGTTGGCACAACTAAAACAATCCACTCCACTGTTTTAGTTGTGCCCAACAAGGTCCATAATTATGTCATATTAATTAGCTTTAAGATCTTGTTTGTGACAATTATGGTATGCAATAAAGGTTTGAGTTTTAGTTTAAAAAAACGCCCTAAAATCTTACATTTTAAAACAGAACAGGTTAAAATGGAAATCATTTAATTCCATTATATAGGTATTTATCTAATGAGAAAGCATTACCTACTCAGTGTATCACCATCAGTTGTAATTTTTTCAAAGTGTGCCTCAGGGCGTGAAATTTTTCTAGTTTAATATTTTAATTACTATGTACCTACTTATCATAAAATTAATTTCGATAGCCCTTATATGTATATTAATTTTTTAGTTTATTCTTCACACTGAATTTGTAGAGACTAGAAACATAACAATTTTAACACTAAACTACATTTCATAGGAAATATACATAGAATTAATTAAATTAATTATTTCTATACATCAATGAATGACTTCAAATGAATAAAATTCTTAAAGACCTTAGAGGCTCCACACGGTGAGTTCAAACGGGTTTAATCAAACACTTATTGGCAAATAGCTTAAAGCTATTTCCAGATGGTAAATTGACTTAAGCAGACGTCATAAATACAACAGACCATATTAACTTGTTGTTCGAAAGAAACACAGAAGAAATAAAAAAGTAAGTACTTAAGGTATTTATAGTGTGCCCCAGAATATCGGCATGTAACATGAACAATGATGAAAGTTATTTTAATGCCAGGGCTTCCACGACACGACTCCCTGAGCCGAAGCCCGAGCCTTTAGAGGCGCACTAGGTTTGTCGCTTACTCATAGCTCGAGAGCACTGGAGACCTTCCCCGGAGGTGATGCCTGTCGATTAGAAACCCTCACCAAGGCTTGGGGACTCACCAAGGTTCTCCCCTCCTTAAACGCTGTAAAGGCCATCATCTTAGCCAACAGCAATAGTCAGTCCAAATAAATGCCAGAGATCGAGGTTTTGCGTTATACAAAATGCTATTACTTATTGCGTTTTCCTCTGTAATATTATAAATAAATACTGGAGCAGCGGCTCTGGTCATTAGCATTGACTATTATTTTAATTTAGATATTTAGAAAAAAAAAATATTTAGATCAGTACACGACTGTATAGGTTACTGATTTATAATCTCGAGCTCCGTCGTGCTTCGGAAGGCACGAAAAGCCGATGGTCCCTGTTGTTATAACAACAGCAACCGCTTTGACTCCCCAACCCGCAGGAGGCCAGCGTGCTGGTGCTATGGCCCAAACTTCTCATGAGTTTCTCCTATGTAGGAAGACTTGTGCCCAGCAGTGGGACTTAGATAGACTGGTGGCGGGTTAGAATCCATCTTTTGTCTAGTCTAAACTTTTTTCTAAGTTATATATTTATCCTTTAAACATTCTCACTTCTAACATAAATTCGAAAGTAACTGTGTCTGTCTGTCTGCTACGTTTGCACTTCTAAGGTCCTGATTCCACTCTGACGGTCACTAGTTTATTATAATGTTAATTTATTATAATGTGAAAATAATGTTACCTAATGATCTCGATTCGATTTGCAGTCACAGCTACACTCGAGACACACTAGACTAGTGTGTCTCGAGTGTAGCTGCGACTATACACTCGCTTTCATTACTTTCTATCGCCTTCTTTGTAACAATGACAGAACTGTACCGGTTTGGCTACCATTCACACTTACGATGACAATCGTGCAGGCTTTCTTCGCATGACAGATAACAAAACTCAAGTTATTAATCTTCATTTTATGTATTTTGATACTGAAAGCTCATTACTTTTAACTATGTTTTAAAAGGGAAAATAATTTTACTTTCGGAAAGTTTATAGCCTCTATCTTTGAGGTAAGTAGAGCCTTATTTAATTTTTTTTTGGAATAGGTATGAAGGCAGGAAATCAAGGCAGGTAAACAAGAATACGGCCTGCCTGATGGTAAACAGTTAACATAGCCGTAACTTTTGTAGCACAGGAAGCTTTATGTTTACAGCGTAGGATATAACCCCCCCCCCCCTCCCTGCTCTCCATACAAAACTTCATTGTTCAGCTCTGAACGGAATGCAACACTAACAAAGTATTGCTGGTCCTGCTATTCTTCAGTCGGACATTCTAAATTCTAGTAAAAAAATATTACACATGCAAGATGATAGGTAGAGTACCTCTAATCTGTGAAGCACATTATAATATCAGACACAATACTTTCGCCCCCGAACCCGCCGCGTATGTGAACCCGCGGCGGGCCTGTAAGGATCGAAAGGTTAAAACTAAGTATCACCATTTTTTTCAGTTTAGCGAAAAACTTTTGTTTTGGCCTGCTTTGAAGAAAATTCTGTTATACAAATGATGAATGAAAATAGATAATAAAGATTTACAAAGCGAGATAATTAAAATTTAATATTACAAAGGTTGGATGACGTTAAGTAATTAAATGCTAAATTACTTAGGTATTTTATACTTAGTTGATTAGTTAAGGCTATTATCTGATGCCTCAATCTTGCAGTTTAACACGGTAAACCCGAGGATGACAACAACAACACAAAGTCGGTGGAGTATTAGTGCTGAATGCGTAGGATATAGAGAAAGCGTACAACCATATTTAAAGCTCGCCTGATTAATTAATCTTGTTAAACATGTCAACGGCATCGCAAGATTTACCTTTTATAGGATTACGGAGTAAAAACGCTTCTTACGCAGAAATGAGGTCGAATATAGATTATGTTATTCGAGCTCTCATCACTTTGTCGGCGGATTACGCAGCGGTTCGTATTTTCTGGTACATCGATTTGTTTCAACTTTAGGATAAGTCTTTGATCATATCAAAACTGTTAAATCTTTTAGTATAATGATCCAAGTAACTTTGTATCTTTTGACCTCAAACGCTCCAAAGTATTTAAAGACCTTGGCTTAAAATATTAATTCTCAAATATAAAATTCTTCCGCTTCGTTTTGTACTTTAATTTAGTACTGCTCTCCCAAATTATTTCCTATTATGTCCAGTTCGTAGACACGAAATCTCTTCAAATTGTCTATTTTTAGTTTAAAATAAATAACATTGAAACAAAACGTATTCCTCTGTAAAATTCCAGAACGATATTTTTTTAATTTGATACCATTATTTTGTAAAGTATTTTTTGATAACGCTAATTTATAACATTTCTATTTCTTATTTATGTTTTTAACAAAAACAAGTCAAGTAAAAAATTCCTCTGGTTTTATAGCTACCCAGATAGACGTGGTTCGTTGATATAAAATATTTCTCATTTAAGATAATATCATTTAACAGCGCGAAACGATTGAAAGGAAAAACTGTTAATGTATTTCATGTAATTGGATCCTGGCACCCACATAAAATAAATATATATAGCCTTAATTTACATGCAGCTAATACACTTACAACTGAATTCATTAAAATGGATTATTGTAGAATTTCGAACTCTGGATTTGGTGGAACGTAGAGCCAAGAGACTTATTGGAGACATTGGTGGGAACTATAAGCTACATAGCGTGAACCACCGCTGTAAGGTTGCTTGCTTTTCGGTCTTCTTTATACAGATTCTACTTCGGAGAGAATGCTCAGGAGCTTTATGAGCCGGTCCCGTCTATTTCACCGTTTTTCTCAGCGTTTTTCGTCATATTTCGTACTGCACACGGCCAGAGAGTGGAATTCTGCCGGCCTTGGTGTTCCCTATTGCATATAACCAGAGTTCCTTCAAAGCAGGATTATATAGGCACCTTCTTCTTCTTCTTTTTACTTTAAGCGAATGTATTCTTGGTAAGCGTGCTACAACGTCGACCCCCTCTTAACTTCTCTCGGAGCAAGAACGGGAGCAAGAAAAGACCTAATTAAATAAAAAAAGACTTTAAATTATTTCAGACATTTACTCAGTGCATCTTTGTTTAATGTTTTACAAAAGATTTTAATATGTCTTTTAATTGGAATCATACACAACCTATTATTTGAGCTCGCAAATTTTTATGACCTGAATCGATGCAGTCATATCCATTATAGTAAACAGACCCCACACACAGGTGGGATTAATTGTTGGGGAGAGAAAGAGATTTTAGTCGCCATTAATGATCAGACATTTACTTCATGCACACCTATTTCCCATTATTATTATCATCCTATGTTAATATGGAACCATGCTAAGTAAATTATACAGCTAATACAAAGAGAGTTTTAAAAACTTATGTGCCTATTCAGGTGGTTAAATTTCCTAGTTTTAGAAATACCTTCGAGATACAAAGGAGTTGTTTGCTGAAAGTTCTTTGACGACCGGTCACAAGGAAAAATGTTTTAAGTCTTTGAAGATTGGAAACTCATTACAAGTAATATTGCAGCTTGAGTGCTTGGAGAGACTTGTAAGTGAATTTGTTGAGAATTATTTTAGGAAAAACACGGGCGAAATCCACAAACACGTAGGAAAACGTAAAACATGAAAAATGAAACACCAAAGAAACCGATGCCGATGACCTCTTGTTTAGTTTAAAGGAACAGTTTAGGGTTGAGATACCTAACTTTGTAATAAACACGAAACTATATGACACGATTATAATTTTTTTATTAAATGATCACGACACTCGTGAGTTCTGTATGCTTTTACTCCTTTTTAAAAAAAATGTGTTATCTATAATTTTTACTGTCTAACTTAAAAATAACATCATTATTTTTACCACCGTTGCTCCACTATCGACATGGGAATAGAAGTAAATGTTTGCTTTTACCCAATATAAAGTTTAGGAAATATCTGACGATTAAATTGCAATAAATATTAATATTTTCTAACAGCAACTTATATTTATTCTTGATTTATTAAAATATGCCCTTTATAAAAATTTACATGATAAATAACTTTTCGCAATATCAATTTAATCTCTTAAACTAAACTGGAACATAGACTATAATTTACTAAGTCCCAAAACTTAGCTTAAAAGTTTAATTTTGAACGAACAAAAGGAAAAACTTATAGATTTTCTCTACTAGTAAAACTATTGCTTTTTTGTTGCGCTTGTAACGCACAAGGTTGCTTATATTATTGTTTTAAAATACAACTTTGAAATTTAACGTTAATTTGAAATGAACAAATAGTAGATATATTTAAATTTACACACTCAGACTCACACCACACACACCTGTCCATAAATAGGTATAAATTTTTTTCAATATTATATTTTTAATGTTTAGATTATTTTCTCTTCAAAATTTTTTATGTCGAAATGCAGTGTCAACAAACATGTTTAGCCGCAAATCAGTATAGTTTTAAATAATAAAAATCCGTTATTGGCATTAGGATCAATAATAGCTGTAAATTTTTGTTAAATTGAAGGTGCTGTGGATTTTTATAAATAAAGGAAAAAAAAATACACACTTCAATAATTAATATACATATATTAAGTAAGATATTTGTTGTTGCGTTTGTAACGCATAGGGCTGATGATATTACTTGGAATAAATTCGGAGTCATTATTGTTATCATCTGCATAATTCTGCGTTTCGTTTTGCATAATGAGTTCAGACTCATGAATGATAATATAGGGTGATATCACTTAGGCGCCCTTATAGTGTAAAGAGGAAATTCAGTGTTGAATCTTACTTGATAACAAAGACTGTGCTTTGATTGAATACATCAATAAAATGGAGAAAATAGTTGCAGTTGCATTTTAAACTAAAACAAAGTCATGTATTGATGTTTCTATATTATGTAGATAAGTTTTTCTTTTCTTTAACCAGTAATAAGTGTTAGTAATAATGGTGTATACTACTTACTTTAAGCAAATGTATGCTTAATATCGATATCCCAAAACCAGCTTCATTATTTTAACTGCAATCCAAATAATTTCATTGATATGATCACTGTAACTTAAATGAAACACTCTTCATAGTATAACAATCTATGCGAAACGGGTCCTTGCAAATTTTTTAGACCGTCCGAAAAGGTCTCCAACTGTTACCAATTGGAGCAGTTGCCGAAACAATGAAATCGCGGTAAATTGCTGATCGCAAGCCACGTGCACCTCGGCCGCCCACCAAACATCCGACTGCGCTGTACGATGCGCAGTCAGCCCCACAGGTACCCTCTTATTAATACAACCTCGACCTCCAAACAAAGGACCCTTAATCAATTCGCATATAATCACGCCACCAACAGCAAATAAAACCTTCCTTAAATCTTGGGAAATAAATTCCCGACCATTTTCACAAATACTCCTAACTACACTCATACCTCAACACTGGCATATGACGCGGCAAAAGAAGAAAAACGCGCAATATGCGCCTGAAAGAGACGCGTCTATACAGATTAGGTGGACGCAAGAGAGGGATAGCATCAAACATTTTGTAAGCTGATAACCAGAGGCAGCGAACAGAGCGAGGGGAACCATATTCTCGCGCGAGTCCGCATGAATGTAATGAATTAAGATTCAATGGTAAAGCAAGACTTTGTGCGTGCGTGTGAATCGTTTCTAATTTAAAAAGCTCCGTGCTTTGAATTGGCCCTGTATATTGTGCATTTACAATACAATTGTTGAATGGTCGAGTTAATCAGATACTAATTAGAATAATCTACTTCAGAATCAAAGTACTTCTCCGGGTTAAACTGTTTGAAGACCTAACAAACAAAACAATAAATTTATTTATGTGGTACATTACACAATGAACCGCGGAGGAAAACATTTCGTAAGAACACTGCTCAAGGTCCGAGCAACCTCATTCGCTAAGATAAGGAAACTATAAGAATGAAAACAATACAGTTCTTAAGTCGCGTGTAAAGCAAAGTTATCCCTATCGATTCAAGGATACATCCTTACACAGGAATTTATGTAACGATCGTGCACTCCCGATTTTGGAAGTCAACGGTTTGCAAGCTCACACACATAAGCGATAAGAAATTGAGACTGTGATTTTTACCTATACATCCATGGAAATGCAATCCATCATTGGATCCATGCGTATCCACGACCGCGGCGCGCACACAGGCGCCAGCGCGCGCACACACGCGCACCGCACCTCCTCACGCGAAGGGAAAATCTTCACACACGACACAGATAAACATGTCAACTGCTAGACATTGTTACCTTAAAGTCCTTTCACGATTTTCACCACTGAATCACTACAATGCACAAACAATAACACAAACAGCATAAACGAACACAGAAACGCACAATAATTTCGCAATATCACCCGCGTCCGAGTCACAAACACGTCGGTTTCGACAAAAATACGCGTAAGTATTGTAATGTCGATTAGGTGACTGTTCTCCCCGCCCTGTTCCGGAGACGAATGGGGCCGCCATGTTGAATCTCGCTCTGCCATCGCGCGGTGGGTCATCTAGCGGCCGTACCGCGTACTAAAACGCAGCTCTACATTTTGAAGAGTGCTCATTTCCACTTCATTTACGTAAATGAACCTTAGACAATTAATATTACATAACCATTTCCATTTAAACCCACTAAACCGAAGCTTGGTTTCCTTAATAAAAGGTTTAAGCTTTATTTTATTACTGAATATAAAAATAACAGGCTTTACTTAGAAATGTAGAGTCTGCTAAGTTCCACTTAATATCTATGCGGCCCGACAGAGAGCGCCTCTGTGCTTTTCTTTATGTAAATAACTATACGTAGCTACATAGCCACACTTGTGTTAATACGTTCAATGCCACGCGCTTTACCGAGCTTTATCTAATTAACACGCTCTAATTTATTACCGCTTTCAACAAAAATTGTGCTCGATGACCGAATTCAAAATGAGAATTATATGCTTAAAAATAAAGCCTCTTAACTTGAATAAACGCATTAGTATTTGTATTCATTACTGCCCTGGAATTTAGAGCCGGGGGGTAAAGCCTATTAAGCGTAATTTGTCTCTCCTTTGACGTGTACTTGGATAATAAATTCTTAAGTCATTTCATTTGATACCTACATAATCAATTAAAAGATCGCGTATCAAACTGAATTAATTGACTTCAATTTGACTTTAATTTAATGAGTAAATAAACCTTTCAACGTTTTTCTAACAACTTATCTATGTATAATCTATCTCTTAACGTTATGTAACTAAAGCTAACATTTTAATATTCTCAGTCTCTACTTGGATAATGATTTATTGCCAGTATTTTTTTTAAATGTATATTAATGTTTAATTTTAAATACTTAGGGTTTCCACTACCGAATCCAAATCTACACCAATAGTCGGAATTTAGGTTTCTTTCAGTGAGCTCGTGGGGTACCCAAATATCGAACTTTTTTGTGTACCCTTTTTTTAAATGCGCCAAAACTGTTTTGTGGTCAATTCCCAGTTCTTCAGCTACGTCGTAACTACTGATATGCCGATCTTGCTCCAGTTTTTCAAATATGGCATTAATTTTATCCGTAATAGAGCGACCAGAGCGACGTGCATCTTTGACATCAAAATTTCCGGATTGAAAACGCTTTGACCAAATTTGTGCTGTGTGTGTTTTGTGTGTCTCACAGACATTGCACTAGGTCCATAAACATCGTAAATTTTTTTCGCGGCTTGCGTTGCATTTTTACCTTTTATGTAGTAAAATTTTAAAATGTATCGAATTTCTTCATTAGATTCACTCATCTTAACAGTTCGAAAAACAAATGAAAAACACACATTTTCCTAATTTGAATTTGGAATTATCTTTTTTAAAATCTAAACTTTTAATGATACCAAAACCAGCCAGATACAAATAGTACAGCCAAAGAGATTTTATTACAAGTTCATACATACTATAATGCGAAAAGACTTTTTCTCCAACCTAATATATTGACCAAATTAACTAATAAGTGTCTGATAGAGATCCCTCAACTCATAGTTTGTGAAGGCGTAATTTATAATCATAAACTGATTTAGTACCTTTTGAAATAGCTTACAACAATTGGCTCTACCTAGCATAATATCATCGGAGTAAAGATGCTTGTGAATTACAACAATAAAGAAAAAATGGAGTTATCATTTTTTTGCACTATTCATAAAATAAAATGCGAGTAAACAAATCGTATAACTATTAACCTACTCTTCATCAGTCCTTCTAAATCCTCTCCCAAACATAGCCTTTGTTTCCCACAGCCGACCACTAAGCTCTATCTTCAAATCTGAGCATTCAGTCACTGCAGCCCATCATTTCAATCTATGATGTCTACAGCTGAACAAAGGCCTCTCTCTATCGATTGCCAAACGGTACAATACAATAGATGGTCTTATTGTTAAGCAGCAATCTCTTCCAAGCAGCCAAGGGAAAGGAAGAATGTGGATAATGGAGTGCACACTAAATATAATGATAATTAATTATGTGTCATATAAATAATAATGATGCTTGTTTAATTTTCACATCAGCTTACTAATAATGATGTAAGCAATACAAGTTTGTAAATAGATCATCACAACAGCCTATCGTCCCACTGCTGGGCACAGGCCTTTCTACATGGGGGAAACACATGAGGAGTTTGGACCATAACACCACCACGCTGGCCCATTGCGGGTTGTTGGGTTAAAGCCGTTTCAGTAACAACCGGGACCAACGGCTTAACGTGCCTTCCGATGCGCGAAGGAGCTCGAGATTATTTTTATTAATCTGCTTAATATTGAACATAGATATAAAAACACTACAAATGCAATTTTGAGATGTAAACAATCGTTAGAATTTGTAAAATTGCAGCTCTTTTACTTTTGACTTTTAATTATAATTAATAGGAATATTTTAGTTTATATATGCAAAGCTTTATTTTTTACCTGTACCTGAAATATTTTATAAATATTGCATTATTTTATTTTACTTTTATTGTAATCTCATACCACCAGGTGGGCCGTGAGCTTGTTTGTCATCTAGATGTATATATTAAAAAAAAAACTAATATTTGTCTCGCTGGGAGAGGTGAAACCTGTACGTTTCACACGAGAGCAAGTTTTTTATGAATCGTGAAGCACTGTGAACTGTGAGTAAATCACTCACAGTTCACAGTGCTCAGCAGTCTATTTTAGAATCACTTGTTAAGCTCGTAATCAAATTCTTAACTACTTCGTTAGTTCGTGATTCAGTCAGCACACGCAGAAAAAAATATTGCTCACTTATTGAATAACTATTGCCACCCTTTTCGTATAAAAATGAAAATTTAAACCAATCCGCATTGGGCCAGCGTGGTGGTGTTATGGCCCAAACTCCTCATGTGTTTCTCCCACGAAGGAAGGACTTTGCCCAGCAGTGGGACGTATATAGGCTGGTGATGATGATGATGATTCCTCTCTACCTCTCTTTCTCTCTAGAATAAAAATAATTGAAAATAATTTGTAATATTACTGTGACCATGACGCGCTGCTTATAAATAAACTTTTTTAGTAATTGAAGACACCAAATAGCTGTAATGTCATTTATCGATCAAACAATTCTCTTGAATAACACTGGGTGTGACCTACATGTGCATCAATCGCTGCTAGCGAGACGTAATCGATCAACAAACTGTTCCATTAAGGATATGAAATAACTGACTACACACTGTGTTATTATCACACAGATTGATTGTTTTTGTATTTTTTAATTTTACATAATTAGGTTAATAACATCATTCATCTATTACTAACCATGTGCGGGATGCGATTCCCCATCATCTAATCTCGGGATCCATCTGACTTTGTTGTTAAATATTTTAGTGTTTGAGCATACAAACTTTCATCCTCTATTACTAATTAAATAAATCATCGTCATCATCATTATCAGTCTATATACATCCCACTGCTGGGCACAAGCCTTCTTACATGGGAGAAACACATGAGGAGTTTGGGCCATAACACCACCACGCTGGCCCAATGCGGGTTGGTGGGTTAAAGCGGTTGCAGTGACAACCGGGACCAACTGCTTAACGTGCCTTCCGAAGCACGGAGGAGCTCGAAATTATAAATTTGATTGACCTATCCCGGGACCGACCATGGCGAAAGTTGCTTTGTTTTCGTAATCGAAATGAGAGCGCTCAAACCACTACTCCTCCGAGCTCCTCACTCCACCGATATTCTCGAATTTAATAAAAAGTAAATTTAATAAATAAATTACAGAAATCCTTTCTTTGTGCTAACTTCCGTTACTTAAGAACCTAATTTAATATTTTATGATTCTAGATCCGCCGGTTTAGGTCTAAGCTTAGTAGTTAGTCACTGACTAGTTAGTCACTATAATGATTTATTTACCTTTCGTTCCGCTGGTTGGCTCACTCACACACACACAATTAAACAAAGTTAAAAGTCATTGTGAAGTAGGTTAAAGTAGTAGTAAGTCCTTGGTAGCTCAGATGGTTAGAGCAGTCACCTGGATCGTGAAAGGTCGCGAGTTCGATCCCCGCTCCAGGTCTTGAAATTTTTTAGATATTTACCAAGATGAATATATTTAAAAAAATATATATTTTTAAGTAATAAAAATATATAAATAGGTACCTAATAATAAATAAAAATAATAATATACATAGTATAATGTAATACTTATATTACATTATACTATGTATATTATTATTTTTTTTAGGCGCGCGGTAGAGGCGCAGCGGTAGAGGCGCGCGGTAGAGGCGCGCAACTAGGTGGCGCGCAGCAAGGTGGCGCGCAACAAGGTGACGCGCAGCAAGGTGGCGCGGGCAATAGCGGCCCACGCCGTAGGGGCGCGTGCAGCAGCGACACGCGCAGCGGTGGCGCAGCGGAGGACACGAGGAAGGGGCCCGTGGCAGGCCCGTCGCAGGTAGGCAGGCCGAGGCTCGCAGCACAGGAACCGCCGAGGACCCGGAGACTGCTGGTGACGGGGACTGCTGCCACTTCCTCTGCCGACCTTCCTCTTCCGTGCCGAAGACTAGACTGCCCTACCTAGCATCCGGCCCTCCTTTTATACCACGGACACAATTTAAAATCGGAATAGAGATTTCTAGAAAATTATAGACAAACAAAAAGAAAAGCAGTTGTCAAACAAAAGAAGACGTCATGTCAAAACAGTAAATAAACAGTAATTTCGAAGAAAATACAATAATAACAAGCCTAAATATTATTGAAAAAGACGTGAAAAATGGGTAGAATACAAGTGCAAGTGTGAAACAGCGACTTACTTAAGTGGAGATACACATTTCAGACGAAAAAGTGGTGATGATGATTTACAGTGAAAATGTTGTAAAATCTAGAGATAAAATAAAGATATTGCACAGGTAATTGGGTTTAACAGTATTTACACGTGATTCACATAAAAGGTAGCTTATTAAGGTAGTGTTGCATACCACAACACTACAGTTCATAATAATTTAACTTAACATTAAAAAAAATATACTATTATGCTGTTGTCTCCAGTTTCTAAATTAATATCCATAAAAAAATAACCAATGCCAATAAACATGTGATACCATTATGAATGGCTGAATAGCATTATAATTGATTATCTGGTCAATAAGTGAAGGTAAATCGATTTGATTGGACTTGACAGCTTTTGCTGTTACTTTGATGATCCTCCTAAATGATTATGGAGAATCGACTTTGAACAAAAAAGTCATTACAGAAGAAGACATTCTTGAATCCCAGACAGCCTATCAAGTCATATATAAATTTTTTACCAAACATTATAGTGTAAAGCCTTTAAATTAGTTTTAATCCGTTTCAATCGATTATTATTATACCTAACTTCCATTTTCTTTATAAGATTTCGATCTACGGAATTCGCGTGATTTCGAAGCCGCAAGCGACCACTAGTTTATCATAATATTAAAATAAATATAAGAATTTGTCAGCACTTTCCATCAGGTGGACCATCTGGTACATTCTCTGACTTTAAAAAAATAAAAAATCTATTCTGTCTGTTAGGGTAAAATGGAAGATGGCTATTGATGTTGATAATCTCAACTAATCATCCTCTCTTATTGGGATTCTCTCTGCTCGCTTAGAGATTACATTTGCATTAGCATTCTTAATCCCTTTTGCTAGTAAACCGCTCTGGTGCATCCGTCTAATATCTTATAGAGTTAACAACTCCTGGTGTTACAAATTTACAAATGCTTACAAGCTTCGGTGATGATTTATTTTCAAGCGAGTGGCAGTAACAACATTTATTTCTACTGAAAACTCCTAGAATTCAGAGCTGTAAAAGAGCTCTTGTCTTTGAATGGCTGTATGAGCTATTACATTAAATGGCGGCAGCCAAGATTTTTATTACAGTGATTATAAAATTGTGTTGTAGCGGATGTTGATGATTGATGTTATTTTTAATAAACACTGTGTCGACGAACACTATGTTGATCATTTTTTACTTGTTGTGAAACACGAGAATATTATCGCCTTCTCATTGAAGCAGCATAAAAACTGTCAAATCATTATATATTTGGCGCTAAAATCACAAAATTTTTATTCAATACATGCTTTGTTAAAAAATACTTTTTTACAATTTTTGTTATAGATTTCCAAGGTCAAAACTAGATTGGTGACCTAAAGCTTAATCGACTATTCTGTCTGCCAGTCATTAGTACAAAGACATATAATATTATCATATTATTATTATTTACTACCTCTACGATTGGTAACTAAATTAAAATGGGACCAAGCTGATAACCCTCTCAAACAAACAAATATTTTTTTAATCAGGCCAAAATATACGAAAATATCAGTAAACATACAAAAAAAAATACTTACAGCAAAACATAGAACCTTCTACTTTTTTGAAGTTTAATCCCAGTTCTGAGAAGAATTTCAACCAAAAAAAGGACTAAAATATCATTTGCCTTCCACAATAAATAAATAAGAAAGTCTCGTTGGTTTTTAGTAACAACAATTCTAAGCTGGAGTAGGCAGAACTTACTAAAATGTAGTATGTAACATAGGATAATCAAACCTAAACAATTTAAATATTACAAAATAATTATGCTATCTATGTCATAATGACAATGAATAAAAAGAACAATTAATTGTATCACTCATAATTACAGGTATAATTATAAACGCCTGTCATTCGTCCATCAAATCGCAGCGATATGTTGCGTGAGATTAAAGAAAATAAGGAATAGAAATCACTTTCACAGAATTGTTACATGTTGGCCGTTACCACACAACGGATAGTAAACAACCCTTGCCGTGGTAGAACGTCAAGTTCCTGTTATATTATACAATATAAAACGAAGGTTGAGTACTTGATTAAGTGGACCAGGTTGAAAACTAGAATCTATCGACCACTTTTTAGTGAACTGTATGTACCATTAAAATATAAAGTTTATAAATACGAATTAACGATCTTGCGACTACCTTTCTTCCCACATCAACACCTTGCACAGATTAATAACAGGAACCAAGGCTATATAATATAATTGAAAAAAAAAACAGAGAATACTTAATATGGAAACAAAACCTTTTCTAACCTGGATACTTTTCTTTACCCGTCAAGCATCAGATTCCAGATACAATTTATTTTTCAATTGTCATAGACCTCCAGTGGTATAACGCCGCTTGACATATTACAACATCTTTAAAATTACTATATAAAAAAATTAAGAAACACTGTAGGTACTGTAAGAAGATAAATAGATGAAAATTAATATAGGGTAAAAAATTACATTTCGGTATCGATCCAATTTAAAGACCATTTTTGGATTTGGGGCTAGGCTGTTTCTAGACACAGTAGAAAGTGAAACTTCTGCTTAAAAATACTATTTATATATATATATATATTTTTGCTCATTAGTGTTGTGAAGTCAACACACTGTGTGTCGTTTTAATTTTTTTATGTCAAAGTAGATCCACCAAACCATCACGTAACAACGTATACTTTGCTGTTAAAGTCTGAATTATTCGCCGGACTAAAACTAGATTCGTTCGTTAGGTTAGTGTTGAGTCTTCACCAGCTAAACTTAAGTTTATTTCCACTATCAACTATAGCTGTAACATATACAGGATGGTGCCGTTAATTCGACAATAAATTTATACATGGGCTATATTAGTCACTTGCCACTTTCAAAAATATCGTTTTAATTTGATAATTTCATGACATTTGTATGAAATAATGCTGCCAACGTTACACTATTCCATACAATTGTCATGAAATTTTTAAATGAATATGATATTTTTGAATGTGGCAAACCATTTCTATGGATTAATATAGCCCATGTTTAAATTTATTGTCGCATTGACGGCACCACCCTGTATATGTATGTATGCGTCGCAGCCCTCTGGTTTAATTAGACGCTGAACTGGACGCCTAGACCGTTTATTAAACTACGGCATTCAATGAAACGGCTGAATGACAACTAGCCAACTCATTGAGTGCAACGTTTAACCAGATGGCTGGACGTCATGTCAGCCGTCTGGTTAAATTAGCCTTCCAACTGCACGCCCAGGCTAGTCGTTTAAATCGAAGAGCTTTTGTGTTCTGTTTGAGTGATTAGTAGGTTCAAGGTTATTTTTTGTGACCACTTATAACAGAAATAGTTTTGGTTATAAGTGGTCACAAAAAATAACCTTGAACCTACCAATCTCACCAAAACTCTTCAGTACAACGATCCGCCTAGGCATCTAATTGAACGGACTTTCATTACGCCATGTTGTTAAACGTTGAGTGAGTCTAGATGAATTACCTATCAGCCTAGGCATTTCATTGGATGCCGTTGTTTCAAAGGAGTGGCATCCCTTTAAGCGGCGAATTTAACCAGATGGTGGCGACATATTTATAAGAACTTAGACGTTTCTTTTATCTTACTGTGGTAACATGCGACACTGCTTTTACTTGTAGACCTATTTCTATGTTAAGTTTTCGCTTGAGTAATACGAAACAATACTGCCAATACCATTAAATATCGATTTCCCAAGTGGCTACGTCATTAGTCTACGTTTTCGACGATTCTTACTTTCACCCGTCGCCTTTTATTGTTGTGTTGAGACCACAAATGTCATTATTGACCATAAACAATACTAATATAGTTGGGAAGCGATATTTCAGTCATTAGCGGGGTCAGGTAACTGTCGCGCCTTTTGCGGATTATCGTTGTGCTTTGTGTGGCAGCCTGCTGTTACTCATTTGTAACCCTTTGAGGATCGGTTGCGCGGGTGTGCAATCTACTACGTGTTGCGGAAGCTGGATACAATGGGTTTCAACAAGTTTCTTTTTTACACAGTAAAGATGATAAACAAGCTAGCATGCGTCCCACCTGATGGTAGTTACTGTAACTTTTGGGCGCTTGTAACACCAAGGGTTGCATGCCCTGGAAAAATCAAGATGCGGCGTTATATTGAAATCATTGGAGAAGGTCCGCAACAAAATCCTTTCTCGTTGACCTCTGATTACCTTAGTCGCCGACGTGTATACAGGCTGTCGCTTCAAAACTACACTAAGAAGCTCGGTATGGAGGTATAGTGCGATCTGAATTTGTATCCTACATCGAAACCATGCTCGGTGACCTGAAAAGACCTCACCAGGTCTCAGCTTTACAACGGTATTCCTTTTTCTCCCTTCCATACACTGTGTCCTTCACTTTGCGCACAAAGAAATTTAGCGAATGATTTCTCTGTCGTACTACCAAAGTATGGAACTCTCTGGCAGTGTGAGTTTTTGAGGGGGAAGAAAAAGGCATGAAGGGACTTCGGGCCGGGCCACCTTATTGGTGGGGATGTCTAAGGCAGTACAATGCATACTGCACTAGCGGTTTCCATATTTGGATTCCATTTTTCATTTGGGATTAGGCGTAGTTAAGTCATTTGTCGTGCCTTGTATACAAAAAAGGAACACAAAACTACAAAAAATTGTTGCTCGAGTGCGATATTCTGTAAGTTGAAGGTGACTAATATCTCTGGGTAATAGGTAAGATCTCCAATACGGTAGTTGATAACTTATTTTATTTCTTTTATAACAAGTATAGACATAAGGACTCATAGAGATGTATGTAAGTACACATAGAGAAATATTGCAAAAGAAATAGTATGTCTAAGATCAATAGTTTCACAGATATAGTGGTATGTTTGATGTGTTGCGGCGCATCGTCTAAAAACGCTTCATAGAAAATCTACGGAACAGGTGACGTCACATGTCCCTATATTACTAAGCAATGTATGGGCATATTGACAAAATTAATAACTATGTAATAATATATGTTTTTATGTTTTATTCAAGGTATTCATAATAATAGTTGTTTAATTGATGTCAGCAATCTAGCATCATTGACAATTTTGATAAATATCTGGATAAGAATTGACCATTTTTAAGATTATTTTTAAACAGTAAACCTTCAACAATATCCCATATCTTACATGTTTGATTTGTTTTTAAAGGTAACAGTAGCGTATATTTTCCGAATTTGTGAAAATAGCGCCATACTCAAATTTAGGCAACATTCCAATTAACGCAGTATTTTTATTTTTGTATTTCTGCGAGTAGAAGTAGCTTCAGCAGTCTACCCGTGATCATGGCGCATGCAACTGCGCCGAAATATCGGGAACTCCCAACTATGAAATTACATGGCAAATATCCCGTATATATCTCTAATTCAAATGTTAATAACCATGAAAGTAGAAAGTGAATGAATATTTGACTGTGTTGCAGTTTTTTCTATAAAATTCCTGTTTTGTACCACGCAACATGTTTTTATCTATTTTTCAGTATACTGTACATAGACTTTGCCGGATCTTTACCATTATTGTGAAATATTTCAGCTCAATAAAATATTAAACAACTTTTAAGGTTTTTGTTAATGAAGAGACGGATATCTTCCCTAAAATGAGAATTATAAGCGATTTTACTTACACATGAAGATAATAAATTATTTTAAGTTTGCTTTTTATTTTGTCAAAACTAAACCTTTGATTTTTTTAAAGGAGACAGAAATGGTCTAATTTATTTGCTTTCTACTCAACGCCGAAGAAGTCAAACAATATCGTTAAGTAGTAAATTGGATCCGCCGTTCCGCTGCAGTTGGGTTGGTTTCGAAGTTTTCTCTTTTCACATTTCTAGATGCTCTACATACGCTTATGCATCTAATAAATTTACGGCAATTTATTACAAGAAACCAATGACTACATTAATAAATAATATCAGGCGTGAAAGATGATATCACAACACAAAACCGTTTTCGCGGTGAAACTTGCCAGAATGCCTGCATCGATCGTAAAGACAATACGCCCCATGGAATACAAACAACCGATATTGTTTTGGAACGAAATTCCTTCTTTTATTTTTGTGAAGTTCTCGGGAAGTTTGTCCTTTTTTATTGAACAGAAAAAAGTTTCGTTCTTGATCCTGTAATACAACGGTTTAGGAATATCCTTTTTGTAATTCATAAGATATTTTATCTCATTTTATCAAAGAGTTGTAACACTTTGATTTGTACGCGAGCTTTTTTTGAGTACCTTTTTTTCATCCATTTTTTTTGTTTATTGGCTTTGGTAACTGCTTACCGTCAGGCAAGCCGTATGCTTGTCTGCGAATTGCTACTCGCACACAAGCATTGCGCATTTTTTAAAGGTTTAGTATAGCATTATAATTGAGAAGCATTATAGTTTAAGCGCTCTGGTTTCGATTACGAAAACAAAGCAACTTCCGCTATGGTCGATCCTGGATGGGTCAATCAAAATTTGTGATTTCGAGCTCCTCCGTGCTTTGGAAAGCACGTAATGCCGTGGGCCCATTTGTTAATGCAATCGCTTTATCAAACAATTCTATATTGAGTAGATGAGTGTGGCGTTGTAATACTTATAATAGCCCAAACTCCTTTTGTGCTTCTTCCACATCGGAAGGCCTGTGCCCAGCAGTGGAATATATATAATCTTTATTGCACTTGTAACATAGGTTCAAAAATACATAGATAATTATGATTAGTTAGCAAAGGTGGGCTTATGGGCTTATCTCTATAAGAGATCTTCCAGCCAACCCACGCATGTGTTGGAAATGTAATGGCATATATATATGTTATATAAGTTATTATAAGAGCTGTTGGAATCATGTGTTTATTTGTGTTGATATTAAAAACTTATTAAATTATACCGTCGCACATTTTCTCATTAAGATTAGTACATTTTCAATACACTTAGCTCATAAACTACTTTATAAAAACGATAGAAGAGTTGTAAAATAGGTAGGTAAACAACATACATTTCCCAAGGTATTGGAAAAAGATTCATAGTATCAAGATGCGAGCTCAATTTAATACCGACGTTGAAGCTAATTAATATAAAAGGGGTCTAATTATCCCTCGAGGGCGATACAAATTGATATAATAACTGACTTTACCGATTAAATTTATTTTCAAAATTAAATTAATGACGCGTTTGTGTTAAAGAATTTTATTGCTTTGCGTTTTGGTGGATGTACCTAATTGAAATGATAATTAAGTACAGGTGATGAAGAATTTGCTGACAATAATCAGTAAGTTTATTTTTATTTTTATACATATAATAGAGGTGGAACACCGGCTACCAGCCACTAGCGACAATGATTGTAATAATCGTACATCATTTTACTTTGTTGGGATATTATAGAAATTTGTTAACGAATTACGTTATGAATATAGAAATAAAAACTATAATTTAGGACATAGACCGAGAACAACTGTTACTGTTTATAACAATAAAAATATACAACTTTTATAACACTAGCGCAATCTAGTCATATAGGATTACATAAATAACGATTGTCAAACTAACCTTAGACCATGTGTAACTAGGTAACTGCTCGCACCCAATCAAAATAGCTCATTTGACTAGGTTAGGTTGACACAGTAAATAATTACTCGTAAATACAAGGCAATGAAAAGTGGCTATTGCTACGAATAAGTAGACTAATCTGTCAAGCGGCGTTATACCTCTGGAGGTCTGTAACAATTGAAAAATCAATTGTGTTAATTAATTAAAAAATATATATTTTTATGACAAGGGTGACAAATAAGCACGCAGAACAGACGGCCGGTGGGGCATTGAGGTTCTAGAATGGCGACCACGTACCGGAAAGTGCAAAGTAGCACGGACTAGATGGACAGATGACCTGGTCAGGGTCGCGGGGAGCCGTTGGATGCAGACTAAGCAGAACCGTTCCATTTTGGAAATCGATGGGGGAGGCCTTTGTTCAGCAGCTTCTTCATCATCATCTTAGGCTAGTATGATGATGATAACGATAGGATACTAATCCTCTTGCTCCCGACATAATGCTATCTAATGAGCTCTGGCGACTTTTGCATTTATAGGAATACTTTATGCAAATGGATACAAATGTGCAAAGATAAGGCACTATATAAATGCGGTTAAATTTTCTTTTCATTTAATCAAAGATCTAATATCTAGCTAACTAATAAACTTCGTTGTGTCGATGTGTTTGAAGATTAAATAACTATGATTGTTTGCGTGCTATATGTTCATACCATGTAACTATTGTAGATCCTTTCTAACTGCAGTTGATAAAACACCTTTTTCGTATTTCCTTCATTAAAAAAGAACATTGTTTAAATGACATTAAAACTAACTATGCAAGGGACATCCATTTGGAAAGCCATGACCCGGCGCGAGCGCACGCCCACACTACTGTATCGACAAATTAGTTTAAGACTAAGTTGTGAGCGAAACGCGAATAATATTTTTCAATTAGCTGCTTAAAAGAGATGTTTCAAAAATGTATGGAGACCCGGCCAAGTCTATGTACAGTATTCTGAAAAATAGATAAAAATATGCAGAACAGTGTTCAATCGCCCATTTTCTTTTGATTTGCTTTATTGCGTGGTCTAAAACTAGATTTTTCATAGAAAAAACTACAACACAGCCGAAAATTCATCATGGCGCCTATGTCACTTTGGTGACGTTTAGTTGACTTCTATGACACCTGCCATATTGCCATAGTAAACAACGGTGAAATCGACGAAAAATTTCAACTTTGTACGCACAGACTATGGATAAAAACGAATTATTAGTATTTTTCGCGGATTCAGGACATTTTTCCAGATTTTTTGAGATACTGTACATATACCTGGCCGGATATGAAACATCTCATTTTGGATGGTTTCTTAGACGAGCGATGTTTTTAATTAAGAGTGCGTTTTTAAAATCATTAACCACCCCGTATGCTTTAAAGGAAATGTGATGTATCGATATTTTAGAGTGTCACCAAATAACACCTACATAACACACGCCAAGAGAAGTTACCAAACCCATCCGTGAAATAATACAAATTTATTTCACGGATCGGTTTGGTAACTTCTCTTAGAAAGACTATGTTTCGACCTTATGTTGATGTAAAATTGACAGTCTATCATTTCTGATTTATTTCAACGCATTTGAGAAACATAAAAAAACAAAGAAGTTCTATAGCAACATTAGAATTGATTTTTGTGTCCAAGTTGAACGTCTTTTTTTTTTTTTTTACCCTGGGAAAAAATGCCTTACGCATGCCCTCCCGTCGGGGGACGGGAGGGGTATGTGGGACTCCCCGGAAACATGGTTCCCGGGTCTACCCACTAAAACGACCCAGCGGCACTTCCTCATCGCCTTATGTGGTTGGAGGACTGGGAAACTGGCAGAGCCTCTACTTCCAGTCCCCCACCGGCGATTGCCCGCCTAGACGGCGGGCCCTTTACGCCCCCCCCCCAGGAACAGGGAGGGAGTCAGAGGGTGATGAGCAGTGCAATGCGGGCTAGGGCGCCCCCGCGCCTGTCACCCGCTGCTCTTCACCGTGGGGGGGAGGAGGGGCGGTTATGCGTCCGCCTTCTCCTGCCCCTCCTCCGCCGGCGGGCAAAGTTGAACGTCTAGTTTAACTTGTCGTAACTTTCGGTAGTTCAATTTGAGTGTCGTATTTAACCGACTTAAAAAAAAGGAAGTTACTTATTCGACCTGTATGTTATTGTCGGAATTGCACAGTTTTTGTATAATTGTTAGTCTATACCAGCTTTCAAACATGAGTGCCAAATTTTATGAGGGTGTGATTGTATATATGTTGTTTATTAATCCGCGTATATCTCAAAATCTATAAGTCTAATTGGAAAAATCTTTTTTTTTTGGAATTGATATAGTCCTACAGACGAAACACGTTTTATCATAATCGGTTTAGTAGTTTTAGTAAACATGTGATGAGGCATGGTTTTCAATGGTTGCATGCAATCAGGCTATTGTCATCACCATCACCAGCCTAAATACGTCCCCATGCTGGGCACAGGCCCTACATTTCCCATGTGTAGGTAGGGATACAATTATGCTCTAGCTAAACAAAATTAAATAAATGAAAAAATAAAAAATAAATTTAAAAAGGTACCTTTGGGAGTTGGTGCTAAAAAGTTTCCAGAAACAATAGAAAGTGAAGCACCGATTCTAAAAATACTTTTTTATGACACAAGTACCTATCCTACTTATAAATTATTTGTTTCTTTTTGGTGTTTTGAAGTCATTTTTTTTTGTTGTATATACAACAAAAATCAAAATTATGAAACAGTGATAAAATAACTTTATTACTGATATTTTTAAGATCTTTCCCAATATATCTGAAAGTAAACTACAATAATCAGCATGGATACAAAATGTACAAAATAAGTTTAGCTTGTCAAGCATCGAAATCCATGTTATTAATCGTCATAAGAGTTCCGTGAGTCTTATGCGGCTTGTCAATTTTCATACCTCCATCTATCCAAATAATAGCCAGATAGCACTACTTTGTGTTGCTTTTCCCGCGCAACTTCATTGATCTCCTCTCACATGAGGTCGTTGTAGCTGAGGAACTACGATTTTTTATCAGACAAGGCTTTATTTATAAAATTAAAATACTGATTGTTGAAAATTAAAATATTGTTTCCGCTGACGCTTAAAATCTGTACCGCGGCCGTTATTCATGCTTCATTTAGCATATTACCGGCTAGCGATTTGCATGGTGTTTGTGAAGCCTTCGCGTAACGGGAGTTCGATTGGAGTATAACGCTCCGGCCTCAGTCGGGGTAGCATAACTAATTATATCTTGAGCCAGCATTGAGCTAAATTGTTCATTTATTTGTAACCCTAACTTTTACATTTTTAGATCTTTGATAACTTTTATATGTAAGTAAGATGGTAGGTAAGGTAAGTGAAATCACATCATGATAAACATCACATTAATTTTTTTGTGTCAAATCGGGTACTTTCATAATTAATAGGTGTTAAGTTAAGAGAAATATAACGAAATCCATTAAAATTAGGTGGTATTTTTAGTCTCTGTTTTATTCTCATATGCGCGATATTCGCGTTTGAAAAATGTCGTGTCGCTGAGAGATTTTGGATGAGTAAATTCCATTTTGATCCGGTACTTAGGCTTACTCAAACGTATATAGCACATGAAATTAAAAAACCGCCGTAATACGTAGGAGCTTTTACCTTACCATTATTATTTTGCCTTTTTGTATTCTTGTTAGTCTTGAATTGGTATTATTAATATATGCCTATGTTTTTTTCTATCCACAGTTTAAGTTTTGTGTCACCTCTTTGCGTTGCAGGTTAAAATTGAAATTAAGCCATATCATACGAGTATCAGCTGCTTAAATACAAAACAGCATTTGGCATTTCCAAATGGTATGATAAAAGAAAAGATAATTTTAAAAGCTGGACTTTTGTACGGTGAAGTACCTAAGTGTTCTGTACTAAGAGTCAATGATGTTGTAGATTATTGATATAATCGACCTTATCGGCCAAAGAATATCTATGGTTCTAGTTTGTGGGTACTTAAACAGAATAATATTTCCATGTTATTTTTGCAGTTCTTTTTTTTTAAAGTATTCGCAAAACTTTTTTTTAACATCATCTTAAACTAATGGCCGCATGTGACTCCACCCGCGTGGATGTGGGCTATTGCTAGGTGATAGCCCCGTATGTAGGGTCGTCTGAGTAGGTACCACTGCCTTTCCAGTATGTAGGGTCGTCTGAGTAGGTACCACTGCCTTTCTTATTTCAGCCGTGAAACAGTTCGCTGTCGTTCTGATTGAAGGGAAAGGTAGCCACTGTAATTACTGGGCATGAGCGGCATTTCATCTTAGGACTCAGGATGACAACGCACCAGCAATATCAAGTGATTTTTCATTGTCGGTTTTCCTTGCAGGTGTTTATAGGCGGCGGTAACTACTTAACACATATAGTTTGTCATCTAGTTGTATAATAAAAAGTAGGCTGTATGTCCTTTCTCAGGATATAATATATCTCCATGCCAAATTCCATTTTAATTGTTTCAGTGCTTTAGGAGTAAAAAAGTGATAGATAAGTTTAGATGTTAGAAACATAATTATATTTCGTAAGGAAATGTAACCAGTTGTTATCAGTTTTATAAGTAGGTAAATCCTGAGTATTTGACTGATAGGGGAAGGGAGGGCAGGATGGTTCACTTAACTTAGAATAATAATAAAAAATACATTGCGGTAGAATACAAAGTATCGTTTATTTTCTCAAAATCAACTATCATTAAACTTTCATAATAATCAAACAGATAACTTTAATTTTTATCACAAGCGTAACAAGAGATCAATATTTAAAATTTTTGTTTTGATTCATCTTACCCTATACTATCGGGCAAGATGAATCTAGCGATCTATATAACAGATATATAACAGATAAAACCTACAAATTTTATGATAATATTGTTGGAAAAATGTTTCAATACACTTTTATTTACATTAGTTAAGGAAATTAAAACAATTTCCTCCTAGGAATCCTGAAATAGGAAACTAAAAACGTACCGTAGCAAAATATTATAGTGGCGAGTACTCTTTTCGTTTTTTGCACTGACGCGCGTAAACCTCCACTTGCAGTTCAAGTTGTCCTGATTTGCGAACCTCCGCCTCACTGCGCGTACGCACACCTTAAGTAAGTGTTTGTACCAAGCCGATAGAACAAAATATTAGAATAATTCATGTTGCCCGCTATATTCATCTTGCCCTCCCTTCCCCTAAATTGTGAATAAAAATTCTTATTTGGACATTGATATTATACTTAGGAAAGTGACACCATAAAAGTATTGATATGATTGTTTTCCTTTGGGCCCAAAATGTAAACAAACACTAAACTTAAGAAAATCTCGTAAACTCGTAATACACATTGCACGTTTTTAAAGCAGCTTTGCTGCAACATACGGGATATAATAAAATATACACAAAAAACACAAAATATTCGTCAATAAATCTTGTTACCAGTTCATATCGTGGTGTTGTCATTTATTTGTCGAAAATAAATAAATACAGCATTGAAAAAAATTTACATTGGCTGTCAAGTTTTTTATTTTTTAATTAATCATAGCCATAGTGTTGGGTGTTTTTAGTTCTAATGAGCAAATTAATATGATATCATTGCTTGTATTATAATTTTAAATTTTATAGCATAGACTTTATTAGGAGATTTATTAGAGTATTTTTTTATCTAAAGATTATTTTATATAAAAAAAACAATTAAAATGTAAGCAAAACAATATTTGAGCCGCTTGGTTGGTTAGTTGGTAGCACTGTCACCTTATACAGAATGGTGCCCTTTTGTCGCAAATGGGGTATCTAGACTTTGCGAATTAAGAATTGACGGGAACTTAATCTGCTTAGCCTTTATAAATTTCTTGAATCAAACACTATCGTACCTAGACTAACACTTACCTAGTTGAAAATAGCCTTGCTAATGAATCTGAGTAGCTTACGACAATTTACTTTCGTACTACCCAATTCACCATACATTTTACTCTTTTGTTCATATTACCAAAATGTTGCTATTGAATCTGAGTAGGTACGACAATTTACTTTCGTACTACCCAATTCACCATACATTTTACTCTTTTGTTATATTACCATCTCTTTAAGCGATGATAATTATGGCGGGACCATACGGCCCCTAAATGGCCTCCAAACCACCCCTACAGCCATTCCTTATCCACCGGTTACGGTCAACAATCATTATCTCTTGACAAAATCTTATAAGGACTCACCAAATCTTTGATGCTAGCCTTCATGTTATCAAGAATATTTAATTATCTCACATTTTGGCGGTCATTACCTCCCAATGACATCCACAGATAGTACCAATCTCTAGCTTTTTTTTACATCCTGCCAACACAATGGCACTGACACGTCATTTCAAGTCGTTCCAAATCGCGTTCGCGACACCTTTATACCCTTTATATGGTGACAATAAATTAATACATGGACTATATTAGTTCATAGAAACGGTTTTCCACTTTTATAAACATCTTATTTGTTTGATAATTTTATGACATTTCGATAAAATAATGCATCAAATTATCAGATGAATAAGATGTTATTAAAAGTGGCAACCCGTTTATGTGAACTAATATAGCCCATGTTTCAATTTATTGGCGTATTGACGGCACTGCCCTGTATTAAGATTGCAGCAAGAAGACACAGATACCTAGTAGTTTTTTTTTTAATATGCGGCAAAATTGGCAACCAATAGTACGGTCCCCGAGCTCATCGAGAAAGCGATATCTTGGGATAGTTAGGAACAGGGGACTTATCTCCTACGCCGCCAACACAACGTTAGCTCTTGATTTTACAGGGTAGGCAAGGTAGCAAGATAGGCTAGTTACTCATCGTTTAGCTCAGGTGCGCCGTATGCTTAACCGCTGCTGACGTACCATACGAACGCCTACCTATTTAGTTTCTCGTGTGATCCGTCACCATCGCAGAGCGCATCCAAGACACTGTAAGTTTTTTACTCGGTAACCTGTTGAGTACTAACGGGAGTCCGAGATAACCTCTGTCGCGGCCCCTCCTCGCGGCAAGGTACCCATAAAGGTTTTTCTGTCAAGAAAAAGGTGCACTGTATGCTTGTCAAACTTTTTGTAATAAACGAACTATTTTCTTGGGTCCCTTAACTGTTTCAGCCGCCTTATTCTTACTGTTGGAAAGGGTTCGAATATCGGAAAATCTGACCTGTCACTTTTTATCGTGGTGCGTAGGAGCGAGACGGCATGTGACTTTTCTAATCGAATCCATGATCCGACAGTTCAGATATAATAGGGGGCAGATCTGAAGTACCAGACATTTTTTTTATACAACTAGATGACAAACAAGCTGACGGCCTGCCTAGTGATAAGTGGTAACCGCCGCCTATAGACCCCTACAATTACAGAAAAAAAAAACACTTTTTATTGTATGAACAAAGTTAAAAAGTTTTACAGTTTTCACAATCTTACTCCTCTTCTTTTCTTACTTCTCTTCTTCTTTTCTCTTTTTTTTTCACTTGGTATTGCAAGTGCGTTGTCATCCTGAGGCCTAAGATAAAATGCCTTCATGCCCAGTAATTTCACTAACTGTCTATGACATAAATAAATTTTCACTTTCTATGACATGATCTGGCATCTGGGTGTTATAAATATAAATATTCGATTAGAATATTATTATTTGCAATATAATTCGCAATTTCTTGGCATCGTCGTCGTCGGTACATCAATAAAGCTATAGTATCGAAGTAATTTACAGTAGATAGGTGAGTTT
Organism: Nymphula nitidulata; assembly: GCA_947347705.1. Classification (NCBI taxonomy): domain Eukaryota; kingdom Metazoa; phylum Arthropoda; class Insecta; order Lepidoptera; family Crambidae; genus Nymphula; species Nymphula nitidulata. Next base: position 10,339,089 of record OX374631.1, read on the forward strand.
TTTCTGACCGCAAAATGCGCCATTTCACTTTCACGTTTCTCCTATCAAGTGGACGATTTGCGCAATGTTCTCTTTAGAAGCTCATTACGTCAGGTTTTGTAAGATAGAGCTACTTTTTCTTTATTTTTTTAAAACCATTTTAGAAAATATGTAGATAATTAACATATGCACGATTTTATAAACTTGCACAACTGAAGTAGGTATCTAACAGTAAACTAAATTTCAAACAAATTGGATCTATGAAATTAAGCTAATAAACCCCTTTTTTCCAAGTAGGAAATGAACTGATAATTTGAAAACACCCTAATAAATTTTCATATTTTATACCTAATAACCACCTCGATGACGCCAGCTTTCAAAAAAAAAACCGAAAGAAAATCGGTCCATTTGTTTAGTTCGGAGCTATGAAGCCATTGATAGACACACAGATACACATACCGACACGTCAAACTTATGACATCCTTCTTTTTTCTTCGGGGGTTAAATAGGATATTTCAAAGTGATGAGTTTAGTTTGTTGAAGAGCACATTGTAAAAAGAGATTATGATATTAAGAGAGCGTTTGTAATCGTAAATTCATTTAATTTAAAATAATGAATTATTTTAAAATAGTGTGTTTGATTTTCTATGCAGATGCACGTTAATATAGGCAAAATTTATTATATGGCTTATTTTTCCTCGATGAGCTCGGAGACTGGAAAGACATTACTCATGGCATTGATTTTGCCCACGGTTCGAGAAAGATCCAAAATTACTGAAACAGCTATTTTTTATAGTACTTTTTATAGAGCTATAAAAAGTCTTGTTGCTATAGGGGGATGCTCACTTAGGTCACTAAATGTGCATCCCTCTAGCAACGATACATCTAAGACTAAAAAACCGACATGCAACTTTGCAAACAATTCAGCAAAAACCTACGTTTTAGTTGAAAGTTACAATATTTGTCATGAAACTCTTAGTAAATACTATTATTCTGAGAGTAAACATAAGTTAATTTAGAATTTATCAGATTTATTAGAAAGAACTAAAACGTCGGATAAACGAAAGGAAAAACTAAAATAAAAAACCCTTTAACCCTTTATGTGTTTTTTATTATGAACTAGCTGTACCCTGCCACGCTTCGCAGTGGCGCATCGCTAAAAAAAGCTGTTTCGCATCGCTGTTTTCTCGTGGTCGCAGATATGTGACTGATGCCAAAAATAGATAAAAACAATCCTTGATGCGGATTTTATATCATGTTAAAATTTCGACTCAATCGGTGCAGAACTTTTTGAGTTTTTGAAGCGTACACAAACCAACATAACATTTTTATATATATAGAAATAGATATGGACTTGACATGATGTGTAAAGACTTAATATATTTGACATATTTTTTTAAATATTTGACTATTTTTAATATTGTAGTTGATTTTAATATTTTTATAATTGTCATGTAATGAATGTTTAATAGGTAGGTACCAACCGAATTTTTGCATGCCAAAATGGCGAAACATGTATGCTAATTAAATGTATTGTATATCTGTATTTACCATCTTTTAAGGCAAATAAATGATTATGATTATGATTATTTTTTTATTTTCCAAGTCCAAAGTGAATGTATCGCGCGCAAGACGCGCGAGGAGGGCCTGTAGAGCAGCGGAGGACACGGAGTAGAGGCCCGTGGCAGACACGCCGCAGGTACCCGGCCGAGGCTCGCAGCATAGGATCCACACGATCACTTGGAGACTGCGGGCGGTGGGACCAGAAGAAGGTCTGAAGAATTGGCAGCAGCTGGTTCCAACTGCTACCGATTTCTTCCCTGCCAAACAATAACAACATTTGACCAGCCCTTTTATACCATAAACGGAATTTGGAAATAAGAATCGAAGTTTCCAAAAATTAGTAGACGAACAAAAAAGACAAGCTGTTGTCAAAAAAGAGAGACAATGTCAGAATAATAAAAAGACAGTAATTTAAAAGAAAATACAATATTAAAAAGCCTAAATATTATTATACTCGTGCTTCGTCCTCGAGATTAGTAATCTGAAATAAAACATAATTATTTCACTTGTAGTAGCACCCTTAGGTGCCACCACTATCGCACTTTAGTTGAGGGTATTGGTCAAAAACTTTTCTGTCCCTGCGGCACCGCTACCCGCGCCTATCATTCACGTTTTAAGTGTCGAACCACTTCGCACGTTCTCTTTACAATATTTAAATTTATCGATAAAATAGAAGATTCATCTAGAAATATGCCAAAAAGTAAACATAGTGATACAAATATTAGTGTTATATCGAAACAGTTACGGAAAATTGAGAAACAGTTAAAGCGAAACAAATCTCGAAAATCTTGCAAATCAACTTGTCACAATCACCGGAGCAACTTAACGGTAAGCAATAATAAAAATGAACTAAATTATTATTGTTATTTTATATTAATAATCCTCCAATGCTCAGACGCCAACTTAAAATGCCATAACAATTAAAATTTAATTGTGTCTGGTTTATCGGGCTTCAAAGGGTTTAAAGATAAATTTTGCACATAAGCATACGTGATGGCTTGCACCAGGACAGTTTTTAGGGCTGTTCCGCCGCACATCTATCTACCTATCTTTAAAAAGAAGTATGCCGATAATAATGCACCAGGTCAGCTTTTGGGGCTGCTCCGCCGCATTTGACTACGAAAATGCAAACAGACTGGCTTCAGGGGCCTTTCGCTGCATTTTTATATCTATAATAATAGCAATAGTTCGAAATAATAGCCATTACTTCGAACTTTCGGTTGAAAATAAATTGTGCTATACAATTATAATTATAATTATAAGCATACCGAAATTTTATTAACAGCGAATACTTATTGAATTATTTAAATGAAATAGTAAATAGCTACCTAAAAAATAGCTATTGTTAGTCATTGTCAAGTTTACGTAATAAAATTGAACTACAATATTAATGTTATGTCCTATTTAGTGTGATTACAACGATTAAATACGAAATAAATGAATAATTCAAAAATATTTTCCACAACGCTATAAAAAAGTAATTGCACATAACTAAGGAATATAAAATTCGATAATCGGAATTCCGACATGACAGAGACACTCGATTTAAACATTATTACAGTCTTATTAAATAACCCCAATAACGCCAGTTGCCGCAACAACCTTGCTGCCTAGCGCCACCAACTCTAACAATTATGTCGGAAATAAGTAGTATTACCGAAATAACTGAGGACATGGGGACTGAGCTACCGTAGGAAAACCTTGACTTGGTCTCGTCCTAGTATGCTCGATATACTAGGAGAGGTCCCCATATTCGTAATCGAAGTTGCCAACGATGTTCACGCAGTGGTGGCTAACCGTTTTGAGCTTAATAGCCACAAATGGTTCAATTAAACGTAGTCGTAAGGAATTATGTGATAAATACTTTCTTTCGGGTACTAAAATCGGAGAATCCGACATTGAACCCGGAAGTTAAGGTGGCCCTTTCAGAGACGGTAGCTGCCGCTATATCTTGTTTGGCATTAGCACTCTATCTAAGGAGCTTGAAGCTAAAGAAAATAATAATACTTAGCCTGTTAAAACAAGTGATGGACGCTAGTCTGCTTCTTGTGACGTACAACATGACAAATCATGAGTATGGCGCAATTTTGCGATCTCCTCTAAAAAAAAAAAATCTCTGTCTACCAAAAATTTATAAGTTCCTTTTTGAGTCACTAAGTCGGGGTCCGAGCTTAAACCTACCGGGACAAACATCAAGAAATTTGGCCCTAAGCTAACGCAAAGGACTAAATTAAACTTGAAAGCTCCAGTCGCAGCGCGTAGGCAGCCGCCGACTCTAAGGAGAGGGCGCCTGCAGGAGCACCGGTGGCGGCGCTGCACCCGTTCTCGTACCCGTATCTGGCGCCACCACCGCCGCCACGCAGCTCACGCGCCACGTCGTCGTGGTCGTCGCTGCCGCCGTCGCAGATGTTCACGCGTAGGTGTTAGACCCGGTAAGATACGCTGGTATGCTGGCTCTATTTAAACGAGCTTGGTCTGTGATAACCTCTGATCGAACCATACTTTCTTGGACCAACGGTCATAAGTTAGTATTTTCTAAGCCGGTCTTACAAAATAACACTTTATCTTAAAGTCAAAATATATAATATATAAATACGTGTCGTTTTAAAATCGAAGCCTTTCGCACACGGCTACGAGAATTATACATTAAGGATGTTTACAATTTTATTCCTATACAATTGCAGAAAATATTTTATATTGAGGAGGAAACCGTACGAGTTGAATGTACTTATTACCTTTCGGTTTGAGCACTGCTCCTTACAATTATTCAGCAAAGTTATGAAACTAGGGGTAAAACTGTTGAGATCAGGTGGTTTTATATCTAAAATAGGTTTAGATGACTTTCTTAAAATAGGGAATTCATTTCATGTATGCGTTGACAATATTTTAATGATTAAAAAATTATTAAGTTCTCTGGGATTCATAATTAACGAGGAAAAAAGCAGGTTAACTCCGTCGACTCCAAGTATTTAATCTTTCTTCCGAATTCTTCGGATACGTTATTGATACAGATATGAAATTTCATTACCTAATGATAAAAAAAAAACAAAATTATTTCATGTAGGACGGCTTTACACTAAGGAATTTGAAAAAGCTAAATATTGAAATTAAACAGATAACATCGATTACTAAAAGTACATGCATATTCCATAATCATTACAATAAGACTTCTACTGGTGGTATAAATCTGTAGATAATTATGTGCATAGAATTTTAGAAGACAAATATGTACTCCTTAGAAATTTATTCTGACGCCTCAACTACGGGATGGGGCGCCGCCTGTGACGGCGAGGTAGCCTGTGGCCTATGGTCTAACGAAGAAAGCATCTTGAGTTACTCACAGCATATTTCGCTTTGAAAATATTTGAGAAAAAAAATCTATAGATGCCAAATTTTACTCAGAATCGTTAATGTTACATACAGTTACAGCCGTATCCTACATTAAACCGCATGAGTGGAGTACAGTTCCCTCATCTTACCAAAGTAACAAAGGACATTTGGCAGTGGTGTGAATCTCGAGAAAATATTATTTACGCATACACATTCGATCGATCTAAGGATAATGACATAGCTTATCACGACGAATCCACCCTGATAAAGAATGGGAATTCAATATTCGTGCATATAAATTAATAACATCGAACTTAAATGTACCTGACATTGACTTATTCGCCAACCGTATAAACAAAAAATGCTCAAATAATAATTCACGACAAAGAGACCCACACGCATTTGCTTTTAATGCTATCACACTAAACTGGTCACAGTTTTATTTTTACGCATTTCCCCCCTTTTCAATAATATTAAAATGTTTAAGAAAGGTTGTTTCTGATAAAGCTAGAGGTATCTATTTGAACGTTTGCTAATGACCGATACGATCACTTTTACTCCATCTGACAATTAGTAAATAATAATAATAAATATTCATACACTCACACCTATTATCTAGCCCAAAGTAAGCATCATTAATAGTTTGTTTTATGGATACTAGACAACGGAGAAATAATAATAATAATTTATTTTGACCATAAAGATTTACATATTGAGCACTTAGAGCCTATAAACTAAATGCTATATTTATACATTTAAATATCTAGCATCTGTTGCCGAACTAGGCAATAACCTGTATTTCAGCATACAGCGCCTTTTGCCTCGGAGTAGGTAGAGTACATTATTTATAAGCCATAATATGATAATAATATGTATATAAATATTATAAATATACTAAATAAACAATTATACATCCATGACTCGTAAACAAATGCTCGTACTCATCATACTAACATTTGCTCCTACCGGGATTCGAACCCGGGACCTCTTAACCGAGTAATCTGTATAGCAAGGGGTACAGACCACTCGGCCGGCCGCTCGTCAAATGCAACATTAAACCGCCACAGACCTACTTTGTCGCTTATTCTAGTGCCTAGTATTTCGAACGATCACAGGGTGAAAATATTTTTTAAATGTGTTTATCGATTAAGACATATTTGCCAAAGTTTGACGTTACGTGGGACCCAACAATCGTTCTAGATACACTAGCAACAAGGTACCCAAACAAAACTCTAACATTATATTGTTTTTGAAAAAAAAAAAAGGTAATGTTACTGGCCTTAACGATAGCACACCGAGTGCAGACAATATAAAAAAAAATTGAATATAGATATTTCAGACAGGGAATAAAAATAAAAATACCGGAATTAAAAAAAAACTTCTAGACATCTACCGTTTTATAAACGTAAACCGGAAATATGACCAGCAAATTCGTTAATTTCATATATGGAAAAAACAAAACCTCTGCGTGTAACGCAAAAGAATCTCCTCATTAGCTATAGGAAAACACACGACATTGTAAGTGGTCAAACAATTAGTCGGTGGATAAAGGACACGTTGGCGACTCGCGGTCATAGCATACGACACGGCAGCACATGTCATGCGCGCCGCCTCGGTTTGAACCTTGATACCATTCGAAAGACCGCTGGCTGGAGTGGAGCATCCACAATTTTCGCACGGTTTTCCAAAAGGACTATTTATGAACAATAATAGTATCTCTCTAGCTAGGTTTATTATAGGATATTAACGTACCCTACTACAATAAAAATAATATCTTCTTAATTTATTGTTTACTACCTTTCTGATTGTTACAGTCTGATCGATGTATTTGTTTGTTACATAAATTCATATATTTATAAATATCATTAGGTACTGAATTATAAATGTACTAATGAATGAATAATGATTAGACAACCATTGTTTACTGATATTTGCTCAACTTGTAAACTCTCAAGTTCTACAAGTGAAATAATTATGTTTTATTTCAGATTACTAATCTCGAGGACGAAGCACGAGTATAATTAATGATTAAACGAACTTACCTGTACGTGAAGTTCTATCATAATTATACGTAGTGCTTCGTCCGAAGAGATTAGTAATAAACGCCCACCCATCCCGAAGAAGCCCAATAAGTCTCGCAAATATCAAAACAGATAGACACTCTAAACTTAATGATAGGCGCGGGTAGCGGTGCCGCAGGGACAGAAAAGTTTTTGACCAATACCCTCAACTAAAGTGCGATAGTGGTGACACCTAAGGGTGCTACTAAAAGTGAAATAATTATGTTTTATTTCAGATTACTAATCTCTTCGGACGAAGTATAATTATGATAGAACTTCACGTACAGGTAAGTTCGTTTAATCATTAATTAGAAAAGATGTGAAAAATGGGTAGACAAGTGCAATCGTGAAACAGTGAATTATTTACATAGAAACATACATTCAGATGAAAACGTGAAGGTGATAGTTTGCAGTGAAAATATTGTAAATTCTAATGATAAAATAAAGCTACAAAACAGGTAATTCAGTTTTAGACTTATTTACAAGTGATTCATATAAAGAAGTAGCTAAATAAGTAGTGTTATACACCATAACAATACACATTATCAGGATGAAAGCACAATGGCGCATAATGCGCATTGGGGGCACTTAATCAGTTTGTTCCTACTGCCTGGCGATTTTTGCCAAACACTACGAATAATTCTAAGATCGACTGCTGCCGTAGAAATAAGCGCTTGCCTCAAATCATCGACTCTGTGGCGCTATTTGACGAAACTTTTTATGACGACATGCGAGATGCATTGCTAAGCGATCCTCCTGCGGAAAAAAATTATAAACCAACTTCCACCCAAAATGATGTTAGGAGTAGGAGCAGTCGGTCCAAGTCCGACAGTGTGAGTAGGTGGCCCTCAGCGGCAAGTGTCACTGAAAGCGTAGCATCGTGCAGAAGTAAGGACCAAATGACACCAACGCCGTATGTAATATAGGTACTAATTAATCTTAATACTTGTACCCCTTGTACCCGTGAGTAAATAAAAATACAATGTAAATGATATGAATACTGTATCTTAAAATACTTTAGAACACGAAGCAAAACAGCATCGAGCCTGCGAAACAAATTACAGGCTAACCTGATTATTATCTTTAAATGCATACCCATTTATCTCGTTGTTTTGGCAAACTTGCACCTGTCTTGGTCACAAGATATTTGGCAGGTGCAACCTTGAATTAATCGAAAAAAAAGGTCGGGTTGAATTTTTGTTACAATTATTAAAAAATAACTTCTAATACTGCACACATTTGTGCGTTTTTGTAATGATAGTAAGTAATGATAAGACAATGGTTGGTGGCGAGCTATACCCGGATTCCGTAACAGATTACCTAAAGTCTGTAAGTCTGTCAAGATCTCACATTGCTCCCTTGCCCATTTCAGCTAAGACACTGGAGCATGTCTGAAATCAAGGTTAATAAGTATAGAATTGGTATAATGTCGTCCCATTAAAATAAATAAGAAATAAGTAGAATCAAAAATAGCAATTATGTAAGTAGTTTTTAACAATAGAAAAAACAAAGAGTTTCTATTCCTGTAGCTGTTTTATCCTGTGAAGTACTAACACAACGGATTTTAGCGCCGGCGCGCCGGGGATCGAACCCACGACCTTTCGTAATCCGGGCGACTGCTCTAACCAACTGAGCAGTTGCCCGGATTGCGAAAGGTCGCGGGTTCGATTCCCGCCTCAGGACGTGAAATTTTTCCAGTTTCATATTTTAATTACTATATATTTACTCATGCAATTATACTCGTATAAGTTAGTTGGAGGCGAGCTACACCCGGATTCTATAACAGATTACCAATTTTTAAAGTCAATGCTGTTTAATAGAACCATTAGGATAAATCTAAATGGAATAACAAGAAGTTTTAAGGCTACAAGAGGATGCTTGCAGAGCGTTCTGTCTTCACTGCTATGGTCACGTGTTGTGGATAAACGCCTAATAAGAACGACTCTAATGGGTCTTGGTACCTAGTGGCCTACGTTATAGGCCTTTGCCAAAGCATTGTATCATCAAGACAACAAACAGCTCTGAAGATGTCAATTTTGTCACTTAAAATAAGACACAAAATGTTATTATATAAACACTTTATTAAGTGTACACAAAATATTAATTTGATATAAAATACAACGACTCCAAAAGAATAGCATGCATTGCCTGGTAATTGTTGTACACTTTATTTACGTCATAGTTTTTTAAGGTATGTAAATTATAATATAAATGTAAGTCACGTAACCTTCAAGGAAAGTCGCAAGGCATACCATAATTAGTGGTTTCGGTTACGCGTTGAGAAACATCGGTAATAAGTGTGTAGGTATTGCTTAAAATTAGTTTGAGCCGTATATTTAGTGTCGAGGACGCATTACACAGAGGTGGGTCTAGCAGTCATCAATCACTGTGTTACTTGATATTTTCTATATGGAATAATTTTTTTTTATACTAATAGATGACAAACAAGCTGACGGCCCACCTGATGGTAAGCGTTTACCGCCTCCTATAGACACCTGTAATAACAAGGGAAAATCACTTGATATTGCAGGTGCGTTGTCATCCTGGGGCCTAAGATGAAATGCCGTCCATGCCCAGTAATTACACTGGCTACCTTTCCCTTTATTCCGAAACACAGCGAACTGTTTCACGGCAGAAATAAGAAAGGAGGGTGGTACCTACCCAGACGACCCTACATACAGGCCTACCACCTAGTGAAAAATTCTATTGTGACTTGCCGCCAATAGTATAGATTATAGGAAGTGTCAGCACCTACCGACAAAGTGTGACACGCACTTTAAACTGGAGTGAACCTATACTTTACAAACTTTGCATAAACTGTATAAACTCTTATTACTGAGTAGTAAGTTTTAAAATTGAGAAATATAGTTAGAATTGCTTCTTACGTGTCCTTAGGCAATTTTAGGCAATTATTTATTTTTATGTGACATTGCTTATTAGAATGTAATTTTACAGTTTTGAAGGTTAACATTTACTTTAGGTTAACATTACTTTGACATCAATGAGGTTACAAGATTCAAGCATAATCGTAATGTTTTGCGAATGTTTAAGAATATAATATTATGATAACGAAGCCATAATCTTTGAGATAAATATTTCGTGAACTCACACAACCAGAAAAAAAAATTACTTGAGTAATTTCACCCGCGTTTAACCAAAAGAAGGTTTTTATTTCGACTATTTGGTATGTATTGCAAAGACTTCGTCAAATTTAAAAAAGATTGATATAATTATTTTTGTTTTTGAATGGTCCAATTTTATTTTGGTAGTGTTGAGATAAATATTTTTGGAGATACGAACGGAATTCCTTGACAAACACTATTAACGACACTATTAAATCTTAAACTACCAGAAATGACTGGCAAACCATTCAATAATGCTATCTGTCAACCATTTAGCTTCCACCTTAGAAATCTATCGCTAAAAATTGTAAAAAAAAAACCTAAGTGAAACGAAAAACTTTGATTGAAATGTATTATTTATAGTTTTACCCGCCAAACCGCATCGGGCCAGCGTGGTGGTGTTATTGCCCAATCTCCTCATGTGTTTCTCCCATGTAGGAAGGCCTGTACCCAGCTGTGGGACGCATATAGGCTGGTGATGATGATTTAGACTTGATGCTTAACTATCTATTTGAAGTGAGATTTTAGTAGCTTAAAAAGTATTTTATTTATACAACTAGATGACAAACAAGCTGACGGCCCACCTGATGGGAAGCGGTTACCGCCACATATAGACACGTGCAATAACAAAAAAGTAATTTCATGACATCGATTATGCTGCATTAGGTGCTTAGTAGTCATTCATCCTAATAACTTTGGCATGGAAATACTAAGAAAGCGTTTTTGAGTTAACAAAAATAATAATTGTCTGTCAACGTCACATAATGTAGACAGGTATCCTGAAAAAATGAATTATTCCCTCTACGTCGAAATACTCGAAGCTTATTAAACCTATAATTTTAATATTAAATTTCATATTAAATATGTTTACGAATATGAAAAAAATTATTTCGGTAGTTTTTAAATATATCTATTCAGCTAAAAATAAATGATAATTTAAGTTATACTGTTTTGATTCTGCGTTTTTAATTCGCATATGCCTATAATTTAACTGCTATAATCTAACCATATAGTAATAAGTACATTCTTTTCTAGTTCTTGTTGCCATTAAGATGTTCAATTAATCAATCAATCATTGCTTAAAAATTCACATGGCTGCGTGCTACATAAACTATGTATTAGGGAGCTCACTCTGTGCTGAGCTAAGCGTTTCCACAGTGTTTGGACCGCTGTAGCTTTACCTTTGATGAAGAATGTACAGTCGACATGACATCAAGCGTAACCTTAAAACCGCCATTATTCTGTTCGTAATAGAGTCGGCTTTCGTATGCAACTGTTATATATGATGTGCTGTCATTTGTAGGTACATAAGACACAGAAACTTTTTTCTATTAATGTTATAGGTACTGATACATGGCTGGTAGCCTGGTAGCTAAACGAACTGACGAGCTGATAAAGCTCAGCAGGAGTAACACCAGTGGCATGATTAAAGCTTTTACAGGCCACTGCAAACTGAATAACATTTATTTAACCTAAAACTAAGTGATTCGTGAAATCCCAATGCACCTCCTTAGCAACTGTGGACGTTTTATCCGCAAACGACGCCTTCATCTGGATAGACACATTATCGAACCAAACGATAAAGACCCGTGTGGTTGGGAAAATTCTAAAATTTATGGGAAGTGCCCAAATCAAGGCTTTACTTTAAACTATTGACGGCAAGTCACAATAAAGCTTTTAGGTCGCAGTGACAAATCAGTCTAAACAGGACCGAAAAGCCCCAAATAGAAATAATAATAATATTAGGTACTCATTATTAACAAATCATTATCTTGTTGAAGACCGTATTCTTGTTTTTTTTTTCTTTTTTCCTTTTAAGAGGAGTGAAATCCCTATACAACCATCCTTGTCCGATGTATTTTATTATTATAATAATACATATATACCAAATGTTCCAAAAGCGCCAAATACTTACTTATTCTTAAAGTAGGCATAAGTAGTCTCTATTAATGCCACCTCGATTCCTTGTTCTCAGAATACAAATTTCTCAAAATAAAGTATTTTCTAAATAAAGGATTCGCAATAAACCAGTATACCAACAATTAAATAGCTATGTTGAGAACATGGATCGTCAAGACAGACACTTGTTTCAAAAAATCACACCATTTTTAAAGCAATAAATCCACGACGACACTGTTTATAGTTATTGTCAATAAAATCTCAACAGCCATCAGTCAACAAAAACCCCATATTCTTTATCATAGTCATATAAATAATATTAGAGTGTTAACAAAAATTTCAAATTGTAAAATAAATTTCAAATTTCTTCAAACAGATAGTTCGGTTAGTTAAACAAAATGTATGGGATATTTCAAAAGTAATTTTAGAATTTAGAACTTTTGATACTACCTTAGTATTATCTATCTATGTTAACCAAACACCTTGTATGTTACAGGTTAGTTCACTTTATGGACTTTTTTGTTGTTTGGTTCGTAAAATATCACTCACGTTACATGGGTGTTATAAAATCCTTAACGACGGGCGTGCGTAATATAAATCCTCTTTTGCAATGAAGCTAACACCATTTGCGCCGCGCTACAAGTGTTCTAAAGCTATATTAATGGTCAATAAATACATATTATTACTATTATAATCATGTTCCATTGCTATTTTATCATTAATGTAATCGTATTCTTAAGAGCTGTTAAATAATGCATTAGTCTAATTATAGAATAGTTTAACGGCAAATGGTGGTGATTGTGAAAACACATTTCAATTTTTGCAGGCTTTCCGATATAATTTTGTACTTTCCCTTAAGTCTTGTAATACCAAGATAAACTTTTGTAACAACATGTTATGTTATTACTTTTGTTAATAAAAACGAGTCAATTTAGTAAAGGTTATAAAGAACTTTGTTTCGATGACTGGTCTGAAAGATTAAAAAGAGAAACCATGTATTTCACACTTTCAATAGGTCAGTTATTTCAAATCGCTGCCATATTACTAATAGGTAGGTATCATTGGTTGTCATAGGACAGTAAGTTTTAGATTATGATTTCTGTGGATAGGTTTGAAAAAGTCCTTTTATGAGCCCAAGTCTAAGCCCTAGGCACATGTAATGAAGACAAAAACAACTCCGATAGCCCGGTATACAAAGGAACTTAATTTTAATACTACAATTAAGTTCCTAAACTTACTCAACACTTGCAGCCTTAATTTTAATACTACAAGTGGTGAGTAAGCCCCTCTGTAAGGCTTTCTCACCACTTGTTCAAATACCGGTAGGCCAGAAGTTTGTTTTATAAGTACAACTATTTGTTCACCAGTCATTGATGTATATTTATGTTTATTAATGTATATGTTTATTTTTAATAAACTTAAATAAACTTTTAATTTATAATGAACATTTCGCTGAATGATGTTTAATTTTGGGTTTGATAATTTTTGTGAATATATGAATGTTGTTATTAGTTCGTCAAGCCGCGAAATACCCCCGGCTTGACAGGTTAAGACGCACCGATGAAAACCGTTGAGATTAGTATAGTTAGTAGTGTGTGTATCATGCAAAACGCTATTATAGAGATTCTTCACTGTACACAATACGGAACGGAACATTACACATATTTTTGTCAGATTTTATGTTTCACCTCATGGTCACACCGTTATACACACAGAATACCGTTGAGAAATACGGGTAAGGACGAGCGATAAGGATAGTAAGATCATTTATTATTTCAAGATCGTTTAAGATCATTTATAGAATTTAATCGTATAGGGTCGGGTCTCCAGCGTATTTATTTCGTTTTGGGTAACCGCTTGCTTTATGGCCGATTGCTTGTTTGTTAAGTTAATCTGTGAAGCACCCACATATCACACACATTAGGTTCTTGCAGTGAGCCCGCCAGCACCATTATTCACAATCGCCGAAAAACAGTCGAATATTTGGAAACTCTATTATTGTCACTATTTATCGCGGCGCGTTATAGCGAAATGTGATAATGATAAATTTGGAATTTGGTCCTGAACTGTAAGTGGTAGAAAAGTTAAAGAAGTCATAATATGTTTTCTGAACTTTTATGGACCATAACCAATACACAACCATAATTCTATACTAATATATAATATTATATAGGTAGCTAAAGAGTTTGTTTGTTTGTTTGGTTGAACGCGCTAATCTCAGGAACTTCTGATTCAAATTGAAAAATTCATTTTGGTTTGGATTGTCCATTTATCGAGGTATTATATAGGCTATATAACATTACACTATCACCAATAAAAGCTGAGCATTAATAATGTAAAATGATGCAAAAACGGGAAAAAAAACTTTTTCAGAGCTTTCGTTGCGTGCGCTGCGTAAACGGTTAAAGTTACGTATAAATCAAGGAATTGTTCTCCTTTAAAAGTTCTAAAAAAAGTCCGCGACAGTATATGTCTATTCTTTGAAATTGACTCTCTAGAACCATTTTTTGGTAATCAAATTTGTTCTAAAATAATGTACTATATGCGAAGGTGTTTTTGTAAACCTGATATTATTTCTAATAGAAATAAATACATTATTGACCACAAGTATTTAATTTTGACCAAAATTGGTCTTGACATCATTTGATTTCAATGAATATCTAAAAAGATATCATAGTTTTAAATATCATAGGTACATATTTATGATTTTAGAGCGGGCGAGCGCGGGCGTGGCAATCAATGCATTAATTGCAAAGGTTTTTTATAAACATGATTTAAATCCTTAGCCAAATAAATGCTCAAGTAAAATCATGTAACCTACCCCGCCGTTGTTATTTTCCGATATCCACCCGAACGGAGTCGCGGGCACAGCTAGTACACCTATAATTTAACATTCAAAAAGTGGTTTCAAATTTTTTTAATTAAACATTAAGAAAGTCTATAAAAAAAAATATTTCGTTATTATTATAACCATTCAACCTGTTTGCAGCTAATCGCGGGTCGTTCACCGGACAGATGCTTTTTCACTTTAACATTGAATAATTCCATATCTGTCACGTATAATCAAGTTGGTATTGAATAAATGTTTCATAATGCAACAGTTCAATATCTCCGAATTAATTTGTTCACAATTTGTCAAAGTTGAATTATAACTCAGCAGCTAATATTCTTCATTTGTGTTATTTGTTTGCTATGATGGTCCATGCTATGATCTTAAAAATATAAGCTACACGGTACGGCATCAATAACCACGTTTTATTAAAAATATTATCGCCTAACGATCTCACCGTCCGAAATATATGCTTCTAAAATACTAATTAAATTCCGTGTACACACTCCGTGCTCAATTTGATTAGAAACAATATTTTAAATATTTCCATAATACAAAGTATTAAAAATACTTTGTCTAAGTGTGGTATTTTTTTTATAATGTAAAATGATTTATCTTTATTGATTCGGATGAAATTATAATTTCACATATCTTGAAAAAATAAACGATTAATCTTTTATTGATTGTAAACAATTACAATTAAAAAACTTGGGATATTCCTATGAATTTATATACGGGTAATTTCTACCAATCACTCTAAACCTTTTCAGTACAAAAGGATCCGCCTAGGTGTATAATTGAGCGGACTTTCAATACGCCATGTTGTTAAATGTTGAAAATATTTTTATTCAATTAGGCCCCCAA
Source organism: Nymphula nitidulata (assembly GCA_947347705.1). Taxonomy (NCBI): domain Eukaryota; kingdom Metazoa; phylum Arthropoda; class Insecta; order Lepidoptera; family Crambidae; genus Nymphula; species Nymphula nitidulata. The sequence goes on from OX374631.1 coordinate 10,354,736, forward strand.
GAAGCACTTTTGAATCGTCAACAAAAAAACCCTTAAGTCTATCACATAAAAATAATATTAACTAACTAACAATTTCATAATGTTTGTCTCTCTGTCTTATCTGCATCTACGTAAGCTAAGAATGTTATGTCAGTCTGTCTATCGGTCTGTCTGTCGGTCCGTCTGTCTGTCAGTCTGTCTGAATTTACACCGGTTCCAAAAGTTGAACTACCGAGAAGATTCCGGCAACAAACTCGTGTAGTCACTCTTTTCAATCATTAAGTTACAATGTTTAATTACACAGTAATAGTATTTAGCAGCGCAGTGTCGCACAGAGTATAAAAAAGGTATATTAAAGTACCAATAATTACCTAATGATAAGAATATTTACTGTATTCAAAGGCTGTCCGACAATGCACCTTCACAATATAGGTATTACAATACACAAAGGTCAACAATTAATATACAAAGACCTAATAAAGCTAAACATCTTTCATTAATTTTAAACACTTGTCTGAGCACGTCATTACAATAATAATTGTATTGTTTTATATATAATATCCTATAATGCCATATACCTCAAAAATCCCTCAAAAATGATACTATTGATGGATATGTAGGTAAATTATTACAAAATCAAGGAAGCTTAGAGATGACCATTTCCACTAGTGGCACCTGTTCACAAGTATGACGCATGTGCCAGCCATCGCTCCGCTCAACCATATTATAGGGAACGGAGCGACCCGGCACACGACGCCACCACCGCAGAAACTTATAGAGAGCATGACATCTTCCAGCAACCACAAAATCAATGAAATGCTATTGGTGGAAATAACTATATGACATTATAAGTTACAACCAAGCATTTTTGTCATTTATATAATCGTTAATAGTATAGTAACCTTTGGACATTAGAATTTTCTTAATGTGAATTTTAAATTTGTCAAATGGCAAGTCTAGTACGTTATTAGGAATCTTGTTATAGTAAAGTATGCTTTGACCCATAAAAGTATTAAAAACTTTATGCAGTCTTAGAGACGGTAAGATCAACTTATTTTTATTTCTTGTATTTAATGCATGTACATCGCTGTGTCTTAAGTAGGAATTTAAATTTTGACGTACAAAAATTATGCAAGCATAAATATATTGAGAAGCCACTGTTAGTATATCTATTTCTTTAAATAAGTCTCTAAGAGATGTTCGAGCAGCAAGGCAGTAGATTGCTCTAATTGCACGTTTTTGCAAGATAAATACTGTTTCAATGTCTGCTGCTTTACCCCACAGAAGAATACCATACGACATAATACTATGGAAGTAACTAAAGTAAACCAAGCGCGCCGTGGCAATATCAGTATATTGCCTTATTTTTCTAATAGCATAAGCCGCGGAGCTAAGTCTACTACAAAGTGTTGTGATGTGAGGGTTCCACTGGAGTTTCGCATCGATTGTAATGCCTAAAAACGTGGTGGATTGAATTAAATTTAGCGACTGATTATTTAATTTAATGTTTGTATCCACTTCCCTAACATTAGGTAAAATAAATTTAATACATTTAGTTTTCTTTGCATTCAGTTGTAAATTGTTCACAGTAAACCAATTCATTACTTGAGATAGCGCATTGTTTACGTCGTCAAAGTTAACTTTATTTCTATCACATTTAAAAATTAAAGAAGTATCATCTGCAAACAACACAATCTCACAAAATTCCTTAGCAAAGAAAGGCAAGTCGTTTACGTATATTAAAAATAAAAAAGGCCCTAGAATTGAACCCTGTGGAACTCCCATTTTGACATAAGACCCTGAAGATTTTGTTCCATTGATGTCAACTATTTGAGTTCTAGAACTTAAGTAAGATGTGATTAACTTCAGAGCTGAATTTGTAACCCCATAGTGTTGTAATTTTAAAATTAGCGTCTGATGGTCAACGCAGTCAAATGCCTTTGATAAGTCACAGAATATACCAATAGCATTTTGTGAACTCTCCCATGCATCAAATATGTGCCTTAACAGCGCTACACCAGCATCAGTAGTAGAACGACCCTTTGTAAATCCATATTGCGCACTATGGAAAAGATTATTTAAATTAAAATGCTTAATCAATTGTTCCAAAATAATTTTTTCAAATATTTTACTAAGTGCTGGTAAAATAGAAATTGGACGAAAATTACTAGGATCCTCTCTATCACCTGATTTAAATAGCGGAATAATCTTACTGTATTTCATTAAATTAGGAAAAATACTTTCATCTATACAGTTATTAAAAATTTGCGCGAGATAAGGGGCAATAATATCAATGATATTCTTAACTATTTTTACAGATACATCCCATAAATCCCCTGTATTTTTCAATTTTAGGGATTTAAAAATTTTAATGATTTTTTGAGGAACAACATGGGTAAATTGGAAAGTCTCGCTACACTCGGGCACACAATGCCTCAGGATGGAACTTGCTTCAAGAGAAGAAGAATCTAAATGAGATGTTGTAATCGAAGGTATTTTTGAAAAGTAATCTTCAAATATGCTAGCTATTTCGTGGTCAGAATTAATAATTTGATTATCTACATTTATTGTGAACGTGGTGTTTTGTGACTTGACTTTACCAGTTTCACGGTTTATTATATTCCATGTAGTTTTTGTTTTGTTATTAGATTTTTCAATTTTGTCTCGGATGTGTATCGCTTTGGCGCGGTTACATATCTTTTTGAAAGTCTTGGAATATTTCTTTACATACTCATGAAAGTCCTTATTGTGATTGTATTTCTTTTGTGCGTATAATTCATACATCTTATTTCTACTTTTATATATACCTTTTGTAGCCCAGTCACCAAATTTCATTTTATTATTTGAAGATTTAACTGTCTTTTTTGTGAAGGTATTTTCGAACTCATTTTTTATTACATGAAACAAATAAGTATATTGATCGTCCGGGCTGGAATGTGTGAGTGGCAGTGTGGCTACCTTTATAGCCAATTTATTCATAAAAATGTCTTCACGACTCTTCGTAATAGGTCTATATGTTAAATATTTTGGTTCAATCAATAAATTATCAACAAAAGCAATCAGCAAACCACAATGATCAGACGTAAGATTGGTAACAACAGACTTTGAAACAGGGTCTTTATTTGAAAAAATATTATCAAGACAGGTGGCCGAGTGGGAAGTGATTCTAGTAGGCTCTAGAAATTGATTAACTAAGTCAAAGGATTTAAAAACGGAAAGTAAACGAGTACATGATGGTGTGCTCTCTAACAAATTAACGTTAAAATCGCCACAGATAATAATATGTTTCCTTTTATTACTTATTTTTTTGAGTACATCTTCCATTATGGACTCAAATGTGTTATAATTTCCAGAAGGTGGTCTGTACACACATACTATAACATAACTCTCTAATTCCACACAAGACAATTCAATTATACGCTCGACTGAAAGACCTACGATATCTTTACGTTCTTTACATTTCATTTTATTGTTAACAAGTATTAAAGAGCCACCATGAATTGCAGATTTCCTTACAAAATTGCTTGACAACTGAAAATTGTCAATAGACACCGATTCAAAAACTTTTAGCCAGTGTTCAGTTAAACATACCACATGAATATCTTGACTTTTTGTAAACAATTCAAGTTCTAGTTCTTTGCCAGCTAATCCTTGTAAATTTTGGTACACAATATTTAATAACATAGGCTTAGCTTTTGTCTTATGGTTCAGTTTAAAGATAATGAATTAATATTAGGTGAGACCAATTCATTAGAAAATATGGTATTGTTTTTATTTTTCTTAGTTATGGTATTCATAACCTTGTTCCTTATATTATATGCTAACAATGTAGCAATTTGTCTTTTAAATCTGGGTGACAGATACAATGTATCTCTGGTCAGTGTAAAGTTAGTAACAAATTTGTTACAATCAAAAAATAAAAGCGCGTCACTATGACGACACGTCAAATTGTACATATGTTCATTCAAATAATGAATTTGTTTGTTATAATTAAAATCCATATTTGTAGCATACGGAAATGCACACAGAGTAATTTTACAATTTTTTTTGCTATTTAATTCTAATAGCTTGGTTATACACCTTGTTATGTGATTTTTCCTAACTCCTGAACTATCACCACACAGAATAATTAAGTTGCTATCACTTTTAAAATTTTCACACGTAGTAACATTATTTATAATATTTTCAAAGTGGAGCCCAGGGGAACAATTATTAAACACAATTTGATCTGTTTGATCTAAAAGTAAGTGCCCTAGCCCTTGTCCTAATTTATCAGAAAAAATATAAGTGTACTCTGTACTTTGTGTCATCTTAGTTTTTATAGTGTTTGAGCATTCTAATACTGGCGGCACAGGCAAAAATTCACTTTGAATTGGCTGCAAAGGAACTGGTTCATTGTTTGTTAATATTCTACTATGATTACTGTTATTGTTACTAGAACATGAGCAATGTTTATTTGTTAAAGAAGCATATCTCTCTGTACTGTAGTTACACAAGTCAATCATATCATGCCTTGCAGAGATTTGATATTCAATCATATTTTTATACATGTTAAGTTGATCATTAAACATGTCCTTTAGTGAATGCTCCAAATGCATTAATCTATTTTCTAATAATTTGGTTGTGCAATCGTGTGAGGAATGATTTTGTTGAACTTTATTACTAAATGACTTTAATTTATTTATCAGTAATATACGTTCTTTTCTCAATAATAAATGCTTCTTGAAGTGATTTTGCCTTTTAATTAATCTATTAGTTTTTTTTATGAATTTATTAATACGAAAATATTTTTTAAATTTATTGTTACTCATTGACAAATGTTGTGTAGACGCCAGTTCCTTGCACAGTGAGTTTACATTAACTGTGTTATCACTGAGTAGACCCGAATCACAATTGACTAACTCACTAAACAGACTCTGGGAAGCATCACTTTCTGAAACCTTGCTATTATTTTCTAATATTAGCACAGTCTTGTGCGCCTCTGATAAACTTACTTCTAGGTCATTGATGCGACTCAGTGCCCGCTCGTGAGTGTCATTGCATTCTTTAAAAGAACTTATTTTATCCTGCAAGTGGACACATTGATCAGCAATTTCTGAATATTTTATGTGAAGCTCAGCCAGTTCACTCTTAAGTTCCGAGTTTTTTCTTATAATTGCTTGTATCTCTTGCTCGCTGTCTTCTCGTTCCTGCAGCAGCTTGTCATTGAGCTCCTGAGCTCTTTTGAGATCCAACAGCACCTGCTTCAGCTTCATCTCGGTGTCCTTAGCAGTTGCTTTGCGGGTCAGCATTTTAATGTTAGTTGGCACAACTGAAGCTAGAAATTAATAAAAGATTAAATTAAAATAAGAACTTATTAAAATCTCAAAAAATACCTAAAATTACAAATACTATTGAATATTACTGAACAGACTAAATAACACTAAATATAAATATATATTTTATATTGTACCAAACAAACTTTACTTGTCAACTTACATGGAGTTGTGATACCTATTTATATTTAAGTATGTATAATAGCAATCTAATCTATCAAATTTGAGAAGTGGGTATTTTAGAAAACTTAAAATAAAGTTAAAAAACTTAGAGTTGAAGCAGTGAAAGTGGACTGATATATTTCTTGTTGTTATTGTGAATTAAAAACAATAGAAACAATACTCCCCAGTTAAAAGTTTCAGCTTTTTTTTTCTAGTTGTTGATACCAGAATACAACACACCGGCAGCAACCTTAACAGATACTTCTATGACAGTGTATATTTGTACTGGTATGGCTTATAAGTGGTAGATTGGTTAGTCTGTTGCTTCCCACTGGTGCACTGAAAATAATTTAATGAAAGTATGAGATATTATACTAATAAGACTAACCATTTATCAACGATTGGCAAGAGCAATTATATATACTATGACTTGTTGATTGTAAAAGGTTATGGTCAGGGGATTAAGTAGGTAGTCAATGTATATGTACTTTAATGATTTGCACTGCACTTCAGATAGCAAAATAGATTAGGAATGTTTGTAAATGTAATGAATTGGACTACTAAACTAACATAAATAAAATGTTGTGCTCTGTTTTCAAAATGTGAGTAAAACAATTGCGTTGCAACGATTAAATCAAACAAAATTTAATTATGACAGTTACAATTTTGCAACCGTCACTATGAAATTCAAACTTTATGATATCAAAGAAAACCATGAAAAATGGTGATTAAATGTTTTGTAATGAGAAAATAGGTGACAAATAATACTCCCCCGGTTTTAAGTCCAAGTCGTAGAAGCAGAATCCAAGATAGTCAGTCTGACAACCGACCGGCTATGTCGAAAATAATAATCTTTATTTCTCGATATTTACACTGAATATCGATTCACTAATAATACAGCACTGTATTTGTATAATTCACCACTGTTTAATCACTTCAATGCTTGTTAAAAACCGTAATTATTATTTATTTTCACATATTTTATTAGCAGCTGTTTTCTAGACTTTCATTGAAATCATTTGAAATCGTTATCTTGTTGTTAAGTCTACTTCAATTGGCTATCGGCCTAGGCACTTAATTGGGTGCCAGCATTTAATCAACGGGCTAGGCATCCAATTAAACGGCGGAATTAACCAGATGGCGTCATATTTTAAATAGTAAACAAATGGCTTCTTTAAGACTTCTACAAAAATGCAAACAAGTTTAATTGAATAAAAATATCAATGAACTGGTTTGTAGACTAGTTGCAAACACGTACTAAAAGTAGCACTTAGCCTCAGTTCCGCGTGTCCACCTGTACCGTTGGTTAGACCAGAAAAATCCTGATCTACCCTATTAGGAAACGAGTTGCACCTTCCTTGAGTGGAATTGACATCAGTAATTACGTGTCATTGCACTCTCGTGTTGTGGAGAGGAATTAAACATTGCTAGATATTTTCTAAGTACCAACTTACATCTTGGGTAAAAAATCCTACACAGCCTGCGTTTGGTATGTTTTCAATAAATTTCGAAACTGCGAAATATTTTTGTTGAGTCGGTTTTTTTAATTTTGTCTTTTATAAATAACATTTGTCGCGAAAACATGCAAAATCCAATCTCAGCGAAGACGACTCTATATTGTTTATTTGCGACGGTTTTTTTCTGAAATTATTGTAATGAAAAATTTTAGATATACCATAATTTTTATTGAATTGATTCTATCTGTCAATTTGAGCACTTAAATATAATCATAAATAACATGACAATAAAACATTTATATTGTATTGAATTACCTTCGGTACTTTTTTAATGATATTTAATCATTTCCATTTTCTTTAAAGTCTAAAAATAACTTTTAAAGTAATATTTCAGTAATCATTACATACATATTCATAATCATAGACTTTATTGCATCATGTTGTAATAAAAAGGTCTTAAAGCAATAATTGTCTTTTATAAATAACCTTTGTAACGAAAACATGCAAAATTCAAACTTCGTGAAGACGACTCGATTTGTCTAACTCAAGACTGTTTTTTTCTGAAATTGTTGGAGGTAATGAATAATTATGATACTTTATTTTTTAAAGAATTGATTCGATCTCAGTTTGATCACTTAAATATAATCATAAATGACAATGTTACATTTATATTGTACTGAACCTTCGGTATTTTTTTATGAAATTGAATAATTCCTATGTTCTTTAAACTTAAAAAATAACTTTTCATGTCTATTTCAAGCCTATGGGTAATGAAAAGAAATATACTAAACTCGTGCTTTCTTATTAATTTATGCAGAAATAGTCGATGTTATTTTCACTATAGTGAATCAAGCTTTCAAATTCACTAGTTGAAAGCAAAGTACAAAACTACCAGCTAACTTTTAACGAAATAATGATATAACAGCATTTTAAACATAAGGTAAAGTCCCGAAGTAGGTCTAAGCAATCAAATTCATTGGTAGAGTTAATAACGTTCAGTCAAACGCTGCCTACCGGCTGTGATTTAGTCAGAAAGATGCTGATCCTATTTTATATTAAAGGTGAGTACTTGCAAAAATATATATTGTATCTTTATACTCGTACATATACATATACCTTTATTCATATGTATTATAGTCAGCAGAAGTTGTAGCGCGGCATTCCTTGCGAGGCAGCGCGCGGTCGTCGATTCAAGAAAATCGGATATCTTGATTCAGACAGTTCAGTCAGTTCGAAAGTAGACGCACAGTGCTACGGACGGCTTGCGACGTATGCACAAGAAACACGCGCGGGACACGACAAATTCTAAATTTAAAAACTTTTTTTTTCATTAACTAATCAAGTGGCCAGTGCTGTGAATATTTTAAAGAAATTGGATTGTGAATTTGATTTGGATTTTAAACACAAGTTTGGATTTTCGATTGTGTAAGTATGAGTTGTAAATTACATGAAACACGAGTAATCTTCAATTATGAACATCCTTAGCCCCCTCACTTCCTGTGAGTAACTTGGTTTAGTCTTCGATGAAGGATACAAGAACGAGACTAATACCATTTTTAGGGTTCCGTACTCAAAGGGTGAAACAGGACCCTATTACTAAGACTCCGCTGTCCGTCTGTCTATCACCAGGCTGTATCTGATGAACCGTGATAGTTAGACAATTTTCACAGATGATTTATTACTGTTGCCGCTATATCAACAAATACTAATAAACAGAATAAATAAAATATTATTTAACATACCCATACCCTAACATATCCATAACATACCCATACAACAAACTTGATTTATTTTGGTGTTTTCCATCGATATTGATAGATAACGGCAACAGGTAGACACTAGTTTATAGATAATGGTACGGAACCCTTCGTGCGCGAGTCCGACTCGCCCTTGGCCGGTTTTTTATTATATGTTCAATCTGATATATCATTTCATTTAAAATCAAGTGATCATTAAAATAAATTTTCAACGTGTGCTATTTTTTAATTAAGTAAATTAGGCTTCAATAACTCATAATATGTTATACTACACCTGCCTACATAGCAATCCGTCCGTATATCGTTGCGTTAGGTGTAAGGCTGCATTCACACCTTTCACGTGGTTATTAGTAATGAATGTCCAAAAATTTTCTTTTAGTACCTAATTAAAATATAATAAAACTAGAAAAAATTCACGTCCTGAGGCAGGAATCGATTCCTGCCTGAGGACGTGAAATTTTTCTAGTTTTATTATATTTTAATTACTAAGTAAGTTTTCAAACATTTATAATAATGTTAAAATCAAAAATTAAGAATAATTTTCTTTTAAATAAAACACAGTATAAATGTTTAGAAATATAGGTATGTTATTATTTTCTCGTTTTCCTATCACAAGACTGTCGATTTTAAGTTCCCTGTATTGAAGTTTTTAATCGCACTTCGTGTTGCCTGCATTCCGCCAGTATGTCTCACACATATATGGGTTGGCTGGAAGAGATCTCTTATAGAGATAAGTCCACCTTTGCTTACTTTTGTTACATTCATTATATTTTATAAATTTAATGTGCAATAAAGAGTATAATTTATTTATTTTATTAGAAATAAGCAGTGCCTTTGTACTAAACTTTTTCTGTAAGTATTCTTTTATGAACCTTTTGTGTATACTTAAATAAATAAAATAGGTCCGTACGTATACAAGCCAGCTTACATCCATATCCACAAGACATAGTATTTTAAAACGTTGAAATTAAACAAATAAACCAGTAATCTATAGCCAAAACAAAAAAAAATCTTGTTCTATCTTTGTTTTTACAATTATGAAGAAACCCCTTTCAAGGTTTGCTTGAAGTTCCTTAACATAAGCACTTGTTGATCTGTAAGTAGTTTGCTTTCATACTTGTGTCATGTGCACACGCAAATGTCAAAATTAGCCACAATAAATATAATATAATACTTTAATAAAATATTTATAAAATTTTGTTGCTTACTCTATTATATTCAAAATTGACCATCTTGATATAGAAAACTTAATACCTATTATAGGTAATAATATTTTCATATTCCATCAAAAGACAAACAAGTGGGCGCCATTTCGATCTCACGCCGTATGTGTCCGAGCAGTAACATCTTCTAAATGCGTTTTTACATAGGCTATAGGTTACGTATCGTTCACCGTGATCAACCCCTTACGACCAACAATTTTACCGCGATTCAGCGCGGATTCAAATCACGAATATTTATGTAAACACTGGCGCGTTTAACGCATTTTCACCGGCATTCCCGCGCCGGAATCGAATCTGTTTGCCGATGCGATTTCTATCGACTACTCGGACACGGCCTACATGCGGTTAGGCGTAATACGTATGCACACACCATTCTGTGTGAGTGTTTAGCGTCATACTTGTGAGATTCAATAATGGGACCGATTCAATTTATATATCTGCACTATAGAATAATTTATGTACTCGCAAATACAGTTAAGCAGTACAACAGATAAACTAGATGTGCCGTAATCTGCACCTAAAAAAAGATTTCAATGAAATGCTTAAATCTACATTATAAGAATAACAATTGCAACGATGTAGTTACTTTTCGTCTGCTATTGCAATATCCGGAACATTAGGGTAAAGTACCAGGTAAAATATGTACCAACCATTTTATTTTTACTTCTAGCTTTTTTATGTAAAATTACTTTTATAGCTTCAAAGCTACAATAGTACCTAATTATAGGCAGAATAATGACTAATGGTAATTCTATACTAACTTAGAACTAGTAAACATGTTATGGTCGTTTCTGTATTATTATTTAAATAACGAGAAATTCATTTATTTTCAGCCAGGCAGGACTCCTATTTTTAGATATTAGTGTTTTATAAACAAAGATATGTCTTATAGATAGAGAGATAGATACAGATTTATTTTCATTCATCTTCATTTTATTCTTTATCACACACAAAAATGTCTCCATAAAAATATTATATGAACATACATGTTAGACATACAAGCATTCAAAAGTTTTTCATTTTTCTCAGATTCAGGCTTCAACTCCTGCTTTAGCTAGAGAAAAATGTCATTTCAATGTAGACAAACCAAGAAATAAGCAATGTAAAAACTAATTTATTCATAGAAGCTAGATCCAGATATTTACTAATTTATTCATAGAAACTAGATCCAGATATTTAAAAGTGCTTGAAACCAGAAGTTTCGCAAATCGCAGACACAAGTAATGTTCCTGCTAGATTTCCTTAACGGGATTTTGTTTTAGTATTTTACTAGATAGGTATAGATTTACTTGATAATACTTTTGATCATGATCTGAGCCGAATACAAATATTCACCTCGTACAGTCACTCACGGGAAGTCATATGTATCCATTTTGACAGTTCGTCTGTCTTATTATAAAGGTAATAAGGATGCTAAATTTCCAAAAATGGGTGACCACTCTATAGAGCGGCGTAATTCCGAACACCGAAAGAAGCCGTTTACCTTCATCATACAAAACAGATAGACGGTAATCTATTCCTGTTGGTTAAAAAGGAGGATTCATTAATAATGTGGTCTTTATGTTTTATATTTCGATTTAAACGGCTTTCTTCCTACGTCCCGAATCAACCCACGCTACTCTATTGAAAATTCTCCAGCCGACTTCTTCTGACCTGAGAAATGTCTGAAAATAGATGAAACAGATGTAGCGGAAGTAATAATAACATAAAATATCATATTTTGATTTAACACGTTCCTAACAATATATCAGGAAAGATAGAAATAAATTTAAATTTACGTATATTTAGTGTGACACACGTATTCAACTTTATGAACCTATTTTACATTGTCATTAAACAAATGAATAAATCAATCAAACTCGTGACCTCAGAGGAACTCATTAGATATCATCAAAACAAGAAACAAAATCTCAGTACCACCAATTTAAATAAAAACGACGGTAAATAAAAAGAATCAAATGAAGAAGTCTATAAAAGAATACTAATAAAACTGAAAACTAGTAGTAGCATGTCTATTACAAACAAGTTGGTAAGTTTAGATTTTAATCTACAGGTTACCTACTATCATAAACAGGATATAATAAAATTTATTTTTAACCAAACATCTGACAGTAAGAGAAAATGTATGTGGTGAACAACAGCTTCGCGGTATAAAAGTAATGAGAAGAATTTATTTTATCTGGATTTCCATAAATAGCTTCTCTATTATTACCTAACTGCATATTATTTTACGGTAAAATATATACAGGATGCTGCCGTCAATACGACAATAAACTAAATCTTGGGCTATAGGTATTACTTCATATAAATGGTTTGCCACTTTCAAAAACATCATATTCATTTGATAATTTCATGACATTTGTATGCAATAATATAACATTGGCTGAATTATTTCATAGAATTGTCCTGAAATTATCAAATGAATAAGATGTTTTTGAAAGTGGGATACTATTTCTATGCAACAACCTGTATATACATACACCTACAGTTTGCCTATTTTATAAGATAAAAAGGATAGCATAGGAGAAAAGTCCAGTATACCGGGTGTTACAGTATTCCAAAAAAAATGTTGGATTTCCGGGGTTGCAGATGTCGATATCGTAGTATGTGCGTAGGTTATGTGGGTGTGTGTGTGTGTGTGGTATCACTGTAGTGTGTCATACGATACGCGATAGTATGCATTTCTTAGGGTTGTCACGAGCACGTGTGACAATGTTTGTATTAATTTAATAGGGAAATAAAAGTGGTCTGAAAGGTGACAAACTTTCACAGGTAACTTTTGACAAGGAACAGAACCACCCCCTTAAATTTTGTTTTGGACTCTTATAATACCCAGCAAAACGTTAACTCAAGAAGCTCTGGCGATCTTACCCAACACAGGATCACAACACTACAAACTGGTCTATTTAGCTGCGATCTTACATATTTCGTTCGAATTCAAAATGTGATCCAAACGAACGAGGCAAGAAACGTGATTACTGATCAAACAAGGTTTAAACAATGGTTCAGTAAGGCCCTTTAAGATTAATGTTCACAAATTAATCCCAAAACATCCAATATCAATATGTTCATTCAAAGGTAACACAGTATGTTTCACTGACCCGGTTTAGAGAAAAATAGACTACATCCTGAGAAGTACAGTAGTTTTCTATGCAAGCAACATCACGACATGACAATATTTTAAATATATTTCTCACGAATTTAAGGAAAGTGTCACTCTAAAGCAATTTCTTTTTCACACTGACGCCTATTCTAGCCCTAAATTAGGCAACTTTAAGAGTACACACTCTTATATATATCTACTTCTATAGTATATACTAGACAGCGGACAAGTACCTATTTAAATATTACAAACATAGACGAGCTATTGTACAAACGTGCAATAGCTCGTGAACAGATATTCGTACCTACATCAACATCTGCCCCTACCGGAATTCGAATCCGGGCTTCTAGCTATTCAGACAAGGTTACTTGACCACTAAACCAGACCAAGTGCCTTTATTCCCAGGTGTTCACTTTGGCAATTTTGCACATGCCCCATTTATCACATTCCCAGATCTTCATTTTCTCAATTTTTCACATTTCCAGATCACCCCATTGCCAAATCGATTTAATTTAATAAGAAGCCGACATTATATTAGAATGAATAAAATAAACAAAATTGCAAGCAATTTAAAATTTTAATGTTTTTGATGCTTTGAAACTAACGCGAATAACGCGCGTGATGTGTTTGTTGTTTGAAACTATGAAAAAATATATGCCGTCTGGAGCATAAATTTTTTTTTATCGTTTTCTGTCTTCATTTGTAATAGTTACAATAATTTAAAATTTGCTACCATAGACTTTTATTACTGAGTGTGAGAAGTGTTATTGAATTCAGTTTTATATTGAGATGTCATCTATTATTTTATTATATAGCTAAGCTAAATTAATGTTGTCAATTTCGCATTCTAAGATCGCTTATGTTCACAATGATATCTCTTTAACATACTTTAATTTTCCAACAATGATAACGTGGCAAATAAACATAAAACGCAATAGAAAATAGTCATAAAATTTTATATAAAGTTTTAAATGGTATGTACAGTCGGCAGCACATCAAGCGTAACAGTATATATAACCCTAGTAAACGCTATGTATAGCTATTAGAAAGAAAGCACACCCTCTTCGCTATTGGTTCAACTTCAACCATCTTTTAGAATTTGACCAATAGCAGAGCTTGTCAGAATGCTTCGAGCGTTTATTGGTTAAAATTGGTCGAATTGTTTGAGCTAACGCTATTTGTACGCGGAGTTTAGTCTAATTTCTATGACATCGCATTTTTTAAGTATGAAGTTGGGGCTCAAGTTTAGAAGTTTTTTTTTTGTATCTGTGGTATTTAAAAGTTGAGTATAGAAAAATCTCGTCCATTTTGTATTGAGACCTGAATTGTATGGGGTAAGGGTTCAAACTATTGAATACGAAATCACAAAATCAACTTTGACTGCTTGTTTACTTTATTTGTAGATAAATGTTAGTTTCTTTGAAAAAAATATCCAAGTAAAGTAATATACGAAATGGCCACGCACTTGAATGGAATAAAAATAAAATAGTAGCACTACACAAATAGGTATAGGTAGATAATATGAAAATCCGACCGAATATCGGTAAGTTAGAATGCCTACTTTTGTTCTACTGTTTTTAAGATAACAGGGACACACCAACCTATATTTTAAATAAACTGCGCTTTTCTTCGTGTTTTTGAATATAAACATTCAAATGAACGCCATTTATGGTTATGAAAGTATTTTGCTTCATTTTTTTACCTCTAAGTATACGAAACAGGTTTTGGTCAATGTCATTTGATTTTCTTCAACTTCTAAGTTTCTAACAAAATGAAAAGTATTTGGTTAGGTTAGGAGACTTCCTTGCTAAACAAATTAACCTAGCAAGGTTACAAGTTAATTAGTTTATTTGGTATACATATACCAACTAATCATATTTGTAAAATGATTCCAGCTACTATTGTTTTGTAATTAAAAACATCTTTATATTAAGTAGCTGAAAGACTCAATCCAGTTCATTTATGAACAGGTTAATAAAACAAATATTACTTTGCAGGTGGCGGGCAGACCATATATTTTTGGTTTTTAAATATGAGATGAAGATCCAGGCTGTTTAAGAGGCTACAAGATAGTGTGTTGATGTGTGGTGTATTTGTTCACATAATTCTTGTTATTAGTGAATTCTATACCTATGTCTGTGAAATAACTAAGTAGGTAACCACAAACCAGACAAGAGATATTCTATTGTTGAGTGGATGCCAGTGTCAAAATTTATGTTATTTTATTAGATATTAACCCGTCAAGCATGAGATTCCAGACACAATTGATTCTTCCATTGTCATCGCCCCCGGTGGTATATCGCCGCTTGACAGATATTAAAAGCTTCAGACATAAATATTTTTTTTACAAAAGTATATAAATGACCACCACATAGAGGTTAGGGTAAGTTTCAGTTTATAATTTTATGACTGACTTCGAAAAAAATGTAAGGATATTGAAGATATTTTTTTTTAGATACTTAGTTCAACATTTTGGCTTAGCAATAGTGAGCACTTTAAATCAATACATAAGCAACCAGAGACATAATTACATTAGTTTTTGTTTCCTGGGGTGATAAGATCAACAGGGCCTGGTAAAAATACTAATAATACCACCACATTACAAAGTAGGTTAGGAAGAGTTGTCCCTATAGGTTCCTTTACCTAGCTCTGCCTGGACAACTGTAATATTCACACGTGCATATTTGTTCAGCAACAGCAGTGTTCCAAGTTCCTACATGATATTAGTGTAACTGTCATGACCTGTAAATTCAAATGCTTACCAGTAATAGTAAGGCTATCCAATTATCTATGTGATTTTTATGATAAGAAATTGATATAATTTCAAAGAGCAATGGTGTTAATTCAACGAAATCATTATTTTCTTAGCCCAAATTATAATAAAATATAGTTTCTAAACCTAACAGTCTTCTAACATATTTTCTCCTATTACTATTGTTGTTTATTATTATTTAATCTGCAAAGCGGCAATACACCACGGGCGATGACAACAGAAAAATCAATTGTCTGGAATCTCATGCTTGATGGGTTAATTCAAGATGAAAAACCTTACTTCTCATTGCAATGGTTATTTGATTTAGAATGGTGTTCAAAATTTAATAATACATCTTAGGCAATTTTATAGGTTAGGTAGTAATATTTCTCACATCATAGGAATGGTTTTTCTATACCTGTCAAGTATCAGATTCCAGACACAACTGATTTTTCAATTGTTGTAGCCATCCAGAGGGATAATGCCGTTTGACAGATTAATAAATTACTAGCATAAAACAAAAAAATGTTTAACTCTGCTAGTAAAAGAGAGATTTCTGAAAGTTATTTTGGATTTCATTAAATAATTATAGAAAAGAATACGGGAGGAAAAATGGTGCTTAAAATACTCATATCTACCTACCTACCTACTTAACTGCATATTGTTATAATTAATTCCATTTAAATATTAGGCACCTAAGTTATTCATAAAATTACCCTAGGCTTACAGATTACTTTTTATTTTTTATAGCCCCCGACCCTAAAAGAGGGGTGTTTTATGTGTCTGTCTTTGTATCTGTAAGTTTGTCTGTGCCATCATCAGCCATGCAATTTTTTTTGTTAGAAAGGTAATGTGGTTGAGATGGTTCTTGACTTTGAATTATGAAGATCTGTTCAGGCGTTTGATGATAATCTTTCACAGATTCGATTATTTTGAAATTTGGTGTACTCTTACTTTAGTGATATTTCAAAGACAAGGCTGAGGGTTAATTAAAATTATAATTTAATTGTAGGCGATGGTTAAGGAAAAGCCCGGTGAACGGAGTAAAATGGTATATTTAAATCGGAAATTACAAGAGAACTATCTAAAAGCCTGAAAAGCCTAAAACGACAAGCTTCTAGTCAAGTCACAAAAAGTCTATAAGGAAAACAGCCAGTTCTATCGCCAACATTAATATTGTTAACTTTTAAATAAACATGTTAAATCAATTTTGACTCTCTTTTTTATTTCTTACACATTCCCAATTAGACCTGATTGCTTTCAAATAAAGAATTTCTTTTATCTGTCAAATCATGGATTGCAAAAACAATTGGTTGGTCCAAAAAAAAATGTATTTTTAAGTAATTTTATTGTCATGATTCAACCCTTACTTGTACTGAGGTTAAAAGAGTTCACCTCAGAGAAGTAGACCGAAGTAGCAGTTTCAGAATGTTAATGGAGTATTTGGCTGAATCATGATGCAATTTTAATTGCAATAATACACTTATGGCTTATAAAATTACTAATCCAAATGTTTTTACATTCAAAAGACAGCACTTCACCATTTCACCTGTAATTTCAGTTTTGTTATTACCTACTACTTTTAGTTATTTATCATAACACAATAATTTGACACCAGTGGCACAGATGAACTAGTAGGGACCAGTGTCTAGGAATTGTCAACAAAGCTGTTAGCTTCTTAAACTAGTCATATTAACAACCTATAAAAATATACAGCTTTGGAATTTGTTATTATCACCTTGAATATCATAGCATAGCAGAATATTTTAAAACTAAGTGTTTCTGGTGTATGTAAGTGAGGTCGCCAGAGCTCTTGGAGATATACTTATGGTAGCCTGGTACTTCAGACTGGAAATATACATTTATTAGGTGTCAATAGATCAAATGAATTAACGGACTGAATTACTTTCTCCAGTGCTCATGGGGTGTAGCATCAGTCCGATCAGTCTACCTGTCTGTCTGTGTGTGTCAACTTAATATCTTGTTTGCACCCTTAGCTTAAAAAACTTGTATTAAAATTTGAATCCAACTTCTATTATTTTATTTCAATTAATTTTAAAATCCCTACACATAATCATCATGTCAGATAAGAGATACCCACCGCTGAGCTTAAGCAATTGGGCAAGGACCTCCAAACCGATCGGTCTTGCACTGCCTACACATGAGAATAATTTTGAATCTTAAAATTACAAATCGATCCTAAGTAGGTAAGTATGATGATCTTGAAAAAGACTGAACATTTTTTGTTAGAAAAGTACCTAGGTAGGTATAATTGTGTGAAAAAGCGTGTTTTCGTTCTACACGTATCTAGATAAGGATATGAAGTAACGTATATTTGATTTTCAGATTCGTAAGATCTTTCAGCGACGTATGACATTACTTATAAAAGTGCGATTTTTTTCAATATATCGCCTTAACTGAATCCTATAAAGTAATTAAAGATATTCCTTAGATTTATACACAATTAATCTAAGTAATAATCTTTCAGTTTTTTAGAAGCGTTTACTTATGGCCAAAACTTAAAGACTAGTATAACTATAGGTTTTGAAATGTATTTAAACTATAACCCCCGACTTTACACAATTCTTTCACAAACTGACTGCTCTAACCTGAGACCATCCTTAAACTCGACTAACACAAATCAAAAAGTAATGTAATGTCATAGATAGGCGAATTTGATGCCTACCTATTGATAAAAATATCATGAGCCATACCTTGATAATTAATAATCGACCTAAAGTATCAGATATAAGGTCTAAATTCCATTGAAAACGTAACCGCATTGCACCTTAAATTATTGTCGTATGGTAATTAAGTAGATAGAAAAGGTAGCTCAAATTAAAAATGGTCTTTTTACTAAGTATTTAGAACCTACCCAAGTAAGTATATTAGAAAAAAACAAAGCACAAAGACCTATCTACCACATTGATCTACCATACCTATGATACCTACTTCACATAATTGAAAGTTATCCAAATAAGTAAGTATTAGTATTTTGATAGTTAGTGATTTACACCAACAAATCATTACAATTTTATACATTTACTAGTATACACAGCCATCACAGCTCACAGCCGAAATATAAATTGAAGCTACAATAATATGCGAAGATTATCATTATAATTTCAACTTTAGTGTCATGTAGTTAACCTTCAAAATTGCTTGCATCACACATCACTGTGTGTAGTAAAATACAATGAATAAATTCGAAAAAGAACTATCAACACCCGTGGTCCATATCGTCACATACTTCTCTTTATTCTTGGGGAAACCGGTTCAAATCTCAGAAATTACGTTTTTAAGTCAATTTATTTTTAACACTAAAATTCACTAACATTTTGTGTTGTGTTTGTTTTAGGTCTATTTTCTTCAAAATTGTTATTTCATATTTTATTCACATTTGTAGAGTAGAATGTTAGGTCTTTAAAATATTGTGAATGAGTAGTAGTTACAGGTATGATAATAGGAGGTGAACGTTATAAATGTTTAGTAATTAGAATATAAAATTAGAAAAATTTCAGGTCCTGAGGCAGGAGTCGAACCGGCGACCTTTCGCAATCCGGGCGACTGCTCTGCTGACCACTGAGCCACCCAGGACTTGGGATATCCCTGTGAAATTCTTCTAGTCCATCTGTATTTGCGTTTATGAGCTAACGTCCACCCTACAATGTCGAAATATTCTATTTTTATTTTCTATTTTGTTTTTAATTACTAAGTAATTTTTCAAACATTTATAATAATGTAAAAATCAAAAATTAAGGTTATAAATGTTTTTATTTGTTTTATTAACATTAAATAAATGTAGAAAAACAAACCTAAGTAAACGTTTATTTTAATTTCTCTCCATAACAATGGACCATAATAATGACCTGACAATAGAAATAAATTTTTAGTTAATAACAATGAATAAATAATGAAGCCTGTATTTTAATAGGTATAATAATAGTTGATTGAAATAATTAAGTACGCTGAGCATTATTGATAAATAGGTAGCGTAAATAAAATATCCATAACTAGCCATTAGAATATGTAAAAAACTTTTCGTTTTAAATTAATGCAATGGTCTTAGCCGTACTTTAATTTTAAATCAAGTTGAAACAACGAAGCGAAGAGAGTAGGCCGCGTACGTAGCTAGCTGTAGCTATAGCTACCTATAAACCTACACATATTTAGTCGGAGGCTATATCGAAGAAATACAAATTTTAATAGTCGTCGCGATCACGTTCAAGGCCATCTGCGAGTATTGTAGGTACAGAGTACTTGAGAGAGAGACGTTAGAAAGAGGCGCTGAGAGACATATGTTTATCCTTTGCGCACAAATTTTCTGTGCGTTGCGCTCTAGGTTCAAGGACAAACTGTTACGCTTGACGTGCTGCCGACTGTACATAGAAATATTTTTAATAACGTTAGCAAAAAATTAAGTATTTATGAAATGGTATTCCATATACTATATATTTGTTTAAAAATAGAGTGCTTTTAAAATTTAATGCTTTGCTCGACTCGACTCAATAATAAATCCTATATCTCTATAATCAACTTCTTAGATATGGAACCGGAATGGGAAACCCTTAACGAATACCATTTTAAAATAGAATTCCATTCTTTGTCAAATCCGTTGATCCGAGAATTAAGATCGCTGAAAGCCTGGAATGGTATTTTATATTCAGAAGCCTTTTATATTCAGATTAAGATCATAACGATTACTATAGAAGTTTCCATACGGGGTAAGTTATTAATAGATTCATACTACATAGTGTGATTCGTAATTTGATTACTTTTGAACGTTTGTACTACTATACTTACCATTAAAAGAATGTAATTCCACCTCATGCGTTCCCGGAAAAAAGTTTTTAAGCTAAACCTTTAAAAATTTCACATATTTTTTTTTAGACAGTATGCGTGCAAATTCAGACATTTTAATAATGTCATATTAATTACATGAATTAACTAAATAGTTCCCTAGTTTTTCTATGCAGAAAATACATTAGTCGCGTTAACAGCACACGATCATGAAACAAGAAAAGACAACAATCAATTCAATTACGTGAATGCAAAAATTTTAATTACTGGCATTAATTTTACAACACTAACATTTTGGTAGTTTAGATAAATCATTGTTTAAACCATTTTCCGCGAAATTTAAGGATTAGTCAAATATTTACGCTACAAAATATTAAAATTACATAAGTATATTTGTTATAACTAATTGACCATAGTTTACACATATTATAAAATACGACAAATATCAGCTTATTTTTCTTTACGAAGAAGTTCTTGCTGTCTAAAAAGAGTTGGCTTAAATACCGGTTCTATCCCACGGGAACCGTAAATTTGTCCCTGACAAAAGCTGCTTTTATTCCAGACTATTATTTATCTCTCTGCCAAATTACATCAAGCACAACAGCTGAACAGAGCTGGTGATTGAGTAACAAACATCCAAACTTTCGCATCTATAATATTAAATAGGATCCTTGTGTGTTTCTCCCATGCAGTAATGCCTGTGTCTCCCATGCAGTAGTGGGATGCATTTAGGCCGTTAATGATGAGGATAGAAGGATAACCGTTTCGAAGATGGGAAACCCTTTCAGCTCTGCAATAAGGGCATCCTGTTTTTTTTTTGTCTATTGACTCTATTATTTTTGTTACTTTGTTGTCTAAAATAAATCAAACTTCTAGATACATTCTATAAGACGGAGACACAAACGAAAGGGACTAAACATTAAAGCAGTTTAACATAAATCAATCAATAAATCAAAACAATATTTCAAATTAGTTCACAAATGGAGAGTTTATACTGGTTATCAGTAGAATTTTATGAATAAAATCTATTTACGAGTATATAGATTTCTCATATTGATAATATATGATGAAAAAAAGATGGAAAGAAATATAGGTACTTCGTCCTTGATAGTATATTATTATATTTGTGCAAGATAGTTTTTAAATAAAAGCATATTTTATTAATATATTGCTCTTTTTCTCTAAATTTGAATTATTACTTTAATAAATTATGATAAGCTATTGTCCCTTACCAGGTTGCCGGCGCTTACACACGTTAGAAAATCAATTGTGTCTGCTATGTGAGTCGTAACTCTTCATGTGTTCCTCCCATGTAGGAAGGCCTGTGTCCAGCAGTGGTCAGTAATGATGGTGATGATGATGGCCCTTGTATGGCCATAAAATGAGACAGCAAAACCATTCATTTACATGGATCCTGATGACAACATGTCTGAGTCGTAGGTATCAGGAATCCGTTTTATTTTTGTGTTTTGATCTATTTGAAGATACTATTGAAAACTACAACACTTGTTCTAAAATCGCTCCTATTATGGCGCAATAAAGCCCATCAAAAATAACATTTGTGTAGACATATAAGCGACTATACAGTATGGAAGATTCCAGTACGTTTTCCAATGAAGTAATGCGGAACGAGCTCGTGCACGCATGCGGTATATCATTCGATCATTCGGCGTATGTTCTTTACTCCGACACATTTGTCAATAAACAATCGCTGTCACGATACTGCTACTACGCTGCTTCTGTACATTTTGGACACTTTATTTAACGGTGCGGAGACATTGGACTCAATTGAAAGGGAAGTATTTTAATTTAAGCAGTTTGTAAGTCTTAAAATTTACAAACTTTTTGTAATTAAAGAAATATTCTTTATTTAAATTGGCACTATTGCCTGCTCTTTAAAACCATATTTTTTATTAATATGGATAGGAACTGGCACAGAAAAATTCTGTAGCTTTTTAATTTACGATTAATTTTGTTGAAATAATAATGGATAACATGGCATATTATGGCTTGTTGGCAACTGGCTGGATCATACCATGGTTTAGCCATGGTAGACCTCTTTTACGATAGATTAAGTCAGTGTCACAATACCGAATACATGTACGGGTGTCAATCGGGTAGTATTAGTTTTATAATTGTATTGCATTGTAAATATTCCATTATACATCATTTCACATCACATCTTAGTTTCATTTATACAGTCCACTCCTCGACCATGAACATGGCTTTTTCATGTCGCTTTTACCAGCCCATCAGCAAGTCCATCCACACTATTCATCCTGATATAATGAATATGCTAAAGAAACTCTATCTTTCTGTCTGCTACGTTGTCACTCCTAAAATAACCGACTTCCGCGCAGGTAGGAACCGTCAATAACCACTAGGACACAATAAAAAGCCTACTTCTGATATGTGAGTACTTCACAGACTAAGAAACATCTAACGCTATTACATTCAGATTCCAAGAATGATACTCTAGATGTGTCGGATCTAAATTTGTAACTTGCTGCACTGCAAAACATTAATCACAATGACATAATTCAACTGTATCCATCGCCAATTTGCACCAAATAATTTAAACTGTAATACCGTAGAACATAGGTTTTAACCTTCATAATCCAGCAGCATAAAACTAAAACAAAGAGGACATAGTAATTATTAAATAATTGACCATATATCAAGACATCCTTGAGTCGACCGATTAGACACACTTCACTAAGTTCGATATCCAGAGTTGAGCGTGCTGTTTGTGGGGAAGGCGGGTTTAGTTTTAAAACTATACCTAATTAGTAGATAATTTAGAAAATTTCCGTATCCTGCTTTATCTATATCGTCTATATTTTGATATCTCTTTACTAATGTAATGTTAAAAATTATGTTTTTATTTTTATCATATTTAAATGGTATACTTAGGTCATTCCATTAAAAAAAAAAATTTCTTTAAGAGAGACTACGGTAACATTCTTAGCTTTCTTAATTAAGTAAATAAATAATTTAATGTCGCCTAAGTTTAGAAAATCTTTCTTATTTTAAATCCATGTTAAAAGAATATAAAATAATATGTGAGAGATTTGTACTTTTTAGTTACTAAACTCTATTAAAAGTAAAGAACACTCGCAAACGTGGCCATAAAACCACTTCTATTGAGAACAAATTGGTACTTAAATTTTACTTCAATTTAAATAGCATCTACAGCGAAGAGATCCCCTCGAACCAGTTAGCGTTCATTACCACCAAAGGTGATTTAACTATGATGTCATCCTTGTACTTACAGTAATCTATTACACGACGACACATAATTGTTTTTGCATGTGCTCGGTCTCGGTGACAGACAGATACAAAAGCATTAAGTGGTACTAGATGTCTAAGTTAGTTAGGCATGTACGATTTATTTAGCTACAAGTTTCGATTTACTTTATAGAACAATGGCTTAGAATTTAAGGGATGGTAATAAGATATAATAATTTGTGTCACATAACGTTATAAAAAAAATAAAGAAATATTTATCAATTTCAATAAGTAGTTCCATGTTCCAGCAAAATGAAACAATTATTATTAATTTATAGAATAGAATAGAAGAATATACATACATGATAAATTAAATTATGATTAATTAAAAATAATATAATGATTTATATACATTTTTTGGGCCCGCGTGGTGGTGTTTTGGCCCAAACTCCTCATGTGTTTCTACCATGTAGGAAGGCCTGTGCCCAGCAGTGGGACGTTTATAGGCTGGTGATGATGATGATGATGATACATTTTTTCAGCAAAAAAAAATTATTCGTATTAATCGAAAATATATCATACGGGGTGGTGCCGTCAATACGACAATAAATTAAAATAAGGGCTATATTAGTTCATAGAAATGGTTTGTCACTTTTA
The DNA here is from genome assembly GCA_947347705.1 of Nymphula nitidulata. Taxonomy (NCBI): domain Eukaryota; kingdom Metazoa; phylum Arthropoda; class Insecta; order Lepidoptera; family Crambidae; genus Nymphula; species Nymphula nitidulata. Next base: position 10,379,169 of record OX374631.1, read on the forward strand.
TTAACATCTTATTCGTTTGATAATTTCATGACATTTGTATGAAATAATAAAATATCGGCTGCATTATTTCATAGAAATGTCACGAAATTAGTGATGTTAACAAAATAACAGACCATTTCTATGATGAAGCCCTGTATATGCTGTAACATGCTAAATCCGGTTTAAATACTTACAATTTATATGTCTTGTGTCTCAAAGCGTTCAACTTAATTCAACAATTCAAATTTCGTCCCATACATCTTAATGTCTTCCGCTTCGAGGCTGTAGACTCTGTAGGTCACCCATAATTAAATTTGAAGTCGAGATCTGGGTTACTCTTCGAGTTTTTATTAATTTAAGTTTTTTTTTCTTTTTTAAGCGCAGAATTAGAGCAGCTTCAATTTGTTTTCAGATGGACCTTTAAGTTTTTTGAGACGTAACACTAGTAAGTGGCCCAGATACGCCTAGTTGGCTGTGATCGATTAAAATGGAACCGTCATGGATCTCTAAATAAAGACAACAATCTAACATTGATCGGATTTTAGAAACTGTGTGTTCTGAGTGTGAGTTTTATGTATTTAAAGCGGAAATCAATTGGATTTTACAAATCGAGGAGGATAACATAGATGGCCTTATTAATAAAAAAAATACTACTTGGTCGATCCTCGGAAAAGCTGACCAATGCTTTTTTCTATAATGTGACATTCGAAATGTGTAAAAACAAGACAAAACACGGAATAAGAAGTAAAATTTTAATTACTACAGCGCATTTTTTTATGCTATTTCAAAACGACCTTCCTATACCTAACTTTCGTATTAAAATAAGTGAAGATTCCTTTTCATTTTATTAAATATGAAAGTTATAAAGTGTTTCCTTACATTACATTTTACTCTGCAGAATGACCTGAACTCGTTCTTTCGTAAAAATATTCTCACAATATTATTTAGCATCGTTTCCTTCCTATATATTATATTCAACTCATAACCACAAGCTACCTGTAAGTCATATTTACCTGCCTGGCGTAATAAACAGTTTATATATCAGACAGCGAGCAGTTGGAAGCTAATCTCCTCTGGGCTGCAGTGCTGTCCCGTTACGTCGGGCGTCCGCGTCCGGCGTTTGGTCGTGCCCGGACTTATAAGTCCTACTAAGTCGTTTGTTATCACCTCAGCTATTACACGCATCGTTTATGATACTAGCGCTCTGTATGATCATAACTTGTAAAATGATTTACTGTTAAGCACCAGTAAGAAGGAGTCTCATTCTCACGGGACGTATGTTCGATCGTTCAATGTTTTGACCAGCTCCCTAATAACTCCAATGAATATTTGTTTTATATTCGTTATTTAGCATTATTAGGCGCTATTTTAGGTGTTTGTATTCGGCCTGTGTTTTTTTGCCAGGCATTGGTATTTTATTTTTAATAAGCTAATTAGTGTATTGAAAACCAGATTTTTCAATAAAAATATAGGATGGATATCACAAAAAATCATCTCAGCTCACGCTTCTCTTCTGAGAACGTTTTTTAAGAAACGCATCTTCTAAAGTTAACCAACTTCTAATGTTTAGAAATTATAGTTTAACTTCACTGTTAGTTGATTGAAAATAAAGACAATTATTGCAATTAAACATATTTTTATTCTATTCTAACATTATGCTGAAGATTGTACAACCCTCAGTTATATACTTAGATAGCCAGATACTATTTTTTTAGTATTCACAGATTTTCTAGACATTTTACTGTCAAAGATAAATGACAATAGGAGAAATCTTATATTCGAAAATCATACAAAAATGTGTTTCGAAACATCATTAATTAAAAAGCAAAATTGCTTGATTGAAATTGATAAACAATAAAGTCTGTTGTATTTGTTGTAACTCACTTGTCTTTAAATACGATATTCAGAAGCTAAAATGAGTAGAAAGCTCGGTAAATGTCCTAACTGCTTTTATAAGACTTATAAACAGCTTGGACGATCGCCGGGGAGTTGTTACTAACTTTTACTTGACTAAGTTTCTGATCTCTATGAAACAAAACCATTGTACTAGGTATTATTGGGTGAAACATAAAAGGTTGGCTGTACTAAACGTAATTTGAGAACTATTTACCAACCTTAACTTGTTTAAGTACTGGCTTGTATAAATTTCTCCTTTCTTTTAAAAGTAAAAAGTTTCTATTCAAGGTGGTGAAGACAATACAACAATAAATTAAAACATGGACTGTATAAGTCCATAGAAATGTTTTGCAACTTTCAAATAAATCTTAATTATTTGATAAAATTTCTATGAACAACCAATGTTATATTATTTCATACAAATGTCATAAAATTATCAAATGAATAAGATGTACTTTAAAGTTGAAAAACATTTCTATGAACTAATATAGCCCATGTTTTAATTTATTGCCATCTGTTGGTAAATCTACCGGGGTCTTGATAATAGAAAAATGGGCAAGGAACTCAGCAACGTTTGTCCTTCCCTTTACACGTAAAATTTCCACATAATACTTCACTCACCGCGGAAGGATTAAATATGATTATTTAGAAGTAGAACATTATTAATATAAAGGTAAGGATTGAAAATTTAAACTACTTTTAACCCGTACAACTAATTTATTAGTACACTATTTTTTTTACAGATGAACGGAAAGAAACACTAAAATACTGTACACCTAACTGTAGACTGACATTGTGGCAAAAGACAATGCATAACAACTTTAACATCTGTATAATATAAATTATTATTATTGTAATCACGATGGGAACCGTTTAACAATAACGTGTAGGTTACATCTCTTAAATGGTGGATGGAGTGTCAAGAAAGTTGCGGTGCTAATAAAATAAGAGGCTGTCAATTTGATTCTTATGACACCGGAATAAGGTCATTGTATAACTTAAAATGTGATACATCGCATGCGTTATTGGTTGTTGTATAAAATTGCTTTAGAAAAGCGAATGAACTTTGAAACAAGCCGCCATTACAAAAAGTATTCATATGAAGGTCTTTTTTTACTACAAAATATTATCTGCTTGTATCTTGTTTTCGTAGAATGTTCTTAGGGCGTGGTATCGGTTACAAAAGCGCTTCACAGTTGGTCAATTTAAGTCAAAATACAAAGTAGAGCAGGTTTTCGTCGGTAAAAAGCATTACCTACGTGTTGTGAATAAATAGCTGCATTTGTAAAATAAAATCACTTAGCAACTTTCGTGCACTCCTTACGATCAAAATAATACATAGATAGGACAGTCTGGACAGTATCTTCCGGTAGGAATATCTTTTACTACTTTATACAGGAATAAAATTTGGAATTCTGGTTTTGCGGGGCCGGAATGTCGACATCATAGTATGTGCGAGTTGTGAATTTGTTTGTCTTAAAATAATAATAATATTCTTACACTCACACCTTTTATCGTTATCTTTATTGTTTGTGTGGTATAACTGTAGTAGTCCGGTCAAATTAGACCAAAAAATAGGAGTAAAGCTAGATAAATTCCCACCAAGCTGAAAATCAGTAAGATCGTTAAAAATATGATTAAAAATAAAATTTGAAAGTTCCCCATCTTTCCCCTGTGGGGAAAAAATTATTCAAGGTTAAAGTCAAATAAATGAGTTTTTCGTGATTCTCTGCAAAACGGTAAGTTTTATCATAAAAATACCTTGGACAAAAAATGTAGATCATAAAATTATCTACAAAAAATGTTTCAATACTTTTTTTCCTACGAGCCACCGTTTTTGAGATGTAACGATTCAAAAAGGTGTAAAAGTTGTAATCGTCATAATATGCACGTTTCCACGCCACCTATGAGGTAGTGTACTTAGCGCGTTTTATTCAACGTGGTTTCCCCAGTAGGCCTATTCCACGGGTCAGTTGTGATCCTGTTTAATTTGAAACTATTGAAAAATAATGGATATTAGCAGAGATTGAACTTTGGTTGTGACGAGCAAGTGTGATAATGTGTCTAAATTAATTCAATCGGAAAATAAAAGTAACTCCTGACATCGGGAACACAACCAGCCCCTTAAAAGAAATGTTTCAAAAATGTATGCCAGGTCTGTGTACACTATACTGAGAAATAAGTAAGAATATGTAGAACAGTGATTAATTGTCCATTTTATTTTTATTCGCTTTATTTTTATAGAAAAAACTGAAACACAGCCAAATGTTCATCATGGCGCGTATGCCACTTTGGTGATAATTTGATAAAGGAGGTCTAAAAAGGAGGAATTTCTGTTTCATTCAGAAATTAAACGATTTTTTTACATTATTTTACTTTATTTTATTCTTAATTAGCTGAGCTGCCAATTTTGCAAAGAATTTCTTGGTTTTTTAACAAATAATTATGAAAATCTTCACATGTCACATTTTTGAAGTTGTGTTGAGTAAGAATTAGAGATTTAACTGACTATTCCTCTCTTTGCTCCACTGAGTATGTCCCGCCCGATGTTTAGCAAAAAGGAGGACTTACAGTAAGTAGGTAAGGACGGAAGGACAAAACATGGAAAAGGAGGACATGTCCTCCTTTTGAATACTATCTGGCAACCCTACCATAGTGAATAACGCTGAAATCGTCGAAAAATTTCTGTACAAACAAACTATGCATGAAAACGAATTATTGGTATGTGTCGCTGATACAGGAAATATTTCCTGATTTGTTGAGATACTGTACATACACCTGGCCCGATATGAAACATTTCCTTGATATTAATGTCACTTTATTCCTCCAATATTTGATCTTATTATGATCTTTTCAGTTTATTTTTTTTCTCCGAATCTATTACACTATGATTATGTTACTATCAGCACGTTACACAACAAATACACACTAATACCAATTCCTTATCTAGCGGAATGAACACAAGATTTCGATCAGAAAGCGGAAAAGTTTGCAGAGGTGTCACCGACGTGACGACGTGACGCAATTACGACATAGCTACGTGACAGCATGCTCGAGGCAAGTGAAGCTAATGGTGGTAACTTGCTACTACTTGAAAATGCAATTAGCTGCATTAAGTGGCAGCTTTCTTAGGGTGTAAATTTAGGGGATGCCACATATGACGCGTTGCTTAGCGGTTTTCTGTGCCACAACAGCTCGAATTGAAGCGAAATTAATGCTATGCTATTAGAAGCAAATCTATACTTTACGAAGAACTGTGATTTCGCATTTTTTAAATATTTACAACATTATTTGCATAAAGCGTATTTTAGCATATCTATCTAGACGTTATTAGATGATATTGATATTGATGTTTTTATCCATTCTGAAATACTTGTAATTACGCACTTGAGTAGTGTGTTATTTTAATGAAGTAAAATCGTAACTATGGAGAATTCACATCACACACACACACACATTCATTCACATTTTGATTATGCTAACGGTTTCATATGTTCAAAAAAATTGTATATGATGCTAGAGAAGCCGTAAAGAAACAAAACATGACCTCATATTAAATGTCCCTGACCAATCCACCGGATACTCACGCGCAATAGAAAAACTACTGTGTCTGATATGGGAGTATTTTTCATATTAAATAAAAAATTCAATAGCTTTCCAAACCAAAAGTCTGTAAGTAAATAATTACAATTTTAACCGTATCATAATTTGGTTATCAAGAAACTACTCGTGCTACTAAATATTGAATTTTCTTCAACCTAATATGTATTACACGAGGTAACATCAATAATGGCGAAAGCCTATCATCATAATATTATTATACAATTCTTAGCTAATGCAACGCAAGTATGCATTACTGCATTGGTGCCGATATATCCCCCGGAGACTTCAAGGTACTGAGGTAAATGGAACGAACAAATACAGTTCGTTATGTAAATGTAAACATTTCCAAGTGTTTATTTATTACTCATTACGATTATGAAAACATTTCAATTTTGTATAACAGTGTGAAGTTTTAGGGATAATGTAACAACTTTCCTCCGTCCTATTTCATGTTCAGTTAAGAAAAAAAAATTTAACTCATTTCATTGAATTGTACTCTGTCGCCCACTTTATGCCCCGTACGGTAAGCACGGAGGTTAACAGCGGCTAACTGATGATCAAAGTAACTTATTTTTTCATAACTTGTGTAGGTGATTCTTTCTGGAAACCACAGAGATAGAGCTGCCCTAGGGTAAAGTAGGACTCTCTGATCTAGCGACCACAACTTAGTTCCTCTAAATTTAAAAAATATCTAAGTATTCTAAATATTGTTCATTTGTTAGTAAATAATTTGGTTGAGCATATTAATATTCTATACTTTAAATACTATCTCAATTAATTATCAGTTCCATTATAAAATATATTCCCATTTTTTAATGCCTATGAAAGATGATTTTCGTTTTGTATTTTGCAAGAGAGAGAAGTTCTAGTACTGATCATGAAAATGTTTCTGCCAATGATGATTGGTAGGAATTGAGCAAAGGCTTAATTATATTACTATCTAATATATATTTAATTATTATTATAATAAACTCACCAAGCCGAATGTACGTAATAATGCGCTATGTTGAGCACTTTTCACACCTTACCGAAAATCACTTAATGTTGTGTATCAAAAACAATAAGTTTATTAGCCAACAAATTGTTGATACGACATTTTACAAATTCGTTACACCAGCAGATACTTTGTTGTGTAATAGTTAACGGTGGTTAAGTTAAAGTGTTCGGATATCGCAATGATTGCTATGTTATAACGTGTGATCATCGAAAATTGCTATTTACTTCTTTTTGTTTACCTAACTGTTAAGACGGAGATTTAAATAGTTAATGCGCTATTTAGACACCTTTTATTGACATGGCTCTTTTCTGCGCATTCTGTATTCATGCTAACCTTAATACTCTCTGTTGATAATTTCCCTGAAATTAAATACTTTTAAAACGTAAAATCGTGTCATCAAAGAGCTTGATTGCTACACAAACTGTAACAAATTTGTTTGAATGACTTTAGCAAAAATTGTCGCAGTGGTCTTTTTAGTTCGCTAGCATCATAAATAAAAATTAAATCAGGTGCACAGTCACAGATTGTAGTACGTAAAATAATTTTGCGCTTAGAATTTGACAATTGAAATCGTAACAGACATTCGACCGTGCCTAACAGAAGATAAAATACTCACAATAGGAACACGCGGCTTCACTTCAAGCGAGATATTTTGATTATTTTGATCCATTGTAATAACAGCTAATTTTGAAGTGACGCACAAGGTTTCTGTGTTATACTTTAGTAGGTTTAGGAAAATAAAAACGTACTTAATTATCGCTTCTTATTTCTTAGTATCGTATGTAAGATAACTACTAGCACAGGTAATTACCATTTCAACGAATCGCCAAGGAAATAAATACCTCTTGGTGGAAATGTGTATGTTGCGATCTATTCGTTACGATTACGAGACATTACTATGTTTAAATTAAAACTCCTTAGTATCTGGAAATGTAGTTACTAGGTAATTTTATAATTATATTTTAGGCAGGATCTTATTTTTTTTATAAATTAAGTATAACTGACACAGTGCACATAGTACATTATTAAAAGCCGGCACCAAATAAAGATTACCTCAAATTGTATTACAATTAACATGAAGTTAGGTATTTCAGAAACAAAATATAACAAATAAGTATTATACACTTTATTTTCTTATTAGGAATTAATATCTGCCCCCTTATTCTCAACTGTCGGAAAATATTCGAATTTCGGAAACTCTATACCTGTCACTTTTTATCGCTATGCGTCAAAGCGAGACGGCATGTGACTTTTCGAATCGAATCCGTGATCCGACAGTTGAGAATAAGGGGGCTGATTCAGTATATAAAGACCAGAGATTTTTTTTTTTTGACGACCGGCTGGCCGAGTGGTCTGTACCCCAGGCTACTCGGTCAAGAGGTCCCGGGTTCGAATCCCGGTAGGAACAAATGTTTGTATGATGAGTACGAGCATTTGTTTACGAGTCATGGATGTTTATACGTTTATTTAGTATATTTCTAATATCTATATACATATTATTATCATTAGTTCTCCGTTATCTAGTATCCATAACACAAGCTCATAATGATGCTTACTTTGGGCTAGATAAGAGGTGTGAGTGTATAAATATTATTATTATTATGGGTATTTAGAATTTTCAGCTTAAAGCTGGTTTATGCTATACTTACGGGCTTGTACCAAGTAAATGTAGTGTGTGATGTGTTTATGTTGAAGATGGTGTATTGTGTATTATTATTATTATTTTATTCTCAGAATAGTGTAAATTACTTTAACATTTTTACGTGTCAAATATATTACTACGAGAAAGTTAATATCGAAACTAAATTTAGATAATTTAAGCAATTAAATTTATTCTTACAGGAAATGCATGCGCTGAATACCCAACGATTGTACGTGACAAGTTTAACTGAAAAAGTGTTATATTGCAGTTTACAAAAAGCGGTTTCTGAGCCAAGGTTACGGTTCTACAGCCCATTGTCCACGTTAATAACTTCCTAATCATCTAAGTATGAAAGTATATTTTTCTTTGTTCATTCATACATAACATTTTGTTTTCTTGCTCAACTTTGAGAACAAACTTCACGACACATTTAAGTGATGATGGTCTAGCTAAGCTGTACTTACTTGCTGTTAAGAACTCAATACCAGCGAAATAGAATCTGACCTGCACAGCGATAAATTTTAGATGTGCTATGTTATTGTTTGTTGACTTTTTCATAAGGTCAAACAACTCCTAGACAAATCGCTTCACAATGTATAAAAGTTGGAAGTACTTAGAACACGTAAAGTTATGACATTATTTAGCAATATGAATGACAAAGTTAGCTACTGGTCATATTTCCAAAGCACTACGTGCGTGACTGCAATCAATAGAAGGGATATTATTCGAATTCAGACTTAATATAAAACGAAATAAGATCTACGAATTATACTAGAACCTTTATGAAGTCACCGGAGGTATTTAGTGTGAGGGCTATTTATAAAAGTTATGTCAATAGTTTCCGTAAGACCTCCATAGCTATAGTATTTTATAGTTACTTTTTGTATGATTATTAGAAACTTATTCCATAAGTTTTTGTATGCCCGACTGTTTATAACCAGTTTTTTACCTGTTAGTATTCAAATTACCATGTGGATTATTATTAATAATTTACCTATAGCTACGTTATAAATATACTGAGTAAAACAGTTCTCAGACCCGGACCTAGGACTAACTTTTTACCTAGGACTAACTGCAACGACAGGTGTATTTGCAGTTATTTCCAGTTATTAGTATGAGTACAAGTAGTTTTGTAAATTATTCGAACACAAAAAGTTAGTCCTAGTTTGATTCAGCCTCATTATTAAAACAAGGATTCATTTTATTCTAGATATAGATTGGAATACATTACTCTGCGTCTGTCCCTCAAACTTCAGTGTAAAAACACTGATGAATTGTAATGTAATTTCCTTTGATTAGAAAGGGAATGACAGAAAATTTATATATGTGAACTATGGCTCCTAATTTACTTAACTTTTTTGTGAAAATTATGGTTAGATCAACGCTGACTCTACCTATATTGATTACTACATGTAAAGTACATACATACATACTAGAGAAACATGTACGTTAGATATCAAATAAAAATTAGAGATAAATGTACTTTTATTAACCGACTTCTAAAAAAGGAGGAGGTTATCAATTCGACTGTATGTTTTTTTTATGTTTGTTACCTCAGAACTTTCGACTGGGTGACTGGTGATATTGATGATTCTTTTTTTGTTTGATGTGGAAAATTCATTGGGTAGTTTGATTTTTAAATCAAAATGACTGGAATAAGTAAGTCATCTACGTATGCGAAATTGCGGATTTTTGCTTTCCTATGAATTTTTTGTGAAATGATACGATAGTAGAAAACAATATAAGTTGACGGTCACCCATCTAGCTTTGATCTTAAAAATTTATCACTAAAAATTGTGAAAAAAAATTTAGACAAAAATTAAAACCGGCTCCAAAATAATTGAAAAGGATAAAATAATTAAATTTTAGTAGGTGCTCATCCCCTAGAAACATTTTTGGAGTTGGTGCTAAGTTGTTTCCAGAAACAATGAATAGTGAAGTTAATTTTTTTTTCTTAATAACCACATATATTTCCTTTAGCCTAGGTACGGTAGCGGGCCGTCAAGGTGTATTACCTACATCAGTTTCATCGCTGACGAGAAAATGCGGTACATTAATGTCTTTTACGATTAACCTATAGCTTCAAACGTGCAAACTGACAAGAAACTTGGTCTACTCTTAGCTAGTTATTTTATTGTTATCTGTATAGTGACTAAGTAAATAAAATATAATAAAATGATGAAAATATCGTTATTCAATTACGCCCGCCAAGAAGCTCTTTCGAATCGACAAAAATCCCATATTATGTCTATACCTCGACGTAAAGAGAGTCGACGTAGAGGGAATGATTCAATAATATTAACTGCCTAACAATGTTATAATGTCTGTCACGTGTCACGTCTGAATTTACATAATCCAGCAAAGTCATGTCTGTCGGTCTGTCATGTCTGAATTTACGTTAGCTAACAATGCTACAATGTCTGTCTGTCGTGTCTGGATTTACACCGGTTTATTTATTCGTTATTTCATGAAAAGTATCACACTACCACTACCACGACGACGACGTGCTACTATGTATCACTTTATGTTGTGTGTATGTAAATAAATTGTTAAATAAATAAATAAAACTGTAGTATATCTCAAACAAGTGATATATTACCTTGATACTAACTCCAAAGATTATTTACTACCCTGTCACCTTATTATGATATAAACTAATTCGAAATGCACCATTGGTTGACCATTCAATTTCTCAATGAACAGCGTTTGAATTATTTCAGACAAATGCAAGTAAAACACATACTGCAAGCATTTCTGGCGTCATCGGGCTCATTCTGACCTTGACTTAGTCGACACGCTTCGAGGGTCGCAGTATTAAGTCGGTATAACTGCCAACTCTTTTACTGATTTGTAACGGACACAGGATTTACTCCTTTTTTATATTTTATATAATTTGACTGCTTTACCAAAACAGACAACGCAACTTTTATTCTAAAATGCTTTTTGATAAGTGTCTGAATATTTTACTATTTTGTTTAAGATTCAAAACTAAAATGACCTGACATATTACAATTTACCTGAATCCAAATATTCTTTAAATAATTTAAAACTTCTACATAATAAGTAATAACTAATTGTTGTTAGAGCCTCCACAATAAGATCGCGATAGCTTTATTACCAAATTTAACCAGAGTCATAAGTAGGTAAAGCCTACAATTATATCTGCAATACAGTTTCGTAACGGTCGGTTGAGAGTAACATCGACTAATGCGGCAAACAATGAAGTCGATTGACCGACTCACGTTTTACTGAACAAATATTACCACATTTAGGAACAGCAGGTATAAAGTCATATTTAAGTATTGATATTAAAACACCTGGGTACGAGTAGGTATAGATAGAGCCTTAAAATCAAATTCCTTCACCACAAGCGTGGGAAACCAACCATGTCAAGTTGAAAATCAAGTACATTTTTAGCGTTCAAAAATTTAGATAAACATTTGGTTTAGGGTGTAGGTACACATTTATTATTATTAGTCAGACCACTTTATTTGGTTAAGAGAACATTTTACAGTATGGTCCGAAAAAGCGGGTTAACTTTTCATTTATGTTTGCTAGATTCACCTGTATAGGAAGGCAAGGGGATCAAGTCAATACAGCCATGTCATAGGTATTTTCTTTGATTCTGCAATTAATGCATTGTAATGCTAGTGTAACACATTTCAATGCATCTTGGGAGAGTTTGTGCCAAATATATAATGACAGTCTCCATGCGAAGCCTATTTGATAAGGTGGATAACCACGATAAAATTAACATCAAATTCACTTTTATTACAGTGATCTTCCGATTGCACGTCAACACAAACACTTGCTTTACAAAACTACACTAATTTTATAACACAACATTCGCTCAGACAAAATTTTGTAATGATTGTAATTAAAATCTTCACTGACACCATAAAATCCCGTCAAAACTCCTATTTACTTTTTTAAATGTAAACAAATCAAACAGGTATGTACAACAAAGAAGTTTAAACATAAAAAGTTTCTCAAACCACGGAAAATGTAATGAAACAAGTTTCCCTCTTCACAATTGTAATTAAACCTTATTAGCGCGCATCTGTTGAATAAATCACTGAGTTTGTAATTCGTTAATTAAACGTTAAACGGATGTGCATAAAGTAAAACTAAAATTGCTTTTAAAAAGTATTGAAATTAACGCAAACGAAGTCTAAAGACTAGCTTATTTAGTAATTTAATACAGTAAATTTAGTACGGTTATTTTTTTTATTAATTTGAATATCGTTGTCTCCACATTCATGCGACCATGCAAATAAGTTTTTTTTTTTTGTAAATAGGTACTTAAATTAAAAATGCTGTTACATTTACATTATAAATACAGAGAAAACAGTAGGTACAGTTCAACATTTGATTATGGCCAAGTTGATCGGAGACCCTTTCTACTAAACTAGTGCAATGGTCGCAACTTTGAGTCCTACCTAACAGTCACAGATATTTGATTTTTTTTTGTTTCATGATAGCCGAATACTCAACAATGTTCAAAATATTCAAGCTGGCCTTTTATTTTAGGCTTACAGTAGCTTAGAGCTACATAAGAAATTGACAATTGTCATTTTTATCAGTTTTACTGGCAATAGGCAATCTTAAACACGACTTGTTAAAAATAAATTTTAAATCGCGAATAAAATCAGCAGCTCCGTAGAAACAGGCCGTGTGGGTATTAATTACCATTTAGTACCGACGAACCAGCTAATTTTTTTTTTTATACCACTAAGGTGGCAATCAAGCATACGGCCCACCTGATGGTAAGCGGATACCGTAGCGTAGCCTATGGACGATTTTCGCGAGTTTTTTTCAACAAGTTGTGTTTAGTCACCAGCACTGCAATCTGATCAATCATAGGTATTTTTGATGCAAGATTGACGCTTTCTCATCATATATTTATCGGAAGCACACTAAACATTATTCTGATACTTGACAATAAAATTTTAATTAGCGACGTGTAGGTATAATTGTGTAATAAATCACATTGTCGATTTCAACAGTCATTAACAATTCACGCTGCATGTATAATTGTTCTTCACGCTCGGATTCACTCCATAAATTAATAAACATATTCATACCTACTAACTAATATGAAATATTCACTACGCACGATATGAGCCGGGTTTTAACGATGTATTGAAATTAGCAACATCGGAATGTAGAGTCGACATCACATGAAATGTTACCAGTTACACTGTAAAACCATTCCTCTTACGTCTGCACAAGATGGATTTGATATGATCTGTGATTTATATTTGAAGTAAATTTTAAAGAGTACTGCTATTTCGTAATTTAGTTTAGGCAAAGCGGTATCGATTTCGGGATCTTCAGAATGGAAATATAACCAAAGCAATACTGTTAACATCAACGCTAAAACAGCTTTGATTTCTATGTCCTGTTATGTAAAGCTCAAGTACCCCTATACTATAAACTAACTAAGCTGTGCCCGTGACTTCGTTTGTTTAGATGTCGGAAAATAACAACATATCGCACGTATGTGGGTAGATTACATGGTTTTTCTTGCGTATTTATTTCATTAGGGATTTAAATTATGTTTATAAAAACACTTTCGCAATGAATGTAACCTTTTTTTCTAGGTAATGTTTATTACATTACCTCGAAAAAAAAGGTTATAGTGAGCAATGCATTCATTGCGAAAGTGTTTTTATGTGTGTGTTTGTGAGTCTTCCTTAAGAGATAGACAGATGCTATTGCGCACTTTTTTTAGAACTTTTAAAGAAAAACAATTCTGGCATAGGTACATGATTTTTGCGTAACTTAAACTGTTAACGCAGCGCACGCAATGAAAGTTCTGAAAAGGAATATTTTTTTCCAGTTTTTCCAACATTTTTCATTGATGCTCAGATCCTGTTAGGTGTAGCGCAATGTTATATAGCCTATACATATAATTCCTCAATAAATGGACTATTCAACACAAAAATATTTTTTTAATAACTCTTCAGCTTTATAATATTAGTATATAGATATTTATGTAAGTATTTATGTAAGTATATGTAAGTTTCTTTCAATTTCAGCGTTGAATTTTCATAATCAGGGAATGCAAATCTCGCGAGATTGGGGCTCAAGCGAGATCCCGCGAGATTATGAATAACAATACTGCGAGATCTCGCAATTATCGAGATCTCGCAGGATTGGCAGTTTTGTGAATTTTTTTTGCAAATAATCACAATATTTGAATAAATTAGAAAAAATATATAAGTATTTAATTGAAAAATGAACACACTACACACATAGACTTTTTGCATCAAACATTGTTTGTCTATAATTTTTAATAAACTTCTAAGTAGTAAATTTTGACGAACATACATATCTATCAAATAACAAATGAAAGAAACAACCAATATTCTCTTCTAATATCAAACAAAAATCTTTTAGTAATAAAACAGTTCTTTTATAACAAACAAAACAACGAGAAGTAAAAAAAAAATAAACTTTTAGCTAAGTTGAGTTGACTTTTAAAGCCCGATAAACCAGACACAATTAAATTTTAATTGTTATTTCATCTTAAGTTGACGTCTGGGCATTGAAGGATTAAACTGAGATATTATAATCAATTAAATAACTCCGTCTGTGTCAGGTCGCGCTTCAAATAAGACGTTTTTATGTTCGAGTGCAATCTCGTTAAACTCGCGAGATCTCGCCCTTTTTTCGTCCGAGATTAATCTCGCTAAAAAAGGACGAGATCTCGCGAAAACGAGATCTCGCGAGAACGAGATTGCATTCCCTAGTCATAATAGATTGGTGAATCCATTTCTTGTCGTAGAATTTTTAAATCGCGAACTAAATGTACCTTTATTAGTCAAATTGTTAATCATTATTTATATTAAGTTAACTATTAGCAAGATAATGCGGATGCAGGCACTTGAAAAAAGCTATCTATAGATATATATGTAGGTACTTATACTTACGCTATAGGTATAGCGTAACAGAATGGACTACCAATATTAACCTATACTATTATATAATTAATAGTTACATCTAAAAAGTAACTAAAATAATGAATAAAGTACAGTAAAACCAATAACTAAGGCGCCCGCTCTCTTTTCTCGTTAATTGTAGCGCAGGGTTAATAATTGTAGCGTATTTTATATTTTTAAAACAACATATAACAACATATATTGGAATACCTTTGTTCAAATTCAAATTCGCAGGAGACACAATCCGCATTATAACAAAGCATCACGTAAAGTACCTACTGTGGTACTACATATTAAGTTTCAACCATTATCCCCTAAGATAAATAAACACTCACAGATGGGAAAACTCCGTTCAGCTATCTTGATATCACCTTCTTAATTTCGTTACGAAATGAGCCAGATCCTTTGTGCATATTGTCCGTTATATTAGTTTATTTTCAATTATCTTACAAGTGTTCAAGAAAAACTAATTGGATATAGATTATCTACCGACTATCAATTGAAGTTTCTGTCCTAAGCATAAGGTGTATGGTATGAATGAATCAGCTGCTGTGACACAGACAAGACAGTGTTTCAAACCATAGAGTCACCGTTTTAGCTATGGAACCCCAAAAATCGTGGTAATGTTTTTGAAGAGCACCTAAAAAGTACTTCCTACGTTCCATTTCGAACACTGATTGATATCAGTTTCCATTGCACATGTGAGTGGTGAACGGCCTTCGGCAGCTCTCGATTCGATGGTATGTGGCCTCAGCGCCTCTGTTGAATAGCAATTACTTAGCAAATCGATACCATTGCTTTACGATACGAATTTATCGATTACACAACGCAATAATTATCTTGATATCAAAAGAAAGAAATCATAAATTTAATTTTAAATTTTCAGTTAATAGTTATTACAGATGAAAATCTACCTACTTAAAACTTAAACCTGTCAATATATTATATCTATACATGTACAACTGCATATTACAATTTGTATTATATGACGTATTGTGTACTATGTATGTATGACTGTATTTAATTCTTGCTCCCAGATTTGTCCTTCTTTGTTAGATTTATTTCACCCTGTATTGCTTGTACAAGCAATTTCTACAAGTACGTTTTTGTGTTTGTGGGTTTGTATTGTTGCATTGGTTCTTGTGTTCAATTAAGAATGTTTTTTATGTATCTCGAATTATCTACCTACATACGAATTTAATATAAAACATTATTATTATTCATATTCTAATACGATTTTCATCATAATATAAAATGCCATACCTTCCTATGAGTAATTAAAATAACTTAAACCTGTACATAATCAAACGCATACAATGGATCCATTGAAAATATTTGTTTGTAAACAGCGGGCGTCACTGAATAGACTGACCTACATCGAGATAACAATATATCAACCATCATTGTCCGACAAATTTGAACCTTATTTCGTGGCGAATAAGTAAAATACTTCCATTTATTTTACGATTGTAACTTGTAAGTGTGGTCCAACTGACATTTACTACCACAGCTTGTTAAGTTATGCCCCAAGCTCAATATCAAGGCTTGGAACTAGTTTCTGGGTGTAATCTCAAAATGACTGAGGTCAAGAAAAAATAATCGTGAATGTAATTTGTTTCTCAACACTCTTACTTCATAAATAAAATCTTTTTTGCCCAAATATAATTTTAATGGTGATACATTTGTACTATTCATAGTAAATTTTAGGTAATAATTGAAATAGGCCGTCCGTATTGGCTACTACTAAATACAACATTGCGTATTTGTGTCTTCCGTTTTGCGAATCCACAGAATTGTGTCAATTGGATTAGTAGTTGATTTTTCTTCTTGACAAAACACACATTGATAATTCAAATATAGTTATTGTGATGCATTTTCAAAATATATTAAAAAAATAATATTGTGAAAGGACGCGGGCTCGAATGGCTCTCCACAAGACATATCTTTTTCCGTACATTTTTCTAGATATAAACAAAAGATAATAATCTCCAAACTTCTAACAACATGCAAAAGCTCTACAGTACTCTTAACCACAATTTTCTGACAACAGAAATTATCCAAACAACAATAAAGACCGCATGACATTATACAGGAAGGCAGAGGCCAATATGGCGCACGAATGTCAATTTCCTCGCCGCAAATTGAAAGTTTAAACACTACTATGTAGGGTCACCAGTCACGTCTTTGACCCTTCGTATAAAGCACGACCTAACAACGACCAAAATAACTTCAAGTGTGTAGCTGTTACGAAATGGTTGCTTACTATTTAATTAAAAATTATAGGTTTCAAATAACAATGCTTTTATTATCTCTACATAGTAAAGTGAGTATTAAATTATACATAAGTGATATAATATTAGAGTTAGCATCAAAACAAAAGATTGTTTATTTAAATTAACTCATACAGTTTTTTTGTCAAAGTTTTTAATGTCATTTTCAAGTGTGATAAAATTATTATTATTTTTAATAATTTATCTTAAAAATTCGCTTTTCACTCCCGAGCGATTCACTCCCAACGCGTTAATATCATCAGTCAGCACGTAGTTGCATTAAATAACAATCATTTTAATTTTTCATTAATAACTGATCTTCAATTTTTGTTTATTTGAATTTCAACTTTAAAAGTGATGTTTAAGGCCACAAAAATAATTTATAACAACAACATAACAAAAATAATTGTGTTATTTTTTAGGTTTTTTTGTGTTGTTTACATCTTTTTATGTGTTCTCTAGGTCATCACCAGCAAATAAGTACTATTACCTGCGCCTATGGAATGGTAATGGATTAACCCGTCAAGCGTCAGATTCCGGACACAATTTATTTTCAATTGTCATAGCCCTCCAGTTGGATAACGCCGCTTAAGGGGTTGACATATCCTACAGACACTCAGAGGGCAAATAAAGCTTCCTCGACGAGTTATAATTTGACGTCTACCTTTTAGTTGTGAAGAAAATTTTACAAAATAGGTAAAATAGTTAATAACGACATTTTACTACTTATTCGAACGGATCTACAAACGACGGTAAAAAAAACCGACAAAATATTGCATGTTTTTAAGCACTATAATTAATGTGTCATGTCATGTAAATATGTTAAATTACTAACGTAAAGTAGCCGCTCATGGGCAAATGTTTTCTTTGCAAAACATTTTGCCTTAATGGGACTTTGATTGCGACTATTTTAGTTGCGCCTGCATGTAAGTGGCGTTTACAAACTAAAACAGCTTTATAATAGAAGTTTATTATCATAGAAAAACAATTTTCACTTATTGAATTTGTAGCTCGTAATATTATTATGGCAGCCTTTTATTATAAAAAAGAAGAAAATCAGAGGTTCTATTGTTCGAATTTCAAATCCTGTATTTATGAAACAAAAAATAGGACACCTAAACATCCTGGGAATCAATTGTTTTATATTCATAGGTTGTGTTTAGAGGTGAGGCAAAAGGCACCTTAGTGACCTTGCCACTGTAATTATAATTGCATGTAATCGTCCCACGGGGTTATTACGCCGACGGACTATATTAAAATACTTATGTATGCGAGAGGAATGGAATCTAAATAAATAATCATTATGTCTAGTACATTAAAATTAGTTCTGTAATACCAAGCAATGCTAACTGAATATCTGTACAGGTAATTATTATTTGTTATGTGCGTATTGATAAGTAAACTTAATTCATACTGGCGAAACCTTCACCATTAGACATAAAAGAAAAACAGCTAAGAGCTGACTCGACAGAGGATTTCGTGGCATTTCCTGTCAAAAGAGGACTACTTTAATGTAGCGTATTTGAATCTCGAAAATAAACAGCTACGGTTGAAATACATATGTTCAATATTTTGAAACTTAAATATATAGAACAGTAATAAAATATCTATAGTTGTACTATATGTATATTAAAACATAATTGTAATAATTTTTGTGCGTTCATTTCGAGGGTGTAGGTTTGGTAACCTACACCCTCGAAAGGAACGCACAGTGTCAATTACATCTTTAGGAAAAATTACAGTTTCCGAGGTTTTTTTAAGCAGGCGATCCGATGAAAATGGTTTATCATCCGATCCGATAGCTTTACTGGTGCGTATTTTAGAGACTAGAGATGTTCAACCCTGCCCCGTATTATTAACAAGGCTGTCTTTCCCTTCTCATCGAAAGACGGTAAACTGCTTCACGGGCGAAATAGGAAAATATCACCGCCTTTCCTACCAACACCTATACCCAGGCGACTCTGTAAGCTATGCTGTGCGCCACCGCAGCGAGGAGCTTAAAGTGCTCCTCGAAGCTCTACCGAAGGTCCAGGACCAGGCCTAGGTACTTTCGGTGCACCTCGACGGGGATCCGGACACTCTCCACTCAGACCTGCGTCTTGGGGCTTGGAAGTACATGGCTCTCGATTTGGTGAGAGCCAGCTACAGCCGTAGCAGGCGAATGCGCCGGACGAAGATATTCGTGCCGGCCGACGCAAGGTGGACCGCCTCCTCCCATTCACGCGCCCTTGCCGCGACTAGTGTATCATCCGCAAAGCATACGACGTCCATCCGCGGCAAGAGTGCGCCGCACAGGACCCTTGGTTCCATAGTAAGGGGCCTAGTTTGAAACCCTAGGGCACACCTGACGCCATCGTCCACGCGCGCACTCATAGAGGACGTTTCTTCCGCGGAGGTAGTCCTCCACGCGGACGCATAGGTCTAGAAGCACTCGGTGGAACTTGAGTACCTCTTCTATGCACACGTGGGGAAGGCTATTGAACACGTTCGCGATATCTAGAGATAGCCCGATGACAGCCTCTCCTCGTGCTGTTGCCGCCTCAAGGGTACTATCAGCTAGTAAACATCAACTAGTAAGTAATATATGAAGACCGATTTTTCTCCATTTAGCTGTGGAACTCGAATGAATCAAGAAAGTTTATAAGATATCAATACTGCGCATTCCATTCTTCATGACGGCTTATGGACCTCAACCTTCAACTATACACATTGTCCTTAATAGCGTACATTTGTAATAGTGCTTTAATATGCAGCGATGATATTACGACATCGATAACACGAGCTAACATGTGACTCATAAGCTATAAATCAAATCAGACATACAACGTATTTAGTTGCATTACCTCCTCCTATATGGGAGACCCGACTCATCACGTCGGGGTGAGTAAGTGCAAAATGCGGTAGGCGCACGGCGATTGTGAGCCGTGATGGTGGCTACTGGCTACTATGTCATTGGCTATGTCATATGTCCTACGCTAATACAATCAAGTAAGTCATGTTAATTGCAAGGGACAATAGAGCTTCAGTCTCTTAAATCTTCTTATCGGTGAGATCCGTTGGAACTTGTGGAGGGCCGGAGATGATGTACCAGTCGCTTGGTTGTGAAATTGCCTCAAACGTCGACAAGTCTGGCGGTTGACGTAGAAGACTGGTGAAATGTTGGAGCTTGTAAAATATACTGATGTACCGCGAAAACTTCTCTTTCGCAGTATTGTGATAGTGTATTTTCTATATCCTATCTCATCAGCTCCGTGCTTACATTTTAGTACTTTTCGCGGACCAACCATTTCTCAGTTACTCTACACTAATTGCCTATAGGTTTAGCGCTATGACGTAGCCACTACATCATTCAAAGTAATAATAGATTCAACAAAATATTCTTTTCTTTTGCTCCCACAAAACTAACTAAATTGCCTTTCACTATTAGAAAACTACTCCTACAATTTGTTAACAAAAAATGCCTAATCGATAAAGGTAACGGTATTGACTTGATTAAAAAAGCCGTTAATACTTCCTCTTGTGTTATCGACCGCTGTATGTATTTGAATGAAAAGTGTAAGTACTAACATCAACGTGAACATTATTGTAAATAGTTGATTTGAAATAAATAGTTTATATTTCTGAATTATTTGAAGTGCGACTGTAGGCACTGAACTCTACTAAATCAGTCGTTAAACTTTTTTTGAGAATTTGAAAAGTTCCAAAAGTCCTTTATTTGAAAATAAGAAATTGCGCGTCAGTCGGTAACAAAAGCTCGATAAAAGTTTTATCTACAATTAGATTTCATGTATTGATTAAGATTTCGACTGTTAGATACTTATAGGTCTTCTATTTTTTATTCGAGAAGGGTGCTGGATGGCCAACAAGCGTACGGTTCGCCTGATGGTCAGCAGTTCCTGTAGCCTTATACGCTATTCGTCCCTTGGGTATTACTCACGCGCTGCCTACCCTATCAAAATTAAGAGAAAGCGTTGTGTTAACAGGATAGGAGACCAGTTCATTTCCATTTCCAGTTCCCCTTAACAAAAAACCCAACAAAAGTCATAACGCCTTCTCTGTGAGCTCTGGCGACTCACTGCAGGAGCACAACTTTACAAAGGAGGGTTTTTAGTTTTATTTAGTGCGATCTTCTGTAAAGTAGTGGTTTTTACTTAGACAGTATTGAAAGACTTATCAGAATATAAAAAAAAATAATGGCTGATGTCACGTACATCAATACAAAGTAGTATAATAATGTGAATATTTTAGTGACCTATTACACAAGCAAGAGTAGTCTTTCAACTGGCATTTAAATAATTTAATACTCACAGATGACTTTTGACTTCTTAAACATTTACAAAGCTCAAGTCATTTAATGTGTTGATCCGCTATGGTGATAATGTGACAAGTCCGTTAACCGAGTTCGCAGTAAATCTCGTGATCAAGCTATTACTGTTGTGGATGTAAGCAGCACATTAAACAGCTGTACTGCAAAAATAGCCCATATAACAACTGGATAGAGTCAGTCTATACTTGAAAATATAATATTTAATGTTTTTCCAACAAATAAAAGTTGCTAATTTAGGAAAAAAGAATGAAAATTTGTTTGTATTTTTTGTATCATTAAATGTGGCTAGAACCAGTTGCAATAGCGATACAAGAGGAAACATTATACGATAATGGCGTGGTACCGATAACATTAAGAACAAATTCAATTACTTTTGAAAATTGAGCACACATCGTCCTTAGTTTGTCAAGCCGCATAAACTCCCGTCTTATAACAATTAAAATGAGCATGAATCGTCGTTCATTTGTCAAGCCGCGTACAACTCTCGCCTTATAACAATTCAAAACCAACACCACTAAACAACTTGTGTAATGGGAACAATAGCAAAATATTGAACAAATTCTATGCCTTGCCTGGCAGTTTCCAAGTCCAAACACGGCCGTACGAGTATTATCACCACGTCTTGAATGTGTGTCAGTCGTCGGAATGTATGGGAGTGCCGTGTTCGGTCGTTTGGTTGAACATAACTTTTTTAAAGAATAAACTGCGATTTCAAACTTTATGTATGTACTATTAAGAGCACAGGTGTCTCTTAGTGGGACCGCTAACAACCGAACTAAGTGTTTATTCACGAATAGCACATAACCAATATGTTGCTGCACGCACGCCATTTGGAGCGGTAGCAAATAAAAGTTAGGAATTGTTTCGTTATAGTCTATATACTTCATCATTTGTAAGATAATCGATCTTTCAACTTCAATGTACACATCATCCTCGGCTTAAAATATTACTGATTTTATAATATTTACTGTTTTACAAACTTAAATATAACACGATTTTACTCATAAGTACTCATTATACCTTTTTTAGGTAAAAACTATTAAAACATGGCTTGCCTTTTTATCTGTCATAATAATATAAGTGAGAGCTACAAAACAAGTTCTAACAGCTCTGTATCTTGAATAGGGTTGATATGTGTCTAAGAAATTTTAAAGTTACGGTATTCATAATTCAAAAGTGGATAATTTTCATTTGTTTTTCATTATTGGGAAGAGAGAAAAAGAATAAAATGATAATAATTAAACTTAAGTTAATAAGTTAACTAAGACGCATGGCAATCACGTCCTCTTCTATAGGTCATTCACCAAACGAACCCAGCAAATAAAGCAATCAAGGGAATCAGAACGCAATCACTAATTGTTTGTAACAAGTAATAAGAGCCACATAGTAGGAGCGGTTAAAAGTAATAACAGATCGTGGGTCGGTCAGCCGTGTCATTATGTAGGATAACCGGCGATTACACGCCTCTTGGACAGGCCACCGCGGATGGGAAAGCGTCTACGGTGTGTTCGTTCTCTAATGGGGTCTATTATATAGTAATATATTCTGTGGTATAAAGAGATCACAAGAAAGTGTAGATATCTAATCAAATCCGGATTGAAGGATCAAGGCAGGCTATATTTTATGAGCCGAGAAACTGATAATATGATAAGAAAGGAAGCTACAACTACTATTTATCAAGATTGGCGTAGACGACCAATCTCCTTTCTACACAAGCACCACTGTTTAGATTATTTATTTATTTTTCTTTTTATTCACGCGTCAGCCTCGACGTAAGATACAAGTTCACAAGTTCATATCCCATCCCAGAATATTTATTTTAGAAGTCCATACTCTTTTCTTAGGTCATTAATTGTCATTGTGCTCCCGGGAGTCTTACCGTCTTACGCGGGTTAACAATTTATAATTATTATATCTTTGAACCATTTACAATAGTAAAGTTATTTAAGAAAATAAAATTGTTACTCAATGCTTGCGGTTGCTTCTTCTTTGATTGTTTCGCTTGCTGTTACATCGTCCATCTACTATTTTTATAATAGTCTAGAAAGTTTCATTCATAAATAATCCTCCTTCTTCCGCTCCTAATAATTGAAGTAAACATATCTCAGAAGAAAGTAAAAAATAAAAGTGAATGTAATATACATTATTGAGTGGGGAAAAAATATGTATTAGGTTGAAATCTGAAGTAGCGTTTCGTTTTTAACCCCCAACGAAAAAAGAGGGGTATTATAAGTTTGACGTGTATGTCTGTGTTCAGGCGTTTGATGACTATCCCGCTATCAGCTCATTTCCTTCTTGACAAAACCGTTTTACTAGCTTTGACAGATTCTATTGATTTGAAATTTTGTTTACTGTTACTTCGTTGGTATTTCCAAGACATGCTAACCTTGAGCTGATCCTGTACCATCAAATTTTCTGCGGGATGCTCAATTCTTCAGAAACTTTTAGCAGATATAGCGTGTTTGGGCTCATAAGAATAGTCTCAATGAGATGGTGTTAGATAGATGAGTAAGGCGGCCGGGGTTACTTAAAATTTTATGTTTTTTAAAGTAGTAATAGGCATAAAAATATTCTGTTTTGCATAATATACATTAAGATAAGAACTTAGTGAAGGAATTTAGGTGACTAGAGCAGTTGTGCATACCAGCACTGCTAATGGTCTGTTTCCAAGAACTGTACATGTATTGTCAGCACATTATATTATAGCACGTTATGCTTGATAACAGTATGACCTTGAGACCACCCTTATTCCGTTCGTGATAGAGGCGGCTTTCGTAGTGCCACTGTTACACTTGATAAGCTGTCATCTGTACACTTTAACTACAGTGATGCTTTAATATTTATATAATAATAGTAGTGGTCGCCCGCGGCACCGCCCCCACAGATGTCAGACTATCACCTTAAGAAATTTCACAAAAATCGGAAAACGTAACCGACAGACACAGGTTAGGTAACATAAAGATAAGATAATATTAGTTTGGATCCATTGACAACAAAATTTGTTTTCATAAAATTATAGTAGGTAATTTACTCTTAAAAAATATCTTTGAATTAGGTGAGACATTAAATTGAATGTGGATACAGTATCACATTGTATTACGTTTATTTTATTAGTTTCAAGCGCCGATTCCGTTAGTGAGGATTTCTTATATTTTCTATTATATGACAATTAATTGACTCGAACTTTTATAATGATTTTAATGGAAAACAATTAATAATGAAATAGTGGGCACGCATAAGCAATGGTAAAAATATAATGTTGAGTGATCTCTGCTCACTGTAGCCCTGGTCAAAGTGAAATTACGAAAGAAAGTGATAACATGACAAGCAAAATAAGTGATTTTTCCCTTGTTATTGCAGGTGTCTATAGGCGCCGATAACCACATACCATCAGCAGGTCAGGCAGCTTGTTTGTTATCTAGGTGTTTAAAAAAATATCGAGAAAGAAGTTGATGCATTTTTTTTTGATGTATTAATATTTTTATCACATCACCATAAAATATTGAATAGTTTTGTTTTTTTATGTTTGTTTTTATTTTCGTATTTCATTTGTTAATAATTTTGATCTAATGTCCCCTTTCGAC
The DNA here is from genome assembly GCA_947347705.1 of Nymphula nitidulata. NCBI lineage: Eukaryota > Metazoa > Arthropoda > Insecta > Lepidoptera > Crambidae > Nymphula > Nymphula nitidulata. The sequence goes on from OX374631.1 coordinate 10,404,411, forward strand.
ATTGCACTGTATCTAGGGTATTGTATAAACTAAAAGAAAAATGAAAGAAGACAGAAATCAAACAAACAAAAATAATAAAGTCACGATTTTAGATGTCAAATATTTCTCTGTACGTTTTTGTAATAACCTTTTAATAAGCTTAGAAAATTTAGTTGCATAACGTCTATCGATAAGTGTCTCTATCATCTACGGACACCATTCATTACTTGTTAAAGAGAAAAAACTGTGCGATATTTTCAGCTGTTTTTAATATCATTCACGTATAAGTATACATACCCATAAATTATTTGATACAGGTAACTAAATAGTTTTTACCTATCAATCTTAATGTCTTTCGAAAAATGTTTTATCTAGAAACAATTATTCATGTCATGTTTTTTCTAATTGTATTTCAAAAATTTTAAATGTTACCAATCTTTTAGACCGTTGCTTATAAACAATTGCAGAATAAGCAATACTGAAACTTTTACCAATCAAAAGAAACTGAAAAACGATAACTGTTACATTTACAGCCGTCGCCGCCTTTAGCCAACTAATTCAGATTATGTAATGAAATGTACACCGATCCGGTTTTTTATTCTGCTTCTTAGGTAATTAAGTGTACATTACAAGCGACTGAGTGAGTTTTAAGCGATGAAATAAAGTAACATTACATTTTTTTTTATAAAGTGGACTAAAAAGGTACCATTTGCAGAAATCAACAATCGATAGTACAGTGAGCAATAGAATCATCTGAGCTCCCTGTGCTCAAAAATAAGTGTTTATCAAAATATTATTCTAGCACTACAATGACAAAACCATAATTAAAACCGACTTCAAAAAACTGAAACATATTTTTGGAGTCAGTGCTTTACGTTCTATTATTTCTGGAAACAACTTAGCACCAACTCCAAAAATTGTTTCTAGGTGATGATGAGACCTACTTAAATTTATTTATTTTATCCTTTTCAGTTTTTTGAAGTCAGCTTTAATTTTTGTTTATTTTTTTTCACAATTTTTAGTGATAACTATCTAAGGTCAAAGCTAGATGGGTGACCGTCAGCGTTAATTGTTTCCTACTATCGTATCGTTTCACTAAAAAGTCATAGGAAAGCAAAAATCCACAATTTCGCATACGTATATGACTTTCTCATTTCAGATTTTTTTATTTAAAAACCAAACTTCCCAACTAATTTTGAAAAAAATTATGGGACCCAATGGCAACTATTCCGCATCGAACAAAAAAAGAATCACATAAATGGGATCAGAAATCACGGCGTAATTGCTGTACATAAATAGAGAGAAAAAAACATACCAACCGAATTGAGAACCTCCTCGTTTTTGAAGTCGGTTAAAAATAGTATGTTGTATAAAATCGAAATAGGTTCACAAACACCAACCTGAATGGCTAGAGCGCAAATTGTTACGAAGTAAATGAGCTTTAAATAAAATAGGCAAGTTATAAATGTTTATATATTTATTATATATGTATTTTAATAGGAAAGTGATAATGTGTCCAAGAAAAATTCATTGAACTATGCTAAAATACCACAAGACAAAACAGTTGCCAAGGCTTAAGCAGCCATTATAGGGTACGATGTAACCTTAGGAATATCAAAACAGTTCTTATGTCAGAGCCACTGCTGATTACACCACATACAAAACGTGCTACTTCCTCCCAGTTCCGCTCGGTTGCCAGCAATACAATAACAAGTTTGCTGTATGATTTTTAAAGATACTTTGGACCTGTTAAGGACAAAGGTTTACAAATATATAATATAACCTAAATACATTATCGGCATTACACTTCAAATTTATTCTCGATTGTCGATCTGTCATACATAACCTTACTCAATATGCGGTAAACTGCTATAATCAACATTTTCAATTAACATACAAGTAATTGCGCTATGTGGCCACAGTTCAGTTGCTATATTCTATCCAAACCGCGTCTGCGCTAACCGTAAAGTGAGGCCCCCAAAAAATTTGTTATTTGTAAAGTTTTTTCGAATAAACATAGTGTACTGAATTTTGTGTTTGTTTAAAAAGACTACAGCACCTGACCTTCAATACTCAATATATTTATTGCACTCCACAATGTTTAGTAGGTGTTACATTATTATAATTAGATCATCATGGACCCTGTCGGGCACGGCAACTTAGGCGAGAGGAACACTTATTTAGAATATGATATTACACATTTTTTATTATTATTATTATTTCAAAAATATTATTATTAAATTGTTAAAATAATCGTGTTATTTATTAAATTTTATTAATATGTAGGTACTAGTATATTTGAGTAAATATAGAAGAAATTTAAAAATTATAATGTAGTTGATTTATCATTTTAATTTATAGATTATCATTTAAATATTCATTTAAGCTATAGTAATGCTTGCCAAGCAATAGTTGTTTTATTTGTTTTACAAAGTCGAGCCCCTTGTGTATATTTTTAATTGATTGTGGCAATTTATTATAAATTTTGATGGACATGATTTGAGGGCCTGCAACACCTTAGGAGGAGGGGACCTTATAACAGATCGACGTATTGCACTCTCGAAGTAACCTATTCTGCAACTGGGAAAGGATCTTCAGTATCAATTTCAATTTTATTGCTTTTCCACAATGTGATCCTTAAGGTCTACAAATTTATTTAGTCTGTACATCATGGACCCTGTCGGGCACAGCAATTAGAAGGGAGGAGGATATTTCAAGTACATAATATATTAATTATTTTTTGTCAAAGTCGTTCAATTCATTACTTTTATATAAAAGTCTTCACTGTGCAGAAGATACTAGTGTTATGAAAATGTACTCTATGATGTTGTTCCTCCGCTGCTCATTGAGAATGCATTATATTTATAGCACGGGGACTCATCTCCGATACCAACGCGAGAATTGCTACAAGCGTCAAAGCGTCAAAACGCGTAGAGTAAACGGAATAGTTAACTGACTACTACTCTACCAGTTTCGAGACTTTCGAGTACTTACTCTACCTGTTTTAGTTATTACTCTACTCTACCAATCCTAATTACCCGTGGACAGTGCCCATAAACACTACGGTAACCGCTTAGCATCCATCCATCCATCTCCAAGCATTATTTATAATTCTATGAATTTACGTAATGAAGTATATACTTTTAAACAAGCCCACTAATCAGGTACTTATTAATGATAAGCAAGTGCTTATGCACGTATGTAAAACAAATTACTTGCTTTGCATGTTGTTATGCAGTTGCTTAGAATCTAATTGAATATGGATATGAGGTTCATACCAGCATAAAACCATGTATGTAATGTAATTTATTCAACTGTACCAACACCATAGCGTAATAATTACACTTTGCCAACACAAAATTACTCGAAGGCCTTGCTTTTTTATATGTACCTGCTGTAATATATATTTTTAAGTAGTAATTTATACAGAAATTTCTTTTATAAAATATTGACAGGAAAAAACTACCACGTCTAACCTCTCTTTAAAATGTTATTAGGGTTTTGACTGAATTCTTAGTATAAGAGCCATACATTTTCAGAAAAATGACATCGTAATAGTGAGGGATACCAGATTCTATATTAATTTTTGGCATCATCATATAATAATTATAGTGTAAAGAAAATCTTCCTAACATCAATAGCGCCCTTGGCATATTAAAATAGTTACGGCAATTGCGCCTACGCAGCCTCAACAGGACGATCACCTCAGCAAGGTCGATGTACCTCATTCTGACTTCAAAGAGTAGGTACCCTTTACTACCGATTATACTGCGATGGTTCTGTAAATTACATGAAGTTAAATTTCTTGATGTAATTATTTCATGAAGTTTATTATTATAATAAGTAATAAAAATAAGAACGATAGCTGGTTGAAATTCTAGGAAGGTTACTATTTATAATATAAATACTGTTTGATATTAAAAAAGATAAATATTTAGTGTAAAACTGTGATCAAAGGTGTAAAACATAAAATCTTATTTGAACGAACACTTTCAAAATAATAAAATTATTTATTATTTATTATTTATTTATTAGTACACGCGACATCCACGTTTCTCAGCATGTCTCCTATCACAGGTGGGTTGGAAGAGATTTCTTATAGAAATAAGCCACACCTTTTGTACTCTTTATTATTTTTTGTTTTCCTATTTTTGTATTTCTTGTGTACAATAAACTATTAAATAAATAAATAAATAAAAACAATATAGCCTCTTTGTGTAATTTGAACAAATTAAAAAACAACATATTATTATGATGTTATACGTTATTCTTAACCACATTACCATAATAATATGTACACACGACAGCACGTCAATTGTAACAGTTGCTCTACGAAAAACGCCTCTATTACAAATGCAGTAGGGGCGGTCAAGTACAAACTGTTACTCTTGATGTACTGTACAATTGAAATTTTGAAACGGCAGGTAATTGCACAGAAGCTATTCTAACCATGCCTAATTGAAAACTAAAAATATGTAGGTATGACTATTATGTAATTATAGTGCTAAGCTCACTGTGTGTAAGCGCAGAATACAATTCTAATGGACAACCGTTGTCTTTACAGAATAATGTGGTAATGACCCATTTTCGTGTCGGCCATTATTTTAAAACAAATTGAAAATGGAATACCTACACTAAATGAAATACCTAAACTAAATTGAAATATTCTAGCCTAATGTTTACTTAACATTTTATACAATATACTCTTAAAACTATTATGAGAATATCGAACAAAAATAACTTCAAAACAACGTTACTATTATATAATAGGTAGGTACTTGTGGATACGTTGAATAGAAATATCAAATTCGATCTATAAATAAAGACATTTATAACTATGATTTCTAAAACCATTTTGTTTGTTTTTATTAATACTTAAAAGAATTTCGGTATTTTTATTTATACCAAACATTTAGACAATCATGTATGTCATACATACGTACACAACTTTCACATCAAGATCGTCTCGGATTTGGTGAAAGCCTACGTGTTATGCAATAGATAAGTGACGAATTTTCTGCAATTAGAAAACTACTGTAAAGGCTTAATTCGTGTGCTGTATTAGTTAAAGTATTATTTACATGTTGGTATATGTACTACGCTACACATGAGCACATAAGGTATATAGTAGGTATATTTTATTGCACTAAATAATTTAATCAATCATTAATGACTGACTACAAAGGATACTCTACACGGGTAGATTAAACGGCATAGTAGCGCGGTAGAGTATTAACTATACTATACCAATGTAGACAGCATTGTTAGAGTAGAGTCATCATCATATCAGCCTATGATGTCCACTGCTGAACAAAGGCCTCCCTCATCGATAACCATTTTGAGGGGATTTTGCCATAATCACCACGATAGGCAGGCGGGTTGATGATCGCAGTGATTTTCCAGTACCCAGACGATGCTGCTGCCCGTCATCCGGGGAGGATTATCCCTTAGTCGATTTTTACGACACCCACGGTAAGAGATGGGGAGGTGCTATTCTAGCCCTGCACCACACGGGGTACCTACTAGTAACTAAAACTGGTAGAGTAGTAGCCGGTTCATTCACACAAAATTTACTACTAGAAGATCTGCCAAGGCAACTTAGACAGAAACAAAAGATGTGGAATGCCTGTTGTGTTCTGGAATCATATTAAATATATAATACTTATTTACAATTTTGTTTCGCATCGAAACATAGATAATATTGTCATAGTCTAAAATCAAAACAAATTATCGTACGTAAAAGACATAAGGAACACTAAATTGAATAAAGCAATTTCATAATAATATATTCCAAATCATCTTTCAATATTTTCCGTCACTTTAATTAAAACAACAACTTAGTCGCACAATAGATGCGTAATGTCCAGTGCAGTGGGTGGGTCCTTCACTTTCTTTGAAAACTTTCACTTAAGCGACGCCTATCGACAACACAATATAGAAGTGATGTTACGACAGAGAAGAAGGAGGTCGATGATAACTAACAAATATCTATTTTTAATTTTATTTTTATTCTTACAATAAATGTTTGAAAAACATTGTACTGATACTTAAAAAATTAAATAAACTAGACATATTATATTAGGACCTGAGGCCTCAAATATTATGCCTCAGGACATAATTTTTTTTTAGTTGATGCTACACTTTCTATTTGTTTTTTCTGAAAACAGCTTAGCACCAACTTCATAAAATAACTTTTTATGAAATAAGTGCCTTACGTTAATTTTTCCTTTTTAGTGTTTAGAAGTTAGTTTCATTTTTGTTGCAAAAACTTTATAGTCAATTTTCTTACACAAATGGGCATTGTTCTCTGCCCATACTTATTTTGTTCGCCCAAGAACCATGCATGAAAAATTTTGTGTTTAATAAGTATATTTATTTGAAAAATATCTAAATGTTTTGTACTGTTGTACTAATTATTTACTTATATCGTCCCAAAACGTTATGCACTATCAAAATATAAAATTACCTACCTACTTACTGAATATTAGTCTCACTGCAATAAAATTAGTAATATAATAAAATAGAGGTAACTAGCATTAATTTTAATTACTTTAAATGTGTTTGTAGGTAAGTAGGTAGATAGGTAGGTAGTCTGACTTTGAAATAAGAAAACCTACATTTATTAAGTAACTTAGTTTTCAAATGCTAATAATTATATTTTTTTTACAATTAACAAACCTAGTACTTAATTTTTAAGTCTAATTAAGTTTACACTGACTGCACAAAACAGCTTTTATTGACTGGTTAAGTAAGTGATTTCTCCAACATTTTCACTGCAAAGTTGCTGCGCCGCATTATGATAGTTGAGTTGGAAACAAGAGAGCAAAGCAACCTGTTTATTTACTAACTTGTAAAACATTTTCGCTTTTATTAAATAAAGAAACTCAACTAAAAATTTCAATCTATTTTTATATTTTTTAAGATTACTGTTAGGTAACTACCTACTTTGGAAAGAAATGAATATCACATTTAGTTTATCTATTTCAAAATGAACAGGATCTTATAGGGGAGACAAGTCCACCCTTGCAAACTAATTGCAAATATTTCAAATAAAGAGCATTAATGATAAAGAGTAGCTAGTTTAATTAATTATCCATAAATTTCCAATTTTGATTCACCTACTGAATGAGATGATAAAACATCTGATTCATTAATTCTAATGAATTATACTTGTATAATTCGCAGGTTGTACTATAAGTGAGTAATAAAAAAATATTCTCTACAATATTCCTGTGTCCAATTAGCTGATTGACGGCCCACGAATGAGCCTCACGCATTTTTTTAAATTTTATTCAGTTTAAATGAATCCGTTGCACTTTCGAATTTAAAAAGTAAATTCTATTCAGTAGCGATAAGAACTATAATGAAGTACCTACAACAAAGTGGTTAATTGAGTAAAATGCAATCTTATTAATATATTAGGTAACATTAGAACGGCGACTGTAAAGAGTTACAATTCAGCAAGTGTGTGTTAAACAATGAGTGCATAAGTACTTTCTCGTGATATTTCGATATCGAATGGAGAATGAGAAAGTGTATATTTACATAATATTTATTGATGACTTATCAATATAGACACATAACACCTACCTTAATTTATCTAGACACGATTCCGCCCTCGTGGATGTTGGTTATCGTGTCATAAGTGGTGCGAGTGTATTAATATTATTATTAAAAGGTAACATTTGCCTTTTGTTAAATAAACGCAACTGACAGATAGATAACGTTACTTTCGCATTTATAATATTATCTACCTATTTATATTAGGTATTTTTATACAAGATTTTTTTTATACAACTAACTAGATGACAAACAAGCTGACGGTAAGCGGATACCGCCGCCTTTAAGCACCTGCAATATCAAGGAAAATCACTTAATATTGCAGGGGCGTTGTCATCCTGAGGCCTAAGATGAAATACTTTATTGTAACAAAAACATTAAAATGTGATTAAAATAGCTTTTCTCACCTTAACTGGAAGTTTAAAATATTTGTAAAAATATTCTTTCGGATCATTATGAGTGGTGAGATAAACGTTGCTATAAAAACGTTGGAAAAAGGAAAGAAAGCGGTGAAGAAATTAGTAGGTTATACCTAGTGCTCCGGTGACGTAGTGGTAATCGCGTCTGGCCGGAAATCAGGAGACGCAGGTTCGTGTCCCGCCTGGAGCGTATATTTTTTCATCGTTTTCTTTCTTTATTTGTAATTGTTGCAATAAATAAAAAGATGCTTATCTAAGCAAAAATAGTATACGTTAGTTGTGAAACCAATCGTCTGTAATGTTGCTATCATTATGAGCGACAACGACAACGCGTGGCGGCGCGTGGGCACTGAAAGCATGGGTTGAATATCAATAACTGTCAAGGAGTTTATTCGTATATAACGCTATGAACTAGGTAGGTACAGTACAAGGCTTAAGTGGTAAGAGATAAGAGACTGCAAAATAGATATAGCAATACTTTAGTCCATTTCAGTTAACATGAGTACTGTGACAGTTCAAGTTCGATAATTGTAGTGGTGTGCCCCAATGAAACCCAATCGATTAGTAGAAATCTAAAGGTACCATTTTCAAAGTAAATGGAATCGATGTTTTATACGACAAGATGATAGACGTGTTGAAACATCGCCGATTATGTTTGATTCATTGGGTCAAGCCCTGTAAAAAAAAAACCGTTCCACACATTGCGTATTTTTAAAATACTAGGTAGGTACAGGTATTTTTCAATCGCTTTTTTAATTTTAATTCATAATAGTTATGAATTGAAATTTCTTATTTAAATTTGGAACTGGAACATATTTGTTGTATTTTTACTAGAACATTGCAATAAACAATTTATGACTAAGAATTTCTTTTTTGTTTCTCTAATACCTAGCTACGTAAAACTAAAAGTGCTTAGAAAATAAAATATTAAGCAAACTATTAGCAACTTATAAGTTTAATTATATCTTTTCAAAATAGTGTCCATTGACACCAATACATCGCCGCATCCGATGCAACCACTGAGAAAAGCACTTTGCCCACTCATCCTTAGAGGTTTCTTCGACGGCCTTTTGAAACGCAGCCGCTGCTTCCTCAGCGTCCATAGAACGTTTTAAGAGTTTCAACCTTTTCACGGCTCCAATTAACAGGATGGAGTTTTTGTTGGTCAAATTATGAGATATTCACTGCGCACAAATCTTCCAGACCGCTAACTGTTCATGGAGGATGTTGTGTACTTGACTCATACCGATGCCTTAGCTTGTCCGAAACTGCTGATAGGTCACCTTTTTGTTAGTCTCTATCATACGCCAATATTGCATTCATATTATTTGTACTTACAATATACCAACCTCTTTTTCTAACCTAACTTAAAAGACCATAAAAATATAATTGATCAGCAAAACTCAGATCAACAATTGACAGAGCATACTAATATTTTTTGTTGATTTAATATCCACTTGCCTTTGATAACTAACCAATGTTTAACTGCCACTGCACCCAGGTTTGAAGAAACATCTTCAAATCGCCTGTGTTTTCTACCATACTCCACGCCTGCATTAGGCAACGGTAATGCACCAAGTATAACGAAATACTTAGCCACGCTTGGGTAGTGAGCCCGGACTGATTGCAGGCTCGATTCTGCTATGTAACGTGTGGCTTATGATGAAGAGAAATTGCACGTGTAAATTCTACGTTTACATTAATTTCGCGAGAAAATTCGTACTTAATCGGTAATCGATACGTGCTATACAGATAAATACTTACGCGAATATAGGCGACTTTCAAGTCGTCAAGGAAATAGCCTTAATACTCGTTTTCACTAACGTTTGCTAAGCGTTAAGAGTCTCTTAGCGATTTTTATCTCAGTCGATCTTAAAGGCTTTGCCAAACAGAACGCGTACTTAGCGCGCGTCAGAGCGCCAGTCTGACGCCGCGCCGCGCTATAGCGTCGAATTGTGTTGTACTATGAACGGTATTAGCATTCAAATAGAGCACCGGGCGTTGCGTACTGTTAGCGCCGGTGCTCTGTTTGACAGCTAATACCGTTCATAGTACAACACAATTCGACGCTATAGCGCGGCGTCAGACTAGCGTTCTGACGCGCGTTAAGTACGCGTTCTGTTTGGCAAAGCCTTAAAGGAGATAGAAAGAGACAAATGTCGTTAAGAGTCACCTAAGCCTAGGGAATGGTTAGTGAAAACGGACAATAGATTCCATTTATAAACACAATACACCTTCAACTCCTACGGTCTTGCAGTTGATGATGGATGGCAGTAATCGAAATGCTCGTTTTCCTCCCTAGTATATAAAAATTGTATACCTATCTTGTTTTTAACCGACTTCATTCGTTTATAAAAATAGCGGCAAGGGACACGTGCCAACTCTTTGGTGATGCCTGAAGAATGTGACAAAAGATAAATTACTTAAATTATCTCCCAGCTTCATGACACAAAAACTGTTTAATTGTAACTAATCAGCGAGTACACACTCAGTGCATGCATTTCCTGCGTGCCTCTGCGATAGTATTATTAAAATATAAAGAGTAATGTCATTACCGTGCACAAGCTGATGTTAAAGGAGATGTTTCATATCCGGCCAAGTATATGTATAATGTCTCAAAAAATCAGGACAAATCTCCTGAATCCGGGAAAAATACTAATAATTCGTTTTCATGCATAGTTTGTTTGTACAAAGGTTTAAATTTTTCGTCGATTTCACCGTTATTCACTATTACAATATGGCGGGCGGCATAGAAGTCAACTAAACGTCACCAAAGTGACATACGCGCCACGGTGAATATTAGGCTATGTTGCAGTTTTTTCTTAAAAAAAATATTTTTTGTACCACAATATAAACACACAAAATATTTTTAATTCAGAATTTCGTAATTTTGTACTTAGTTCTGAGGTTAGGGGGGTTGATATCGTAGCATGTGAGCGGGTTGTTTTTATTAATTTAGTTGGATGTTTTCATTAGTTGAGTTGGAAAGTGGTCAGAAAGGTGTCAAACTTTCAGAGTAACCATTGACAAGGAACACAACAACCATTCGGAACATACTGTATAAGCAACTCTAATTTTTCTATGTACAATTAGATAGAACTAGCTGATACAGTGCCAGTTTACAAAAGTCTTGAGTTAGTCTTGTGCTCTATTTACCTTATCCTTCTGTGTCCAAACATGTTGATCAATGTATACCTACTTATGTTGCAACACATTAATTACTCAAAACAGTTACGTAACCCGCGCTCATGCTCTATAATAATATAATTAAAGTCAGTATAAAGCCTTATACGTTTTAAAGGTAAGTAAAATCGCAATTTATCTCATTACATAAAGATCTGTAGGTAATTACTACTCTCACTATATATAATTAAGTTAATCAAAACATCAATCACTATTCAGGACAATAGATATCAATGAGGTCAAGTAATGGTCAATTACTTTAGTTAAGACTGCATATTATCTAGCAATTGCTAACTAACATTTGAAGACACCATAGACCATTTTAAAGAAAACTTCAATGAGTAGTGAGCTAAACGTTGCTATAAAAACTTAAAAACGTTAAAAAAAAAGGTGAGAAAGCGGTTAAGAAATTGGTAAATTACACCTTGTGCTCCGTCGCGTCGCGTCTGGCCGGACCCCAGGAGACGCGGGTTCGATTCTCGCTTAGAGCATACAATTTTTTCATTGTTTTCTATCTTTATTTGTATTTTTTACAATAAAGTAGGCGTTATAAACGCCCAAAATAAAACATTTAAATGAATTCTTAGGATGTGCTTAGGTATATGATCTACATAGTCGAAAGTCAAACACACCTTTCTAAATCTGTGTTTTGTCCATTCATATTGATAACACGAGATACACTGCAAATTTATATTTTGAGCAGGTATGCACATGCAGACGGCAGCATATCAAATGTAATAGTTTCACTACGAAAGCCGTCTCCATTACAAACGTACTAAAAGCGGTCTCGGGATCAAACTGTTACGTGTAATGTGCTGTCGACTGTACATAAAAGCCCCATTGTATATGTATTTCTCACACAATCTGCCATTAAAAGAAAAAAAGCATTAAATACAATCTCGTCGAACAGGTTGCAACAGAATTTCGATTCACACCTGCTCCTCCAACCCAGTACAAGAATATGGAAATAACACATTAAATTTCAATTATATTTTTAACGGATTGCGAGATACATTGGTTTACAAAATAAAGATTAGAATATAATAGAATAGAATAAAAAAATATTCAGCACACACGATACAAGAATACAATGTTATAAAAAGCGATACAAACCAAAAAAAACCTTAACTTATATAAATTGTATTGCGGTACTGAACAGGAGCCCAACTCAGCATGTGTCGGGCGCCTTAGACGCCATGACGCTGGTCAATAAGTGTAAATAAGTGCCCATGTCTATCCAAACCTATTAGTGATAATTACGCCTAAGACGAAAACCACTCGAAAATTTCAATTATAGTTTTAGCGGATCGCGAGATGCACTCGTTTATCTACAAATCTATTAGTGATAACTACACCTACGACGAAAACCACTCGAAAAGAACTAAGCTTTTATTTTAATAGGTATAATCACAAAAAGGTTATCATAATCCAATTACGATGGATACTTTTATTCATTTACATAAAATTTATGATGAATTCCCGCCTTATTCAATACAAAGTGGCTTATGTGTGTGTATAATTTGAGACCAAACAAAAACTTGATAGGCAGTGAATGATGCGAAGACAGGTATGTCCATTCTTTGGAACAATACAATACTCATTGATATAATGGTACGGTCAAAATAATCACACAGAATGAACATTTTCTCATTGTAGTTGTATTCGTCAATTCTTTTGCCATATTGAAAGGAAACATCGTGCCTAAAAATGGCCGAAAGAAAAAATATTTAGTAAAATAAATATTAGACAAACTTTCCTTAAGCATAACGATTTGGTTATTCAAGGTATATTTGTGCGAATGTTAAAATATAAGGCAGTACTAATATTTGGAGTCGGTGCTTCACTATCTATAGTTTCTGAAAACAACTTAGCACCCCTTGTTACTCGTATATTACCGAGTTACATTGCCAGCAATGTACTCAAGGAAAAAATATTCTTCGCACAAAACCGGGTAATGTATTAAGAAATATTTTTTCTTTGCACATTACCGATTACATTTCCAGTTTTGTACGAGGATGTAAATATTCTTCCTACATTACTTGGTTTTGTTCAAAGAAATCTTTATTCCGTGTACAAAACTTTTCATTTTTGGTAAACTAAAATAGGTACACCAGACACTTAAAATAATCTATAACTGTATGCTTATTGCTTTAGCATGATGGAATAATATACTTAATTGAAAATAGAAAGATGACTCGCATTGGGAGGGTATTTACACTACTCGGAGAACTTCCTAGGTTTTGTATATTTTGATACCTAACTTTTGAAGGTCAAAGCTAGATGGGTGACCGTGAGGTTATATTGTTTTTCTACTATCGTATCATTTCACGAAAAATTCATAGGAAAGCAAAAATGCCCAATTTCGCATACGTAGACGACTTAATTTTTACAGTTTTTTTTTTTAAATCATACTACCTAATGGATTTTCAAAACATTTCTATGGACCAAATGGGAACTATTCCGCATCGAACAAAAAAAACAAATCATCAATATCGGTTCACCCAATAAAAAGTTCTGAGGTAACAAACATAAAAAAACATACAGACGAATTGATAACCTCCTCCTTTTTTTGAAGTCGGCTAAAAACTACGGAACCCATTGATCTTACACTTAAAACTCAACAAAATATGGAAATCGTTAGTGTTTCATCGCAACTATTGTATATCGTATCAAAAAAGAGCTTTAAATAAATTTCATACAGCGTTAGGTACAGTCGGCAGCAAATCAAACGTAAAAGTTTGACCTTAAGATCGCCTTTACACTGTTCGTAATAGAGGCGGCTTTCGTAGTGAAACTGTTACACTTGATTTGCTGTCGTCTGTACATGGATCTTAAAACAACTAAAATTACCAGTATAATTCTCTAGTCTATGACTAAAATACCGGAAATGGTAAGTAAAAAAATTAAGAATGAAATCATCAAAACAAAGCAGATAAATATCTAACGGTGCATTTTCCATAAACCTTGCGTGCGGCAGGCGTGGCTTGTAATCGCAGCTAGTGTTTTTTCAATAGAGAAAAACATGTATAACTAACTTGTTCAACTATCAGAACGGTTTATAAATGCTTACTATTGAGAGAAACAAAGCAGGAAAAGGAAATTAAAGTTTATATTATAACCGATTATAACTGTAACGCGTAGAAACAAGTCACCTTCTAGGTATTGGCTAACATAGTGAACTAAATTCAAAAAATATACAAATATTAGACAGAAAACATTAAAGATGTATTTCTGCGGAGAGTAAGGTCGCCAGAACTCATCTGGGGAGCTTTATGTAGGGAGGGACTTGTCTTCTATGCTGTCAATATGATATAACGTTTCTCATTGATTTTTACAGAGGAGGTAACACTTAAGTAGTAGGTAGGTACATACCTCATGCATTACCTACAATAGCGCTACAGGCTACGCCCTAGCTAGACTATTACATTTTTATACTGAAAATCACAATATTGTTTTCTGATATTTAAAACAATAAAATCCTAACTAATTTATATGTATATAAATTACGTAATAGTCAGAAATAGCTTAAAGTATGTGAATGCATATGCTTTAATAAGTCCCACATTTCTAGTCTTGTAGTTAAATAAAAGTGAATCGGAAATAGACCCAACTATTAAACGCTAGGAGCAATGCCGTCACTGAGTTCGTTGGAAATTCGAGCAAAAAGTACACGAGCCGAGCTAATTTTAGAGACATCCTCCATAAAGCTGCGCACTGTGTCCATACTACTACAAAACGTTTATAGTTTCACTGATATCGAGCTCAAAATTCTGAAGACACTCTTTTATATTAAAGTACGAACATCTCGTTTTCGCAAAGTGAAAAGTTAAAGCAAAACGATAACTTTAGAGACTGTCAAACATTATGACAAGTTATAAAGTAACCATAGAAAATAGAAAGCGTGATAGTAAGGATCTGTGGTAAGGTGCCTCTTAAAATCGACATACCTATAGGTATGTCACGTTCATCAAAATATATGCTAGCTGTCCTTTTTGTATGAATGACATGCAATTTTTCGGACTTACAGATATAGCCCCATTTTATATAAGTATTTTACTTTATTTAAGCTTTTTTATACCTACTTTTATTTTATTCTAACGTATTATGACAGTAAGAATGTGCTTCCATAATGTTATTCTAAAATTATAAGTAGTCATAAAAAAAATTAGATAAATTATTCTAATTTTGAATTTATCCTTACCCACCAGCACAGTACCTACTTTTTAAAATTTCTTAATAGTAATAGCACAAATAACCAGTAAAAGGTATGTAGTAATAAACCTTTATTTTCGCGCAAACACGCAAAAGCTCGCATTATGTCATAGGCTTCATGTAGATATATATTATATTACATACCATTCTCACTATGAAAATACAACAAAACTCATGTAATGGAGCTAAAGATTACCTCAACATAATCAACATACAATTTGCTCACACGTGAAAATGGCTTTAGTCATTTGTTTAGCACTTAACAGCATGGCAACGCTGATGTTTCAGGTCTCCTTTTGTAGACACGAAGTCATGAACTTTAGCTATTTTAGTCTGCGTGTTAAATTCAATCTTAACTGAACTTATGCCAGTTGCATTTTTTTATACTTGTGAATGTTAACATTTAGAAAAATTTGTTGAAGTATTTAAAACAAGCAATCTACAATTACCTACTACGAAGCATTCACAATCCAAGAGCAACTTCATGTCAACCGGCAAATAAATAGGAACAGTGGTAAGAATTTTAAACAGGAATATGTCCTGACGTCTACTTATCTAAAAATAAAAAATAAAACTTTTCATTATGTTTTTGTGTAATTAAACTAAGGATATTTCCATTATTATCTGTAAATAAAGAGTAGAGCAATATTACAATGTCTACTTATTGACGTATTGTAGTTACGGCTACTATCCAAATTTTAATTCTTTTGTTTATTTTTACTAATCTGGTAAATATTCGTACACGAAATTGGTAAAATTTATTTTCGATTTATTACATTTAGGTACCTCCCTAATTAATTATTAAAACAATAACTGTAACATTAAAATCTCATTATAATTTACGAAAAATATATAGATAGGTACCTACTCACAATAATTTTAATACAAGTCATTATACATTCTACTAGGTGGTTGGCCCATTTCTACTTATGTAGGGTCGTCTGGGTAGGTTGTACCACCGCGTTTTCTATTTCACCCGTGAAACAGTTTGCTGTGTTTTGAATAGAAAGGAAAGGCATCCAGCATAATCACTGGGTGTCGAAAGAGGCTTGGAAGAATTTTGCAGTTTAAAAAGTGATATTATTATCTTTTTTTTGCCCTGTTTTGTCTTAGTTACGCGCAAGTTTTTCCGCTGTCTCTTGGTTTTGTGTGTCATCACGTTTTTGTTGTATTTTTTATATCTCAGTGTTTTTAATGTGAATATACTGCTCAACCCCTGTCTCTGGGTGTTTATTATTAGGCTCTGTCTCACTTTTTCACAATGGGCATGGTAGGCATTCCATCTTGTAAAGGCCTCAAGAAGACAACGCACAACCAAGTACCAAGTGATTTTTTCCTTGTTATTGCAGGTGTCTATGCAACGGTCACCACTTACTTGTTTGTCATGTGCCTAGTTGTACAAAAAACAAATAATTTATAGTTAATAATTAAAAGTAAACGTCAATAATGATTCTATAGTCCAATATGTACACTAAGTACCTACTTAAAAAAATACTAGGAGGTTTTTATGTATGCAGTAACGGCGACCAACAAGATTAGTAATGAAGAGTTAGTTTTTCGTTAACAGTCTAACGGTAGTATAAAAAAACTTTATTACTTCCATAAAATTATTTTAAGCATTTTCAGATTCACACCTTATCTAAATGTAATCTGTTAATCAGCCTTGCCCGTGATCTTCGTTCATCATGAGACAATGATGCTCTCACGTTTTTATCGGCGGCGCACGCGCAGTCTCGATAACGATCCGTGTCACCGATAGTCAGAGTGACTTCTTGCTATCATTACCACTAATTGTTCTGTAGCATCTGGTGTAACAAGTTTTTATTGCGTTAATCGATCCTATCCGATGCTAGACACGTATCAATTACCTATGTCATATTTGTAATCGATTTACTTACATACTTACCATTATTGAGATGCTTCTCTAAAGATTACACGAAATCAAGTTGGTGTTGCTTTATAATTAGAGAAAAATAACAGAAAAAAATGACAAAATTAAATTTCGTTGTTATATTTATTTCAGCTCATAATCCTACCTCTGCAATATTTTTTTGTTAGACTCTTTTTAATAAGGAAAAATATCTTAAATCTAAGTATAGCTACTACTTAACACTCGTAAAATATTTTTTGGAGTTGGTGCGACGCTGTCCAGATATAATAGAAAGTAAAAAATTTAAAAGTTCACCAATATTATTTTTATATTATTATTTTTTGCCTTTCAGTAGGATTAGGAAAGCGGTTTCTAATTTTGTTTAAAATCGAATTTTGCCTTAAGCTCGATCAACAGTAACGCAACGAATCCAATCACTCCGATAATCCAATAATCCTAGATTCTAAACCCACGTGTTTATTTCAAACCTTCGCTTAGCCGCGCTGTGGGAAGCCAGGCTACGACAGTAGAAACAATAACGCTGCACCTCCGTCCCGCCATTGTAATAGTTGTTTACCGAACCACGACCCGCCGGATCTTATTGGCACCGACATTGTTACCATGATAGGTTCTGATTTCAACGTTGGATTTGCAAGTACGTACCTAGTACCTACCTATATTCACTGAACTCGGACTATAAAGGTATAACTTTTTGTGCTGTTACTGTAGACCAGAATACAGATGCCATGAGGCTTACAGACTTAGTAAGTTAACACTCGGCAGAAAGAGTCTTCTGGCTTAGGATATGGTCTAGCCACAAAATCACAATTACAC
The DNA here is from genome assembly GCA_947347705.1 of Nymphula nitidulata. Taxonomy (NCBI): domain Eukaryota; kingdom Metazoa; phylum Arthropoda; class Insecta; order Lepidoptera; family Crambidae; genus Nymphula; species Nymphula nitidulata. The sequence goes on from OX374631.1 coordinate 10,422,468, forward strand.
AAGAGATGCGTTATTGATGTAGGCGGAGTAACATCACTTTAGTGAAAGGAGGCGCTTACTACATGCTTGTAATAAAAAAGTAGAGTACGAAAATAAACAGAAAAAGAAAAGATGAACACATTGAAAAAAGTGGAAAAGAATACGAAATACACCTAGTTAATAAAAAACATAGGTACTACCTAGGAGCTAGATTAATACGGAGCTCTATAGTGATACAATAAACCTAAAACAAGTAACAAAACATTATTATATTAGCATTAAAGACAATTATATTAAAGGAATAATATTTTTTACTCAAATATATTTTTTCTCTTGTTACAGATTAAAAGTATGTGCACACTGTGAGCCATGGATCCCCTTACGTGGCTATCCCTCGGGCTGCAGCTAGCAGCGCTTTGCTCCATAGTGGGTGCTCTGCTTCTGTACCTGCTTCGGAAAGTCAGAGTGGCGGAGGTGCTGCCTGTGGACAGCGCGAAGACTGTCCTCGTAACTTCAGTGGACACTGCGTTAGGGTTGCAGGTACGTTTAATCAAGGAACTGGACATGCAGAACTGATGGCCGATTTGGATAAAGCGCGCCAAAAAAGGTAGCATAGAGGTGTCATCCACTAAGTGTAACCAAATAAAATTTCATTTTTGCAGTTTCAGCTTTTATGACATAGAAATTACTTAATAGAAATTGACTCTCTGTTTCTGACGTCATCCTAACCAGTCAAGCATCAGATTCCAGACACAATTGATTTTTCAATTGTCATAGACCTCCAAAGTGAACGCCGCTATACAGATTAATATTTAGTTAATGATAATGGAGGTCAAAAATGGCATATTTTAGTGAGTGCATTTGAAATAAAACCATTTTACAAAATCACTCAAAAGACCCAAATCAATGCCAAACCTATTTATTGACTACAATGTTACATGAATAAAAATACTTAATTTCTCTCTAATGTATCACCCATTTTAGATAGGCACTTCCCTCTGAATGAATTTCGCAATGTCAAGATGATTATAATATGTCGGTTGTATGTCCTTCAAAACAGATAGCAACATACCTCAGCGGTAGAGGCTGGCGAGTGATCGCTGGTTGCAGACCAGGCGGCCTCGGGGCCAGACTAGCGGAATCCTGGCTTCAAGCCCATGCGGCCGCTACGCCCGAAGACCAGCCTCCTCCGAAACTAGCCACCCTGGAACTAGATGTGGCCAGGGAAGATCTATTGGAAGAAGCGGCCAGAGCGACTGCTCAACATCTGCCGGCTGGTGAACATGGTAAGTTTTTAGTCCTTCTTCGCCATCGAGGCTACCATGGCCCGTAAACTAGCCTCTCCATAGCCTAGTTACTATTAAAAGAAACGGCTAGAGCTGCCTGTTCCTTAACCTGCCAAGCATCATATTCCATACACAATTGATTTTTCAATTGTCATAGATCAATTTTATTTCCAGAGGTATAAGGTATCACGCCGCTTGACTGATATATACAATGTGTTAGAAAAGTGCGAAATAAAACGGTATACCTATCTATAAAAAAATCAAATTGAAATTGCTAAAAAAATTAGCTATGCCATACAAACAAGTTATTAAACAGCTGCCTTTTTTCGCGATCACCAGCACTGTCATCGGCTTTTTTTTCGAGAGCGTTTTCCCTTACACCCGTTATAAATAAAACAAAATTAATGCCCGATTTCCATTGTAACCATTCCCTAGGCTTAGGTGACTCTTAACGACATTTGTCTCTTACTAAAACTTTACATAGACTAAGTCGCCAAGAAATTCCGATAAAAATTCAATACAAAACAAAACAGTAAAAACGAAAATAATAGAATAATAATAATAAAATTTAACAACCAAAAACACAAAAAAAAATGCACTGCCCGGGAATCGAACCCGGGTCGCAAGAATGGGAATCTTGCATGATACCACTACACCAGCAGTGCTCGTTAACTAATGACAAAATTAGTATAGTTAAGAAATTCAGTCAATGATAATTATATACTAAAAATTATTTCTATATAACTTATTTATATTAAATTTTCAACTCTCGGATATCCACATTTTAACCAATGTGCAGTTTTAATCGCTCTGTAGAAAATGTGTCACCACGTCAAAATTATTCCCTAGACAAAACATAGGAGGAATTATATTATGTCGAACTAAAAACTGTACTAAAAATAATAAAACAGAATAACGTAACGAAAATATTAAAATTATTAGTTTGCATTGCATCTTTTTATGTTAATACAGCGCCACCTATCGAGCATAGTAGTCGCTAGGTAGTAAGTGCCAGCACTTTATTAGCATTGCACGAGTACGAGATAGCGGAGACGTGCTTAGTTAGCTTTCTGTAGATGGCGCGTTAAGTTTGCTTGCTTTTGGAAATAATACTTCATATTATCTCTTAGTTGACACAAACTAGATAAAAACTATATTTTTATTTAGATTGCGAAATAGGATGAGATGTTCTTTATTATCATGTTCATGAAAGTGTACGACTTCTAAAAACATGCAGTTCGTTTTCTAACAAATACCTACAAAAAGTAGATGAAAATGTCTCTGTAACGATGAGAAAACTTGTAAGCTTAGGTTTTTAGCTTATATCGCATAATACCCTATGACCCTATGAACAAGATACCTATGGTCTAAGCCAGTCTAAGGCCATAAGAACAAGTCTATGTGTGTCATCCTAGAGATATTTGGTCCATTTTCTAATAATTTAATAGCATATTTGGGCAATTTATAAATCCGCAGGCTATTTGCCAACACCATCTATCTAGACTTAAGGCGGGATTGGGACCTTTTAATGAGTTACGGTTTTTTGTATGGCATTGACAGTACATATACCTATATTATTTGGTCCATGTATTTACTTACCTAGGTAACTGTTTGTTTACTTCATAAGTTTAGCTTTACAGAGTGTAGGTAGGGAATTTTATGAGCAGTTTTTTTCGAGACTTGATAATTTTAACAAATTGTGCTTACGATGACCAGCACTGCCATCTGCCTTCGTTTGCTAGAGCGTTCCTTATACATTCTGTATACAAAGTATAAAGATAGGTGATACATACCAAATAACTTATATTGTCCTACTTAGGTACAACTTTATAAATTAGTAAGTACCTACCTACTATTAATGTTATTTATTAAATAAATACCTAGGAATTTATTAAAGATTAAATTGATTTATTTAGTCCAAGTACTAAATATATCAATTTAATCTTTACCGATAAGATGGTACCTAGTTATTTTAAAGTTTCGATGAAATAACCCACCCACTGTCTTGAAAACACGATAGCTATTAGCAGGGATGATAAATAAAAGTAATTATTAGATATTATTTGTCATCACATTCTCAATTACGTATTAGGTAATAATTATGTTGGCAATAAATTCAGTACTTAAGCTATGTTATTAGGTTTTTCATTCTCTTTTGTTTACCTACTTAAATATTCGTAACTACACGCAAATTTTGATTATAATGTTGGCAATATATCTATTAATTTAAATTTTCTGTTGCAAATAAAATATTAATGAATGTAATGTTCCTGTAAAGGTATCTGGGCAGTGATCAACACAGCTGGCAGCAGTGGTCGTGGGGGTGCTTCGTGTTGGGAGAGCGCCCTGCGCGGCAACGTGCTCGGCGCGCTGCGCGTCGCGCGGACTTTCGCGCCTTTGCTTGCCGCCGCTGCTGCGGATCACCCGCATGCGGGCAGGTTGTTCTACATCGGTAATTTTTTTTTCTATTATTTTGGCCTATGATATTGGTGAGTAGGGACTTATCTACACTCGAATAAGCGACACAATTCAGACTCCTGCCCTAGGGTTAGGTATGTTTGCAAAATAATCGCTGTAATAAAACTGTCCATTAAAATTTAAAAAAAATTAGCGACGAAATCTGGAAGAATGTACCAATCGTTAGATGAGTTTAATTATAGATAATTAATAGTTGTTGGATTATTAGCGTCGTGAGTCGTGCGTGTTGCAAGTTGCAGGAGATTTTTTATGTACACTACAGTTAATATAAAACTTTACCATAAATATACGAGTACTTACAACACAACAATAATAGCTGTTTTTGGCACATACACTAGAAAAAAAACACGGGAGGAGTTTGGTGACGTAGTGGTTTGAGAGCTCTGGTTTCGATTACTAAAACAATGCAACTTTCGCCACTGTCGAGCTCGAGATGGCTGAGTCTATATTCGTAATCTCGAGATTCTCCATGCTTCCGAAGGCACGCGTTAAGCTGCTGAAACAGCGTGGTTGTGTTATGGCCGTGTAGCTCCCGTGTAAGAAGACCTGTGTCTAGTTTGGTGATGGTGATGACACTAAAAAATAAATGAAGCTTAGGATTCTAGGTAACCTTATTATCGTTTCTAAACTCCAGGGCTAACATCAGACACCGCATGCGAGAGCCTATCGCGACCAGAAGCGGGTGACACCGGCGAGACGTGCGCGGGCGCAGCAGCGGCACGATGGGGCACGTGGGGGGCGGCGCGGGCGCTCCGGGCGAGTCTAAGGGCGCGACGGCTGCACGTCGTATTGTTGCACGCGCCGGACTTGTCTGCGTCGGAGATATACGCACCGCCTGCGCAGTTGATCCCGCCTAGTCAGCCTGCGAGGTTAGATCTCATCGTGTTTTGTCAATAACTATTCAATTGGTTTAAGTTTTCTCATGGTCAAAATTGTAATGGTGCAATGTAAAATCAAAAATATATTTATTCAAGTAGGCTCCTAAGAAGCTCTTTCGAATCGTCAAAAATAACAAATTATGTATTATCTATTTAAGAAATGCTCTCACAATGTCATATTGTATAACTGTCTATCATGTCTAAATTTAAACCGGTTCCATAAGTTGAACTACTGAGAAGACTCCGGCAACAAACTCATGTAGTGACTCTTTTCAAAATATGTAGTAACAATTGTTGTGGTTACATTATTTAAATATTTTGCTGTGCAGTGAACAGAAAAAAAAGTAAAAGTATATCAAGTTAGAAACGATGTAGGTAATCATGTAGTGGTTACAGCAATGTCGCACTGTTTCCATGCTTAGGAATGGTCACTAGAAACGACTCCATACATACCAAGCCTACATTAGCAGCCTATTGCTATCTCAACATACAAACAAAAGCACACAAACCAAAGTTTTTATTTTTTTATACAACTAGATGACAAAGCTGAGGGCCCACCTGATGGTAAGCGGTTACCGCCGCCTATAGACACCTGCAATAACAAGGGGAAATCACTTGATATTGCAGGTGCGTTGTCATCCTGAGACCTAAAATGAAATGCCGTCCATGCCTAGTAATTACACTGGCTACCTTTCCCTTCAATCCGAAACACAGAGAACTGTTTCACGGCTGAAATAAGAAAGGCGGTGGTACCTACGCAGACGACCCTACATACGGGCCTACCACCTAATAAAATCATTATCCTTTGAAAAAAATTAAAGCGTTTTGTTGTTATTACAGCCGACCAGAAACTCCAAGCTCTGACGTGAGCGCAACCACAGCAAGCTGTGCAGTAACCATGCCCGGTGAGGCTGCGGAGTACAGCGCCAAGGTCCTTCCAACTAGTGCGCTGAAGGTTCTAGAAGATGCGATGACCACACCAGGCCCAAGAGACTCCTACTACCTCAAGATGAAACACGACTCTTGGTTCACGAGAATGCCTTCTTTGAGAGTCGCATGAATGTAATGTCGATATCGGAGTTGTGTAGAATACGCCCATTTACAAAGCGCCTAGCCAATTTATAAAGCGGAACTGTTTTGTGTTTAAATTAAGTTGAGTAAATACTCAGAGGCATTGCGTATAAAATAAAGATTAGCGAAAAGATATACTTACCTAATCTAAAATTTTTAACTCGGATATTTTTTTAAGTACCTAAAGGCTTTTTGTCCAAGTAGTAAAGTCGTGTTTGAGCCAAAAAAGGCTTTGTAAGGTGTTTCGGTAGCAAAGATGCTACCCAAAGAAGCATAAGGCATACCTTATGGTAAGCTACCCAAAGAAGCATAAGGCATACCTTATGGTAAGCAGTAACTTGCCTATAGACGCTATTGTAATATCGAAAGGCCTCATGGGGGAATTAAATCACAGCGCTTCCACGATGTACTTACTCCGGTGACCTACTCACCGGAAGAACTCAACACTTCTAAGTAGTTATTCAGTTTACACTAAATCTTAATTTCCAAACTGTACATTAAGTAGATTAGGTACTTAATGTTTGCTACAAAGAATTCTCAGGTTGAACAATCTGCCCTAAATATTTTTATACAAAGCACGGAAAATAACTTATCACCACCTGATGTGAAGCGGTAAGAAGATTCCATAAGCGAAGAGTCCATAAGCGACGACAGCTCATGCAGTTTGAACACGCCGTTCTACCTCCTCCACCTTCCCGGCCTTTAAGGTGCCTTTTCACCCCTCTTTTGAAGGAACCCATGTTATAGGGAGAAAAACACATGTGCCTACTGGCAAAACATTTTATGTTTTTGAAGTACGCCAAAGAAACGAGTTTCTTTGTGCGTGATATTAAGGTCAGCATCACCAGCCTATATACGTCCCACTGCTGGGCACATGCCTTCCTACATGGGAGAAACACTGATGGGCTTGGGCCATAACACTACCACGCGGGCCTAATGCGGGTTGGTGGAGAAAGTGGATACTCCGAAGACGTGCTGCGGAGTAGGAAAGGGGAAGGTGGAATAAGGTCAACGATCTTTAACGTACGTATTCTTACTAATAAACAGTTACAGTAGGTATGTATAAATAGATCTTTTTTAAAGCAGCTAGCTCTTTGGTACAAATGGGCTCTACGAGCGACTTTCGGCGACAACATCAAACGTGGCGCTATGACAGACATTATGTCAATGCAACAAGACTCAATTCAGCTTGTCATGTATGATTGTTACTTGTTTGTAAGAAGGCGAGCTTGTTTGTAAATCCTTATTTTAAGTCTACATTCAGCACTGTGTATTCAATTGTGCGAAGTAAGTGTAGTTAATTGGTTTCAATTCAAGTATGAAAATGGAACGCCTAAATTCCAATAATTATTTGATTTTACAAAATTGGATAAAATTATATTACAAAATTGCATTGAAACCAATGCTAAGAAGAAGTTAACATGATTGTGCAGTTTAAGAAACTCAGAAATATAAGTATATTATGTTATATATTTGTATTTTTGATATTTTATTTAAATCTAAACAGAAATTGTTATTAAGTATATTTTGCACTTATGGGCTTAATGTCAATAATTTATGGTTTGGATTTAATATACTGCGCACTTTAATCACAATGTTATGATCAAATCAATATTATTTTCCAACAAGGTTTTTATATTTCTCAAGCATTCTAAAGATTGTGAAAAAGCTTTAATTGTTTCAAGCATAGATTTTTACGATATTAACACAAATCTCAATACATTATTAGTACTTAGATATTAATATTTTTAATAATATACGTACACTATTTAAGCGACCTGCTAACCCCAATTACGAAGACATGGGATAGTGGATGTATGTGCCAAACGTTGGGTACTAGACAATTTTTTTTGTAATTTACGCAAAAGCTAACTTTGCTTCTGCCTTTTTGTACCCTGAATATTACTACGACGGTGATGGAATTCGCCTCCTATCACATAGCGAACAAGTTTTTCATATAATTGTGTAGTTTTGCTTGTGTTGTGAGATTTTATTACTATATCAATAGCTCAGGCAATGCCAATTATATTTCTGTGTGAAACGTGAAGCTGTAATTGTAATTCATTATTGAAATTCGGTGAAGACAAAATCGTGGTTTCGGTTTCAAAATTAGGTTTAGTATTCGTGTTCATCGAGCTCAATAATCGGGAACACAGTTATGTAAATAATTTCTTTGTTGTATATTAAAATATTAAACATTTCTAAAATTTACCGCCGTGTTTTATTTGGAACATCTAAAAATATGTATAACTAGAGTAGCCTAATTTATGTCTTAGTAATAAATTTTGGTCCTTCGAGCCCGATTAGCAATCCGGCTCCTTTATTTTGAAGTTGTCAAAACTTAACCACACGTTATAATCCTCCACACACATTATAAGGGCTCCTTTACCCGAACTATTGTCTAAACTGTTCACGCAAGCCCAAAACTGCCCGGGAACAGATCCAACTTGCTGCCAATGCGCTGCTGTGCTCACAGCGAACCCGGAACGATCGGTTTTGTTTTTAATGTAACGAACATCATCAGAAGACTTCAGGGATATGACATCAATATTGCGGACACTGAAAATAAAAAGTTTTGATTCCTAAACTAGTTCTTGCTTAAAACCATTTCCAATTTTAGTAATATTGGCAAATGTCAATTAAACATTCGTAAGAAACACTGTTAATGATATAGTGTGACAGTTTTTTTTTATACTCCTGGATGACAAACAAGCTGACGGCCCACCTGATGGTAAGCGGTTACCGCCGCCTATAGACACCTGCAATAACAAGGAGTACTAATTAATCGACTTCTATCGCCGACCGTACATTCTTTCATCTGTGTATGTACATTCGTGTAAATACTTTTGAAAGGTACCTAAATTTTTATAGTAGTCTATGTATTCGTAACTACTATTAAAACTTACCTTTTACACTACGTGCAGAAATAAACGTGACAATCGATCGGAAATAGCTAACAGGTCAAAGAGAAATATAACGGGACCATAGTCAAGTTATTCTAAACAAAGTTTAGTGTTAACGTCTCAAAAAAATTTTCAGCCTTATTTTAGTTCACATCTGAAACATGCCTTTAATAAAATAAATAAAAACCTCCCTATTTATTAAAAAACAATTAAATTAATTAATGGATTGGCTAAAGTCAACTAACTTGACGTTTTCTAAAACTGTTCTCTTTCATAATGAAGTACAATTAAGGAGAGGCCATAATAAGTTAGACAGCAGTAGTAACAGAATCGACACCAGCGCCCCTAGTGTAAGTTTGCGTCTAATTGAAACGAAAACGTTCGTCGTCGTGATAATTGTCAATTGTATGAAAACGGCAGCAGCGCCTCTGTTAGAATTTAATGGAAACCTCACCTCTCAAATCCATATATAAAAAGTGGTTTCCAACAATTCACAACAGAGGCGCTGCTGCCCATTTCACACGATTTAACAGATATCACGACGACGAACGTTTTCGTTTCCATTCGATTGAAATTCACACTAGGGGACTGTTTCAACCATTTTTGTGCTTAGTCTAAACTTTAGTGTCGCGACTGTTAAAAAAATATATCATTATGTACCCACCTAAAATCCTTTTCACAGATGGGTTTCTTAAGATCTCTATGGCCGTATATATCCAGAACAATATGTTTCTCCTTCGCAAACGTTTTGTAAAGACAGTGCGTCTCCCCGGGCTTACGTATTAATATCGTGGCTCGTAGCGTGTTCCCTCTCGTGTTGAAATCTATGTTCTTTGTCAGCTTTGCACTGAAAAGCAAAAGCGTACAGTAAATAAATAAAATAATAATAAAAAACTTTCTTTATTTTCTTTTAATAGGTATAAAAGGCATTTCGAAATTTTGACAGACAAAGACTGGGTGTATTGGATCCGAAAGCAAAAGACTAACATTTAATTATAATAATTTGTATCTTGATTATTATTTGTTAAAATAGCATGAATCAAGATTTTACAGCGACTCAAACAATTGCATGAGTACTTGTACCTTGAATCTTATAGAGAAATATAACACGAAAATAATATGGATTGTTATAAATACACAGCCACAGGGACCTTAACATAGACGCAATTCATTATATTTTAACGATTGGTTCATTGAATATTCGACTTTAATTACTAGTTGATAGGTACTGTCGTCATCATCAGCTTATATAGATACGCCCCACTGCTGGGCACAGGCCTTCCTACAATGGAGAAACACATGAGGAGTTTGGGCCATAACACCGCCACACTGGCCCAATGCGGGTTGGTGGGTTAAAGTGGTTGCTCCGAAGCACGGAGGAGCTCGAAATAATAAATTTTGATTGACCCATCTAGGGATCGACCATGGCGAAAGTTGCGTTGTTTATTGACCTATCCCGGAATCGACCATACGCCACTGAGCTCCTCTAGATGTAACATGAAATATAAAAATCCGTTTGATAAAAAATGCTTTAAAAGTTCTATATGGAACATTAGAGAGGGAAAGTATTTTTGTCACATTATTAATTATTAGTTATTTTATGCTACAAGCTTGGAGGAGTGCTGCAGCTCAGTTTTTTTTTAGTAAAATTCAGGCAAAACTCGACAAAAAATGCTATCAGAGATTTATGGCCCGTTTCAATAAATTCAGTTACAAAATTATACTTACCTACTTAGGTGTTATAATTTAATATGTATACTTATTTCAAAAAGTTATTTTACCCTCTCAACAGTTGATATGAGGGTTGCTTAAGGTAATTCCAATCTGGCACGTGTGGTTTAATGGTCCTTGGTATTTTTATATTGACAAAGTTGGGTACGGTCTGCTTAAGCGTGGCCCCAATCTTGTTCAGTGTTACCAGGTCTAATGACAGGCACACGAACATGTGACCGTTTGCGCTCTCATTTTGTGGAAATGTAAGCCGATCCTCTATAATTACATTAATACCAATAAAAAACACAATCATTATGTCATTGCAACGAAATGAAATGAATATTTAAGTTCAGTGCGAGTAGCACATTCCAATCCAACCAGAAAAGGGCAGAAGGACAGTTTCTCAAATGACATAACATTTATAAAAGCACATAGACATATTAATATGCCGATTGAAATAAGACAAGTGAATCAGCGCAGTGACCACTATCTTGATGTTTATAAAAGTCATTTTATATCCCTTTCTTATTGAAATAGAATCAAAGAGAGCTAAATAAACTAATTTAAGTTTTATAGAATGCTAACAGTAACGGCATCAATTTCACACCGTTAAAATATTTATTAGCTGGAAAAGCGTATTTCAATCTAGAAGCGTATTTCTGTTGTATTACAGACAAAATGGGAGAATTGTATTTATATTACAGGCAAAATGGTAGTTAATATAGTATTTGAATGTAAAGAAAAATATGAAGAAAATCACTAACTACTTAAATCCGGGAAACCAGGCACAGTGTGGCTGATCCAGACGCCTCCCATCTCATCCGCCATGAGCACTCCGAATACAGAGGTGCCTTGATCTAAGCGATTTGGGTTCCGTCGATCGTACTTAACTACTGCTAAGTAGTCGACGTATGTTGGCTAAAATGTTAAAAAAATAAAGTTTTTTTCACTATTGTGAAAATTACAAAATCAAGTGATTAAAATATTTTATTATTATCATATTCTCAGTTTTAATTATAAATATTTAATTTGATTATAAAATTAAGTTACATAATTATGGCCAATAGTATATTTTTTTTGTAATTCTTCAACTACTTATATAGTAGAATGTTGATTATTTTGTCAATGTAAGAAAGAATAAGTTTAGTTTATGGGATAGAGCGTGGGGGGTTGCTTGTGGCTCAGAACAATATTATTATTCTGAGGCTTGTGGCAACCCCCACTATTTTTGAAATGTTGGCAGTTAAATAACGATCAGAAAAGCAAACGGTCTTAGCTAAAATTATTGTTAAGGTTAGTCTCTGTTTTATTCTATCAGTTTCAGATTCTTAATACTATGGAGCCCACTTGATAAACGTCGCAGTTGAATTTTGTTTTCTTACCCTGTATATAGGTGAGAGAGTGTGATGCAGCATGGAATTAGCCATGAGGTGCCTGTCCGAGGATTGCCAGTGGCCCGGAGTGTCTGGAGTGATGTAACTGAAGTCGTCGCCCCTCGTCCGGTAGGGAACTTTGTCGTTGGGCGGCTTGTATATGTACCACCTAAGATAAATAATAAAAATATCCAGACAAATGTTTGACATTAACAATATCTTATTTAAAAAAGTTACAATATCATAACAAATCGAAAAAAATAGACATCCATTTTCATACTTATGATTGAAGATAGGCTGGTTTCTAAAAAAGTGGCATGATTCATAGCAGATTCCCTACAGCAAACTTTAATGACTCCAGTGTTATCCTTGACGCAAACTAATCTTTTAAGAAAAATATTTTATTATTATTATTTGTGTTATTGTTTTTACTTTGTATATTGTTGTCTTTGTGCTGGTGCCAATAAATGTTTTTCTTTCTTTTCTTCTTCTAATCTAGAGAATTGTATGTACCTATGTATGATGTAACTTATGGTAGCGGTAGCTGTTTGAAAGGGCCAACTTAACCCAAGTATGCAATAATACCTGTCTAAGAAATAATATCACATTGACTTCATTATTTCACCCAAAAGTCATGAAATTATCAAATTAATAAGATGTAGGTAGGTACCTAAGTATATGAAAGTTGCAAAACTTTTTTATAAACTAATATAGCCCATGTTTTATTTTTTATCGTATTGTCGACACCAACCTCTATAACAGAGTTTAGTTATGTAAAGCTTTATGTAAGGACTTGCATTTATCTGATGCCTTCTGACGTGACGCGTCAGAACGGAATCGGTTTCATATCATTACTATGGTTGATTTACTGTAGGTAATCTGTCGTGGCGTGTCATCAGATACGATAAATGTAAATCCGGCTTAACAGTCGGCAGCAAATCGAGCATCGAGCGTAACAGTTTGACCGGTAACAGAACCGGCATTCGTAGTGCAACAGTTACACTTGATGTACTGACAACTCTGTATTATAAAATATAAGTATGTGGATTTCTAAAAGCTTTGCTATTAGAAAAAAACATTTTAGAAATATCTGAACATTTAGATTTTTTTTTAAATGATATGCATGCTTTTCAGTGGCTAACGGCCAAGTACTCAAACGTCACTTTAAAAAGTCCCGCTTCAATTTTAAAGAGCGCTTTTAACGTTTGCTAATACATTTTTTTTACTTTGACGTTTTAAAAACATTTAAAAGGGCCTCAGTTTGAGGATTCGGTCGTAAATCACACAAACTTATTTGAGCGGGAGAAGCCTTAATTACCAATCCACTGGTTTATTATAGTTGTCTCTGCAATGAAGATTGATATAATTCCACCCTTCCAACTTGTTAAGACTTTCGCTTACTTTTAATAAATACGCTATACTGACACAATAAATATAACAAGCCATTTTCTATCGACGTCGTATAATAGGAGGATATAAAGTTTTCATTTTATTTTCTGTTTTATCGTTGTTAGAATGGCATCATAAAACGTTTATGGTTTATTGTGGTAAAATTAAATAAAAAGCTAAATATTTCAAAGTTTGAATTTATTCTTCTTGCTACTTAAAATTAACTTAGTAACTAGACTAAGAAGTTTCCAATTTATACACAGGTAATTGCTAAATTAGTACAGGCAGTGAAATATACGTAGTATATCGCTTTGATATCACATCAATCACGGTGTTTGACGATATTTACGTAGTTAGTAATTTAATATAAATTGAATAGGTAACTTTGCGTCTGTGAAGTGGGCACAAGACACGTGGCAGTACACCAGTTCACTTTGTTTTGGATGGATGGCGTAACTGGGTTTTTAGGGAGGCGAGAACCTTGGTGGGTCTTCAAGTCTTTAAGGGCGAATTCGCCTCTGGAGGATTTCTAATCGCCAGGCATCACCTCCGGGGAAGGTGTTCAGTTTACGCTTAGTCTCCAGGGCGCTTGATGAGGGAGCGACAAACCTGAGGGTGCCTCTAAAGCCTCGGACCTCGGCTCAAGTGAGTCGTGCCTTGGACGGATGGGAGAGAAGCGCCCAGGCACATGACTATACCACTAGTTTACGATATGCGCGAATCTAATAAGTTACTCTGTGCTCCACCTCAGAGGGCCTAGACAAGATGCCTTTCGATAATCGCTAACGCTTTCGCCAAACGGAAAATGTATAGGATTTGACATAAGCCCTTGAACGACTTACGATCGCAAATGTCAAATACCATACATTTTCAATTTAGCGATAGCGATAATAGTGATTGTCAAATGGCATCTTGACTTGGCCCTCTGAGGGGCGTAGTTTCCTGCCACGTGATGACTACTGCTGGATTTAGGTACTATACAACTAAATGAAAAACTATTTACGGAACTAAAAGCATAGAAATATCAATCGATGCAGTATTTTTTCACATAAAAAAAACTTATTTTCTAAACTTACACAATCATAATCTTAGCCTTGCCCACCGGCCACAGCCACAAAACGCCGCCACCGGCATATTTCATTTCATACATTTGACGCCTGTGGCCGCCACACGCCACAAAACGCCGCCACACGCCACTCGCACGTACCTCAGTTAACCAGTTCAATGCGAAGGCAATGCACACACTCATTTAGTCAGTTGATTGAAATAATATAATATGGATATAGAATTGTTTATATCAGAGATTCAATCTCGTCCTGCTATTTGGAATTCATAAAGCGATATGTACAGTAATAGGGGGCTAGTGTATTTTTTTTCAATCATAGACTTAAATTCTGTTTTCTTGCCAAGGTATTGCTCCTTCATTCATAAAATAATCTTTTAACGTGTCTCTTGCAGTAGAAGCTCGTGTTACGAAAATGTTTAAAAAATTGAAAAAATGTTCGTTACACTTATACATTTCTTAAAATTGGATGTATCCAATAATTACGCTTTGGCCTTCTACGACGACGTTTTTTATTATAAGCAGCGCAATCATCTGCATCAGCGCACCTTCGTCTGATTCCATTATGATACTGCACGCATGGGTAAAAAAAAGTGGCCGCCACCGACCGCAAGTGTCGAACACCGGCCACAAGTGGCTGTCGCGTGCTTCAGCCACTTTTGTAGCGGCTTCTAGCTTCTTGTGGCGGCGTTTGTGGCTGTGGCCTGTGTCCCGGGTGCGGCGACACTTACAGTTAAATCTTACTTGAGTTTGTACTAAAAATAAAACAGCATTTTGTGATGAACTAACGGCATTTTAAAGAAAATTGTTTCGAGTATAAAAGAATTACAAAATTACTTACCTAATCTTACTAAACATTTACCTTCATTAAAACAATCACCCTAATAAGTAGGAATAAATAGGCTATATCTAACTCGCAGTACTGCAGTTATTTCATTTCACAAAATTATTTAAACTACACCTTTCTTTAGGTTTGACTCTGGTGTCAAAACGAGTTATCCTGATTTTTAGTTATCAGGTTTTGGATGTAAAATATAGATAATAACTGGAGGTAGCAAATATATAGCTAATAATAAACTGTATAAGGTTCCATATTCCTAGAAATTATGGAATCTTGTACAGTTTTTAATACTTTTATTCCTTCATTTTTAATTTAAAAAAATGTAGGTAATAAAAATTTTATAACGTCTTTAAAAATCCTTGAGCAGGTTGACTAAACCAACTGTCCTGTTATGATTGAGCCACCTCGGGTAAATTCGTATACTTATGTATACCAAAAACAGCATGATGAAGTTTTGCAAAAGGGAAAAAATTCTTTGTTTGATTTTATAGTACCACAGTACCTATAAATAATTAATTATTTATGTCAAGTTCAAGATCAAATTTATTGATTAAAAGATCCGTTTTATTGCTCAAATAACAGAACAATCTTGAAATTTAATCTAAACTTTTGCTATAACGAACTGTGTGATTTTTTACAAATTCATCCTAAGGAAGCCACATAGTGCTTTAATTACACGTTTGCACAGACTCTATGAGGTGCGCGAAGTTACCCCACAGTATTGGTCCGGAAGTACACACAGTGCCGCCACCGCGAGATTCTTGAGGTAACTGGAAACAGGAATTAAATTGGTGTTATTTTTAACTTGAACTTGAGACTTGAGAGTAGTGCAATTGTGGCACTTGATGTGCTGTCGACTGTACAATAGTTATAGTTATTTGGTTAAGATCAGTCGGAACAATCGCGCCACGTGCGTGTGGTGAAAATTAGAACTACATCTTTCGTATTATTTTCTCTTTAGTATTAAATTGAGATACGTGTTGCGCAAAAGCGCTTCCAAGGAGGGTCGGTCATTTAGCCTATTTATCCTCGTAATGTGAAACTTCTTGGTGAAACTCCTTTATATTTTTTATGGAAATTTAAAAAAACCGTAACGAATACGCACGGTGTCATACCACGGTAATGATATGTATGGTCATACAACGAAACGTGCGGTAAAACATGCACTTATGTGAGAGTACCCATCTTACCACACGCTGCGTTGTGTCTTGTGTGGTACGTAATTTTTCATTCCTCATGCTCGGAAAGTAGCGTTTTCTTGATCTGAGTATTGGGAGGAAAACGCTAGTTCCCACCGGGCGGGAAAAACTCATACTAATTGCTTGCTTTCCTAGGGCGGAAATAAAAAATTTAAAATTAGAACTGAATTTGGTTACGTACAATCTGTGGTACAACGAAAAAGAAAAAGTATTCGGTTGAATGGCCAGTAGGCGGTATCGCGATGTGTTCCCAATTTAAAAATACTCTTTGTACATGTTCTCAAATTGTACTAACGTTACAATTAATTTTAAATAGGTTCTACTCGTGTTAGGAGTATTTTTATTAATAAATTTATTAGAAAAACAATTTTTTATTTTCCTTGCATTTGAAATGAAAAGTAGAGTGCTACACACGGGTAAAAGGAATCAAACCCTACTCGGACTATAGCCGCCCTCACTGCGCTCGGGCGTCTAACAACCTCGTAGGGATTGATTCCTTTCCACCCTTATAAAGCAATCTACTATTCAACTTTCGAACAGTGTAAGTATACAGGATTCGTAAATGCATTTTTGGGCAAATGCCCAACGCATTTGCCCTTGTAAAAAATGCAACTTGAGGCAACTTTTAAAACTATACAAATAAGAAAAAAGTAGGTATCGAAAGTGTGAAACTTCTGTTTATTTACAAATTATTAAAGAAAAGAATTGAAACTGGTAATTTCGATATTTATTAATATTTTCACAACCTTCAATACTATCGACTCTGCCACTTTCGATAAATTTTAGTATAGATGAACAACGTAAAGACGCGAAAGTGAAATTTACCCAAAAATACATAAATTAATTAAAGTATCAGCACAAAAAAAGGCAATAAAAAACCAGACCATTTAAGAAAGAAACTTTCATAATAAAATTCAAAATAACAATTTTGTTTCAAAATATAACTTTAAAGTGCTCTACTGTAAAGTTGGGGATTTGCAGTTTCGATACTATACGTTGTGGCAGTCGATATGTCGAAGGCCGATGGTTTAATCCGGTAGATGGTCGTCTAAGAAGTTTTTGTGTGATTTGTAGGTTGAAAATATTGTTTTATAACTGAAATAATTTTGGTTTAGTTTGGTGAAGAGGTTATGAAAATAGCCTTGAAACTACCAATCAAAAAATCTAAATCATTTTCCTCGCAAATTCAAAAGCAGGATAGAAGTTAAACTAATGTAGATAAAGTTACAGTTTTGTAAGGATCTGATGTCTGAGAAAGGCGGAGGCAAGAATGCATGCTTTTCGCCACGATTGTCGCGTGAAAAAAATGGAATATTAAAATAATAAACTAACCGCTCTATTGATGTCACCAACGCAGACCCAGTAGTCTGCAACCTTCGTGTCTTGGCTATTGTGCATCTTGTGTGCCACTGCCACCGTCCACTTTGAGTGGTCGTTGTGAGACGTGAATGACATCTTCGCTATTGGGAATTTCAGCCGCTCTATATTACGGACCCTGGGGAAAATAAAAATATTTTACTATGTGATAGACCCTCTTGTGGGTTTGTCTTGATAGGCCGCTTTCGATATTGCTGTGATGAAGTGAAACAGTTCGCTGTTTTTCTGAAGAAAAGTAGCAATAGCAAGGAATTGTCTTGATATTTTTAACTGCCTCTGTAGACCACCTACCAAGATCTAGAGGTCCAGGGTTAAATACTCCGTGTGGCAGTAATTTTCTGCTCGTTTTGTTCGTGGTACGGCTTTTTCCAAGCCCACCTGGCTAGCTACCACCTTATCTAAGTCTGCCGCCATAACAATAATTTTAACAGCATTGTTGTGTTCCAGCAGTTGAGATAGCCAGCAGTTCCTCTGGGTTGAGAAATCCGGGTGTAGCTCGCTTTCATCTTTAGCCTTATCTTTACTAACCATCACGTGAGATGAAGGCCAAAGTAGGCTACTCACATCTGACTAACATTAGTGCCGTCAGGTAAAAACAAATAAAACCAAGATTACAAATTATCGTCCTAACAAAACCGAAAACCGATTTTTTATGTTCTAATGCCGGTGTTTAGAAAAGACACAAAAATCAGACACTGCATTTTCAACCATTGGGATTACTATCCCCACCTCAACATCACGCACAAAGAAGTTTAATAACTCGTTTCTTTGTCGTACTTCCGAAATGTGGAATTTTTTTGCCGGCTCATGTGCTCCCGCCTTCCTATAACATAGGTTCCTTCAAAACAGGCGTGAAAAGGCACATTATAGGCTGGCACGGGGAAGGCGGCTTTAACAGTGTTTTCAAGATGCAGTAGCTGTCTTCGCAAATGAGCTCTATTCACCGCATTACATCAGGTGGTGTTGAGACATTTTCCATGCTTTGTATAAAAAACCCAAAGCCTCTCTCTACTTCACTTTTTACTTACTGGAAGTTTCTAGTGCACTCCGAGTCGAGGGTGCCGGGGCCATTCGTCCAAGACTCCACTAGAAGGTCCGATTGCAATACTTCTGCTACCAAACCGCTATAAAGGTCGTCGTTGAACATGGCGCTTTTGGCGAACGAGAGGAATTTACGCCCGACTAGAGTTTCAAAGCTTTCTATGTGGTACCTGAAAGAAATAATCGAAAATATTAAAACTCATACAATTTTACCGTCACCATAGTGTTGCGCGGAGGAGTAAGAGAAGACAAATTTTGACCGACCCATCCGGGATCAGTCAAGGCGAAATTTGCATAGTTTTCGTAATTACTGCGAACAACACAATGGGCCCGCTTAGTCGGCCCAAAGCTCGTGTGTTACTCCAGTATAGGAAGGAATATCCCAGCAGTAGGACGTAACGATACCAGATTTAACATTATTTGAAAGACGACCGGCTAATCGATTGGTCCGTACCCCTTACTATACCGTTTACTCGGTCAGGGGTACCCGGTTCGAATCCAGGTAGGAGCAAATGTTTGTATGATGAGTATGAGCATTTGTTTACGAGTCACGGATGTTTGTATGTATGTTTGTTTAGTACATTTCTAATATTTATATACAATTATTACTATCAATATTTATCCGTTATCTAGTATCCAAGTTTTTAATGACGCTTACTTTGGGCTAGATAATAGGGTGTGAGTGTGTCAATATTACTCCCTGTGCAACTCGCGAGTAATAACTTAAGTAACTTTAGTATGAATCATCCATAGCATCATATGTCACTGCTGAACAAAGGCCACCCCCATCGATTCCCAAGCGGAACGGTTTTGCCCAGCCCGCATCCAACGGATCCCTACGACCCTGACCAGGTTGTCTGTTCATCTAGTGGGAGCAGCCGTCCTACTTTGCGGTTTCCAATACGTAATCGCCATGTTAGAACTTTAATTCCTGATTGATCAGCCGTTCTGCGTGCTATGTATGTGCCGTGGCCACTGCCACATCAACTTACTAATCCTATGAGGTATGTTAGTGACTTTGGTTATCTTATGGATGTCCTCATTCCTCATTCCATTTCGCAGAGAAACACCTCGTTGGGTTACTTTGAACTTGCACAGAAGGTCTTTAGTAGGTAAGTGACGACGTCAGTGTCGCGGTAAAAGGGCATGCCGGGGCATATTAGCAAAGGAGATCAGACTTAAGCGGTTAGTTAGTTATACCATAATCACATGATCGAGCGTGTACGTGCATAATTGCGTCACTCACCAAGGCGAGGCATCAATAGTCTTATTGTGCACTACGTCGACCAAATTTGGTAATTCACTTTCGAACTCTTGTGGGATATGATAGTAGGCGATTAGAGGCTCGTTGTACTTTAGCTGGGTGGCGATCTGGTTCAGAGTAGACGTCTGGACTGATACACAGAGGAACGACTGCCCGTACTTCATGCCAGTTGTTGGGTAATCGTAAGAACTAACGTTCAGGCCGTGCACTGAAAAAACGTTATAATAAAGTGTATTTATTTGGTAAAAAATAACATACATTAGTAAAGGCTTATCTCGGGTGTACCTACACTTTAAGTCACGTGATAGTTGAATTAAAAAAGATTTGAATAGTTTTAAATCGAAAGAAAACGTAAATGTAAACATTAAGTTCAAGATTATTTTAGTTGTTACAATAAAGTAACTAAGCGTTTAAACGCATCAAAAACATTAAAATGTGAAGTTTGAAGAACTTAAAACTCTACTTCCTATTGCAATTTTATTACATTGATCTAATTTAGGTAGGTACCTACTACATTCATGATTATTCCTCTGTTTTTGAGGAATCCGGCTCGCTTCCATCTTCAACCTTACCAT
This sequence comes from Nymphula nitidulata, assembly GCA_947347705.1. Lineage (NCBI taxonomy): Eukaryota > Metazoa > Arthropoda > Insecta > Lepidoptera > Crambidae > Nymphula > Nymphula nitidulata. The sequence goes on from OX374631.1 coordinate 10,442,898, forward strand.
CCATTACTATCATCCGTTACCATCATTACCATCAGGTGATATTAAGGCCAAGAAGAGCTAGCCCGTTAAGAATAAGAATAAAAAATAAATAACAGCTACTGTAATATAGGTATTCCTGTTACACACAATCAATTAAACAATCTCAATCTACAGGCGACAGCACATCAAGCGTAACAGTTTGTAAACAATAAAGACCGTTTTCGTAGGGCAACTGTTACAGTTGATGTGCTGTCGTCTGTACCTAAGCGTAACGTTCAACTATATCTGTATTATAAAAGGTAAAATGTAAAGTATGTAGTATCCACTCACTATCAGGTACAGGCGGAAACCTTGGCACGGAATGCACCAGCCAGAGTGATGTGAACTTATCACCGAGGATGACGCCCTTCGTGTGACCGCTCTCGACTCGAGTCTTCATAAACTTCGAATGCATTTTGCACATCTCCGCCAAGTCATAGTCATCGTAATACTTGTCGCCAAGTTTGAATTTTTTGTACTTTTTCACACCAGCTTGTTTTCCTATGCCTAAAGCAAACATGCAATTTCTCACATTTATTGTACCCAAAGATAATCTAATTTCATTCTTTTATATTGTCTGAAGTGTTTCGTACTACTTTAAAATTCTTTAGGTGGGAAGTTTTTTAAAAATTGATTTCAGTAGGTATAAAATTGTCAATTGAACTGTGAATTACCCAAATACCAGACAGACTGGTCAAAAGATCAATTCTTTATTTTGCAAAGCTGTAAAATTTGTTAAACCATGTAAGACTACCGGGAGTATATGGTTATGCCAATTAGAAGCCTATTGGGTATGGAATGTATGGCAGGTTAAGTAAATATCTTCGCTTTCGCTTCTACTTCGTCAATAAAAACATTCCTAACTAAGCAATTCAGATCCTCAATCAATTCCTTACATTATTATACTTTCAACTTTAAAGGTATATCAGCTCTACTGTTTATAAACTTGATGTGAATGTGTGTTGCCCTTACCTAAGTAAACATTCATTTTTGATTATTGGCTTGTATATTTACTTGTTACCTTAGTCACCTATTAACCTAACCAACCAAAAAATGATGCTTACCTTTCTTGCTTTTAGAATACATGGCTGCCACGGACTGCAAAACATCTGGTTGGTGCTCGGTAGCCGGTGGTTGGTCATTATATACTAAGGAAATTATACTTTTATCCTGAAAATAAACATCACAATAATGTCGAATTATGTCTCATGCCTCTGTTTCGTCCTACGAACAAAATAAAATGGAGTTTTGAAATGTCGAGTTAGTAGTTAATTTTCGGGTATCTAATCAATAAACTTTTGGCTGGTTTTAATCATTGCCTACCACTCAAATTATGAGCAACCGGCTGGCGTAAGACTTCTTCCTTTACAAAAGATCGTAGCCAATTGTGTTTTCCTGCGGTGAGTAAGGTCGCCAAAACTCATTAAGAAAGCTTTTATGTTGGGGCAGGAAGACTCGTCTACCTGTTCCCAACATACCTCTTCTGATGTTTAAGGATAGGCAGTTCATGTGTATAGTGCCCAGGTGATGCGAGCGTTTATAGGTCTATCAAAAAATCACCGGTCTGCCTAAAAGTACTACGCCAATTTCATAAAAAACGCCAAATCAATTTTACCCACTGCTAGGCATAGGTCTTTCCCAAGGATCTCCAAACCGATCGGTCCCCGCATCGGAACTAAATTACCGGTGTACTAGCACGTCGACCTATGCCGGGCAACGGTCCCCAACCGTGCCTAGAAGCCCAGAGATGTTTATGGCGGTAGGAGTCGCTCAAAGGTCGTCCTATTGCGCCCAGTTCTTTGACGGCGGATGCCGGAAGTGGTGGCTGCTTCCCGCTCATGCTCTGCTCTCCTTCCTACACATCACCTCCTCACAGTTCGTGAGATCCCCCTGCCATGATCTGACACTCTTGATTATCTTAGCGATGCAGCGCAACGCAACAATGAGTATTGCGCTCCCTCATCAGGGCAGCCGTCACAGTGTTAAGTCTTATTTACCTACCTGATATAAGGGAGCCAAAGTCCTCCCAACCATGGACCTCGGGTCACTAATAGCCAAGTCGGACATAATCCATCCTCCTCTCAGCTTCGAGGGAGTCAAGTACATGTACGCTACACCCTTGCGCACAAGTGGATTGAGATGATTCTTCTCTCTGGGCAACTTGTACATGTAAAACCTGTAATAAAAAGGAAACTTCTTGGTATTCTCATTGAAATCATTTGCAGTGAAATATGGAGTAGTAGGAGAGTGGAATAACTACGATCGTACGAACTAGGTCGTGTGTTTACTGGTAGGTAGGTATCTATTCATGATAAAGAAGGATAATTGTTTTTTTTTTATAGAACTGGATGACAAACAAGCTGACGGCCCACGTGATGGTAAGCGGTTACCGCCGCCTATAGACACCTGCAATAACAAGGAAAAGTCACTTCATATTGCAGGTGCGTTGTCATCCTGGGGCCTAAGATGAAATGCCGTCCATGCCCAGTAATTGCATTAAATGCTGTTGGATCTGGCTGGTGGTGGGGCTTTTTCTAAGTCCACCTGACTAGCTAGCACCATCATAACAAGTCTGGTGCCATAACAATGATAAAAGCATTATTGTGCTCCGGCAGTTAGAGCTCAGAGCCAGTTCCTCTATGGCTCGCTTACATCTGCGGCCTTATCGTGTCACTAACCATCATTATACACCATTGAAAATTAAAAAAAAAAATAATGAATTTTATATAAATACCATCAAGTAAAATGGTTAGGCTGAGAATCGAAGTGCAGAACCTCAGCAGAACTGTAGATGTTAGGTATTAATTTGTGAAGAAAAAGACCCACACAACAAAAATTATGTTATTGGTGAAACGCCGGTGGGCTGGGGGGGTACTCTTTGGTGATAACTAGGCACTGTCCTATCGCATATTTAGTAGTTTTAATCATAGACTAGAGATATATACGTTTTAATAAATATAAATAAACAATTTCTATTAACTCATTAACGTTATTATTTTTGTATGAACAAGGTAGAACCTGTGATGTTTTGTTTTGTATTTTTTTTATTATGTTGCTATTGTGTACAATAAAGAATAAAAAAACACATTATACAACTCTATTTGATAAAATTAACAAAAGATTCAAATCCCAACACAAACAACTGTTTTATTTATTGAGTTTATTATTGCTACTCACCAATCAACCGGCTCCCCTTTTTCGTTCCGGCACTGCGGCGTCAAACCTAGACATTGTGAATAAAACACACCAAGTAACAATATAACGTAGCGCATTGCGCGTGTTTATTTCGCGATAATCACAAGTGAAGTAATAAGGGCCGCAGGAAATTAGTATCGGAATGCCTATGATATCATGACACACCACACATAGCGAAAGTATCAAACAATCGGCATGTTTATACAACAATTAACGTTATTGTTTCTTTTGTGAAATGTTAATTCGACTATATTACACGGATGCCTTCTTTACTTCATTCAAACTGCAATCAGACCCTTTGAATACAAAAAACTAGTTTCAAAGGACGCGCGAAACAGCTGCGCTTGCGCCGTTTCCTATCTTTCTCTATTCACATTGGTCTGAAAGAGATAGTCGAATCCTTTGTTTGGAATCATAATACAACATTAGATCACCAATGTTTATGTTGATGTTAATTTCGTCATACGATATGGATAATATGGATGCGTCACAGGAAAACGTCAATAATTTAACTAATATTTCTAAACAAGCGTTGATTCATTTATTGTGACCGATTCGTCTTTGTTCACAGCTTACGATTAAAATTAGTTGGACTCATTATTACTTTTAAAAAATTGGTTATTTAGGTAAGTAGGATCTTATTAAAATGTAACAAACAGGTTGTTTTATGATACCTACTGTATTTACATGAAACAATTTTAAAATATTTGCTGTTTTCCAGGAGGAACTTTTACAAGTGGCAGCCCGCGACTCCGCCTGCGTGGAGGTCGGTTACTGCGCCAAAAGCTAGCCTGTATTCTTTCTCATATTATCTGTGTCCATGGATTTCCATCTAAATCGGTTCTGTGGTTTAGGAGTGAAAACGTAACAGACACATAGACATACTAGTTATTTTCATATTTATAATATTAGTATGGATATTATTAAACAGGGTGTTAGGGGGGCGCTCTCGAACACGAAGGCCGTGCTGGTCACCCTCACCCTAAACACGCCTTGCTAAAAAATAAATTATAAATCGCTAAAAAATGTGTTGTTCCATACAAATTGTAATATCTACACGGCCTGTTTGTATGGAACAGCTGTTTTTTTTCGTGATTTCTAATTACTTTTCAACAAATCGTGTTTAAGATGACGAGCATTGCCACCTGCCTTCGTTTTCGATAGCGTCCCGTCGTTCGATAACAGTCTGTATTATTTTCACAGAAAGGAAAAGATATATAGGCCTATAAAGGTATTATCTTATTTATGAATTTGAAAACTTTTGAATTAAAATAATTATGGGTAGGTATACATATTATAATAAAAATAATACATATCATAAACAAAACTTTTATTAACTTTTGCACATTAACAGGTGTGTAAGTCCACGGGATTACAAGTAATCAACAATAAAAAAATATTTAAATATATTTCAGAAAACGGTTACTCTTAAATTATATGCTTTACAATACTATCCTTACAGTTATATAAACTTTTATATAAAAATAAAGACTTCTATGTAAACACTATTATGCCTAATTTGTGACTAAATATAATTAAACCTCCGGGGTTTATATACCAAACTGTCAGATAGTCCAATCGTCCATTACGTCCAGATTCTAGAAAGGCCACTGGTCAAAGTACCAGTGACAGAATCTCTAGTGCCATAATATCGAAATCCTCGAAAGACCACTGGCCAATAAGAACTGCAAGTGACTCAATACCACCTGATGTGAACAGTAAAGCGGTAAGAAGATAAGGTTCATATGCGAAGACAGCTAATGCAGCTTGACACTAACTGTTCTAGCCGCCTCCACTTTGCGGGCCCATAAGGTGCCTTTTCACGCCTCTTTTTTGTTTTTTTTTGTTTTGTTTTTCGTTTTCGACAACTAAGACATTTTGGCAACTAGGTGTTTCTATAATTGGACATTTCGACGATTGACCATTACTTATTTTAAATTTCGATTGTTCGACATTTTGATAATAGGACCAATACCCACAGAGTCATAATTACGTACAAATAAATAAATATGTATTTTATTGTTGTGTAGGCATAGATACAGCTGCCTTCGCGTGAGACACATCGCTCTGTCTCCAGAATGACACAACAGTTTTCAGTTCAGTGAAGAAATCAATGCCTTGCTTGCCGCAGAAATGGTTTGTGCCCAAGAAACTACCTCTCGTGCCCGAGAAAGAGAACATAGAAAGAGGAACAGGGATGGGAACATTAACTCCTACTTGTCCGACATCGATTTCGTTCGAGAATTTTCTTGCTGTTGCGCCGTTAGTTGTGAAAATGGCTGTACCATTTCCGTAGGGGTTGGAGTTGATCATCTGTATGGCCTCATCTAAGGTGTCGACGAACAAGCAGACGAGGACCGGGCCGAAGATTTCTTCCTTGTAGCATTCCATTGAAGGCTTAACGTCCGTTAGGATGGTGGGTCCAACAAAGTTACCTTTCTCGAAGCCGGGGACTTTGACACTGCGGCCATCGAGAACTAGCTGCGCGCCTTCTTTGACACCTGTAATAAATTAAACGTGTTAAAATTTCGTTACTAACGACGGAACAATGAAAAACTTTGGTTTGGTTTAAACCAAAGTTTGTCCCGCTGAAATATTTTAGGTATTGCGAAAGACATTATTTTATTTATTTGTCAAATGATTAGCTAATAACTGATTCACATATGTAATTAACTGAACAAACATTTACATTGAGCTATACAAAATATTAAACCACAGGTACTGTGCACGATTTTTTTGCTCACCAGTGTGCAATGTCTAAGAGCAAAATTGCTCTTTGCCTTTGCTTTGAATTTGCTACTTATGTATGTTGCATTTTATTTTATTTTTTTATCTAAATTTAAGAATATTTTCATAAAAAATTACTGTGCAACACAAAATTCTTTGGTTTGATTTTAAGAAATTAATAGTTTAGTTTATAGCTTCAAAACAAGGTATTGCCTTACATAGTGGACCTGCTTCTGAAGACACTCTAATTCTAAATTTAAGTATAGTATATCTCTTTCTCGCAATATGAAATATGAAAAAGGTAGCATGAATTCGTTTAGAGCTGTCAATTAAATTTAGATAGATTTCAAGGAAACCATAGACAATTTTAGACGGCATGTACGGAGGTGCCTCCTAAACACTGCATTTTATCACGTTCAATAAGATCGAAAATTGAACGCACCTTTCTTAATGTCAAATTATATGACAGCTATCCTTTTCGTATTCATTTTGAGAGAAAGAAATGCACTAAAGTTAAATTTAGACTTAGCATGTGTTCTCCAGAATTAGGGCCAGTGTATGATGATTAATCGTTCATTGCATTGTCTAGTAATCATACCTGACTCAACGAGCCTGAATATCCTCTGCTTAGCGTGGACGGAAATCACTGGCCCTACATCAGTGCCGGGCACGTGGCCAGCGTTCACCTTCAGAGCTTGAGCGCGCTGCACCAAGTCCGGAATCCATTCCTTCGCTTCACCTATGTTGATAAAGTTAGATTTTGTTATACAATGATAGACATAAGATAAAGAGGTGAGTGGAATACGACAAGTATTAATCTAACTTTAGCTAAGTTAAATTTTCATTGCAATCATTGCATTTTTAATAATTTTATTTTTTGAATAAATAAATTTGCATTCAGTCATCATGAAAAAAATTTGCAACTAGTGGCAAATAAGCATACCGATGTCCAGCGATTGCCATAGCCAATAGACGCTTGTGAAACCGTAGGCGCGCTGACAAAAACTACCATAAACAGTACTACTAGAGCTTGTAATAAAGCTATGATTAACAATTGGTAATTTCATCTTACTGATGGCGAATCAGTTACATGAGATTAACAATCAATTAGCGAAAAACAATTAGAGATTGTGTATCTTTATTATTGTTCTGCATCTCACTTATTACTTATACTATCTAGTGAATAACGCTACTGGTTGCATAATAAGTAATAGTTATGACTATGTATTATCAACATAAGCATGATTACTTATGTAATTGTTTGTAATTCCAATAAATGGAAAAAAACGGCGGTAATCAAAATCAACGCCTATTATCGAATGTATTTTTATTTCCGTATTTAAGTTTATGGTGTCTTTATTTTCGTCTATTATTATTGTTTTGTTATCCAATCAAGAATAAAAATTACCACCGAGTAATAGGCGTTGATTTTGTCTACCGCCATAATAAGACTATTTACGTTATGTATTATTTCAAAGCGTAACTCTACTGACCCACAAAGACAGCAGTACTGAGCGCCATACAGCGCTGTCCCGCGGCTCCGAAGGCCGCGCCCGCGAGTTGGTTCAGGGTGTGCTCCTTGTTGGCGTCCGGCATAATCACGCCGTGGTTCTTGGCGCCCATGTTGCTTTGGACGCGTTTGCCTGACACAAACATTGTGATACCACATAAGAAGATATCATCATCACCAGAATATACAGAATGTTATAGAATTCCGAAATAAAATATGGCGTTCTGGGGTTGCGGGGGTCGATAATATGTGCGCGAGTTGTGTGTGTATATGTGTGTGGTATAATTGTAGTGTGTCGTACGATACGCGATAGTACGCATTTTTTAGGGTTGTCACGAGCAGGTAAGACAATATTTCTATTAATTTAATAGGAAAATGAAAGTGACCTGAAAGGTGTCAACCTTTCAAAGGTAACTCTTGACAAGGAACACAACCACCCCCTTAAATTTTATTTCTGACTTTTATTATATATTACACACTGTATTCGTGCCACTGCTCTTGTGGCCAGCCTTCTTACATGTAAGGAGCACATGGAGAGTTTGGGCCATAGCACCACCACGCTGGCCCAATGCAGGTTGGTGGGTTAAATTGCCTTCCGAAGCACGGAGGAGCTCTAGATAACAAACTTTGATTGACCCATCCCAGGATCGACCATGGCGAAAGTTGTTTTGTTTTAGTAATCGAAACCAGAGCGCTCTAACCACTACACCGAGCCCAAAGAAAAGTAGATAACAACAATATTTGATTTCTCTATAAAATAGCATTCAGATTTTTATAGCCCGATGGCAAGCGGTTATTGTAGTCGACAGACGCTTCTAACAGGATTCAACTCTTTAGTACCTACTCACATGTTGCCTAAAAAGAGGATGCGTTATACAGCGGCGTCTAAGCAACGTTATAATATGACAGATATTATATCGTTCCTTAGATGCCGTGGGTAAGGGAGAAATTATGAAGTTGTTCTATCTCTTTATGTTCTTAATGGAAGAAAGAAACAGCAGCATAAACAATATTACTTATTACCTGCCGCTGATGCGCGTTTGTAGATATGTTTGCCTGCAGCGTCTCCGCCGACGAACGAGACCGCCTTGATGTCAGGCTGGTCACATATGAAGTTTACGGCGTCGTGGGTGCCGTGGATCACCTATCAATCACATCATTAATATATTGTCAAACTACTGTACTATAGAATTAAAATAAAAATAGATTTTTTTCAAAATTCTTCCTTAGACAAGGTAAAGCAAAAGGAACTGACGACCATACATCCATATGTACTATATGACATTATTATATTTCTAGTTTTTAGAGAGCAAAAAAACCGGTAAATGTATGCCGTAAATGTAAGCATAATGGAACTAATTAATGAATGAGACTTGTCAGTTCCACATCTAGTATCGGGACAACTTCATCATATCAAGATAGTTTATCGACTAAGTGTTTCGCATGGTAGTTTGTAGAGTACTATAAAACATTTCACATAATGTTTCATTAAACACATCTAATTACATTAATTAACGGCTTTACGGCTACCTCGGTGAATTCCGTTCTGATACAAGGTGTATCAGAATTACCCAAAAAAAAATGAAATTCTTTATCAAAAATTTAAAATGGAAATGTTACTACTATAGTAATCGATTGCGAATGTCATTGAACCTAAAATTACTAGAGTACACTACAACCTAACCTTTTTTTTTGGACTGAAAATGCTTAATGCATACCCCGGTGACTGTGGGCGGCTCCGAGGTTATGTGGGACTCCTCCGGCGCAAGGATGAGGCGGCCCTACCCACTAAAAACCGACCTTTTCCCGTCAGGAGGATACTTACGAGTGCCGGATCTAGGCAGGGAATTTGGTAGTCGTCCGCATCCGGCCCCGCAGCTTGACCATGTCTGGTCACTGCCACTCCCCGGAGGGATGGGGTACTTTTCCCCTAAGAGGGGACGAACAGGGCATCAAGGGTCCCACCCCTCGCTACAGTCCTCCGCCAAGCCTAGGAGGCCTGCCATACCACGACCTTCCTCCTTGGAGGGGGGTCCGCTGGTCCTAAGCTAGGACCGCGACGTGTTAGGCACAGTTAGAAGAGTAAGTGGAGCTAGCGGCCCACTCTCAACGAACTGGCGTGTCCTACGCAGCCGCATTAAGCGGCCCGCTGACCTTGGAGGCCATCCATCCACCGACCCCAAAGGGTCCGCTAGCCCTAAAAGCCACCACCAACCTAGTCAAGTGCGACCCGCGGCCTTAGAGGCCTGCCATCTTGCGATCAAACTGATCCACTGGCCCAAGTTAGGCCCCCCCGTCCACCGCTATCTCCCCTGCCTCATCCGTTGTACGGAGGAGTGCTGGAACAGCGCCACACGAGGCATCATACGTCAATTGACGTCGGTGCCTCCGAGAGCAATAGCCCGCCATCCACCGCGCTATAACGCTCCCAAGTTCCAGAGAAACCATACTTCCCGGCGGCATTGGAGGCCAGCCATACCACGATCCACAGCTCCGCTGGCCCTGGAAAGGGCCTTTTCCGACATGCTCAAAGTCAAAGTCAAAAGGTTTATCGGCAGACTCGGCGGACTTACCAAGGAAAGGTCTTAGGAGCTGGAGAAGACCACCTTCCACCCAGACCTTTCCCTTCCCCTACCTACACCATCGCGCCGCCACATGTCCACGACCTTGAAGGTCGTCACACCCCGTCCATTAGGGAACACAACGAATAAGTAACGATTGGAGTGTGAAAGTGGTGAGGATAGAGTACAACCTAAAGTTACTAGAGTAGTGACATTTTCATTTTAAGTTTTCGATAAAGATTTTCTATTTTTTGGTAATTCTGATACACCTTGTATAACCTCACTTTTGATCTTTGTTATTTTATTAGCACCTGCTTTAATTGAGTGACTCCTAACTCTTTTGCAAGTACTGTTTAGTGCAACAAGTGAATAGAAAACTGGATTCAAAACTATTTGGTAGTTCACCATTCTCTGGTTTATTGAAAAAACTATCTTATTAATATCGTAATGAGGATGGTTTTTGAAGGGAAAACAGAATAAGGTGAATTTAACACTTAGAGCACTATGCACGACACGCCTAGCCCGTAAAAATCAAGAGAAAGCCTTATGTTGACAGCACAGGAGACAAGTCCTCCTGCACCCAGCATAACACTAACTCGATGAACTCTGGCGACTTTAATCATCTTAGGAAACCAACACTAATTTAATTTTGGTGTAATCTTCTGAAAGATGAAGACTCGCTAGTCGGGCGCTCGAATTCCGCGCAGTAAAGAATCTTATGTTACTATGGGGCCATGACTAACGGCCTGGCCACGGGAACGGTGGGCGACGGCGGCGGCGGCGACTCGGCAACCACTGAGCGGTCACGACGACGCGCTGCGAGGCTGACATCGAGACAGGGCGCAGTGGTTGCCGATTCGCGAGTCGCAGGACGCGCGTGCGGTGAGTTCGTGGCCAGGCCCTAAGTCACAATGCACTTCGACCCATTGGGATCTTTTGTGCCTCCCCTGCGTTTACACTTCCTGTGTCCAGAATATAGTTGCCATCTGCCTTACTATATATTTAGGCAAAAAGAGCATGTAGTCATCTGGTTTTGGATATGCCACTTCCAGAAGTCTCATTCTGGTTCTAGTCAGAGCATCACAATGACACAAGAGATGCGTCATTGATTCCTGACATTTACCACATGCTCGACTAAGTTGTGTTAAGGAGAGTTGCATTTTGTGTAGAATGTGGTTAGTAGAATCCGCGCAGTAGTCATAGTCATAGTCAATTGTTTTCAATGTAGGCTTTCAACAAAGCACTTATTGACGTCAAAATATAAACATGAAATTTAATATTATTTAACTACTTAGTAGAATTTAGAAATATAAATTATTACTAGCTTGTAATGTATTAATTACATATCGAGTAGGTACATACCTACCTACCCTCGTCAGTATAACTAAAAACTAAAATAACTTTTATTGCCATGGATGTTTGTCGTCGGTGAAGTCTTTGACCCTATAGTATGCCTTAGCAATCAGTTGACTTTTAATTCTCTCCTTGAATTGTGTGTCCGTCAAGGTTAATAGGTCGTCAGGTATTTTATTATAAAACTTTATGCTATTCCCTACAAATGAATGACTAGATTTAGCAAGTCTGAGCTTTGGAACTACTAATTTAAATATGGTCTTACATTAACAACGCCCGGAGGAGCGCCAGCTTCCTGCAGTAGCTCCATCATCATGAGCGTCGCACCTGGGTCTTGCTCCGACGGCTTCACGATGCAAGTGTTGCCAGTTACCAGCGCAGGCGGGAACATCCATAGCGGAATCATTACGGGGAAGTTGAACGCTGCCACGCCTAGAACAGGGTTCGTATTGTGTTTTAGTCTTAATTGACATTTCAATGATTTTCTTCAAACTTTGTTTTGGCATTATAATTAATGTTTGGTAAAATATTTTGAAAACAAACAGGCGAGGCAACTTTACGTTTTATGATCACATAACTCTAGCATGTGCCTCTGGAATTCTGGTCTTTCAGGACGATTCTAGGCTGAGGTTATAACTTTTTTACTATGAATATTTTATGCTGTCTTTTGTTGGCCAAAATAAGAAATCATGTGTTTATACAATTTACAATGGTATTTCAATGATCACTCAGTACAAATGGGTCGGCGAATCGTTCTTAGGTGAAAGATTCTATCGGTAAACTGCCCGATGGCGAAACGTTCTGTCGACGAATCGTACGCCGATGAAAGGTTCTGTTGGCGAAGCGACGTTATAAAAAACGTTGTCAGCTGGCAGTTCTATGAAGAAACGAATGTCGGTGACCAGTTCCAGACTCCTCCTCCTTGGATGTGTCTACCTTTGTAATAAGCAAATTACAACAGTTGACAAATCCAACCACCTGTCATTCTGAGGGTAATCTGTAATTGTTACATTTAACACCTTGGGCCTAATTCTGAAGAGACTCTACATCTAAATTTAAGCGTAGTATATCTCTTTCTGTCCATAACTTCCATAAGTATAAAAAAGAGATAGCAAGAATTTAATTAGAGCTGTCAAATAAATTTAGATAGCTTATAGAAACTATACACAATTATAGACGGCATTATGTAAGGAGGTACTTCTTAAATACTGCACTAAAACATGTTCAATAATATCGAAAATTACACACATATTTCTAAATGTCACATTATGGGCCGGATTCTGAAAACACACTCTAATTCTAAATTTAAATACAGTACATCTATTTCTCGCAATATGTAATAGGAAAAAGATAGCAAGAATTTGTTTAGAGCTGTTCTAATTTAGGTAGATTTCAAAGAAACAGACAATTTAAGATGGCATGTACGGTGGTGCCTCCTAAACACTGCATTTTATCACGTTCAATAAGGTCTAAAATTGAACGCACGTTTCTAAATGTCAAATTATATGACAGCTATCCTTTTCGTATTCATTTTGAGAGAACAAAAGCAATGAACTTAAATTTAGGCTTAGCATGTGTTCTCCAGAAATAGGGCCTATATGAAAGACGAGCCATTATTTTTGTTTTCATATTGAGAGAGTGAGATGCACTGGACTTAAATTAAGATTTAGCGTGTGTTGTACAAAATTAGGGCCACTATCAAATATTAATACTGAAAATAAAAGATCTACAAAACTAGCAGAATCAGCACATCTAAGCCTATACTAATAATTATTTATTACACTAAGTAAGTAACAACTGGTAGTTTATAGTAGTGTAATAAACTGGTTGGTAATAATATTACAAATCAGTTATGATAATTCTTTATAATATTATAATAAAGAATCATTATAAAGAAAATCAAAGACTCACATTCAAAATCTACGAAGCAAATAGAATTTAAAAATTAAATCTAAATAATGGAGTAATTTATGAGCAATTTTCCATTAGGAAAGCTTTGGTAACCACTTACCACCAGGTGGGCTGTCAGCTTGTTTGTCATGTAGTTTTATAAAAAATTAATTAGGAACGTTAAAAACTGTTAAAAAGAAACATTGGGACATTCTGTATAGATGATTTCCGATATTATAGAAATTTAAATAAACTAGTTTCAGTTCTACAGAAGTAGCTGTAAGATAAGTGTGTAAGTTAAAATTGTAATATAATTAGGGATATGGAATAATGCATGAAATTATGAAAAAGGTTACCACATTACTGTATTGGTTTGGTAAAAACAAACAAGTTATTTGAAAGATGTTGACAGCAAGACAATAAAATAAATTAGTAGTTATGATATACTCGAAAGCATTTGAAACATAAGGCAGGCCCTCTAGGACATAGGGGACAGTAAAATATAGAGGCTTTTCTTACTTTACGAGTATCCATGCAATAGTGCCAATTTTTCCTTTTTCTTTTACCTTTGGCATTTAGTGGCAACAGCTCTGGTAAATGAATTTCATCCCCAGATTTAGTTTTAATTCTATTAGTTTTAGTACTATTGTCGACTGTTGGTTGTTTAATTTGTTGATCAACTTTAACTAAATTTCGCACAACTTCTAAGCGAAAATCAGAAAAAGAAAGTGTGTTGCCTGCATTATTATTTATTCGCTGTTGTTCAATATACAAGATGAATGCATTTGATAACATGGCTTTGATAATATGGAGTAATATGGTTTTGTACCATCTTGTTTTATTACTAAAACAATGGTTATAGGAAAGCATTTGATCTTTTCTATTAACACCTTTCATATACTTATTATACTCTACAATAACTTTGGGTTTGATGGTATTTTCACCAAATTTGTTTTTGGTTTGGATGAAATCGGAATTGTGCTCAGTGGATATCATAATTACATTTTTTTTATCTTTGTAACTCATTACACATACTCCATTACAATTGTATCGCGTTAACAAAGTACCTTCAGAAATTTGTATTTTAGTTATAGGTGGATTGCGCGATCGGTTGGCTTTAAGGGTGCCTGTGACATATGTCTTTTTTGCTAACAGATCTTCTGCAAGTTTAACACTATTGTAAAAATTTCCCATGTAAAGAGAATGTCCAACATTTAAATAACCTTCCATAAGCATCATTACAACTTTATCAGCATGATATTTTCCCCGAAGGTCCAAATCATGTGACCCACAATACATGTGCATTTTCTGTGTGATTCCATTAGTATCCATGAGCATATATAATTTTACACCATATTTATGTCGTTTGCCTTGAATGTGTCTATTTTTTAATTGCCGTCGCCATAAAACACTTTCATCAATAATCAAATTTTTTGTAGGACTTACCAATGTCTTCATCAAATTGTTGAAAAAATCTATCAAAGGTTTTATAAACCTATTTGGATCTGAATTTTCAAAAGTTACATTAACATCAGTATAGGAAAAGTTTCGTAATAGAAGCAAAAATCTATCACGTTTCATAAAATTCCTAAATGGTAAACTAAATAGTGGGTCTTGGCTCCAATAATCATTGATACGATTTAATTTGATATGACCCATATGAATAATTAAGCCAAGGAAAATGTATAATTCCTCTATATTAGTATCCTTCCAACTATTAATCCTTGAATTGGCATGTGTACTTTCTAGTATAACTTGCATAGCATGCATATTTATGCTAGTCACTAATCTATTCATAAAGGTGGTGTTAAAAACTAATTTAAAAAAATCAATGGGGGACTCAGCTGGGCCCACATTTATGTGGGCCACTTTGGTGAACGGAATGGAAGCAAGTTGGCCAGTTGCATCCCACTCGTCGTCACAGGACCCGCATGCTTCTTCAAGCTCGTCTTCATCCGATGATGACGAAGAAGAAGCAGATTCCTCCCTGATAAAATTGTGATAGACACTAAAGTTTCTCACACTTGGTTATTCAGTCATAATGCAATTATTCATAAAATATTTACCATCAATCATTACAAGAATTTGTAAAGAAATTATTTCAAGGTTGTACTTGGATAAGAATTATATCTATGCAATAAATGCCAAGAAATGTTTATATTTCATTCAAACCTACATTTGCAACAACATATTTTAGAATGGAAGTGAATACCTATACAGAATGGATTACAAAATTTAGGCATTGTAACAAAATGACTGTTGCAAGTTCGTAGAGCTAAAGAAATAGGTAATTTGAAACTGGAAGATAATAAATAAAAATAGGGATTTAAATACCTCTCCTGAAACCATTCTTCCGCGTTGTTAACTTCGGAGGTAGACATCCTTGCTATACACTACAAAAACTCTCACTAGACACTCAAAGCCTGAAAATTCGCGAAAATTTAATTATGAAGACTGGTTGACTCAAATGTCGAAACCAGACTGCCAAATCTTTTTCATATGGTCCGAGGCCAAAAGCTCAAAAATGTGGGAATGTATCTACGGCTTAAATAAATTACAAGCTTCAAGGTCGTTCTAAGGAAATTAGGTAACTCATTCAGGTGTCTTTTGTTCCTTTGTAAGTATTTTCAAATTTTCAATAGGTTGGACCGACCGGCTTACTTTTGAAAGCAATAACTGGTTTACGACCAACCAATATATTATTTACACGTGTTGTTTTTAGGTGAGATTTATGACTGCATTATTTAGTTTTTGTTATGTTTTAGATATTTGTTGTACTAACAGGTAATATTTTTTATTTCTTTCAAACAAATTACTTGCAAAATGGCTCAACTCAAGTCTCAACAGCCGTAGGAAACAACCAAACAAACAAAGGTACCTACCTCCGTTAGTGGATGACATTACCATACGCTTTTTTCCATTTTGTAGAACAATGTTGTCTCTGAGTTAACCTAGCTGAATTATGGTTTTCAATATGTCTACCTGTCAGCCAAATAAATGACGCCATTTTTATTTTATCTTGAACCATGTTTTTTCTTGATAAGTTATAATTTGAATTTTAAATCTGTTCTTGTAATTTTCATTTGTTTCTTTACCCCGATTATGTGTAGTTGTGATTAGCAAGACATTCCAGTACTTTTCGATAATGTGTGCAGATTTTAAGGTATGTTCGGTTAACTGATAGTTAGATTTTAAGGTTATTATTTAGTTTGCATTCATTTATCTATTTCATTCGCAGGACGACAAAAAATAAGTTTTAAATTCCACACACATGCACTGACCTCATTTCTACTGATAAAATGTTATGACAAGCATGGAAAGATGTTATACTTGCAAAGTATCCCTCCTTCTACACAAAAGTACACCGCCTGGGGTGTTGGGCGGTTGGTGTATGCTCAAGGGTGCGATGTTGAGCTAGCAGCACCTACCGCCAGGTTCAAACACGCACGTCCACGTCACCGCCGTGGTGCTCCAATAGGAGTAGCGGTGAACTCCCTTCCTTTCAAGGGGGTCGTACACCCTGGGCAATGCTGGGGTCAAAATAAACAGGCATCGCACATTAACACCCACCCTGTGACTCCAGTAGCAAAGCGTGTTGAGCTTCGCCTGCATGTGCTTTCCCTCGCTGCAGGAGATAACCCGTACCCCAACTCAATCCCATGATCCACATCCAAATAAATCCCCATCCTTCCCTATCCTATCTGTCCTGGAGGGATTACAACCTCGACACCAACATTGTTAACAAAAGGAAAAATGGAGGCAACTTTAAAAAAAGGTTTACCCCAGGAGGGTACCAGCTCTGCTGGAGAACCCCTCACCGAGCCTAGCTCGGTCTGCCCCACGTACTCTGGGGGGGGGGCAGACCTATAAGGGAGGGCCAAAGGCACAGAGTGCAGGGGACTGGAGCCAACCAGGCACGTCCAAAGAGGGATCCTGTTCAAAGCCAGGGACTCGAAGCCTTCGGGAGTCGAACCCACCAGGCAGAGGACAAGGAAACCGGGGGAGGGGCGCTCTTAGAGGAGCGGCGCAGTCATCGCCTCGGATTGGCTCTGCGTCGTCACAAGGTGCGTACGGCCGCCCACATGGGCGCTGTCCGCTGCGGGACGATCGTGGGCTGCGGGGTGGTGATGGTGCTGCACCAGGGGTCAGGGAGCTAGAGGCGCCGATGGGAGCTTTTCCTCAGGGGAGTCAGGCTCCGGGGTCACTGACTGTAGAACCTACGGGGGCAACAGTTGGAGAAACCATGTCGGACAATGCTGAGGAGGTCCCCAAAAGAAATAAAAAGAAACTGTCCGGGTTTCAGAGGCGACAGAAGGCTGAACTGCGAAGGCAGGGGGCTGCTGATGCCTCTGTTGACAGGACTAAGAGGCCCAGGGAAATCAGTGATGAGGGCCAGGCTGACACTGTAGCCAAAAGGGTTAAAACCCATGGCTCCTACGCGGAAGCGGCGGGGTGTGTCAGGCTGGCCATCATTGCTGAAGAGTACCCGGCCAGAATGTTGGATGAAGGGGACTACAGGGCCATTCTGGCAACCATTTGGGACCGCCTGGAGGAGGCCCCGACACCTGTCCCACTCATCAACATGGGTAGCATAATTGCTGGGGCGCTGCATGTTGGGTGTGGCGGAGATACCTCAGCCAGATGGCTTCGCTCTCTCAGCGGGAGTACAGTTGAGGGAGTGAAGCTCAGGGTGGTGGACATGAGGGACCTACCAAAGCCGGTTAAGATGGCATGGAAGTCCCGAAATGTCACCCGCATGGACACGGGAAGGGTTTTGCGTATGATGCAGAGGATTCACCTGGGCCTTAAAACATCCAGTTGGCAGGTCGTCGACACACTTGTTGAGGGCCTGTCAACACGTAGGATTGTGCTGATGGATGAATTGTCTGCATCCTACATAAAACAAAACGACTACTGCCTGTACACGGGAATCGACAGGAGTATCTTCAAGGTACTTGACAGTGGCAAGCCTGAAGATGGGCCTGTGGATTCCCAGGCTATGGAGGGTGAGGGGGCGTCCGGGGGGCACATGCATCCTGGGGCAGCCCTTGAGCCTTCAGTAGTCAAGGAGCCGAAGGAGGGACCGGAAAGGGGGCCTGGGGCAGGGTTGTCGGTTGTTGGAGGAGACATGGAATGTCAGGAGCGGATGTCCTCTCCAAGAACCGATGATGTCCTTGGGGCACTGGATGGTCTCAACCTTTGGTTGACCTCGCCGTCAGACACCCATAGTATTATGGATGATGAGACTGACGGCAAGAGTAAGGGGGAGAGGATTTAGAAAGAAAAAAAAAACCGCTGCGATATATATCTACGCAAACAGCATGGCAACAGGCATAAGGTGCGTACAAATTAATGTCCATCACTGTAAGGCAGCCTCAGACCTATTGGCGAGAGAGCTGCAACAAGGAAAATACGACATTGCCTTGATTCAAGAACCGTATATTTACCGGGGACTGATCAAAGGTCTAGGTGGAACAGGCGGTACTATATATTATGTGTGTTCTACTAAAGATACGAGAACTTGCATTTATGTCAGAAATGGCCTTAATGCGGTGGCTCTATCACAGTTCTGTTACAGGGACCTCACAACAATCAAGGTCTATGCAGGAGAGGGGAGGGACAGACAGGAGCTTATAATGGCATCTGCTTACCTACCATATGAAAAGGCGGATCCGGTGTCGGAGGAACTACGAAACCTGATCAGCTATGGCAGCCCAGGGGGTGTGGACGTTATCATCGGCTGCGATGCAAATGCACATCATGTCGTCTGGGGGAGCTCAGACGTCAACGCAAGAGGAGAAAGGTTACTGGATTTTCTGGTAAGTTCTCCCATGCAAATACTAAATAAAGGCAACAAGCCCACTTTCTTTAATACACGGACGGAGGGCTGAGGTTATTGACATAACCATAGCTTCAAATAGAGCAGCAAGGTATGTTATGGACTGGCATGTATCAAATGAGATCACCTTATCTGATCACAATTATATATGCTTCAGGTACGGGGACATTGGGAAACCAATGACTGTGCAACGTAAAAATCCAAGCTTTACCAACTGGGATGATTACAAACGCGATCTTAGGATTGAACTAGGTAATATAAATAGCAATCTAAACTCAGTTCTTGATATTGAATTTGAAGCGGAGAGATTGACAAATGCTGTAGGGACGGTATGGCAACAAAACTGTCCGGACAGAAAAACGATAGCGAAAAAGCTGCCGTGGTGGACTTCTGAGGTAGCCAAAATAAGAAAGGAGACAAGGAAAGCTTTTAACTTAGCAAAGGCCAGAAATGATTACACTGAGTATGGCAAGGCACTAACACGATATAGTACTGCGGTTAGGAAAGCAAAGAGAAAGGCTTGGAGAACCCACTGTGAGAACATAACTATTCCTGAAGGGATGAGGTTAGCCAAAGCTATATCGACTACGAATGCGATCCCGTTAGGAGTGATTAATGACCCAAACGGTGAACGCACAGATTCTGGGAAGGAAACTTTGATGGTAATGCTAACTACTCACTTCCCAGGATCACAAATTATAGAGAAAGAGCATGATCCTATAGAACTTGAGGAACTAAATGAGAAGACCTCGAAGTTTGATTGGGACATAGCTAAAAGGGTAGTGGATGAGAGTAGAATCAAATGGGCCCTATCCAGCTTTCAACCATACAAAGCTCCCGGCCCAGACAACATCTATCCAATACTTCTACAGCAAGGTAGTCCTAACCTAGGACAGCATTTATGCAGGCTATACAAAGCATGTATTGCATTTGGATACATTCCCAAAACTTGGAGAAAGGTCAAGGTAATCTTTATCCCTAAGCCTGGGAAGCCGGATTATGAAGACCCAAAGGCCTTTAGGCATATTAGTCTCCAATCTTTCTTTTTGAAGACATTGTAGAAATTAGTGGATAAGTTTATAAGGGAGGGACCATTGAAAAACTTTCCCTTACACAGACTACAGTGTGCTTATCAGCCAGGCAAATCTACGGAAACGGCACTGCATTATGTAGTTAGCAAAGCGGAAGCAGCCTTAGAAAACAAGTAGGTGTGCATTGGTGCATTCGTGGATATTGAAGGTGCCTTTGATCGCACTACCTTTGAATCTATTAAAAGAGCTGCTAAGAAGCATGGAGTGCCACATACAATCAGAAAGTGGATTAACTGCATGCTGAAAGGTAAAATCATTTACTCAGAACTACTAGGGGATAAACTAACAGCAAAGACCACAAGGGGCTGCCCTCAGGGAGGAGTGCTGTCTCCGCTACTCTGGAGCCTTGTAGTTGACTCTATAGTGGACAGACTGAATGAGGGACCACTTTACACTGTGGGCTATGCAGATGACTTAATCGTGCTAGTCAATGGGAAATTCCCTGGTACAGTATCGGAGATTATGCAGTATGCACTGGGGGTGCTGGAAGACTGGTGTAACACCAACCACCTGTCAGTAAACCCCGGAAAAACGACTGTAATACCCTTTACAAGGCAGAGAAATCTGGCAAGGCTTAAAACCCTGCATTTATATGGCACGAAGCTTTCATGGTCCAGTGAAGTGAAATATCTTGGCATAACGCTAGATAAGGAACTTAACTGGAAACTCCATATGGAGAGAACCTTGATGAAAGCTCCAAGGGTCTTTGGAATGTGTCGCTCCACTTACGGTAAGACGTGGGGACTACAACCAAAGATAATAAAGTGGATCTATACAACCATGGTCAGGCCTGTTATAACTTATGGTAGCATCGTCTGGTGGCCTAGGACAAGGCTGGTAACATGCAAAACTGAGTTTAGCAAGTTACAGAGGACAGCATGTCTAGCGATCACCGGAGCGTTTAGAACCACTCCAACGGCAGCGATGGAGGTGCTCCTTGACATCCCGCCACTGCATATTATGATAGAAACAGAGGCGAGGAAGGCGTTACATAGACTCAAAGTAGCAGGACTGTGGGACACTACTAAACCTCTGTTGAAACACACAAAATGGGCAGAAACTTCTGTCCTAGACAGGTATATGGAAATGGGATGTGATAAAATCTGCCCCAAATTCATATTCGAAAAGAAATTTAAGATCAGCATTCCCACAAGAGAGGAATGAAAATGTAATCCACCATAACTGAAAAAGGGAAGCATAATCTGGTTCACTGATGGATCAAAGATGGACTCTGGAACAGGTGCTGGGGTCTATAACAAAGACACTCAAATATACCAAAGCATGGGAAGGTTTGCCACTGTCTTCCAGGCGGAGACACATGCAATCATTCTATGTGCAATGGAAATTATGGAACAGAGGACTAAGAATAAAACTATATATATTCTTAGTGACAGTCAGTCAACCCTCAAGGCAGTGAGCTCTCCGCGCGTTAGCTCAGACCTGGTTCTGAATGCCATACAATCCCTAAACAAGCTTGGTAGGTATAATAGGGTAAGACTGATATGGGCGCCTGGTCATGTAGGAGTGATTAGCAATGAGAAGGCTGATGAACTGGCACGGAAAGGCTCGGAAAACAAGTACGTGGGCCCTGAGCCCTTCATATCTCTGACACAAAGTTTTATTAACACAGCCATTACAGAAGAAGTCAAGAATAGGCATAGAACTGAATGGCAAAAGGTACCACGATTAAGACACTCCAACTCCTTTATGGGGGGGAGGGTAGGGGAATGGAGTAAATACATCTTTACAAACGGTAGAACACAGGCTCGCTTCCTCACGGGAGCGCTCACGGGACATTTTGCCACCAACTATATGCTACACAAAATGCAAATTTCCCCTGCACAACCTTGTCGGGCATGTGGTGAAGGACAGGAATCGATGGAACATCTTCTGTGTCAATGCGATGCCCTGGCGAGGATCCGAATGAGTCTTCTGGAAGTGGCGTATCCAAAGCCAGTAGACTATAGACTCTTTCACGCCAAAGATATAGTGAAGCTTATGGCAGCTATATTCAGGACGTGGGAGGAGTGAAGGCAGGGGTGGCACAAACGATCCCGAAGGGTCGAAGTGCATCGTGGCAAAGTCACGGCCCCATGATAAGATAAGATAAGATAAGATAAGATCCCTCCTTAATATTGCTACTAGACCGAAATGTATGATGTCAACAATATGGTGTTGTAGCCTCCACTTTGAAGCCAAATACTTGAGGGCCATACAGACGACTGAAGCACTCTATACCCTCACATTATTACCATGTGAGATACATTCAAGAAAACCCATTAACCCCTATTCACTGAGTAAGTACTTGTCTATATCATGATTTCTTATAATTTTAATTCTAACTGTACTACCTACTTAATATTCACATTTATATTTTTAAAACTAATCTATAAGTACTTTGAATTCATTAACACCCAGACCTAATAAATGTATTTGTCTGGTATGTGGTGTTTGAAGAGGTTAAATTAAATATCCATCTTTCTAATTCTGATGATAGCATATCAAGGCTATTAAGTCAGACAGTTTTTAACCGATTTCAAAACCTCTGGAGGTTCTCAATTCGGTTAGTATGTTTTTTTTCTATGTACGTACACTGATTAGGCTGGGATTTCTGATCCGATTTACCTGATTCTTTTTTTGTCAAAATAACTGGTATAATTAAGTCATCTGTGTATGCGAAACTGCGGATTTTTGCTTACCAATGACTTTTTAAACGACTTCTAAAACAAGGAGGCTATCAATTCAGTTTGTATGTTTTTTTTATGTATGTGTACATCAATTACGCCGCGATTTGTGATCCGATTATGTGATTCTTTTTTTGTTTGATGCGGAATAGTTGCCATTGAATTCTATAAAAGATTTGTTTAAATCTATAGGGCAGTTTGGTTTTTAAATCAAAATAACTAGAATGAGTAAGTGGTCTATGTATCCGAAATTGCAAATTTTTGCTTTCCTATGACTTTTTAGTGAAAAGATATGATAGTAAGAAACAATTTATGCTGACGGTCACTCATCTAGCTCAAACCTTAGAAAGTTGTTAGTAAAAAATGTGAAAAAAAATAATCAAAAATTAAAACCAACTTCAAAATACTAAAAAGGATAAAGTAATAAAATTCAAGAAGGTATTTATTCTCTAGAAACATATTTTTTGGAGTTGGTGCTAAGTTGTTTCCAGAAACAATAAAAAGTGAAGCACCAATTTCATTATTTTATCCTTTTTAGTATTTGAAAGTCTGTTTTAATTTTTGTTTAAATTTTTTATTTTTATATGAACTTTCTGGAGGTTTGACTCAATGAATTATAACTAAAACTTAAGATAATAATGTAATTTGTTTTTATTTTACAGGTTTGAATAGGCAAGAAAACATTATTGATAATGACAGCCTGCCAGCGAACATTGATTTCAGGTAATTTTTATTGTTAATTTTGACATAAAACTAACCAGTCAGAGTGTCGTCTTTGGGGCAAGTTGGAGTATAGCGTTCGGGGCTTTAGGAGGCGTCAATAATACTAGAAAATTATTATTAAAAACAAAGTGTTTGTATTTTCTAAGTTTGTACGCCTCATAAGGACTTTGATACAAAATCCTGTATTGATAACCCTCCTTTTTCTGGGTCTAATTCGACTTAAGAGATCTATAGGAACAATTAAGGTCCTATAAACTTTTTCGTAAAATGTACATCTACTGAGTTAAAGATAATTGAACAATTTGTGGGAATTGAAAAATTTTGATTATGTTTTTTTTCCATGACTCCCTATTTGTTACATTTTAATGTGTTTGTATCATAGTCCTCATCAATTTATTTCATATACATGACATGCTGCAGACTCATAGTTTTAGAGTTAATTCAAAAACTTACATGATATGATCATATTAAAAATGGTAAGAAATTTTATATAATTAATAAACATAAAAAAGAAATTAAATTGTTTCTTTTTTACATTAATTAATAATACTATTTGTTTGTCAAGAGCAAACTATGCATGATTGTATATGAATACTTCGCAAAGGACCTTCTACTATGATATAATTTAAGTTTTATTTTATTTCAGATGCAGAATCACCAAGGAGATCTTGGCATTATGTGAGGATTCACAAACCTTTCTGAATATTATGGTAAGTAATATGAGCAAATTATTCTGTAAAGCTGAATCCATTATTTTGGACGACTTAAATTAAGAGACATTTAACATATACATTTATAAAGAAAAGTATTTAACCCAGAAAAAAATATTTTCCTCAGGAAGGAACTGAGAAAAGTATTTGATCCAAAAAAATGTAATTTCCTCAGGAAGGAACTAAACCACCTGAGCTACCAAGCGTTTAAAAGAAGATACGTCCTTGATAACTCAGATTGTTGGAACAGTGAGATACCGGGACTGTGATAGGTTGAGGTTTCAGTCTGGCCGGCGGATGTGGTTTTTTGCTTTAAATGCTTTTCTAATAGTAAATAGTCGTCCTCTTCAATTTATTTTATATGCATGAAATAAGAAAAAGTAAAAATACTTTAAAATCAAATAACTCGAAAAGTAACAACCGCAAAAGAAAATAGTCTACGATAAAAACATGTTTGTATTGATAGCCTTAACAAGATAGGCACGATAAAAAGAGAGTTGTCAGTAATCTGGTAATAGTTGGGCCAGAAATTTTCGAAGCTGCATATGTCTTACTTTAATGCCTATCATTTTAAGGCTATCAATACAAAAATGTTTAATGATAGATTTTTTTCCTGCGGTTTGTGTTAATTGCTTTTTGAGTTAATTGATTACAAAGCTTTTTACTTCTTTTTATTTTTAATTTTTTTAGAAAACTATGAGTCAAGGGTATTTAGTTCTTCTGCCTTTTAGAATTGAACTACATAATGCATATAGTACATAATCATGACTATAACTATGTACAGAAAAAAAGTACACAAAATTTTGAACAAGTTTATAAAAACTTGTTAAACATTGTGTGGAATAATGATTTACTTATATTTATATTATTTACAGATCTAACATTAAGATTGGACATCAGTGAACCGCAGTAAACTTACATAATGTGATCAGGAATATACAAACTTCTACATGTAATAATGAAAGATTTATATTGAAACTGGTAAGAAAAATTATTTACTAGAACTAAAAATTTATAATATTCATTATTTAGCCCAAAGTAAGCATCATTCGGCGGAACTAACTCCCGTGTCGTGCCGGGGTGTTGTTCGTAATCCAAACAACACGGTAGGTAGCTCAAGAGCTTGTGTTATGGATACTAGGCAATGGAGAAATCATGATAATAATATGTAAATATTAGAAATATACTAAATAAACATATAAACATCCATGACTCGTAAACAAATGCTCATATTCATCATACAAACATTTGCTCCTACCGGGATTCGAAGCCGGGACCTTTTGACCGAGTAGCCTGTATAGCAACGGGTACAGACCACTCAGATAGCCGGTCCTCAAATAGAAATTAATAAAGGTAAAAAAGAAAATAAATTGAAGTGATTATGAATTAATAAATAAATAAAAATATCTGTGTGTCAAGATCAAAGTATACAAAGTTGTATATGAATACTTTGTAAAGGACATTCCACTGCATAATAATTTATGTTTATATTATTGCAGATGTAGAATCACCAAGGAGATCTCGGCATTATGTGAGGATATACAAATCTTTCTCAATATTATGGTAAATCATCACCAGCCTATACGTCCCACTGCTGGGCACAGGCCTTCCTACATGGCAGAAACACATGAGGAGCTTATTATGGTAAATAATATGAGTAAATTATTCTGTAGAGCTGTATCCATTATTTCTTGGGATCGTTAATCCTTTAATGCCCAGAGGGCAACTTAAGTTGTCATAACAATTAAAATTTAATTGTGCTCAGATAATTTGAACAGTCAGATACCCGGATTGTGAAAGGTTGAGGTTTCAGTCCAACCAAGGGGCGTGGTTTTTTGGTTAAAAAATGCTAATGTAATATTTTTAAATTTAAACAGGGTGGTGCTGTCATTACGACAGTAAATTATAACACGGGCTAAATATAGCGCCAGCATAGCATTTTGTATGAACTAATAAGTTCATACAAAATGTTTTGCAACTTTTAAATACATCTTATTTTAGATTTTATATTTATTGATATTATTTGATAATTTGATAATTATATTTGATAATTTTATAACATTTCTGTAAAATAATGCAGTCAATGTTATATTATTTCACATAAATAATAATAATATAATATTAAATGCCACCAATAATATGTCATAAAATTATCAAATGTTAATACATCTTGCATTTGAAAGTTGCAAAACATTGCTATAAACTAATTTAGCTAATGTTCTATTTTATTGTCGCTTTGACAGCACCACCCTATTTAATTTTAAAAATGAAATTAAGAATAAAGAAATATAAAGTATTTTATAAAGTAATATTATTAAATAAATTTGTTTTTTTAATTGTTTGTTTAGATTACCAAATCATCTGATGGGAGAAGAAACTTTCATAACCATCCTTGCTCCATGATGCACACTCAAGGCTGGGCGGCTGGCACAAGTCAGAGATTTTCTAAGCAAAAAAGTTAGTGTAATTTTGTTGTGACTTCTTTTTTCTGAATCACAAATTTTCTCTATTTTCAACAAAATCTTCGGTCTTTTACGTATATATATTTTTATACAACAAGATGAGAAATAAGCTGTCGTTGACCTGGTGGTAAGTGGCTGTCGTCGCCTATGGAAACTTTTAATGCCAAGGAAAAATTTACTAAGTATTTCAGGTGCGTTGTCATCTTGAGGCCTAAGATGAAATGCTTACCATGCCATACCAGAACAGTTTCTCGGCTGAAATAGGAAAGGCGGTGGTACCTACCTAGACGATCCTACATATGGATCTACCACCTAGTAAATAAATATGGACATTTTGTTTCATTGTAGTGTGAAAAAGCAATGAATATAAAAGGTGGAAAGCACCGACTCTTGTCATTTTTATCAAATAAGGGGCTCTGATCATCTGCTGTGTGGTATAAACAATCTTTTATAATTGCAGCAGGAAGAGTGAGGCTTGTGAGGAGGTATTCTTACCCAGCAACAAACAGTAATACAAGATAACCCAGTAGAAAGTGAGTAATTTTTGATATTATAAGAACATCAAACAAGCATACAGCTTGCATGATGGTATGTATGTGGTAAACTATTCACACTTGTAAGACAAAATATAATAAATCAATCTAAGTTATGATGGTCATTCATTGTACATATTTGATCTTTCAAGTAGGAATTAAGAAGTTTTAATATGTTGCCTACACTAATTTGAAAATTAATTCAATTAGTGTAACATATAGTATGTGGTTAACTGTTGACACTTATAAGGCCAAATATAATAGATCAATCAAAGTTATAGTATTGCTCTATTATATTTGGTCTTTCAGGTAAGAAAGAAGAAGAGCTTTATCATTTTGCCTAGAATAATTTAAAAATTAATTCAATATACCAGTTATGAATTTTATGCAAAATGAAACAAAACAATGTTAATAATTTAGTTTCTGTATAAATAGTATGCTAAACAGCCCCCTTATTCGTTAACTCAGATGACATCCGTCAGTGCATAAAATATTCGGCGCTTTTACGTAAATTGAAGTTTCAACAATGAAATGTTTCAAACCATTGTAGTGTGAAACAGCAATGTATAATATAAAAGCACTGACACTCGTCATTTTTATCGAATAAGGAGGCAGAAAATATTTTATCCACTCTTATGTTTTAATAATCAAATTATTATCTCAAAGGTGATTATGTTATAACACATTGAAATGAATGTAGATTTGAGGACATTTTGTCTATAAAACAATATTAATTTACAAAAATGTCTGAGGGCCTATACAAGATGCATTTCTACAATAGCCATCAATATCGCCAAGCGGGAAATGTATGGGATTTCACATAATCTATCGATTGACTGTCGGCTGCAAAAATTGTCAAATCCTATACATTTTCCATTTAGCTATAGCAATTCTTAAATGACATTCTTGTCTAGAGGGGTTGAAGTTATGCTAAAGCACACTTAACTAGGCATTGAGACACGTAGTACTGGTAAAAACCTCACCTACGTGCGGGTTCGTTTTTAAACACACGTGTTTAAATACCTTAAAATGAAAAAAATGAAAATATCTTTATTCAATTAGGCCCCCCAAGAAGCACTTTTGAATCGTCAACAAAAAAACCCTTATGTCTATCACATAAAAATAATATTTATAAATAACTAACTAACAATTACATTATGTTTGTCTCACTGTCTTATCTGGATCTACGTAAGCTAAGAATGTTATAATGTCTGTCTATCGGTCTGTCTGTCGGTCCGTCTGTCGGTCCGTCTGTCCGTCAGTCAGTCTGGCTGTCTGTCTGTCTGTCTGTCTGTCTGTCAGTCAGTCAGTCTGTCTTTCTGTCAGTCTGTCTGAATTTACACCGGTTCCAAAAGTTGAACTACCGAGAAGATTCCGGCAACAAACTCGTGTAGTCACTCTTTTCAATTATTAAGTTACAATGTTTAATTACACAGTAATGGTATTTAGCAGTGCAGTGTCGCACAGAGTATAAGAAAAGGTATATTAACGTACCAATAAGTACCTAATGACAAGAATATTTACTGTATTTAAAGGCTGTCCGACAATGCACCATCACAATATAGGTATTACAATACACAAAGGTCAACAATTAATATACAAAAACCTAACAAAGCCAATCATCTTTCATTAATTTTAAACACTTGTCTGACCACGTCATTACAATAATAATTGTATTGTTTTATATATAATATCATATAATGCCATATACCTCAAAAATGATACTATTGATGAATATGTAGGTAAATTATTACAAAATCAAGGAAGCTTAGAGATGACCATTTCCACTAGTGGCACCTGTTCACAAGTATGACGCATGTGCCAGCCATCGCTCTGCTCAACCATATTATAGGGAACGGAGCGACTCGTCATTATTTTGCGATAGTTTCTTAAAGTTCCTATTTTAAAAATACTATATTACTTTCTTTTGGTATATACTTTATTGTAACATCGTGTTTTTTGTTTAGATCCAGTATAACAAGGACTCGAATTACAAGGAGGAGGAATCTCTTGCTGTGCGAGATATAAAATCTTCTCAAAGAGAATTTATTTATTGTTATTTTTGTTTCATTAGATTAGAATAAAAAAATCATTCTATTCGTTGATATTTTATTTATTAATCCGTAACCTCATAAAATACTTCCCAATATTTTCATTCCATACTAGGGTTGTATTTAGGTATCGATAGTCTAACAGAATTGTATCGATATCGATACTAGCTAGTCGATAACTTCCGTACGTCACTTATCAATGTTCGGCTGTCATCCACTATCGAATAGGCCTATCAAGGGCTGTTTCCCATCTGTATCTTAAAGTAATCTGTGTTAACTCATGCACAGATCACTTTTAGAGTACAGAACACAGATCATATAATAGGTACAGAAGTAAGTCGAAACAACAGAACAGAGTAAGTAAGTATGTTTATATTGGCAAAGGTTTTCTTTTAAAAAAAACATTCTGACAGGGTCACGAAATAACAATGCACTCTTCGTCATAGTGTCTGGCCAATGAATCGTATCGTGTCACTCGTATTTTCAATGAAGTTTTTATAAGGCAACACTCAAAATGTCATATTGTCGTTTCATTTCTCATTCTTGTATTCCGTTTATTTTGTAGTTTTACCACAGATTAATAACAGGACAGATACTTCACTCTAATACAAATGATGAAAAATCCAATTTACACTACCCGAATTCGGGGTAAATAATCTAAATATTGCAACATTACCCACACGATGGTATTCATATACGTACTTGTAGGTCACGCACACAGAGCGAAAAAACTACTTCACTGGATTGCTCGGAACGTTCTTATAATATCTTATTCTTATGGTCTAAGGCCTAAGGCTTCTTGATGTTTGGAGGAAATTCGTGGTGATGACTTAGATGATATGGCCCGATAAGGTGGAAACCCCACTATAAGTAGTTTTTCACATCAAAGTAAAGTTTATTTCATTAAAAAACCGTACCACCATTTAGTTGTTTAAAAAATCAACATTCAACACCCACAAGAGGCAGATTGTAGTGCAGAAAAACTATTAATTTTTTAATACAATTTTTGGAGTTTACTCCTTAAGAATCGATTTGCATATATAAGGGGCCCGGTATGAGAAAAATGTGAGGAGTAAAATCTATCAATGAATGACCTCGTTACGTTTTTGGTGCGTTTTTGGTGCGAAACTTTCTAATTTGGTTGAAAGTGGGCGGGGCTTAAATCGGACTCCGCGCCATGATTTAGTTTGTCATTGACTGCGTCACGGTGATGTACTCGTAAAAAAACAATAAAATCTCAGTAAATATGTCCAAAAGTGAAGTAAAATGGTGTGTCAGCCGCGTAGGTGAACATAATAAGAACACTGGAATCAAATTTTACATGTAAATCTCTCCTAAACCTTTATAATCGAGTCAAATATATATAATAATATTGGCCGCCATGTTGGCCCAATATTTGTGGACAATTTGAACAAACACACGAGTGGATGATGTTAAGCAGTCATTTGTGTGTGACAGTATTTATTTATTTTCAACTCAACTTTTAACTCTGCAAACTTTTATGACGACTTATTGTTATTGTGTATGTTTAATAGTTAATTTACCTACTAATAAGCAATTATGGCTTTATACAGCGTTGCCTTATATGTTTTTTGTAAGAATGATAAACAAACCTCCAATTTATGGATATTTTGCCACAGTTCCTTACAATATGATGCCACTTTCAACATATTTCTCAATAAATTTAAGCATTATTATTTTAACATGTGTATGTTTAATTATTACTTTAATAATTTACTTATTTACAAAATGATCTGGAAATAGTATAGGTATCTATTTTAAACTGTTAAGGATAAGTCGTAGTAAATAAAGTTGTAAACTGCGAGATAGTTTCGTGAGGTTGTTGAAATAAAACAACATCATTATTTCAATAGAGAAGATAGTTGGACCACACCAGCTTGGGATCTTATCATGAGAATTACAAAGTCTCAAGCCCGTACTCTTCCCGACCTTCGGACACTGTAAGCTCCATGGCGTGAATCGGAACACCCAAAAAAAATATAACTATAAAAATATGACGGTATTTAATATTAAACTTATCAAAGACAACTGACATCTTTACTTCAGTCTTCCCGTGACCTTGATCGCTATAAAGTAATCGAAACATTGGGTTTAAAAAATCATAATGTGACATCTAATTAAACGCAAGTTAAATCCGATAAAGTGGTTTTATTTCAAGAAATGAAACCACTTGATGACAATTTAATTTTTTTCTTATGTCCTTCATCATCACCAGCCTATATACGTCCCACTGCTGGGCACAGGCCTTCCTACATGGAAGAAACACATGAGGAGTTTGGGCCATAACACCACCACGCTGGCCCAATGCGGGTTGGTGGGTTAAAGCGGTTGTAGTAACAACCGGGACCAACGGCTTAACGTGCCTTCCGAAGCACGGAGGAGCTCGAGATTATAAATTTTGGTTGATCCATCCCAGGGTCGACCATGGCGAAAGTTGCTTTGTTTTCGTATTCGAAACCAGAGCGCTCAAACCAATACGCCACCGAGCTCCTCCTTATGTCCTTAATACAAATAAATAATATCATGACAGATATTTAGATTTTTGGAGTTTACTCCTTAAAAATCGATTTGCATATATAAGGGGCCCGGTATGAGAAAAATGTGAGGAGTAAAATCTATCGATGAATGACCTCGTTACGTTTTTGGTGCGCATCCTATGTCGCGCAACTTTCTAATTTGGTTGTGAGTGTAGGGTATTGAAATTGACTATTGTAAAAAGTTTAATGTAAAATATTTCGTCGATTAGTTATAATAAATGTATATGAAATGAATAAATATATATTTATGTATATTATTTTCATTAATTTGTTAATTTACCCTTTCATACAGTATCAATCTTTTTTAAGTTAAATAAACTCTTTTTGCGTCTGGATAGACTATCGAACTTAAGGAGTAAACTCCAGTCGTGCGTCGGAGCTGACACACACAATTTTTTCTTGTTAATCTGAATAAACAAAACTTGCTGGCGTGGTAAACTATCGTTTAGCAAGCTCACTTATAGTTTTCACTTCGAATTATTAGACTACTCGCCATAACCAATGGCGATACATCGATAGCCGACTATTCGTTATAAAACTATTTGTTATAAAAACTTTTCGCGGGATTCCGCGATTAGTAGGTAGTAGGTACCACCGCCTTTCTTTTCGGCCGTAAGACAGTGCACTGTGTTTCGGATTGACGGTAAAAGGTAGCCAGTGTACTGGGCATGGTAGGCTTTCATCTTAGGTCCCAGGATGACAAGGCACTTGCAATACCATGTGATTTTTCCTTGTTATTGCAGGTGTCTATAGGCGACGGTAGCCACTTACCACCAGATGGGCCGCCAGCTTGCTTGTCATAAAGTTGTATAAAAAAGGGTGTAATTCTGTAAACAAGTGTTTGTGTTAACGTGCAATATGGAATATCTTTACAATAAAAGTTAATATAGTGTAAATGACGTTGCGAATGACGATACGACAAGAAATTAAAACACATGGGCTATATTAGTTCATAGCAATGGTTTACCATTTTCCAAAACATATTATTCATTTGATAATTATATGACATTTTTATGAAATATAACATTGGCTGCATAATTTCACAGCAAGTGGCAAACCATTTCTATGAAATAATATAGCCTATGTTTTAATTTATTGTCGTATTGACTGCACCACCCTGTATATTTTGTGCCAAACTCTCCCAAGATGCATCGAAATGTGTCACACCAGCAACTCAATATCAATAGAAATAATAAAATAATTGGCTGTATGGCTGTATTGGCTGTATTCCTTTGCCTATCCCAAATCTCCATAGACTAATGAATACAACTACTAAAATAATGGAAAATATTAAGTGATTGTATGAATATATATATACACGGTGAGTTTTTTTTCGGGTCAGTATGGGGAAATTCTAAACTATAAGAGATAGAGAAAAACTGTCTAAGGAACCGTGATCTTAATTTTAGATAAAATAAAAATGGTATTGAAAAAAAATTAAAATCTTAATAGATTCTAAATTTTTTAACAAAGAAAAATTTTTTTTTAACTAAAATTAAGATCACGGTTCCTAAAATGGTATTGAAAAAAAATTTAAAATATTAATATAGTTTAAATTTTTTAACAAAAAAATTTTTTTTTTATCTAAAATTAAGATCACGGTTCCTAAGAGTTTTTCTCTATCTCTTATAGTTTAGAATTTCCCCATACTGACTTGAAAAAAAAAACTTCCCATTTATATAGTGTACCTTCGTAAGTAGCAAGAAAGGCGTGTTAATAAATATTATAGTAAGGTGTTTTACGTTATACTTCTGGATTATAAAAAAATTACGAGATTTTTATGTTTGTGTTTTGTTTACATCCAATTGAAAAAAAAGGATTAAAGATCCTTTTGAAAGCCGTTTTGGAAACTAGCCGCATTATTCTCAACTGTCAGAAAGGATTGGAATAACGGAATCTCTATACCTGTCACTTTTTATAGCGGTAGATACGTCAAAACCGGCGACCGATAATCGTTCGCCGGTCAAAACGAGACGGGGTGTGACTTTCCAATCGAATCTGTGATCCGACACTTGAGAGTATGGGTTTCCATACAACAACAACTTCATTATCCTTTGCTAGGTAATAATTTGACAAGGTAATAGTATGATTAGGCATCGATATAATTTTGCTGTCGATAAATTCTTGGGCAAAATAAGTGTGACGTGTTGGCAACTCTTTTATTTTGCACAAAATAACATAAATTGCAGTCTGATAACATTACCACTTTTATTGACGATGTACACAGCCAGCAAATTAATATATTTTGGACATGGCGGCGTTATAATTCAATGTATTTCAGTATTATACAGTGAAAATGTACTTAAGAATGATAAGAAATGTCTTCTTGAGTCAGATTATAAGTTTTGCTTTGCTTCCTACATGTTGAAATGACACAAGAAGGCATTTTTCCACTAGTTTTGGCATAATATTACTTTGTAAATGTCAGCAAACAGTGGTTTGCTGCGCGTCAAATCGTCGAAAGGACCGGATAAGAGTGTTAATTTTATTGCGTGGCGCGCGTGCCCCGCCCACTTACGAATTCTAATCTCTTTGCCTGTCCTGTGGTTTTGACGGTTTTTAAAAGCTTTTGTTATTTTTATTATCTACTAGTGAAATATTGCTGCGTGGAATACGCACCTCCAACAACTCCTAACGGCACTTTGTAGCAGTGGGTGTCCATATCTTTAGCTATGTTCTGGATGCTATCGCCCAGCTGCAACGACGTAATACTGCAGCAATGCTCCACAGACTCTGGAAAATATTATCATTAAATTGATTTTGCCGCAAAATTGTTAAATTATTTATTAAAGAACGATAGAGTAATAATTTAGAAAAATATATTTTTTTTTGCATCAAGAGCACATTAATAGCTAAAAACTATTAAACATTGATCTCTTTAGACATCCCTAACTACAGGCTACTCGATCAGGGGTCCAGGGTTTTAAAATTCAATTTCGGGGTTGAAATTTAAATTCTAATGTCGTTATTTTATTAGAACTATGATAAATGCATCACATAATTACCTACTCTACGATAATGCCGGTATTAGTTAAGCGCCCCAATCAAGAAGCGACCTTTTGTTCTACCGTTTGCATAGACGTACATATTTACTCCATCCTCCTACCTCCTCCCCTAGGAAGGATTTGGAGTGTTTTAATTTGCTAAATTGCCCATGCTTTGATATAATTGTATATCTTTATTATACACACCAGCACCCGTTCCTGAGTCTATCTTGGATCTGTCCGTGAACCAAATCAGACTATTGTTTTCAGGAACTAGTACTAGTATTACTACTAGTAGTCTACATTTCCATTCCTCCCTGTTAGGAATGCTAAATAAGATTTTTTTGTCCAATATGAATTTAGGAGTTATTGTATCACATCCCATTTCCATATCAAGGACAGATGCTTCTGCCCATTTTGTGTGTTTTAATCCTTTAATGCCCAGACGGCAACTTAGTTGACATGACAATTAAAATTCAATTGTGTCTGGTTTATCGGGCTTCAAAGGGCTAACAGAGGTTTGGTACTGTCCCATAGACTTGCTATCTATATATGCCTATGTAGAGCATTCCTCGCCTCTGTTTCAATAACTATGTGCAGCGGAGGAAGGTCTAGGAGTACCTCCATCGATGCCGTTGCAGTGGTTCTAAACGCTCCCGTGATCGCTAGACATGGTGTTCTCTGCAACTTGCCAAGTACAACTTTGAAGTTGCCAGCCTTGTTCTAGGCCACCAGACGATACTGCCATAATAATATGTTAAAAGAGGCCACACTGAGTGTTTTCATAAGAACCATAACACGAATTTTGCGTGGTAGATGATGAATTTACAGTGACCCGGCGAATGAAGAGAGCCTAGAAGCGGAGCTTCATAGATATCTCGGCGCTATATTCGTACTCTCTGCGGCTAAAAGAGAAAGTCTGATAAAATCGGCTAATATCGACATTGTGTTGAGCCCTTTAGGTCTTTTGGTTTATACATACAAAAAGTGTGAAGTTTCTCAATGTAGCCCCTAAGAAGCGCGCGTGTTTTCTAGCGTTTTACCTCCTCCTATAGGAAGGTTAGAGTGTTTTAATTCCGGTATTTTTGACATTGAAGCTTTTGCTTGGTTTTGATATGTTTTCTAATGGCTGAGCTTATGGAACTTTGTGAGAGTGATAA
This sequence comes from Nymphula nitidulata, assembly GCA_947347705.1. Lineage (NCBI taxonomy): Eukaryota > Metazoa > Arthropoda > Insecta > Lepidoptera > Crambidae > Nymphula > Nymphula nitidulata. The sequence goes on from OX374631.1 coordinate 10,478,947, forward strand.
ACAGAGGGCTCAGAGCCTTCATCTATCTCCTGAGTCTCCTTGACAAACTCATGCCTTCTCATCACCCACACATAACCAGGTAATTTCTTATATCACTGCCTAAACAATTTGTGATTGAGTTTGATTTGTTCTCCGTTCCTCTTCGTGAGTCTCTCTTGGGGTGTCATTCTCATTTTGGATGGTCTAGTTACTTGTTTAAGTTATTATCGGCTGACGCCGTGACCACAACTTCAAACCTGATTATTTAATTTTGTTTTCGATTGTCAACTGACAAATATAAGCAAAATTAGAAAGACGACTTACAAAAGGAGGCAATACTTACGGATGCCTCTCAGGACATCTCCCTCTGCATCAGCAATTGTTTTTCCTTGTTCCTCTGTGATCTTAGCAGCCAACTTACTCTGGTTTTCTCTTAATAGTCGTGCGAATCTGAATTTAAAGAAAATTATAGAATAATTATTAACAAGTACAAGCGTATTTTACTATCTATATATTTTAGTCGTCTATGTATGCGAAATTGCGACTTTTTGCTTCCCTATGAGTTTTTAGACAAACGATGCGATAGTAGGAAACAATATATGCTGAACTGAAGGTCACCTTTCTAGCTATGCCCTTAGAAAATAAACACTAAAAATTCTGAAGAAAAAAAATTAAGAAAAATAAAAACCGACTTCAAAACACAAAACAGGTTAAAATAATCAAATGTACCCTAGAATCATATTTTTTGGAGTTAGTGCTAAGTTATTTCCAGAAACAATAGAAAGTGAAGCAGCAACTTTGGAGTCGGAGTCTCCTTAAGAAAATATGTTTCTAGGGGATAAGTACAACCTACTTGACCTTTATATTTTACAAATAGGTTACAGACAATGTGTTGTTTTATTTGATATTTTTTGTATAAAAGTACCCATAATGTAGTTATTTACTTAATGTTGCATATTTCCCGCATATGAGTTATTTTATTTAATTGAAATAGTGTTTGTAATTTTCAGTTTTCCAGGCTGCTGATGGCTTTTCTTTATGTTTAAAAAAATTTCCGCGAGTGGGCGCTTTTTTCAGCTATACATATTTACATAATTTACTATTTGCTAAACGGCGGACTGGCGGACGTACTCCTTATCCTTACTTATACAATTATATAATAGGGCAGACGGCTTTTTTTTCTGCCATTCCATGAAACTAATAAAACGATGCTTCAGTTACTTTGCTTAATCAATAGGCAAAGGTTACATGAATATTAAAATTGTAATAAATTATACACTTTATTTTCGATAGAACATTTCAAAATATTTAAGACTTCTCTAGTAATATCACAATCTTTTCTATTTTTCTATTACATTCAAAATAGTTAAGTTGAAAAATATATGTTCGAGGTCAATATTTCTTTTTTTTTACATGTATTTTGGCAACAGATCATGTGGAGTTACTTATATAATTCGGGTGTTGTCATTTTTAAATAAATCGCCCCTGTGATATAATATTTACCTTTCTCAGATCTAGAGGTCTGGGGTTCGATTCCTGTGGGAGCAGAAATTTTCTGCTCCGTTTGGTTGGTAGTAGGACTTTTCTACGTACACCTGGCGAGCTACCACCATCTTACCTAAGTCTGCCGCCATAACAATAAAGTCAATAGCATTGTTGTGTTCCGGCAGTCAGAGGTAAGATAGCCAGTTCCTCTGTGATTCAGGGATCGGGGTATAGTTCGCTTTCATCATCGGCCTTATTATCACTTACCACGTGAAAGCCAAGAGCTACCTTATTAAGAATAAAAATAACAATAAATCTGTCTTACTTGAACATAAGCTGCTGGCGAGTCAGGATGGTGCTTTGTCCCCATGTTTTGTACGCTCTTTTGGCCGCTTCCAAGGCTGCATTTAATTCATCTTGTGTAGTTTCAGGTACTCTATGTTGGGAAATATTAGATTCATTATATATACTAATATTATAAAGCTGAAGAGTTTGTTTGTTTGGTTGAGCGCGTTTATCTCAGGAACTACTGATTCAAATTGGAAAAATATTTTTTGTTGAAAAGTACAATAGTCAATTTATTTAGGAAGGCTATATAACATCATGCTACCACCAATAGACGCTGAGCATCAATGAAGTGTTGCAGAAACGGGAATTAGATATTCCTTTTCAGAGTTATCGTTGCGTGCGCTGCGTGTAACGATTAAAGTTACGCAAAAATCATGTATGCCGGAATTGTTCTCCTTTAAAAGTTCTAAAAAATGTCCGCGACAAAATGTTAACTGTTGTAGTTACTTACTATAACCTAACCTTTATTAACCGACTTCAAAAAAGGAGGAGGTTTTTAATTCGTCTGTATTTTTTTTTGGTACCTAATCAAATTTGTTCTTAAATAATGCATTATGTAGCTTTTTTAAACATGATAATATTCCATAACAAAATAAATACAATATTCGGCACAATTATTAATTTTTGAACAACATTGTTCCTGACATTATTTGATTTCAATTAATATCTTAAGAGATACCATAGTTTTTTTTTTCCTATACAAAGTACGGCAATTGACCCAACACCACCAGATGTGAAGCGGTAAGGAGAATCCATATGCGAAGACAGCTAGTGCAGTATAGACATTGCTCTAGCCACCTCCATCTTGCCGGGCGAAAAGATTATAGGAAGGAGGCAACACATGTGCTAGCAAAGAATTCCAAGTTCTGGAGTACGACAAAGAAATGAGGCACTAAATTTCTTTGGGCGTGATGTTGAAGTGGTGGAGACGGTAAATTGATGACTGCGAAGCCCGGCACCCGTGCTCCTGAGCAGGAAGGGGGAAGGTGGGATAAGGTCGAATAGCTCTTCAGAGCACTCTCTGGGATATAGCCGATAAAAGGCGCTAAGCAACGCAATGTCCCGACGCAATTGCAGTGGCTTAAGTAAAATCATATACCTAACCTACCCACCTACTTAATATACTTGATGATAAAATTAATCAAGAGATTGATCGACAAAAATGATCATCCCTGTGACAAACAACTTTTGATAATAATTAAATGTTAAAACACACAGAGACAAATTTTGTGTGACATTTTTTTTATTCTACTGCTTACTCTATAAGTTGAGATAATATTTATATGAAATGAGACACAGCACCCTTACCACCATCTTTTATCGCGATCCAGTTTAGGACCTAAACTGAGTAGAATCGTTAATTCGTACTACGACGCTATCTACGACTATGACAGCGATGCAGTTTAGGAACCAATACTGAACCGAGCGGAATATGAATCGCTTTTATAAAGATGGTGGTAAGGCCCCAGTTCATTAACTTCATTGAAATGGTTTTCAATTTCAGTATAATATGCTCATATTAAAATATGTTATGCAGTTTCACATGACTATTTATACAGATACTTTAAATTCACTATCTAAACTAAGTCAATGTGAAAGATAAAAATAACAAACCAAAACAAGATATGAACAAACAAGTACCTATAAAGTAGGTGTGAAGAATGATTTAATATTACTGATAAGTGATAAGATATATAAATATGTGTTACTATGCTGAAACGTTGTCATTTAACTACTTTTTTAGGTATACAGAAGGCATCCTTTATATGAGAGGACTTTAAAATGCTTATTTAACATATTTTAGTTAGGACTCTGCTATACATGTTCTGCTTTCTCTCACTCATGTGTCAAGTGAAAAGTTAAACCATGTTTAGCAATGTTTTAACTAAAGTTGGTTTAATAAGCATTTTTAGGATAACTGTGATAAAATAAGGATTTATCAAAAAGTGTAATAGCATGTTTGTTCTGATTGATGTAAACAATGTCTGTATTATATAAATAGTTTTAGAATTTATGTGATGATAACAATGGTTCTTATTATGTGTTGCTAATCTTTAATTGCAGGAACCGGCATTAGGCCAGTGTGGTGGTGTTATGGCCCAAACTCCTCATGTGTTTCTCCCATGTAGGAAGGCCTGTGCCCAGCAGTGGTACGTATATAGGCTGGTGATGAATCTTTAATTGAGGAGCTCGGTGGCGTAGTGGTTTGAACGATCTGGTTTCGTTTACGAAAACAAAGCAACTTTCGCTATGGTCGTTCCCGGGATGGGTCAAACAAAATTCTTAATCTCGAGCTCTTCCGTGCTTCGGAAGGCACGTTAAGCTGTTGGTCCCAGTTGTTACTGCAACTCTTTACCCACCAACCTGCATTGGGCCAGCATGGTGGTGTTACGGCCCATGCTCGCCATGTAGGAAGGCCTAGCAGTGGGACGTTTATAGGCTCGCCATGTAGGAAGGCCTGTGCCCAGCAGTGGGACGTGAATAGGCTGGTGATGATGAATCTTAAATTAAACAGGGCCTATTTAAAAATTACAAAAGAACAGATATTTTCAAATCAAACATGGAACCAATTAAAGCTGTTACAATGTAAGCAGAATTGATAGACACAATAGAAGCTATTTAAAGTAATATTAATGATCATAAATTATTCAAGTACCTTTATAAATTGAAAATTCATTCCATGTCACAGAGGTGACTTTACAAAGTAAAATATATTAAATGTGTAGTGACACTAAACTCGGTGAGGTGACGAGCTTAGTGGGATAGTGGTATGAGCGCTCTGGTTTCAATTAAGATAACAAATCAACTTTCGCCATAGTCGATCCCAGGATGGGTCAACCAATGTATACCCATCAAATGATTTTCAACAACCAAAAATAATTTCAGCATAATTATAACTTACGTAGATCTAAACATAATACTAGGATATCAATCCCACAATTCAAAAGATAGGACTTTTCAATATTAATCTATTATAAATAAACACCTGAATGTCACTAGGATTTGTTACTAAGTTTGTGTTTTAAGCTGTAGCAAAAATGCAATGCAATATAATTTTACCACTTATTTGTTTGATAGATAAAATGTTTATTTTAATTTCATGACTAAAAATATATCAATACTACTTAAGCAATCTGCAAGTGAAAAATAAATTTATAGACAAATATCAATTGAATGTTTTGACTATTTTCCTTTTGAATTCTTAATTATAGCCTGTTCTCGTGACTATAATTTTACCGAATATCAGAAACATTGCTAAGCATTACCTATGCAAAATTATTTAAAATATTAAAATTACCTTCCAATAACTTCATTTGTGGCAGGGTTTGTGAGTTCTATCCAATTACTTGTCTTTGATTCTACATATTTTCCATCAATGTACAGTTTTGTGGTAGGTGCAGCACTGCTGTAGCTCCTTCGTAGCAAATGTGACTACAAGATCAAGATTAAAAATAGTAAATGAATAATGAGGCATAACTATAATTTATATCAACTTATTTGAAATATAATCTTTAACACAGAATGAGTATTGCTTGTCCCTTTAATAAAAAAAAGATTATTTTAAATATTACCCTTGCATATGCTTTGCACTTGATGAAAACGACTTATGGCAAATTGCCTTAGAATAATGACAAAGACAGACTGCGAAACATTTCTACCGGTCCATAAATGTAATGTTTCACGTAAAAAAAAATACAACTTACTTCGGATTTTAGTAACTTCAACATTGACGAAGCCATGGCTTTAGGTAGAGGGATAAAGAAACTGAAAAACGCAGCCAACGCAACTGGAAGCAGGTTGGGGCCAAGCAAGCCAACCAAAATAACTGATTAAATTACATATATTCTGACCTTGGTGGGTTGATTCGATAAAGAATTTTAAACATTTGTCGTCATCGTCGTCACAATAAAATGTCACAACACAATAACACAACACTGTGACTTTGACGTGACTTTGACGTATCTTTGACAGTTGTTGTTTTTTTTTCTTTTTCTATTTCTCTCTATAAAAAGAAGGCAAAGGGAACTAATGCCCATACAACCATGTCTTTTTTATTATTATTTCTTAATACAATGCATTGAAATAGTGGTGTTACACTATTGAATGCACGTTTGGAGAATTTGACAGGAAATATATGATGACAGTCTCGATATGATGCTACTTCATGAGGTGGATAGCCATAAAAAAGTTCTCATCGTTTTTCACTCAATATTCACTTATTTTAATAATCTTTTAGTTGCGCGTCAACACAAACACTTGGTTTATAAAACAACACCACCTTTATAACACAAATTTCGCTCCCAGACAATTTTTAATCAATGAAATAAAAATCTTGACTGACACCACAAAATCCCGCCATACACTCCTATTTTTTTTTCCGATTTTCCCTTAACAGCCCGACATACGCAAACAATTCATACGTTACAAACAGTGCAAACGCCTTGGGCCGAATTGAATACGCTGCGATGTACGCTGCTTGCGTGCAATCAATTCGGACCATACTTTCGCTCATTCATGCGTACTCCTATCAATGACATAGATGACACTAAAGACATTAGCGCACACACTGCACTACCTATATTTCGTGAGCACCGTTAACACGGCTTCATGACGTCACTCATGACGTCACAATAATCTCGATGGCACGAATACGTTCAATTCGGTTCGTTTGTAAACGCGCTCTTGGCGCAAATGGCTCCATTTGGACCGTAGGGTCCCTATAAAGAGAAGGCAAAGGGAACTCATGCCCATATTTTTTTTATTTCTTTATTTCTTAGTTTATTGCATTAAAATGCTGGCGTAACACATTTCAATGCATCTTGGGAGTATTTGACGCGAAATATATGATGACAGTCTCCATATGATGCTACTTGATGAGGTGGATAGCCACAAAAAAATTCTCATCGTCTTTCACACCATAAACACTTTTATTTTAATAATCTTTTTGTATACGTCAACACAAACACTTATTTTATAAAACTACGCCACTTTTACAACACAAAGTTCGCTCCGACAAAATTTTCAATTATGTATTGTAATAAAAATCTTCACTGACACCACAAAATCCCGCCAAACACCCCCTCAGTGGTTTTTGTTCCTTCTCACTATTAATTGAAGGCAAAGGGAACTAATGCCCATACAGCCATGATTTCAGTATTTCTTATTTCTTCATTTCGACGGGTCCCAAGAACAAAGTCGTATCTCATTAAAATTATCTAGTTGCAATACGAAGCATTAAAGTTACGCGAATCATAATTGATTCGCGTAACTTTAATGCTTCGATTTTTCGATTGATTGATTTTCTGTAAATTTTTAATTTTGGTTACGTAATCGTAACCAAAATTAAAAATTTACAGAAAATTATATGGAAAAAGGTATTTGTTTATTCCGTTTACTTGTATTTGCTCATTAAATTATGATGATAATACTGTATTGCGTATACTTTCTAAATCGTTATATTTAGCTTTTGTTAACTTAATGAAAAATGAGCACGCTCCACACACACGCTTTACAGGTGCTATAAATGAGTTAATTATATCGTTACGGATTACTAAGCATTCGTAAGATTCTTCATTTAAATCATACTTAGAATAGAATTTATTTGGTTCAGACTTATCAACAAAAACTTCTTAAGCTTTAGTCCACAATATTTTTTTGTTTTCGCAAATTTTTGTTCCATATTTTGTCATTTAGATGGATCTTGAAATTAAAGAAGTTCTCCTTCTGCTTTTGCCCATCTTACAAGCAGGCGCCATCCATCAGGTGTATAAATCGTTGTGGAGTGAGAGGAGCGCTCTATGAGGGCATGGACACTGTCTCCCTCAGTTTGGGTATGTCCTTTTCTCTAGAAAACGATGAGTAATTGTTATTACCTTGTTTATTTTTGTTGCAAATAAATATACAGAAAACACAAATCTATTCTGATTTTGGCCTGCGCAATTATCTGACCAGAAATGAAATTCTTTTAGCACCTTTTATGTTATTATCTTTTGTGTAATCTAACTAACAACTTCGAACTTCGTTACCTCCTCGTTTAGCTACTGTTTCATCCCACAAATAAGCAGTATGTCAGTTTTTACCATGTAACCATAGTTTTTAATTGCATCAAAACATTTGAAAAATATATTATTATTTTTTACTTACCTACATACAATAATTTTGTAAATAAAATTATCATTTTTCTCAATTTCGCAATATAGCATAGCATAGCTTTTGAGCCATAATAAAAACTGTATACCTAGTTGTAGGCTGCTAATTTTCTCTCATAGTAAAAAATACTTATTTGACCATGCGGACAAGTCACTATTTTCTGAAAATCAAAAACTGATGTTACAATGGACCCCAGAGACTCTATAGCAACATTTTTGTTTTTTTGATTTATGGTATGTACGTGTAGTTATCTTTGTATTCATATCTACTTCATATTTTTGTTTTTCATAGGCTAAAAAAAGGTAACTTGTAATATTTATTCACAAGTCAGCAAGTTGTTATTTTCTCTAACTGTAATACAGATTAGAATTAGAGAAAATAACAACTTGCGGACTTGTCGTAGGAGTGGATAAAAATCTTGACTGACACCACAAAATCCCGCCAAACACTTAGTTGTTTTAGTTCCTTCTCCGTGTAATGGGAAGAAAAAGGGAACTAATGCCCATACAGCCAAGTTTGAAGTATTTTCTTTATTTATTCATTTACTGCATTGAAATGCTGGTGTTACACATTTCAATGCATCTTGGGACAGCTTGACGCGAAATTATGCTACTTTGTAGCGTCATATGGATGTCATCATACATCCTTAAGACGCTACAAAGTAGAATTTATTCCATTTCTTTTTATACAACTAGATGACAAACAAGCTAACGGCCCACCTGATGGTAAGCGGTTACCGCCGCCTATAAACACCTGCAATAAGAGAATATCACTTGATCTTGCAAGTGCGTTGTAATCCTGAGGCCTAAGATGAAATGCCGTCCATGCCCAGTAATTATATACTACTATAGTCGGGCCGAATCCTAAACTCCCGTATAACGTATGTCAGTTTGACAATATAAGTGATGTATATGTGCACAACCTATACACGTATCGCTGCGATTATTTGATACTAAGTACGTTATAACAGTACTTTTTGTTTATATAGTTGTTTATAGGTAAAAAAAACAAATCCAAATAAAATAAATATTTTTATAAATCAGAATAATCATCTTCTGAACTACCAGTGTCGCTGTCATCGTCACTAACATAGATAATTATTTCACTGTGGATATATTATCTACTTTGATGTTACGATCAAAATCGGACAAGATAAGATTTTTGTTTTTTTCTACCACCTTCTCCCAATCTTCTTTGGTCACTTTCTCACATGCCTCGGTTAGAAGAGTCTTCATTTTTTGGTGGTGGTGGTGGTGATTTTCGAGTATAGCACCGTAATCGTAAACATGGTTCCTAATGGCCCCATTATCAAAATTGTCGACATCCAACATTGTTGACATTTTTCCACTTTTTTCGAGGCGAGTGCAATTTATTTTCTTCATTGCTCGATGGCCCGAACTTTTATTTATTTATTTGGTATATAATTCTCCGCGCAATCCTCAAGTGCTTCAGCAACTCGATCTTGCAAACGATTTACTGACTTACTAATTTCAACCAAACCAGCTGCAAACTAGCTCATGACTTTTGCCATTTAAACTTTAAGTTGAGTTTTAAGTTTTCTTTGTTGTTCATTAGGTAAGCGTTTAAATAAAAAAATCGCAAATGAAATTAAAAGTTAGGCCTGCTGTTATTTTCCATGTTTGCTGGCCATGGCCATGTGATATCTGAAGTAACATCACTAGTAATAAAGATAAAATATATCCGAACGCCATAACCTTGCAAGAGCGTATTACAGAAATCGTAATAGAATGTTTTCTTGCATGTGAAACAATTTTAATACTGGGAATAGGTACAATTTTTTGTTCTATGTTTACGATTAGCTATTTGTTTCGTTTGTTATTGATTGAGGATATAAACTATAAATGAATTTCGATTTGAAATGATGACGCAGTGACAAAGTTTTGGCGATCTATTGTTGAACTGTCATACGGGAGTTTAGGATTCGGCCCAACTATAGGTAGGTAGTCAACGAAAGTACAATTATATGGGATACATGTAGCAGACGTACTCGAATTTCATTATTTGTTCCTTTTTGTACTATTTAGGATTCGGATTTATTAAAAAAAAAACACATTTATAGGGATTTTTAAAAATCAAAGCTAGATGGTCGCATCTCAGATCATAGAAAAAAGATCAACATTATCGACTTGTCTGTCTCTTAGTCTTTGGTTGAAATACATTATAATTATTGTTTGATATTATCGTATCGTACCACTGAGAAAGTATTGTCTAACTCCAAACCGTTTCGGAGTTTTACCTTATTATCTTCCAACTCCTAAGATAAATGTAAGTAAACTAACCTAGTACTATATTTCTATCAAAATCTAATAATCGGAGTGCACTTAGCCGTTAAACATAAAATGTACCAATTGACCCCAGTCTACCCTACCCTCAGATCAGACCCTACCTTACGTAGGTACTTACCTACTTTCGGAGAGTAGTTTATTTTCAGTCGAGCAGCAGGCAACCAAAGGCTAAATCAGTGTGGGTATTAAGCCCTTCTACTTTAACTAGGTATTCTAAAATCTCTTCGTGACATTAATAATTTTTTGTTTATTTTTTGCGACAATTTGATTATTAAAACCGCGTTATTGGCCTCCGGCCCGGAGTCGCCGGGTGGGTCATAAAGACCCCGTTTTATAATGCCAAACAATGCACACACTGTTGATAAATCAACACTTGATCAAACAGACAATTTTAAGCGTTGATATACTTTTCACGCGGTATGCATTTGTGTATTCAGATGGTTCTATTAATGAAAGTCATTAAAATATTTTAGGTTGGTCACGATTTAGAAAAGCCATCTTTTTGTTGGATATCATGAATAAAGCAGTCTGTGGTACCTACCTACTTAAAATAAGTAAAAAGTACATTTTTTTTTTTATTTATGGAACGTTTGGCTTTAAGTAACTACCTATTCTTCTCTCCCTTTCCTATAGTTACTGTAGCTGTCATTAACAAATATGACACCCAATGATGTAGGTATTTGTCTTAATCAGCAAACAACCACGTGGCATTTTATTTTAATTCATACCTACCTACCTAGTTTAGATAAAACTTTTCGTGTCTTTAGTATTTTGCCATTCTCCTGACTTATGAAACTTTGTCCGGCTCACCATATAAGAAGCCTGTTGGTAAGAAAATCTTAGAGAGATTAACAGAAAAAAATTTAAACAAAAATTAAAACCGACTTCAAAAAACTTAAAATGATAAAATAATTAATTTTGAGTACCTAGGTACTCATCCCCTAGAAACATATTTTTTTGAGTCGGTGCTTCACTTTCTATTGTTTTTGGAAACAACTTAGCATCAACTCCAAAAAATATGTTTCTAGGGGATCAGCACCTACTCAAATTTAATAATTTTATCCTTTTCAGTTTTTTGAAATTGGTTTTAATTTTTGACTCCGCTACTTTGTTTAATTATTTTTTTTCAAAATTTTTAGTGTTAATATTCTAAGGTCGAAGCTAGATGGGTGACCGTCAACTTATATTGTTTCACACTATCGTATCGTTACACTAAAAAGTCATAGGAAAGCAAAAATCCGCAATTTCGCATACGTAGACGACTTACTGATTTCAGTTTTTTTTACTTAAAAACCGAACTACCCAACTGATTTTGAAAAAAAAATGGGGCCATACCAGCGAGCTCCTCAGAAACAAGTTACTTATACAATATTGATAGCAATGTATTTTACTGCAAATCTGACACATTGCTATCAACACTGTACCTAATCATTAAAGTAGTGCCTACTGAAACAAATCGGTATGTTCATATCATAACTTCATACACATCTATGTGAACGTAAGTAAGTAACTACACATGGAGGTTGATAAGGAGGTTAATGGCCGAGCTATCGGTCATACGCAGTGCGTTGTCTCGGTAAATACCTTTGTAGAATTTACATTGAATTCTGTGATGTGCTTTATGAACAAAAAATGAACCATAAATTCATAGAACTTAAATTGGCTATAAGATAAGGCTAGCGTCGCAAGAAGGTAATGTTAGTTTTTTTCATACAATTCCGCGTTCGTCCATCTTGATGGCGAATATCTTGTTTCTATGATCTGAGGTAACCTTACCTACTTTGCCTATAGATGCTTACAACACCAAAAGTTTAGGATGGCAACACCGAGGACTAGTTCCTCTGCAGTACCGCAAGAATACAACACTAGGGTCTTTTCAATTTTTCTTTTCGATTTTTCAATTCCCAGATAAAATTAAGCCAGAAAATAACTTTAACAAGTTAACAGTTAATCTATAGAAATCTGTCAAAAGTCAAAATAATTCTCAAGATAAAAAATATCTGAGGATTGAGAAATCAGCGCGCAGTTAAGTAGCTAGGTTACTTAATTTAACCCTTTGCCGTCTCTGGGTCCATTTGGACCAAGAGCCGACAAAAAATCAGATTTATTTTCAAACGCGCGAATTTAGACGCCTGTGCTTCTATGTAATCTCATTACGTAGCAAGGTATGACGGGGCCGAACCAGAACGGTCAGTGCTTGAAATTTATTGGAAATATGTATGTATGTATTTGCTTTCGCTACTCTCCGACTCCTGTTACGTAACCTTTTCCCTGATCTTATACTTTATATTTTAAATGGTTTCAGACAGTTTGTTTTAATAATAGCGCGACATTTAATAGAAATCGACATTAGCGAATTATTAATTTATTATTATACAAAATTAATTCTGAATTAGAAAGTTTAAGCAATTAAATCCTTTTGACTTTGAAAACATAAGCGACAGCAAAAATTGTTCAACTTCTCGCAATAATAAGCAGAAGCAGAAATTATAAGCAAGCGTAAGAGTGTGTCAGATATTCTAAGTTCATCGGCAAACAAACATGCATACTAAATAAATTATGACTTATGTGCCTTATTTAGATTTCAAAAACTGATGGGCTTTTGGAACTTTTAACATTTTTAAAAATATGTAATATTTTGTTTTCTTTTTCATACCACAAAAGTGGCAATCAAACATAGGGCCTACCTGAATGGTAAGCAGCTACCGTAGCCTATGGACGCTTGCAATGCTAGTTTTCATTTAAATTTCAGTTTTTTTTTCAATAGTTTAGATCTATGTCAAAGTGTTAAACTGAGAAATTCTTGCTTAATATAGGGCTCAAGCATAATTTGATCCTTTAGCCAATTTGAAGATTTTTATTGATAAATAATTTAGATTCTTTAAAAATCCTGCTTTTTTTACTACACTGATACGTTTATTTTCAAATCTGGGGAAACATATCAGCTCTTGTTTTCCGGGTCCAAATTGGCCCACGATTCCAGTAACGTTGGTCAAAATAGCAAATCCGATTAAGGGTTAAACTCGCATGCTAAGAAAAGTTTACACGATATTATTGACTCTTACTTAATTTATATGAAATGAAAATATTTTGGTTGATCTATAAAATACTTAGTAGGTATTCTTTTAGGATTTTTAGGACAGTCAACAATTAAGACAAAGACAACACTATGGTATAGAAGAGTATTCTGTGTCCCTACAATAGGTATAGCTTATTTGGAAATACATGATCCATATCATTTTATCAATTATGTTCCCGAAATAAGATACGGATACGGGCTTATCCACAACTTATTTTGACAGCCTAAAATCAAAGTAATAATCCAATTATTTGCAAATCCTCTGCTGCTTATTATTCCCAACTCAGAAAGTAGCTAGTAAGTTAAATATTTCATTACTTATTTTATTCATTTTATTTTAACGCCACATAAACATAATATATCATCATCATAATCATCAGCCTATATACGTCCCACTGCTGGGCACAGGCCTTCCTACATGGGAGAAACACATGAGGAGATTGGGCCATAACACCACCACGCTGGCCCTAATATGTTTGAAATAAATTGTGAAAAATAACTACCTGCCCCCTTATTCACAACTGTCGGAAAAGAATCGAATTTCGGAATCTCTATACACTAACACTTTTTATCACGGTGCATCAAAGCGAAACGGCATGTGACTTTTCGAATCGAATCCGTGATCCGACAGTTTCTGAATAAGGGGGCTTCACCTGTACCACCATCTTTTATCGCGATCCAGTTCAAGACCTAAACTGACTAGAATCGTTATATCCGTACCTACTACGACGCTATCTACGACTATGACAGCGACGCAGTTTAGGAACCAATACTGAACCGAGCGGAATATGAATCGCTTCTATAAAGATGGTGGTAAGGCCCCTGGACTAGAAAGTTTTCATGTCCTGCCTGGGCGGGAAACGAACCCGCGAATTTTCAGAATCCCGGTGACTGCTCTGGCCAAAGCTACCGCTGACTTGGGATAACATAACACGCACTGTGAATTGTGTAGTATTTACATTTAATTTGTTTTATTTATTTACCTTATTTTCGTTGATAGTACTGTTGGAAGAGATTTTGTTAATTTTTTCTCAAATGTCTTTTTCTTTTTTTATGTTACATAATCGTTAAATGTAGGTTGCTACTTTGTAATTGTAAGGCAGCAGTGACGATCATTCTAATCTATGGTGTTCATCAATATGATCAGCCTTGCTATGCTGCGAGTTCGCAACTTACTTTGCAATTCACTTTGTGGTAACAATTAAGTGTATCGAAAATCGGGTAAGTCCTCGTGTTTGATAGCTGAAATACAAGTGACGGAGAAAGATACTACTGAAACAAAACTCCTAATCAAAAAGGTAGGCTTAGCTAGAGTTTGATCATATTGTGATCATATTATCACATCTAAGCTTAAGCGAAAGTCATTCAAAGCTGATGATCAACTTGGTGTTTTGTTGCTTCATTCACACCTGAAATTTCACAAAGTAGGTAAATACCGTATTAATATAATATGTATACAGAGTGTAAGGGTATGCTATCGAAAACGAAGGCAGATGACAGTGCTGGTCATCATAAACACCACTTGTTAGAAAAAAATCAGCTGTTCCATACAAACAGGTCGTGTACATGTTACAATTTGTATGAAAAAGCAGTTTTTTTCGCGATTTTAAATATATTTTTTAACATGTCGTGTTTAATGTGACCATCTAGACGTCCTAAGATATGGACATTAAATATTTAATCAAGCTCTTAAACTTAATTTAGTAGTTTGGCAATAAAAGCCAATGAAAGGCTCAAATCGAATACAAATACAGGGTGTACCAAAAATACAAATAAAGTAAAAAGGGTGTAAATGGGTCCCTTGTGTAGAGTTTATTACCAATGTATGACAACTGTAGTATGACATTATTACATGCTGAAAAATTAATTATTTTTGATAAAATAATAAAATAATCGACATTGAAGCCCAGCTCTATTCTAAGTTCATTCCCCCTAACAGGCGTAATTACCTCCTACTCTTAGAAACTTTTCTACTCCTGGTAGCTAATATTTATTTGATCAAATATTAACCTAAAATAAATAACCTATAATTCCTCAATTCTAGTATTTATTTTACTAGGCTAAGTACAAAAAAGATAAATAGATATTAGATAACTTTATTGAATACTTTACAAGAATATTAGGTGAGTGAGAATCAAGATAGGTATGAGTCAACATAAAAACCACAAATAAATTTTAAAGTTGCATTGAAGTAACAATCTGAGTAGGTAGGTTCTATCTACCTAATAGCTCAGATGAATAAACTAAGGTTTTTAGCCGTAAACCAAAAATAAAAATAATTTTAATTGAGTAGGTATGTATTTATCACACACAAGAACCCGTAAGATCGATAAATGTGGTTAAAAATTTATCACGGATCAATCAATTAGGTACTATGTAATTGTACTAGCACTATCCTACCATTTCGAAATAAAAAACAACTTACCTCGAACTAGAAACACTTTTTTCATACAACAACGCAAGATGACAAGCAAGCTGACGGCTCACCTAACAAGCGGGACCACTTAACTCAATCAACACAGCTTTACAGTTCACATGAATATCTTACACAACAACATAACACTTACAACATAGCCCTAAGATTAGAGAAGCAGATCAAAGTGTACCTACTCCTCCTTGCTGCCTCAACAACGACGGCCGCCGTCGGGACGGACACGGCCTGTGTCGCATTTCGCACCATATTATCGTCACCGTCCTTGTAATCGATGCCAACATACCTACTCATGGCATACACATAGCATTAGCTCGCAATATTTAATAAGAATAACGACGATCAGAGATAAAATTATACGCGACTACACTTTATGAACTTATGATCAACTGAACGCGGAAACAGATGAGGTTATTCTATGGAGGTGACACTGACGAGGACGAGCCGACAAAGCGGGAAGCGGCTTTGAAATAGGTAGTCTGCGCGCGCCGCTCTGCGCCGCTGTTTTTTCCTTCTGCGCATGCGTACGGGGAATGACAGGGATTGTCAACATTTAACTAGTTTTTTAGTTTAGTAAAATTATTTTAGGTATGGATCGCAATAAGTAATTTAAGTATTATTGTGCCCAATAAACTTTTTTCTATTCCATTCTATTCTATTCAATAAACAACTTTGACTTTAGTATCCTAATAACTATTGGGTCCAAGCTAAGGCTGGTACCAAAAAATAATAGTTATGACGAGAACAATACAAGGTTTTCGTTTTCGTTAAGAGGGTTATTAGAGCGCTGTTCGACTTAAATTGCATTTAATTATCGTGGCAAGCAAGAGCTATTTAATTAAATGTTAAGATGATTTTCCGGAGTGAATCTTCTGTATTTGTACTATTATGTATCTGTGGTATAAGAAGTAGTGTAACATAATTACGCCAACGACGCAAACAAACCGTTAAATGCTTGTCTTGCATTCGAAGCCCAGTAAGATCCATTTTTTTAACGTTAAAAAAGTAGGTTACAAAATAAGTAAAAACATATCCAAGCGAGCACGGTCGCAAACACTACCTAATCAACAGTTTATAGGCACTAAGTAGTCATAATCCGGCAGTACTCTGCTCTGTTTTTTTTATATCGAGTATTAAAAAAAATCTTTTGAATAAAATGTTGTGAACCAATGACACATTTGGGGGCGTTTAGGGTTTCATCGGAAAAAATGTAAACCAAATTTTTGAATCTTCTCTGAACTCCTAGTACTTACATAATTTTACAATTTAATTTTGACCGACAAATAACCTTGCTAGATCATGGTCATTTAAAGGAAAAGCTTGTAAAATAAAGGGAAGGCCGGTACATTTTAAATCCAAGTGAAGAGTTCGGCCCGCTTTAATGCGTAGGTAATTCCGTCGACAGCACGTTAATAGTACATGCGCGTTCATTGTGACCACTTACTACTACCTACTACCATATCATCATTAACATCATCATACCAACCTCTGATGTCCACTACTGAATAAAGGCCTCCCCCACCGATTTCCAAATAAAATGGTTCTTGGCAGCTGCATCCAACCAACGGCTCCCCGCGACTCTGACCAGGTCTTCTGTCCATCTAGCTAGTGGGAGGCCGTCCTTCTTTGCACTTCCCGGTATGTGGTCGCCATTTTAAAACTTGAACGCCCAACCAGTCGTCTGTTCAGCGTGCTATGTGCCCTGCCCACGCCACTTCAACTTGCTAATCCTATGAGCTATGTCAGTGACTTACCATACCATACAATTTTTTAAAACGGCTGTCATCAGGTAGGCCATTTTACACGTAATGGTATAAAAACCAGTTTTATTGACCCAGAGCGATGCGTCACGTAGTTTATTTCCATTTAATAGTAATTTTGAACCCTGTTCTCGTTTGACCCGTCGCTTCGATTGTGCAATATCGCGCTGTGACATAAACAAAACAGCTTGAAAAACACATTTTCACATCGCGCATTTTTTGATAAAGTTATGTACCTCCCACCCTGTCACTGTATTTGAATACTCCGGTATGTAAGAAAACTTACGTATTATTTAAGTTTAAAAAATAAATGCGGAACCCAAAGTGTATTTTTTCAAATGGCGGTGAATTCTGCTGCAAGTCTAGTATTTTCAAAGACTAAGCGGTAGCAGATGAGTGCTTAGTTAGATTAGTGCAATTTGATTTTACATACTCTATTTATTTAAAGCTGTTTACGTAATATGCGAAATCGATACTAATAGCAATTTATCGCTTAAAAATAATAAACAACACCTAAACAAAAAGATAAATAATTGTTATAAAAATTAAAAAATAAATGATTATTTCAATAAAATTATTATTACTTGTCATCGTATTAGAAATTAAGGCATCGTACTATAAGTTTTATCGGCAAATAAAGTTTTTTGCATCTCAGAAGGAATCGACGGTACTAATAGTTTGCATATTCTAGTCTTTGGAAATATAGTCTATTAATTTGATTTTTTTTTACCTTTACTATCTCCTATTTTAGGTTGAATGACATTCACAGCCGATCACTAGAGTAGTGACATTTTCATTTTGAGTTTTCGATGAAGAATTTCTTTTTTTTGGGTACTTCTGATACACCGTGTATAACCCTGGTAGGAACTTCCTCTTGAGTCTACTATTGGAATAGTATTACCTATTTGTATAGATAGACAATAAATCGATAAACTAAATTATTACATGGTAGTGGTTATTAGTTGGTGACATTATATAAGTTGCTATAATAAGTACTCAATCATGCTTTAATAATAAGTCTATTAATACGTATTTTATTACTAATAAAGCGCAATTACACACTCACGATAAATAAATTGATTCCAGGACAAGCTCAGTGTTGCTTTACCTACTTTTTGTCTATTGTTCGTAGGGTAAATGTCTCATGGAAATGAAAATGGTAAGTTAGGTACCAGAGGGATTCCGTGAAATGCCGGAAAATGTCGCGAAGTTTTTCTTGTAGATTTCGATTTAACAGTTCAACTTGCCAATGCTGTGTGTACCAGTTTAATGAGTTTTATAATTATGTTTAGGTTTTTTTTATGATTACTTACAATTATTGAAAGCCACAAAGAAAACAGCAATTTCGATGTTTGGACATTTTCCAGGATTTCAATTTCTCTGCGTAAATACATTACATTACGTCTATTTCAATGTTTTATGAATTATAGATAGGCTGTTTTGTTATTATGATAGCATTATTATATTTCCTTTTTTCAAGATGATACGTAAGCTGATATCTCTTATGTAAAGGGAATGTTTTATATCGGGACAGGTGTATGCGTGCACTATCTCAAAAAATCAGGAATAATCTACTGAATTCCGTTAAAATACCAATGATTCCTTTTCATGTAAGTATTCGTCAATAGAGGAGCTCGGTGGCGTAGAGGTTTGAGCGCCCTGGGTTTCGATCACGAAGAAAAAGCAACATTTGCCATGGTCGTACCCGGGTCAACCAAAATTTGTAATCTCGAGCACCTCCGTGCTTGTAAAATGGTCTATAGAAACGATTCTGCATATAATTTTATGTCTATTATTTAATTTTATTGGTATGAACCTCAGATCACTAAGGTTGATATATTATTTTGTATATATGCTTCAACTATGAAATTAAAAGTTTTTTAAATGACATTTAACAATCAGACAACGCACTCGAATTAGGCTACCTGCCCTTATTAAACTAGATTATTAAAGGTCGATGTTTCTGATAAAAAGCTTTGTATATTGATGATAATGACGATATTTGTTTTTCATGAAATAAATAAATTAAGATAACTACGTAAGTCCGTATAATCTGTTTCGTGTTCGGTTACTTTATCTACTTACTTACTTAGATGTTTTATGAATACTTATTATTACATATTAATAATTTGCCGTATAATGTGGATGGTTTACAAAGTAGAATGCGTAGTCATATATATTATCTCTAATCTATGGCGTAGTCCATTACAGTTTAGTTTAGTTAAAAATGTTAATTTGTTAATGTTAATTTGAAGCTGTAAAATTTTGATTATGATTATGGATCTTTAATATTATTATGTTTATTTTAAAATGGCAATACAATTAAATTGATTAAGTAGGTACCACCTAAGTAGGTGCTTGTATATTTTTTTTTATACAACTAAATGACAAACAAGCTGACGGCCCACCTGGTGGTAAGCGGTTAACGCCGCCTATAGACACCTGCAATAACAAGGAAAAGCACTTGATATTGCAGCTGCGTTGTCATCCTGAGGCATAAGATGAAATGCCGTCCATGCCCAATTCGTAGAATTGTGGCTTTCCCAGTATTTTTTTAATCACACTTCCGTCCCTGGCTTTCTACAAACTGAAAAGGAATAATTAATTTTAGTCATAGGTATGTACACAACACAAAAAATATATCTACCTTACGGTCATAGTGCCTAAGTAGATACTTAATTGATAGGTACTCAATTATAAGTAAATATTGTTATTAAGGTAAAATAAAGTAAAAATTAGTGTCATTTTTAAACTACCGTAAACTTTGAACTTCAGTAAAAATATATTGAGTAGGTACCTAGGTAGATTGCGATTAGAAGATTATTATATCTACTGCCTATTTACTTAGTGCCTGCTATATTAAATTCGTGTTGGAAACAAAAGTTGTTCAAAAAAGATGAAAACAGGCATTGCTTTGCGCGCGCATTGTTGTATGTATCACTGTAATCTAATGTTCTCCATTTCAGCGGGGCCGACGACCTCAACATAGCTCATTTAGCTCCGAACAAAGTTTATCGAACGCACACAATACTGCGACATTAAAATCAACCATAATAACAGCAGAAGTATTTTTTAGAACATAATGAACCGGCGCACACGCACTGAACAATAGGGACTATAACCTATGTAACACCTTAATGCCTAAGTACTATTGTATAAACGCAATATTTCTTGTCAAAAATTTTGTAACCCTTATCAAAGTTAACGGATTTTTTTCCAAAACTGGATCTTGGCAAAATTGACAAATCTGACAGAAGCCATAAAACAAAAATTAAATTGAAAGTTAACGGATCATTCGTAAATTTTGCGACAAATGATTATACTTAAACTATGAAAACGGTCTTCTCTAGTCTTGTGGAAAAAAACAGATTTTTGCAGGGTCGATATAAATATATTACATAACAATATAACATCGATAATAATTAATCTGTGAAGTCTACTGACTTCATGTAACAGATAATTTTAGTAATTTACTATCATTAAAATTTAAGTCTTGAAATTTTGTCTAATTTTAACCTAATATTATGTAATTCATTTTTCTCTATGGTATTCCTGAAGCGGTTCGCCCTTTTTTATGTTTTGGTCAAAGAACAGGATAAAATAAATAAAACGGTGCAACTTAAATAACAAGCAGATATAAAGCACCGCGAGTGTGTAAGATATTATTACATCAGAAATGGTCTAACATCGCAACCTACAATGTAGGTTGTGTAATCTCGTGCATGGGTTTTTTACCCCTACTTTTTTTATATACAAAGCAAGACAAATGACTCCACAAGAGTTCATATGCGAAGTCAGCATATGCAGTTTAGTTAGACACTACTCTTGCTACCTCTACCTTGCCAGCCCAAAAGGTGCTGTTTCATGCATCTTTTGAAAAGTGTAAAGTTTAATAGCACACACCGTGCTTTTTTGTTTGTTTATTTATGACCGGTCTGGGGACAACCATAGCGCTAGTTGCTTTGTTTCTATAATCGAAATCAAAGCGCTCACAATTGATAAAACTAAACTATTCAAAAGCATTCATACCTCAGATACTATGGTCTGAGATTCATACCGTATGCAAGGATGTGGCGAAAAGTAAAATTTTTTCGACTACCGAATTTAGTATTTCCATAGTCGCGAATGTCTGATTTTCCTAAGTTGCGGTTTCGTCTGTTCTTTCGGTCTGTTCTTTCGATTTCGTGTGATCAGTTTATTGTTTATCTTTTGAATTCCGTTGAGTTTGTCGGTAGCTGCTGCCTTTTCACGCCTCTTTTGAAGGAAGCCCATATTGTTGTAGGGAGGATGGAACATACATGCGCTGGCAAAGAATTCCAAGTTTTGGGTTAAGAGTTTAAGTATTGTCAGAATCAAAAATTGGTATTGGCCAATTTGGCCAACGTCTAGTCAAGCAAGAAATCCCTAACGTTTGAGTTAGGCAGTTACCTAGAGGCAGTCATCATCACCATCGTTATCATTCCAGCCGAAAGACGTCCACTGCTGGACAAATAAGGCCAATAGGCCGTAAGGTTACTTAAATATCCTATTATGTTTCTCAGAAATGGTTAAAAATAACTAGGATTACGTGCTTATATAATTAATTTGAGGTCTAAAAAAAGTCAAATTACTTACAAAAGTTATACCTACTCAGTCCAATGTCCGAATTGCTACGATACCTCTTATTTTATTACACAAATCTAGTAATATTTATGTAAGTATATAAGTACTTAAAATAAATCTAAGTACGCCACTTAGTACTCCTCACTTAAAATTGTTTTATTGAAGTAGCGAAAAAGAAAAATATTTAGGTAAGTGTACAACGAACGACTCTTAAATTTTTTATGGAACATAATTCATTTACTAAATCAACACACAGGTGAGAGAACCGACAACAACACTTGAACTAACATCCGTATTGTCCCCATTTATTATTGCATACCTTGTTTTAAAATTACTTTTATTCGTCAGCCTAATAAATATTTATTAGGCTGACGAATAAAAGTAATTTTAGCAGTTTATGATAAAGGCAAAATTTACTCTATTACCTATACGCGCATGGGGTCGATATAGTAAATATCTTTTTGATCAGTTTCATATCAAATATTTTATCATCTTACTTAGGTATATAAGCAATGAAAAAAATGAGAAAATCTACGTACATAAGTAAGTAGGTAGGTACAGTCGACCACAGAAGTAGCTGAACACTTTAGTACCATGTCACACCGATCTTGTGCACACGTACTTTATAGTTGCTACCATACTATACAGGATGGCACATTTAGATCGGTCAGTATGGGAAAGTCTGAAACTATAAGACATGCGAAAATCTCTTCTTAGGAACCATTTCATCGATTTTAGTAATAAGGAAAACTGCATTCATACATTCAAAAAAACGTGTACTCAGCTCTGGAATATAACCCGGACATTAAAAAAAAAAACTAATACTATTTCTATTTAGATATTGATAAGCATGATAATGATAAGCAGTAAACGTTACTATGAAACATGATGTCTAAAATGAATAAAATGCATTGTTTTCATATCCTTTAATTTATTTAATAATTGTTGAAAATTACCACCATTTTCGGTTAGGTAGGGTAAAATTGTCTCTATGGTTGTTTGTAGCTCTTTGATGGTGTCGCAACTTGTTACATATTGCTATCTGCGATAATATTATCTATCAAGATTGTAATTGCTTACTTCTATTAATCATACTTAAGTACACTAATAATCAATTGAAAATCCCACTTAGAATAAGCATGTAGATACAAAGACGTGTTAAGCCTAATTTGAAAATGGTACATCTTGGTTTCAACAGAGACGTGATAAACCTCATATGGTGGTAATGGTGTTAATTTCGAACACTTACTAAAATAAATTAAAGGATATGAAAACAATGCGTTTTATTCATTTTAGACACCATGTTTCATAGTAACTACACAATCAATATCTAAATAGTATATAAGAATAGAATATAATATAATATAGAAATTTTTTTTTCAAAATGTCCGGTTTCGATTCCCGAGCTGAGTACACGTTTTTTTTAAATGTATGAATGCAGTTTTGCTTATTACTAAAATCGATGACATGGTTCCTATGAAGAGATTTTCGTATGTCTTATAGTTTCAGACTTTCCCATACTGACCGATCTAAATGGGCCACCCTGTATTGACGCTATAGTCGTTGTGACATGGTACTAAAGTGTTCAGCTACTTCTGTGGTGGAAAAAAGTACATATAGTAAGGACTATATGTACTTTTTTCGTTTGCAAGAATCGCAAGTACAAGACATGAAAACAGCGTTCTGTTTAAAAAAAACAACATACTATTCATTGTGAGCCCTGCACCCGTACCACCATCTTTTATCGCGATCCAGTTCAGGGCCTAAACTGAGTAGAATCGTTATATCCGTACTACGACGCTATCTACGACTATGACAGCGATGCAGTTTAGGAACCAATACTGAACCGAGCGGAATCTGAATCGCTTTTATAAAGATAGTGGTAGGGCCCCTGAGCTGTATTTATTTTCATGTAACAAACAAGATTAACGTATCTGGAGGATATGATCTGTTTTTCCTGTAGTTTCATTTGTTTATCAAACCACAGGGTCTCTTAATCTATCTAAAGCAAATCCCTATTTAAACACTTACTCAAATAATGGTTGTCAAGGTGTCTGCATAACAAAAATGCATTGTCTAATAATCATTACACTTTCTACCTTATTTCGTAAAGGTAAGGGTCGTATTATTAAAATATTTCGTTTGGAATTCTTTTGATTGTCTCATAGAAAATGTTCTGGCTCTGATGTTTGTCCAATATAAACTCAACCTCACTTTGTTGTATCACTGTCATACAATATGCTAGTTTTTTAAGAACTGTTACGAAGGTCAAACAGAACACACATGTTACTCGTGCGTGTGATACACCAGTTACACTCTTCATTTTTTTGGATATGTAATTTAGTAACGTTAAGTTAATATATAATTAAAATTACATATACATAGAAAAAAACATACTAACCAAATTGAGACACTCCTCGTTTTTGAAATCGGTTAATTAATCTGATACTGATAAGAATACATCAATATACATAATTAAGATTCTAATCACTGGTATGGTATTATGGGTAATGCGTTGCATTTTAGTTGACCTACGGAGATATCGCTCCGAGTAGAGTAGTACATGAATGTTGCACATCCTGTGTTAGAATTATGGATTTATGATTACAAAAAAATACATGTATGGTGTTTTTAAAGCATTTGCTTTAAAAACACCATACATGTATTTTTTTCATTAATATGTTAATTTTTCTATGATTTTATTTAGCTTGAACTGTTTTTTGTTTTTTTTTTTGATGGATCAGGTATATTTGTTTTATTGTTTGGGTACTAGTACTTGATATTTTACCCCTTTCCTGTTGACAGATTGATCTGGTAATTAGTACAACACACCATAAGTTCTCATGACAATAAATTAGTAGTAGTAGAATACAGTATACAGTATAATACAGTAGAATACAGTAGAATACAGTATATAGTACGAAATTTTTTAAGTGTAAGTTTTTTCTATACAAAGCCTCCACCTTGCCGGCCCATTACGTGCCTTTTCTTTCACGCCATAAATTATAGCTAAGAACAACTTATTCATTTGATATTTTCATGACGTTTGTATAAAATAATATAACATTATAAGTGAATGCATTATTTCATAGAAATGTCATGAAATTATCAAATAAATAAGATGTTTCTGAAAGTGGCATGAAACCATTTCTATGAACTAATATGGTTCATGTTTCAATTTATTGTCGTATTGACGCCACCGACATGTATAAAAAGTTGTTTTAGAAAGATAAAAGTAATAAATAAAAGTAATAAGTAAAAAATATTCTAAAACAGTATAATTTTACCAGTAGTTGCTATATTTTTTTCACGCATGTTCCCTATTCACACAATAGATATTCTAATGCGTGTGATTGACTTAAGAATCGTCATCATAATTTCCGTATGTAGGGTGGTGCCATCAGTACGACATTAAATTGAAATATGGGCTATATTAGTTTATAAAAATGGTTTGCCACTTTCAAAAACATCTTACTCATTTGATCATATATGATAATATGATCATAGCATTGATAGCTCGTCATACGTCTACGCATATCTTTTGTACGTTATTAAAACATTAACTGTAGAAATAAGCCACATAATGCGTTCGCCGACATAATGGGATTAAATAATTCACTTATAAGGTAAACAGGAAACAATAAAATAATATTCCCCGCTGGAAAGAGACAACTGTTCGTAGCAGCTGTGATCAATTTGCCATATAATATCTACATAGGTACATCAATACCTACCTCTGTTGCAATTTTGTACATTTCAAGAACCATCATAACAGTACAGACGGAGAAAAAAGTATATGAGAAATTGTGTTTTTATTTTAATAATAATTTTCACAAAATTTTAGTAAAGTATAAGGTTACAATTTTTTGTTTCTTTTCTAAATGATTTTTTACTGCTTTTTATCTGAGTTAGCGACTGTATGTATTATATATTGTGTGTAGGCATATTGATGGAGGTCGATTTTCTATAAAAACCTTAAATCGGAAGTTTTATTATCCACTTGTCCCCATAATCACATGGGCTTATAAAATTAGTTGTGTAGGTTGTGCAGAAGTTTACAATTCTTTAATTGAATCTGTGATTTTGTGAAGGACGTTGTTAAAAAATTAAAATTCAATACATTTTCCTTTCACTTTTTATTTATTTTTCTCGTGACTCTATTTAGGTAAAGTTTTGCAAGCATTTGACGAAAAATGTATGGGTTTTAAAACACTAAAGCCATTCTTATCGCATGCCTCTTGGTAGCGCGTGTTGTACTAATTTCACTTTGCAAACAGTAAAAACGTGCCTCGATAAAGCCAATTGATAAATTTTTACCGTATGTATAAGTATATTATAAAAGATATAGGTCATAATTTCATAAATCTAACTTGAATCCTCATAAAATACATACGGATACTTTCCAAATGTTTTGTGTTGGTTTTTTAATTAACATTTTACATTATATTAACCTTACATTTTTACTTTTTTACCTTCCTACGGCAACATAAGAAGCTAAAACCCTATCACAGAAATCAGAACGTGAACTGCTTAGTATCCTATCTTTATTTTCATAGTATTATTACATAAGTACCTTTACTTGAGCCAACTTATAAATAATAAATATAAACAAAGCAATTGTTATTTTTTATAGGTTTGTCCCTTTCTCTTGCTCATCCCTGATACAAAATGGCAATGGTTTGTTTACATTTACTTATTATATAACGAAGTTGGCTGAAGTATAGTAAGAATTTAAAACATAATTTGTACTGGCATTTCCCTTTTTGACTGTACTAGTGGCGAGCAAGACACCAGAAGTAATTATACAACGAGTCGTTTCTTTCTGAACATCTGTTAGGTTTTGAAGGTGCCCTGTGGTTTTTAACCAATATGACGTGAAAAGCAGTGGATTATAGTTATTTCCTGCCAGTTTCCTTGAAACAGAACAGATATTTACCTTGAATGTTCCTTGAACGCCCAAGGGTGAATTGCAAAAGAGTTTTGATAGTAAAATAAACTATTGAAGCAATATTTTATTTTACTGTCGAAACTCTTTTTAAAAGTCAAACTTACTATCAAATATCAAGCAATATTAATAATACACTGATACACATGTGTAACAATTTCAGAGTGTGAGACTAGGATGTGTAGATAATGCGCAAGTATAAAAATGTTGGAAAAATAATAAATAAACATACAAACATTCATCGCTCGTGAAAAATTTATGTTCTTACTCATCAACTCAAACTCGGCAGGGGGAGATGTATGTATGATGAGTCATCAATCATATATACATCTCCCCCTGCCGAGTTTCGATCCTGGGACCTGTGGTTTAGCAGGCAGAACCAAAGGCACTGATTTTTAACCAGACGTACGTCAATAGCGGCCGAATGGGGTTTCTAGCGCATTTATTATACAAGTCAAATCAAATAAATTTAATTTTATTTGACAACAGTGAAAGCCATATTTTGTAACTTGCCATGCAAAATTAAAATCACGAACTAATATATATATATATGTATTACTTATCACATAAACCATACATCATCATATCTAATACCTACGACATTCCATTTGCTCACTATGTCAATAAATAGACGATTAGAATTAGAATTATAATATAATTAATATAGCGTATACTACCTATAAACCTAATATTACGGCCTAGTATTTTACTTGAAAACTAAGTTTTGAAGGAAAGCAGTACAAAATAAGATATTATTTATTTCGTCATAAAAATATGAAACTTCACCGATATCGTTGACCGATAGATAAGTTTTATCGTTATTTAAACGATATTTTATCTCAATCGTTTGATGCTAATAAGTTACATATACGGTAAGTAACATATTATAACAGCCTATCAGCAAGATTATTATTTTTTAAAGTAAACTGCACCCAAATGATATTTATGTCAAGTATTCTTCATTTAATTTTAACGATTGATAAAACTTGTACTATATTTTTCAAACACTTTTCATGGCCTATTTGCATGTGTACTATTACATTTTTGTGGGGCTTCAGAGTAAGTGAATCTTAAAGAGACTGCAAGTTCTTTTTCCTGGGGCCAAATTAAAATCAATAATACGAAGAGCTTAAAATTAAAAATACTACTTCTGCTTTGTGCTTCGGACTTGCGGACGTGAAATTATATTTATGTACACCTCTATGCCTCTACTATTAATAAAATATTTTCATGATAAAAGATACCCTTTGGTACCTCTAGTCTAGGTGGTAGACCCATATGTAGGGTCGTCTGGTTAGCTACCACCGCCTTTCTTATTTCAGCCGTGAAACAGTTCGCTGTGTTTCGTATTGAAGAGAAAGGGAGTCAGTGTAATTACAGGGCATGGACAGGGGCCTTGCCACCATCTTTATAAAAGCGATTCATATTCCGCTCGGTTCAGTATTGGTTCCTAAACTGCATCGCTGTCATAGTCGTAGATAGCGTCGTAGTACGAATTAAACGATTCTACTCAGTTTAGGTCCTAAACTGGATCGCGATAAACGATGGTGGTACGGGTGCAGATCTCTAAAGGTGGTGGTAACCGCTTACCATCAGGTAGGCCTTCAGCTTGTTTGTCATCTAGTTGTATAAAAAAACCTAAAACTGTGCCGTATATATAATATATCTTTATTCGACGCGTATTTTTAAATACAACAATGGTGGTATTGGTATGGTAAATAAGCCTACTAACCGCCAAATAAATAGTAACCAAAGCCCAATACCAAGCAGTTAGATGCTTCTAATACCAAGGGTACTCTACTGTTATTAATCTGTGGTACTACTACTCAAGCTATACATACCCTGTAAACATCTAGAGAAGCGTTATGTCGAGAGCATGAGCTCCAGCTGATGCCAAATAACGTTTCTCTATGAGCTTTGGAGAACTTACCGCAGGGACAGAATATTAGAATACAAAGTCTGTTGTTTGACTGCAATCATTTCTACATTTCACCAGCCGGGCGCACAAAATTAAAGTAAAAACCATGCCATCTCTCTTAGAAGAGTTAAAAAGACCTTATACAATCACGTCACAGTATAACCATATTGCTAGTACAATAGAGTACAAAATACAGATTTGGAGATTTGAGTGTGACGTGAACATCTTTTCGGATTGTACCCTATCTATATTTTTTCCCATTTTCCTTTTCACTGCTTCTTTTTACCCTGATTTTTCTTTCTACAACTCGAAGCTCTCGAACATGAAGCTGTTCACTTCACGGGGGAGGTGGCGAGGACCGGCGAGGTGAGTGGCTTACTTAAAGCGGCCGATACGTCGACGTCGTATCTTTACGAGCCTTTGTCTTGATAGCTGCCAACCGTATTGCTCAGATACTGGCACATGCAAAAGTGCTAATGTTTAATATTAAACAAAACTACACTCATGAAAATCTGTCAAATAGGTAAGTATAGCAAGAGCAAGTATAGTTTTAACGTAAGTTTAAAAAAAAAATGCTAGTGATTTTTCTTTTGTGACTTATATTGAAATGTTTTAAAGTTAGGTTACCTATTTTATACAGAAATAATAATTTATAGTTCTCTTCTATTTCTGCACACCTAAACCACCTAAACACCTATAATATAATGTTATTAATTCCTCATCCTAATCAGTTTTGCATTTACTGACCTACCTACATCACACACATACACAAAAAAAATATCTAATCCATATAACCTAGATACTCAATTCAAAATAATTATAATTTATAACCTACTACATTTTTCTAATTTGTATTGGTCATAATATCTATAATAAATAACATTAATAACACGCCGTGCAAGGTTGCCCAATAGATTGTACATTTGCTCACTGCACTTACATTACCTAATGTTAATTTCATACATACACACCAATTACGTAGCATAAGGCAAACTGTTTTTTTTTAGTTTAATTAGGTAAGTATATAGTATAATTGGTACAGAATTATCCGAGACGAGATCAAACTTGAAGTAGGTTCCTATCACATAATATGTACGGTACGTATTCTCCTTTACCAAGATGCGAAGTCAGGATTACCAGGACTCGTGATTTAGGATCCGTAGACTTTGGCAGTATTGACTCATGTAAACTTTTGATCACAATTTTAATTATTCGTTTTATATTGTATAATTAATCTAACCGCATCTTGGTCTAGTGGTTGAGACCACCTACTTCAGCTCTAGAAGTCCAGGGTTCGATTCCCGTGGGGGCAATTTTCTACTCGGTTTGGTTGGTGGTAGGACTTAAGTCCGCCGCCTGGCTAGTTACCACCGTCTTACCTAAGTCTGCCGCCATAACAATAATGTTAACAGCATTGTTATGTTGTGTTCCGGCAGTTGGAGGTAAGACAGTCAGTTCCTCTATGGTTGAGAAATCCGGATGTACTTAGTTCGCTTCCATCTTCGGTCTTATCGTCGCTTACCATTGGGTGAGATGAAGGTCAAGAGCTCCCACGTTTAGAATAATTTAAAAAAATACTCTTGGTCTCGTGGAAAACGAGGATACTTTTCGACTCGACAGTACAGGCGTCAAGCTATAAAAATTATATCGCGTTCACCCGGTAGCGAGTGTGTAGGCGTGCTATGGATTGCCAATTGCCATTCTCTCTAGTGAACATTATATTACTCGGGCGTCGAGCCTACCACAATAGTACTTAATCAAAACATCCGCTAATAAAATTAGCTCGCAACAGAATATATGACACGCTTTTTGTGATAACTTGAACTAGAGTATGCGTATAACATGCTTTCTATGATCCGACGGTATAACTGATTTTTTTGTGTCTTACTAAACTGCCAGACGCTCACACAACATAAATTTTCTTCAATAATTTCCTTTTATTTATGGAACCACATACAAATCTGAAATATTCCCGGCATGATTCGCTTTGAATTTTCAATACGAGCAAATAGAACTATACTTACCATCTGTGACTATACTCCTAAGCTATGAAAAAAAATTAGGAGTCGTAATTTGTTTTTGATTTTCCCCTTAATTTCTCGTCGCATTTGATTCCGTCCGATTATATTTTGATGAGGTACATTGAAGGTATTTTCGTCTGGTAAATATGAAAAGCAATAAGATAACCATACCTACGTTCATTTTCAGCACACACCCGTGTGATTACAATGAGCTTAGGCAATAGATCTATCATTCGGATTAGACGGTCCTTCTGACCGTTAGGTCTGCGGCTCACTTTATTATTATAATTACTCCCGTTTCATTGAAGTCCTTTGGATTTAATTGAAAGTACATACTAGTACGTTGCTCGTATGTACATTCCTTTAAACACACATTTAGTCAAAAAAGTATCGGGAATGGATGATTAGTAGTATATGGTTCCAAATTATTTTTTTTGTTTTTTTTTGTTGTTGTTAGATTTGCACTGTTTTCCATTTTGGCGCGAAGTTTGAGTTGCATCTGTTATTTATATTTAATACAGTAATGTTTTTAGTTATATCATATCTACAATATCTAGTGTGTAGGTATTGCGAATTTCATAATGGACAAAAACATCGAACAAAGAGTTTGTCATAAATTTTGCATCGCCAATGGAATTTCGTGTTCGGAGTCACTGAAAATGTTACAGAAGGCTTACGGTGAATCGACTTTATCAAAAACACGTGCTTATGAGTAGCACGAAGCGTTCAAAAGCGGTCGAGATGTAATGGAAGATTTTAACATCGCAAAAGTGAGGGAAATAGTGACTGAAAATCCTCATTTTTGAGAAATCTAAAAATCCTCAAACTTTGAGAGAGATAGCCGGCGTACTTTCTGTATCTCACGAGTCGATCTGTACCATTTTAAATAATCACTTTGGTATGAAACATGTTGCCGTCCGGCTAGTCCCAAAAGACCTGAATTTTCTCCAAAAACTCAATTGCATGAGAGTCGCTGAGGACATGCTAGTCAAATTCGACCCGACATTCATGAAACGCATTGTTACTGGTGACGAGACGTGGGTTTACGAGTTTGACATGCAAACTAGTCAACAAGCTTCGGAGTGGCGCCTTCCAACTGAACCAAAACCGAAAATACAACGCCAAAGTCGATCAAAAGTCAAAGTCATGTGGACTGTTTTATTTGTCTCTTGCGGTGTTGTGTACTCCCTCGGAATTCTTGCGGGAAGGTAAAACGGTAAATAAAGAATATTATTTGAGCGTTATGCGGCGCTTAAGAGAGCAAATTCTAAGAAAAAGGCCAGATTTGTGGAAAGAAAATTATTGGATGTTGCACCACGATAATGCGCCATTGCACAAGGCCATCATTGTGAACGAAGTTTTGACTAAACACTCAACAAATACCATCGAGCAACCACCATATTCACCAGATATGATATGGCTTCAATCATGCTGATCATGCAGCCAATGTTATATTATTTCATATTTGTATGAAATAATATCGCCCATGTTTTAATTTATTGTCGTATTGACGGCACCATTTTGTATAACATATTCATTTCCGCGGCATTCCGACCCACAAGATTTAGGGATATCATTAATATCCTCAATTTGATGATGCCGTTCAGTTATGATTACTCATAAAAATGTATGACACAACTTTAATTCTTTAATATACAACTTTTTTAGCTCCCAGTATTATAATTTCTTACAATTAAAAATAAAGTTATAGCATCTTTTAAACTTAAATTGTAATAAATTTATATTTATTGACTCTCCAATGAAATTCCTATAAATTGATGCAATATTTTATGCACAATATTATCATAAGCATATTATATCTATACTTAAGAATTATCCAGGCCCTATTAATTATAATATCACGCTGGTGTTGAAATTTACATAAGTTTTCTGTATTAAATCTTATTTATAGGATAAATAAAAAAGGATCCATTTTGGGCGAATATAATCTTGTCTCTGAAGCGTGCAAAGAGCACAATAGACGCTTTGAAAATTGGAAACTATTAAAAAAACTGCTTGTGATATTTAGAACCGTCTATGATGATAACCCGCTTGATCGTGTGCTTGTGTGCTTAGTATTATTTGTGTTATTAGTTATTCTGTGGTATTATACAGGGAGATAAGCGTACTCGTGTTGAAGGGCAAAGCATTAATATTTTTTTACGCAAACCTATCCTTACTCCTTACCAAAAGTTGATAAGCATGCCTTGATAAAAAGCCAACGGTTATTTTATTTATCTCTCCGGCTGCCCTTCAAGCGATCCCGTAAACAAACACAGAATTCTGAGTTTCAATTCGTCATTTCCTCTTTGACAACTACTTACCCTTGAAAACGTGACTTTCCAAATATCTTGGCATCTACTACGGAAATGGACATGAGATAGTTCCACCTTTATGTTTATTGCAAAATAAATAATCTCAGATAAAAACATTCACGTATAAAAAACTATTAAGTTTTATTAGGATGCGGAAGATTTTAACTCCTAAAAGTGCACATTAAAAACTTTGTTATTTGTATCATATTTTATTAAGAATAGATAATTCCAGTAAACAAAATAAATTACTACCATATATATAGTTTGAAAGATAAGTTAGCAAGCTTAAGTAAGTTTATATTTTAGTAGCACCTACGTTCACTCGAATCTGTGTTAGAAGTTCGGAAGGTTCAGAATGATCATCAGCAAGTGATCACTTTTGACAGTACATAATTATGCGCAACTACGTGCAATAATACCTATGTACTTTATCGTTTTAGCCATGGAATCGTTTTAGCATCAATATTGCCTTTTTATTAAGATAACAGTCACAAACTGTCAAAAGTGGGTACTTAGGTAATAATAATTATTGCATTAGTGTATGTACTCGACTTTTGGTTAATGAGCTGCTGAAAAGTGAACACCTACGTACTAGATCATGTACAATTGATTTAAAACCTCTTTACCGGATTGATTCCCTCGACAAGCCACGTGTATAAGTGTCACTTTGTGTTTTTATTTTGAGTAGTTATTTATTGTTCTGAGTTTGAGTAGTTCGATTGACGCATGCAACATACGGTGCTTACGGTGGCAGTTATGCAAGATTTACTACCCTAAGTAAAGGTCTAAAACTTATTTTGTGGTTTCAAGTTTCTGATACATCTTTATGCTTATCTAATCAACGTCCCCGTACAAATATTAGATAATGATGTCGGGCTATCGTATATATCCAGCAGCAATTATATTTATCATTGAATCAACAGTGGGCCTAGTATTTGCTTTTTTTCTTGATATGTGTCGACTTGCGATTTGACTGTTCAATTATTTATTTTTAATGATTTCTTGTATCTACGAGTGCAGGATTGTAATTTTACAATCCTATTCGAAATTTTAGGAAATACTTATGTACATGTTACATGCTCTTTGGACAAATGAGTTCCTACCCTGTTCCTACATATTTATTTTCGTATTCCTATTAAAAATAAATCCCATGGTATTTATAGGTTGATTTTTTGTATGAATAATAAGGTAGGTAAACTGAAAATTTAATTTTGGAAGACATTAATCTATGTAAGTATCGCTACTTACATAATAAGCATTACTAAATACTTTGAAAGAAAAAAATACTTTGTCTTTATCTCGAAATTATCGAAATGTCTTTTTTATTCCTTACACTTATTTCACTTGTTCAATCCACTTTGTCACACATACGTCATCATAAATATGATCTTTTGACCTTTTTGCACAAGCTTGTTCGTTATGTTAGGCAGGCTCCAGATTATAACATCCGTTTCACATTTATTACAAGTCAGCTACTAAAAAAATAAACCTGTTTAAATGTTTAGCATATTAATTTGAGCCTTACAGTTTTGTGTTAGATGTGAATGATGCATTTGACGTCCGCAGTAGAGAGGTTGTAGGAACACACAAACTGCTTTGTCAAGGCCAATCCTTATCTGAGTGTTGGGTTACCAGTGTGCTCAGTCAGAACATGACGCGACTCAATTTGTTAGCTTACTATGAAGTTATTGAAGTTCGTGTAGTGACGGCCATATTTTTGTGAAAAGTTCGTTTCAAATCGATACTAATGTATTCTGCGAACGGTGTACAAAATGTTTTAGGTAAATAAGTTTCAAATCTACTATAAATGTGAGTTTTATTTCTAGAGGATATTTTGCAAATTATACTGCAACTCTTATGGAAACGCTTTATTCGGTGTCTCCCTTTTTATGATCTGAGGTGTCTCCTCTTCTCGAGGAAGAACAGAGGGATGCATGGGACTCGCTATTAAAATCCCTACCATCGCTTTCTTTCTGCCAGCTGATGGCATTACAAGACTGACAAGTCATCCACTTTTTTCTACCTCCACGGCAGAGGCGATTGCAACGTCTGCAACTGCGCAGTCTCTTCCAAGAGACTGTAGTTCTCTCCCCCCTTCTGAGTAGGCCATCATCAGGCAGCGTCCCCTGCCACCTCCCAAATCCCCAGCTACTATGTGAACTGCTGGAGGCGACCGTCCTTATGCTACCTGTATTAACTGTAGTCTGTAGGTACTTAGAAACACATAATGCAGATAGACTAGAAGAAATCCTTGACAGCTCAGATGGTTAGAGCAGTCATCCGGGTTGTGAAAGAAATGTCACGGGATTGGTTCGCCCTAGGACATGATTTTTTTAGTAGTTAGGTAGATAGAAATTCTTTATTTTAGACATCATGTTTCATAGCCGCTCAAACGTCCGTGTTTTAAAAACAGGGAGGGTCATACGTCCGGGGTTGAGAAAGAGATTCTCCTTCAACTCCTGCGCAACTCCCGCGGCGCATAAAAAAAATTCTAACTCTAAGACCTACACAATCGATATCGAAGTAGAAATAGCATTAGTTTTATTTTTCAAAAAGTTCGGGTTCGATTCCCGAGCTGAATACACATTTTTTTTTAAATGTTTGAATGCAGTTTTTCTTTTTACTAAAATCGATGACATGGGTCCTAAGAAGAGATCTTCGTATGTCTTATAATTTTAGACTTTACCATACTGACCGATCTAAATGTGCCACCCAGTATAGTGTATATATGAATATAATTTGACAATACCTACTGAGTGTTAATCGGACTGTGATTGAATAGCGATTTTACGGTGGTAAAAAACTATCCATTGAGGTTTTTATAATCATGTTATTCCAAACATAATTATTATTAATGAATAAAACTTAATCGGCTTTGAGCGTTTTATTTTTAAAGATGGCATGGACAATTTATAGGTATTACAAAATCGGTTTTCGATGCTTACGTTAGGTATTATTTCCAAAAAATTCTCTAAAATACACGTTATAATGATTTTACGCTGCAGTGTTTGTTAATATTTTACCGTAATAATCCGGTAATTGCAGATTAAATAATTGCCCCTTTAGAAAAGAACACGTTATTTAATCCATGTAAACCACTATTAGGTATCTGATTTAAAAAAAAATACAGGAATAATCCGGTCACTACCGGTCATACCGGAAATGTACTGATTATTTAATAACGTAAACTGCCAAAACCCTAAAAATGTTATTAAATAATTTTCAGTAATAAGTATTTTGAGTTATAAGCATTTTCTAAATATTTTATAGTTCAGTTATGACTACACATGGATAGAGTAAAAAATTAACTATTTGAATTATGTCACAAATTATCAAAACAAACTTTAAAGATATAAATGAACATTCTTAATTTTTGATTTTAACATTATTAAAAAGAAACAAGATAGATAGATATCCCAAGTCCTGGGTAGCTCAGATGGTCAGAGCAGTCGCCCGGATTGCGAAAGGTCGCGGGTTCGATTCCTGTCTCAGGACGTGAAATTTTTCTAGTTTTATTATATTTTAATTACTGATATAAATGAAATTCACAAATAATTTTTTTCAGTAAAATTTAGTTTTTCCAAATACAGATTTATTCCCTGGAGGCGTCGATATTTAACGTTAAAATCAAATTCATTAACAGATTTTGTTGAGCATCTCAAATTGCACGTAGCAGATTTAATTAGACGATGATATGCCAAAAAAGATTCTTATTCCGTCTTATCGCTAGAATCGATCTCTACCAGACAACATAAGATAGTTTTTTAATATATTGAATATTCTTAATTTTTGATTTTAACATTATTATAAATGTTTGAAAAATTACTTAGTAATTAAAATAGAATAAAACTAGAAAAATTTCACGTCGTCGTCGTCGTTTCCTGCCTCAGGACGTGAAATTTTTCTAGTTTTATTCTATATTGAATATTTTTCTAAGTATAGGTACCTACCACGGAGTACTAAACCAGTTGGTTATATAGTCTTTGGTACCTACATATATTTTTCAATTATTTATCGTAATGTTGAAATAAAAATTACCTAATAGACTAAAAAAAATTAGATGTTAACATTGATGGTGCCTGGGTTTTAATTTAAAACATCGATTATTCTAAGTTACGAACCTTAATTGTATTTTTATTTTTAAGACCGTATAGTAGGTAGGTAAGCAGTCAAACGGCGAAAGCTGCTAACTTTTGCTGCTGACTGACTGGTACGTTCGTCAGCAAAATTAGTATTTTTTTATATTTTTAGTTACTAATAATAATGTATTTAAACTAGAAAAATTTCACGTTCTGAGGCTGGGATCGAAACCGCGACCTTTCGCAATCCGGGCGACAGCTCTTACCATCTGAGCTACCCAGGACTTGGGATATCCATGTGAAATTCTTCTAGTCTATCTGTATTCGCGTTATGAGCTAACGTCCATCCTACAATGTCGAAATGTTCTATTTCAACATCCGAATCGAGCATTTTTACCACGATTTTTACAAATACCTACGATTCGGTTAAGTTGGGGCATTGCTTTCAAATATTCTTTAATATTGGTTTTAACATTATTATAAATGTTTAAAAAATATTTTTCTAGTTCAAATACATTTTTATTAGTAAATAATTTTTCAAACATTTATAATAATGTTAAAATCAAAATTAAACAACATATTTTTAGTTCTAATATAGGAGCCTTATCTTGGTCGGCCCTTTGCACTGGGATTATTATTATTAAAAAGAAAATTAATTTGGTAATACAGTGATTCACCTACCTACTTTAAGCCTACCTGCCGCATGGCAGGCACTTAAAGTAGTAAGAAGTGAAACATCGGCTATTTATCTTAGATTTGAGACTTTTCACCAAGAAAATATAAACCTGACCTTTAACCGCTTTCTTAATTCAGCCGTAAAACAGTTCGCTTTGTTTATTTGATTGAAGGGAAAGGTAGCCAGTGTAATTACTGGGCATGGACGGCATTTCATCTTAGGCCTCAGGACGACAACGTACTTTTTCTTCTTCTTTATTTAATGGCCTCTCGTTATTACGAATTTTGCCAATGTCAAGTGAAATTAATGTGCAAATAACTTGCGGCAACGTTGTACGGTGATTGGGCAAGACGAATTCGTTTACCGAAGAAAACGTGGACGCCGGCCCGATAAAACAAAATGGATGCTGTCAGATGGCTGTGGATGCGCACAACCTGTCGATTTCACAGTCAGCCGACACTTGCTATAACAAGTGATTTTTCCTTAGGTGTCTATAGGCGGCGGAAAGCGCTTACTACCAGGTAGGCCGTCAGCTAGTTTGTCATCGGTAATTGTTTTTTTTTATACAACTATGTTTAAAAAAAACCCGATTACCTAACACTTTGCTATAAAAATTAGGAGGTGAGATGATTACGCGGAAGTAACTACAGACAGACTACGAAATATGATATGAAATTGTGGCAGATGTTCTCACCTGAAGATGCAGCGTGGATAGGTCTCCAACGAAGTGGACCGACCTGCTGAAGGTCGCGGGCAGC
Organism: Nymphula nitidulata; assembly: GCA_947347705.1. Classification (NCBI taxonomy): domain Eukaryota; kingdom Metazoa; phylum Arthropoda; class Insecta; order Lepidoptera; family Crambidae; genus Nymphula; species Nymphula nitidulata. The sequence goes on from OX374631.1 coordinate 10,517,799, forward strand.
CGCTGGATGCGTGCAGCGCAGCACAGATCATCGTGGAAATCATTGGGAGAGGCCTTTGGCCAGCAGTGGCTGTCTTTCGGCTAAACTGTTGATGATGATGATGGTTGGTTGATGATATGTATTACATTCTTAGAAGTAGGTATGCCTACTAGTCATTTCATAAAAGTTGTTAAGTCAAGTTGTTAGGTATTTCATTCATTCGTGACTGGTTATTGTCCCAATTAGCACAGAATACATAAGTGCAGGTAATAGCTATCAATAAAGAACGATATTTCTTGAGATATCAAAAGATTTTTTTCATTTTTCGTCCCTTGCCAGCTGACGAGCGACGTCAGAAATAGAATACCAAATTATGTCTGGTGTGATAAGTACAGGGGCCTTACCACCATCTTTATAAAAGCGATTCATGTTCCGCGCGGTTCAGTATTGGTTCCTAAACTGCGTCGCTGTCATAGTCGTAGATAGCGTCGTAGTACGAATTAACGATTCTACTCAGTTTAGGTTAGGACCTAAACTGAGTAGAATGGAACTGGATCGCGATAAAAGATGGTGGTACGGGTGCAGTCCTATCTAAAAAAAAGATTTCAAAATTTGTTTACCTACATAATACTTCCTTCATTTCACAGGTTACATCTCATTGCGTCATCTAGATATACATAGGGACATATTTTGAGAGGCTTTGTGTATGTAGGTACATCTTTTCAAATGTGTCTGTACTACACATTCACTGACTAAAAGATATTGTTTTATTTTTTTGACTTTAAGTTTTCTTAGGGCCATAGCCACAGACTATAATATAGCTGAAAAAGTTTATTTGTCAAACATACTTACCTCCTCGAGTAACTAGATGGCGTTAGTAGCCACAGTCAGGATCTCAGGATAGCTAGATTTTTATCACAGTAAATTATTGACGTTCTTTTCAGTCGAATGGAAATTGTAGATACTAGGTAGTAGGTACTGTTATATTTATTTTGCATTTCTTTTCGGTATAGTAGACATACTACACTGTGGCATGGATTTCATAAAATTAAACTAACCGCTTTTTTATAGGTCTCTACCTACCTCTAAAATAGAAATCTAGCTAACTCTGAAATAGAAATTATACCTGCTGTATTTCCCATTTTTATGAAAATAAATTACCATCAATCACCATTACCATTTGTCTTGTTTTTTATACAACTTGTAAACTTGCCTTCTAATGTCAGGTACCTAAGTACTACCTACCATTACTTCGATTCCATGCTTATGGTGGTGTATTCCTGCGGTAAGGTCAGACAGTACAGAGCTCATTGATAAGGCGTTGTATTGGGGTAAGGGGTGCAGCAATCGCTTACCATTATGTTGGGGTATGGGGTGCGGTAACCGCTTACCATTATATTAGGGTAAGTGGTGCGGGAATCGGGTAGGTAACACCTATCCTATTTCGGCTGTAAAACAGTTCGCTATGTTTCGGATTGAAGGAAAAGGTAGCCAGTTCATTTGGGCATCGCAGGCATTTCATATTATATCTCATGATGACAAACGCACTAGCAATACCAAGTGATTTTTCCATGTTATTGCAGGTGTCTATAGTCGGCAGCACAGACCATAAAAAAACGTCTTTTTATGTTCTGTGGGCGACAGTAACAAATCATCGTTAGCTTGTCATCTCGTTGCATAAAAAAGTTACCCGTGTCGTTTCGATATACTGGCTAAAACCAATCCTGCCCCATTATTTTTTAATATTTTGAGTTTAGTCTGAAATGATGGTCACTGAGTTGAAACTGGAAGGCCACTTTGTTTTCCAATTAGGGGAAGGGAGCCCAAAGCGGGTAAATCTCTCTGCAGAGTGGTGCCGTCAATACGACAATAAATTGAAACATGGGCCTGTTAGTTCATAGAAATGGTTTGTCACTTTCAAAGACATCTCATTTGATAATTTTATGACATTTGTATGTAATAAAATAATATAACATTGCATTGGCAAATGAATAAATAAGATGTTTTTGAACGTGGTTTCATGTGGAACGTGGAATCATTTCTATGAACTAATATAACCCATGTTTTAATTTATTGTCGTAATGACGGCACCACCTGTATATGGCCGAATCGAGCGGTATTAAGAATGTGTGAGTATGGCACGATTATCATCCATTCGTTTTTCACTGATATGGACATAAACAACATGGACTTACTCAATTTAGGCGGGGCACCCGCTTTGGGCTCCCATTCCCGTCTCATTGTAATATTTTACTAGGTGGTAGGCCCGTATGTAGGGTCGTCTAGGTAGGTACCACCGCCTTCCTTATTTCAGCCGTGAAACAGTTCGCCGTGTTTCGGATTGAAGGGAAAGGTAGCCAGTGTAATTACTGGGCATGGACGGCATTTCATCTTAGGCCCCAGGATGACAACGCACCTGCAATATCATTGATTTTACCTTGTTATTGCAGGCATTGCATTACATTATCTATAGGCGGCGGTAACCACTTACCATCAGGTGGGCCGTCAGCAATAATAATTTTGGCTTGTAAGTGTAACGCAGCGGATAAACAATTAACGTAGTGATCATCAGACTTACGGTCGAATACTCGAATGTCAAAGTACAAAATAATATTTGTCGTAAAAAGGTGACGTTTGTACTACGGCCGTTAAGAGTGCCAAAATAAGTTAGCGTTAGACCCACTGAGCTTATTAGCGCAGCGTTGTTACAATAATGACTGGGGTTTACGTCACTCGGCCTTTCATACTAACGCTCAAGTAGAAAATATAGGAAACGAACAAACAGATTCCACAAAAACTTGCCATGCATCAGCAAGTCAGGCGTCTAAACAGTTAGAGGATTTTCGGAAAGGCTTAATAACAATAAAAGAATTTACTGGCGATTTTTGGATCGAAAGACAATAAAAATGAAAAGCTACCAGTCTAGCCGAACTTGCTTAAGCGCGTAAAGCCCTATTAAAATAGATTTTTTCATTTCCAATATTATCAAACTCAAAGTTTGTATGAAAAGCCGTGCGACGTAAACGCTCTGAATGATGCTTACTACAAAAATTGGTTTATCTAAAAACCTTCCTTGAAGAGAGAAGAACTTAAGTACATTTTTCAATCATCCTGATTTTGAAGTTGATGCATTTACGAATGCTCATGGCACGAGTGATGTCAGACAGGGTGCCTAAATGATATGGTGATATCGATATTTCCTCTGTGGTTTATCGCTATGTACAGCCGACAGCACATCAAGCGTCACAGTTTGACTGTAATTGAAGTTCTTTATCTGGTTGTGTTGTAGGAAAGAAAATAAAAATAAAAAACCTAAAGTAACATATTTTGACTATAATTCAATAAAAATGCAGATGGAAATAAGGAAAACTTACAAGAAAAAAATGTCATAAACAAGCTTTAGCCTTAACTTTTTTATCCATAAGAGTCAATTTTTGGAAGATTAACTTATAAATTGGAATTAAATTAAAAAATTAAATACTTAATTACAACTGACATAGGTACTAGAGTTTTAAACTAATGCTTGTTACAATGAATGACTGATGATATTATATAACTAATATTAAGTTACAATATTTGTAATTAAATGACATTTTAAATACAAAAGAAATTAAATAAATCAACTTTTAATGGTTTATAATTCGTAATGAACTGATAATAAATAATATTCGCGAACTTTATGAAAACGCTTAAATCTAGGTCGTTCCTTAGCATTAGGTACAAAATTATTATCTTTCATGGTCACGATACGACTCTTTAAGAAATGGAGAAAAACTGAAACTAAAAAGTAGAAAAAGCAAAAAAAAAATACCTTCTCGGTTCTATAAGCTGTCAATGATAATAACACAAAACCACGAGTATGGTCAAATGTTTTATTGGTACAAAATCTTAGATCTGTTTACAATTAGTATAACAAATATAGAAACTTGTATTGTGGCGCGAGGATCCAGTCTCTTGGTAAGAATCGAAAGCGTATCTATTTGGATATTTCTATCAGAATTTCTCCTAATCGAATCACTAATATTGGTCCCTTAATTAAAACTTTAAACTTTGTTATATAAATATTATAAAATATCACACTTTATTCAAAGAAGAAACTATCCTACGGCCAAACTAGTCAATTAGCTCTGTCAAAGTACAAAAAGTATAACTGTGTCAATTTGAACTCAATATTCAATAAGACAATAAATAAAAAATCTATTTCGATCAACTAAAAATTAAATATTATAATCGATTTATTTTGTTATAAAGTAAAAGGCACTCTTTGTGAGGGTTGCGGGCGCGCCTGGAAGCACGCGGGGATTTGCGCGCCCGCTTCCTAACATGCTTTATATTAACGTATCCAAGTTATATATCTCTACAATTCATCAGCACGAGATCTCGGGAATTCGGCGGGCGTTTTCTCAGGTTTCTGTCATTTTTTGCGAGCGCTCGAACGCAATCTCGTCGAGCATCGGAGCGAGAGGGACTCAAGAGTGCGCTTCGAGGACGAAAAAAACAATCACCGAAACCCCAAACAGGTTTCAGCTCGCTGGCCGCCCTCCTCGCACGACGCAAAACGAAAAAACCGTTCGCAGACGAGCCGCTAGAGGCGCGCCGCGGTATCACATCGGCCGCTCTCAAATGGGCCGCGGGTGATTGAGATCGCTGGCGGGGTTGGTTACATTAGTTAGTACGACGGCTCACGTGAGAGCATCGAAAAACTCGCAAAAAGGTTAGGTAAACTATGCAAATACGATCGGCCTATCCAATTCCCGAGATAAATATCGACTGATAATCTCCCTGAACGGCTGAGGTTTTGATATACTAGGTAATAATAACTGGGAGCACTGTCAGTCGATTCGTTTGGTTTTGTTTTTCAAGAGCCACGTCCCGTCGACGCGGGCCCCGTCCGATTGCGGTGCGGCATCGCAGCTGCTAGCTACATAAAAATAATTATTACAGTTAAAGAGACTCGAAATAAATAATAAATTACTATCTTAAACCCTTAAAAATAGATCACGAGCGCCTTCTCGCGGTACGTTACCGAGCGCGGATAGGCAGTATGAAATAAATAAAATGTTCTATAGCTAACTTTACAGAGACCACCGCTCGGCGGAGGATCGTATCGGGAAGACTTCCGCGAGCTACGCAATAAATATCTAACAATATAAGGTGCCATTTACAATAGTGCGTGCCAATAACTATAGGATGTACATAATCACTATGTTCACACCGCAAACATTCGAGACGCCAGTAAATACTTCTTTAACTTTATAAATTACAGGGCGAAGTAGCGAGAAGCATCGACAAACTGGAGATCATTCGTTGAGCGAGTGTGCGGGTGCGCTAGGCGCGGCGAGCGGGACGCCGCTCGGGCGCGGTTTGGAAGACGTCGAGTAGGCACTGCGGTGAGAGACGATTCTTACTCTAAGATCGGTATAATTTAACTTAAAGACTAGGCGAACGCAATGTCCTAGGCAATGACGAGGTCACCGAACGCTGCTGACAAACGGTTGAAAACGGGCAGTCGGTCATCTTCAGAGTCGGGCGAGGGTGCACGACGGAATGCGAACGCTGTGGTATGAGCGGGTGGCGACATCGCTGGAGGTGAGTGTGGTGTCAGTGGAGACTGCGGCGCTAGCGGAGAATGAGGTGAACGCGGTGAACGGGATCCGTCACTCATGTAGGACGCGAGTGAGCCACCCGACGACAAAGATGCTAGGGAGCCGCCAGGTGATGTAGGTTCACGGCGTCGAGCCTCCTCGGCGTTGTGCACAAAGTGGCATCGCGGGCCGTATGGACAAAATCCAACGGAATGGAAAGTGCGGCAGAGTTCTGTTTTGTATTTGGGGTGGCGCTGAAGGTTGCGTAGTTCGCGCATGCCGTGCGCAAATTGGCACTTGTCGCCGTATTTGCAAACACCTGCTTCTTCGAATGGTCGGCAGAGTTCTGTCTTGTAGCGGCTGGTGGCGGGAGGCGGGGGCGCAGGCTCGCTGGTGGTGCGTTCTAGGCGGCGGTGTCCGAGCCGGTCGAGCAGACCGGCGAGGGCGCGCTGCGCGGGCACAGACGCGGCGCGCGCCAGCACCGGGTGCTGCTCCCACCCGCCGCCCGATACTGTGCCTGTGCCCACCGGACCCACGCCGCTGCTTATCGTCTGCACTGGCCGAGATTGATTCTGAAATGGACAAAATAAATAATTTAATACGTGGCATACAAATATTTTTGGTTACTACGATTGTAAATTCTTTTTTGGGTATTATCTTAGTTTTAAAAAAAGTTCTAGCTGAAACTAAACGCACATTTCGTTTACTCCCTTGTTTTTAGGTCGTAAAAAATGACAACGTACTTGTCGCAATGTCTATTAAATATTTTAAATTTTACTATTATTTTAGCTGCAGGTCCATATTATAAAGAGAAAGTAATGGTCATCATGTAAGTACAATAAAAAAAAACGTGACAAAAGAACATCGTGAAAAAAGAACATCTGATATGTCACAACACAATTAAAGAAAAACCTAAATGAAAAAAAACTATTAGATGGGGGACGGATAAAAAAGATGTTCAAAATTATTACGAATAGCTAATAATAATATCTGCGATTTTATTTTGGGCTCCACCGATATGTTTTGACAGTATCTACCTAATGTTTTGCTTGGGTCAACGTCTAGGAAAATTTACAGGGTAATACCGCTATTATTAGGTTTAATATCCATTGATGATGAGTTTCGCTGTTTATCATGATTAAGTCCCACAAAATAGAGCATTGTTTGGCAAGATTTAATTATATAGGTACTGTCTCTGACAAGAATACTAACTACAGAAAAGCTAGTTTTGAAGGTATGCTATATCTACCGGTACAGCAGACCCACACAAATTATATTCGTGAATCGTTTAAAAAAATATAAAGTCCCGTTTGTGACGCTTTTGTTGGTACACCCAATAAACACAAACACACGATTTTTCGACCTTATGCCAAAAGCTTTCCAAGTTTCTTCTTATCTTTACTGTACAATTCATCTTTTTTTTCGTTGAAAAAATCTGTTCCATAGGGTATCTGGTACCTGCCAAGTTCAACAAAAAAATATATCCCTGAAGGGAGGCCAAATTTCATCGCCTACCTGCTCGGGTACATCTCGATTTCACTAATGGACACCACGTTAAAATTGTTAATATTTCCAATTAACCGAATCTCAAAGTGGTACTTTAGAGCCCCGGGGCGAGTAGAATTTTAATGGTTACTTTTATAACGATCGGTTTGGTGGTGCCCTATTATGAATAATTTATTTCGTTAAAAATTTGTAAGGACCCGATATTTATTTATGCGTGCGAGTCGACGTCTCCTCTGGACCGACACCGCGCGCTGCTGTCTACATGCAAATGATGGAAGCATCTTTTGTTTTCACGGAGCGTCGAACCTCCCGCCTGGTGCTATACGACATCACCATAACAATGCTAGTGTTCGCACGAGAGGCAGTTGACACGGGCACGCGGCGGCCACAATCGCAGTGATTGTATGCTATTGTTCGACGTGTCGACAAGGAATAATTGTAGCCTGGCCATCCGACAATATCCCTCTGTGACATACTATGCAGGGGCAACGATCGACTCTGCGGTATTAGTGTAACAGTACTTCTACTAATCTATTTAAACTTGCAGTGATTTGACGTACTCTGCTACACTAACTAAGCTTTATGGTACGTAAGGATAAATGTTTGATTTTGAAAAAGTTTAATTCAGAGCAGTGTGAAGTTCATATCGGATAAGAGCTGGAGGCAAAATATGAGCTCTACAGGCACATAATTTATGTGAATATCACATCTTGTATGCGGCCTCAATCGATGTGAATGACATATCATTACATATTCCAATCGCCTCCGTCTCGTCCGGGGATCGTAAACACGCAAACACTTGTGTTTTAGAATACAACAGATCAATTTACTTACATTATTTATTAATGCTATTCGTTAGACTCCATCCAAGCGTCAATGCATTTATTTAAGGAGGAACTGTTAGAATTTTATTAAAATATAGACCTATTAATATCAATCGATATTTATAGGTCGTGTATCGATAGTGTAAAGCTGTTGATACTATAAGATTTGAAAGAAAGTACTATAAATAGCATCGATACTATCCATCGATAGTATCGATTAGCTGATTTTCGATTAAAACTTTCAATAGATTTCTATCGATTTTTCGGCACGCTAACGTATGCTGCTGCAAAGAACGGGAAAAATAAATAAAGAAACATTTAAAAAAAACTTTAAGTTACTATAACTTTACACGCAGATATCTAAATTAAGTTAACTGAACGCATCTGTTCAATTTATGCTTTAATTTAAATTTCACCCAGAAACAAAATATTACTTATGAAAAACTTTTCGAAATAGGCACCTTCAAAATTATGTGCACTAAAATAATATAATCATAACCTACATGATTATAATTAAATAGGTACTATCACTATCGTGAATTTTCTACTTGGGTATGTTTCGAAAGAAACATTGATAGTTTAATATGTGGTTTAATTTGGTGTTGTAGTAAATAGCAAACAGTAAATAAACCATGATACACAAACGCTTTTAACCCTCTGCTGGCATCTTGAATTCTGGCATCAATTTCGACCCCTAAATTAAATCCAACAAAAAATTAAAAATATAGAACATATTTCTATTTTTTATATAAATTAAACAATACAAATTTGCAAAAAAAATATAACATAGATACATTAATAAATAAATAAATACAAATAAATAAATGAAATAAATAAATAAATATATATTTATCAGTGCTATAAATAAACTTTAAAACTAAATCACAACAATGTTTTCATGCTAGGTATTTATAAGTAGGTATATAATAAGTTTTCATTGTAAATGCATTTACCTAAATAAAGAAAAATAATATGTTTTGTGAGATATACTACCAGATACAAATAAAAAATCATGAATAAAGTAGCCTGAAAATAATTATACGTAACTGGAATGGTGGGGTCATTTTCGACCCCAGTACCTGTTTATCTCCGTACGTATAAACAATACAACGGTGTAAAAGTAGTTACACTTGACGACCATAAGATATGAGATAACTTAAAATAGCACTCCAGTACCATGATTGGTTAGTGATCAAAATAGAGATAACTGTTCCCTGGGGTCAAAATTTGCGATGCCAGTTAAGGGTTTATAGTAAGTGCTATGAGTAGGGAGACTAGGGAGTACCTATGTTCGCTGTGTCGGCAATATACGGCGGCAGCGGCAAAGGATGCCTTGCCTCTGCCACTTGTCCTTGTGCGGAGATTGTTCCTGCCTGCACTCATACGGCTTAACATCATTTACGTGACTAAACGTGACTTTATGAATTAGATGTCGTGATTTGTCGACTATATGAAGATAGCGGCGGGATACAAGCACAAAAACTAAAACTTTAAAGACTACTTTAGTTTTTGAATAGATGATAGAGATGGAATGATAGAAGGCAGCCGCTCGCTCCGAAAATTTCCAAGTCAAACGTGGATTTATGGTGTAATATATTTCTGTATAATGAAACAATGCAGCAAAACGGCCCTGTCAAAGGCGAAAGTGTAGCAAACAAATGAGCGTGCCGGTATAATCTCGGGTGAAATGTTCTAGTGAAAAGCCAAGGGTTAAGTTGGTGGTCGCCAAGTGTCGAAGGAAAACCGACGCGTAATTAGAGAGTTATCAGAGCGGAACATTGGTTAAACACTGCTTTCCATCGGACGTTGCGCCCGCGCTACTGAGCTCCAGGGAAAATTGTAATCACTGTCGATTTCAAGTGGCCGCGGTCGTTGCGTTTGAAACTGAGGGCAATCAGACATAGCCACTTCTCAGACTGTGGACTGTTTGATATAATAATTAGAGATGGGCCTGAATGTGGTGTAAACCGTCAAACTTCAGCCAAAAATTCGGTAAAAATTCAAAATTTGGCCAAGTTTCCCTCTTGAAAAATGATGATCTTGTGAAATGATCTTTTTTTGTTATTTTTTTTGCAACATACCTAATCTAATATTGAAAAATAATTACATATCCGCGTTTTTACCGAGGTGCCCAGTGCTTTAACCCCCTGGTGGGTGGGTTATGACAATGTGTAATTATTTCTCCCAGTATTTCCATCACTTTGATATTATTTACTTTAACCTGTCAAGCATTAGATTCCAGACACAATTGATTTTTCAATTGTCATAGACCTCCAGGTAACGCCGCTTAACAGTTACAAAAATATTCATATGAGTAAAAAGTAGTAATTAAAATTATTTATTACAAGCAACAACTATAACTAGACTATGATTATAAAGTTATGGTTTATGGTTATTTTAGCCAAAGTAGTGTTATTTCAATATTTTCTTGTAACGAATGTTCGGCATTTAAGCCGAACTTTGGTAGAATGTCGAAATCTGATCAAGCCGCCGAGATGCGGTTAAGCCGAATGTGAACCAAAATTCGGCCAATCCCTATTTTAAGCAATAGTTTCTTTAAGCTAGCAATTATTGCATTGTCTCTGTTTAAATTTAACAATTCAACAAACTTACTGATACAGTAACCAATGTTTATTTGGTAAATGTAATATTCAGAAGATGGTGTAACGAATATGTCCAGAGTCCGGTCACTCCTCGTGTATATGTTGTTTTTGTTAGCAACTCGCGCTGTCAACGTGACAGACACGAAGTCCGCTTGGAGAAATATATTTGTACTATCAATTACACACTACAAGCCGAGTCACACTACACACAAGGCAATAGGTACCGCCTAAGGCACAGTAGACAACTTAATAATTTTTTTAAGCGACAAACAAATAGCACGTATATCGGATTAATTTTGAATTCTTCATTGATAACTAAATTATATACAGTTCTGCGATTGAAATAACCGATTTTAAATGACATCTTTGAATTCAATTCTAATGATAAAGCAAAATTATTATCATTTCATTATTTAGGTATAATATCAGTATTTCATTTCATATTGATATCTAATTTTTGTTTAAGTTATGATCTGGACAGTATTGTGATCTCTTATTTCCACTCTTATTTTATTTGGATATTTTGTTGTGCTCTCAACATCATCTCTATAATCCAGCTGCGAATAGAGTTCATTGTTTAGACATAATTACAATGAAAATAAGAGTTCACAATGCAACCCCAGGATTGAAAAATAAGTGGATATCTAGGTAGAAAATTTGCCGTGTGCTACAAATTTCGAAGAGATATATAAGTGTTCTGGAAAATTAAATCTTAAACAACCTACAGACGACAACATTTGTTAGTGTAATATTCTATTGTTGAGTGGACGCTGGCGGGTTGGTAAGGGTCAAAAGTTTAGAACGATACATGAAAGCAAGAATTATCAGAAGGGCTTAAAACCTACATCACTACAATGAGGTTAAAATGTTTTATATAAAAACATTTTAACTGTCGGAAAACACTAGGTAAATAAAAAATTCGATTTTTAAAAAACTAGTATTAGATAACATTCGTACATGTGAGGTAAAAGCGATTTAGAGTAATAGATTTTTTTGAATATGACTTATGTCATCTCCAAAATTACAGTCGTAAAATATTGAACGAGTAAACATTAACGGACTATTCAGAGGTTTACATGAACGAACCGAGGGCAATGACTGCACGGTAACGAAAACAAATGTGAAACCTTTGTGAAACGCTCGGAAATGTGAAGGTGCATGGCCATCGATATAATAACGACACACTATGGTGTTGAATATTACTTTTATGTGAATAAAGTATATATGAATAAAGTACGTTTGTTACCGTGGTAGGTTGTTGATCTTTCAGATCATTTTAACTCCATATGTATTTGCGTAAACAATGAGTAGAGTTTACACCTCAACCGCCTGTTGTTATGTTCACTCGAGAAGTCGCTAAAAATAAGGTTTCCAGATAACCACCGAGGGCAATGACATTATGACAAAGAAAACAGATTTGGGTTAAGAGTTTTCAGTGCTCTTATAACGGTTGCTTTTGAAATTTCATAATTTGAATAAGTCTCATTTCTTAAAACGGCACGACAGTCTCTCTGTTCGTGAATCATGAATTTAGAGTGTATACGACTCATGTGCATTTAGAGTGTCTACGACTCATGTGCTGTGTAGTGCAGATATTAATAGCGAGAATAATTCAGGCCATTAAGACAAAGTGCCTCGCAACAATTGATACAGCGTCATATGTACTGGTAATTTAAACAAGAGAACTGCTTAATTGTCGTTTAATTGGTTGTAATCAAATGCGTACTATATTTAAATGAACTTTTAATGATTTATAATTGGGCGTCAACCCTGTCTAATACACGTACGTATGGACAAAGTCACAAAACTTTAGACGTTGGCGGTAATTAACAAGACCCCGCCTAGAGAATTAGTATGCTATACGCCTAGAGATTAAAACACGTATTTGCATTAAATTCTATTATGGTCAGTCTGGTGTCCGTAGTCTGTAGCACAAATCTGAGGAAATTGTAAACATAATTTGAAAAAATTGAGACATAAGTCTTGATCTTGATAGGTGGTAAATAAACTAATCGCTGGTAGTTTTATATTCCTATACATTTTTACTATCCTGGATTAACAAGTATAAACTATAGTGGATATAGTATAGAAATTGTTCCCATTTCTCTGATGAGGCAACTGAGGGTCTTGTCGATTACTCCCATCACGTTTATTGAATGATTGCGCGAAAATAACAAGCGTCGAGATGTTGAGGTCCCCTCCGTCGTCTTACCAATCTCCAATGATGGAGACATAGTCATTAACCTTTCAGAATCGCTATTTATACAGTACACTTTTGTTTCACTCTAAAAAACTTGGCTTGTAAATATTTTTAAAAAGGCTCTCAAGTAGCAAAATGTTTAAAATTTATGAGAGTACCTTTATGTCTTCAATATTAAGCATTTTTAAAACATGAATGTTACGTTTATTAGCATTTCAGGAGTCACAACGTAAGTCTGTTTAGCTTCTCATTTACGATTAATCACAAACAATCAAGCAGAAAACGTGATTCGCGCAGTAATAGTTAATTGTGCGCCTATCTCATTCAGTTGTGTATATTTATGTGACGCGTGTACCACGATTCAACGCTATGATACAATTAACATTTAAGTTTACAAATGACGCACCAATGCAATGGATTATCTAGAATAAATAATAGAGCTCTCCCGCGGAGACACCCTCCTTCGGAGTTAATAAATAGCATGAACTCATTGATCAAGCTTTAAATCAGCGTATGTGAAAATATATGTTTGAAGATTTTAAAGTTTAAGTAATCTTTTATTTCCACGATGTGCTGCTGGTTGTTTTATATTTTCTCACAGAAGTTATTAAGTTTGATCCCGCGTATCGTACCTATTATATTGCCACAGCCAGATGAGTAAGACCGGACGCTCGGCATACAGTTCGCATGCAGATTGCCCCGTACATCGTGATTGCCATGCGGGAACGCGACGCCTATGGTATAAAATACCATCACATGTCAACCCGCTCGTCTTTATTTAAATAAGCAATTGTTCGGGTGGCAGACCGAACAATGGTGATGTATTTGATTGTTACATGGAAATATTCGTCAAAAATTTGCTTTCTTAATTTGAAAAGAAAATGTACACTATTGGTATTATTTTTAGCTCGTAGCTAGCGCATGACATACGCAAATGCATTAGCGAAAGTGTCCCATTGGTCATTGTCGTCGTCCGTCACTCTGGGCACCAGTGCGTGTGGAGTTTGTAATGTGTACAACGCACCTACTATAAAGACAGCGACAAGGTAGAGCGGTCGTAAACCAAGTGTCAACAAAGGTTCGAGGCGAGCTTGTTTACCCCTCGGCTGCACAAAGCGAAGGAAGCACGTCCCTCGGCTGGGCCGCTTTTAGCACCTCCTTATTTATAGATGCAACAACAGAACGTTGCCCAGAGGTCGATTTGCAGAATTATAATGTAAACATTGTTGCTAGAATATTGACGTTTATTGGTGGTTGTCTCATAGTGAAATATTGTTGTCAAAATTATTGACTTTAATTATTCGACACAGAAAATACTCAGAAGAGATTACTTAAAAAAACTACGATGGAGGTTACGTGTGTGTGACGAACGATTGTGTAGCAGTCGCTAATGGTAGTAATACTAAGCCCTTACGTCAGAAAGTACCTGGTAATTCCTTTGTCCATGTAATTTTTATTGTTGCGTCACACTCACACTACCAGGTTACACTTTCCCCGCAAATTGTGAATATGAGTCAGACAGTTGGCGGTTCTAAAGTAGAAAAATGGTTATCTGCGCAATACAACGTATATCAAAATCACATAATGAGTAGTTAGGTACTTATATTAGAGATTAAAGTTTAGAAAGTAATTACAGACAGAGCTGGAACTCTATTGTTCCAAAAGATAATTTGAATGCTATCTCCGAGCATACAATAGTCTTTAGTGCGTGCTTAACTAATGACACTTATATGACTGCCGTGTTTAGTAGGTAGGCATGGTATATGAACTGAACAACGTCTGCGTTATACACCGAGATAACAATAGTGGCTTCGAAATGAAGTGAAGTCTCATGCACACCTAGTAAGTATTACGTACATAAGAGGTCAATGTCAAAGTATCTTTTTAGTCATGTATAAGTACCTCTACATAACTTAGTTTTTCTTTGTGATGTCACTGATGACTAGGTAATCCATGAGTTTTTAATAAAAATCTGCCTTTTATACGCCTCATTTTAGTATGAAAGGGCCGAATGTGGTATGAGTATGAACCGATTAAGAATTTCGGCCAAATATTCGGTAAAAATTCAAAATTCGGTATTATAAATACAATTAGTAATTACAATTAGTGTTCGCATCCGGTTCTTTACTTTGTGATCGCACTACTGCTTAATTTCTGGTGGGTTCACGGGCAATAATTTTTCTCCATCGTCCCACTGCAATAGACTAGGTCCACTGATCATTTCTCCGAGCCAAATAATTAATAATAATAATAATTTTCTGGAGAAAGGCAGGAGTTTTTTTTTCGGTACACTGTTTCAGAAGTTTTTGATTCAATTAACCCTAATACACTTCCAAAAGTATACTTCATTTTAAATTACGCCGTCATATGCTGGGGTAGCTCTGTCGATATTTTGTCTACGTTTAAACTACAGAAAAGATGCATGTGCAATACATAAAATAAAAGAGGGGAAATCGTGCAGACCCATTTTTAAGAAATCTAAGTATCGCACTTTGACTGGAATATACCCATATAATACGTCTGCTATACCCCTCATATAATTAGTAGTATTTACTACTAATTATATGCAATGCATATGCAATATCAAGTGATTTTTCCTTGTTATTGCAGGTGTCTATAGGCGGCGGTAACCGCTTACCATCAGGTGGGCTGTCAGCTTGTTTGTCATCCAGTAGTATAAAAAATAAAATTTAAATTTAACAAAATGTAATTGTTATTTAATTAGAAATATGGTAAAATCATCGACTTGGCAACCAACTGGTCGTTAGTAAGTAACACACGTTGCAATTTTAAAAAAACATTAAAGATAACTTCAACTTAAGGTAGCGTTGTATGTAATGTTATGTATTTTATTTTTCGAACATCTTTTTTAATGCAAAATTACCTAATCATGTGTTTGTGTATAATGAAATGTCCCATCGTTATCTTCGCATATTCTAAACAAACTAAACCTGCGAGTATAAATAAATGGTTCAAGTTTAAGTATATTTACGTAGTTACTAGTTTTCAATGTTTATTTGTACTTGACGATTATGTCAAAATAAATAATGTATAAAGCCATTAATACTAAACGCCTATCAGGTGTTTAGTAGTAATGGCTTTATAGTACATTATTATTTTTCTATCATAGCTAATATTATCATAGCAAAATTAAATATTATTTTATGTCAAACATGATAGTTGAAAAGCGAAGCAATAATGATTTCAAATAAATCTACAAATGGTGGCAAGGGCCTCTATTTTTAAAATTTATTTCATAAGATACCTGCAATCTAAAAAAAATAGGTTCTACAAGAGTCCCGGTAGGTATCTTTATCGTATACATAATATCACTAATCTGTAATTCATAACTATTTATAGAGAATAGTAAGACGCGTTACGCTGTTAACTTGTAGCCTCCATGAAGTCAATAGCTAGCGAGTGGGTACTGTCGACCGGTCTCCGTTGAAAGCGATAGCACTTCCTACAAGAAAGTAAAACCATACCCCGCTAGCTGCCCGGAAAACTGGAGGCCCGCATTGCTGTACCGATTGAGTTAGATGGAGATATCAGGAACTACTTACGATAATTGTGCTGCTACCAGTATTAATCTTTATTTTGCTACTTAGGAGATCAATACAAGTTTGACAGAATGTTAGTTTTGTAATTTTTTTGTAATATCTTGTAGCTACGTAAATCAATTTAAAGTTACCACGGCAGGTGTTAAATATAGCTTTAAATAGGAAAATGATCAATGCTTCGCTCATGCGTTCTCTTCTAATTTGAAAAAATCTGAAGTTTCTAAAAAATCAATTTTAAGAATTTAGAATGCGACGTGTTAATTTATATTTAGTAATTTTACCACATGCCGGCATTCTAGACCTTACAGCATTTCGCAAACTGTAAGTAAATTTAAACCAATTATGGATACTATTCGGTACATACACAATCATGTTTTAAAAGATGTAGGACATAGTGGTATTCATTTACCACCTCGAGTTTTGAGCTTTCGGTACTCTCGATATTACAAATTTTGATTGACCCATCCGGGATGACCATAAAAAAGTGGCTTTGAAAATCCTCTTAAACCTAATTAGGCTAGCCTGACTTGCTTTTGCATGGCAAGTTTTGTTAGAATAAATTTATTCGTTTCCAATATTATCGACTTCAAGGTTTGTATGGAAACACCCTGTTCTGGAAAGAATATTATAAATTTAAATTCAGTAATTTAATATATAAACTTGATAACCCCAAACCGTTTGCATTAAAAGAATCAAACAAATACGTACATTGCGACCTCTACACGTAGCGATACAGCGCGATAATGCCCACATTTTCCGGCTCTTATTAGCTAGTTACAAGCACCACATCCCATCCATGCACAATTAACTATAGAGTTGCCTGCACGTGGAAATTACTGACAACAATACGCGTATTACTCCACCGCGTTTGGTGTCACGACCTGTGCCTACAATGGGACAAGTAGTTTCTAAAGCAACCGGGTGATGTCTAAATCAATGCGGCAGTATACGATTTTTAAGGTGACATGGTAGGTTATGCAGAAATAGTACATTAACATTTGATATACATCATTTAGTAACGAATGCAAACATTCGAAATAGTGAGATTTTAATCTGATGTCTTCCGGAAACCCTTCGTGAGTTTTCCTATATATATATGAAGGTCGGGCTGTGCCCAGCAGTGGGACGGAAAAAGGCTGTGAGCCTGTGAGAGAAATGACCGGAAAG
Organism: Nymphula nitidulata; assembly: GCA_947347705.1. NCBI lineage: Eukaryota > Metazoa > Arthropoda > Insecta > Lepidoptera > Crambidae > Nymphula > Nymphula nitidulata. The sequence continues at coordinate 10,535,223 of OX374631.1, forward strand.
TACTTATTGTCAAGATACTATTGTAAGATTTCATGCAATCATAGTAGGAGTACATGTGTAAGGCGCCTTGGTTTTGCGCCGATCGTTGGACTCGATCAACGAAGCAATCGGGGCCACTTGTGCTAATGAAACACTTCAATTGAATTGGGGACATTAATTCAGCCGTCGTGTAGCTACACTGTTTACTTTGGTACAAAATAAAAATACTAAACTGGTATATGGAATACGGAAAATTACTATGAATAATGCACTATTAATAAAGCCATTTATAGACCACAATATAAATTATAGTCAGCTAGAAGAAACAAGATAAAGTACCTAGTACATACATAATATTTGATTTGGCTAAGGTAAGGAAGCAACAGTAACTTTGATACATTAGAACAAAGAAATGTCTCTTCCTTATCGTTTTATTTCGGTTTATGACATCATACAATAAAATAAAGCACTCGTGAAAGTTTCAGATAATTGAGCCAATGAACTTAATGAAGATAGGTACTGGAATCTAAACAATACGTTTTTAAAATAATAACTATAAAATACTAATACGGAAAATAGGTCTCATAGAAGAAAGTACCTACATAAAGAGTAGGTAGCCGTAACGTTATCTAACGACAAATACTGATTGTCACAACAGCTTATCATGCTTTCATATAAAAAAAAATAGAGGTGTGTCTTACCTATACTTCAGTCAATAGGTGGGTTCATCATACCTATACACCCCCTAATGAAGAACACCTCTAAGGAAGGACAGTTCCTTCCTTATGGTCCAATCTTGTAATGTATTGATTTTATAATCACTCATTCTATTTCATACTCTAAACTCTTAAACTCTCATTTTTGTGTTTGGGAAGCTTTTTAGATGCTTAGATATTTATGATTATTAATATTTGTTTTACCCAAGTTTTAAAATGATTTATAGATATCAATGAATCCTTATTAATGAATATTTACTGACAATAGACTCAACATTGAGAATTGAAAAACCATGCGGCAATCTTGTGATGCCTTCGAAATGTTTGATGGACGATAATTATATTCCACTCGAATCATTGTTGTTCAATTGTCTTATTGACCTTCTTTCAATCTGGCAAGTACTGCTTACTTTTAAGTAGTACATACAGAAAGGCAAATATTATGCCTCACGTTTCATTTAGTGAAAAAAATAATAATTAACGAATTTACTAATACTCAAAAGTTTAGATAATTTTAAACAGCTATGATAAAAGAAATGCAATTACATACATATGCCTACTCTAGTTTAATACATAGTTATATTATTTAAGATCATACAAACAATTATCAGTATACCGTAATAAATAATGACGTTACCTACGTGATCAAGTATACATATTAAATGATTTCAGATTCGAGATGAAGTTCAGAAGATATTCTCGCAAATTGCATAATAAAAGGGCTGACTGATGTATCGGGCTGTCGGCGCGGTACTATCCGTGCTGGCGACTAATATGGTAAAAGGTAAACCAATAACCAGCTGAAGCAGAGATATACGCAGATGGGAATGGGACAACATTGAATCAGGGGGTTTATTATAAGTTCCTATTTCCATTCAGTTTACGGCCTGTTTCTAATTTTGGTACACGGTGAAAATGAATTCTTACACTGCTAATAGAGTTATTAGCAGAGTAAGAATTTCTAGAATAACAAGTTATAGTTGGTTGCCTATAAGCCAGCGCTATTTAGCGGTTAACTGATTTACTGTCGGATGTTGGCCTTGTAATAATCGAATGCTTCATTAACAAACCTACATCATCACAATAATGGCACACTGTGGGTGTGGATATTACGAAGATGTAAATTATACATGAAAATTTCTTTCACAGTTGGGTTTGGGTTATCTATCACATATTAAAAGAACTTACCGGGCACCTTTCAAAATTTTTTTAGAACTTTATTATGTAGGCAGATAGATACCTATGTACCTATTTGTTATCCCTTGATAAGTTTTCTTTATTAATTATTATTCGAATAAAATGTAATTTCAAATCGATTAATTAAATAAAGGACTCAAAATTTGGCTATTGACAAAATATTCGTTGAACATGGTAGGACAATTAGCCCTTTTACGAATGAGTCCTTTTGCGAATTATTCCTGTCGAGACTTGGATGCCATTACGCGAATTAGGCATTAGGCGACATAATGGTTAGAAAATCATAGGCATATATAATGACAGTACAGTTCTGGGTTGATTATCTCGTATATCGGCTGTATAATCGAATCACAAGAAAATATGAAATAATGAATTTATTAAGTATGAAACCAGTATTTCATAATAATGCTAAACAAAACAGTAATGTCGTTGCAAATTATTTTAACCACTTATAATGTCCATCCGTATACGGCAGCCTATATTACGACGTCGATAAAGCGTGTTTATAAAATTTTAACATACTCAAATTGACGCATCTTGATATCGACTTAGAGCGTCCACCGTGACCTTGAAGTCACAGAGTTCTCGGCGCAACTAAATGTTAATTAATTATTTATAACATAACTCGTTTGGTGAGTCGTGGTTCGCGTGTTTCTACGATTCCCCACTTGAGGTTTCTACGATCAAAATTATTAGTGTGTTACATGTCAAAACGACTTTGTAGTGTTACGATACGGATCACGTTATGGAAGACTTTGTTTGAGTATTATTTTTAATAAAAATGAATTAAGTAGTTTTGTATTAGATTTAAACTTAAGCCCCTTATTAAAACCCGGGTCAAATTTACACTTTAATAAATAACTACACATTTTTTATTTATTTTAACTCATATAAAAACACACATAATTAACTACATGATGTATGTCAATGCTTAATTATTGTTGACGTTACTCGAAATCTAAATAGGTGCAATCAGTCAAATATACCTTAGTAGGTAAAGAGTTTACAGCGGATTTACGGTAAGGTGAATTGTGAATCCGTGACACACGCCACTGTGAGTAAACGTTTCTAGCACACATTTAGATTGTCACGCAATTCTGGTACAGTCATGTAAACTGACATAACATTTTGATTCAAAATTAAATTCACAAATTTTGGGTACATTTGCGTAGGTATATAACTTCTCCATTTTGTACTTACTTACTAGGCAAGTAGTCCTATAACAAATTAATAATAACGACAAGTTTTTCATCGTTTGTAAAACAATAAATGTTGTAGTGTTTATTACATCTTTTATATTGATACACAAACAAGGCGAACCTTTGTTACATCAACTCATATACGAATACCCAAATACCTACCTAACCTACACTACTGTTTTTTTTTGGGTGGCTAGGGCTACTTTCTGACAAATTCCGAAGGTTTTCAGATGATGAACTTTGTTTATTCTGAAGTTTGATAATTTTTGACCAGTGGTAATTTATTTTCCACGTATTATGCCTGCCACATCATTACGAATTCGAAGTTTCGGAATCCGTTAAAGAGTATCAGTAGCCCCGCTTAATCGACGAAATCTATTTATTACCTTACCTACTTATAAAGTCACGTAGACACGTATATTTTAAGTATAGTTTGAAAGTAATTAAGTTGCCATTAGTTTCATCTAATTAAGCATTTGTGAAATAGCGCCGTTTACGCAACAAAACGCTCGCGCTCATAAGGGCTACCTGATCTACAACCTTCCAATTTCCTAACGCTTTCAACTCTTGTATAGTTATCATTTAGAGAGCCCAGTAAATTACAGTATGATTTATTTAAAACGCCGCAGGGATAAGCAGATCTGCTTCGACTTTCGAGCCCATGGATCCCGGAAGTAGTATGTGAAGGTCGTAGAGCGACAAAACGGCCTTGCCGCCGGCTGCGCTACTTTCTCTGAAGCAGCGCAAGCGCCGGCCGCCGCCGGAAAGCCCACGTGCGTTACGTACTCGTTCGCAAAACAATGGTCTCAGTCTTGCGCCGACGCAAACTATGGTACAGCTGACATAATCATCCCAAATTACCGAGTTTCTATAAGAGGCCACGCAAGGACAATTCAGATTACATAGCAGCGTCTTCAAATGGCATTGTTAATAACAAACAAAGCCTTGGTCTCATATTGTGGCTGCGAGACATTCTATTTTCCATAATTCTTATGAGCTACTTCTGTTTGGTAATGATCATTACGATTAACGTAAAAAAAAAACAAAGTTATACAGTTTTACAATGCATTTAGCTGATAGACTATTTTATAAATTATGCTATTTGCACATTGAATAAGTGTAATATAAATGCTATAAGTATAGTGTAAAAATATTATCGTAATTAATTTAAATTTTTAACTTGTAGAACCACAACTAATTGAATTGAATTGATGGATCTTGTTGTCAAAGCAATGAGAGATGTCTAATAATTCGGTATTTCCTGGTATTTGTATTTACCTAGATATTATGGTAGGTACAGACACATTGTGTTGAATATGACCTCTCTGTCTATAGCCACAGATTTGTGTAGAATGTAATGAAGGGCAAAGATTTAAACTATCAAGATGCATAAAAGGGTCTTTTAAAATGCATTTCGTTGCAGTAGAGAAAATTAAATTTACATTCTCTACTACCGCATACGTTTACGGTGTATTAGAACTGTACGCCAAATGAAAAATCAACTGTACAAAATAACATACAGCCGAATTGATAACGTCCTCCTTTTTGAAGTCGGGTAAGTTAACTTAATAACATTAGACTTGATACTTAGATTTACGAAAATTTTAACTTTGCTAAAAAAAATTTTGGATGGGGACATTTTTATATCCCCATTAAAAATTTTATAATACTTTTGGGTGTCTATAAATAATGCAATGGTGTCGTTGCAAGCGGAGTTATAGCAAGTGTGGCGCTACGTGCCGAGGCGGCAACCGTTCTCAGTTGGGCAATGTTTTCACAACGCTTCTGAAATAGTGGATTAGCAACATTGGCCACGCAGTCGATACGCCTACTCCGTGTCGGATATTGGAGCAGCAGTAAAGTAGGATAATTTCGTTATTTTACATAAAAAAAGGCTGTATGCATACATATATACAGACTTTTCAAGACAAAAATTGTAAATTCAAATTAATCCATAGAATACAAAACCGCAACAATTCAAAACCTTCAGTGTAAGTAGTTGATAGATAACGGTCTAGGTCTTCTTCGAAATTATTATACAATGTACTTAGAAAATGGATAACTGAAGCAGTGAAATTAAAAGTAACAAACATACTATAATAATATTATGATTGATTAGGAAGGGTTTACCTATCTTAAATTCGAATGTATTTTGTGCGAATTTTATTTTACAAAATTGTTTAGCCCTTTTTTGTTTTCATTTTACCGAAAACATAATGTACGTACAGTCGACAGCACGTCAAGAGTAACAGTTTGACCTTGAGACCGCCTTTACTGCGTACGAAATAGAGGCGGCTTTCGTAGTGCAATTGTTATCCTTGATGTGCTGTCGTCTGTACAAAATTTTGAAATTCAGAATTTCATTTATCATCTTATTCAAATTCTATCTATAACTATACATATTGAAATCCCACTCAGCGTTTTACCAAAGACACAGGAAATCGGTACCCAAAAAAAATTGTTTTGATAATCGACTAACTAACTATGTTTCTAGAAAATAAAACAAGTACCTACGTAAGCGACAAGCAAACTAAGTAGTCGGTTAAAACGAGTGGGCGAACCAAATGGGCAACAAAACTTAAGTTTTAATTTAAATTCGATTAATAACTCAAAATGCAGTAATGGTCTGATTTGGTTATAGTACAGTAGGGGTATAGTACAGTAGGGGTATAGAACGGTAGGGGCAGACTATTTAAATTTAAAAAGTTCCATTCCATTCATTGGACAGTTGGACACACAATTTTTCCAACCGTTATCATTCGATATTTTTTTCCATAATAAATAACCAGTTATAGTATTTATCATTTAGCAATAAAAATTCCTCAATTGTTGACTAGTCCAAGTCTGAAAGAAACTAGAGTGGTAGGTAAACATGCGAATAGCTGGCTGGCACAGACGTGGTTTCAGCGCTTTGGTTTCGATTACAAAGCAATTTTGTCATAGTTAATTCTAGATGGGCCAATCAAACAATTTGTAATCTCTACTCTTCCGTTGTTCGGAAGGCACGTTAACCCGTTGGTCCCGGTTGTTATCCGCATTGGGCTAGCGTGGTGGTTTCATAGCCTGAACATCTCATGTTTCTCTTTCTTCCATGTAGGAAGGCCTGTGCCCCCCAGTAGGATGTGTGATAACATTTTTTACTTTCAGAAACAATTGCACGCACGCACAACCTGACCCTTGTGAAAAGTAAAAGTTCTCACTTGTCGAATGGAGCTCGAAAATGGTGCACATCTTACCTGTAACAAGCGAAGTAGACACATCAATAAAATTCATAAAAATATAATCAGGATTAATAATTTACGTTTAAAATCGTAATATTTTAACAAGGAAATATTGACTGTAAGCAGATAAGTCGTTAACGAACAGTTAATATAAGACAGCTGTTGGTGATTGGTGGGCATATTGGTGGTATTATTTATAATTAAATGCGAAGCACTTCGAGCGTTTTATGATCTTATGTCAAACTAAATTAGACATTGAAAAATGCTTTAAGTTTTAACCATCAAAAAATATAGCATTTCGTTGAAAAGGCCAGATTTCATCAGTAGACGATTCAGCAGAGCGTTGTAGGTGTGACTGTGATCAAGCGGTCGACCTTCGCGGGAGCCACAGCGAATGGACTCATCAACGAGCGACGCTCGCTCGACGCGTTTATAAACATCGTTAAACGTATTAAGTATTTTTATAATTATTGGTAGCTAGGTAGCTACTACCATGTAGAAATAAAAATAGGGTATTTGACTCTTATTTATATATTGCCATTTTAGCACCAGAACGTTAGTAGGTAATATGAATCACTATTTCCTGATACTTTAGTAATGTTAATTAGCGTAGCATAGCAAACAATTTTGTAATTAGAGGAACAATATAACTATATTCATGCATAATACAAGTAATAATATATTGTAACCATATTTATGATAGTTAATGCTGAAAGTGTTGTGAACGGAAACAGTCAACGTGCGGGACACATTGTGCGAATATGGCCGCCTTGACTGGACTGGCTTCCTTAGCTAATTACTTATTATTATGTCTCCAACGCAACAGATGTGCAACATCCGCTCGTCTTCAGCTTTTTATTATTATTTTTAATTGCTCCGTATTTTTTGAAACCTAGATGTAAAATTACCATTGCTCTTCTACCCATGGTAGGAAAGTATAGGGCATACTGGGTACTCTAAAATTATAAGAGAAATTAAAAGTATAAAATTTTACACATAATAAGTATCGTCGACAGCACATAAAGAACAACAGTTTGACCTTGAGACCACCCTTACTCCTTGCGTAAGAGAGGTCGTTTTCGTACTGCAACTTTTACACTTGATGTGCTGTTGACTGCACATACGTAACTACAATATTGTGCAATTGAAGAAAACAAAAATAAATTATACTCATTGAAGGCAGCTGTGATTGCGAGTGTCAAATCATTTTGTAAATTTGTACAATAGGTTATTTGAGGTAAATCTGGAATAAATTTAGGAGTAATAACTATTTATTGCAGTGGCCAGAAAGTGTTACCGAAAAATAAATAAAAGCTACTGCAGTAGTTTGTTAAGAAAGTAAATTGTATGTGTTGAATACATAGTTAATATTGTTCGATTAGATAACGAGATAGGTCAGCTGGGTCGGCCAGTAGAGAGAGAATTTATTGCAAAAATAGCCAACAACCGATTACACTTGGTTTCACTTTCGTTAGAAGAGCAACTCTACGACCGTGCCGCGATCAGCGGCAGCTTAGAGCGGGGTGGTGGTGGTGCGCGATAACCTCAGATCATAGAAAGAAATGTTTCTATGATCTGTGGCGACAACAAAATTGTACTAGTTATGTTAGAAGCACGCCACGAGCCGCCGCTGGCCAGTTGAATTGGTCCAATTTTAAAAAAAACCTAATTTCACTCAGAAAAAACACCAAGCGACATAGAAACAAAATGTATGAGAGAAAATCGATTTTTTTTTCTCAGCACTGTATCAAACTGTAGCAGTGAAACTTTATGTAATGGTAAGTATATATCGACCCTCATAAGATAACGTTAAAACTTGCAGAGTATCCCTGCGGCTTTGGCTTCCAATAATAGTGCGGAATTTCACATTAAGGTTGCAAAAACCTTTTTTATTAGTTTTAGAATTGAATTGTAATTGAACCAACTAAGAATAAAATAATTAAGTGAAACATACTTGAAAACCTCACATTTTATGCGTATTCATTTTATAATGAATTTTCATATATCTATGTATATGTATTTTTCTTATGTCATGAATATTTTCGGATAAATCCTTAAGTGTTGGGTGTTTATAGGTAAATAACACAGAAGGAGTGGAAGAGAGGGGTTTGCTAGTCACTTCACATTTAGCCGTTGCTCCGCGACTTTGACAAAGTTGAGGTGCGCTTATCGTCTTTGTCACCTGTAAACATAGTGTTTACTATCAACTTATTACGTCATTACACAATTTGTGTGATATAAAAGTTTGTCGCGAGCGAGATTTAAGTTAGTACTCGTATTTCGTTAGTATGAAAACGTTGGTCTACTTAAAGGGAATTTATTGTATCTGGTTTGTAGGTTCGTACTTCACAAATTAATACACAATCGTAGTTTTTTCCTTAGAATAAATTATCAGTTCTTAGAATTTACAGATCTATGTACTTATGCCCAAAATAAATGTTGAAACTAAAAATAAAACATTATTCTACTAGTGTACTTTAATCTAAATCGGTAAAAACGAGATAACATTTATCAAACCTCCTAATGACAGAATCAAACTAATAGGTGTATAAATTAAACACCTCTTGCTAGTCTTCGCACAAGTTTATCTTTTGTGTGATTGTTTTTAAATAAAAATGGTAATTTACTTGTAATGCAGACATAAGCAATCTTGTGAATTTGATTATTAACTCTTGGACCACAAGGCCTAGACAAGATGCCTTTCGACAATCGCTATCGCTAAGAGGAAAATGTATGGTATTTGACATATGCTATCGAACGACTTTCGGGCGAAAATGTCAAATCCCACACATTTTCCATTTAGCGATAGCGGATAGATATTGTCTAATTTGTGATAGTGGTAGGGATTGTTAAATGGCATCTTGTCTAAGCCCTCGGTTCATTGTAGCTATTCGGGGAAAGACTTCTCTAGAAGCGGATGTGGTGGTTGAAAGATTTATTTTAGTTGGTTATCGCCAAGATTATAGTAAATAAAGCTGTGACGAAATGAATTAAAAGTTGAACAAACTGCCCTAAGTCAGCGCTCGAGGAAACTATCAACCGTGGGGTCAATTCCGATAACTTTTGATCTGGCTGCGGTCTAGTTTCGGTTAGGTTATCGCATCTACTCGCGTCACACCGTGTTTATTTTTATTATTATGATGACCTCTGGTGGCCGACGATTTTAATCAAACAACAAAAATATAAGCTGAGGTAGTCATCAAAAGAATGTTTATTCAAGTAGGCTCTTAAAAAGCTCAAAGCTGTTTCGAATCACAAATGGCATGTTGTCTATTTGTCTGCTATGTTTGAATTTACACCGGTTCCAAAAGAAGAACTACCGAAAAGACTCGTGTAGTCACTGTTTTCAAAATATGAAGTTAGTGTTTGTGGTTACATAATTAAGATATTTTGCAGTGTAGTTCCATACAGAAAGAAAAATTAAAAGTATATCAAGTTACCAACGACATACAAATTTAACCAAACTTAATTGTAAAAATGGATAATTATGACCTTCTCGCGTTCGTTATCGCGGTCGTTTTCCATTGGTATCATACGTTGAGCATCGAAGCATGGCTTTCCACGTCATGCCATCATGCCATAGGCCACCCCACGTCACGGTGATGACTCCTGGCTCCTAGCCCATCGATATGAACAAGGGTTCACTGCAGTGTCGTAATGGTATAAGTTACGAAACGCTTCAGAATATTCGCAATTTGCATTGTCACGATTGTACTTCGTTTACCACGATCCGATCATTAAAAGACGTTCAGAATTTTTAAGTTGAGTCTACAAATATTTCTTCCAGAGGGCCTAAGCAAGATGCTTTTCGATAATCGCTATCGCTATCTCTACGCGGAAAATTTTGACACGCGGATTTGACATTAGCCCTCGATTGACTTTCGTTCGAAAATGTCAAATCCCATACATTTTCCGCGTAGCTATAGCGATAGCCATTGTCAACTAGCATCTTGTCTAGGCCCTCAGGAATCAGTATTGTAAAAGTTACATACTTGTAGTATAATGTAGTACTGTAATGTATCTCATATGAAGTGATTTAGTTAGCGCTACTTAAATAGACTATTAGTTATTCTGTGACGTAACTATACAAATAAATAATAATAAAAATACAAAATTAAAAATTTTAAGTAACCTCCGGGCGTTATTAATTATGTATCTAACACCATCTCATTGAGTCTATTCATAAGAGCCCAAACACGCTATATCTGCTGTAAGTTTCTGAAGAATTAAGCATTTCGCAGACTTTGATGGTATAGGATCAGCTCAAGGATAGTATGTCATGGGAATGTCACCAAAGACAGTACACCAAATTTCAAATCATTTGGATCAGTAAAAGTTAGTAAAACCCTATAATAAAGTAGAAAATGAGCTGATAGTCATCAAACGCCTGAACTGATCCTTATAAATTAAAGCTAAGAACCATCGTAGTCACGTCAGCTTTCAAACAAAAAAAACCGAATCAAAATCGGTCTATTCGTTTAGGCGCTACGATGCCACAGACAGACACACTGATACACAGACAGACACGTCAAACTTATAACACCCCTCTTTTTCGTCGGGGGTTAAACAGTAATTTACGACAGCAGGTACTAATTAGCATTAATTCTCCCGTTTTAGCCCCCGACGAAAAAAGAGGGGTGTTATAAGTTTGACGTGACTGCTCGTCTGTCTCTGTATCTGTGCGTCTGTCTGTGGAAATATCATAACTCCTAAGCGAATGCACCGATTTTCATTCGGTTTCTTTGTTTGCAAGCTGACGTAATCAGGATGGTTCTAAGCTATAACGAAAATCAGTTCCTTTTGATATCTATCAGCTCATTTCCTACTTGACAAAAGGGTTTTACTAACTTTCACACATCCGATTGATTCGAAATTTGGTTTGCTGTTAGTGTTTTTTGCAAGACATGCTTACCTTGAGCTGATCCTGTATCATCAAATGCATATGAATAGTGTCAATGAGATGATGAAATAGAAGATTAATGACGCCGGGGGTTACTTAAAATTTTCAATTTTATATTTATTAACATGATTATTATGTATGAATATTGAATGCCAAAAACAATCAAATAATTGACGATTTAAGCAATTCACACCACCAAATCCAAATGACAAAGATCGTCAGAACTAATAGTTTTTTTTTTACTTTAAAAATTGGGCAGGGATAATTGGGTACCTACTACCCAGTAACGGATTTCATGTAATTTCTATGATCCACGCTGGCAGCAATATATCACGTAGGTAGGTGCATTTCACGGACCCTTGACCACGAGCCCGACGCAAGTACGTTCCGCTGGTGAACCTCGATGCAACGAGCGCACCGAACACCGATTCGATTGTGCTCCACAATGTTGTACTGTGCAGTTAGGGACACCTGTTTGCGACCTGTTATGTCGGAGTCACCTTAATGGGCTTATCGTACCGTGAAATCGTGCCCTTAAAATACAACAGACATTCTGCCGAGTTATTTTAATCTTTGAAGTACCCACATATCACACACAAAACAATTTATTTTCTATTGTGCGTTAGCGCCGCGCCGTCGGGCGGGCTGGTGGTGAGGGATGAAAGGTCCGAAGATGAGGAAAGATGAAAATATACGTATAAATAGGTATCTAAGTATAATTAAAATGATCATTGAATATAATTTTCGATCTTGACTAACAAGTTAGCAACAGTATTACGTGGCTAGGTTTTGTAGCGTTTTTTCTAACTACAAATAATCAACCAAACCACGGCCAAGTCATGCGTATTGTATTGTAAGCTAAGTTCTTAAGCAGTGTGTACAACGTTACTATTATTCTAGCATTTATTCTTTTTACAATAGTGTTTTGAGGTATACAGTACTGTGTTATTACTTGTTTAATTTTATATTAATCTAAATATTTGTAGTCAAATGTCCTCTATTAAACAAATACGACAATAGTTACAATTTTGTGTTGCGTCAAAAATAGTCGCTGCCGGCCGTCCGTGCCGATTATTAATTAATTCCCCGGCGATGGAAATAAACAAGAGCAGCAGTTAACAAAAGAATTGTTTTCTTGTCGAGCATTAATTAAAATTTATAGTGCGTGTGCCCTCAGCTTAGGGAGGCGATGTCTCGCCGCATGAGCAGGAAGTAGATGGAGACCTTGCGAAGTTCATCGCCATTGGTGATGACGATGCCCACGCGCAATGTTCCTAGCTCCGCGACATTTTACAACGCTTCCTGCTTTAGGAGAAATCTCACCTTTCAACTTTACCCTTATAGTGCAAATGACACGAGATTCCTTTCTGTACTATACAAAATTACGCTTGCTTAATCATCAGTATTACAAAATATGAAACTATGTTGTGTCATAATTCCTAGGTTTGTTGCTAAATAGAAGAATAAAATTGACATCATCTTATTTTACTAAAGTTGATTGATCTCAGGCACCACGTGACAAAACGTGACGTGCCCGAAATTGGGCATGTCGGATGAGAACTGACACGAGTTATGTAAACTACTGAACGACACTGACCCACAGGCCAGTCGCGCCACTTTCCTTTCATTATTGACACACAATCTATAAACGGCCTACTATCGCTCAACGCTCAATACAAGCCTGTGTGCAACTAATAAATCACACCAAAATATACAGATGAGATACATTAATTGATATTTTTTTTATTGACGAAGAACCACAGAGTAAATTCCTACGGAAAGTATCTATTGAAACACATGGCTACTCCATGCCATTTATAATTTCAATATTATTTTCTTAAATAAAATAAAACCTTCAAATAAATGTCATTTATAGTATAGATTTACACAAAAATACTTATCATACATTCTTTAAAAAAATAAATACTTCTTTCTCATGACAAAGGGTGGGCTGGACCACCTGAAGTTTGCAACAATATTTTTAGTGTAATTATTTAAAAAAATGCTCATTTAAAATAACCGATGAGATACACGAAAATAGCAGACAGAAAAACAAGAATACATTAAAAATACCAAGAATAGATAAGCTTAGGATATTTAAGTACCTAAACAAAAATGTCGTATCTAAAAACAACAATGATTCTTATCACTCTAAGTCTAATGTAACCTAACAGTGTTGATTGGTGGGTAGTCTACCTTTACCTATTATTGCAAAATACTGCACGGTAATTAATATCGAGACGTGACTCGTGAAGTAGAATTTAATAATGGGGTTCGGTGGTCAGTATTGTGTAGTTATGATCACGATAATTGTAAAAGTATCTAACTAGTATCAAAAATAAGAACATTGGAAATATGGAATGCACATTAATGTTTGAAAACAGCAATGAATAAATTAGGTACTTAGATATTTATTTTATTGGAAACCCTTGAATTATATGCCGACGCAAGACTCACGATCTTACTTAATAAAACACGCTTAAGTCGAAAATTTACATTAGGGTCGTCAATAAGTTTATTAGTAGACGGGAATCTCGTTTCCTAGTTGCTTTTTGTGACAATAACGTGTCTGCTTGTCTTTCCAAAACTCAATTTACAGAATACTTATGTCAAGAGTTCCTACAACGCTTTATAAGACCAGCAATGGGAAGTGGCTGACATTAATTTTATTATTTTTTTAATTTATAATCAAAATTAACAAGCAGTCCTATGAGGTTATTTCATTTCTAGCCACATTTTGACAGATCATTTAATATAAGTATTATTATAACATTTGGGTATCTGCTTGGAACTCAGTTTAAATTTAAGTTTAGCTAGGTAGTTAGATTACAATTACGACTAAGTGTTTTTCATACAATAAAACGTGGCAATTTGCAAAGAAACATACGACCGCCTGATGGTAAGCGGTTACCAAAGCTTATTTACTATATTCTGCTTATAACAATCAATCGTAAAAAGATACCTAGTGTTTTTTGTGTGTGTTTACTTAAAACTTCATATTGATTCTTTACTAGTTACTATGAATTGCACTATTTTTGATTGATAGTGTTATAAAATTACGTATGTTAGATATAAATTAATACAACTATTACAATGAGTAAAGAAACAACATGTCATGAAGACGGATAAATACATTAATTAAGTATCCTTGTTACAATACAATGTATCGGGTGACACATCCAAATGTTGTTAGTCGTCTGATAGCACACCAATTGCGCAGTTGAATTTTGAATTTAAAATAAAGCCAGTAACCCACCTTCCGTCCTTGTTAAATAATTAAATTAGTATTTAAATCAGCAGGCATATATGGTAATTGAACCGATTGCCCTATTTAACTACTTACATAATTCTAATTTTATTATTCCCAAATGCTGAACGACCTTACATGTGTTTTAGAATAATAGTGTACAATAAAATCAAGCGTCTGTAGCTAGTTAGGATTTCCTTGATATCCTCCTCTTCTTTTTGGTTTTTAATAATAACGAAAAGGGACCGAAAACCTAAATTGCAAATATTTAATAAACATGGCACCAAGCCATAAAAAGTGAAAGAGTTCGAAAGTTCGCTTCCTGCACAGAAAGCATAAGGACTATTAGTTATTCTGAGGCTTAAGATATCACGGCACGCGCGGATTATAATCGCGCGTAACACCTATTAACTCTACGTTTGTGCAACGCGCTTATGCAAACTGCAATCGTGCGAATCATGCGCAACGGTGACGACTCTACAGCGGAACGATCACTGGTCACACTGTTAAATGAAATCAGTACTCAATCAATTAACCTTCCGTTCATTCTTACCAGCCCGCCTTTGTAACGGTCACGCTCATTTTTAAATATGTAATTGAGGTAGCTTGGGCAACTGCTAACTATACATTTCTCTACATAGATGTTGTTTGTTTTCAGGGAATTACCAGAGTAGAAAGTGGTTATTTATAAACAGGCTCGGTAACGCGCAACTGATACCCCTGGTGTTGCAAGCGTCCATAGGCTACGGTAACCGCTTACCATCAAGAGGGCCGTATGCTTGATTGCCACCTTAGTGGTTTAAAAAAAAATATTTATATTCAATCCATTCCAATCCGGTTTCCATCCTGGTTATAGTATGACTACAGTCCTTGTCAAAATTACTCACGATATACGCTCGGATAAGGAGTGGAGAATCGTAACCTAGCTGTGTTGACGCTGCTGGATTTTAGCAATGCTTTTAATATAGTTCACTTTGATATACTTAGTGCGATGTTGCATTCTTATAACATATCTCGTTTGGCAGTTACCTCTTTGGACGTCGACAGCGAATACGAACCGAAAGTAGCTTTTTTACCAGATGTGACGTGTGACACTACTGGTGGCGTTCTGCAAGGTAGCGTTCTTTCTCAGCTTCGATTTTCAGTTTTTGTTAACTCTGTCAGTCTTCCACTTTTTTTAATACAAGTACATGATGACAAACAAGCTAACAGCCCGCAAGCTGTCAGTTTTTTAGATTTTTTTAAATGTCCAAAAATTTTTAGACATTCGCAGGTATTGATTTACGAGGTATTTTTGTGAAGTCAAGTAGGTCATAATTTCATTTCATTAATAAAATTAATGAAAACCGTCACAATCATTAGAGAACTAAAGCAATTACTTCAAAGTTAATGATCTTTCCTTAACACATACCTAATTAAGACTCATATTTGTATAATAAATACATTTTATTATTGGTATTCCTCTCCGTTCAATTATCCAGTTTAATAATTTTAGTACTCATTCAATCCAATATTTCAAAGATTCCAAGCGGTTGCGGACTAGGGCATACAATATCAGTTATCCGGTTTCCTTTTTTACCGCTAAAACGGCCGTCTATACAGGCGGTAAATAACCGATACTAAAATATAAAACCCGTAATTTAAAGAATCGGTGTAGCAACCGTTTAAATAGTTTAAAGGACTAATTGAATAGTAATTGGAAGTCCTTCAGAATATTCAATTTCGTCTACTCCAGCTCCAGGGTGTGTACAACATCACAAGCGTGGAGTGAAGGCCAGGTGGTATCTTTCTACAAAAAAAATGTCAAAACCTTACTGAGGAACTACAGTACAGACCCATTACGTACGCTTCTCTGAGCCACGCTTACAAGCTGGTTACGAAGGTCATCACAATTCCTCGCGCGATTTGACGGTTGGTAAGCCTTCCGACCGAACAAGCCGGTTTGCCTAACGGCTTTAGGCGTAGACATATATTATGCTGCGGCAAGTTATACAGAAGACGAAGAGTATAACAGGCCACTCTGCTTGGCGTTTGTGGACTACGAGAAGGCCTTCGATTCTATCGAAACGTGGGCCGTGCTGCAATACCACATTGACTATCGGTATATCGAGGTGACGACATGCTTTTATACAAGAGCGCCATCATGTAGGTCCAAGTACAGAATCATCATTATCGTTATCAGCCGAGAGACGCCTACTGCTGAGCTTTATCCTCCCCCAAGGATCTAAGCGGATCAGTCCTGTGCTGCCCGCATCCATCGGCTTTCCGCGACCCTGACCGGTCCACTTCGTGGGGGCCTACCAACGCTGCGTCTCCCGACGCGATTTTTTGAGTTATATCGGTGACGTTAGTTTTCATGTGGATCTCATCATTTCTGATTTAATCACGCAGAGAAACACCAAGCATACCCCTCTTAAGTGCCCTTTGGGAGACTTTGAGCCTACGTATGACGCTTATTGTAAGCGGCCACGTCTCAGTTTGGTATGTCATCACTGGAAACACACAAGAATTAAAGACTTTCCGGAAGTACAGAATCAGTGTAAGAAACCTATCCAACTATACGACCTTTCCGACCTATACGTGGTCGCTTACTAAGGGCTTACTGTACAAGTTTACAGCCACTCAAAGAGTTATGGAACAAACTATGTTTGGTGTGACACTATATGCTATAGAATGGAAGGATATCCTTAACACAAAGAGTACTTTTATTAACGAATAGACAGTTTTTCTTTTTCTAAATCTTTCTTTTATTGATCAGCTAGCAGTATAGTAATAGAATATAAAACTTATCAAAAAACCACAAATATTCGATGTGGTCTTCAAAAACAAACTCTGTATAAAAGTGAAATTTACTGATATTCCCGGTTAACGGGTTCAGAATTTACGGTTACCGGTAACTTTACCGGTAATGAAATCATCCGGTAATTGGAATAATATTCTGGAATTTTGTTTATAGATTCTACATTATTAAAATATCTGTTGAGTGATTTGGGATCTAATGTGCATCGCAAATTATGCCTTTTCCTGCTTATTTCTTTCTGTAATTAATATCTTGCATTGCATAAAGTGCAGCTGCAAGCCAGATAGTTTTCACGTTGCACAACGAGTTGTGGGGCATCAAAGTCTCGTGTACACGTGGTCTATACGGTTATTAAGCTGCGATAAGATGTTGTGAAACGGCGCCAACGCCGATGTAGTCGCGGCGCCTGTGACAGCTCTTCTCCGGTCGGCCGTATCATTACGAAACAAGAAAAGAAAGCCAAGACTGTTTCGACTAAGAGAATGTCCCTCAACTCGGTTTGGCTGCAGTTCTGTATTTTGACTGCTAGTGGCGTAATCGAGGCTTTATATCAACTTGCACTTTTTGTTTGTTTACATTACTTGCCAATTGGACACAATCACCTCATTCTGAATTCGAATTGAGCACATAATCTAGTTACTTACGTAAATGCTGTGACTATATAATTTCAAATCGTAGATTTGATAAAAAACATATTCTATAAATATTTCTTTTTCCATGGCTATTTTACCTGTTTTAATGTAAACAAACTAAATAATAATACATTTATAGTGATTATAATAAAAATTGATAATAGTTAAATGACAACGAATTCATTACTTACAAACGTGAAACATCAAAAACAAAATAGACTACTAGATGAGACAGTGACCCTCTTTGGTGAACTCAACCAGAATATTGATGTTGTTTTGCTATTGCATAAGGCGGTGTGTTCTTTACGAGCAATTATGTAAAGCGGTGGATCGCAGAGAGCAGAAGTAGGTAGGCGAGAGGCGGTTGCCGTGGTAATGGTAAAAGTGTTACGCGGTGTGCCCGATACCGCAGCGCAGTGACGCAACGCCTCGGCGAATGTGTGCCAAAACTGCAGTCGAGCCTTCGATATCGATGTCGAGATAAACACGAACGACGCTAATAGCCACATTAAACAGATTCACGCTTAGGTGCAGCCTAATAGACCCTAAACAGGGATAATGTGAAGATATAGGATATATTAGATTATCTTGCTTGGCAAAAGTTCAGAATAACCGCTTAAGAGGCGCAACTGACAAATGTGACCCAGGGCTGAGTATGTCAAGGTTGCTTTTGTATAACTGCGGCAAATCTGTGAAGGGAACAAGAACGTCATTTAAAACGTCTCTTGTTAATATTATGTAGATATAATAAGAAACATCGAATGCTATTTATACTGTGTTTTAATTACAGTAGATTACTATAGGACGTATTGTCACCAAAATCTGTGACGTTAATTGCAAGCAAGTCAAAGTGAATGTTGAATAAGCAAGCACATTGTTATTTACAATAACACTAATGTTCCGACCGGTTATCAGCCGTCCAGATAAGATACAGTACAGTACCCCTTTGTTTATGCACCACACTCCAACATAAGACCTTAGATAATGCATTATCTATATAATACATAAGTACGGTAAATTCTATTTGCTTACTCACTCATATGTCTGCTCTTTGTCTATTTGTGTAATTTGTAAAAGCGGCTTTATAGACTTCTGTGTATACTATGGAGTATGGATTATTTAATTGATTGTACACACCTGACTATAATATACTTTTATACTATTTGATAACACTCCCTACGAGTAACAATTTTAAAATACTATTGTTTACAGTAACGCAGCCCGTTTAAGTGTCTTACATTTACATTACAATGAATTTCGTTTATTCATCATCATCACCAGACTATATACGTCTCATTGCTGGGCGCAGGCCTTCCTACTACATGGACCCACCTAAACTCCTCATGTAAACACATGAGGAGTTTGGTTGGGCGATAACAACTCCAAACTGGCCCGATGCGGGTTGGTGGGTTAAAGCGGTTGCAGTAACAACCGGGACCAACGGCGAAATCATGAATTATATCCTTATTGAACTATATTTTATGTGAATATATTTTATGTTAATTGTATTTTAATACAATAAGTAAACATATAGTTGCTAAAACATAATGAGAAGTTATTCTCAATGCTTAGTTCGGAAATTTGTTAGAAACGTCCTCAATCATAGGTTAGACATAATAATATGACAGAGGCGGCATTGGATATAAATGAGATGAGTGGGCGGTAACACAGCCACAATGCCGTATGGCCGGCAATGAACCCTAGCATTTGCTCTGCCGAAACAATTAGCGACGCGCTGCGAATGTAACGCGTAATGAGACACGCCACCGCGCTATTTACGTTTTTGTTTTTTAGAAACTTACCTTATACTTGTAGATATTAATTTACGAATGAAGATGGAATATAAAGAAAGACAATGATAATTATATAATAATGCAATATGGCTAATAGGCTGGGACTGAGATTAGAGATGAAAATTCTAAATCAGAAAAATGCAAAGTAACATTTTTTTTAAATCTTTCATTCTAATCTTTATCACTCAATATGAGTGACCTCGATGACAAAAAAACCACAAAAGTACCTCTAAAATTACTAAAACACATTCTTGCAACTTGATGAAAAACCTGTTTACTTTAATGACTTACAGAAATAACTATGAGCCAACAATGATAATGTGGCGACCCGTACAATTCTAAGGTCAGTCCATCTTATTACCATATCACTGAATACAGGGCATACGATCAAGTATAACCAAATATTTCTATATTTTTTAGCTAGCAAAGTTTTTATTGAATGTAGAATCTGAAGTTTCATTCTAAACTACCTACCTAGGTAATAATTATTATAATAATTTCAAGAGAAATCTAACTCGGTACATAGGTACAAAAATTACCACTAATTAATATGGGTAGTAGGTAACTACTATTTAAATCCTAATCCGAAGTAAACAGGCATTACCTAGTGACTAACAATAATTAAGATTCATCGCAATGTGGGTGGCAAGTGGCAAGGCGATTACCGCAACAACAAACACTCGCAACTTTATGATGACACCGGCCGCCGTGTGAAACCTCTACCTGCGTTAAATTAGTATCTAGTGTTTCTATGAGCGTCGAACAGCATTTTACCATATCTAAATTAAGCAACTAGTCAAGGCGAGCTACATATTAAAAACTAAACATTTTCATGCATGTTTGGAAAGCGCAATGTCTTAAGAGTTGATCACACCAGACGATAATATCTGACTGGGCCGGTGTCACGTTCTCACTCTCCGAGGCCGGCCGCGACCGTTGCGCTTCGAGGGAACAAAGGGTTGACTCACGTCCGGACTGCGACCGCGGAGAAAGGAGTGGAGCTAAAAATAGTACAGTGGCGGTTAAGAGTGCGGCCGTTGGGCCTGGCCTACGCAGCCGTCTCCTCGGCACCTCTGCCTGTGCAGCGCAAGCAAAATGCTCGTGACATCAGATTGGTGTTGTAGATATTCTCTTACGGCTGTGCTATGCCAACTAATCAAATAGGATTTTCCGGTACAGTGAACATCTGAGATGTAATTACTTACACGCTTAAACGTTTATCTGATCAATAACAACTTTGAGCAAGGATTGTGATGTTGAACGAGGCGCTATTCAAACAACGACGACCGGTTGCAGTTGACTGTTATTATGGAAGTATTTTCCAAGATGTTTTAATCCGTCGAATAATAAGGATTATTTTAAACATAATAATAATAATAACGAAGCAGATGAATGAAAATGCTATAAAATAAGTTGTAATTTAATATACATAATATTGGTTTTCTATGTAGTTTGTACGTTATAGCTTTTAGTTTGAGTCGTAAGTCGTATACATATATCGCATTTCGCCAATCAAGCACGACAGGAAATATTTTTAAGTTACCTACTTATTGTTTGTGTGAACAAATGCTGCGCTGGCAGTACCAATCTCCCACGACCGACAATTGTTTGCGTTGAACTCGAAGGTTTCTGCAACGACTAGATGTTGGGAAATGAAGGTGCCGACTTCAAAAGTTAGAACCGACTATTTGAGAAATCTTTAGTTCTTGTTGCAATAACAAAGGAAAGTTCGATAAGTACTAATAAAAAATTCTGTAATCAAATCGGCTAGAATATTAAATAAAACATTATTTTGTATCATAATTAAGAGGAAAGTAATAACATTAACATAATTAAGTATAATAAAAACTTATTTTTATAAACCCTAACCTAATATTTACAAAACTTAAAACGTGACATTTAAAAAAAACTTACAAATAAAATAAAATTAAATATAAAAAAAAACTGTTAAACTTCCACAAAGTTTACTTGACTTATCAAATCAATATTTATTTCTAAGACGAACACTCTAGACTCTTTATCAACACGTGTAGGCTAATCGCGTCACGTGACGAATTTTCACAATACGCACTATTACAATAATGATATGTCGCAGCCATCTGGGTAAATCAGCCACCTAGCCAAGTCATTGAGCGCAATATTTAACCAGATAGCTGAACGTAGGGTCAGCTATCTGGTTTCCTAAGAACTTTCAGTTTGACTCAAGAAAATTTCCCTCAATCCGAAACAGCGAACTGCTTTACGGCCGTAATAGGAAAAGCGGTGGCACCTATTCGAAAAAAACTACCGCCTAGTAAAAACGTGTTTTATTAAGGATCCTATGTTATTTATATTAAGATGGCAAATAATTATTTCCTATAATATTAATAAATTAGGAAACAAAACAAATCATCATTTTACTTTTACACATCAAACCCGTCAGCGATTTTATACGAAAAGGCTTTTGAGCTGACGACATTTCTAACAGGTCATCAAAATTGGTTATTTCGAGCTCCTCCGTGCTTAGGAAAGCACGTTTAAGCCTTTGGTGGGCCCGGTTAAGACCATAATATATGGTCGAGCTGCAACCCGCATTGGGCCCGCGTGGTGGTGTTATGGCCAAAGGTCCTCACGTGTTTCTCCCATGTAGGAAGGCCTGTGTCCAGCAGTGGGACATATGTAGACTGGTGATGATGATTTATTATGATGAACTACAAACACATGATGTTAACAAATTGATCATAACTTGAGTGTAGGTAATAGGTAATAACGTGTTAGGTGAGCAATATATCGCGAGTTACATGCGAGCGTGGCGTTGCACGCTCCGCCGCCCCACGTGATTACACGGCTTACTGACCAACTAACAACCAGCGAAATAGGTAACACCAAATTTCTATCTATGTTAGACACCAAAGCAAAATTATTTGCAGAAATAACTCTACTAAAATCATGTTCAGTGGCTAGTAATCATAATGATTACATTATCTTTGATGGCTACTGTTTCAGAATTCAGGAATTCGGTGAAGCTTTTTAAAGTATTCCCTATGATTACCTTGCATTTATTATACTCAGTTCAGCATAGAAAGAATTACCAGCGAAATAAAATTTCAGCCACGCCAACTATAGGTCCAGGACAAAGAGGGATGTCGAACAAAGAGCTCTTTATCTGGTGTCTGGTGATCGGAGCAACAAAAAATATATTCCACGCAATGGTGTAGTATTTGTAAATAGGCTGCAGGTAGACGGTTGTAGGTGTATTCAACAATACAACGGTTTATTGGAGATTTTTTTGGATCAAGTGAAAAAAATCTAAAGGGATCCATCTCCCTATAGTTAGATGAACGCAATGCACCTTTGGAAATTCCCACTGGCGACTTCAATATGCCATTGCCATGCGAATATAGTTCAAGCAAAGTTTTCTGATTTCATCCATTTGATTATTTATTTGATTTGAATATTTTTAGAATAGAGAGGCTATGGATAAGGTGTTCTTTTACATTTTATAGACTTTTGAAAGGACGCAGCTAAATAACACTAATTAACTATTCCTAACACAATCAAATCGTCGGTATTTGTAAAAATGAACGTTCGGGCGTTGACATTACTAATTTCGGTTTGGAGATTCTTGGGGGAGGCCTATGTCCAGCAGTGGACGTCTCTCGGCTGATATTATGAAAGTTAGTAGCATTTTTCAGTTATAGTATAGGTACAAACGACAACCCATCAAGTTTAACTTTTGCATTCAGAAAGCCAGCTCTATTTAAGACGAAGTAAGGGTTTTCAAGTCGAGAACGTTACGCTTAAGGCGATACAGTGAATAATTTCTCACTTTTTTATGTAATGCTGTGGCTAATTGAAAATTCTTACGGATCTGAAAATCAGATATAGGTACATTTCTTTATATCTGTATCTAGACACGAAAAGCACCAAAACACGATTAAATGATTTTTGCCTTGATACATTTTAATCCCGAAAAGACTTCTTAGAAATAAGAAAACATAAGATTAATATTGGTAAACGATTATACTCGTATGTATTTAATAGGAATAAACTTTAAATAGTAGATATAATTAATATTCAGAATCGTGTAGAAGCGTATTTTGTAGTCCTTATTAGTAATTTTTTTATATAAAAAAATGTGTATTTTCGCATACTTTTCACGCGCGCTAGTTATTTTTCCTCCCGCTGAGTAAGACATAATCTCTATATCTATCTAGGTACTTTGTTTACTAACTCACTAAATAAAAGTACATAATTTTAAATGTTTCTATACAGGGCTGTGCCGTCAATACGACAATAAATTAAAACACAGGCTATATTACATAGTTCATAGAAATGGTTTGCCACTATTAAAAACATCTTATTCGTTTGATGCAGCCAATGTTATATTATTTCATACAAATGTCATGACATGAACTTATCAAATAAATATGATATTTTTGAAAGTGGCAAACAATTTCTATGAACTACTATCGCCCATGTTTTAATTTATTGTCGTATTGACGGCACCAGCCTGTATGTTCAGCAGCCTCGGATCAACCCCAAGCAACAAGTGTCTTTAGATATAAAGAAAAAGGTCCACAAAAACATGAAGCAGGTAGCGCAAGATGGGTCGAACCATTTATAACTATGTGATTTAGCCAACAGAACCGGTATTACAACGTCATTGTAAAAATAGGTTTAAGGCAGACGTTGGCAAACAATTATGATCTTTATTAAAACACGTTTAGATCTGTTTTAAGAAATATGATTATGACATTTGGTCCATGTTATGACTGAGCAACCAAGTTGGTAAGCCTCATCATATCCCTTCCTGCAGAGATGTGATGTGAGTAAAAGTAAAATGTCATATGTTTTTTTTTATTGTGATGATTTGGCTTGATTTGTGCAAAATATTCTTGAACGCTATTTACTGCGTCGAAAATATTAGGCATCGGGTTTAAATTTCGTAAAATTAATTAAACATTAATAAAAGGTCTGATTAAAGAAATTGAAGAAGGAACGCTTGCTCTGTTGGATACGTCACCTGCTAGCCTCCTACACGTATGTTTCAAAAACATTAGGTATGCTTGCACTGAGTGTTATAATTTTCTATTACTGCGCAAGTACAGTCAGCATCAGAATTATTTGAGCTTGAGCTTTTTTTTCAAAAATAACTATGAAGTTTTAGAATAGCAAATTAGCAACCGTATTTAAACAGCATTAGAAGTGCCTTTTGCTTGTTAAGATTTAAGTGATCGCATATCGCATAGTACCTATACCATTTTATTGCAGAGTGTTAGAATAGAATTGCTTTTCTGAAACAGTTTGGATATATTTTTTTAGCTAGAAGCTCAGATTATTTTAAATTAGCATAATTTAATGCTGATTGCATTTAGGCACGTATCAAACAAAACAGAAATTATATTCAAAAACATCAATTCAATAAATTCCAATATCTTAATAGTTTTCAGACACATTTAGACGACTCAAGTTTCTTGCCTCAAGCATACAATTAAAGTGAAGCAAGAACAGACTAGCATAGTCTAAACAACATATTAGTTAGACTATGTATAAGTCATGTTTGCTTCAATTAAACTGTAAAGGCCCATTTACATTATCAGAGTCTTGCCTGTAGGATAGAATTAAATTGAAGCAAGAAATGACTTGCATAGCCTACAACACATTAAACTATGCAAGACATTTCTTGCTTCATATGCCATTATTTATATTCCCATTTAGTAATAAAGTTAATTCTAAAATACAGTGCAGCCGATCCCCCATCATGCGGGTGCATGCACGTTGTGTTGCAGTCCTAACTGGTTTCGAATTTTATTTTCCTTGTGGAGTAATAATTTTATAAAGATAGCTTAATTGTTAAAAACATAGATGACAAGCTAACTACCTATACCTAATCATCGGAGCAGTTAAAATACAGGGTAGATATTTAATAATTAACAAAAAGTATCAATCGCCTATATATATATATAACTATAGAACCTATTAAATAGGGCGAAAGTGTTTTATAATTTGTATGAAATAGTGTAATATTTCAATGTAAACCATTTCATACCTAATAATGTATAGTGTCTGTGTTAGGCACTGCACCGTATATAGTGGGCAGTTAGCAATATTTATTGTTTATTTAGGTAGCACTACGAAAGCCGCCTCTATTACGAACGTAGTAAGGTCAAACTGTTAGGCTTAATGTGCTGTCGACTGTTCATGAGTAGCCTTGTAGGTACCTACTTATCGACTTTGCGTGGTATAAAGTACAAATAATTAAGAAATTAACTAGTTTTCTTTTACTTAGACAAACGAGGTTAGTCAGTGGATTGGATACCAATCCAATAGGCACAAAATAGCGTTATAGATAGAGTAGGTAAATCATAGTTCCTAATTCCTATAAATTTCTTGGTCACTGTTTCGTTTTTCAAGCGTTTGAGTGAACGTGTGTTTTGACTTGTGTTGTGTGTGAGCTGTACACACAACAGGTAGTAAATATATTGTGTCTGATACAAATACAATATAGTATTTACTACCTATCATAATACCTGAATAATTAAGTTACCTAATTATGTTACTAGGGTCATAAAAAACGTGTCGTTGGGTTATTTAACATTGTACGTATTTTTTTTAATCTAAAACAATATTGAAAGGTTTTAGAGTTAGTAGTTTTTCGATGAGAGCCTTGGTCTTTCTTTGACTGAGTGTGGTGATGACAGATTTAATTACTACGTACCTACCTAATACCTAGCTATTTTCGTCTTTAGTTATAAAGCAGTAAGTAGGTAGGTACGCAAAATATTTATTACGTTGCGATATTCTTTCATCCCTTGCCAGCCCTCCGGCGCTCAAGAAGGTACAGAAGAAAATCTATTGTTTTTTGTGTTTGTTTTATACGGGTAAGTAGGTACTCAGATAACGGTATTATGTATTTTGGCGTTCAACAAAAGCTAGGTATCATACGGTTTATTTCAATTAATCATATTGTTAGATATTCTACCTACCTGCCGTCTGAACCTACTTCATAGGGCCTATAATAAAACATTTTACTCCTTGGATCATTCTTGGATTATGTAGTTAATTGTAGTTATTTCATGTTTTGTCTTGTTCCCGAATGTGACACATGTAAAGACTACTATTAAAAACTGTACGACAAATCCTTAGAATATTAAATTTTAAGGACAAAACATAGATTAGCTATTCAAACGATCCACTAGTTTTTATTATTATTAAGCCCGATAGTACTTTCCTAGGCTAGGTATTTACCCACATACCCAAAAAATGCTATTACCTACTGAAAATACAAGTAGGTAGGTAGGAACAAAAGAATTATTTCACTTAATTTATCTAAATTTTGGTAGTTATAGTGATATTAACATTGTATATACGTAGAATACTACGTATGTATACACAATGTTTATTTACATCGTGGAAAGTCTCAACAGTGAAAACAATTATTTTTATCACATAATATTTGATGAAACTTTAGACGGAATAATAACGCCAGATAGATCAAAATCCACTACAACTTTGTACTTGTTAAGCTTACACTAATGGCCGATTTACACTTGCATAAGTACAGTAGCGAGTTAACTTGCGGTCTTGGCGAGTTAAGTTCAAATTCCCGTCCAAACAATGTTAAGAACTTAACTCGCCAAGACCGCAAGTTAACTCGCTACTGTACTTATGCAAGTGTAAATCAGCCTTAAGGTATATTGGTTTAGAGTTGTAACCAAAAGCAAAATTATTATAGGGTATTCTTACCTTCAAGAACAGATCACCAAAATCGTACAGCGCAGACTGATGCATTATGGCAGTAGACATCATGCAAACCCAGCTCGACACTCAATCCAAAATTCCGATTACTATTGTAAAAATCTTCTAACTGAATCACTGAAGCACGATTTTGGAAGGTCGACGAACTCACTATAATTTTAGATTAGATTTCAAAATGTCAACGATAATAATGTACTAGAATTTTACAAATACATAGATGTTATAATAATTTTGCAAGTCGTTGCGTGTTTGTTTTTCGTTAGGTGACCACAGATTCCGTCCGAACTAGTAGGCCGAGGGCAATATTTTAAAAAAAATGCCCAGTCCATGGACTGCCAGATTAATATTTTTGAACACAATTTCGCAATTGTTGCGAAAATGTACAAAACAGTCCTTTGTTTCGAAGTCTTCTTCACTTTTTAATTTTCGCGTCTATACGGATATTCACAGTTTAGGTCAAAATTCTGCGCGAACTTCTTGAATATTTTTTTTAAATTATTTTCGACTATACTCCAAAAACGTACTGGCCGTATAAATCGTAAGATAAAAAATAAATCGTAGAGTCAATGTCCGCGCAAAACGCACCGCACGATCATTCCGTATCACGCTTGTTGCCGTACTGAACTCGCGTTCGCCTTCGCCTGAGTTCGCGTATGGTGGCTCGAAGCCGGCAAGGCGGCAACGGACGGGTGGATTTTGTTTTCAAATCAAACAGCGCGATCACGTTTTGGAGCGAGATTCGTTTCCACTCGGGTGCGTTCGGCGGACATCGGCTATTTTCGGCAGTATGTTTTGTTACCCCGTGCAGGCCACAACACAACATAAAAACTTAAAAATCTCTCTTATATATTTTATGCTCTTGCTTCTTTACCTTCCTTTAAAATTACACTGTGATTTATAATTTTCATACCTATTAAGCGCTTATTACATCCTATTTCCTATTTCCTAACTAGAAACAGAGTTAGAGACAGACTAATAGTAGAAATTGATTAGTAGGTACCTACTTGTCAAAATGACAAGACGTCCATTTATAAATAAATGGTTAAAACTTTACTCTTTTTGGCCACGCAGTATTTCTTCGTCATAGGGCTGTGCACAGTGCATACCTAATAATTCCTCTTTGGATACCTGCGGTACTTTAATATTATAAACTTATTATAGTAGGTACCTACTTTTATCAATAAAATTATGAATTTTATTGTTGAGATGGAAATTAATTTAATGAATTTTTATTTAATTAAATTATAAAAAAGCTTTCAACCCGCATTGGGCCAGCGTGGTGGTGCTATGGCCCATACTTCTCATGTGCTTGTCCATGAAGAAAGCCAAATTTAAGCTGGTGAATGAATGAAAAAAAAAGTGAGGGACTGTTGTCTAAGTCGGTACCGCGTGGTACCACCGATTTAGATGAAATTTGGTGACCCTGGGCAGGACTAAATATACTTTTTGGAGCAATAACTGACATACACGCGGAGCTGAGGGCGGCCACTAGTTATATTATTACAAGCGAATATTTGATACATGCTTGGTACGCCAGAACAACTGAACGGATCTAGATGAAATTTGGCGTTTTTTGCCATAGATTATAGTTTGGAATAGCACAAAGGCTACTTTTCATTCCAGGAATGCTTTCCTGTGGGATAACGCAGATCAAGTCTCGGGCGGAAGCTGCTAACGTAATAAGTAGCAAGTAGGTAAGTACATACTTCTTAGTTTGTGGTATGACAAATTTATCAGAAGCAGTTTTTAAATCTAACAAAGACATGAATGCCAGTAAGACTACGTGACCATGCTTACCTACCATTATTTTCATTTGCGCACGTGGTTTTAATGAGTACAGGTTTAAGCATAGTTAAAAAAAACAGAAAACTATAGTCTGTAGTTTTTTCATAGGCATTTCTTATATTTGCTTAATACACAAAAGGCGTGAAAAGGTAACAGACAGACAGCAGACAGAGAGAGTTTACTTTCGCTTAAATAATATTTATTATGGATTAATGTCATTGTTTACCTTGGCCACAGAATTTATGAGATACTTGGCAAAGCAAAGGCGCATTATCTTCAAGTTTTAAAAATCTATAACATTCGATCATTTTTAGGAACACCTTACATGCTTTCTAAAAGCGTGCATGGCTTTCTTATGAGCTGCATACTTATTAGCTTAATTTTTTTTTTTATATTGTTTGCGTCCGGTTTGCTTGCTATCTTTTGTCTATTTATTATGAGAAAGAGTAGAAGGTACAAAGTAAGTGACATTTTTTAAGCTTTTTTATTTAACCTTTACTGCTTACACCACGTGTTCAGTCACGAACTGTCAACAATAAGTACTTTGTGCATACTTTTGCTATTATTATACTTACTTAAATTTTGTACCTAAGTCATCGTAAATGTAACCCTTGTGTAACCAGCCTGAGTAGTTTTGCAGCTATTTATTGGGGATGGTTTACATTTTTATTAAGTAGTACAAGGGTTAGAAAATCTTATGTAAAATTAAGTGTAGTTTTGTAAAATAACTGTGTTGACGTTCACTATGGATAATCATTGTAATAAACGTTCAGTTGGTGGGAGATATATAGAGAAGTTTATTGTGATTATCCAACCCACCTCATCGACTCAGCCCCAAACTATCTCAAGATGCATTGAAATGTGTTACACAATAAATTGAGATGATTGTATAGGATTGACCCCTTTGCCTTCCCTTTATAGGGAGAATTCAATAATAAAAAGTAAGTAATACGTTTCTTGGATACATATATATTATAATTTTAATTTGAACTAAGTTTATATTAATAACTATTTTTTTAAATTTCATCCAATTTATCACCGCAATAAATATCAGAACTGAGAACTGTAATGATGACTCAGTCTTACTTTAGATACAGTCTTTAGGTATAGATTCGGGCAAGGTGGACCTAAAAAATAAGTGGTTGGGGCGTTAAACAAAAAGTAGCAATTTTAGATCTGGTTCCAGATCGAGATGACCGCTGGAGCCCGCGCCCTCGTCTCTGTAGTCGGCGGTAGGCTGGCGAGCGAAGCGTTATTTATACTTACCATGAAAACACTAGCTAGACCCCCAAGATGATGTAGATTGTTTTATCGGGGCTAATTGACATACAAATAGAACTGCTACTTACAACAACAACTTCTGTAGAAGATGCATAATAGTAATTCTTGTAGTAGGTGCTCTATTACCACAAAATTCCACATAGCCATTACCGTAGTCTGATTTTCTAAACTTTAATTAGCTAAGTACATACCTACACAACAAAGCTTTTACTTAAGTGGGTGCTAATGCTAAGTACTTTCTTGTTGTAATTTCACTTTAATAATTACCTAACGAATAATATAATTAATGAGTCAAATAATGTAAAAAGCAAGTATAATTGATAATTAAACGAACTTGCAAAGTGACGTTCGATTACAATTATGTGACAGCTTCATTCGAAGCGATATACCCGAAGAACCTATTCATTTTTAGGCTGACACTATTTTGACGCTGGATGGCACATGTGAAGCTTGTAAATGTTATATAATGAAAATTGTCTATGATGATGGTTGGAAGTTGGAAATGTCGAAATGTGCTTCAATACTTCAGCCACCTTAGCTAAAGAATAAAAGAAAAGGATATACCTATACAACATGACATTTGGTTTGTTTATATTTAGTCTTTTCAGTTCAAGTACTTATAGGTGATGATTCATCTAGTTTTTACTAATTTAAGACAAGATAGGAAAAGATGATTTTGGGCATACTTATACCAACTTAATTCGGTAATAGTTATGTCAATATGATAAAATGAATAATTATGATGCTAAATTACGGCTGCCTCAATTCACCAGTTGTTATTCCACGCTTCCGCTTATGAATGTGATTACATGGCTTAACACTCGCTGCATCGCGTCCCTCGAACAACTTTTTATTATGGCATTCGTTGGTTGCAAACTCGTTTTACGGTTTTAGTGTTATGCGCTATGTTGCACACACATCGGGGATCAGAGTCACTCTTGGTTCATACTTGATTTCGCATCAAAACATGTCTAAATAACAATGTAAGTAAGTAATTTGTAGGTAAATAATGTATAAAAATAGGTAACTAACTACCTGTAAGGTATATTAAAAAGTGAATCATTACCTAATTTAAAGTAATAAGAGTAAGAACTATAAAGTAATGATGCCTTAATCTATAAAAACAATAATTACCTACCCACTTAAAAATAACAATCGTATTCAATTTCAAAGCCACGGTTGGTCAGGGTAATTATCATACCTTTTAGACCATTTTTAGATTTTGTAATTTGTAAAAATGTTTTCACATATTAATAAGTAGGTAAATGGTTATTTTCTAATTACATATTATTACTTAATCTCTCAAGATTAATGAATAAGTAATCTATAGTTTACAACGTTCTCACACAATGACATTCAAATTTTGTAAAAAAGTTAAGACATTTTTAGCAGGATTCACAAAAATATCACGACGTGAAAGCGATTGCCATTTACCACTTCTGCTATAAAAATAATATAATCTAAAATTAAAAATTTTAGTTAACCCCCAGCCTCATTCATAATTAATATTTATCTTACACCATGATAGGGATTTTAAGCCCCTGCATTTTTTAATAAATAACAAAATACAGTAAGAATTTTTGTATAATTTGAATATGATACGAAACAATTTATAAGTTTTAATAGAATAAAGCAAAAATATTCATAGCACATATTATCATAAAGTATAAATTTACAAGGTAAACGGTAAAACCACAGAGTAAATAAACGCAAAACCTTTTTTTCAGCATACTTTTACCATCACAGTCAGGTGACTGTAGGTGTCAACGTAGGTTGGTAGGTACCAACCTACGTTGATTTGATTCAGATAGAATAAAAATATTTATTTCAGCCGAATCAAACGTGCTTTGCTCAGTAACACATAAAACAATCATGTGATTTATTTGCAATAGCGTTGTAGACCTGCCATTGTGATAGATTTAAGAAAACAGAAAACATTGCTTTAATTTTTTCTAGTGATAAATATTTCATAACTACCTGAACCCGACATTCTTTACAATACCCATGTCGCAGCCGTCCAGTTAAATCAGCCGCTGAACTGGACGCCTAATCCGTTGATTAAACACCGGCATCTAATCAAACGGCTGAAGTACAACTAGCCAAGTCATTGAGATGGCTGAACGTTTTGTCAGCCGTCTGGCTTGAATTAGCCATTCAATTGGACGCCTAGGCAGGTCATTTTTATCGAAGAGCTTTTGTGTGACTGTTTGAGTGATTGGTAGGTTTAAGGTTTTTTTATGACCACTTAGTACCAAAACGATGTCGGTTTTAAGTGGTCATAAAAAAATACCTACCAATCAAACCAAAACTTTTCAGAACAAGACTTTCAGAACAATTCAATACGCAAAGTCGTTAAACGTTAAGGAGTCTACTTTGTTCAATTAACTATCGGGCTAGGCATTCACTTGGATGCCGGCGTTTAATTAACGGGCTAGGCATCCAATTAAACGGCGAATCCAACCAGATGGCGGCGACATAATTGTACTCTTTAAACTCTATCTGTACCTCAGAAGCTAGAAATCTATACCATTTTGTTTGTTGATTGTCCTAATTTTTTTTTAAATAATGAAAGAAAGAAAAAATATTTTAGTTAAATAGGCCACAAAGAAGCACTTTTAAATTGTCAAAAAACACATTCTTACAACTATCACGAAAAATATATTAACTAACAACGTCATAATCTCTGTCTGTCTGTCATATCTGAATTTACACCGATTCCAAAAATTGAACTACTGAGAAGATTCCGGCAACAAACTCGTGTAGTCACTCTTTTCAAATCTTAAATTACAATGTTTGTAGTTAAAAAACTATAACTTTTAGCAGTGAAGTAATACACCTAAAGGTGCTGCTACACTGCTGTTTAAAAATGTTTACAAACGTTAGTAAACATTTGTTAAGAAACATACGATCACAATGTTAGAAAATGTTTCCATGTTAGATAATGTTAGTAAACATTTCTAAACTAGTTGACTAAATAATTGTAACAAAATAAAACATTTGTTATCATTTGTTTGTAAACATATAATCCAGGCCAAATGTTATGTTGTTAAATAATTTCAAATGTTATAAATGTTTGTAAACATTTTCCATGAGTGTAGGAGCACTTAAAACTTTTAACAATTCTTAACAGTATGGAACAATTCCTAACATTTGTTAGTAAATGTATTAGTGTTAGAAAATGTTGGTAAACATTTTTAAGCAGTGTGGCAGCACCTTAACTACTACAATATTACAAAAAAATCATAGAAAAATAGTGAGTTATCAATATTTATTTAATGGGTGAGTATCTATTAATTAGTAGGTAGGGCATATTATGGCTGGTCTTGTGAATTTGCTTCGCAGACCCCGCTCCACCTCCACGAAAGGCAAGAGAGTTCCAGGTGTTTTAGCGGGTATTCCCAGGATCAATTTAGACGCTGGGCGAGCCCCGCAGCACACGCCTGGTGCTTCATCAGCTTTTTCTGACAATGCATTTCTCCTGGTTGATAATAAAAAGCAATATTATAATCTGATTTTCATAAAAATAACTTTAGCCTATTAAAAGGGTTTAGACGGCACAGCTTTTCATACAAAGTTTCAAGTTGAAAATATTACAAACGAAAATACCGATTCTAGCACTTGCCATGCATAAGCAAGTCAGGGTAGTCTACAAAGTTCTCAAAAGGATTTTTCTAAAAGTCTAATAATAATTAAGTTATAGCAATTTTTGGCTTTTCATACAAACCAAAAATCGCTAATAATTTCTTTATTATTAGACTTTTCGAAATATCCTGTAAGTACACTATACTAAAAAATAGGTATAAATATGCAGAACATTGTTCAATTGTCCATTTTCTTTCTATTTGCTTTGTTGTGTGGTACAAAACAAGAAACTGCAACACAGCCAAATATTCATTATGGGGCCTATGCCACTTTGGTGACGTTTAGTTGATTTCTATCTATGTCGCCCGCCATATTGCCATAGTAAATAAATAGTGTGTAAATTGATGATAACTTTCAACTTTTGTACAATTAATTATGCATGAAAACGAATTATTAGTATTTTTCGCGGACTGAGGAGATTTTTCCTGATTTTTTGAGATACTGTTGATATACCTGGCCGGATTTGAAACATCTCCTTTGTATAAAAAAGTATTACTATTACAACTATTAATAAAAACATACTTAATACATAGTTATTATTAAATTTGTCAGTATGCCCATACATTTCTTAGTAATATGGGAACATGTGACGTCACTGTTCCGTAGATTTTCTATGGAGCGTTTTTGGACGTTGCGCCGCGAGTGACCGCAACACATCAAACATACCACTATATCTGTGAAACTATTGATCTTAGACATACTATTTCTCTTGCAATATTTCTTTATGAGTTATAAACTTCTTAAATATGACTAAAACAAAAGTTGTTAACTACCCTGAGTAGATTTTACTGTAAAAAAAACAAATTCATTAAAAATAATATTTACTCGTGGATAGATTAATCCGGTCCACATAATATGTAAAATAATAATCGTCTTTATCATCATTTATCAAATAATTATATAAGTAGGTCATCCATCATATATACAATGTAGGTATAACCTATAATGCAGGTCAAAATAAGTATTTTTATTTTCATAACATATTGTTTAGCACCAGGAATGGTCTCATGGGAAATATTCCGAAACTTGATCTGAAATACTAACTGCTTATAATATTTTGGGGTTCTGTACAAAAATTGGACTGCAGTTTCATAAAGAAATCATGAAGTAACCATTTTAGCAGTTTGGGAAAATGACAGAAAATTTTATTATAATAAAATTTTCTGTCATTTTATCAAAAATATGTTCGATATGGGACCTTTATTACAGTTGTATTTTAAAAAATCCTAGATAAAACAGCTATATAATTATAAACTTTGAATAGAACACTACCTGTCGTAGTGGTCATTATTATATTTTTGTATTGACTATACATATAAGGTAACATGGACTATATCATATGTGAAATTAACACAAAGAACTTCGAAGAATTAGGATTATTTATTATACGTGTGCAAATAGGCTTAAATATATCCGCTATAGACATTTTGTTACAGTAAACACAGTCTAACGCAACAAATCACTACAAAGGAACTATTACACAATTTGACACGTTTTGTAGACTCTTTAGTGACTATAGGTAGGTCGTTCGAGTGATGGTCATATTATTGCTTACTCGTAAGAAAAATATTGACAAATCAAAACGATTAGCTAACTAAAATCTACGGAATCTTTGTTTGAGTCGGCCAACTCTGTGTGACGTGTCACCGACTATTATAATGGGTCAGTGTCATGTGACGGTCACGTAGTGCTTACTCCTAAACTTATGGCGCTTGGAAATATAATACATTGTATGCAAAACATCGTAATAATTAATTAGAAACTACTGAATGTGTGATCATATGACTCAGCAATCTTGGTGCTATTTAATAGAATTGTTACTTAAGAGCCTTCCTAAATAATTACATCTATGTATAATTGTAGATGATTAGATACCCAAATGTCCACGCGTTGATTTTGCTATACTTGCTTATGGTAAACTAACTCTTTGTTGTAACAGTGTGATGTAAAAAAACTCTTTCTCTAGCTAGAAGATCTGACGATACGTCACGACACACTACTCTGAAAGTAGTAGTAGAATTAGCTGGGCTATAATCCTCTGTCAGTTAAATATGCTTAACCAGCCTCAAGGCTTATTTAAATGGAAAATACCACTGTCCCTTTAAATTGGTTTTTTTATTTCAGTAGGTAAGTAATTTTAAATTGAATGTACTGATTTGAGATGATCGATTTTTTATTTAATTTAGTAAAAAAAATAATATAATATGGCTTATTTATGTATAACCACAGTTTAACTCTAAACGAAATTATTATAAATAAAGTCTATATTATGATTTGAAACACTTGATATATTTTTTTTAATCGTTTAAATTACTTTTTTTTTAATCTGAGTAGGTACGTAAGTAATTACCTACCATATTTCAATATTTCTTCCTTGAATGTCGCTCTCCTAAAAAATAAATGCTTACCAAACATAGACACGCAGAATAGACACTGTTTCAGACAGTTTCAGTGTCTTTATCCAACAAGCGAAAAGTCGGGCTAATATCAGAAATAATTATTATCAATCATACCCGGCCAGCGCTCACTTACAATAAAAAATCTATTGTATCTGTATGCGGGTACTTCACAGATTAATTGATTACACGGATAGAACAATTTTAGCTAACAAAAAAAAAACAATAAAGATCTGATCCGCAATAAAGTAACGAGTATTTAAAACCTGGAAAGAAACGCCATAAACAGAGTGACAAAAGAAGTTATTATACCGTTCTTGTACCTAAACCATACCTTTTTCATAATAAACTTTTGTAGAAACTAAACGAAGGAAGATTCAACAATAGGTCACAAAATAAACAAAGAAGAGCTTAGCCTATGAATGTACAGACGACAGCACATCGAGTGTAACAGTTGCACTACGAAAGTCGCCTCTATTACGAACGTAGTAAGGGCGGTCACAAGGTCAAACTGTTATGCTTGTTGTGCTGTCGACAGTACAATTGTACACGGGCAGAATATCTTTTTCTTTAGGACGTTTACCTCTGCTTGTTTCCATTGACTGCCATAACAGTTCATTACTGCAATGAAACTAGAATTTATTTTGAAAAAATAATACAGCCCACTGTAAGTACATTGTAAAGGCGGAAAAATTGTATAGATTTTATAGGTCTGTACTCTATAAGGTAGGTATTGATTAGTAAACATGATTACTCACCGACACATAAATATTCCAGCAAACAAAATCCTCAACGCTAACCAAATGTTAGTTATTTTTCTGATATCTAGGAAATGGCAATTA
The DNA here is from genome assembly GCA_947347705.1 of Nymphula nitidulata. Lineage (NCBI taxonomy): Eukaryota > Metazoa > Arthropoda > Insecta > Lepidoptera > Crambidae > Nymphula > Nymphula nitidulata. The sequence continues at coordinate 10,572,593 of OX374631.1, forward strand.
AGACATATAAATATAACATGATAAAAAGGTGACATTGTTATATAAATACGTATTTACGAACGTTAAAATTCAGACATTACAGACAGATAGACAATATTTTATTAATATTATTATTTTTATACACTAGATGACAAACAAGCTGACGGCCCACCTGGTGGTAAGCGGTTACCGCCGCCTATAGACACCTGCAATAACAAGGAAAAACACTTGATATTGCAGGTGCGTTGTCATCCTGAGGCCTAAGATGAAATGCCGTCCATGCCCAGTAATTACAATATGACATTGTGAGACCATATTTTAATTAGATATACATAATTTGTGACTTTTGAGGATTCGAAAGAGCTTTTTAGGAGCTTACTTGAATAAATATATTTTTGGTTTGATTTTGATTTGAAAAGACTTTTATATAGAATATATGATGTAAGTAGATAGATTTTTTTGTTTGAAAAATTTTGTTTCTTGAAAGTTATGAAGTGAATATTTATTCTACTAAGCCATTATAAAACGAAGTAAGTAGACTAGTTTTATTTCTGACAATTATTATTGAATTAATTGAATAATTCGTCAATGGTGGTAATGTCAGATCTCAGTTCATTTTATAATGACTTAATTCCTTAATTACCCACTTCATAAAATAATTAGCTCAAAAATACAAAGGTGGGTACTTAAGTACGTAAGTAGGCGAATTTTTTTTCTGACAATTATTATTGTATTGAGTAATTCATTAATGGTGTTTTTATTTTATGGTAATGTGGGGTCATTTAAATAATTTTTTTACTTAATTACCCACTTCTTAAAATAATTAGCATATAAATACAATGGTAGGTAGTAGTTAAGTACTCTACTTAATATCAGGAGATTTAGGTATATCTTCTAGTGTAATCCATTTTTTATTTATAAATAAAGACAAAGAAACTACCATTATATGTGACTTTGTTATTTACTTAGAAAAATATCTAAACTGTTAAAAAGCCAAGTCCTGGGGCGGGATCGATCCTGCGACCTTTCACAATCCGGGCGACTGCTCTAACCTTATGAGGACTTAAATAAAAAGTTGAAAAAAATAATAATATGATTTATTATAACGATATTGTCCGTCTAATCTTTATTTTACTGAATACCTACTTGCTTTCTGGGTATAGATTATCATATTTTACAAAATTTTACAGTAAGTAATAGTTGACGTAAATGTTTCTATTATACAAACTTATTGACATTACATTTTTGATTTTTAATGTGTTTTTCTATCGATGGGTTCATGCTCGGAGACCTGGCTGTCGTATCTTAGGCACTCTAAGTGATAATGATGATTAAGTTGCAATAAAACGAAAACTTTCATATGATTTATAGATAATAAATGTAAAATAAATCATAAGTTCTAAGGTTTTGAGGTTAACGCACGGAGATAAGCAAGCATTTAAAATACCTAACGATGTAATCATATCCTGTATATTAATTATAGAAACGTGAAACGGAATGTATGAAAATGCGGGCTTTGAGTTGTATTATTTAACTACACTGTTAGTTACATTCCAACTACTGAAAGCCGCATATAAATTTGTAGTAATAGGTTCGCCTCAGCTAAAGGATGTTGCCCTCATAGCGGAAAAATAAAACAAGGAATATGATGAAAATTTCGTGCTATCAGGCATTTGTCACGACGGAAAAAAATCTTTGTTCCTCTCTTACCAGCCCAACGGGCGCTCACAAACAACACTAATCCTACCAAAAACTCCCAAGAAAAAACTGAAAAAATATATAGTTTTTTCTTATCATTCCTTCAGTCTTCAAGCGACATCAAAAATACTGAATGCTAATGACAAAAAAAAGAAATTATTGGTTTTTGGCGGGATCTCGTGGTTGTCAGTCAAGATTTTTATAACACTAATTCAAAATTGTGTCTGAGCAAACTTTGTGTTATAAAATTGGTATAGTTTTATGAAACAAGTGTTTGTGTTCACGTACAACTAGAAGATTATTAGAATAAAAGTGAATATGGTGTGAAAGACGATGAAAACTTTTTCGTGGTTATCTAGGTACCTCATCAAATAGCATCCTATTGAAATGTGTAACACCAGCATTTCAATGTAATAAATGAAGTTTAAAGAAATACTGAATACATGGCTGTATGGGTATTTGTTCCCTTTACAGGGAGAATGAAAAAAAAAAAGAAATTAAAAATGGATTCCAAACTACAAATAGGTGAAAATACTTTAATTTAGAGTTTTGCTCTCGCTCGCTTATTTTAATTATTAAACCCCACTAAAAATAATAAAATAATTTATATTATTAATTACGTTTCATCATAACTCTGTGACAAGTGGGAAAAATTTGGCCAATGTCCTTTCATCCAAATCGGTTGAGCGGTTTAAGCGTGAAAAGGTTTTAAATGTAGTTTGACACCTCAGCTGATCGTCGCTCGCCTTCAAACTCATTTTGGCGATTCAACACCATGCAAGTCGTTATAGCTGCATGGTTTGCACAATTCGATCACGGTCGTGTCAATCTCAGTGACGAATGTAGAAGATGGTCGTCCGTCTACCGCTGTTATCAACGAAACATAGACGCTGAGCTGTGTAAATACCACAGAGTAATATACGCCCTATATTCGTAACAGACGGGCATGTGATCTACCATGAGGTTCAGGCATCTTTAGGCAGAGTTCGGAGACCGCGGTCCTTAGAGCCAGCCTTAAAATTATTAATTATTTTTCATGCGGCTTTCGGGACCAAGACCGTGGTCCCTCCGGAGTTCGTTGGGACCACAAATAAAGATATACTTAGTTCCTTTCTTTATATCCTATGTCGGGAAAGTAAGTATAGTCAGTAAACAAAATACCTTTTTTAAGATAAAAATATTTATTATATTTTTAAAAGCACACCTTTTTTAAAAATATAACTATATTTTCGGGAGCATTATATACACATTTGATATGTGTATATAATATATATGCCGTAACATCTCGCAGGATACCATATGAGGAAATTATTTGTACTCTGGAAACAGCTTAGCACCAAAACAGGAGGTAAGTAGGTATCTAGGTACTGAAATTTAATTATTTTTTCCTTTTTAGTGTTTTGAAGTCGGTTTTATTTTTGTTAAAAAAAAATCTTTTCACATATTAAGTGATTTCCTAAGGTCAAAGCAAGATGGGTGACCGTCAGCACTATCGACTTGTCTGTCTCTCAGTCCTTGGTTGAAATACACAGTGAAAGAATTATCTTCTAACTCCTAACCATTAAGTAGTTGTACTGAAATCGGTGAACATACACACAAAAAAAAATACATACAGTGGAACATATAACCTCCTTCTTTTTTGAAGTCGGTTAAAAAGGAAGACGCAGAGGTAATACGGCAAGATATCTCATCGACCTTACGTTGAAGTTAAGTGCCCAAGATAATCTTCCTTATAAGGTATATCTAGCACTATAGAACTTGCGATCTAAGCTAGAATTTACACATAACGGCTATGTTACAGCTTTTGTCGGATGACAAGACCAACAAACGTGTAAAACTAGACCAAACAAATAAAATGGACGTCCGGCTGGTCGAGCGGTATGTACCCCTTGCTATGCAGGCTACTCGCTCAAGTGGTCCCGGGTTCGAATCCCGGTAGGAGCAAGTAGTAGTGTTTGTATGATGAATACGAGCATTTGTTTACGAGTCATGGATGTTTATATGGTTATTTAGTACTTATATTTATATAATATTATTATTAATCTTTATCCGTTATCTAGTATCCATGACATGACACACGCTCTTAATGATGCTTACTTTGGGCGAGATAATAGGCGTGAGTGTATAAATATTATTATTATTATTATTAGATATTAAAGAAAACCGGTGATCTTGTCAAATTTCACTCAAAAACTTTAAATCTGGACGTCAATTACCTAATAGCTGCTTGTGCCAAACCGCCAAAACTGTACTTACCTACGGGCTTCCGAAAATACACAAAAACGACGCTCTGCTACGTCCTATATTCAGCCAAATAGATTCACCAACTTACCGTTTGGCTCAACACGTAACTAGGTAGTTTAAATAAAACCGACTTTATAAACACTAAAAAGAAAATAATAATTTTTAAGTACCTACCTAGGTACTTATCTCCTAAAAAAGTATTTTTTGGAGTTGGTGCTTCACTTTCTATTGTTTCTGGAAACAGCTTAATAGCACCAACTCCAAAAAAAATATTTTTAGGAGATAAGTACTTAAATAAAATTATTTTATGACAGAGAAATCGATGAACATACACACAAAAAAAATACATACAGTGACACAGTCCTTCTTTTTTTGAAGTCGGTTAAAAATACTCTCATCGCTCACACTGCCCGACAAACTGATACCGTAAGCTCCGTATGCGTTAATCGGACCGCTTATAACAAAAATAAAACCGACTTCAAAACACTAAAAAGGAAAAAATAATTATATTTTAGTGCCTTAGTACTAACCTCCCATATGTATTTTTTGGAGTTGGTTTTTGGAGTTGGTGCTTCACTTTCTATTGTCCCTGAATGAACAGCTTAGCACCAACTCCAAAGAATACTTACATTATAAGAGGTTAGTACTTAGATACTGAAATTTATTAATTATTATTTCCTTTTTAGTGTTTTGAAGTCGGTTTTTTTTTGTTATTTTTTTTACAGTTTTAAGTGATTTCTGAGGTCAAAGCTAGATGGGTGACCGTCACCACTATCGACTTGTCTGTCTCTCAGAGACGAGTCCCAGTCGACGTGTCTCAGTCTTTAGTTGAAATACAAAATATTGTTTCATACTATCGCATAGTACCACTAATAAAGTATTATATTACAACTCCACACACCGTTACGGTAACCGTTACCTTCCATCATCAGTTCACCCGAAGAACCCAATAGAATACAACAATTCGTTAATATGTACCTATTATAGTGAAAGAATAATCTTCCAACTCTTCTTTACCGTTAAGGAGTTGTACCTTACATCACCAGCTCACCAACATGAGATGATGATTAACAGAAGCAAATACTTGAATAGCTTTGGAAAAAAGTAAAACACGTCATACGTACCTACAAAATTTAGGGTTTGCCCTCGATTTCCCTGGGATCCCATCATCAGATCCTGACTTGGTGACAATGGGATCACCTCAGGAGTATACTCTATCGAATAAAAAAAGAATTTTGAAAATCGGTTCACAATTGACAGAGAAATCGGTAAACATACTAACAAAAAAAAACCATACAGTGGAACATAGAACCTCCTCCTCTTTTTGAAGTCTGTTAAAAATACAACACAGAGTGACGGTAGTTATCATAGACACTTATCAAAGACGATTTGTCAAGCTTGACATAATATGGTCATAAGTAAAAAAAAATAGAATAGAATAGACATCTTCAGGTCACCACGAGGAGCGGAGCATAAATTTTCCTATAAATAAATAAGTGCATTGTGGAAGAATAAGTATTTTGAGCAACAATAAATTTATTTTTGACCGGTCGGTCATATACCTAGTACCGTTATTTCGGATTTTTAGTGCGCCCCATGTATAGAAAGCTTCTCGTTGGATATCGCTATGCGTACCTCTATTTGAGTAATCCTTAAGAAACTGATAAGTAACAACATGACTACATGATTTATGATTTGAATGCGAAAGTCTTTGCACATGGAACCCACGCTTCGACCTGTCTCTACTAAAATCGACGGAGATCCTTTCAGTTTGAACTTTATTTTTATATTGAAAGAGTTGATAATATTTCAAATTGTTTAAAACAACATTTTATAGATATTTATCTCCCAGAACCCCGTGTGTTTCTTTAAATTTCCAACTTATTTATAAAATAAATTGCAATAAAATTTTTAAGCATTCACTAAATCAGTAAGATAATCTGTAGCTATTAATTTCAATACAAATAAATAATGAAACATATTTGTAGTGGACTTCATTGCTTAATATCGCAGGACTTTTTTCTCGACTTTGTATGCGTAATAGTCAAAACTTATAGCTCATGTCTCATATGCAAAATACGACTAAAGAATCTCCTTCTTATGATTTAGTCTCTTTTAGTTTAATTATTAATACAAAATAATGTGGTATCAGAATAACTTTTAAACCTTTTATGATTTAAATATACAATAAAAATGTACCTACCCATCATTAGGAAATTATTTTTGTAACTAACATAAAGCACCCAAAGAGACAGTGAAATACAAGATTAACTTTTTCACTTGTCTAATAAAATAATGTTAGATGAGACAAATTACAACATGTTGAATTGGTAAGTCGTATACTTGTTGGCCCCGGTTTTAAAACTTGAAAATAGCATGGATGATATTTGGTCTATGGTAATAGGTACAGACGACAGCACATCAAGTGTAACAGTAGCACTACGAAACCCGCCTCTATTAAGAATGGAATAAGGGCTTCTCAAGGTCAAACTGTTACGCTTATTATGCTGTCGACTGTACATTAATCATAAAATATTTATTTATACCAGGGCTAATTTACTATAACATGTATTTTTTAAGTTTAAATAATAACCTTTGGGAGCGAGCGTCATAATTAGGTGATCATTAAAAAAGATGGTACATATTGATATAGGAATAATATTTACTAATGCACGATCCATAAATCGTGCAAGTCATCTTAAGAATACCGTTGAAGTTGTAGTGTTTAAGTGTACTTATCAATAACTTCTAATGTTGTCTTCTCTTACTGAATTTAATAGATTTCATTGTTTCTCATGATACTTAGAATCAGACATACAAAATATGACGTCACCAACGAGTTGTCTTCATAGTGTTTCCTACAAATATATTAACCGGTGTTGTATGAGATCATTTGATCGCATTCACGACTTACTGTATCACGGGTTGCACGCACAACACGACAAACTTACTTCCTTGATGCTTGTATTAAAGCTATACAATATTATGGGTGATTGATGAGTGGGTTATTGAAAATTTCCAAACCATTCTGTAAATTTATGAAGATGAAAATGATGATTCAACATGGTGAACGATTATGTGTTTTTACCTACATATTGTTTTAGTATTCATTTTGAGTTTTTAAACATTTATTTTTAAATTAATATTTATGGACTCAACTTCCCGGTCGACTGTAGAGATGGCCTAATAGCATTAAGTCCGCCAAAGTACACATTATCATGTGCGATAGAAGTATGAAAAAAATGGAGAAGAGATATAATATTTGGATAGGCTTTGGACAACTCCTATGTCCCTACGCGGTTCCGATACTAGAATATAGCTTAATGAATCACATGTAAAATATCAGTAGATCAACAGTGGTATGGGAACTAACAATCAGTCTTTAACTATTCACTCGACTTTGCTTCCCATGTGCTGCTTTTGTATTCACAAAGGGCCGATCAGACTAAGGTCGCCGTCGTCGCCGGGCCCGGCTAGATCGCTGCCGGGTTCTGACAAGAGCCATTAAACGTACTTTGAATGAATGGATTATCGAGAGGAAAGGCCAATTGCAATGTTCGGTTCGTATTTGGTAGATCAGGAAGTATTGTATTTCCTGATAAGACAACTCTTGTAATAAAAGGTTCTCCTGCTGTTTTTTCATTAAAAACAAAATATGATGAACGAGGTGTAATTATGATTTACCTGTTGCAATTTTAATACATGAAATTGACTAATTACCTATCCTCAATGATATAACAATAGGTACTCAATCATTCTAAAGAGGGTTTATTTTAAATTAATCTGTGATGCGGCGTTATACCTCTGGAGGTCTATGAAGATTGAAAAATCAATTGTGTCTGACATCTGATGCTTGAAGGGTTAAAGTATGTGCAGACGACAGCACATCAAGTGTAACAGTTGAACTACAAAAGCCGACTCTATTACGCAGTAAGGGCGGTCTCAAGGTCAAACTGTTACGCTTTATGTGCTGTCGACTGTACATATATTTTTTATGGAAACAACTTGGCACCAACTCCAAAAAAATTTTTTTTTATTTGATAACTGTGTAGTTACTCCAATATAATAATTCTTCCTATTTAGTGTTGCGGTTTTTATTTACGTTTCAATTTTTTTTTAGTGATAACTTTGTAAGGTCAAAGCTAGATGGGAGTCTATCAGCATATATATTGTTTCTTGCTATCGTATCGTTCCACTAAAAAGTCAGAGGCAAGCAAAAACATTCCAGTTATTATGATTTTTAACCAAACTACTGAATCGATTTAATAAAATTTCTAAGGGACCGATCTGGAACTATGCATTTTCAATAATTAGGTACAATAACAATTTTCCGCGAATCGGTTTACTTATGATGCAGTTCTGAGGTAGCAAACATAAAAAACATACAGCCATTCCTCCTTTTTTCGATGTCGGTGAAAATATCCTAACCTAGGTAGTTAAACTTAGCTCGGATCTGATCTGCTGCAAACATCGCTCATTGCTGCGCCAGCGCATCGCCGGCCGATACAACGCGAGACGCTTGCTGTGTCGTCGTCGTCAGTAGGCACACTCACGCGCATTAGCTAGCTAGACTCTGTTTGGTTCATTACTGCGATTGTGTAATAATTACAAAACGGCTACTGTGTTTGAACTACTAACTTACATTCGTGTATGAAATCGTACATTGAGCACGCACTAGTTTGTGTGCAAAAAATAAAAACACAAGCTTACATGTCTGCCCGCAATTAGACCACATGCGACCGTGGTTAATCATTTCGTCATAGATTATATTAATCAACAATAGCATTCGACATCACAATAAGATCAAAACGCAACGCAAAAAGCTTTTTATCTGTGTTTTTTCCTCCTGAAACCTTTTTAGGGTTCCGTACAAAAAGGGTACTATACGGGACTAACGGGACCCTTTTACTAAGACTCCGCTGTCCGTCCGTCCGCCCGTCTATCACCAGGCTGTATCTCACGAACCCTGATAGTTACAGTTAAAATTTTCACATATATGATGTATTTCTGTTGCCGCTATAACAGCAAATACTAATAAACATAATTAAATAAATATTTAAGAGAGCTCCCATACAACAATCGTGATTTTAATGCTTGTTTTTGCTCGATATTGATAACGGCAACGGATATACGCTTGCTTATAGATAGACAATGGCACGGAACCCTTCGTGCGCGCACTTGGCCGGTTTTTTATTCCAATTATCTGCTTTGCTTTAATTTTAACACAATTTTTTGCTAATATCCTCATTAGTTATATTATGCCGATGTACTATTAGGTAGTTAATTGTTATATACTTAGGTAAGTAGTAGTAATATAAAGTTATGTAGTAATATTTTTCAGAACCAGTGACGGTTGCTAGATACATCCACTTATTACGCCAAACCGTATTTGTAACGACTTCCATCATATCAAGTCAACACACTATCTACATACTAAATAAAGTTGGCGGACTACAGATACCGGGAAACTCGCCGAGTTTGTAACAAAAACAAAATGCAAAACTCTTGCACGATTTAATTTTATGTAAAACTTTACCCACTTTTGCTGTCGTATAAAAAATCTTATAAAAACTATTTGAATTAATGAATATTTTAACCTTGATCTCTTAAACGAGTTTTTTTATATTATTTCAATAATATTCAACGCATTAAACCTCAATCTTTATTAAATTTATACGTATATTATTTGATATACTTAGTGTTACGAAGGCCAATCATCGACCTGACTTAAAATTGTTTTTAAAACTTTTACATAAGAGGCATTTTGAAACGTAACTACGTAATGTTTCAAAATATTTTTTTCCTTGTTTCATTAATCATTGAATGTCCATCTATCATCAAAAGAACAAGCTTATGGTCTTTTTTTTAATACAACAAGATGACAAACAAGCTGACGGTCCTCCTGGTGGTAAGCGGTTACCGCCGCCTATAGACACCCGCAATAACAAGGAATACACTTGATATTGCAGGTGCGTTGTTATTTTGAGGCCTAAGAGGAAATGCCGTCCATGCCCAGCAATTACACTGGCTACTTTTCCCTTCAATCCCAAACACAGCGAACTATTCTGCGGTTTAAGATCTACATCCATAATGCGAAAGTGACTCTGTCTGTTTGCCTGCTACGTTTTCACTTATAAGCCGCTGAAATGATTTGGAAGAAATTTGGCTTGGAGATAGATTACATCCTGAGAAAAGGACATCGGCACGACAACCGACTCCACGCTCCACGTGATTTATAGGTTTTCAGAATGTTTAAGATTTAGCATATCTATGAAATTATTACTTTTGACTTGTTAATATATTTTTTATTGCAAAGCAATGCCCTTACCTCAGATCATAGAATGAGGCCCGTACAGAGAATACTGTTATGTGTTAAAGTAAAAAAAAGTTTTTATAATCCACGAACCTACGCGGACGTTCCCAGAACATAGTAACAAAGTTTCTTCACAATCTGATCAACGGTTTTGGAGCGCATAGGAAACAAACATACAAACATAGACTTTTAATTTTATAGAAGATAAATATAGGTAATTTATGCGGTGGAACTTATAAGAACAGTAGGGGAAAGGGGGGCAGTTGTAATTGAAACAGAGGTCAGTTGCATGAGTGCATGAAACACTTGTAAAGGAGTGATGTATTTATTACATAGTAATTATTATCTAATCTGTGCTTCTGCCATAATACATATGATGTATAGTTGCGTGAATTACAATACGCGTTCCGACGCATCTTGCGCGTACACGCACACAGAGGTAGTGTATTATTATGTAGGTACCTAACTACCTACTTACTAATCGAATGGGCATAAGTAGGACACATTCAGTTGGACTTATGGTCTGAGTAAATAATTTAATTACAATTAGGACTATTTAATTATTACTGAGAATATCTGTGACTTTTTCGAATTTTTTGATTAATACAGATTTTATAACATATTAATCATGATGATTAATCATGATGTGATGAGTTCTCTAATTCATTATTAGAATTAATATAGGTACCTCCTCTATTAAAATAATAATAATATAAATAAATTACCTATTAATATTAAAGAAGTGTAGTGTATAGTGTTAGTTAACCCTTTATCCCTTACGAGCCCACATTCGAGGTGTTCACACACTCAAGAAAGTTTTGAGTCAAATAATTACATTTCTTTCTTCTCGTATTTTTACTAACTTTAGGTACTTACTCTTGTTAAAATATACCTACTTATATGTATCTTAGCTACCACGTCTACTTGCTTACATTTTAAAGTGAGCATTTTAAACGATGCAAATCTTTAGCAACACAGAAAAGTGGTCAATGTGAACCATTACATTACAACGGTCGTTATCCAATGGACATTTCATAATGTGTTGAGTTAAGCTGTTCATGCAACATTTACTTCACTGATTCACTGAATTGCCGGAAATTTGATGTGAATAACCACAATCAGCAGAGAACATACCTACTATATAGGTAATCTGAGGGTAGCCGAATCTTTCTCTGTGATCCTGAATGTTTTGGCTAGTCTTTGGTTTTGCCCAAATTTTGTTAAAAATGTTATCATTCTACGCCCACGAAATGTTTTCGTATCCCAAATACATAAATAATCGATGAACGTTAACATAATCTAATTTTCAACCAAAGGGCCGCAGAAAGATAGATCCCCTACACCTACACTGACTATTTCACTAAGTAGGAACTAGGAATAATGTCCAAACAATTGCAAAGGTTGTTGGTTACCATTCCACCTTGGACGTGACTTAATTGATTAACAAAAAATATATTTATTTATTTATTATTCTGTTTACTGCACTTTAAACTTATTATGTATAGGTATAATAAGTACCTACTTATATTGAATCTATCAAGCGGTGCTAAACCTCTGGAGTCAATTGAAAAACCAATTGTGTCTGGAATCTGATGCTTGACGGGTTTTTTTTTTTTTTTTTTTTTTTTTTTAAGTTAAGCTTGTGTATGCTTTTTATATAAACAGGTGCTATCGGACTACACCTGTCTATATGAGCTTGTTTTTAAAGGTGGTATCGTTTGTTTTGATTTGGTATTGCAGTTATGCAATTAGTTTAGTTATGATTATGTTGTAGTATTATTGAATGTTGGTAAATAAATATTTAATATGTTATTGCGTGTGTGTGCGTATGTGTGTGCTGTGCGCGTATTTGTGTGTGTGTGTAAGTGTGTGTGTGTGTGTAAGTGTGTATGTGTGTAAGTGTGTGTGTGTGTGTAAGTGTGTGTATGTGTGTATGTTTTTGTGTGATGAAGTACAATAGGGCGTCTATTCCGTGTTTGTTTGTCTTGTTCGGGTTTTATTTACTTAGGTATTGTTGAAGTTTTTTAGATTATTAATTATGTGGTTAATGTGGCTCAGCAACAGCTCAGATGTAGTCGCCTTTTCAGTAATTTGGTTTAGGTTATGAGGGTTGATGTTCATAAGGTTACAGGCGGTTATGAGGTTATGTCTTGTTACGTTGAACCGGGGGCAGTTATAAAATAGATGGTGGAGTGTTTGTGTGGAAAAGGAGTCACAAGGACAAAGAGACTCGGATATTATATGAAACCGATGGAGGTAGAATTTATGGTAGCCGTGGTTTGTGAGGAATTGTGAAGTCTGAAAAGTGACTGGGATATGTTTAAGAAAAGATGAAAGAGAATCGTAGTTAGGAAACATGGTTTTGGTATATTTGCAGTTGTCAGGTTCCTCATAGTACTTCTTTTTGGCTTCTTTTAAAAATGTTCGTTCGATACCCTTGATGTAACTGATGGGAAAGTTGCTGTAAGAGAGGGTTTTATGTGATGATGCTGCAGATTTCGCAGCAGCATCAGCTAGCTCATTGCCCAGGATGCCTACATGTGCTTTTACCCAAATAAATTCAATATTGTGGCCTTTCATCTCGATATCTCGAATTGTCTTAAATATTTGAACAGTGTGGTGATTATGGCTTAGAGTGTTTTGTAGGTCTGTTAGAGATGATTTGCTATCCGTGACAATAAATGCTGATACATTACTAGTCAAGGCCCATGCGCACGCCTGTTTAATAGCTAGTTGTTCTGCTTGAAACACAGAGCAAGTGTTGTGAAGCTTGAATGTGCGTTTTTCCGTATTTCCCTTGGGTTTCATCAGAATGATGGCGGCTCCTACGGAATCATCGTGTTTGCTTCCGTCGGTGTAGAAGTAGTGTTGGATGGTAGGGTGTGCATCAAATATGTTGTTCAGGTTATCTTGTGTAGCTGCTTCGTGTAATGTAATTGCTTTTCTTGCTGCTGGGTGAATCAAGTCTTTTGGCTTAGCCGGTATTTCAAGGAAGATTTCGTGTGGTAAGTATTCACTAGTTTTTAGGAGCTTTGTTATTTCTATTTTGCCAGTGGAGCGAATTTGGTCTGGAAGAGGGGGGAGGTCTGCAAGAGTAATAGAGATTGGAGTATTAGCAGTTTTAAAACTACGATTTATATTTAGACAGAAAGATCGTTGTAGTGAAAGTAATTTTTTGCAGATATGTTTGTATTTTAAAACTGATGACCAGACTCCTGCCCCATAGCAGATAATAGGCAAAATGACATGGTTGTAGAGAATTTTGATATTTTCAGAATGCACTCCCCAAGTGGAGCGTACAAATATTTGTAGTTTATTGTATAGTGCTTTAGTTTTGTGTATAGTTTCCAGACAATGGGTGGTAAAACGGAGCTTACTATCTATATATATGCCTAGGTATTTAATGTGAGTTACAAGTTTGATTGCGAGATTGTTCATGGCTATTTTTATTTTCTTAGCTTTGTTTGTAAAACCTATAAAATTAGTTTTATCCGGACTGAACGTAAGTTTAACTTTCTCTCCCCACTTTTGTATGAGGTTAAGAGTATTATTTATTTTATGTTGCAGGTTTTTGCTATTAGTATCTTCGGCGATCAGGAGAATATCATCTGCATATGCTTGCAGGTAAGTGCCTTCAGGCAGAGCTGTAGTCAGCAAGTCATCCAATATCAGGTTCCACATGATAGGTCCACACACGGATCCCTGGATGCACCCTCTGGTCATAGTTTTGGAAGTTTCACAATCAGCAAACCTGATGACCACTTCTCTATCCTGAATGTAGTTTTGTAGAATTCTATATATGTTACTTGGACAGTCAGTTTGTTTAAGTCGGTGGAAGATGGATGGCCACCAGGCATGGTCAAATGCAGCCTTAATGTCTAGTGAAACTGCTGCGACTTGCTTTTGATTAGTTTGCGCTGTCTTAATAATTTTAATGGCTTCTGAAATTGCATGTGTGGTGGAGGTTTGAGCTTTAAATCCAAATTGGTTGCCAGACATTTTGTCCGTTGAATATAGATGGTAAGTAAGCCTGTTAGTTATTAGTTTTTCAAGTAGTTTTCCGAATACCGGTATGAGGCCAATTGGGCGGAAGGAAGATAATTCATCGTAAGTTAATTTGCCAGGCTTAGGAATGATTTTAGAAATGGTTTTCTTCCATGTTTTAGGAAAGTAGCTGAGTTGAAAGCATCTATTAATTATGGTTGTTATAGTTTCAGGGAACAGTTCAGCAAACCGCAAGCATATATCAGAGGTGAGGTGATCGTGACCAGGTGCTTTTTTAGGGTTCATATTTTTCAGTATTTCTAATACTTCATGGACGGTGAATGGTGGTTCGTTTGCGGTATCTGGAGGTAAGTGTGTTTGGTATTTTATTTGTGCATGTATAGAGTCATCAGGTGTGTCGTCAGGAAATAATCTCTTTATTAGAAGCTCGGATGTTTCTGTAGCGTCATTTGTATACTTACCATTATCTAGCTTCAAGGTTGCGGGTGGTTGTGTAATTGGACGGGTTTTTATTATCCTATTTGTGATTGACCATACATTTTCTTTATTTTGTTTATTGCAGAATTCCCTGAAGTGCTTCGATGAAGTTTCCTTTAGTGCGTCTGCGTATTGTTTTTTAAGGTAATGTTTTTCTTTTAATATTTCTTCTAATGGTTGATTTTTATGAACTGCTTTGCTTAATTTTCTATGATTAAGGATAACTTTTTGCTTTAGCTCGTCGAGATGAGGACCCCACCATGGGGGACGCCGTGGTGGCCCTGCAGATTGAGGTAAGATTTTGTTGCATGTTTTTTGGATAACTGATACAATGTTCAAAATGTAGTTTTCTATTTCCGTACTATTCATATTATTTATATCTATGTTTCTATCTATATGTTTGTCTAGTTCTTGGCTGAATTCATCTTTTTTGTCGTCCCACATCTTTTTGTTAGATGTGTTATATTTCCATGTAGATAATTTTATATTTTTGGTTATGATGCTTTTACCGAGAAGTATTTGGAATGTTATAGCATTGTGGTCAGATGCAGTTATGATTTCAGTATCAACTTTCCAGTTTATGATTTCAATGCTATTATTGTTGCTTAAAAGGGTGATATCTATGTTTGATGATCTAATGGCGTGTTGTCCAGATGTTTCAAACGTGGGAGTATTGCCTTGATTGCAGATTATTAGGTTATTAGCTATAATTATGTCAGATATTATTTCACCTCTTCGGTCGTTTCGGCTGGATCCCCATGTTGTATGCCAAGCGTTGGTGTCTCCGCATATGATGTGGGTTTCTGTGGGAAAGTCTTGTAGGAATTTCCGTAATTTTTGCAGCGTACTGTGACAATCAATTCTGGGTTCAATATATATTGAGATAAGGTTGTATTTCTTACCAGATCTATCACGAATTTGTACAATTGATATATTTGCATCAGAGTACGAATTAATACCTATTGCGCAAAATTTATTTTCTCTTATTAAAAGAGCAGCTTTAACTCTATTTCCAGATGATATTTGGAATGTGGTATACTCTGGAATGCTTGTAATTGTTTGACGTTTGCCTGTGTATGGTTCAGTAAGGAATACTATGTCGAATTTCAGTTCGTCGTTTATTTTTATTAATTCTTGTAGTGCATTTTTTCCACGTCCAGTGTTAATTTGTATACAGTTTAATTTGTTGGTCTTTGTGTTGGTTGTTGATTCATAATTATTGTTTGTGTTGTTTCTATCCATAATTGATACGATTACGAATATTATTGTACATGAGATTTGATTTTGGACAGCTTTTTGACGTAGAACTATGTTTTGTGGAATTGTTCAGTTTGTATTTAATGTTATTAGCAGTGCAGTTGTAACAGCACACCTTTTCTTTATTCTCCTTACTTGGGCAGTCTTTGAATAAATGATCAGTGGAGGCACAATAGGAGCAAACTATATTGCCACTGCTGCAGTGCTTACGGGTGTGTCCATATTGAAGGCATCCGTAGCACTGCATCAGGGGGACGTAATCCTCTACTGCAACTCTCTGATGATCAATGTTTACCTTTTTCATTTTGGTCATTATATTCCACACCTTAGGTGTGGTAATGATTACAGCATTATATAAGTTTTTGTTTTTGTTATTTCTTATAAATTTTATTGAGATGTCTGAGTTATTATCTATATTTTCAGATATAAGTTGATTTTGATTAATAATAGTTTTACAGAGTTCATCAGTAGTTACATTTTTAGATATACCTTTTATTATTAACATGGGTTGTAGAAGCTTGGACTCCTCCGCTTGTATTGGGCTGTTAGGTTTGTTAATTTTAGTTAGTAATATTATTTATAAAATATGTCAAATTATAATGTATTGAATATTTTAATCTTTTTGATATGTATATACTTCATTAAACGTTAAAATAATATAAAAATACTCATTAAAACATGGGCTATATTAGTTCATAGAAATGATTTGCCACTATCAAAAACATCTTATCCATTTGATTATTTCTGGATATTTCTATGAAAAAATGCAGCCAATGTTATATTACCCCATACAAATTTCATGAAATTATTAAATGAATAAGATGTTTTTGAAAGTGGCAAACCATTTCTATGAACTAATGTAGCCCATGTTTTAATTTATTGTCGCATTGACAGCACCACTCTGTATATGTATAGGTATTATTACACACTTACATATAAAAAAAAAATATGATTTCGGACGTTATTATCACGTAGAAATGGCGATAAAGGTTTCCCCAGTCGGGCGCTCTTAAAATATCACTATGCTTTACCTCTTCACTTCTCTACCCACTTTACAATAATGTTTTTCATCATACACTTTCGTTTTCATTTTTATATCGGTACTATGTGCTGTAGCAATGATTAATACGAGTCAGAGTCTACAATTTACTCCTTAGACAAACCTACAGGCTCATGTCCTTTAGTAAGTAGTTACTTAAATTGAGCTTTTAATAAAAAACACGAACTTTTCCAGTCGGAGCGGTTTGCTCGATTGGGTACCAAGTCAAGTCCGCGACACACCTGGCAGATTATAATGAGCACTCCAATAAAACAATACTCGTAGTCGTAGCCATTTACAACTTGTGCGGTTACGGTATATTTACAAGCACATGAGGTACCTACTAGTAATTAAGTGAGGCGCCTTAAATTAATATGCAACCAAGTCAAGTCTTCTTCCCTTCTAAGACAAAATTGTAAACCGCTATTTCTTATCATAAAAGTAGTGTCATTTGTGAACACTGTAGAAAATATAGTCTATCGTTATAGTCTAAATTTATGTTTTGTAGGTACAAAGTATACAACATATTTGCTTAGAATCTATTTAAATTTCTTTGTTTTTAATCTACTATTGGATGTTTGGTACTGACCATAACAAGCGGGCACTTACTCATTTTAACATAGTCATGTAAAATTTTAAATACTGTAATTTAACAAAAATTCAAAATTCTAAAATAAATTTCAAAATTCTTCATAAAAATACTTCGGTCAACAAAATGTACGAATGGGAAATTTAAAAATAAAGGAGATATTTCATATCCCGCCAGGTATATGTATTTTACACTATCTCAAAAAATCAAGGACCATCTCCTGAATCCGGGAAAAATACTAATAATTCGTTTTCACCCATAGTTTGTTTGTACAAAATTTGAAATTTTTCGTCGTTGTTCGTTACTCAATATGGCGGGCGACATAGAAGATAACAAACTAAACGTCACCAAAGCGACATAGGCGCCATGATGAATATTTGACTGCGTTGCAGTTTTTTTTTATTAAAAATCTTATTTTGTACCACGCAAGAAAGCAAATAAAAAGAAAACGGACAGTTGAACACTATGCTGCATATTTTTACCTATTTTTCAGTATAGTGTACACTGTACATAGGTCTGGCTGGGTCTCCATACATTTTTGAAACATCTGTTTTAGAAAATTTAATTGTTGATTACACCTTAGTATTTATATAGCTGTGTTATCATGGGTAGGTGCCCGCTTGTTAAACCGAGTACCAAGCATCTACTTATATATGTAAAATATAAAAAATAATGGCCGCAATGTAGGTATATACCTAAGCGCATAACTTTCGAGCTTTGTGTTTCTTATTGTCAAGACAAGGTTTGTATAAAAGAAAATTTAAAAAAATCGTAACTACGAATAAGTTTATCAAATCTCACCTTTGAAAAGTGAGTAGATAGTAATTATGTTAATTATATAACGTATAAACCAAAACAATAGAAGAAATTCATAGGAATCTCTAAGTCCTCGGTAAACTCGGTAAACTAGAAAAATTTCACGTCCTGAGGCGGGAAACGAACCCGCGACCTGAAATTTTTCTAGTTTTATCTTTTAATTACTAAGTAATATTTCAAACATTTATAATAATGTTAAAATCAAAAATTAAGAATATCCTCGGTATATAGTTAAGTGGTCAGGGTCTGTGTACGTAGTGTCAAAAATTTTCATTGATTGATTTCATTTTATGATTTTACGCACAAAAAACTAATATCTAAAGAGACTCAGTTTGTTTCTAGGAAAAACGGTATAATGCAAAAATATTTTTTACACATTATCGGTATTGTTCATGATCAACGCGGTTTTCCTCTTTATAATAAACAAGCTGTTAATGTGGATCATTAACCTATATTGTTTGACGAGTGTATAAGTAAGTAAGCTTTAATTTATATTTATATATGTAGATATTATAGTTAGACTGTATTCCCGGTACCTCGTAAAGTTATTGTAGTACCTATACAAGGCACCACATAGTATGTATGCATCTACTTAAGTAACTGAAATTAATTAGTAACGATATTACGTACCCTTTCACATCTCATATCTCCATTACCCATTATTATTTCAGTATGTAGGTACCTATACCTAGTATAACGCCTAAGCTTTTTACTCAGCGTGGTAACACTTTAGTTTTTCTGAGAAATAATACATCAGATAAGGCTAGCTACCACCATTTTACCTCAGTCTGCCGCCATAACAATAATGTTAACAGCATTGTTGTGTTTCGGCAGTTAGAGGTGAGACAGCCAGTTCCTCTGTGGTTGAGGAATCCGGGTGTAACTCGCTTCAATCGTCGGCCTTATCTTCACTTACCATCAGGTGAGATGAAGGCTAAGAGTTAACCCGTTAAGGTTAAAAAAAAACCTCCAGCCTATACGTCCCACTGCTGGGTACAGGCCGTCGTAAATGGGAGAAACATATGAGGAGTCAAGTCCAAACTCCTTATGTGTTTAGTAATTAAAATAGAATAAAACTAGAAAAATTTCACGTCCTGAGGCAGGAATCGAAACCGCGACCTTTCGCAATCCGGGCGACTGCTCTGACCACTGAGCCACCCAGGACTTGGGATATCCCTGTGAAATTCTTCTAGTCTATCTGTATTTGCGTTTATGAGCTAACGTCCACCCTACAATGTCGAAATATTCTATTTCAACATCCGAAACGTGTATTTTTACAAATACCTACGATTCGGTTAAGTTGACGTTTGACGGACGGAAATTTTTCTAGTTTTATTCTATTTTAATTACTAAGTAATTTTTCAAACATTTATAATAATGTTAAAATCAAAAATTAAGAATTCCTCATGTGTTTATTTAAAATGCACTTTTAACAAAAATATTTTATCAAGTTCTCCAAACCACCTTGTTTTCCGCTTTTTAAGATATCGACCTTTCATGCTTTAGGTTACAGTCAGACCCCGATCCCTAATCCACAGCTAACTATTATTTTCTACTGACTAGCAATGCACAAGCCTAGTCCCTGTTACTGGGGCGTAAGCGCGTGTTCGTTTTAGCACAGTTTATAGAGTTGGTGAGGTGAGAATCTTTGATCGCCACGGACTTCCTTAGATTTTTAAAAGATGCTTGGGTTGCTCAGACATTAGACAATTAGGATGTTGCCTAAGTTTAAACATGGCTCTTTTTTGTACAAATTAGGAAAATATACGCTGCTGTTACGCAGAAAAACAAAGCAAACATAAAGTATATGGAATATTTTTGAAGTTGCTCTCTGTAGAAATTTAAAATAAAAATATTTATTTTCCAAAATTCATCAAAAATATTAATGATTTAGAGATTAGATTGCTGACATCAATTAAAACAACAACAACTATTATTATGACAACTATGAATAAAAACATACATATTACATAGTTATTATTAATTTTGTTAGTATGCCCAATTGCCCATACATTTCTTAGTAATATAGGAACATGTAACGTCAACTATTCCGTAGATTTTCTATGGAGCGTTTTTAGACGATGCGCCCGCTGCAACACATCAAACAAACCACTGTATCTGTGAAACTATTCATCTTAGACATACTATTTCTTTTGCAATATTTCTTTATGAGTTTTAAACTTCTTGTTTGTGTAATAAAAAAAAGTTGTCAACTACCCTATTGCGTTCACGCAAAGTTTTATTTGCACCGACTTTATTCGAACCTAACTAAAGTGGTCGTCAAAGTCCCCATCAATTTGAACACGATACGACCCTCCGTTTAATCGCGGAGACACGGGCGGCGAGGCGTTACCTGGGCGGGTCACTAATAGTACCAATAACGCAGATCGCTCACTAGGAAGTGGGACCGGTTCCTTGAGAGCCCATCACCATAATATATTACGTTGAGAAACAGTATGTAATCTTTTTTTACTGGTGAAACACAAATACATTTTTGAGACAACTTCAAAATAGGTCTTCCATCGTCAGACTTTTCGAATTCGAAAACTAGGTATTATTTCATTAGAATTTTTACAACTTTATATTACGAAGCGGTATTATCTCGCTGGTCGGTCTGGTCAGAATTGGAAGTGATTTAAATATCACTAAGCATACTAGTAGAGGCTATAATTTTGTGTCGACCACTTGCTGTCTTCAATAGTGTACTCACTCACATTACTACTTCTAACTATTATTATATCTTATTCATTAAAGTAAAAACTTAATTGCGACACAAGACAAGGACGAGTACGTATTTGGTGATACTATTCTATTCTATTCTATTTTTTGTTTGACAATTCCGCCAGTGTCGAGTATTTGGTGATACAGTCGCGATACACTTTTGACATCTCCTGTGCCCTACACTCTTTGCAATAAATGTCATTATTAAATCTCAATAGTGTATACATCATAATGCACGCGACTTTATCTACTTAGTTTCATTTTGTATTAAAATATACCTAAATGGGATACCCAAAATAAGGAACGAGTATTTTATACTTAGCTTTATCGCATACGCATACAGCAGCGTCTGCCGTAAAAGTTGTTGTAAATATCCTACCGATCTTCATTCAAGTATGCATCGACAACTTGTCGCCGTCGACTCACATGTGCCATTTATTATAATACCCCCTTCAGCTGAGAGCCCACAAGGAAGTATATTATTTATATATACGTCATGATTTTATTAATACGTTATGTTCTTAGATCGAGTCAAGACAAAAACAGATAAAATTTAGGTATAAAAGGATATTTTGGGGGCTGGAAGATAAGATTTGTATATAATACTAATAGCGTAAACACAATCATGAAAACAGAAAGCAATAAATTCGTTCAAACTTTAAAACGATTGTAAAATTATAAAGATGTTTCATTTTCGGCTATGAACATGTACACTACATAAAAAAATGTCAAAAAAAGATTAAAACCATTACAAATTATTTTGCGTGATATTTTCGGGCGTTATTAGACAAAAATATTGTGGTGGTGGTTTACCACCACAATATTTTTGTGCATAAATATTTTAAAGCACCCATAAAAAAACTAAAATGGCAGTATAGGAGGCCATATTAAGACATATTTTCTATAATCTATGGCCATATTTTTAAATCGTTCGGAAAAACGTTGGTTAAACTTAGTCTAGGAATATGGAATTATCTATCACGGCTGGGTAGCAATAAAAGCTTTCTGACAAAAAAAAAAAAAGGAATATGGAATTATGGACTCAGTAGTCTGATAGACAGATGAATAAAGTATTTTGATTGCTTCTGTATTTTAACAACGAGGGGTTATTCACAAAACAATAGCAGAAATGATAGCTGTGGATAATCAACCTATTTCGGTTTTAGAAGATGCTGGATTTAAAAAGTTAATGGCTGTCTTTCAATAGTTTCTTGTACCGAATGTTCAGCATTTGAAACGAGTGTCGGCCGAATGCCGAAGTTCGGTTCAAGTTGCCGAAATTCGGCTAAACCGAATGTGAAACGAATTTCGGCCCATCCCTACTTATTTCCATTTCCCTAAATTAAAAACCACTGTACATACTCGTAGCCGGGACTCCATATAAACTTGAAACAACTCCTTTGATAAAAACATTCTTTATAGGTAAGAATATGAAACGATATAGGTAAGTACTTAGTCCTGCTTTCCCTACTGTTTCGGATTGAAGGGAAAGGTAAGAATTACTTAGACATCGATACGGGTTCGAAACCTGGCGAGAAAAAAAATTGTTTTGAAAATAAAAAATAATAAGTAAACTTTTTATGCAACTGTTGTTCTATTTACATTTTCTTTTCAAGAAAAAATAACAGTTTTACTATGGAAAGAATTACCTGTAGTTTACCGGTTTATATCAACAATACATTCGAGTGATGTCTCTGTACCGGCACAAAAAAATGTAGGTACTCTGTGCACAGACTCAGACATACCTACACTGTCGATTCGTCGTTTCGATCGGTCTGAAACGACGGATCGTTACGACGAATTGCGTCGTATATGGTTCCCTTTAGGCCTCAAGGATGACAATGCATGTGTAGCTGGCTTGTCATTATAGAAAATGTATATAAAAAAATATTGCTGGACTGAGAGTAAAAATGTTCTGATAAACTGATAAGTTAAATCATAGCACGGTGACATGACAGCCCAGGGTGTAATGGGCAGACCCCTTTACGTTGAACAGCCCTAATTACTTGAGTCCAATGGTAATAGATTTAATCTTGAGCTCATTGAACATCCACTGTTGCTTTGCTATAGCGTCATTGTAATGTCTTGCCTTGCAACATCGTTGATTTCCTTTCCATTGCTGCGTTAAAGCCTATTGGAGATGCGTGATCAAGGCAATAGTCTCCTGTTTCGGAAAAACCTGTTTTGTTTGTTCTGTTCTGTTTGTACTTTAACAAACTTAAAGGCTATCTCTATCTAATGGCCCGTACCATCTGACCAGCGACATAGGACGACTTTCAAAGAACTATTCTCACGGAAGAGAGGAGTCCTAAGACGACCGAAACAGGCAAAATGCCCACAACATTAGACAAGGAATCAGAAAACCCTATCAACAGGAACTGAAGCCTGGAGGGAGCTCATCTAGGTGTGAGGTCGACGCTCAAGAGTGGAGGCCGCCAGACCACGAGGCCCATATCTGGGCCCATCCTCCCCCCGTTCCGGCTTTGATTCGCGCCAGCAAGCCAGTACCCCTCATATCTCGGGGGCATTCCCCTATCCGCCACCATTTGTGTGGAATGTGAACTGGTGGTGTGTAGACTGTGTAGTGCGTGCGTGGTGCTAAAGGGCTTTAAAAACAAGATGTAGTTCCATAACTTAAGAAAATACTAAAAATCTATTTAAAGTAATCAAAACAATAATTTACACTCGGATTCCTTACTATTTTTAGTCACACTCTTGACCACGTCAATCAAAACCATGTGACCTCGTTCAACTCCTACATAAACACTGTTATCGCTGCTCAACAAAAATAAATATGTACCTATACGAAATAGCCGCGAATTCATAATTTGCTAGGTAGATGATTCCACCCTTCCTTAATAAAAATTTTGACGATTTTCTCCTATTAAATGTCTGTGTCAAAGAAAGGTGGGATACCCATTAACAATGAACGCTGAAAATGGAAGCTGCTTGTCTTGTATATTCTAAAGGTGAAAATAATTATGTAACGATGAACGTTCTGGAAAATTGACCATTTTATAAGTTTCTTCTCCAAACATTTTCCACTCAATAACTTATCGTGTTAGCTTTCGTTTCCCATCCTTACCGGCCTTCTCATTAGTCGATAACTTATATTTCTACGCACGTTTGTAGAAATATTTATAAGCGTATACTGCTTACAGATCAGGTGAAACACTTCGTCATGTGGTCTGTACGTAGCCGTCTGTAAATGATATCTTAGCTTAGACAATTGTTGCTTGTAAGTTTATCCCGTTTACCGTCCGACCGACGCGACGCCCCGCCCGACCTCCGACCGCAGCTCGATCGTGACACTATGCGTTTGCTACACCAGCACTGAAAATGAATACGAACTAAATAATAATAGACAATTATTGCCCATTACTGGAAGCCGTTACTCCACCGAAGGCCGGAGCCGTGTTATTTTGTAAAATTACGGCTTGACAGCAGATAAAATTTGAAAGATTTTAATCTCCAGCCGACGAACACTTACTAATAAATAAAATACAAGTTGCCATTGTGCAGCAGGTAAACATGATATTACAACAAATAGACAAAGACTTGGACATATATATTTGACTGTCTATATTATGGACCTTGCTGATTCTGTCTATATTTGACTGTCTATATTATGGACCTTGCTGATTCTGTTACATAAAGGCGGTTCACAACTTGTATGACTTTATAAAACTTTATTACGCTTGGAAGTTGAAAAATGTTTTTATACTCAGTTAATATATACCTATAGCTAACGTAGTTCACATCACGTAATTCCTAGGTGTATATGTTTAATGACCTAGGCTTGTAGATTTCTAATGGCGAAGTCAGGTCTTATCTTATAAATTAATCACAAGTTAAGTTTTATTCTTAGCTTAAATAGGTAATAACTTTTTCGGTAGAAAACATGATGACATTTTTAATAAAATCTTTGAAAGTTTATATATACGCAATACGCAATTTGAAGTCAAAAAGCATTTAAAACGCACGATGCTCGAAGGAGCTAATCGAAAGGCGAGCCTCGAATTATAACAGCACGCACTAATTTGAATAATGAACAATGTTACCATACAACCGGTTTGATCACGCGAACCCGGGCTGCATTCTGCGGAGGTACGCTTCCTACTGGCTACGTAGTAATTGGAGATAGTCTATAAAGTTAATTATTAATAACAATAACATTAATATCCATAGAAATGTTCTTACCCTTTCGTCCCTTACCAACCTGCCGGCGCATTTTTCCATGATCAATAATCATAAGTTTCATTTGTGAAGTACCCTCATATTAGATACAAACTTCCATTGACCTACAAAACTAATACTGTGGAACTAGTGTTTTTTTTAAAATTACCTATACCAATATGTATACCATTATTTCCATGACGACAACAATTGTAAATGGTAGGTAAGGGCGTTTTCACAATACATATTGTGCGCTTAAATATGAGATAGGTGTTTTAAGTTTCCATATCTAGCTTTATAATTTTACCGATAGATATATTACTTTAACTTCGCACACGCTAATACTTGTAGACTAATGGTTATAGTGGAGAAAAATGGAAATATGGGCATACTTAGACCCTTTTCGATTAGGGCCCAATAGTAAAATATTCGAGTAAATACAGGCTGGTGCCACACCAGCCGGTGCGGTGGTTATACGACAATAAATTAAACCATGGGCTATATTAGTTCATAGAAATGATTTGTAACTTTTAAAAACATCTTATTCATTTGATAATTTCATGACATTTGTATGAAATATGTTATGTACCATTCCCAAATTAGAAACACAGCAATATATTCATTGCCATACTGTTGATATAATTAATAATGGATTATTGTTAAATCTTATAAACACTGTACTACTGTATATTTAATTGCCTAATGTTCTTAGTATTGAGTTGTTTGTCAAGCTTTGATAAAGACCTTATTCTTCTAATTTTCTAATATAAGGTAATTTTGTAAACAGTAATGTTGTTATCACAGGGTCGCGAACTTTCCGCCGCCAGTAGATTTCAATGGCGATCTTTTTCTAACTTCTGAAAACCCTTATCAAGGGTCATGAACTGTTGAATTAGCAATCAACTCTTTGTTCTGTCTTCCAGACTAATAAAAATAACAACATTGTTGTCAAAACCATATATAAGGCAAACATTTCCGATCACGAGTAGAACCTCGGAAGATTTACAAGTGATCTAACTATCAGTATATCCATAATTTAGTCATAGTCCAAATCCTGTAAAATATAATATAGTATTTAATGATTAGAAGGGAATAAAATATTTCTCTTAGTTTTCAAAATACTTTTATTTTGTTGTCTCCGGAACCATAAGGGAGGATATAACATAAAAATTGGTGTCAGAAGTGTGGGATTTAAAACCTGTGTATTCTTCTGCGGAAAGTCGTCACAGGGTGGTTTTTCAACCTTTATTTAAATTTACCCTAATTTCAGATTTGGACATAGATTTGGAAGTAAGCGAGGACAGTACCTGTTCGAGCATTGTGGAAATACGACGCAGCACAGCTGTAGTCACGCCATACCAGCCCGAAGGACAGACTGTACCAGCTTTCCAACAACGCCAACAGTTCAGTGTTCAACCGGAACAGCCCCTGCCATCATATTCGCCAGTAACAACATACTATCCACCAATACCACCACTTGGAGAGGAGTATAGTGCGTCAGTACCACCAAGAGAAGATCAATGGGACGTTTCTGCTTTTTGGCATTACTACCGTGAGTGAATCTGTTGTCTTTGATAAGTTTTAACGTTTGTAAATCTTGCGATTCTCACCACTTTCCTTCCTTCTTGTTTTTCTCTTTTATTACCTTAAGTTTAATTTGTGTCACTTGAAACTTTATAAATTTTAAATTATGTCTGAGGTAGGCTCAAGTGAAACTCTTGCACTCAACATTAATACTTTACTTAAGTTCATTAAACCTTATGATGGTAATAGAGATGATTTAAGTGCATGGCTAGCGAATTGTGATAGAGCTTTCGACTTAGCTGAAGAAAATCAGATTCCTATTTTGTTCGCATATGTACAAAATCAATTATCTGATCGTGCACAATCCACTTGCAGTAATACAGTTTTTAATGCTTGGGATGATTTAAAGGAATTTTTAAAGTCAAGATTTGGTAATAAGAAGCATCAGACTCATTTGCTTATTGATTTACAAAATTGTAAGCAATTACAGAATGAAAATGTGTCACAATATATACATAGAATAGAAACGTGTCTTAAAAGACTTTTATCTTCTATAAAACAATCTTGTACTGATCCTACATTACTTCCGGGACAAGCAGAAAGTACTAATCATCTTGCATTGCAATCATTTTTATTAGGAATAAATCCACAAATTTCTCAGATGTTACGTTCTAGAGAACCATCGACTCTAAATGATGCATTTAATATAGCACTTGAAGAAGAGAAATTTAATATTTTACAATTATCAAAAAACAAATTCTGTAATATTTGCAAAAAACCAGGTCATACCAGTTTTAATTGCCGACGTGCTAATTATCATAATAAATTAAATAAAGTACATCACGTGGAAACACTAAACAAATATCAAAATAATTCATGTCGCTACTGTAAGAAAACGGGACATTTAATTGAAAATTGTTATAAATTGCAAAACAAAAATAAATTTAAGAGTAAACAAAATTCACAAGCAATCAATCGTCAAAATTCTCATCAGGTAGCACATTCTTTAAACTCAACGTCACTCGAGGAAGGTGCCGTTCCGTCGAGTCTGGTAAATGCCATACAGGCACTGTCAGTCTAAGAAATGAAAATATACTTCATATTACAGTTCCCTGTAATGAAGCTTTAAATAATAAAAAATTGACATTTTTAATAGATACCGGTGCGAATATTTCTTTGATTTTATCTAAAAATCTTAAACCAGAAACTTTAGTATATACCCATAATAGAATTACAATCAATGGTATAACTAAATCACAAGAGGATTGTAAAACTCTTGGCTATACGTATCTTAATTTAAAATTCACATCTACTTTATTTAATCACAAATTTCATGTCATACACGATGAATCAAATATAACTTTAAATTATGATGGAATTTTAGGAAATGACTTTTTAATAAATTATAACGCGCAAATTAATTTAAAGGATAAAACTATTAACTTTTCTAAGCCTTTTGAAGGTAGTAAACAGGAAAAAACAACTCTTAATCTACTTAGAAAGGATAATGAATTAGAATCATTTCTTTATAAAATCAAACCAAGAAGTGAAACGCTAGTAAAAGCGAATATTTTAAATCCACAAATAAAAGAAGGACTTATAGAAAATACAAAAATTCTAGATGGCGTATTTATGTCTAACTCAATTACAAGAGTAGACAGTAAAAATCAAGCGTATGTTTCTATATTAAATACTCTTGAAAAAGAGGTTATTATTAAACGACTCGATGTAGTCTTAGAGCCTTTGTGTTCTTTTGAGGAAGACAGTACTCTCAGTAACTGTGAACCTATTTGTAGCAACACCTCTGGTGTTTGTGATTCTTTTTATATTAACAACACTTCGCGTGATTGTGAAATTTTACATACGTGTTCTTCAAATGACTATTGTTGCGGTACTTCGAGTATTTGCAAATTATTTCATTTTAATGCCAATCTTAAGCCTTCTAATGATAATAAAAATAGTGAAAGAAATTCAAGACTTTTTAACGAATTAAGAATGGATCATTTAAACGGGGAAGAAAAAGATTCCTTAATAAAAATTTGTAAGAGATATAATGATATTTTCTTTCTTGAAGGTGATCATTTAACTTGCACCAACGTTTTAAAACATGAAATTGTTACTGAATCAAATCAGCCTATACAAAGTAAAACGTATCGATACCCAGAAATACATAAGGAAGAAGTAAATTCTCAAATAAATAAAATGTTGAAACAGGGAATAATTAAAACATCGACCAGCCCCTGGTCGTCTCCTTTATGGGTAGTTCCCAAGAAACAAGATGCCTCTGGAAAAGTTAAATGGCGTGTTGTTATTGACTATCGTAAATTAAATAATGTTACTATAGGTGATGCTTATCCACTTCCTAACATAAGTGAAATTCTAGATCAGCTAGGACATTCAAAGTACTTCACCACATTAGATTTAGCTAGTGGTTTTCACCAGATAGAAATGGATGCTAAAGATATTCCCAAAACTGCTTTTTCTACTCCACAAGGACTTTTTGAGTACGTTAGAATGCCATTTGGTTTAAAAAATGCTCCAGCAACTTTCCAAAGATTAATGAATAATGTTTTAAGTGGTATCAATGGACTTTATTGTTTCGTCTATTTGGATGACATAGTTGTATATGCAAATTCTCTTCAAGATCATACCAATAAATTGGAAGCAGTCTTTGAGAAGTTGAAACTAAATAATCTAAAACTGCAACCCGATAAATGTGAATTTATGAGACGTGAAGTTGCATATTTGGGACATGTAATTTCTGATAGAGGTGTAGCACCAGATCCGAATAAAACTAAAGTAATTAATGAATTTCCTATACCTAGAAATCCGAAAGAAATAAAATCTTTCTTAGGTTTGGTAGGATATTATCGTCGTTTTATTGAGAATTTCTCTAAAATATCAAAACCACTTACTAAATTATTAAAGATAAATACACCATTTGTGTGGGGAGAAGAACAACAGATTGCATTTGATAAAATGCGTAAAATATTAATATCACCGAAAATATTGCAATATCCTGATTTTTCAAAAGAATTTATTCTTACCACTGATGCTAGCAATTTTGCTATAGGCGCAATATTAAGTCAAGGAGAAATCGGAAAAGACTTACCAATCGCTTATGCTTCTCGTACTTTAAATCAAGCTGAAGGAAATTATAATACTACAGAAAAAGAACTGTTAGCTATTAAATGGGGAATTCAATACTTTAGACCATATTTATATGGCAGACATTTTAAAATAGTTACAGACCATAGACCATTGACGTGGTTATTTAACGTAAAAGATCCAGGTAGTAAATTAATAAGATGGCGTCTGCAACTTGAAGAATTTGATTACGAGATTATACACAAACCAGGTCGTGTAAATTCAAATGTAGATTGTTTGTCTAGAATTACTATAAATACGTTAACTTCTGAAACTCAATCAGAAACTTATAGTGATTTTCAAAATTTCTTCGATACCCGGCAAGAATTTTGCATAGAAGATTTCCAGGAAACTGACGATATCCTATTTAATGATAAACATGATAATATTGCATATATTACAAATGTAACTCTTGATGAAGAAAATCTATTTGGAATTGAAGCGTTTAGTAAAAGTAATAACATTGAGGAACTTATGATGAGACAAAAGGAATTGTATCAAATATTAAAATCCAGATGTAATAAACAAACGATATACCACTGTATTGCAAAACAAAATCATTATGATAAACTAACTCTTAAAGATTTATTTTATACACTTAGAAATCTACGTAATGAACTATTAAAAGATAACGTTAACTCAATTTATTTACCTAATTTCAAAGATCCCTTTTGTTCGTTGCATTATGACAGAATAAAACAAATGATATTTTACGTTTTCCGAAATCTTAAAATTAAAATTAGGATGTGCCATAATAAAATTACAAACCCTGAAATTTCATTAATTCCGATCATTCTTAAAGAAAATCATAATACTACTACTTCCGGACATAATGGCATAGTCAAAATGTATTTTAGGATAAAATCTAAATATACGTGGCCGAATATGAAAAAGGATATAATTGAGTATGTAAATAATTGTAAATCATGCCAATTAAATAAAACTGTCAGGAAAAAGAACAAATCACCGATGATAATAACAACTACTTCTACTACAGCTTTTGAAAGAATAGCAATGGACATTGTAGGTCCCTTACCAATATCTTGTAATGGTAATAGATTTATTTTAACAATTCAAGATGACTTAACTAAATTTTCACAAGCTTTTCCCTTACCCTCACATGAAGCTCATACTGTAGCTGACAAACTAATTCTTTTTATTTCATATTTTGGTGTGCCTAAATCCATTTTAAGTGATCAAGGTTCAGAATTTATGTCTAACTTATTAAAAGATCTTTCAAAACTTTTTAAAATAAGGAAACTTACTTCTACTGCATATCATCCACAAACTAATGGTGCCCTGGAAAGAAGTCATTCCACTCTAAAGGATTACCTAAAACAATTTGTATCGAATGATTTAAATGATTGGGATAAATACATTCCACTCGCAATGTTTTGTTATAATACCAGCGTTCATTCCAGTAGTCGTTTCACACCTTACGAACTTGTTTATGGACAGAAACCTTTACTTCCATCATCTATAAATGAAAATGAAAATGAATCTAGTTATGATAATTACGTTAAAAATTTAAAATACAAGCTTACCAAGATTCAAGCTTTAGCTCGTCAAAATTTAATAAAAAATAAAGAAATATCAAAAATTCGATATGATACTAAACTTAAAGTACCAAATTACCAGTTGGGAGATTATGTGTTATTGTCTTCAAAATCAAATAATAAACTTAAATCATTGTGGAAAGGACCATATGAAATTATAGCTATTGATAAAGTTAATGTAACATTAAGGACTAAAAATGGTAAACATGAAAAGGTTCACCTTAACAGAATTAGACCTGCATCTAAAAATTTTGTGAAATTACCTAAATCACGATCCACTTTTTCAGGTTATGGATTACGTTCCAAGTCTCACCCACCGAATCGATAGAAATAACTACCATCACTAATGGATCCGGTTTATATTTCGATCGCATAGGATCATTAAAAATCCATGTCGATGATTGGAAACTTGTAACTTTTAAAGATATTGGAAATATTCCAAAAGCTATTAGGTTATATGAATCGAGATGTAAGTTTACAGTTGTACATTGTAAGGATTTAGAAGAAATTAGTTCTAGTTTAAAATGTAAGAAACGTTTAGCTCTCGCCGAGAAAAGTTTAGATAAAATAGTTTCTCTTTATGAGTCATTAGCTCATTTAACAAGTACAGGACGTTCTAAACGAGGATGGTTCGACGGTCTTGGTTCATTATTAAAAACGGTTTTTGGAACACTCGATAATGATGATGCAATTTATTATGATAACGTTATTAATAAAGTTTTGGATGATGATAAAGAATTATATTCTATTATGAAAAATCAAGTTCAAGTAACTCAATCCGCTATTCAAAATTTTAACAACACCATAAGGAAATTGAATCAAAATGAAGAAGCTTTAGACAAAAACTTTTTAGCTCTTAAAAGTTTTATTGATAATATTTCCTCTAATATCTCTATAGTAGATGTTCGATCCACTCTTAACACACATTTTGCTATACTAAGCTCAATGGCTGAAACCTTGATTGAAGAAATAAACTTAATAGTAAACTCCATTCTTTTTGCTAAACAAAATATATTACACCCAAGTATTATCTCTCCTAAGGAAATATACAATGAAATTACTAGTAATATGAAAATTTTAAAGCAACATAAAGAATTTCCAGTACCTCTTAATCTGGATGATATACATTTACTTATTGACGCCTCTACCCTTGATGTCTTCTACATAAATTTTAAATTGGTTTTTATTTTGAATATTCCTTTGGTAACACCCCAGGAATTTGAACTGTATCACGTTTTTCCACTTCCAGTTCCTCATTCTTTTCAGGACTTAACTTACTCTCTTGTTCAACCAAGTAAAAGATATATTGGTATTACAACCAACCGACATTCTTATATTCAATTTAATAACTTAGGTCAATGCAAAAAACTTTCTAAAGAACATTATATCTGCAATGACATAAATGAATATTCAGCTATATCAAATCCATCTTGTGAATCTCTTTTGATTACTAAAGTACTAAAACAACTACCAAAAGAATGTATAACTAAATTTCTTTACGGAAATGTTGAGATATGGCAAAGACTAACTAATAATCGTTGGATATTTATATATTCTAAACCAACTAAAATTACTATCGATTGTTCAACTAAAGATTTAAAAGATTATGAACTCTCTTCTGTAGGCATAATAACTTTAGATAAAGACTGCAAAGGTTATGCAAATCTCATTCAAATCACAGCAACCAGTGAAATAATAACTAATTATACTTCACCCAAAATTGATATTGATTTAAATCAAGACGATTGTTGTAACCGCATAAAACTTAATGAAAGTAAACCACTTTTTACTCCTTTTCATATAAATAATATTCAACTAGATGATTTAAATTTGGCCTCAGTCAAATTACATTCAATTGAAGAACGAATAAAGACGAAGGAACAAACACAGTATGACTTAAGAAGTAATTTTCATGTTCCTTATCTCTTATATTCAATTTGTGGACTTGTAGTTATTTATTTGTTATGGAGATTATGTAAAATCTATAAAGGTAAAAGAAATAGAGTCTCTGATGAAACACATCCAAAACCTGACGGATGTTGCATACAAATTTACAATCAATGTTTTTCGAGACGCAATACAGGAAGTGTTTTTGAACCGCGAATTGAAATGAGTGATCTTACGAATATAGAAAGGCCTATGCCTTCATCTCGTACTCCTTTAAGAGTCACTAGAAGTCCTAGTACAGAAACGAAATATACTTATAATTTAAATAATTAAATTTATATAGTTTCAAGGAAATAATATTAAGATCTTTATGGTTCGTTATAAATAAGAGTAAATGTACCTAATTTTTTTTTTATTTTTACCTAATTACTAATTTTACTTAATTTACCCAAATACTATTTTTACTTAATTTGTAATTATCTAAGTATAGTAAGATAATTATAATTAACTTTAAGAAATGTTTAAATTTAATACGTCTTTTACTATCCTTTAGGTTAAGATCATTGTACTATATTAAATTTTGCTGTTCTGGTATTGTCTTTGTCTATCCCCTAATTATAAAACCTATAATTATAAAATTTCACCAACGAATAGGTTGAAAACTATGCTGTATTAATGATTTGTTCAACTAAACAAATTAGTACCTATTGTTTAGTTTTAAGGAGGGAGATGTTATGTACCATTCCCAAATTAGAAACACAGCAATATATTCATTGCCATACTGTTGATATAATTAATAATGGATTATTGTTAAATCTTATAAACACTGTACTACTGTATATTTAATTGCCTAATGTTCTTAGTATTGAGTTGTTTGTCAAGCTTTGATAAAGACCTTATTCTTCTAATTTTCTAATATAAGGTAATTTTGTAAACAGTAATGTTGTTATCACAGGGTCGCGAACTTTCCGCCGCCAGTAGATTTCAATGGCGATCTTTTTCTAACTTCTGAAAACCCTTATCAAGGGTCATGAACTGTTGAATTAGCAATCAACTCTTTGTTCTGTCTTCCAGACTAATAAAAATAACAACATTGTTGTCAAAACCATATATAAGGCAAACATTTCCGATCACGAGTAGAACCTCGGAAGATTTACAAGTGATCTAACTATCAGTATATCCATAATTTAGTCATAGTCCAAATCCTGTAAAATATAATATAGTATTTAATGATTAGAAGGGAATAAAATATTTCTCTTAGTTTTCAAAATACTTTTATTTTGTTGTCTCCGGAACCATAAGGGAGGATATAACAAATAATATAAAATTGGCTGCAATTATTTCATAGAAATGTCATGAAATTGTAGACATATATTTATTTTATAAAATCAGTACCTACTTTGCTAATAAAATCATATAGTGCTAAGGAATACCGGTTGTTAGGAACAAACTTGGCCAGAGTGGTTCTCCTGGCTTACGACCTGGGAGCTGCCCTATAAATGTGCCACTAAACTCCTCATCTGGATTGATGGCAAAAAGCTATTATCTTCTTACCGGTAAGACTTTGCATACTTAAAAGGAGATGTTTTATATCCGGCCCGGTATATGTACACTGTCTTACAAAATCAAGAAAAATCTCCTGATTCCGGGAAAAATACTAATAATTGGTTTTCATGCATGGTTTGTTCGTACAAAAGTTGAAATTTTTCGGGCGGGCGACATAGAAGCTAACTAAACGTCAACAAAGTGACATAACGCGCCATGATAAATATTTGGCGGTGTTGCAGTTTTTTCTATAAAAAATCTTGTTTTGTACCACGCAACAAAGCAAATAAAAGGAAAACGGACAAATGAACACTGTTCTGCATATTTTTTACCTATTTTTAGTATAGTGTACATCGACCTGGACGGGTCTCCATACCTTTATGAAACATCACTTATAATTAAAATGAAAAACATTCATAAAAACTTGCATCAACAAAAAGTCATGCTTACATTAGATAGGCATACTTACACAGTAGCTAGCGCATATCAATTTTAGCTAAACTTAAAGCTAAAAAATATTTTAAATCTACCTCCTTATTTTTATTAAACAGTTTGATGAACTGAACTTTTTCGACACTAGAAATCAAAACGAAGAATGAATGCTATGTTGTTTTCTTATAATGTCCAAGCCTTTTTTTCGGGGAGAAATCTAATTGCAGACTTAAGGTCTTCGCACATTACACCGACTCAACGCTGACTCCACTCCAACTCAACTGGCAACACAGTATGGCATTGAAATGTAAGCTTTATGTTGTGTTACTTAAGAGTGTATTTGGCAACTTGTAAGTTGGAAGTATACGACGCGTGTACCACGCGTGGTCCACGCGTTGTTCACCTATTGACTGTCACCGATCCGTTTGCCCCTCGTTGTCGACGCATCGGGCACGAGTCGACAATGTGCTTACGGCTAGCTGGCGACGCGTAGCCAACGCACCCGTTGTTATACTGTTGGAATAAATAGATCGAGCTAGTTGACAACGCGCTTCCTACTCGTTGACGAACACATTCACCACTCATTGACGCCAATTTGTCCACTGGTGACCGACGCGTTGATCGCCTAGTTGACGACTCGTTGATACCGAATCGATAGTTCTAGTTGGAAGGGTGTTGGATTGGTGTTGAGTCGGTGTAATGTGCGAAGACCTTTACCCGCTGCAGCGCTGGCTAGGCGACGACAGGCGTGTGTGTATACCCACTAAAACTCCCCGGTAACTCCACTGCCCTTCGCGGGGGTAGCCTATAGCAATTTCACCAGAAGAATCAGTTTATCATAAAAATTTGGGCAGTAGTGGGCACTAGGCACCAAATAAGAATGAACCAAAAAGCGTTAGGCGAATTAAATAGATAACAATACATCACTATGGCGATGCTTTTTTTCTCCTATCGCCGCCGATTGAAACACGCAGAGTTACATAATTTAAGAACAAAAGGGTCCCAAAAAAACGAGTCGCCTGTAGAGTCGGCCACGAAACAAAGGCACCATTCGCCAAGTTATGTTTTATAAGTTCTGTCCAAAGTGGGCCTGCTCGTTTGAGCTGCCACATAAATTGCCCGGGAAAGAAAACAATAAGAACTGACATTTATGCCTTTTTTGTGTAGCGAAATAGTCGACCGGTTGTGGGTTATGTAAGTTTTTATTTTTTGGCTAATACACTGATTGAGTTTTGTTTGAATCGAAATGGAAAATAAATCTGTAACATTGGTAAGAATAAATAAACAAACGTAGTAAGTAAATCAGAAATAACATCAGAAACGTTTACTAAGTAAGTACAACAGATTAGATAAATAATTATAAGTACCTACATAGTATTGCGTATATTGTTATTACGTCTGTCATCATTTTGTAAACAGGAATAAAAACCGGATCAGTGCAAGTTTGACGCAGGCACCGAGGGTTCCGTTCAAACTTGCATGTAGAAGATAAAATGGATAATAACTCTGGAGATAAAAAATCATCTCGCATACATCGATTTACGTCACTCTCAATTCTTCAACTGCAAATGTAAATGTCAACAAAAAAAAATGTAAATCTCAATTCTGCAACTGCAAATGTAAAATCCACTTTATAATTTTTTGGTCTTTTTCTTTTTGTGTTGTTGCTTCTTGCCTTTCATTATTCTAGGTCACTTGATCTTTGCGAGTTTCGAAATATGTTTCTTCTAGTTCCGTTTTTGAAATTGTTGTTTGTCAAATGACCGTAAACCTCAATATTTGATACTAATTTCAACTTAATTAATACTCCAAGCAATCCTGACAAAAAGTCATCTTGCACACTTGACAGATAGACAGACGAATATCAAAGTTAACCTAAAAGGGTTCCTTTTTTATTTTTGAGGTATACCCTAATAAACAACAACAACAGCACACGTCCGTAAATAATTTGCATAATTACAAAAATGTTGATACAACTATATTTTCCTTTTCCAGGAAACTGACCTCAGACTTAAATATAAACAAAATGATACCGTGAACCGAAACTAGCGGTTTTGTTTTCGCTTTCGATGAGATAAAGCAACGTAATAATAGTGAGTTTATCGTTCTCGACACCATTAATTAATATTGCTCTTATCGTTTCAAAGTGGGTTGCAGTCGTTACTTATTAAAGAACCATTTATTTATTTCCATCGTAATTATTTGTGACCGGCACTACCTAGTTTCCTTTTAGTAATTTGTAGTAGCACTAATAATGTCCCACCGGAAATTGTTATCGGCTTCAATTTGTTGTTTTTATAAATTTTTATGACAAAATAACTAAAGTATTCAAAATGAAAAAAAAACCTTACGCAATCAATTTTATAACTATAATTCAACTTAATAACTACATATATTGTGAGAGACTGGCGCCCGTACTAGGACAACCTGTGTTACAGATTACCAGGCTTTCACCACCTCACATTAGATAATTTAAAGATATTTTCACAAAAAGAGCTAATTTTAACAATTGTTTAGATAGCTATCATAATTAAGCATTTTTTTAAATAATCGATGAAATCAGAACAATTGAATAGTTGCATGCAAATGTGTGTGTGTGTGTATGTTTGAAATTATGAGCTATTTGCCTTAGTTCAGAGTATGAAGTCAATCAAACATAATATCATAATAATTATCAAACATTGTACTATAATTTACGGTTTTAGGTGGTGTTTATTATTCGTAAGTTCTTTTTTTTTCATTGCCACGTTTTAAGCTTTGTAAATATTAGGTTAATTCTAGTTAAATTATCTTAATTTTGTCAATATATATCATAGTAAATACATTTATTAGAAATATAAAAAAAAATACAGGCTAGGGGGCTTTAATAAATGTGCCAAATTTCATGTAAGTATGTAGACTAAATAGTTCACGAGTTGTGAAAGGGTCAAAAAGTCAAAAGCAGCTCGAAATGGTTTGTGTAATTTGCCAGTTCCTTTTTTTGAACTTCCTTTATGCTAAGGACCAAAATAAGGCTCCTCTTAATTGAAAATGGAGCTCTCTAATGTCGATGATTTAATAATTTTCGAGTGCAAGTTAATAATATTCATACACTCACACCTATTATCTAGCCCAAAGTAAGCATCATTAAGAGCTTGTGTTATGGATACTAGATAACGGAGAAATACTGATAATAATATGTATATAAATACTTATTAAAAATAAACTAAATAAACATGTAAACATCCATGACTCGTAAACAAATGCCATCATACAAACATTTGCTCCTACCGGGATTTGACCGAGTAACCTGTATAGCAAGGGGTACAGACCACTCGGCCAGTCGGTCGTCAAAAAAATAATAATTAAACAATGGTCTGTTGTATTTATGATGACAGGTAAATGCCGCTGCTGTTTCACGCTATAATGAAACTGAACTTTTCGTCTAAGAACATACAGCGTGTTCCAGAAGTCCGAAATAAAATTAAAGGGGGTAGTTTTGTTTCTTGTCAAGAGTTACCTTTTAAAGTTTGACATCTTTCACACAAACTTTTATTTCCCAATTCAATCAATAAAAACATTGTCCTACACGCGACAACCCTAAAAATGAGTATTGTTGTGTATCATACTACACACTACAGTAGCCCTAGTAGTTACGAACATTTTTAAATTTCGAATCGCTTTAAAATACGCTTAAAATTTTAAACAAAAGCCAGACAAATGCTAACATAACTACACGATATGATGGCGATTCGAAATTTAAAAGTTTTCGTGCTAGAGGTACAGTAATACCACACACAAACAAATCCCGCAGAAATACTATGATATCGACCCCCCGCAACCCCAGCATTCCATTCCTGAATTATGTAACACCCGGTATACACTAACGCGAACTTTCATTGTGAAACATCAATGTAGGTAAGTACCTACGTAAAAACACTGATGATTTAATCCGTCGGCAACTCGGTACTAGTCATTTGAGGAAGCGTATAAAGGGGAACTCAGCTGCGGACTCATCCATACATTACATTATATCTAACCTGTGTCCACGCTAATATTATCAATGCGTAAGTAACTTTGTCTGTCTGTCTATTACATTTTGACTCCTGAGTTTTTCATAAGTCACCCGGGCGTTTGTCAGGGTATCCGCTCTCCTTTAGGTGGGCCATGCGGCCCACCTGATGGAGAGTTGCCACTTTAGTGGTATTATCAGCATAACACGTTTACAAAAATTCTCTTCGATTCTGGATTAATTAGGTAGTTATGCGCATCCTGTGATCGGCCACTCCATAAGGAAGTGCTACTCGCTACAGGATGTGCAGAACTAATTGAAGTCCTGGCTCGACCTCCGTGATTAAAAGTATTAAAACTTACACATGTTATTACTAATTTATTCCCTTGTTAGTTTCATAATAATTTCTTTTCAAGATTATTATAATAATCTGAGGGTCGTTCGCATTTTTATGCCTTGTAGATAAAAGTAGCAAAAAAAAATTGTGGCTATGATATCATAAAATATAAGTTACTACTATACAAAATTATTGTGCCCTCTCTTATTTTTGACTATACCTCAAGAAAAAAAACCTAGTTCTTAAAATAGACAAAAAGATCTAGAATATTCATATTTTTTTTAACATAATACATACTTAATATTAATGTTTGAAAATATTAGAAAAGTATCTCAATAAGAAAAAATATGTCGACCTTTCACAAAAATAATCTAGATCTTACTTGGGATAATCCTATAAATTCTAGTCTTCCTGTTTTGTCATTATGCTGAAGTCTGCCTTCACAACATCGAATTATTGTCAACACCCGACAATACTCGTGTATTTCATTTCCCGAAATAATGAACGAATTCTAGAAATAAAATACAGATTTATTTTGAACTTTAGAACAAACTTACTGATAAATTAATAAGAACAGTCTGGTAAAACGTGAAATAAAAAAAAATTAAAACCGACTTAAAAAAATTTAAACGGATAAAATTATTAAAGGAGGATGTCAATTTTTGCCCCAACCCAAGTTTAATGTCCAATAAAACAAAATTTCCAATAATGCCTCATAAATAGAAAGATTATTTTTGGAAATAGTTTGAGTTAATATAAAGCTAAGGTTTTGTTGACAACATAAATAAAATCTTCAAAAATCTTTCATTCCGGAATTGTAATATTTTGCCATGAAAACCATTGACCGGAGCGTTTTGTTTCATAGAAAACAAATACATTTTTATGTTTAGAAAACCATAAAAGGTATTTTAATGTATTTATCATTATTTTTTCATATTATTATTGTTTTATTACAATAAAGATGACTAATAATTAAATACAGTTAATTGGATTGAACAAGTTTATTACCTAGGAAGAAAATAACAAAACGCACGTTGACAGATGACATACATTGCTAGTGTTGACTGTTATTACAATTCAGTTTTCTTTTACGTATATCTCAGAAATCGCATCTTTAACCAAAAATGTATTGGTATGTAATGATACTTTGTCTTAATAATATCTCATTGCGCCCTAAATTACTTTTGGACGTGTCAGTTTTTAGGTGGGGCAAGGCTTCATACTAAGATTAGCATCCTCCTTTAAGTATGTACTCATCACCTAGAAACATATTTTTTTGGAGACGGTGCTTCACGTTCTATTATTTCTAGAAACAACTTAGCACCAACTCCAAAAAATATGTTTCTAGGTGATAAGTAAATTTATTTATTTTATCCTTTTCAGTTTTTTGAAGTCAGTTTTAATTTTTGTTTAAAATTTTTTTTTCATTATTATTAGTGTTAAATTTCTAACGTCAAAGCTAGATGGGTGACCGTCAGCTTACATTGTTTCCTGCTATCGTATAGTTTCACTAAAAAGTCATAGGAAAGAAAAAATCCGCAATTTGGCATATACTTACTTAGATGATTTTCTCATTTCAGATTTTTGATTTAAAAAACCAAACTAGGCAACTGATTTTGTAAAAAAAAATTATAGGACCAAATGGCAACTATTCCGCATCGAACAAAAAAAAACACGTAAATCGGATCAGAAATCTCGGCGTCATCGGTGTACATACATAGAAAAAAACATTCCGACCGAATTGAGAACCTCCTCGTTTATGAAGTCGGTTAAAAAATTATAATAACTTCATAAAATTACAATGACAATTAATTGATAAGAGTGGCTCCCCCTGCGGACGTAGGGTGCAGCAGCGAGTCGAGGTGACTGATATGCTATCAGGCGAGGCTGGTACGATATTCTGTGAATGCGTTATGCCCTTGCCGATGCTCATTATTAAAGCGAGCGTTATAAAGTAAATACGAAAACTAGAAGAAACTCCTACCAAGTCTTCAGTAGCTCATTATTAAAGCGAGCGTTATAAATAAAGTACTTAATTACGAAAACTAGAAGAAACTCCTACCAAGTCTTCAGTAGCTCTGTGGTTAGACCAGGGGCCTTACCACCATCTTTATAAAAGCGATTCATATTCCGCTCGGTTCAGTATTGGTTCCTGAACTGCATCGCTGCCATAGCGTCGTAGTACGAATTAACGATTCTACTCAGTTTAGGTCCTAAACTGGATCGCGATAAAAGATGATGGTACGGGTGCAGTACGGATTGAAAAGAAAAACGTGGTTATACGAGCTATATTATATAATAAATAAGGCTCTCTAAAGTAAACATTTGCTAACTGAAAGCCTGATATAATTACAGATAAGGAATCTATCAATAATACCTAAATATGTAAACATAAATGGAAGGCAGTTATCTAATTTTATAACTGTATGTATTTGAAGTACAGAACATTATATCCATACTAAAATTATAAATGAAAAAGTGTGCATGTCTGTCTGTCTGTTACCTCTTCATGCTGAAACTGCTGAACCGACTTAGATAAAACTTGGTATATAGACAGATAGTTTCAGTCCCGTAAAAGAACATAGAATAGTTTTTACCACAGATATCATTCTTATGCTTTAAGGAGGTGAAATAGGGAAGGTGAAAGTTTGTATGGCGAATCAATAACCGCTAAACCGATTTAGATAAAATTTGGTACAGAGATAGTTTGAGACGTTGGGAAGGACATAGGATACATTTTAGTGCAATAGCCGACATCCACGCGGGCGGCTTCTACTTTATACTATATATTATTTGGTCTTTGAATAGATTAATATTGGGCAGACGATGCACATTCATCGCTCTCAATTGATCGCAAAATAACGTTGTATGAACCCAATGTAAGAACTTCATTGACATCAATAATATTTCAAGTGACTAATGAGCACTAGTTTA
The DNA here is from genome assembly GCA_947347705.1 of Nymphula nitidulata. NCBI lineage: Eukaryota > Metazoa > Arthropoda > Insecta > Lepidoptera > Crambidae > Nymphula > Nymphula nitidulata. The sequence goes on from OX374631.1 coordinate 10,615,260, forward strand.
TTTTGAGAGTTAAACTTGTTGTTGTACAACTTGTACAACCTATTTCCAGAATAAAACATACTTTGCCACCTTCTTAACTAGAGCCTTAATGGACAAAAACCTTATTCACGGCAGCCGCAATAATGCTGCATGGTCATCTCGCTGTCCACTGGTGGAACACATGTGCCAATTGACCAAATCTTGTTGAGTTATCAAATACTGATATATTTATGGCCTTCATTATTTGTTACTTATATTCAAGGATCTTTTCATTACATCAAGACCCAGGCCACTGCTAGGCACAGGCCTTCCTACATGGGAGAAACAAATGAGAATTTTGGGCCATTACACCACCCCGCTGGCCCAAAGCGGGGTGGTTTAAAGCGGTAGCAGTAACAACCGGGACCAAACGGCTTAACGTGCCTTTCGAAGGACGGAGGAGCTCGAGATTTTGATCGACCCATCCCTGCATCGACCCTGGCAAAGTGCTTTATTTTCGATATATATATTTTTTTCATATTGAAAAGTATATTTATAACAAAAAAGGAAACCGCAATTGAAATTACGTTTGTAAATAGCTTTTAATTATAGTCGAATTTATAGTGCAGACACTATAGCAATGTGCTGTTCAAGAACTGCTGTTCAGAAACAAGAAGATCGTGTCGTGTCACACAATACTTACTCTGGCCATAAATACTGTTACAATTAAAAATAAACAAAATATTACATTTGAATTTGGAATGTGTCATTTTTGTATGATTGTTCATTGCGTTTTCTCATTTTGGCGCATTGGTCAAAGCAGTAAGGGAAAGAATTCGAAGAAATCCTGTCCGAAAGAAAAAGATTTCATCTCGGGAGATGAAGATAGCACCTAGAACCATGTCGCGTATTTTAAAAGATGACTTAGGTCTTGCAGCCTATAAGAGACGTACGGGTCATTTCTTATCTGATAATTTAAAAAAGTATAGGGTGGTAAAGTCGAAACAACTACTGAAGCGGTACGCAAAGGCAGGTCACAGAAAAATTTTGTTTACGGATGAGAAATTTTTACAATTGAGCAACATTTGAACAAACAAAATTACCATATTTATGCTCAAAGCTCTAAGTAAGCTTCCCAATTAGTCAACAGAGTGCAACGTGGGCACTATCCGACTTCAGTGATGGTTTGGTGGGGTATTAGCTATGAAGGAGTGACTAAGCCATAATTTTGTGACAAAGGTATCAAAACATCGGCACAAGTATATCAAGATACCATTCTTGAGAAGGTAGTGAAGCCCCTTAACAACACCATGTTCAATAACCAAAAATGGTCCTTCCAGCACGACTCGGCGCCGGGTCATAAAGCTCAGTCTACGCAATCTTGCTTGGAAAAGAACGTTTCGGACTTCATCAGAGCTGAAGACTGGCCGTCGTCTAGTCCCGATGTTAATCCGCTGGATTATGATTTATGGTCAGTTTTAAAGAGTACGGCTTGCTCTTAACGCCATGATAATTTGGAGTCACTAAAACAATCCGTACGATTGGCAGTGAAGAATTTTTCCATGGAAAGAGTGCGTGCTTCTATTGATAACTGGCCTCAACGTTTAAAGGACTGTATTGCAGCCAATGGAGATCACTTCGAATAAGCTTTTTATATTTTAAATTGTTTTATATTTATGTATTAAACTAACACACTGTAAAAGTAATAATGTTATTTGCAATAGAATTTTATTTTCGTTTCAGTACCTATTTATGTCAAGACTAGGTATAGACTATTCACTAAGGCCAGTATGGTCAACCCTTCATCTCGCACTCCACGTATACGATTGCTCTGTCCAGACTCTAAACGACCTTCGTCCTACATACCTTTGTATTTCACCTAATATAGCATTCATTACATCATGTACTTATCTACCTAATAATATCACCTAAAAAAATTTAAGGAACATTTATCGTAACAACTATCAAAAATTCATAGAATGTTTAAAATAAAATTAAAGAAAATAATAATGGTGACTATTGATTCATTACAAAGTTTGACGAGCAAAAAATCACAGCTGTTACATACAAGCGCGACACAGATAATGCACACTTTTATCTAAAAGATATTTATAGTACACAGTATACTGACATTATTTACTTTTTACTTTCAATAAAACAAAGTTTATCTGCACTTTACTTGCGTTTCTAATAAAACTGAAAAGACTTCTTAATAGAACTAAGAGAAAACGATTTAACAAATTGAAATAATAAGTTTTTTAAATCAATTTATTAAATGGCTATAAAATCTTGAAGTGTTCTTGTAAGTCTTAATAATAAAAACATATAGGACGGCGAACGACTCCTGTCTCGATTCTTGAGTAGAATAACACAATGGGAGTGTCAATCGTAGTCTCAGGCGCAGCGGCCGCTAGTAGACTCCAAATTGCCCATCAATTGACCCCACTGGAGTAAGGCGCCAGTTCTAGTATTGTGTAGGGCTGACAAACCTTGGATATAAACCCCACCAATAATGGTGATATTTTTTTTACGGCTAGAAAGTTTAGCGATTTTACTGTTCCATTGCTAAACTTATCTACTGTAAGTCCTATAAAATGAAGTAAATACACCAAAACTGAAAACCTAAAAATGAATTAGTTGCTTTGTCAGCGTACAAAATATGTATATTTAAATGGAAAGTACCTAGGTACCAATCACACCCATCAGAATTTCACATCAGAGATTAATGTAAGATTATTCATATTTTAGTGAGTCAATGCCGAAGAAGTTTTGTAATATACTCAACACTCAACCCTACCTACATGTCATAACGACCTTGATTTTGAATTGGGCAGATGATATCGTGATATTCTATTCACACTATTAACTCTTTATTTTAGTCCGCTCTTTCTACTTACCATCAGGTGGAGTCATTTGCAGTATCTTTAATGTAAGTTTTATGTACTTAATCAATTAAGTACGTTCATCAAATAGACGATATAAATAAATATTGTTTATGTGTTTCCATAATAATGCTTATTGAATACCTATATCAAACTCGATTTTAAATTTGTTTCGTAAAGGTCTACTTGCGACTGCGCCTACATTCTTGCGAATCACACAGCAGTCTATCTTGTACCCGGATATGAAAGTTATGTAGGTATTGTTAATTTGTTTGTATGCAAATGAACTAGTGTTAAGAATAAATAGGAATTATTGTAGCCTTGTAAGTATTTAACTTCTTGTTAGTATATTTATGACTTATAATTTTTCATACTACGCGGCATTATGAACCAGTTCTAGTTACCGTAGCCTATGGACGCTTGCAACAACAGGAGTATCTCTCGCGCAATATCCTATAAATACTACATCACGCCCTTCTTGAAGAACCCTTCTCTGTAATGTAGATACTGTAATGTAATGTAGGTTTGAGAGTCTCCGTAGGGAGTTCATTTTACAACCTGAGCCTACCTACTGTAGGAGGAGGTTTCCCAAATTGCACAGAACGCGATGGTTTTGGTTCCAATTTGTGAGAATTAATTCCTTGCCAGTGACCAGTGGCACGATGGGCGAAAGAAACTATATAGGTATATGGGCATAATGCAAACGCCCCGCAATAATTCCAACATACAAGCGGGAAAACACGCATAGGTGGTTTTTCAACAGAGGGGCGAGACGATAATTAAATTCGCACTGACCCTTTTCCACTAAAAATTGCCCGCGCGAGCTCGCGCGTGCTCGCGCGAGTTGATTTTCCACGAGAGTGGCGAGATGAGGATTGAAATCGCACAACAATAAACCTATCGTGAGAAGCGTGTTTCTGTTGCAGAGTTAATTTATACTCTACATCGAAAGCAATACGGTTCATTTTTACACAAACAAATATTTCAATTCACGTCTTGCACATCCTCGTCAATCTTGACTATTTCCACCAAAGATGCGCGAGGTGAGGATTGTAAATTTGCCATACAAATTTCAATCATCGTCTCGCGTCGTCTCGTCTCGCCGCTCTGGTGGAAAATCGCCTCGGGTTCGAAATCATATCAAATTTCACATTAAAATTAATGCTATATATCGGAAGCAATATGGTTTATTTTTACACAAACAGATATTTCAATTCACGCCTCGCACATCCTCGGCAATCCTGACTATTTTCACCAAAGATGCGCGAGGCGAGGATTGAAAATTTGCCATACAAATTTTAAATCTCGTCTCGCCTCGTCTCGTCTCGCCCCTCTGGTGGAAAACCACCTTAAGGAGCCAAATCTCAAAGTAGGTACTTAGACTCAACTAGTTTCTAGATTAAGTAATTATTCTTTGGTTATCTTTTGGAAAATTTACATTATTAGATCCAATTTCTGATTAAAATAAGGTATGTATATGTACACATTATTTATTTATTTTGCAATGTTCCACACTTTCTTTTAACTTAAATTCGTTACAAGATATCTTTCAACTTAATTTCTTAGCCGCCGAGGCCCGCAGAGCCATTTTGAACAAAAACCTCATAAACGGCAGCCGCAATAATGCTGCATTGTCATCTCGGTGTCCACTGGTCGAACACGGTATCAGGACACTTGCGCGAAAGACATTTGCGCGAAAGACACTTGCTCGAAGCCATTTGCGTGAAAGGACATATGCGCGAAAGGACATATGCGCGAAAAGACATTTGCGCGAAAAGCCATTTGCGCGAATGGACAGATGCGCGAAAGGACATATGGGCGAAAAGACGTTTGCGAAAATTATTCTCATAGCGCCTCTCTCAATCTCATCAAAAGATCCAGGCTGATATCTGTCAAGGTACTTGGGTACACCTGCCCATAAGTTCCACCATTACAGCTAAGATTTGGATACTATACAACTCACAACTTAGGCGCATATTATGGAGTCTTTACTCCGAAGAGACGTAGTGCTTTGTACACCAAGCTTCTTAGATGCTAGCTCGTCCATATTCTCTGAACTGAATGATCATAGAGATTGAAAGAGGTATGTTAAGAAATCGTGCTGCCACAGCACACGAGCTCGCACAGACTTGCATCTTATATGGGTTGTGTCTTGCGTCTTAGTGGGCTTATAAGTTGGACCAACCCAAAAACGATAGGAAGTCAATTATAGTAGTTACAATACAATCCCATTAAACAAGGTAATTTTGTAAATTTAGTGTTTTTTTTGTGCAAACAGATTATGATCAAACAAATATAATTGTTGGCAAATTATAACAAAGGAATATTTCTTGGGATTGTATTAAACAATAAAATTCAAATGATAGCTCTGGACTCTTCACATTCGGATAACTTAAGAGGAGTAACTTTGAATAGAATAAATTTCATCGTTGAGGGAATGGTCTTTATTATTTTATGGGAAATACTTATTGATGAGTAACTAGATTTTTTTTTTTATTTTTTTTTGTTGTATCTGTCGCAGCCGTCTGGTTTAATTAGCCACTTAACTGGATGACTAGCCCGTTGATTGAACGCCAGCATCCAATGAAACGGCTGAAAGACAACTGGCCAAGTCATTGAGTGCAACGTTTAACCAGATGGCTGATCGTCATGTCAGCCGTCTAGTTGAATTAGGCATTCAGTTGGACGCCTAGGCAGGTCGTTTAAATCGAAGAGCTTTTTTGTGACTGTTTGAGTGATTGATAGGTTCAAGATTATTTTTTATGACCACTTACAAACAAAACGATATCGGTTATAAGTGGTCATAAAAAAATACCTTGAACCCACCAATCAAACCAAAGCTCTTTGGTATAAGACGATCCTTTCAATACGCCAAGTCGTTAAAAGTTATGTGAGTCTAGTTCAATTAACTATCGGGCTAGGCATTTGATTGGATGCCGGCGGTTAATCAACGACATATCTACAATAGGATTTTTAGATGTGCAGTTAATACTTAGTTTTTGTCAGTTATGTTTATTTTAAAATTTAAAATGAACAATAGGGATTTTTAGATGTGCAGTTAATAGTTTTTGTCAGTTATGTTTATTTTAATATTTAAAATGAGAAGTGAAAAGCTTGTTTAATTTGCTTTGACTCACGAATCTGAAACCGAAAGTCGTTGCAGTGTCCGACGAGTCGTTCCCACGGATGCCTCGTGGAAAGGCGAAACACGTGTCGATTTACTTTGTCTTGCTAGTGGTTACTTGCATCGTCTGCTTTGACATGCAAAACATGCATTTGCATGCTTTGCATGTCACTTGTACTACATCCCAATGTATATCTATACATTTAATCGATTTTCATATTTTTATGGGGTAAAGTACCTAAATAATTTTTGAGACTCATTAAAATTTAGGGGAAGCCTTTGTTCAGCAGTGGACTTGTTTCGGCTGAAATGATGATGATGATTACTTGTATGGTTATTTATTTATATATTTCAGGTACTTTGTGTGTAACTTTAGTTTGCCTAACTTTTGTATAGGATATAATTAGCATATTATACTTTATATATAACATAGATCTTACTACTTATTATTTCTTGCAACCTCTTTATACGAATAAAGACCTTATCCTTTTACATTATTTTCTTTCCCTGCCGTTTGTCTGGAAAAGATAACTGCTTAGCAAAAATGGCCGCCTATTATGTCCTTGTAGGTACATGATAAGGAGTATTGATTTATAAAGAGGATTGATGATTAGTGTTGGATTTATAATGCACACAATATAAATGCAAAACTGAAATTTTGATCATATTATTTCAATAAGTTTTAAAAGATGTCTGAGTTAAGCACAGCACAAGTAACCTAATTCTATTAAGCTTAATCCAAACTTTGAAATCATAATCACGACGTGCTCTAGTCCCCACCGGTTGTAAACGACGTGGTAACGACCAATTACCGTAAAAAATGGGACTGGAGTTCTATCGACTGGTCGTTACGACAGCACTGTGTTAAGTTATTGACTGGTCTTGTTTGTCGTCAGCTCGCCGGCCGTAGTCACATGACTCCAAAACTCCAAAGTTTATCTTTGTATAAAAATTATAATTGACATTAATCACATTAAAGTGTTTGATTTTGTGAGTTTATAACGCCTAGTTTATTGTAATAAACACAAATAATTGTATGCTCCAGACGGGAATCAAACCCGCGTCTTCTGAGGTCCGGCTTCTGTATTTCTTCATATCCGGCCAGGTATATGTACACTATTTTTAAAAAATCAGGAAATATCTTCTGGGATCCGGGAATAATACAAATAATTCGTTTTCATGCATAGTTTGTTTGTACAAAAGTTGAAATGTTTCGTCGAATGTAACATTATTCAATATGGCAATATGGCGGGCGACATAGAAGTAAAATAAACGTCACGGAAGTGACATAGAGGCGCCATGATGAATATTTGGCTGTGTTGCAGTTTTTTTAATAAAAAACATTGATTTGTACCACAGAACAACGCAAATAAAAAGAAAATGGACAATTGAACACTGTTCTCCGTATTTTTACCTATTTTTCAGAATACTGTACTTAGACCTGGCCGAGAGTTCAAAAATGATAAAGAGATAATTAAAATATATTAAAACTAGAAAAAAAAATCATGAAGAATGATGAATGATGATAATGATGATGATGATAAAGAGATGTTCAAAAAATGTATGGACACCTGTCCATACATTTTTTGAACATCTCTTTTATCAAAGACAATTGACATCTTTAGTCTTCCCGTGACTACGATCACTGTACTTAGTGTAGAGTAATCGTAACGTCGGGTGTATAATAATAATGTAACATAATGTAATCAAACGCGAGATAAATCCGGTAAATTGGTTTCATTCCAAATGTGTAGTGCTCGCGTTAATATCTAAATAATAAATATTCACGTAATAGGAATTGCGACTGGGGCATTGTTATAGTTAATTAAATTAGACAATTTACCATTCTCTTTACATGGCAAGACAAATAAAAGTGCGGAACTTAAAATGAACCAGTAGGGCCGCATTGTGCATTAAAGTTCCGCGTTGTAGCCAGCTTCGGTATGCTCTAGTAATTGACTACTTTAAGTAGGTACTACCCGAGTATCCACTGTTGCGAAACCATTACAATGCTCTAAGCGACATTCATTTATTTGCCACCGCTAATTGACTAGGTATTTTAACTTAAAGTCTGATTTATTATCTGCGGATGTCCGTGTCCGCTACCGTAAGCATGGCTGCAGTTTACTGACTTAAAAGCTTATTAATCTTATTACGGTTGAACTTTAAGCTATGCAATAGAAGAAAGATAATATATTATGTTGAAAAATAAAATTGTGCTGAAACCATCTTTTATTAAGTAAGGTGTGTATTAAAGTTCCCTTCAAAATTTTTCTACTATACAAACAAAAAAAAAACCCCTTTACCACTATAAACTACTCTCCTCATATAATGATAACACTACCGTTTGTTTTTATATTGGGGATCATTTCCATATGGAAAATATTAAGTATAATGTCTACCGTGTAGTTAACCCCTAGCCTTCCCCCATATTTATGTATTCTGTGCTCCTATACCTACATTATCCATTATTTCAGAATTGGAACGTGGAACCTACAATATAGGCTGTGACATAAAGGCTACCTTTCACTGAGGCGAGTGGCGGAAGCTCATTACGTCACTCGGGCTCAGTGGGCCACTGCCTGACCGAAATGATCGGCCCACTTGCGGTACGAAAACAAGCGTTGCGTCAACTACACATGACAACATATTGCATAACACTATATTTTGGCTGTTTTGTTACTCTGTGCCTTTAGGGGAATTCGTTGGTAAGGGTCCTCTATGAATTCTATGATGCAAGTCCTTCTCTTTTGCCTAAAAAAGTTGAGTTAGAATTGATAATACTTCGTTGACGATTTCAGAGATCAAAGTAAGTTTCACTTTAGAAGACAGGCACAGTTTAGTTGTAATTTAATTGTTGATAATCTCAAGCATGAGACACGATAATTGCGTAGGCAGTGGGTTACCCAAATAACTATGACAGTTTTGTCCAGCGGCATTTCTTATTCAGCTCAATCACCAAGTTATTGCGTCATGACTCATGAAGGAGTTTGCTTAAAAAGTCAATTATCATTCATTACACTCTAATGCGTTTCAGATGCCTTAGACGTGAGTTTTTTGCCTGACTTCGAATTGAGCTTATAATTACTATTCACAACATAAAGCACTTCCTCCGTCCTTCTTTTCTTTGACTTTGTGCAACAGTACAACTTCGCATTTATTGTGGTGCAACACCTTAAGCCATATGTGATTATACCGGAGCACTGGAAATATTTTCGCATAATGTTAGTATTTCACTTTCAACATGATTGATTTCTGAAGTAACGTTAATATTTTATAAAAGTACACCAAAACCGTTGTTTCTACTAATATTGCAGAATAATGCCTTACAGCATGAATGAAACACATTATGCCGATATATCAAAAACTTGTTTCAGCCGAGACAGATAGGGATAGAGATATGACTGATTCAGCGGGGTGTGCATGCGGATTGAGTGATCCTATCTTCAATCTTTACAATAATCTACGAGGATTTAGTAAATAATTGTTAAATTCGTTACAGTGAAGTAAAAAAATTGTAAAACCTGAGATAAAACAGATATAGTCAATAAAGTGGATCACTCATACCGCATGCATTATAAAAATGTCATAATGTATATCTCATAATATATAACAGTTCTGCTTCTTATTTATACATCAAAAAATTGTAAAAAATTGTAAAATACCATTACCAAATTATGAATTAGTTTGCATGTCCCGTTTAAAAATTATAACGATTTATTTGGATCACTCACACCGCATGGTGGCCGTATGAGTACTCTTTAAAAATATCACCTTATACTGAATATATACATATTATTTTTTTGTATATTATAGCTAAACATGAGGTTGAATTTGTTAAACAGTGATCTTGACAAAAACTTATAATAGATGGAAGAAATTCAAGTTTTCCGTTTCCTTCAGCATGCCGTCTGAGTGATCCACATTTCGACCTCTATTTACTTTCGTATACCACCTACATAAACTAATGATATACCCAAAATTGTTAAATTTTATTTACTAAAATTTGGCATATTTTCTGTTAATGTACGTGCGATACTTTAGGAAATATCTCGTTTCGTAAATTCCTGAAGAAAATGACTGTGTAGGGTGTCTTTGATTTTTCATTGTGTGAGACTATGTGATATATCCTTACTGGGACAGATGAAACTAAATAAAAGTTTGTAAAAAACAGAATCGCCTTTTATTTTCGCTAGCACTATACATTTGATTAATCAAAAATAAAAACCAACTTCAAAACACGCCAATTTATTAATTTAAAATACCACACGACATGATTTACCTTTTACTCTTCATTTCAGATAAGTAGTCTGTAGTTGATGAAGCGAATACGCTGTTGTTGGTTGGCTCATTCAAAATTCAACATTTTTAATATAATCAAATAGAATTTCTCTTTAATGAAAAAAATGCAATTTAAACCAATGACACGTAAGAACCTAACGTCCTGTCGTGAATTCGTGATCGAATAACATACATACAAAACACTAAAAAGGAAAAATAATTAAATTTAATCCTCAAAATGTATTTTTTGGAGTTGGTGCTTCATTTTCTATTGTTTCAGGTAACAGCTTAGCACCAACTCCAAAAAATCCATTTGTAGGAGATATCTTCCTATCTTTCCTGTGCGTCTCTGTAGTGTCACGAGGGGTACCCAGTGGTGCCGTTATTGATCCTGGGCCTTAGCTTGAGCAACGGATTTCCCTGATCCAGTACACAAAAGCCCACTCAAGGGGGGCGATCCCCTATCCACAACCCTGGGGACGGGTCCGATGGCAGACTGGAAAACCGCACACGGAACACAATGCTTCCCTCACTTAACCGTACTAGTGATTGTATCATATTTGAAACATACAAGCGTGCGACAGTGTTGGCTTTTTTTTTCTTCTACATAATTTCTATAAAGCGGATTATAATCATAATACTTTTTCTAGCGCAATGCTGGTAATAAATTTTAACAAAGAATTATTTATGAAAAATTGAAAATGAAAACTATGCCTAATGTCAACTTGTCAAATTGTAAAATATGGGAACAAATATTTCTGCTCCTCCTACCAAACGGAGTACCGATCTTAGGATATGGCCTGCATAATGGGCTTGACTGTACTTTTGGTTAAGTTAAGTAAGTGATAAAAACAAAAACATTCAATCGGAGGAATGGGAAAAAAGATTCCCGCTCCTCCTACCAATCGGAGTTCCGATCTGAGGACAGGGAAAGACCCATATTGAGAGTATTGGCGTATTGACGTAAATAATTTATAGATAAATTGTACCGTCAATAAACTGTATGATATAGGATTTTTTAATTAAAATATATGTTTTCTAGAACATGTGGTTTTTCATTTACAGAGCATGTATAACTTTCATTATAACATATAAGTAGGTGAATAAAATATAAAAAGATTAATGGAAATAAATGCACCAGAATACTAATCATCGGTCTCAATCAACAGCCCATTCAGAATGCTCGGAGCACAAGGTAATCTTTTCCATAAAATATTAAATAATATGAATAAATATAATAAAAACGCCTGGTCCTGTCCCAGTAAGGATATATCACATAGTCTCACACAATGAGAAATCAAAGACACCCTACTCAGTCATTTTCTTCAGGAACTTACGAAACGAGATATTTCATAAAGTATCGCACGTACATTAACAGAAAATATGCCAAATTTTAGTAAATAAAATTTAACAATTTTGGGTATATCTTCAGTTTATGTAGGTGGTATACGAAAGTAAATAGAGGCCGAAATGTGGATCACTCAGACGGCATGCTGAAGGAAACGGGAAACCTGAATTTCTTTCATCTATTATAAGTTTTTGTCAAGATCACTGTTTAACAAATTCAACCTCACGTTTAGCTATAATGTACAAAAAAATAATATGTATTTATTCAGTATAAGGTGATATTTTTAAAGAGCACTCATACGGCCACCATGCGGTGTGAGTGATCCAAATAAATCGTTATAATTTTTAAACGGGACATGCAAACTAATTCATAATTTGGTAATGGTATTTTACAATTTTTTACAATTTTTTGATGTATAAATAAAAAGCAGAAATGTTATATATTATGAGATATACATTATGACATTTTTATAATGCATGCGGTATGAGTGATCCACTTTATTGACTATATCTGTTTTATCTCAGGTTTTACAATTTTTTTACTTCACTGTGACGAATTTAACAATTATTTACTAAATCCTCGTAGATTATTGTAAAGATTGAAGATAGGATCACTCAATCCGCATGCACACTTCAGCGGGAGATAAAAAGACAAACTATATTATTATAGCGATCGCGCGTGTAAAGTAAGCGAAAATACACAAATTATTTTATTAAAATTAACTATAAGGATTAAACAAAAGCTTCTACACGATTGTGAATATTCTTGATATCAACTATTTAAATAAAGTCATTTCCTACCATGGAGTACCGACTTATGAATACAAATTATCGTTTAGCAATAATCTTCTCATTTTAAATTAGTGTTTTTGGTAATAAAATAAGATATCGAGGCAAAATCCTTTAATCATGTTTTGGTTCTACACGTGTCTAGATAAAGTTATGAAGAAATATCTATCTGATTTCCAGATCCGTAAGATGTTTCAGCGGCCTATGACATTGATTTTTTCAATGTATCGGCGGCTCACCGTTAATGTGTTTTATTCATGCTGTTCATGCAAAAGTAAAAAAATTACTGGTACATTTAGTAATATTTGAGTAGTAATAATGAATAGATAAATCCAACACTATAGTAATTCTACACTAGATTATCCACATTGAAAAAACGATATAAGTAATTACTGTTATTTTGTTTCGATCACCTTTATTACTTAAGAATTTATAATGTCCAAATTAGTAATTTCATTCTGATTATCGTAAAATAAACTTCCATTAATGAGCAAAAGCTTAACCAACTGACTTACTTAATGACTGTATTAAAGATGTAAGAGTTCTGGCGGTTTATATATTCGACCGCATTAGTAAAATTATTTTGTAAAATCGTAATAAAATGTCGTCATAGTTCAAAAGATGGAGTTGATTTCGCACATTGCTCATTATGTCAAGTTTGTGCAATCTTGTTACGTAGCAAGTGCAAACTCAATCTGCTCTGTGTTCAAACAAGAAAAGGGTTGTATTTAACCGAATTGTACAAACAACAGCACATCAAGCGTAAAAGTTGCACTACAAGGTCAAAGGTCAAACTGTTAGAAATACCTATAATTTGTTGTGCAAACATTTCCCATAAGATGTCATTTTCACACTTTACCTACATACCTAGGAAGTAATATTAAAAAGTACTCGTACAATTATAATATAATTTTATTTACTTTTCGATTCGGGAACGAGAACTCTTGCTAGACGCCCATGGGCATCAGAAAATTGACGGTCTATTGAGCTGGAGTAACCCATTTATTTTAGTATCATGACTAGGCTGTTGGGGCTTTATTTCGAGACGTAAGTGGAGAAGCAAAAAGTGCAAGAGTAAAATAGGCTGGTTCGGCAGAGCGTGGCGGGGCGCGGGCGGGTCGAATCGACGCGCGTGAGTGTTCGTTCACTTCAATGCGCAAGAGTCCGTATGGTCCGCGTGCCAGTCATCGCGCTAGGAGAACGCCATTAAGGATGTTGCCAAAGTTTGAATATGGCGCTATTTTTCACAAATTCGGAAAACTTAACAGATATGGAATAATGTTGGAATTGTACTGTTTAGATTTTTTCCCCAAAATTTATCCAAAAATTATAATGGTATTAGATTGATAATATGATAACAGTAATTAAAACAACTATTATTGTGACAAATATTAATAAAAACATACGTTATTAAAATATGTATGGTCATACATTTTTTAGTTTTATAGCAACATATGACGTCATCTGTTTGTATGGAGCGTTTTTAAACGATGCGTTGCAACATATCAAACATACCACTGTATCTGTGAAACTGTTTATTTAACATACTATTTCTTTATGAGATCTAATCTTATTATTTAAAAAAGTTCTCCACTATCGTTTCACATACAACCCGGTCTTATAAAGATATATTCAAAACGGTTCGAATTTGTAACATCGACTTGCTTATTTCAGTATAGGTATGCTTGAAATTTTATGGTTCCTTCAAGTGAATAATGCCAGCAATATGTATTACAACTACCTACTTCTATTCATGAAAATTTAACCACGACATCAGAGAATAATGTACGATAAATATAAACATATGATAATTGCAACTGTTTTATATGCGTAATAAAATAAGCTATCTATACTTAACCTCAATTACCACACATACTTATTTTATTAGACGGTTTATGATGACGCTACTAACTATCCACACATCACCTTTATTTATGTAACTTTTTCAGTAATCATTAGGCAAGTAGAGTAATACCTTTAATATGGAAGAGAAAAATCAACTGTCTTGAAGTTATTTTTTGTTACGTTCACTTGAACTTGAAATTGCGTATAGGAGGAAGTAGAGTAGGTACTACGTATTTATTCGCAACAATTACACAATTATTGTTTTTTTGCTGATGATGATAAAAAAAATTATAATTACAAAATACAAATATTTTACGTAGCTAGGTGGCGTAGTAGTTGAGCGTTTTGGATTCGATTACAGAAACAAATCAACTTTTGCCATGGTTGATCCCAGGATGGGTCAATCAGAATTTGTTATTTCGAGCTCCTCTGTGCTTCGGAAGGCACATTAAGACGTTGGTCCCAGTTGTTATTGCAACTGCTTTTGAACCCGCAGTGTGGTGGTGTTATGGCCCAAAATCATGTGTTTCTCCCATTGGAAAGGCCTGATAATTAGGGATGGGCCGAAATTCGTTTCACATTCGGTTTAGCCGAATTTCGGCAGCTTGAACCGAACTTCGGCATGCGGCCGACATTCGTTTCAAATGCCGAACATTCGGTACAAGTAACTATTAAAATAACTCAACTATTTTGTCAAAGATAATTAAACCAACACTTCATAATCATAGTTATTTAATTGGTGGTACTTATTTGACATATTATTTAAAGAAAAGAAACATAGCTGATATTAAACATTACCTTATTCAAAATAAAACAATGTAGATGTAATAAAATAACAAAAATAAAATTAATTGATATTCCTCTAAACATTACCTTATTGATAAGAAAATGTAGTTTTTTTTTTAGTTATAACAAAAATGAAATAAATAATCAAATAAGTAATTAGATTATTTTTCTTTAAAAAAATAATCTAAATTAATAAAATAAAAGTTGTACCAAAAGAACCAAAAATAATTAAGTGATATTCCTCAAAGCATTATCGTAAATTAATATACTTAAATCAAATTTTGTAGTTGTTTTAAAATAACAAAAATGAAATGAAACTAATATTCGTCTAATTAAACGCGCGTAAACTAGTAAGAACTTGTCGTAACTACAGAAACCGCCGTGAAAAGAACCGAACTTCGGCCGAATTTTGTTTTTTTACCGAATGTTCGGCCGAAGTTCGTATTCAGTTCAAACCACATTCGGCCCATCTCTACTGATAATGAAATAAGCGCAACCACTGACTATGCTTAAATTTTAGGTCAAGCCGCCGTCGCGCCCGCGGCCCCTGCGTGGATGCTAGTTATTATGGCAAAAGGAGGCATTATGTCCATTCTCAGGATGTATGCCAAATGTTATCTAAATCGATTGGACGGCTTAGGACTGAAGACGTAACAGACAGACAGTGTTACTTTCGCATCTATAATATTAGTATATGTAATGCTTTGTATTAGGGAATTTAAAGCACGCGGTAGTAGACAGCGTATCGGAAAAGTCAATCCCGCACTATGACGCCATAGAACAAAGCTAGTTTTAGCTTCTCATCTTGGTTGTGTGTAAATACAATGCAAGCCATTCGATAGTCAATAAAAAAATACCAACCGAATTGAGAACCTACTCACTTAGTCCTTTTTGAAGTCGGTTAATCAGAGCGTTATAATAAGACTCTATTTTACATAATAATGTCATAGTGTGGATTATTTCGTATCGTGACCTCTAACATATTATGTAAATTCAAAATGTCAGCGGTTTCGTTACCACCGATACGAAAAAGGGGGCCAAGTGCAATATGGATATGAATAGTAATATTTGTGTTTTGTAATTTTAATTCGTTAGATGACTCAAATCACCAAGTCTTACGTTATCTTATTTCTTCAAACGCCACTATAGTTTTTTACTACTTATTATAAATCATCTTTTAAATTACAAATTATAAAGTAATTTGTAATTAATTTAATTTGTATTAGTAATTAGTATTATAATAAAGTTCTGAAAAAAAGACTTTATTTCTAATAAGAATTTTACAATACCCATATACGAGATTATTGGTAACTCACTTACATTTTTATTTTGGGCATACATACTAAAATTATTAAAATACAATTGAGTAAGTAAGTATAGATCTAATTACTTTTCTTAGATAATTATCTATGATTGCAATTGTGTGTCACTTGTGTAACACGGCGTTGAAATGTAAATCAGTAATAAGTAATATAACAACATATTAATTTACGATATTGTATAATACACTGTTCTATTGTACAATCTAATTACAGCGGACCAGCCTTAAGTTGCATATACGTACCTACGTAACAAAAAATACTAGAATAGTAAAGTGAGCTTCAATGGTGTGATTGTGGACCATGACGGAAGATATTTGAACTGGTTTTTATGCACACTTTAAGTATCTTTAAATTAATATCTATAATTGAAGCGCCTTTACAGTATATAACATTCAATAAAATCATTCAAGACAGGAATAAACGGAAAACTAATAAAAACTTATTGTTCATATATCGGAATAGGGAAAACTATTAAGAGATCATTAAATAGATGAGTCTTATTTAACGCAAGACAATAAAACAGCGCAAGAGTGGGCTTCGTAAAAGACTTCAACGCGAACGAGGTGTCATTTACAATGTACGGACGCATGCTACAAGATTGTTGTCCGTTTCCTTATTAAGCTAACGGGCAACTTATTGCGGAATTAATATTATCTAGTACGCCTGTAACTTCCTAGTTGTTTACTTGAAAATCAGCATCAATCGTCGACAGTGAGAGTGCAGGCGGCCGGCGCGAGCGCAGCGCTACGTTACGTCAGCGCTCGCACACACTCGCACTTTCACTGTTAGATAATGGCTCAACACTACGCCACTGCCTTACTTACACACTTACACACAATAGGAAGTGGTTCTAATGGTTAGTTCAGATCGTGATTGATGGCTCTGATATTGCAGAGCTGATAATGCGGGCTGTAATAAAATTTTGCAGTGAACTGTTTTTTTAATAACGAGTATTTTAGCTCTTTCCTTGGGAATTTTATATGTTTCATTGTTTTTTATGCTAATCTTTGGATGACATGTAATTAATATAGTAAGGAACTAGAAACATGGTGTTTTAATTATGAATTTATGTGGGACGTTGTGTTGGTTATTAATGTTTCAGGTACATTTTGGTGAATTTATGGGTCATATAAGGTAAATCTGTGTAGTCTTAGATGTCAAATATAAGTTATATGTTATTACCAACTCATATTGTCATAAGTTTCCTTATTCGTTTCTGTTATCGATAACAGCTTTATTTTTTTATATATAAATTATATCATAGTCCAGGTAGGACGAGTAGGTACCTATACTTGTGTTTGATACTTATCTTATTATATCTTAGCTGTTTTAATTAGATCCAGATATATTTACAGATACTAAAACACACACGTCTTATATGTCCTTGTTCGAAAGATTAATGACCCCACTTAAATATTAACCGGTTTTTGTTAGCAAACTCTTGTGTGGAACTTTGATGACTTCGAGCTAGGAGATCCACGGACTTGCATGGAAAATTCCGACGGTAAAGAACTTTGTGTTGTAATATACTAATATTATAAACTGTACGTATCATAGACAAAACATTACATTTGTATTTAAATTTTATGGGGTTTAAAATTTCAGTAGCATATCACAACAATCAACAGAGTGATAAGTTTTGTAGTAACTTTTATTAAATGGGAGTCGGTTGGTAATACATATTATTATGTATAAAAAATTATTTAACTATAAGAAAAAGATCACATTAGCTATGGCTTAAGTTTAATGCAATAGAACTTTGTGCTAAACAACTATCTGAGAACAGACAAACTTTCGTTCTATTCATTAAAACAACGCCTAATAACCAGTTAGTAAATAAAAAAGGAAAGACAAATAAAAAGTAGTTTGCTATGTTGCCTACCGAAGTCACTATATTATATTCGCAACATTTCCAAACTCGATCCCAACATTAGGTTGTCGTTGTCGCCAACACGCGACCGTCTCGACCGAGCGACGTTGACGGCGGCATATTGTGATTTTTATCTGCCGACCGGTTTCTCATTAGATAATAAGAACTGGGTTGTATGGAAATCAATGAGTAGACACTACATTTCGAGAGAATGTAGGTAACATTTTACCGGTGTTGAGTAATTTTAGATTGCAATAAGTAAAATGGTTCTCGTAATAATGGAATGGTAATGTAACATGATGCGGATTCTTTCGAAACATTCGAAAATATTGGAATGAGATCACTCGGCCACATAATTTGTACATTAAATTAAGTGTTAAAATTTTGTAAAACACCACACAAACCTCACAAACCCGCAGTCTACACATTGGAAATTTTTGAATACCTATAAATCAATCACGAGTAAATAATTTTTTCCTTATACATATGTATCACTGACCTTCTCAATTCGGGCCGTAAATCTTCAGAGTATGATTGCTCAGCTGCAAAAGCTAACTGCCTGAAATTATTATTTTATGTTAAAACCTAAAGGCAATATACCTACTTACTTACTTTAATTATATATATGGAATACCATATTGTAACAATTACAAATAAAGAAAGAAAACTCTAAAAAGTTATATCCTCCAGGCGGGTATCGAACCCTTGTCTCCTGATGTCCGGCCAGACACTAGGAGACGCGGTTTTTCTTATAAAGTAGGCGTAAACGCATCAAAAACATTAAAATTTGATGGTATACTCTCTTGGAGACTAATCGTAAAATTTACTAAATTATTTTACAACACACATTAATTACAGTTTTATGAGTACCTATATCTTTTAATCCAATAGTTTTGTCTTTTTTTTTAATTTTTAATATTTGATGTGTTTTGTTGGGTACGTAGAATGAGTCTGATCAGCGATGAAGACTTTCTGGTAACTTCCTTCTCAGGAATTAGGCGGCGTTCTTTTTTAAATTTTATTTTGCTGTTTATAAAATTATTTAGTTAGGTTAGTTATCAATAAATGTAAAATGTATTTAGTATATATTATTAACGTAGCATGAAAAAATCTCTCTGATACTTCTAGTCTAACAAAACATTAGGTAACTCGTATTGCAATACTATATGAAATAGATTTAAAAAGATGTTGATATCTTTATTACTGAATTATCTCGGTATTTTTTTAGATATATCCGAAAATACAGTGTCAAAAATTATCAGAGCACATGTGGTACATTTTGTCACCCTTGGTTTCCAGTCGTATTAAAAATAGTTTTTTCGTATTCTATTTTGTATTTTTATTGATCAGTTCTTTTCAGCTATAACATTCATTTTATTATTTTTTAGCTCACCATTTACCAGTAAAAAAGTGAAGTTACCGCTATTATTAAAATTTATTCCCTATTTTTTTTAAAAAAAACTTAGCAACATAATTTCTATGCCCCCAACATTACGCCAAAGGGAACTCTTTCGTAAAACCCACTCTACATCTTATCCCAACTGACTGTTAATACAATGAGGTGTGTTTAGATTCAGAGCCTTTATTGTTCGTATGTTAATGAATGAACCATTTTACGAAACACGCGTAGTATTAGTCTGAAACTTTGGAAAACGTTTAATGGCAGACAGAATCTTCAGTAACAGTTAAAGTTTTATACAAAATCCAGCAACGAAGCAGCATTGTCAGTGTTTGTCTTCAGCAATCATTTGAATAATGGAATAGATGTGAGCAACGCGGCGTAGAACGGCGACATTTTTTACAAGCTAGATAAAAATTCATGGGCGGTGTCGGCGACTACATAGATGTTGTGACGGGCATATTTGTGGGCTGGTAACACAGCAATTGAATATTAAGTTCGGCATATCCGCGTATTCGCGACCTTGACAGCTCGCTTCGTAATTTTATTCTGTAGTTAGTGTTCCGTATCGCGTTGATGAAAATGGCACAACGAGGTTTTGTATATTAGCGCACTGCTAGTAATAACAGAATTATTTAATAACACAGTTTATCAAAAACACGTAACGTATCTATGCTTCAAACACGCCATTGTAATGTCAATGAATCTATAATGTGTCAACTATTGTGATCTTTCTCACAGATTAATAATGTATCTACGATAATCTTTCAGTGTTCGCTTGTGTGTGGTACATATACTTAGTGTATTTTACAACGTTATTAAAGTAGTAAGATAATATAAGTGATGTCGTAAAGATATCGAAAATATTTAACATCATTTCAATTACTTTTATTTTGTTCGAAATATTGCCCTATATGTTCTTGACAGACAGTATAAGAATGTACCAGGATGTGGAGGTTGGGAATAATTAATTTAAATCTTTCCTTGAATCCGTAGCGTACTTAGCGTATCGTGTTTTTTTAAAGGCTTTGCCAGATAGAACGCGCTAGAGCGTTAATAGCGTTGCGTTTTAACGTCGCGTTCTTTCATGTCACACACACTAGATTGATTATTAGCGGAACGCTCCAACACAGCGTACCATTCAACAGAGCGCAGTGCAGATTTTCCAGTCTTTGGAAAGTCTGTGTGCTATTGAGATGTGGTGTGATTCAGATTTGGAAGAATTATACTTTATATGCTTTAACACAAAAAAAAGAGTATGTGTTCACTTTATTAATAAAAAGAGAAAGGAATTAGGAGAATATCATCGTTTGGGTCGCGAACTTTCATCACATGAAGATCGTTTTTTACATACTTTCGTATTGATTGTTTTTCCGATTTATACTCACAATTTTGCCTTTATTGTTACATTTTTATAAGTATTATCCTTCGTATTATATAAACATAGGTGTTTCCGAACCAATTCTATTAGTTTTTCAGTCATTATTGCAATATTTTAGCAAACGAGCAGTCGGGCGTTAAACACAATCTGTAAAAAAATACAACGTCTGGCGTCAAAGCGTCCTAGCGCCGGCGCGACAAAGCGTTGCGCGCCGGTGCTCTGTTTCACGGCTAGTATCGTTCATAGTACAACGCAATTTGACGCTATAACGCGGCGTCAGACTAACGCCCTGACGCGCGTCAATTTTGCGCTCTGTCTGGCAAAGCCTTAATTGTGGTCTGTACTTGATGATGAGAAACTAAAGAAAATGAATTGATATATAATAAAGTATTTAGGTACACAAAAATCTAATCAGTTGACTAAGATAACGTCAAAAACAATAAAAAAAACATTTAAACACTATGGCCAAAAGAGAACCCAATAAAAGTTGCAAGAAAATGTGCGACAATAGCAATTTTGGAGACCGGCAGAGCTAGCAACTTCAACCTAGGGTTTGAGTGAAAAATCAAAACAATTTACTTACTAAGTTCTTAAAATTTTATTGACACACAATATTAATGATTAGTCAATTGCAAGAACTATTTGACAATATAAATAAAGTTAGAGAAGTAAATATAAATACATATGTGTTTGATTTTAATTCATAACTTTAGCGGGCCTACAATACAAACAGCCAATAACAAGATCGGGGAAGTATGAAATAATCTCATAGGCAAATAAAACTTAACCCTCTCATAGGTGTTTATTTGGGACCATGAAATTCATTAGTGTGAGAGTGGATTCAATAACACAACAAGTTATTTCAAACTTCCTTATTGTAGAGTCCTTACGATAAACGCGTCGTCACTCGTTACGTTTGACGTAAAAACTACACAGAAACTTTCCGCCTCATTAAAAAACGTGATCTAGAGTTCGACCTGGCAAGCGTAATGCTGTCTCTATCTGTCTTTATAAACATAGACGAGATAGCCTCAGTTTAAAACTGAGTAGTTTCAAACCACTATACAACCGACTTGAAAAAAGGAGGAGATTTTATTTCAATTTTTTTGTAACCAAGCGGTTTTAGTTGGAATCCAGTAGCCTCAACTACCCCCCGTATTAGTAAGAGTGCTACGTCAGATTCATTTTTTATTTGTCGAAAACATTTTAAATATTAGTACTCATCGATTTAGCTTTAGGCTTTTTCGCATTTACTAAGTCCCAGTCGTGACCACACCGCAATCAAGGCTCCACGCTCTTTTTCGGGACCCATTTTAAATTACACGCTAACTTTTTACGAAGCTCACAGATTGATCACGAATAACAGCAAAAACTTCATCGTCATATCGCAACCTTGATCTTTTGTTAGTGAATTAATTATACTATGTCGAATTAATGCGATCATTGTGGAGAACAACAAAGAACTGGGAAGACATGTCTTGTGAAGTGATAATTATAATTACAAATACTCATTAGGTGGTTTAAGTTAATTATATAGGAAATTTTATCGTTGATACTGTAGTATTTGTAGATGAAGCTGGTCAAAACTTAACTTGTTGAGTGTTAAACACAAATGTGAGCGTACCAACTATCTAATCCCGCTAATTGATGTAAGTGTATTAAAAAAGGTAAAAAGAAAGTACTGTTGATCGCACATTTAACGTACACGTGACTTCGAAATTGTTTCATATTAGGACCACATATTGAGGCCGAAACATGCCGCTTAATGTGCAGACTAGCCAGTCCTGAAAAAACTTTGTTTATTTTGATCTCTACTATAAAAACAATGTTATTAATAGTATGAACTTAAGTATAACGACTGGCGTGGCGGCCAATGACAATTGATTTTGTAATTTTTTATATAGCTAATTTAAATAGTAAGAGATATTCTATAAAAATAAATAGTTTAATTATAAACTACGCTTTACCTACATTACTTTACATTTTACTATCTTCCTACAGTCAGTTAAAAAAATCATGTACGTATTTTATCTCTTATGTCAATGCAATATGGATCAGAATCGTTTATATCTTTTTGACTACTGTACCTACTTTACAAAAATAAAACCGACTTCAAAACACTAAAAAGGAAAAAATAATTCAATTTCGGTACCGAGGTACTTACCTCCTAAAATGTATTTTTTGGAGTTGGTGCTTCACTTTCTATTGTCTCTGCAAACAGCTTAGCACCAACTCCAAAAAAAACAATTTAGGAGGTAAGTACCTCGGTACCGAAATTGAATATTTTTTTCCTTTTTAGTGTTTTGAAGTCGGTTTTATTTTTGTTAAAAAAATATATTTTTTACATTTTTAAGTGATTTTCTAAGGTCAAAGCAAGATGGGTGACCGTCAGCACTTTCGACTTGTATGTCTCTCAGTCTTTGGTTAAAATACATAGTGAAAGAATTATCTTTTAACTCTTAACCGTTAAGGAGTTGTACCTTCCATCATCAGCTCATTAACATGAGATGATGACTAACAGAAGCATATACATGAATAGCTTTGAAAAAAAGTAAAATATGTCGTGCCAAGAAAATTTAAGGTTTGCCCTCGATTTTTCTGGGATCCCATCATCAGATCCTGACTTGGTGACAATGGGACCACCACTGGAGTATACTCTATCGAATAAAAAGAGAATTTTGAAAATCGGTCCACAATTGACAGAGAAATCGGTGAACATACATACAAAAAAAAAACAGTGGAACATATAACCTACTTCTTTTTTGAAGTCGGTTAAAAAGTTCGTGCAACTGATTCATCAACGGGTGGTTAACGATGTGTCGTCTATAATCGTACACAAACCAATTTGGCTCGAGTGCGATTTGTATGAAATTGTATGTCAAATGTTCCTTTGGTGGCGGCGTGAAGCGGCTCTACATGGTGTTTTCATCACAAAACCAATGTAGGGAAAGGAGAAGAAGTATATTACAGAAAGATGAATAATTTTTTATTGCAAAATAAAACATGAAAATGGTTATTTATTTCAGTTACATATACAATTAAGGCACCTTCATGGACCAGCCCCCTTATTCTCAACTGTCGGATCACGGATTCGGTTCGAAAAGTCACATGCCGTCTCGCTTTGTCGCAGCGCGATAAAAAGTGACAGGTATAGAGTTTCCGACATTCGAATTCTTTCCGACGGTTGAGAATAAGGGGGCAGCAATGTAGAGGCGACTAGAACGATACCTACCGCTTCACATAGGCAGCGTTGAGTCATTTGCCGTGCTTTGTATAAAAAAGCTTTAAGTTTCTTCGATTTGATGGCTAGCGTCGTTTGGGAATGTGAAAATTCGCATTCAAGGAACAGACATAGATTTTAGAAGGTTGTGAGAATTTGTACGTTAAATCCAATTATACAACTATGACAATACCAGAGTCCGCTTTCGTGGATGTCTGCTAAAAGTAACCTATGTCTTTTCTCAGTGTGAAATCTATCTCCATGCTATAATTCAAGTAAATCGGTTCACCGGCTTAGGGTGGAAACTTAAGAAACAGACAGACAAAGAAATAAATATTAGACAGACAGATGAGAAATACTTTCGAATTTATGATATTAGTATGGATTATATTATAATTGCAGCGTCCAAGCTCCGTTGCTGTTACCATGACCTACGACGCGACGTAGACAAAGATAATCTGACACGACAGACGAAAAAAGACAAGAGAAAAAAAGAAGTGTTTTAATTTGCTCGTACGATTACATACAAATACCGCGTAGACCGCATAATGCATGTTATTGCTATGAAAATAAAGAATATATATGATATCAAACTGTAACACAATATTTTTACAGCTAACTGCATCCGTACCACCATCTTTTATCGCGATCCAGTTTACGACCTAAACTGAGTAGAATCGTTAATTCGTACTACGACGCTATCTACGACTATGACAGCGACGCAGTTTAGGAACCAATACTGCAGTGTGATTCACAAACAAAAATATTCGACATCGAACTTGACGTCTGACAAAGACGACGAGCTGCCATTGGTTTTGACGTTTGCGCACTGCGCTGCGTGAATCCGTACTCACGAATCTCTACGTCGGTGTCTTGGCTGTGTACGATTGTCTCTGTTTTGGTTATACGACATGAAGTGCAAACGATATTTTTTTATTTCTTTTTGTTGTGTTAAAATTGTATCGCAATGACTTCATTCAATATTTGATAGATATTTTACATAAAGATATAAAAATCAACCACTTTTTAGTTCCGGTTCACGCCGTGCTCGACGTCGGAACGCTGGTGTCGCCAACGGTTGTCAAACAAACGCCAAAAGAATGGCGGCGCTGCCGACAGCCACGAATTCATGGCTGCTGACTTTAGAGAATCGCATAGCTGAACCGAGCGGCATATGAATCGCTTTTATAAAGATGGTGGTAAGGCCCCTGTGTCACTTATACGTTCGAAGATTTTACCTTTTATTTAGGTGCGTTTAACGCTACGCGTGACGACGACGCAATAGTTTATCTCTCCGACTGTAATCGACTAATATTTGACTGTGCCCCTCTCTTGAAAGTTTATTCAATTTTATACAAGTCAACTTACATTCGTATAATGCTTCTTTATTTTATTCTATCAAATTCCAACTACGCAATAAACAGTATTCACTTTAAACATGAAATGTGTATAGTGTGTATATAGGCTCCCTGAAAATTCATTACGGTAACCTGTTTCACGCTTCACGTGAAGGCTCAGTTATAATATACAGGGTGGTGCCCCGTTAATCATCATCATCATCATCATCAGCCTATATACGACCCACTGCTGGGCATAGGCCTTCCTACATGGGAAAAACACATGAGGAGTTTGGGCCGTAATACCACCACGCTGGCCCAATGCGGGTTGGTGGGTTAAAGCGGTTGCAGGGACAACCGGGACCAACGGCTTAACGTGCCTTCCGAAGCACGGAGGAGCTCGAGATAACAAACTTTGATTGACCCATCCCAGGATCGACCATGGCGAAAGTTGCTTTGTTTTTCGTATCGAAACCAGAGCGCTCAGAGCAATACGCCACCGTGCTCCTCGTATTCATTTGATAATTTCATGACATTTGTATGAAATAATTCTGCCAACGTTACACTATTCCATACAAATGTCATGAAATTATCAAATGAATACGAAATTTTTGAAAATGTCAAACCAGTTATATGGACTAATATAGCCCATGTTTAAATTTATTGTCGCAATGACGGCACCACCCTGTATATAATGAAGCGGTTAGTATTAATTTCCTTGGACCTGTCCTTTGATTCAGTAAATTTATAAAACTAGTCGATTAGTTATTCAGGAAACTGTAGATAAATATGTTAGGAATAACATTACGTAGACTTTTTAGATAATGCCTAGGTGTACTTTTATTTGGTTAATAAAACCTTACAATAATTGTTTGTTTTTTATTTTAATTTATTATTTATTGTGGCTGTTTTATGTAGAGTACCTCAACATCGTTCACAAATATTGGAATGAGAAAGTAATCTACGCACTATTCAGCGTATTCATTGAAAATTGGGAAATTCGAATTGCGCGATTTCACTTGTGCCAAATTATGTGAATACCAAAAGACTAGGGGGACGATGTTTTTAAAATACCTATTTTGATATTGTAATACAGAATTCCTATTAAAATCAACTGGAAAAATCGATATTCCCGTTTGACGATCGAAGACAAAACATATTTCTTTCGATCATCAATATTTAGCAGTTCTCAAGTACAACGATAACAGGGATTTATACTATAGCTGCGTAATGAATATAAAGTGAGTTTTACGCCTGTTTCTTCATCTCATGAATTCATACATAACACTGTTAGACTGCTTTATGTCTCTGATAACAGTGATTGATAGTTACTATTAAAAGCGAGGTCGTTGCACGATAAACTTCATTAGCGAGTTTATCACTTCATGTACACTCGTATCTGTTAACAAGGCGAGAAAGACAATGTAATCAGCTACCTAATAATTGCAGAAATTGTTGGCGACTTACGCTTTATCTGGCCGTTGACTTGTGAATCATAAGAGTCGTCGCTGACGATTTTACGACTCCGAGAATTGAAGAATTCCCATAAGGAGAGCACGGTCGAGTACCAGTTTATTTTTACTGTCACCCTTTTTATGGCCGAATAAAGCACGAGTGCGGGCCATATCGGCCGTTGCAAATAATGCTTTTAAAACGCAATCCCTAACTACTCTCCCATGCGGGTCGCGTGCGCCGCGCGTGGCCGCCGTATCACGCAAATTTAAACATAGTAAAAAGCTTAAGTCGACACTCGTAACACACAAAAACTGTTGATGAGCCATTAGAATACTCTTCACAATATGCTGGTGCAAGGGGTGACCGCGAGGGAAGGTGCGAACTATTAAGGTGAGCATTCAAACAACATTTGCATAATTAAATTTATTTTGCAAAGAGTACACCAGTTGGTATTTACAAACCGGAATAGTCACTTCATAAAGATATTGCTGTCATGATTTTTTAAAATTTAATCGGAGTAAATATTTGTTACGGGCAAAACAAAAAAGAGTGTTATAGGTATTTGGTTGTGTTTTGAATTTAGCTGCATGTTTTAGTAACTATATCCTTAATTACAGCCTTACATGTTGCGTAATTTAGGCTTAAGAAAATATTAATGATAAAACGAGATAAGTTTTAAATTAGTAGATCTTAAACTCTTTTAATGAAGAAATTAAAAATAAATATCGCGTATGTTAAACTATCATCGTCACCAATATAGCCTATATAAGTTCCACTGTTGGACCTATACCTTCTTACATAGGAGAAACACATGAAAGAGTTTTTTTGGAGGGGGCTTATAACACCACCACATTAGCCTAATGCAGGCTGGTGGGTGAAAGCGGTTGCAGGAACAGCCGGGACCAACATTGGCTTAACTTGTCTTCTGAATTACAAAGGATCTCGAGAGTCGAGATTACAAATTTTTGACTCGTCCGGGATCAACCATGGCAAAAGTTGCTTTGTTTTCATAATCGAAACCAAAGTGTTCAAACCACTATGCCAGCGAGCTCCTCTCATTAATTAAAAAGAGCTTTCAGAATTTGAAGCCATAAAAACAAAATTGATGTCCCGTATTAAATGATAATCTACATCGAATTCATGAAGGCCATACAATGAAGGCCTATTTTCGGACAGAAAATGCTTACTTTATGCATACTCCGGTGCCTGTAAGCGGCTCCAATGAGCTATAACTACTAAAACCGTCGTTTTTATCCTCAAGTGGCTGCATACATACTAGGACCGGATCGCTACTCCAAAGAAGGATACGGATGGGCCAAACCAGGATGGAGATGCAATAGGCGCCCACAGGAGGACAGCCTATGGGCGCCTACTGTATCAGCAGGGTACTATAGGGCCCGTCGCTCATGCGATCAACAGTCGAGGCGGAGTTGAGGCGCGGGCGCAAACTGCTACAAGGTTTTCTTCAGAAATAAATGGCACTGCGCTCATCTAGAGTCGCGGCACGGCCGAGGTGAACGGGGGGGCGGAGGCGAGGCGCTTGCGCTGGAGTGGCGCTCAAGTGTGCCCGAGCTACGAGTCGACCGCCATTTTGTCATTTCCTATGCGTAGCTGCGTTTAGACGTTTTAAATATGTGTGACGATTTTGAACCAACGAGAAGCTTTTGAAATTGTTCGATTAAATCCTTGTAATTATGACGAAACACGATAATTATGATTATAGTAATAAGAATCGGACTCGCCTCGGACTGCGCTTCGACTCCGCGACGTTGCCTCGACTTACTGGTGAGCGACGCGCCTAAGTTCACGGGTGACGGTTGGGGACCGTCGCTTTATCTAAGCCAGGGGTAGTCGATGGTGTACCAGAGCACCAAGCAACATGTGCGGGAGGGCGTTTACAGCCCCTTCAAAGCCACAGCCAAAGTACACAGCAGCGGTTTTAGTTGTTGCGAGCCCCACAGTCCCCTGTCTCCCCCCTCCCCCCCAGTCTAAACCCGTTTCCCCATACTAGGACTGTTTAAGGCAGCAACCCAGTGCAATCCCCGTAAGCCTATGATGTGTATTATACATATATAACAAACGAAGACCTAAGCTGGTTCTATAAAAGAAACCTCTGCAGATTATCTTAAAACGGACGGCATATGTAATATTAAAAGTTGCATTGTCGCATTTTTTATCATATCATATAATATTTAAAAACACTGTTTCCCTGTTCATTGAATGGGTCGACCCCATTACAACCGATAGACCAGTTGATAACTGAATACGTTAACCTTTGTGCCACCCTCGTGGGGTGAAAGCGACCGTTGATGCTAAATTGACATCCTTCAATGACTGTAACGAATCAAACCGGTCACTTAAATACCAATAAGTAACTTTATATAAGTCAACTAAACAAGTGTCTGTTGTTTAAAAAAAAACATGTTTTTTTTTCTAACAGGAACTAAAGTTCTATATTTTACTATAAAGATGTTGATTTACTTCTTATTCATAATTTACCTTTAAATTGAAACATATTTAATTAAACAAAATGCAGTCATATTTTACAGAATTTGATTATTAGGTTGACAGGCTGTTATGCAGTAAGAGAACCTCTAATCTTTGAATGTGTCATGATCATTGTTGATATACATACTAATAATTTTATCAATGCGATAGTGAATCTATCTATCTGTCTGTTACTATGTTATGTTATGTATGTTATGTTTTAACTCATAAACAGCTGAATCGATTTATATGAAATTCGGCATGGAGATAGAATATATCCTGAAAAAGGACACGGGCTACCTTTTGGCGCGATAAATGACTTCACGCGGGCGGTGCCACGAATGGCCTTTAGTATACTCTATATAGAATAAAAATCAATTTTTATTGATTTACTTCAATGAAGTACACAAGAAAATGCAATTAGTAAATGTATCTACAGAGTCTATTTCACCGAAAAATACCAGAAGAAAAAGTGACATAATAACGTAATCACTCAGCCCTATTATGGCCGTAGTCAAAATCAACGCCTATCACGGAAGTATTTTTTTTTAATAGGACTGTTTACGTTACTATCGCTTGTCACTTTTATAAACTCGGAAGTCTTACCAGCCGGATGTGTTGAAATTTGTAGATCCCGTTACTAGTATTTACTGGTGACTTAGCTGACAATTATTCTACTTGACACTTTACTTGATGGTGATACAACAGGCCCTGATAGTAGTCTTCAGGTTAGAAATTTACATGTACACTGATTAATTGAATCAACGTACTGAATAACTATTGTACTGACACTTTTTTTTACCTATAATTATAGATTTTCCTTTTTGGTACTTACAACAAATATTATTCTTTTCCCGTACCTGGTTTCGAAAACGCCCGAAAGGGGAAAAGCTCTGTATAGGGAATAGCCTTGGAATAACTTTATTCTATCTATATTTAAGCTTCATAAGTACCTACTTGATTATGAAAAATGATAAATGGCAATGAAAAGCAGAATTTTGCTTTATTGACTGTTTTAGGTGAAATACTAAGATTATGGTGCTGCAATGGTTCTGTACAAATAATAGAAAACTAAAATTATTATATTCACCGCTTCTCTTTCATCTTCAACTCTTCAAGTAAAGGTAAGATAACTGTACACGTCAATTGACATGTTTTGTAAAAGAAATACGAAGATTTGTTCACGATTAATGGATATTTGTAAGTTTATTTCGTATTTTTTAAATATTAATATACGTACTAGGAGTGAGGGTAGATTATTATCATAATTATATCTAAAGGAAAGTCTTTTCTTTATTTGTAGAGCCTGAGGGTTTTTTAATTTAAGCGAACGTACTTACCTAACCTACCTATTTTCTCACTCATGTTTTGTGTATCGCGCTAGTGCCGTAAATTATTTGTTATGAAACTACATTCATATAAAGAAAATCAAAATGGACATTCGACATTTCGATTTCTGTTAAGAAGCCGGAGGCTGTGGAAGTTTGGCCGCATTACCATAATAATGGACGTATGACCTGCGTTAATAATGACGCAAACAATAAATAATCGTGTACATAAGATAACGCGGGAACTTACGTACGTGTTACTACGTAATAAGTTTCGTTTCGTTGTAGATTGCTTCCGTAATACGTAATTGCTTCGGTGGCTGTCCACATTGTCGGTTGCAGGGCTGCCGACACTTATTTATGCTGGTAACCTTAAGCTTTGGAGTACTGTAATGGGATATAATCACGAAGCTATTTACTCCCGAATACATTCGAAACCAACTCAAAACCTTATACATGAATCATTTTCCTGCTATCTATTGTCAGTTTCGTGCTATCAAATCCATTTTTTCCCATTAAGAAAGATTTATTTTTGTTTTAGAATGACGTTGATCGTGTTTCAATTAAGTAATCGATAACCCTACTCAATAATGTATTCGGGTAAAAAACAAAATGGAATCAGCATTCAGAACTGATCATGGGAGTAAGTTTTTAATCGTCAAGCCGGCATTCCGCTGTAATCACGTCTTGAATGCTATGATTCTTTCCTGTAACGTGTTAAAAGGGGCTTGTTTTATGTACACCTTGACGTTTTTGTTTACTGTGTGTTGAAAAATTTCCAAACAAAATCAAATAAGAACATTGTCATATAGATCTCGTTCTTTAATTATTACTTTATAAACACCAAATGAAATTAAAATAATAATGTGTATAAATTTCAATATTTTAAACCTACATCTTAAAGAACATCATAAAGAACTCTTTATGATGTATGCTTCACGTGACCTTAAACAGCTTCATAAATCATTATTTTTTTTAGGATCATAATCAGAAAACGTTAATTAAAGTAATTGAGCTTATAAAAATGTTAGGTTATCCGAAATCCCACGTTGAGTTCCCATAACATTAATCTTCCCTGTTTTGATTTGTACCCCACGAGCAGATTGCTAAAATAATCTCTTTGTTGCACTTTCATTATGGTTATTATTACATTGTGTTAAGGTTGAAGATTGTTTTTGGTAATTATGGGTAAAACAGTTTTGATAGAGAGAACCCGCATGTATCGCCCTGCTCCCAGATTACATTTAACGCGTTCAGGGGTGGCACACCCTTGGAATTAACATTGGTTGGATCTAGAGAGCCCTTGTCTAGCATATGACAATTTTGTTAACGATGTATTGTGGGTGCATGGGAGTTTCGGATCGATCGAGCCGGTATCACCTGGTGTGACTTTGCGACCCTAGAAAATACTATTGATTAGGTAATTATGGATATTTTATATACTTTAGATATATAACTTTCCAATTTGTACCTATTGCCTAGAGTAGGTACTATCGAACCACCATAAGACAAGCAATTAGGCTTTTGTACACTCTTTTTATGTGAACAAATTGAGTGATCTATTTAATTCTAGACTAGAATATCATAATAAATTATAAACACCTACTTATGCTTGAACCAAAACCAAAAGACATGTGTAGCCGAATTTCGAGGCGCCGTTATTATATATACAAGGTTTGAGTAATGGCGGTGTGAAGGCGGGCTTAAGTAGTATGACGTATGAATTTCAGAAACCAAACAATTTTTCAGTTCCAAAGTTGTATTGTACCTTTTAAAACACAGTGAATTTACTTTTTGCTGATTTGTGCCAAAATAACAAATTTTCAGTGTCTAATAATAAAGTTGCCAATTGCAGGCAAGGCTTCGTGTTGGGTTCTGTAACTGTGTTACTACAAGACAAAATCCGAAAAATTATTATTTGAGTCGAATCCAAAAAAACATATTTTGGTTAACTGTACCAACTATTTCTCTACGAAGTTTGAAATAATTAGTATTAAGTACGCCCTAGTGATTTTTTTTCCAAAATTCTGTTCAAGACCATATAATATGTAGTTCCTTTGGCCGTCACAAACCAAATCGCCACTTTGGAGTAAAATAAACTAGACATGATTTTGAAAAACAATCCTCATGATAATTTTGAATGTCCTTTTACAGTGCCGAAAATCAGCTTCTGATATCAATGTGTAGGTTTTCAGTGACTTTAATTGTTTCATTGGCCTCTTTTTATTCTGAAGATTGAACTAAATGCATTTTTAAACATTAATTTTGATTCTATAACAATAGCTTCATCATCATGGGAAAACTAGAACGTTATTAACATAAATCTAAATTACCAAAAATATAAATTACCTAGCTATATTAAACGTGATTTAAAGTAAATCTTTATACCCTTGTGCACTCATTGCAAAAATACCATGTATTTTGGCCCTACGAACGGAATGGTTGCGGGCAATTAAACGTAATTTTATAATTTATAACGCAGGCTTCTTATCTGAGCGAAATCAATATGGTAATTGTAAATGAGCGGCCGCCAAATGGTCACTTTGTAAAAACTGAGCTAGTGAGGCGCTTGTTCGCTAGTGATGGGCTAATCGATGTTTGAAATAATAATACATGTATGTATTATAATACATACATGTATGATTGAGACTGTTTATTCAAACCTTTACTGAAATAATATGTTACCAGCACCTTTTTATATTTGGAAATATAATATTACGTACCTTAAAGCAATATTTAAATATAAAGAGTACCCACATATTTCAATAAAAATAATGCACTCAATAAAGCGGAGTCTGTGAGAATTTTAAGATCAAGGAAAATTTTATATTTAATCGATTTTCCTCAATGATAATTATAATCTGTAGGAGTTGTAGGACAAAAAATTTAACAGTTTTTTGTGTAGGTAGATATTATCAGACACTTCACTAATTAGTTTATTCCTAACTAACTCTTTTAATGCACCTAACGCGATATTAAATCAATAACAAGAAGATATTTTATATTTTTAACCCCCGACGAAAAGAGGGGTGTTATAAGTTTGACGTGTCTGTCTGTGTGTCTGTCTGTGGCATCGTAGCGCCTAAACGAATGGACCGATTTTAAATCAGGTTTTTTTGTTTGAAAGCTGATGTGCCTACGATGGTTCTTAGCTATAATTTATAAAGATCAGTTCAGGCGTTTGATGACTATCAGCTCATTTTGTACATGATAATAGGGTTTTACTAACTTTTACACATCCGATTGATTTAAAATTTCGTGTACTGTCACTTCGGTGACATTCCCATAACAAACTATCCTTGAGCTGATCCTATACCATCAAAAAGTCTGCGAAATGTTAATTCTTCAGAAACTTACAGCAGATATAGCGTGTTTGGGCTCTTATGAATAGTCTCAATGAGATGGTGTTAGATAGATGATTAATGACGCCGGGGGTTACTTAAAATGTTTTATTTTGTATTTTATATCATAAGTATTAATTCAAGGTTTCGGAAATCGTTAGAGAATTGGTCCCAATCTCGAGGGCACAACGTAAAGTATCATCTACAAATCTACAAGAGTCATATGTCATACTATTATCTTGATTGTCATACTGTGAGTTCAGAGATAACTCATAATGTCAGACTTTACTATAACCTTATTTAAATCATAAATAGTTTTTTCTATACTTTAAGAATAGAAATCTACCGATCATGATTATAAGCCAATTCGGGCCATTCTTAACCAATCTAGCAGAAAATCAAGCATTACGTAAAGAACTTAAGTTATTTTCATTGTACTTTCACTGTCACTGAAGGTCAATTGACAAATAGCATATCGTATTGAATATAATGCAATCAGATTATAGAAACCATAGGTCTGAAACAATGTGTTATTCAATTCCGTTTTATACTTATTATTTTAAAACTTTTGTGTGGTTAACCACTTGTCTGGCCAAGGGCTTTACCGTGAGCTCTTAAAACGTTTTTAAATGCATAATTCTTTTAAAATTTTGGTTTAACTAAAATCGACTTAATTGCATTTTTGAAAAGGATGGTTTTTCGATTACCCAGATTTGAAAGTACGTGTATATAAGAATGGTTTTACGAGTTCACACTAAGGAGGTAGCAGTGTCACAAGTATTTCGCTGACTGTCTTCAAAGGTAGTGAATGGTTCTTAACGCATTGTTTAAAATCGATCGATTAGTTTAGTTTTTAAATTTTTAATAGAAAGTTATGACTAAAAATAGTAAAAAAAATTAAAACCGATTTCAAAATATTAAAAACTCTTTAGAACATTCTTTACTAGAATGCAATCAGATAAAGAAAACCATAAGTAGTTCTAAATCTTTTCTAACAATATGCTATTCAATTTCGCTTTATTATTGATTTAAAAATTGTTGTGTGGTTAACCGCTCTTGTAAGCAATGCAAGTGCATTCACTTCTCCGGGGCCTTACGTTTACGAGTAGATTATAACTAATTAAAATACCTTTAAAAGTTTAAATAAACATGTTAAATCTACTTTTTAACCGAGTTCAAAAAAGAAGGAGGTTATATGTTCCACTATATGTATTTTTTTTTGTATGTATGTTCACCGATTTCTCTGTCAATTGTGAACCGATATTCAAAATTCTTTTTTTTATTCGATAGAGTATACTCCAGGGGTGGTCCTATTGTCTCCAAGTCAGGATCTGATGATGGGATCCCAGGGAAATCGAGGGCAAACCAAAATTTTTATAGGCACGTGTGACATGTTTTACTTTTTTCCAAAGCTATTCAAGTATGTACAACTCCTTAACGGTTAGGAGTTAGAAGATAATTTTTCACTGTGTACTTTAACCAAGGCCAGACAAGTCGGTAGTGCCGACGGTCACCCATCTTGCTTTGACCTTAGGAAATCACTTAAAAATGCGAAAAAAAAACTGACTTCAAAACACTAAAAAGGAATAAATAATAAAATTTCAGTACCTCCTGAAATGTATTTTTTGGAGTTGGTGCAAAGCTGTTTCCAGAGACAATAGAAAGTGGAGCACGAACTCCAAAAAATACATTTCAGGAGGTACTGCAATTTAATTATTTTTTCTTTTTATTGTTTTGAAGTCGGTTTTATTTTTGTTATAAAATATTTTATTACTCTATAAAACTTTCGAGAGAAAAATCGAAACAGATACCTGCTCAAATTCAAAACACCTATGAAAGTGATACAATTTTCAACGATTATGTGATATCATAAATTGTAAGTTTATTAAAAAACGTAGGTAATTCAAAAATTCGTTACGAACTCTACGACATTCAAACAACACCAAAGCAAAGTGACAATTCTCTGAGACGAAAACTAAGTTTGAAATGATGCTATTAACATAAAAGAAATAGAAAAAGGATTTTTTAAAAACAAGGAATCATTTTTAAATATCGATATCGATATTTAAAGTTATTTCACATCGTAGGATGGCATCAAGTAAGTACCCGCATATCGGGGCTATGAGCGGTACGCCAATCTAGCCGCACCTCCCCTCAAACTATTTTAAGTGGAAGGGTGCCTCGGTCAAAATTAACTAACGGTTTAATATTAACTACACAGTACACTCTTAATATGCAGGTAAATTAACTAATTGAAATCGCCATTTGTTCGTTTAGGACAATAGACAATAAATATTAGCCGCATGCGATTAAATATTTCAAAACTGTTTGGCGTAATATTAAAGAGCCGCAGACTTAATAAGTATATTGTTCTCTTTATTTATAAAATTATTTGTATAAGTTTCTTTTGCAATATCTAGTACTGCGCATTTTTTTATAATTCGCGTAATGGTTACCGAATTCTTCTTAAGGCTTGTCATTAGATAAAAGATGATCATATACCTAATAATAAAAGTTAACAAGGCACTTTGTGTACCTAAATTGTGACAGTTATCAGTATAAAAATATCAACCGCTTGGCAATAACGATATTATGTAGGCAAATATACATCTGCTGAACATTAACCCACTTCAACATACAGACAAAACATTGTGTGACTAATAATAAAATGTGTCACTTGTATACTGCACGTACAGGGCAACTACTCTGTGTTGTTTTATTGTTTATTTTTGAAGCGTAAAACGAGCACACGTGGTGGAACAGAGCGAAAATTAAAAAACATATTTATTTAATTGAATACTCTAAACTTTACCGGTTGAATAAAAATGAGTGTACACACACAGGAGAATGGGCTATGATTTTGTCATTACTGTGTATCCTTACTTTGATTTGTTTACAAATTATAGGTACATCTATAGATAATAGAAAAATCGTAATTAAAAGGCATAATAATAATACAAATATTCAAATAATAATTTGTATGCTAGTAACGACGACTGGACCTGGCAACATTTAAAACGTTGAGGACTGAAAAGAAAATAGTATAGCTGTAAGGAGAAATAGACAAATTACACTAGGATATTATATGATTGTCTGAAGTATGAAGACAGGGGGAGGACACGGTAATCCTCAAATCCGGTAACTAACTCTATCGGAGAAAGAGGGACTCTTCATGATGAATTCTCTCTTTCAGAATCCGCCACACAGGCAATAGACCTGAATGAGCCCTCCCCGATGGTTCCGATAGAAATGAAATGATCGCCGGTAGCGGTCACCGTATGGTAACGCTCAATTTTACTGTCAGGTTAGAAAGGTCTTCAGACGATGCGTCACTATATTAGCAGCTCAATAGACATATATCGAAATCCATGAAACACGACATTCGCCGCTTTAATAGTGGTCATGGTAGAATCCCTGGAGGAATTGAGCACAATGCTTGACGACCTAGCTAGACAGAACCTCCCGACAGGTTGGTCTAAAAATGAACATGGATGAGACAAAATTTATGAAGAATACTCATGTCGGACCTATACTAGTTATAGTTGGGAGTTCTGTTCTCGAAGTTGTTGACGAGTACGTTGAGACTGAACTGTTTTATATGAAGAAATTTGAAGTTTATTTTAGAATTTAGAATTTTTGACCTTGTTGTAACAATTACAAATAAGATGAAAAAATATATGCTCCAGGCGGAAATCGAACCCCTTGTTGGTTTTTATATGACTATGCTGTTAACACGTTTCAAAACCACAATCATACCATGGTATATCATGTACCAAACACCCTGTATATTTTTTTAAGTACAAAATAATTATTATAGGTGAAATTGCTACAAGTAGGTACTCTTACTTACACGTCTTTCATGTACTTTTAAATATCTACCAAGAACATCTTCATACTTTAATATTTGCACCTCCTTGTGTCTTAGCATTGCTTGGACATTGACTCGATAGATACTCTGCTGTTTAAACACAACGCTTCTACATATCCATACGTAAGTACTTACTACCTTCGTACCTACGTTGTTGAAATGATTTAATAACAAACAACAAAACTTAACATCCACAAGAAACAAAACAGTACACTATCCCCCACAAAAGCGGCAGTGGTCTATATTTAGCTAATTTGCGTGCATCTAAAATGCAAGTCACGGTTAAAAACAAATTCTCGACCACCGCTGTGCCTGCGCATTCTCAGAACGCGCCCGCGGCATATTTAGCTGCTGCTTAGCAAAAATAGTCCCGCTCATTTTTTTTACAATGTGATTTCCTAGCTCAAATGTAATTGCCACTGTGGCTTAATATTTTTATTGGTGGGAATGTATGGTAGTTCTCAACAATAATACAATAATAGCAATAACGTATTTTTGCATCATACTAAATGTCTTTCTCTAAGATGTACTGAGATATGTGAGTAAGATTATGTACAGTTATACTTATGCACCTAATTAGTGTTTTTATAATCAAACATTGACTTCTTACTTTTGATTCAAGGTCAAAATATCATAAAAAATGTCAATGACTTTCATAGCACTGATTAATTGTTATGATTATTCATGAAAGATTTTATCAGATTTTGTTTTGTAACTTTTGATGGAAATATCTTAACTAACAAAAGTTTCTGTCAAATTTAATGTACAGAACAATAGAGATTTTTCTGTATAAAAATGTTGAAATAATTGTCTTTGTTCAAGTGGTCGACGTGATTTCACCAGCCATTGTTAATTTTGTTAACTCGACACGGAAAAGTAATTATTTTCTTTTTACGGTAAATGGCATACTACGCAAAGATTAGTGTTATTATATAATAATTTCGTTAACTAATTACAATTTAACGCTTAAGCACAGCTGCTTGAGTACTAAGTAGGTACAGCTATTTTGAACTAGGCAGAGATTTCAAATGGTTCTAGTGTGGAGTCTCTCCCTTCAAAACCGAGAACAATTTTTATTCAGTTTGAAAATGAATGCAAAGCGTAACCTACGTTTTGCTCACATAAAAAGTTAATACTTAAATTATGACGAATATATACGTTGCTGTTAAATGGTAACCGGTTATATTAAAATAAAACGATTAATTTAGTTTTTGTTATAATAGTAGATCAACTGCTTTTTTGTCTGCAGCCGTATTTAGTTTTATTAGGCACTTCTATTGCTAAAATTTAAAGGTGAAAACGATTCTGAGTTGCAATTCAATTAAAACAAATATAAAAAATATGACAACTAATAATAAACTCAATTTATAATACACTTTACCAATACACAAATGATATTGAAATGTTGACAACTTATGTGCCACAAATTGCGTATTTTTATGTATTTTTGACATATCTATAAAAAACTGTAGAAATCAAAAGCGGTCTTTGTATATCAAGTCTTGCAGCTCGATATCAGCTCTACATATTTGCCTAGTATGTTTGTTTGTGTCCGAGCGATAAGTGGTTCACACACACATATATGAAACGTAAATAAATATGAGCATTATGAGTGTTATATCAAATGGCTTTTTCATTACACGCCGAAGGAAGCAAGTGACATAATTTCTGTCCATGGTTTTAGGGTTTTTTCTAAAAATTTCACAAGTGTTAGGTGAAACCTAACTTCAACATCAATCGAGCGACCCTCCAAAAAGACATAAGAAAAAAATAATGATTTACAAGATGGCAAGACAGGTGCTTTTTAAGCTTTCACAGTGCTATGTTAGAACTTGAAAACATTTTAAAAATATATATTCAGTTATGACAGCAACACAACTGGCAGCACAACTACCCTTGGTCATTAAGGTATTTATAGGCTGGTAGCGAGAGTATATCTACAACAAAGTAAACATCGTTGGTAGCGTAGAATACTAGTAACTAAAACTGGTAGAGTAGTAGCTGCTTACTCTACCCGTGGATAGTTCACTCTACCCGTGGACAGCTGCCAGCCAGCACCCTTATTGGCTGCAAGATCGTTCACCGTCATGGCTTGGTCAGAGTACAATAATATTTTCATACTTACACTAATTGTTTCTTTCGTTAAGGACTTATGTGATAATAATACGCATAGACATGCATAATTATTACACGTATTTAAAATAACCAGAAATGAATAAACGTACAGACGACAGCACATCAAGTGTAACATTCGCAAACGAAATCCGCTTCTATTACGAACGACGTAAGGGCGGTCTCAAGGTCAAACTGTTACGCTTGATGTGCACAGATACACTAGCTTTATCCCGCGATTTCGTCCGCGTGGAGTTTTGATTTGGACAGCTTATTTTTTATCCAATCTGCTTTTTTATCAATCTACCTACTTATGAGAACGCGAATAATTTGGGAATCGAATAGATGTCAATTCATATTATATGCACTTTGACGTAAGTTTAAGGAAGGTGTTTGGTAAAAAAATATAATTAAAACTCATTGAGCTATTATAATAATAGCTTAATGTTAAAACCCCTGCTTGTATGCAGAAGTAACCAGTTTGAATATACCTATCACTAAAATGTGTAACAGAAACAAAACGCCCATTCGAACCGTCTTTATCTACATGTAACGGTGGCTTTACTAAAGTTTATTACCTATACAAATGCAGTAACATTCTTTATATCTTAGGAACAGTAAATTAATATTGAGTTTTATTCCTCACTAAAGAAATTATTGTTTTTTTAGATTCCCTTTTCAAACTTCCATCTTCCACCTCTCTTTTCACTCCCTAGAGGAATGATTAATTGATAAAAAATACATAAAAATTGTATTTATTCTAACAAAATGTTAAATAATAAAAGGTTTTTATTCCCTGTTTAGTGATTCCCTTTACAAATTTCCACCCGCCTTTTTACTTAATGTTGTAATTAGATCCTTAAGGGATGATATCTCGGAAAAAAACTAATCTATATCCTTCCCCACAACTCAAACTATCTCCATACGAAATTTTATCTAAATCGGTTCAGCGGCTATTGAAAATGAAAATGAAAATGAAAATGAAAATGAAAATGAAAATATCTTTATTCAATTAGGCCCCCAAGAAGCACTTTTGAATCGTCAACAAAAAAACCCTTAAGTCTATCACATAAAAATAATATTAACTAACTAACAATTTCATAATGTTTGTCTCTCTGTCTTATATGCATCTACGTAAGCTAAGAATGTTATGTGAGTCTGTCTATCGGTCTGTCTGTCGGTCCGTCTGTCCGCCAGTCAGTCTGTCTGTCTGTCCGTCAGTCAGTCTGTCTGAATTTACACCGGTTCCAAAAGTTGAACTACCGAGAAGATTCCGGCAACAAACTCGTGTAGTCACTCTTTTCAATCATTAAGTTACAGTGTTTAATTACACAGTAATAGTATTTAGCAGCGCAGTGTCGCACAGAGTATAAAAAAGGTATATTAAAGTACCTATTAGTACCTAATGATAAGAATATTTACTGTATTTAAAGGCTGTCCGACAATGCACCTTCACAATATAGGTATTACAATACACAAAGGTCAACAATTAATATACAAAGACCTAATAAAGCTAAACATCTTTCATTAATTTTAAACACTTGTCTGAGCACGTCATTACAATAATAATTGTATTGTTTTATATATAATATCCTATAATGCCATATACCTCAAAAATTATACTATTGATGAATATGTAGGTAAATTATTACAAAATCAAGGAAGCTTAGAGATGACCATTTCCACTAGTGGCACCTGTTCACAAGTATGACGCATGTGCCAGCCATCGCTCCGCTCAACCATATCATAGGGAACGGAGCGACCCGGCACACGACGCCACCACCGCAGAAACTTATAGAGAGCATGACATCTTCCAGCAACCACAAAATCAATGAAATGCTATTGGTGGAAATAACTATATGACATTATAAGTTACAACCAAGCATTTTTGTCATTTATATAATCGTTAATAGTATAGTAACCTTTGGACATTAGAATTTTCTTAATGTGAATTTTAAATTTGTCAAATGGCAAGTCTAGTACGTTATTAGGAATCTTGTTATAGTAAAGTATGCTTTGACCCATAAAAGTATTAAAAACTTTATGCAGTCTTAGAGACGGTAAGATCAACTTATTTTTATTTCTTGTATTTAATGCATGTACATCGCTGTGTCTTAAGTAGGAATTTAAATTTTGACGTACAAAAATTATGCAAGCATAAATATATTGAGAAGCCACTGTTAGTATATCTATTTCTTTAAATAAGTCTCTAAGAGATGTTCGAGCAGCAAGGCAGTAGATTGCTCTAATTGCACGTTTTTGCAAGATAAATACTGTTTCAATGTCTGCTGCTTTACCCCACAGAAGAATACCATACGACATAATACTATGGAAGTAACTAAAGTAAACCAAGCGCGCCGTGGCAATATCAGTATATTGCCTTATTTTTCTAATAGCATAAGCCGCGGAGCTAAGTCTACTACAAAGTGTTGTGATGTGAGGGTTCCACTGGAGTTTCGCATCGATTGTAATGCCTAAAAACGTGGTGGATTGAATTAAATTTAGCGACTGATTATTTAATTTAATGTTTGTATCCACTTCCCTAACATTAGGTAAAATAAATTTAATACATTTAGTTTTCTTTGCATTCAGTTGTAAATTGTTCACAGTAAACCAATTCATTACTTGAGATAGCGCATTGTTTACGTCGTCAAAGTTAACTTTATTTCTATCACATTTAAAAATTAAAGAAGTATCATCTGCAAACAACACAATCTCACAAAATTCCTTAGCAAAGAAAGGCAAGTCGTTTACGTATATTAAAAATAAAAAAGGCCCTAGAATTGAACCCTGTGGAACTCCCATTTTGACATAAGACCCTGAAGATTTTGTTCCATTGATGTCAACTATTTGAGTTCTAGAACTTAAGTAAGATGTGATTAACTTCAGAGCTGAATTTGTAACCCCATAGTGTTGTAATTTTAAAATTAGCGTCTGATGGTCAACGCAGTCAAATGCCTTTGATAAGTCACAGAATATACCAATAGCATTTTGTGAACTCTCCCATGCATCAAATATGTGCCTTAACAGCGCTACACCAGCATCAGTAGTAGAACGACCCTTTGTAAATCCATATTGCGCACTATGGAAAAGATTATTTAAATTAAAATGCTTAATCAATTGTTCCAAAATAATTTTTTCAAATATTTTACTAAGTGCTGGTAAAATAGAAATTGGACGAAAATTACTAGGATCCTCTCTATCACCTGATTTAAATAGCGGAATAATCTTACTGTATTTCATTAAATTAGGAAAAATACTTTCATCTATACAGTTATAAAAAATTTGCGCGAGATAAGGGGCAATAATATCAATGATATTCTTAACTATTTTTACAGATACATCCCATAAATCCCCTGTATTTTTCAATTTTAGGGATTTAAAAATTTTAATGATTTTTTGAGGAACAACATGGGTAAATTGGAAAGTCTCGCTACACTCGGGCACACAATGCCTCAGGATGGAACTTGCTTCAAGAGAAGAAGAATCTAAATGAGATGTTGTAATCGAAGGTATTTTTGAAAAGTAATCTTCAAATATGTATTGATGCCTTGTATTGATGCCCCATACAAACTTTCAACCCACTTTTCACACCCATAAAGGATGAGATCTAGGATAAAAAGTCCTTTCACGAGGTTTAAACTATCTCTATTTCAAATTTCATCTAAATCGGTTCGGCGGTTTAAGCGTGAAGAGGCAACAGACATACAGACACACTTTCGCATTTATAACATTAGTATGGATATACCTACTTTACATATAAATATTATTTTGTAACATATTGCAACTCGTCTGTAAATCACTGTATGTTACAGATAAGCCGTTGATGTAGCTGTGCTATATGCTTCTAGATATAGTACAATGAACTGAAAATAGACCGTATTTTGATGAGAATAGGCTTACATTTTTAGTAACTTATCTTGGTATATAAGCACGGGAAGAGGTCGAGGTTATCTTCCGATAAGGAGTGAACCCACACAAGTTGGCAGGGCCCGAATAACTATAGCGTAGTGTGTGTACATTTGTATGATACAGACTACATTGTAATCGGGGCATGCCAAGAATTAGGGTTGTAATTTTGAAATAAAAATTCTGGAGCGAGGTCTAATAAAATGAATTTGTAAAGTCAATAACTACCTTAGAAAGTATATACTTAACATTAAAGAAAATGTGAGTGATTTAGTATTGATTAGAAATTAGGTTAATTTGCGGCCGCGTGTTTTTTTTACATACTCCGTGAACACTCTGTGTGTATATAGGCGGTGGTAACCACTTACCATCAGGTGGGCCGTCAGCTTTTTTGTCATTTAGTTGTATAAAAAAAACATATTTACATGCGGTAAAATAAAAAATCTAAATATTATAGTAAATAAGCCGCTAAATAAAAGACAAAACTTGTACGAACCTCAGACTATAGAAATCTGAGGTACGAATATTGGAAGATGATATGAAAATTATTCAAAATTCAATTAAAATATCTAGTACACTACATAATTAGCTTTTCGCACTTTAACCACAGTCTGAATATAAATAGGAAATACTTTAAGTTAAAAATTAGGTTGTGTGTGATAAAGTTCCCATTTCTGTGACCGCTTTTTTGAAAGTGAAACGATGACGATATTTTCAGTATTAATTAT
Source organism: Nymphula nitidulata (assembly GCA_947347705.1). Lineage (NCBI taxonomy): Eukaryota > Metazoa > Arthropoda > Insecta > Lepidoptera > Crambidae > Nymphula > Nymphula nitidulata. The sequence goes on from OX374631.1 coordinate 10,660,029, forward strand.
TAACATTACTATACCTATTGTTTTGTAAGTTTTCCTGAAGAAACCAAAATTTACAAATTTCTTACCAGTTGCTTGCTACCAGTTGTCTAATGCTAAATGCATTAGACAACTGGTAGACAACTTCATAAAATATCATTTTATTGCACAGGTAACCATCTGTGCAATAGAATGATATTTTAACACTTATGTGTTCACTGTATAGTCTAAGTAATTTTGAATAAATCTATGAAACCTAAACAACATGACTCGCAGACATGAACTCGGAGGTTTTACCGCGACGAGCCCACAACTACACTCACAAACTACTTACATAATCGTGTGTTACGTGGAACTTGTGCCAAGCATTTAACATATTATTCTTAAGCCGTACGAGTACGACCGCATTAGAAATATGCACTTTATAAAAAATCTTAGAGGTGTAATAACGACATTAAGATGTCTCTTCTATGACTAATAGAAACAGTTTGAATCCATCAAACGTTAACTGTTTTGTCGGTAGTCAGAATATTAAAAGCGCTTAATAGTCGAAGTCTTCAAGGCTGAGAGTGACTTCGTATTAGAATACGTTAATGCGTATTGTATATGAATTGTATCTCAAGAAATAGGTACTTATGTTGAAAGTTTTGTAAGCCAGGAACCTACTATTTACTAGTCATCTCCGCCTTTCTTGGCTAGCAGCCCTTAAGAGGACTGAATTCTCAATCGTATGCTAATAACGGCTAAGTTCATACATACTTTATCATAGTAGTTCATACTTTATCATAGAGCAGCCAGGTGTCCTTTGTACACAATAAGTCTTTTCATATTATCTCTAGTCTATGGGTCTTTGTGAACAAATCTTTCTCTACCATTTAAAAGACGATATGCATAGATTTTCCACTGCTTATTTGGCTTTTGTTGCTAAATTGTAATTATTCTTTGTATTCACAAAAATAATGCGTGTTAAATTATAACAAAGATTGATAGAAATGACGTTTATTCAGTGCTAAAACAATAATACTAATAAGGTCTCAATTTTTTATAATACCTGACTAAGAAATTATATTTTATGTAAGTTACCTACTATCGGAAAAGCAATATCAATGACCTTAATTTATACTCTTTTTTATAGTTCTAGCTTTGTTTTGTATTTCTCTTGTGAGTCAATTGTATTCTTTTGGAGAAATAAACGTCTTTACACTTTTATTTATGCTACCTACAAGATAACTCGCAGCAAAGTCGCAGGGGAATTTTCCTGTAAAGACACAGAATATATTGTACCTAAGTATATGTATACCTATGGATATCTCGTAGGTCGCATTCAAGGTAAATAGAAAACCAAAGAATAACGAATTAAGAGGAAATCTCTAACGACTTATCTATTATAATTTGGACTTATTAATAACTAATGTGCAAGACATCTAAATAAGAATATACTGTGCCCCCATATCTGATCTCTGGGATCTGGGTGGTGAGGGTATCTGAGAAGACTAAAACCAAATATTTTTCTGCTTTAGACGCGTCTGGAATTAAGCAAATTATATAATTATGGTTTTTATTACATCTCTGTCTACTAAACAATTGCGTGCACGCTCCAGTAAGACCTTGAAAATAAGCTTGATCTGCCTTGCGTCTATAATTACCTATATCTAATAGTATAGCTTCAATAAATCAAATATTAAGTAATATCGTAATAAATTCTAAGACAGTAAGTATAGCGTTCACTTTTACTTTTGTAGCGATTGCGCCGTCCTCACTTCCCTCTTTAAAAGACGAGGATGGGTCAATACGGTTATCTCTTTCTCTCCTACAGAATTACAAATATGCCTGTCTACTTCCTTTTAGCATCCTCGTATACCAGTTTTGTATGCGCTTAGTCATCTCAGGTCAGAGATAGTAGTTCGAAATGTCATTGCAATCGGTCTCCATAACTCCTGACGCAATTTCAAGTTAGTATACGGCTTATCAATCGTATAATTATATATTAATTTCAATATAACTATAAACTTTATTTATATTATTAATTAACTACAAAAATGTTTCAGGGAAGTAATGATTCGGAAGGTTTAAACAAAAAAATATTTTTTGCAACTCGCACTAATCACAAGCGCGTTTTTTTTTTCTCCAAAGCTGTGTTCCTGTGTTCATTCAGCAGTAATCAACTAGGACTATCAAGTCTCTTAAAAAACTGGATTTCCTTAACAAAGCTACTTCACACCTGGTGGCTTACTCTTTACGCACCTACATGCTATATGTAAACTTACCTCTGAAATGTCTCAATGGTAAGTCTCTCTTATAGTAAGTACCTGCCTGTCTTGAATAATCCAATAACACTTTGTTGCGTAATCACTCCAGCTAAATTATCATGTGCAAGCGCCGATGCCCCATCTCTGCAAAACGGTGAATTCAAAAGATGATAGTTCTATAGTCGATTTAGTATAATAGTTTATTATACTTTCAAAATGAGTTCTGCTATATGTTACCATACTATGTAAGGTAATTGTATTTTTACCATCCAAAACAAATGAATATATAAGTATTCTATCGTTTACTATTTTTTTTTATTGAGGACCGATAGGAATAATTACACGTCCAAAAACTTTAAAGTAAAAAAATAATCATTTTCTCGTTAAGACGAGAGCAAAGGTGGACTCTACCAAATTCTGAAACTTTATAATTTTTTGATGATCTCCAGTCATGCTTTAATCGGAAAGTATGTTCAATTATTCTGTGGTATGGTGGTCTGTGACTTATTTGTTATGTTTAACATGCATAGCCTGCAACAATCATCATCCGAAAAGTTAACTTTTCGCACGGACCAGAATTAGTGTCTGTTTTTTAACCGACTTCAAAAAAGGGGAAGTTATGGATTCGACGAGTTTTCTATTTTTAGGTACATTAGCTTATATCTCCGTTAGATGTAGATCTATTTAGATAATTCTTCTTATGTTCGAATGCCACCACTTTGGTACCATATAATTTTAATCTGAATCTGATGGCAAAACTTGGAAGATAGAAAACAGAACTACTCTATGAACAACAGTGAAGTAAACAATTTCAACCAGAGACTGAGAGACACTAGAAAAGTCGATAATGCCACCCATCTAGCATGACCTTGGATAATTTATATTTTTTTTTAACATAAAAACCGACTGTAAAAGCTAACAAGGCTAAAAAAAATATGTACTGTCTTAATATAGGTAATAGGTATTTTTTGGAGTTGGTGCTAGGATGTTTCCAGAAACAATAGCTGCAAACAAAACAACAAAAAATACCTGCTACATAAGATAAGTAGTAGATACACAAATTAAGTTATTTTTGCCTTTTTAGTGTTGGTTGAAGTTGGTTTTTAAGAAATAAAGAATCTGATGGTAAATAGTCCCCATTGCCCATAAAAAGACAGCAGCAATATCAAATCTAGGAACCACTTGACATAGCTGGTGCGTTGACATCTTGGACACAAGAGGAAACTTTCCTTTCAGGCCCCAACACGCGATCTGCTTCATCGGCGAAATAGTGAAACAGGAAGAGTTGGTGGCTCTTCCTATTTGACTATTTCTAACCTCTTTTAATATCAAGAATACGGCACCTTCTTTTGCCGTCCTTGTATAAATAAAATTATACATTTTTTTTTATATACAACTAGATGACAAACAAGCTGACGGCCCACCTGGTGGTAAGCGGTTACCGCCGCCTATAGACACCTGCAATAACAAGGAAAAGCACTTGATATTACAGGTCATGTCATCCTGAGGCCTAAGATGAAATGCCGTCCATGCCCAGTAATTACACTGGCTACCTTTCCCTTCAATCCTAAACACAACGAACTGTTTCACGGCTGAAATAAGAAAGGCGGTGGTACCTACCCAGGCGACCCTACATATGGGTCTACCACCTAGTAGACGAAGTAGAGAGTATATGTAGGGAAAATGATTTAAATTGATTTCAATTTTACTCGGTATATTGTCAAGATTTGTTAGTTAGATACCTTTTAAGTTTATGAGATGAACGCATAGTAACATTATGTCATAACTAAAACTAAACAGGATGTTCATTGTGAACGAATTTCCTTCTTTTTACGTATTGAAGCGGGCCCAATCGTTTTGTAATACTTCTTGGCATTTATTTATTGTTCTTGGCATCATGATACGCTTACTCGTAACTGATAAATGCGTTACATAACGTTTATATGCGAAATCCTTTGTGATACTGCAGTTGAATAAAGAGTATCAAAAACGATTGAATTCAGAATGAAGTGACCTTTTCTATAGTATGGTGGCAGAATTAACACAAAATATAAATGTAGGTACTTAAAATCATTAAGAAAAACTATGTTTTTTTTCAGGTATTACTTAATTACGAGTATCAAATAAGTTGTAACTTTGTAACCCACTTAGAAAACTACTGCCGAGTTTCAGACTTCTGACTTAGGGTGATACCTCACGAAAATCCAGTATGCTTAACAAAGATTTAATATTTTTTCCTACTGCTTTTGTAGGTATTTGTATTCAAATAAGCTAAATTATATTTGATTAATCAATAAAATAATTATCAAAAGCCAAAACAATAGAATGGAATCAATTTTCTCGACAGAAAAAATCAAACGGTTAGATACATAGAACGCCCACGCTACGCGTCGATCAAGACTAGAAAAAAAATCGTTTAATTTTTATTCTATTTTTTATGAAAATTTATTTTTCACACATTTATAGCAATGCTAAAATAAAATTAAAAATATCCAACGGTTATTCTAGATCATATTCGCTTCTTCCGTTTTATGTAATAAGTATATAAAACTTAAACAAAATTCAATAGAAAGGCAATAAAACTATCATCATCATCATGAGCCTATATAATCCCACTGCTGGGCACAGGCCTTCCTACATGGGAAAAACACACGAGGAGGTTGGGCCATAGCACCACCACGCTGGCCTCATGAAATGCATGGCGGGTTGGTGGGTTAAAGCGGTTGCAGTAACAACCGAGACTAAAACGCCTTTCGAAGCACGGAGGAGCTCCAGATTATAAATTTGATTGACCCGTCCCGGGACCGTGTTGTTGGCGACTGATACACACTGATACGGACAGATAAACAGATGGAGAGACACTATGACGTGGTTAGTATCTAAATATACTTTATTTTTGATAGTCATACAAATATGATTTTTGACAATTCGAAAGTGCTTCTTAATTGAATAAAGATATTTTCATTTAATTCCAAAGTGTAATGCATTATGTACTGTCGACTGTGCCTACACATTCAGAAGTAATATCGATTATGTGGGCCCCGCGTTTTGTCGATTCATTATGTTAATAGCAAACGTTTTTATGTATCGCAGCATGGATCTACGAAAAAACTATGTTGAGTGAACTTAAAAAAAATGTAATAAGTAGGTACTTAAGTATTCACAATTAGTTTGTGATTCTTATGAAACCAATAATATTTAATTTAAAAAAAGTAGAAAATACATAGGTACATAAATGTGATGTCTTAATTTTACTAATCTGAAACATCAGTTATGTGTTTAAGTTTGACATTGTCGTTTTGTATGAAATATTTTGTGCAAACTGGATTTACCATACTGTGTTTTTTGTATTAAATTTAAAATTTTGTGGATAATTTAAGACATTCATTGTTAAGTAAATATAATCTAGGCATTGAAATCGGCTAAATATTCTACAAGCTCTTATTAACCCTCAATTTCAACTAATAAATTTTAATAAAAATTAATAATTCCATTCGTGAAATCCTGCTTATATTTTTACTCCACTTTGAATGCAATTAGATTATATTTTCGGTAAAAATTCATTTAAAATGATTTGGAAAAAACAGCAATTGCACATTTAAAAACCTCCGGTATTATCAATGGTTCAAACTTCAAATGTGAGGTACTTGTTTTTTTATTTTGGATCATATAATAATTAATCAAAGCTTAATGAAAATAGTTGAGCAGGTACAAATCAGTGTAAATTATTATATACATGATAAGGAAATATCCTTATCGACCTATATACTATAATAATTATAATAACTAAAATAGCGCATACTTACTTTATCGTCTACTATGGATTTTCCTTAATCACACACGTTTGTTTATATTTTCTATAGAAATATGTTCTATTGTGTAATTAAACTTGAAGTGGTTATTAAAATTGAATATTTATTAAGCACGATTGAATAAGTCAAACAGATTATTCTTTTTATAATACTGCTTCTTAGAACAATTACAAGGTTTAAAAAACATTTAGTTTTCTTCTCAATCAAAAATTACGACAGAAGAAAATAAAAAATATTAATTTTGATACAGTCAATTATTTTGTTCTTTCTGTCTCATATTTTTAATTCAAGACGATGCAAACTTGTGCAATAACACAAGTAATCGTACATAATTTTATCGCAGTGTTTGTATTCAGGTTTAATATTTTAACAACACCTTTTTAGTACTTTTTCCAGCAGCTTTACACTCCATGATACGATTACGTCGAAATATAATCTTCCCTGACATACTCCGAATGAAAATCGTGTCGGCAAACAAAATCTGAATATGAAAATACGTGTTGACGTTTATAAATGACAGTGGGAATTTATTCAGTGTCGACGCAATCGACTCTACTCTCCATTTCAAATTAGTAACGGCCCTGTTGCATTTATTTAATAGTAATCGTGGTTATTGCAAAAATACAGCGTCAAGGGTCCGCGGAGGTGAAAATGTGATTTATGGGAGAGTGAAACTTTAGGACATCGTACGTAACCTCGACGGGGTATCTCGTCAGCATTGGGCAACTTGGACAATCAAAATCAACTGCAGAATAATATTTATCAATTCTATCAACACATTTTATGGAAACTTTTTTTTATACAACTAGATGAGGAACAAGCTGACTTAGTGGTAAGTGGTTACCGTCACCTATAGACACCTGCAAAAAAAAGAAATAATTACTTGGTATTGCAGGTGCCTTTTCATCCTGAGGCCTAAGATATAATGAAAATTAAACTAACCTTTATTTCGTTCATTGGTAATTATGGGTATTTTGACTGATATGGTTTCGTAAAAATATGTACCTACATACAGTATTATATGAAGCATACTTATCAATCAATATAAAAGCTCCTTATATAAATGAACTCAAACTAAGATCTATTAAATAGTCGTAATTTAACCCTACTAGAAGTAGGTTGTCGGCACCGGTAACCTGCTTCTTTATGTTATTACCCTAATAATATAGTAAAAAAGATTTGTTTTTTTCTACTTAATTTTTTTTTTCTTTTATTTTTATTTATTTATTTATTAGAAACAATAACATTTTTCACAAAAACAATAGTAGTGTTAATAACTGCAGTAGTCAGGGACTTTGTCGCAGTTATTAGCGCCCACCTCAAACATAGCACATGTTTCAGACATAATAATGCTTAACAAAACATAGACGTGTGTGTGTGTGTGTGTGTGTGTGTGTGTGTGCGCGCGCGCGTTGTGTGTGTGTGTGTGTGTGTGTGACAAAGTGAGAAAATGTATGAAATATGTTATTCGTAGAACAATCACAATCATTGGTGTGTGTACAAAATTTTTCTTTTAAAATAGTTTTATCCAACATCTCCTGTAATAAATAACAATTGAAATGCAATATATTATGGTGAAACACAATATTGTTTGTATAGGATATAATGACAACCTTTGTATAAGAAAAACGTTGAATTTTAAAGCTCCTGACTCGTTTAACTTTAATTGCCAAGCGTCGGTGTCTCACAACACGTCCAACTACTAATGTTGAACAGGCTGGTTGAGTGTTGACTCAGTTGCCTGCCGCGTGACACATCCAGCAACGCATCCAAACGATCCGGCGACTACGAACGAATGAGTAGCTTAGCGATTAGTAGGCACCGAGCACCCAAGGTCACTCGCCCCGCAACCATCGCTTCCTCGTTGGCAACTCTTGGGCAACCGCCTCTCACCAGAATTAGCCCTGTACAACAACACCTCACACGTCGACCCGATAATCTTCGATGGTAATCGTAATCGGCATTTCTTAATCGCTTTACTAACTAGATCGTTAAAACTTTATATGTTATAAAATTTGCGTATTATGATATTTATTGCATAATCAAACTAAATAGAATGTTGTTCTACATAGTTACCTTATACGTCATTTTATTGTTATTTTGTGATAAGTGTTCCTTCTGTACTTTAAATATATTATCAAGAACAAGTAAATAAAGCAACAATAAAAAGAAAACACAATAGGCGGTCTTTTTGCTAAGCAGCTGTCTCTGGAAGTCTACGCTAGGAGATAAAGAGAAGAAAGGTTTGAGTGTATGAAAAAAAAGAGAGTGTGGTTCAAAAAATATAATAATATAAAACATACCAATGATAATGACTTTATAAGTATAAGATGATATCATATACGTTGTAATATTAATATTTGGTGTTTATTGTCTTATGCAGATAGTAACTACTGCTGTTTCTCAAAACACATATTTAGGTATTTTATATACCTAAATATGTAAAATGTGTAAATTTCTTTACTGAATATATTTTATGTCTTGAAAATTTTAATATATAATTTTAAGGCAGTTTTTATATAAAATTATTATATTATCTAATAAACAATAATAACGGTTCTCTATTGCCATTTCCATACTATGCCCTAGCACGGTGTGTTATATTCTGTGTGTTATGTAACACAGCTATAAGATACAAGTATGCAAATAAGTAAATAAATACCTATAGTCCTTATAAGTACTTAACTGACAAAGATATGGCTTGATCCGAAATAATTATATTATTATTCATATATCTGCGGCGAAATATCTGAGCAATAAATGCCTAGTTTAGTTTATATGAATATAACTGGGCCTCGATCGCGCTAATTTACATTTTATTTACCAAATCACAACTGAAACGTTCCGCGGCGCTCAATTTGTGTTGCGCGAAACATTTAAATCACCAATAGGCCACCAATCTTCGATTATAATTATATTAAATATTTATTAAGTTTAAATTACATAAATTAATAAAAGAAAAACTTTCTAAATTGACTAAATAGATCAATAGGTTTTTGCCAGCATCTAGATACAAAGACGTTATTATGGCAACCATCTATGGGAACATAATATTTACCGCTGTCGGACGAATAATATTCGTCCGACAGCGGTAAATATTATGTTGTTGTCGTCAAAAACCGATCGATGTATTTACTCAATTTAGGAAGTGTTTATTTTATTAATTTATGTAATTTAAACTTAATAAATATGTAATATTTCAAAGAAATCAACGTATTTTCCGAAAAAAAGCTAATTGATGGCCGTTTCAATGTTTCGTGCTACACAAATTGTGCGAAACGGAACGTTTTGGTTTAGCTTTGGTAAATAAATTGTAAATTATCGCGATCGGGGCCCTGAACTTATCAGTTGACACAACGAGTATAAATAAACGAGTATGAAATGACAAGCATCTAATCATGTCTTCTGGAAAATAAATGGAATCATTTTTGTTGAACACAAAATAAACTCAACACAGGCGTACTCGAAATGCTTACGTCACAAAGAAGGCGTATCAGTCTAAAGAGTAGGCAAACGTGTGAACCAGCGAAGCAAAACGTTTAGTTTTCGTAGTACCTACATACGTAGCTTATTTACAATGCAGACGAAGTCGCGTCAGTTACCGATAGCTTTAAGAGGTCGTAATTATCGTATTGTGAGGCGGGCCATCATAATTAATGACTGCTCTAGTCGGAATGCTACGCGGCTGTTAGTCGTTATGTGCACGCCAGGATTTACGAGTTCTCTGTTACGCGTAATATAAATAAAATCTTTATAAGTTTAATCCCTATTTTATTTTTACACAAATAGAGCAGGGACAGACTGAGTTAGCAGAGAGCCGAGACCCGTTAGCAGGTTACCTTAGTCTACATGGACTCTACTATAAGTAAACTCTGCCAACAAACAATCCACCTTATAACGAAACGTCTCGTCTTAAACCTGTCATCGGCTCATTGTTCTTAATAATATATAACCTATAATATATATAACTTAATAATTATAAATAGAAACAGCACCTGGCTTAAGCCTTTTTGTGACGCTGAGGGCAAGCTCCACCAGCCTGTCCTCCCTCTCCCCTCAGCGATGCGCCTCTTTTCTGCTTCCTATCGACGCAACGGATTGGCCCGAAAACATTGACCGTCGTCGGCAGGGCAGTTGGCCGATGTCGATCCCGTCTCGTAGGGAGGCTGTAAAAGAGCTCTAAAGGCTTTGTTTTTTAAAGTCGGGGCGTGCCGGTGCATTGGCGCGTCGACTGGGCTGTGCAAGCTGGAGTACGGCCTCTAATTTTACCCGAAGCGCATAGATGTTTTACGGCGGATGGCAGAGGATTGGGCAAATATTGTGCCATTCTTCGCCCAAGGCACCAGCGGGGGGTGGCGGAAGTGGTGGCTGCTTCCAGCGCACGTTCCGCCTCCTCCTTACTTAATCGCTTCGCAAAAAACGAGACCCGCCACAATCTGTCGCTCTCGACCATCGTTGAGATGACGGTGGAGATCGAAAGGGAGAGGTCGTCTCCAATTACAGCGGTCAGCACCTGCCGCGCGTTTGCCCATGCGGGGCAATCTTTCATGGCATGTTGCGCTCCCTCGCTAATTTCAGACTTTCAGGCCAAGTTTTGTAATTAAAAGGTTAACTAATGATGAAGTAACTCGTGATCTTTTTTAATTATTAACAAAGGAGCTCTTGGCCTTCATGCTAAGATAGGAAAGAGGAAGCGTGCTACACCCGAATTCCTCAACCACACAAGGACAGCTGGCTATCCTATCACCAACTGCCGGAACACAAAAATGCTGTTAACATTTTGTTATGGCGACAGACTTAGGCACTTAAGATGGTGGTAGCTAGCCAGGCAGACTTAGAAAAAGCCCTACCACCAAACTAACCCGAACAGAAATTTTCTGATAAAACAGTGTGATTGACCTATGAAAGATGATGAAAATCTTTTGAAATCAGTATAGAATGGTATATAATGTCTCGTAACTACTTAATAATAATATCGTACTTAACTACTTAGATCGCCATAATCATTGCAGTGTATGATTTTCTCCACTGCTAAACAACGGCCTTTCCATTTATTTCCGCCACCTTGATCTGGTAAAACATCTAATGCAATATCAATCGTCTGTCTGTCGCTAATCGCTAATAGTATAATTATGTGCCCTATATTATTATGTCCATTGTTACTGCAACTAGCTATCCTATGAGCTATACAGCGACTTCTCGTTCTCATAGAGATATCTATCTTCCTTTGTGATTCTATTATATAAGAAAAAACCTAACGTAACCCTTATCATATCTTAAAGCGTGATAAGAAATAATCGACCTACCCCATAGTAAGTGACCACATCTATCTTATTCAATTCTTTTCGACTTGCGTCTAGAATGAAACGCTGAGGAATATTGGACGAGAACATTGCCGAATAGTGCAAATTCTTGTTGTGGTTCTCGTCCAAATACTACCCCTTTTCGAAGTTGGACTTAACCAGGTATAGGTAGACATTATTTTCATGTATGAGTACTTAAGTCTCTTCTATAGTCGATAACAGGGTTTGCAATAGTAACCGGTAACCCGTTTGAAACTTCTAAATTTTTTGTCGGAGATATTCATTACCTAACTATCTCTGGCCGAGTGGTCTGTGCCCCTTGCTATACAGGCTATTACCCGTATGTAAAATGTACTCTATGCAGGCTACTCGGTCAAGGGTCCCGGGTTAGAATCCCGGTAGGAGCAAATGTTTGTGTGATGGGTACGAGCATTTATTCAGGAGTCATGGATGTTTATTGATTAAATTTCTAATTATATTTATTATCGATATTTATCTAGTATCTATAAAACAAGCTCTTGATGATGCTTACTTTAGGCTAGATAATAGGTATAGCTAGATAATTCAAGCGAATATTATATTACTATTATTTCTACCTTAACCTGTTGCTGTTGAGACAGTTAAGAGTTGGGAAAAATTTGAATCTGTTTACAATAAATTTCTTATTGATATTTTCTGTAAATTCTACTAAATGCGTCGCAAATATTGAATTCTTGTATAATGCAGATATAAACATCATTTTATCTTTGTTTTTTGTCAATTTTCACATTTTGTTTGCAAATATAATAACTTCATTCATATTTTTAGTTTTAGAATTCGCATAAATATTACAATATTTGCATTGTGCTCGTTTATCTACGGCTGTGTGAAATTCAAGGCCTCCCCGGGTGTCAACTATCAACCGAGCCAATATGATAAGGTTACGATAGCTGGCAGTTGTGAATTATGCCATTGCTTAGTTGGCATAATTTACAACCATTGCCCACCTAGGCGAGCAACTTTGTTACTGTTATTGTTTCCTAAATATCTTAGGTTTGCAATAATCAAGGCGAGCTACTGTTTATGAGTTAGCCGTATCGATTTAAACGTTGCTTTAACAAGTAACTGACTAGACTATCGTTAATAGAACATATAAATTATGCTAAGCGAGCTCTTGTTGGTAGGAAGCTATACATCTTACTAGTAATTAATATCTTCATGCATAATTACTGATTTTTAAAGCCACGTAAGACCTCCGGCGCTCCTATGACAATTGAAACCAAAGTTTGTCTAGAACCTGTGACTTGATAGGTTAACTGCAAAAGTTTAGAAGCAAGTCAAGACCGAACGTAAGTCTTTGAATAAAAATGTAGCCACTTTTGACAGTTCGGTAAATCTTATTCCATAGACAATAAATAAGGTTGCTATAACGTCAAAAGATAAATTTAAAGCTCCTAGGTATATTATTTATCAAAAGTCCGTGGATATGAAGATTGAAGTCATACAAGTAGAACCTATTCTCGAAAATATTTCACATCTACCACTCTCACGAGTAACTTTTAGAAACAGGTCCTTACATGCTTACACCATATGTGCAACAATCGTTGTGTAAAATAAACTTAAATTTTTTGCGTGTATTTTTGCTTCATAACTTTTAAGTATAAAATTAAGTTGTGTCTAGTGTACAAGAACTTTAAAAGACGGTAAATATTACAGTGTATGTGCCAACAAAGTGGAGGGTGCCGGATGTTTGAACAAAACAAACGAAAATAGCGGCTTGATGTAGTCCCGATTTATGCGGCCTTTGTTTCGTATGCGAGGTTGTTCTTATTGAAATTAGTGTGACGTTTCACGTCTCCCCTCCAAATAAGCTTCGTATGAAAAAAGAGAGAGAGTCAATTTCTGTTAGATGCACTTTGCTTCAGTATACTGTACCTAGTACCTACATAGACCTGGGGCCTTACCACCATCTTTATAAAAGCGATTCATATTCCGCTCGGTTCAGTATTGGTTCCTAAACTGCACCGCTGTCATAGTCGTAGATAGCGTCGTAGTACGGATATAACGATTCTACTCAGTTTAGGTCCTAAACTGGATCGCGATAAAAGATGGTGGTACGGGTCCTGGCCGGGTCTCCATACATTTAAAAAATAAAATCGATGTTTCCAATCGGAACCAGCACCATAAATCTTAAATTCGTATGAAAATAAAACAATCGTGATAACATTCACTCCTATGCTCACGACTTAGATTTCCTAAGATGGAGTAAGTGATTTGCGTAGGTTAAAATAGTGAACGTTTTATTACGTTACAAATCACGGTACACTGTAGACTTAGAAATTGATAAATTAGCTAAATATATAATTAAGATGATTTATTTTTATATTTTAGAATCTATATTCCGTTAACCGTTTACATGTCCCATGATTCATATTCTTTATTGTATAAAGGCATACCTAATTGTTTTTTTGTGTCTAGCTCGGGGATGGGAACCTGGTATGGCTGTTGATATGTACTAGTGGTGAAGGTGTATATGAGTCTTAAAAAAAGAAAGGATTTAAAATAAAGAAGTCTTTAAGGTGGTAGATTGAGGGGGTTTATGCGACACGGCCTTGTAATTGACTTATATGCAAAATATAGAAAAAATAACTTATCGCAACACTCACACATAAAAAGCGCTTCCATTTCATAGTCAACTGCTGGTACACTCACGAGTGGTCGACCCTGTAAAGAATACGACAATATAGGAAATGACAAGAAAGAGCTGCCTTGACTGTGGCGAATTGATGACAATGATACTTCTCACCGCAGCTATACAACACTACAAAAATAAATAGTATTGTAATAAATGTTTTTAAATAAATCAGTAAGTACCTATATCTTTGCATTACAGTTTCCTAGAAGCTACTTGGCTAGTTGGATCACCCTCCCTAATGTTACCAGAAATTGTTCCACTGTGTATCAACAAAATGAATTATTCATTAAGGGTCCTTTCTGAACACAGCTTGCGACGTAGGAAATTTTTAAATTTTAAAAGCTCAGCCGTGTGAAAGTGCATAATGTTTTAAGGCAGTAACATTTTTACATAATAACATTTTTGTCAAAGTTCTCCAAGTAACTACCGGCCTTTGTCTGCGATTGAATAGTCCGAGAAATGCGTCGCATGCTGAGCCTTTGGCCTTTAGCTCACTATCTTTATTGTACGTGACAGGTGACATACCACTGTACCAGTTTATACCTTATACGTAAACGATTGAAATGTCTCGCGAAAAAAACGTGATTTGCATTCATACTGTAAACAACGTGTATACTGGATATATTAAAATCCTGGCAACATATACTGTGGCGTAGTTGACGGACGGTGATTAACATATTTATCTTGTTTTGTATTACGGCTAAATAGATATTTATCGCACTATTATTATGATACTCGTAACATTTTAACACTACGCTAATAAATAGTTTTACTTTACAATTATACTAAGGTCTACTGCGAACCGTGACTAAACCAATTCTAGAAATACTTGCTTATCTGTCGTTCTCGCATACGTAGGTACTATCGAACACAGAAGCTGCTTAATTATCACTTTAGTACAATGTCATAAAAACTTTTTGTTAATATATTATTATAGTAGCAACTATTAATTAACGAACAACAGTCGGTGTGGTATAGTTGTAGCTTCTTCCGAGTTCGACTGTAACTACATAAAAATTTTCATGAAATTAATTCTTGTACTTACCAAAGGTTGCAGAGGCTATCTCCATACTCACCATCGTACATCGTCACCCGGTGTAGTTGGGATATCCGAAGTTTTTCCGGGATGGATACCCCTAACCCTTTGTGGTGGCCTGTTGAGGCCACCTGCAAGCGGCCATTTAAATTCCCTATTAAAATTTTCCCAATTTAAATTCCCTATTAAATTATTCCCTATTAAAATTACAAATTATATTAAGTTTGGCTGATTGAACCGAGCTCCTACTTATTAAGTTGCCTAACTGCTGTTAGAAGACTAACAATTTTATACTATAATGTTATTAATTAATGTCTGAATGATAAATGACTTAATAAACGTGATATGTAGAGTATACAGCTTGTAGTTTTGATTATGAAAGAAAGTACTTAAAATTTTATTTGAAACTTGAATTTTTTTTTTCATATAAAAGAGTAGTTTTTTCTTTAATTATTTAATAGAAAATGTAATAAGTTAATATTTCCCCCTTATTATACTTACGTAAAACTAAAAAGTAATTTCAGATGACTCTGTTTCTGAAAGTAGGTACTAACCTAACCGATTCATTTTGTTTTTTAAATTAAAAAGTGAATAATAATATTCACACACTCACACCTATTATCTAGCTAGCCCAAAGTAAGCATCATTCAGAGCTTGTGTTATGAAAACTAGATAAGTAATGGAGAAATATTGATCTGGCCATAAATAGATACTGTTACAATTAAAAATAAACAAAATATTACATTTGAATTTGGAATCTGTCATATGATTGTTCATTTAGTTTTCTCATTTTGGCGCCAATACATTGTACAATATTTTGCGATATTAAAATGGAGTGGGGCGATGAAGAGAACCGAATCGCTGTGATTGCATTACACAAAGTAGGTATGGAGCCAAATGCAATTTTTACAACTCTCCATACGCTTGGTATTAGTAAAATGTTTGTGTACCGGGCTATTAATAGGTACAATGAGACCTCCTCTGTTTGTGACAGAAAAAGATCTGGCCGTCAACGTAGTGTTCGTACGAAAAAGGTGGTCAAAGCAGTAAAGGAAAGAATTCGAAGAAATCCTGTCCGAAAGCAAAAGATTGAAGATAGCACCTAGAACCATGTCGCGTATTTTAAAAGAGTACTTAGGGCTTGCAGCCTATAAGAGACGTACGGGTCATTTCTTAACTGATAATTTAAAAAAGAATAGGGTGGTAAAATCGAAACAACCACTGAAGCGGTACGCAAAGAGAGGTCACAGAAAAATTTTGTTTACGGATGAGAATTGTTTTACAATTGAGCAACATTTTTACAAACAAAATGAACGTATTTATGCTCAAAGCTCTAAGAAAGCTTCCCAATTAGTCGACAGAGAGTGCAACGTGGGCACTATCCGACTTCAGTGATGGTTTGGTGGGGTATTAGCTATCAAGGAGTGACTAAGCCATACTTTTGTGAAAAAGGTATCAAAACATTGGCACAAGTGTATCAAGATACCATTCTTGAGAAGGTAGTGAAGCCCCTTAAAAAACCATGTTCAATAACCAAGAATGGTCCTTCCAGCAAGACTCGGCGACGGGTCATAAAGCTCGGTCTACGCAGTATTGGTTGGAAATGAACGTTTCGGACTTCATCAGAGCTGAAGACTGGCCGTCGTCTAGTCCGCTGGATTATGATTTATGGTCAGTTTTAGAGAGTACGGCTTGCTCTAAACGCCATGATAATTTGGAGTCCCTAAAACAATCCGTACGATTGGCAGTGAAGAATTTTCCCATGGAAAGAGTTCATGCTTCTATGCCTCAACTTTTAAAGACTGTATTGCAGCCAATGGAGACCACTTCGAATAATATAATATAATAGTTTTATATTTATGTATTAAACTAACACACTGTAGAAGTAATAAATGTTATTTGCAAAAGAAATGTTTTTTTTCTTTGTTTTAGTATTTATGGGAAGACTAGGTATATAAATACTAAAAATAAATATAATAAATAAACATTAAACATCCATGACTAGTGAACAAATGCTCGTACTTATCATACAAGATTGAAAACTTCATTAAATTTAGGAATATAAGCTAAAATACAAAAAATGTTAGAACTAGCCCCGCTCTTCCTTAACAAATTGAAATTTTGGATTTTCCATTTTGTAGTTTACTCAGTAGTATCTACCAACTTGCTTTCCATGCGGCATGGCGTTCAGACACATACATTTAAGTAAGAATCTGCTTATAAAATTCTTAACTAAGCAAATTGATATGTGATGAATGACATATTACTATTTCAAGACAACCGCTTAGCGTCCAACAGTTAGTGTGAGGTGTGTAAATTTTTACACAAGAATGTACAGTTTCTCATTAGCTCGTTCGATTTAAAGACACGCATCAAATTATAGAACACAATGGCCATAATTATGTGTTACCTGACAATTTAATCGGCGTCCGCTTATTTATTTGCATGCTTGTAACAAAACGTAATTACAAAGATTTGAACTAACAAGTTAGAATTGTAAATATCAATTATTCAGTATAAATGTTATCTCATTCATAAACCGTACAAGACGTGACGTCATGCTGTTCACTAACTCACCTTTGAACTTCTATTGAAATCTTTACCGCCACGTCATTTTGTATTAAATAAATAAGAAATGTTATGTATTTTTTTCCATTAAGACTACATGATGTATTTGGCGCGGTGTCAATTTATAGTACTTATGAATTAGGTAAACGTTTTCCCAAAAATTTAAAATTAGTATTCACTCTAGTATTTTCTTACTTTCGTTATATTTCGATCAATGGGCAGAAAAGATTCAATAAATAAGTAGATAATAACAAAAAAACTGAATAGAAGGAACTAAAACCCGTCTTACAATCTATGAATTGCAGAGTTTACGTGTTTATAGCATTATTGGTCTATATTTTAATCTCGCAAAATTTTATTATCTTACAAATGTACAGTCCGAACATTAATTGTGGGCTCACTTTTGACAGTTCGTGATACTTATTACGAAGGTAATAAGGATGTTGAAATGTGAAAAGTGGGTTTATTTATATGCAGATCGATTCAAGATCTCACATTATTAAACAAAAAACACTGAACGGCTGCGAATCCTTGAAGTTAAAATAATAATTTTCGCTACTTAAACTTCCTAGTTTTTTTATCACATGTAGGTACATATAGACGTATACTATAATAGCCAATGGATTTACTAATACATAAATCGAAGGTCCGGGTCACGATTAATATAATTATCTTTGTACTTATGCGAGAAGAATCCAATAAAATGTTTTTGCTATAAATATAATCAGTAGAATGGCAACTGGATTAATGTGTATTAACACATTACCTACTTAAGAAATGGGGAATACTATGTAGGTACGTTCGTGTGTCGTCAATGGTCAAACAAAGGTAAATAAATAATATTACAATACGTACTTTGGAGACCCTTCACCTAATAGTGAAAATGTCACTGCAAGCCAATGTTCTGAACCTAATCCAAAATACATGTGTAGGTAGGTATATTAGTTTTAAGTGCCTGATACTTCTATTCTAGCATGTCTTCTTGACATAGGTAATATGTATTTATGTCTCTAATATGGTAGGTATAAATTGTTATTTTTAAATCTTATCTATTTCTAATACTCACCAAGTCAACTAATTAAACAAAATAACGCGATAAATTTCACCAGCGAACTTATATTAAAAAATATTTCACAATTTATTAAAGTTTTCATATCTATGTGCCATATATGGTAGCCAGTGTAATTACTGGGCATGGACGGCATTTCATCTTAGGCCTCAGGATGACAACGCTCCTGCAATATCAAGTGATTTTCGATTGTTATTGCAAGTGTCTATAGGCGGCGGTTACCGCTTACCACCAGGTGGGCCGTCAGCTTGTTTGTCATCTAGTAGTATAAAAAAAACTAAAAGGAAACTAACGAGAAAATGTTAGTTTCTCGTGCCGTTTATGTTAGATTCACTGTGTCATTGTTGTGTAATGTTTGATCAGCTTAGCTTGTCATATGAGCGCATAAGGCTATATGCAAGCCCATAAAATTATCTAACAACGTACCTACGATCAATCGCCTAGACCGCACCGTAAATCGGTCGATTAATTTAAATAAATCTTTATAGACAGGCGAAACAAAGTCGTTATGAAAACTATTAAAGCATTTATTGATGTGATTATGATAGAAGATAATAAGTATATTAAATTATTCTTTTATGCATATCAATTTATCAAACATATCAGAGGCCATAGGCAACGAATAATTGTAGATTATTATGATTCGGGAGAACGAAAAGTAAACGAATTATTTCACCATTTAAATAAAAGAACTGGTGGCATCATATAGTGGCGATGTTTTATATAATATCTTTATTCTGGAAAAAAATATTGAAAATCGGTTCAATCAATTGACAGAGCAATCGGTGAAAATACATACAAAAAAATACATAGGTACAGTGGAACATATAACCTCCTTCTTTTTTTGAAGTCGGTTATAAATGGAAACGTAATCTAAGAATAAAATTACAAGTACTTTATCTTAACTATATAACATACCTATTAAAGTAAAAGTATATTTCATGTTCTAATGATAAAACACATCTACGAATATCATATAACAAAAAGTTTTTTGTATGAAAGAAAGCATACATCATTTTAAAATGTATTTAGAAATATTTATGAAGAAACATTGGAAAGATAAGTATGTCATTTTTCTTTATAGCTCGTTTTACAATTAAATAATATATTGGTTATTTTAACATAATAAGTAAGGACGATCATTCTTAACTGTTCTTCGCATATCTATAGTAGATATATTCTAGAATACATTAATTAAATCCTTAATTTTTGTTTCGCATCTTTTTGTTTTAATAAAAAAATATCTACAATTATATTTCTAGTATAGATATTGAAGCTTTTTTAAAGGTTGGAAGGTCCATTTTAAAGGTTGAAATATTTTCTCAGTTGTAATTTACGGAGCTGTAGAATATGTTCTATATAGTTAGGCATCCACGATGTTAAGGTTCATTAAAATGACATAAACGTAAAAAGAATTCCAAAGAAACAGAAAGGGCTCGAAAAAGCTGCAAATTTTTGAAGGTACTTAAGTACCAAATGCAGGATTCCATAAAAAAGAACTCTTAAAATCGAGTTTGTATTTTTTCTTGAATTATAATCCAATGTATCGCCGACAACATTCGATCTTACCTAGAGGCATTGGGCATAGTATAAAATGATATAAGCAAGTAAACTTATATTTATATCCCATAAATAATTCAATCACGTTATCACTGGTGGTAGGCCCGTATGTAGGGTCGTCTGGGTAGGTACCACCGCCTTTTTTATTTTAGTCGTGAAACAGTTCGCTGTGTTTTGGATTGAAGGGAAAGGTAGCCAGTGTAATTACTGGGCATAGACGGCATTTCATTTTAGGCCCCAGGATGACAACGTACCTGCAATATCAAGTGACTTTTCCTTGTTATTTCAGGTGTCTATAGGCGGCGGTAACCGCTTTCCATTAGGTGGGCCGTCAGCTTGTTTGTCACCTAGTAGTATAAAAAAACGTTATCCTGTTAAAAAAAATATTGATATTGCATTCCGACCACAAGAAACAATTTGTACCGACTTTATGACTTAATCTGTAAAGTGGCGTTATAATCTGAAGGTACATGACGATTGAAAAATCAATTGCGTCTGGAATCTGATGCTTGACGGGATACAGACAATATTTTAGTATGTTATATACTTACTTACTCGTAATAATTTATTTTAGAAATACACAACACAATTCCCAAAAACCAGATACAATAAATATTATAATATTTGAGGAGATGCCGGCTGCCTGGTAACGACTAATGTAGAGAAAATAGCAAATCATAGTACCTACTTAAAATGCGAATGAAACCAATTAATGGATACCTGATGGTAAAAGATCACAGCAGTCTATAAGGAAATATGCTGGCTCGGCTGTTAAAAGCTGATTTTACAATGTGGTTGTGCCAGGAATAAGATACACAGTAGTTGGTGGTGGATATAATACCCCTATTATATCCCTGCACATCAAAGCATGGCACAGGGGCGTGGTGGCATTCTTCTTCAAAAAGGGTGATCGGACCCAATTTAAGAACTACAGACCCATCACGCTCCTGAGTCATGTTTACAAACTGTTTTCGAGAGTTATAACAAATCGTCTCGCACGCAGGTTTGACGACTTCCAGCCTCCCGAACAAGTCGGATTCCAAAAAGGCTTTAGTACCATAGACCACATACATACGCTGCGGCAGGTTATACAAAAGACCGAAGAGTACAACCTGCCATTATGCTTAGCGTTCGTGGACTATGAGAAAGCCTTTGATTCTGTTGAGACCTGGGCCGTGCTTCAGTCACTTCAGAGGTGCCAAATTGACTATCGATACATCCAAGTGCTGCAGTCACTGTACGAAAACGCCACTATGTCAGTCCGCCTCCAGGATCAAAACTCGAAACCAATACGACTTCAGCGAGGTGTGAGACAGGGCGATGTTATTTCGCCGAAACTGTTCACAGCCGCGTTGGAGGATGTGTTTAAGCTTTTGGACTGAAGAGGACTTGGCATCAACATTAACGGCGAGTACATGACGCACCTTCGTTTTGCTGATGATATCGTGGTCATGGCTAAGACCCTGGAGGACTTAGGCACAATGCTCGACGACCTCTGTAGAGTCTCCCAACAAGTGGGTCTTAAAATGAACATGGATAAGACGAAAATTTTGTCAAATTGAAGGTTGAAGGTTGAGGTTGAAGGTTGGGAGCTCTACACTGGAAGCTGTTGACGAATATGTTTACCTGGGACAAACAGTCCAACTTAGTAAGTCCAACTTCCAAAAAGAGGTTAATCGACGGATCCAACTCGGCTGGGCAGCGTTCGGAAAGCTTCGCAGCATATTCTCGGCCCAACTACCAACTAGAAGACGAAAGTCTTTAATTCGTGTGTGTTGCCAGTGATGACTTACGGAACTGAGACGTGGCCGCTTACGATGGGCCTCATAAGAAGGCTCAATGTAACCCAAAGGGCAATGGAGAGGGCTATGCTCGTGGTTTCTCTGCGTGATCGAATTAAAAATAATGAGATCCGCAGGAGAACTAACTTCACCGACATAGCCGGAAGAATTGCGAACCTCAAGTGGCAGTGGGCAGGCCACATTGCAAGGAGGACTGACGGCCGTTGGGGCGGAAAGGTCCTCTAGTGGCGGCCACGTACCGGGAGACGCAGCGTTGATAGGCCTCCCACAAGGTGGACCGACGATCTGGTGATGGTCGCGGGAAGCCAATGGATGCAGGCAGCGCAGGACTGATCGGTTTGAAGATCCATGGGGGAGGCTTATGCCCAGCATTGGGCGTCTCTCGGCTAAAATGATGATGATGATTATATCCCTATGAAATTTTCATTTGAGGCAATTTGTTTGTGAAACTTAGTGGCTGGAAGACATATATTCCTCGGAATACTCCCCATGATACGTTAACAAATACATAGAGAGGCCACATCATCTCTACTTACAACGCCACGCCCCAGTGAAAGACTCTACTCAGAAAACACTTATGTTCGAAGACCTGAAACACTCTTCGCTGGACGCAATTCCATGAGAAAACTATACATCATGAGGCCGGCTCTGTCCGACTTAGCTTACAAAGCTAAAAGCGAATTAATATATAAAGTTGATCCGTTGTAATTTTGTCACAAGAAACAATACTTCCGTATAAATGCGAAAGTGTGTCTGTCTGTCTATTACCTCTTTACGCTTATACTGCTAAACCGATTTATATTTATTTTATAGTTTGAGTCCGGGGAAAGAACATAGGATAGCTTTTATCTCAGAATTCATCCTTTAAGTGGGGGGGAGGGGGGGATTGTATACGGAATCAAAAACTGCTAAACCGATTGAGATGAAATTTGGAGGAGGTATGGAGATAGAGAAGGAAGAAAGAATAAATAAAGACCCTGGGAAGGAAATAAGATACTTTTTGGCACGATAACCGTCATCCAAGCGGGAGGAGCCGCGGGCGTCCACTAGTTAATTTAATATGTCTAATTTTGACAGCGTTTTAATATTTTTGTATTTTTTATTATCCCTCTCAAGTTACTCTACAGTTCTAACTTACATTATTTACTGTATATGATCTTGTTGACTATGGTAGTTAGGCTCAAAACAGGTATACCTAAGTCCGTAAACAACGCCTGATGACTTACGAAACCAGTTTCCAGTCCGAACGCCCGCTTGTCTGCTTCACCCAAACGCAGTGTAAAAAATAATTACTTATAACTAAGTATGTGCAAGAAAAATTCGCATCGCTTACAATTAATATAAAAGTAATTTAACAAAATAAGTATTGAGTTAGCGAAATTATCGTTTTATTTAAGTTTACTTCACACTACTGCACTGGCGCCATTTGTGCATCCATCATTAAACGTTCTCCAACTTATGTCGCCGTCATGACGTCAATATGGTTGGATATCAATCAAAACAAGGTTTATAATATATTTAATTAGTAATACAATTTTAATTTAGTCGAGTTTTAACTACAGGCTCTGAAAATTAAACATTAGCTAATTAGTTTCATTCGATTGATCGTGCAACAAGTATTTGAATGTTGATGTGTTTGCCACTTGAGGTTACGTCGTACAGTCGAGCCCAACCGTGCAATTTTGTGACGAAACTCTCATCAGAGTTCGCGAGTTACTTCATTTTATGTGTCAAATTGTAGGTACGTTTGTTCGGTTTGACAGTTTAAAACGTGACTTGCGAAGTAAGGTGCCAGGTTTGTTACAGAGTGGAAATCGATAAACACTTTTTAGTACGTTCAGCAACAGTACCCCTAGCCCCTAGTGTGAGTTTCAATCAAAACGTAACGAAAACGATCATCGTCGTTGTGTTCACCTCTCAAATCCATATATAAAAAATGTTTTCCAATAATTCACAACAGAGGCGGTTTCCATACAATTTGACAGTTATCACGACGACGAACGTTTTCGATTCAATTTAATGAAACTTACACTAAGTGCACAGAAGTTGATTAGCACTATAGTGCCACGTCACAATACGTCAATCACAGTTTTCATTTAAATTATCAGGAGTTTGCCAATATCTAATGTGAAAAGGTACTAAAGTGTTAATCGACTTCTGTTGCTTACTGTACTACCATGGCAGTAAAAAGTGTTAATCAACTTCTGCTATGGTAGACACTACCACGTCACGCCGACTATTGCGCTTACACTAAATGAGTTGCAATCATCTATTTGAGTCCAAAATTTGGTGTGACATTGCAATATACTAGTAAACGCAGATAACTTCGAAGAAATGTAAAAAAATGGTATGATTAGGTATGATGACCACTAACTGCAGAGTGAATCAGAGAGTAAATCAGTGAGTGAGTGTAGGATTAAAAATCAAACATTTAAAATCAAAGCCAAATAATGCAATTAGCGATTTTTATTAAAAAAATTATCAGTAGGTACCGTAAGTACCGAAATTCCCGGGAAATCCCGGTTCCAAGTCCAGTACCGGAAATCTAGTCCCGGTTCTTCAGATGGTACTGCACACTCTAATACGGACCTCTTACGAAGTGGACGCAATTTCGACACTGAGCATTTTACGATTTTGACGTAATACTCCGGAAAGCCAGCGGCTTCTTACTGCTCAAAACGAATTGCGAGTTTTATGAGAAATATAAAGAAAAAGATAATGCTATGGACTACTGAAATATGATAACCCGAGTGTCAGTGTAGTCAATTCCTTCCTGATAATGACGTACTCTACCTATAAGTAGATATCTTCTGGGTCGATAAAATAAAACTTATTTTTATTTCCTGCTCTGAGGTCTGTTATTTATTATAATTATGATAATATACATTTATTAGGAAGCTTTTACATTCACGCACGATTGATAATAATATGCACTTTTGGCAGTTCGTGACTCTTATTGCAAAGACAATGTCCCAAGTTGGCATTTCTCATGAGTAAACATTAAAAATTATTCTTATTTTCTGTAATACATTTTATATGTACGATGGGGGTCTAAAAATGTTTACCACCTTAGGGAGTATAATTGCATGCACAAATCATATGATTTGATTAGACACAGGGTTTAGATTTTGTCACACACGAAAATCAGTCGCACTAAGATGGTTAACTAGGTAATAAAAAACCTTTTTTTGTCAAAAAATTGCAAAATAATATCTGAATGAAATGAAACAAAATCTAAGGACTTATTTTAATTTTTTTAACATTTTAAAAAAACTATTATATTATAAGTAGGTAATGTTGTTTGCGATAACATTTTAAAACCACTAAGATTTATACATTAGCTGTTGAGAGTTTACATTAACATCTAAATAGTATACATACACTATGATTGAGGCTCTTAAGTCTGTAAGTACAACTTAACGACAACACTTAATGGTAACACGACAATTAACAATCAACCTATTTTGTTTAGTATTTCAATCATAATTTGTATTTGTCTTATCCTCAGAACAATAATTAGTCAATGTTCTGAAGTCTAATCATTTTAAATGTGTCATATCTTAAATTTAGAAATGAGCTTGATCATCAAAATGTCATTTAATACTCTTTTAGTGAATAGAGGCTTCTCAAATATTAAAAAGTAATATGTATCTAGACTTAAGCCTTTACTGCACATAGTTTCACAGAGAATCTTATTTGAAAACTGATAAGCATTTTTAGACCGCGTTGTACATATTATACATTACTATTTTCTACACTTCCTTGGTTTGTACTGAAGTTCAATTTTTTTTTCATCCCCCCATCTCGGAAAGAGTATTTTTGCTCTTCGAAATCAGAGTGCAAAAGTCGTTTTTATCCGCTAGCTAGAGGATAAAGTGAAATTGAATTTAGAACATCGTGTGCACTAAGTTTGTGAATTCAAAACATTAAACCTTTTTACTTCTACCTCCATGGTGCCGAATTTATCATACAACCTTTTTTAACTTGTTAAAAACTCAGACTCGGCTCGTTTTTCGTGTACTTCTTGTTTAATTTGCGTTGCGCACGCCATTTTCTTTTTACGACATAAATATATATATATATATATATATAGGTTTAAAACAAAAAACTTGAAAACAAGTAAAAAACCTAAAATGAGTGATTCTAGCGTCGAAGAAGTTTATTTGACGCCAACAGACTGAAACTGTTAATAATGCGCAAATGTTTTTTTTTGCATTGAGTCATTTCCTCGTTGAGGTGGGATGAAAAGTTACGTGTTGCACTCGAGTGCAAAGATTTTTTAAATTTTAGAATCCTTCGCTTGCTCGGTCATCAAAATTGAGCACGCGGTCAAAAAGCAACTTTGCACTGTTGTATAACAAATAACTATTGTTATAGAAAAGACGAACAATGACTTGCAACACCACCTGATGTCAAGCGGTAAGAACAGTCCACACACAGAGATAAGATTTACAATAATTAGAAAAACTTCAAATCACTCCCATATTGTTATGTTGTAGAGACATAACCTCTTTATTCGGGCGATAGCCCGTAAGTTAAAAAATCTACGATAATTCAAATGCGACATGTACTAAAGGGATATAATATAATAACTACTACATAATTGTACAATTTATTTCTGTAAAGTCAGAAATATTAAAATATAAAATAATAACAAAAGTGTTTTGATTATTGCATGAAAAATGGACGATACTCCGACGCAAAGAGAATGTAATCACTACGTTCACATGTAACCTGTATTATTTCTTATTGAGGTCTAGATATTTTTTAAACTAAAACATGCCACAATAGGATATTATTTATTAAGTAATATGTTTCATATTATGAGCTGCAGTTTATTTGCTTACTTATTGAATTAGTAAAAAAGCGAGTAACATGTTTTTAAATATCCGTCGTATACAATAATTCCTGTAAAAAATCCGGGAATTCTACAACAACGTTTTTGATTTTATATGCTGACTGTAGAATTGAAAGGCTTTTTAATAATGTACCTACTATTTCTTTGTGTACATTTAAAATTATATTACAGCAAACACCCTTAGAAACTTGGCCACCTCTTATAATTATGGTAAACAAAGGACCTTCAGCATATTTTCTACCTTTCATTGCGGATGCACTTACTGACTCATTAACAGGGAGTCCTTAATACTGTTCGTTTGTGCTTACGCAAATACTTGCAAGGACAATATTAATAGTCACAATAATGCTAGTGTTTCTACATCGTATTACGAGACGCTGTTTATTACAAAATCTTTTATAAGCACTGTCTTTAGAGTCTTGCAAAATAAATACATGTCATCAAAATCTCTACACTCTAGCTAGATTATCGTATTATTGGGGATATTTTGTATTATAATCTATTAAGTACAATCTAATCACATCGGACGATAGTAAATTTAGCAATGTGTTTCACAATGCTATGAATCATAATCATAACATAACGATATACTTAATCGAGGATGAGATTGGATAATTATAATAACATATCCATTTGTTTGATTTAGTGCGCAAAAGTACTTAAATTTCTTTTATGTTGTATTTTTAGATTAATTATGTCTGTGGTGTACTGTCTAGAGTGTGGTTAAATACACTAAAACATACTTTGACGTCAATATAATATGTCCACCTATTCCCGTATATTAATTTTTAATAGAACCTACAGACTCTTATTTTATATTATAATAAATTCGTAATGAAATGGCAGATCTCATTGAATTTTATTTATTGAATTTTATCCGTCGGATATCGGCACTGAAAACTTTTTCATGGTCTTAGATATGTACTGACCAATGAACGATAGTACCCATATTTCACTCACTTTACTAGGCAAAGTAAAGTGAAATACTATCGTTTACTAAATCAACATCGAGTGGCGACTGGAGCAGAAAGAGTTGATCCCAACGATGACATCTAAATAAGGCACTCCCGTGTGTACATATACTCACAAAACAAGTAAATCAATAGCGACCAGTTTTAAAAGACAGGGTTCCGCGTCCTTTTACCTACTCCCACACATAATTTGATGACTATTTTATGAAAGTCTACGATAGTTTAATTTCTTTGTAAATTGACGTTTTATCAATATCATACTTTTAATCATCGATTTAACAACAACAATTCTAAATCCACAATCGTACACAAATAAATCGAAAGTTTTGTGAGAACTTTTAACTGGACGTTACCTCAGAACTTTTGACTGGGTGAACCGATTTTAATGATTTTTTTTTTGTTCGATGAGAAATAGTTCCCATTTGGTCCCATAAAAATTTTTTGAAAATCCATTGGGTAGTTTGGTTTTTAAATCAAAAAAACTGGAAAAATTAAGTCGTCTAAGTATGCAATGTTGCGGATATCTGCTTTCCTATGAATTTTTAGTGAAATGATACGATAGTAGAAAACAATATAAGTTGACGGTCACCCATCTAGCTTTGACCTTCAAAAGTTATCACTAAAAATCGTGAAAAAAAAATTAAACAAAAAATAAAACCGACTCCAAAAAACTGAAAAGCATAAAATAATTAATTTTTAGTAGGTACTCATCCCCTAGGAACATATTTTTGGAGTTGGTGCTAAGTTATTTCCAGGTGAAGCACCGACTCCAAAAATATGTTCCTAGGGGAGGAGTCCTATTTTAGTTAAATCAAATAAATTGTTATTAAGCCCCGCTAAATTTTAGATAACATAACTAATGTAACCGAAGTGTTTGGTTTTTTTTTGTTGTAGGCATCTGCTATGTTTGTATGTTCATTTAGTATATTTCTAATATGTATTTATATACATATTATTATTGATTTTTAGCAATAAGTTTGTACTGCTTTGTGTTTATTACTTTGTATTTTTTTATTTGTATCTTGTGTGCAATAAGGAATGTTTATTTATTTTATTTATTAACAATATTTCATCATCATTCTGATTTTTATCACTCTCTGAACTTAAAGTTTGCTGGTAGAACATACAGTTTATAGTTAAGCTCACCTGTTTACATCATGTTTTATTTTCTAAAATTTTAATTTTAGTCCCTTTAGAGTACATTAAAGGATAGTTCATGAATAATCATTATTCCGTTATCTAGTATCCATAACACAAGCTTTTAATGATGCTTACTTTGGGCTAGATAATAGGTGGGACTGGGAGTATCTGACTATTATTATTATTATTTTCAAATTTCTTCTTATTATTATTATTTCGATCATTGAGTTATGTATTTAGACACTGTAGAGATCTCTTTTCCAGATTTAATAAGGTCTAAGTAACCGACAGCAGTACTGAAGAACCCTAACCGGGGTACTTCTTTATACCGGTTCCAAGGGATACAACGCCTTTTGTGGCAAGAATTGTCGCTAATAAACTGTATCAACAATCAATATTGATTGCGGTAGGTAATATATGCCGTCCAAATGCGGGTTCCGCGTGTCTCGCCAGCACACAATTCATTGTGTATTCAAACGATTCCCCGCATTTATTTATCACAATTGCAAATTGGTCCTATTTGTTTATCAATTTACTGGACGTTCTACAACTTGTCCGAGAGTAAAACTCACTGGACATTTATAACTGGCAACTTAATCAAGACCGAAAAATAAAACGCTTCGTGTTGCAATGTTATTGAAACACTTTTAGTTTTGAATTTTATACATTTTTTGAACTTGTTTCATGTTTTCATTTTTATAATAAAAAACTGAAAAAACTTTTAAGTTAAGACAACATTAGTTTTATTGATTCTGAAGCAGTACGAAGTTCGCCGGGTCAACTAGTTTAAATATATTTTATTTTAGACAACAAAATAAACGAAACTATATGAAAATATTATAATAACAAATTGTGCAGTCGACAACACATCAAGACGTGTAACAGTTTGACCTTGAGACCGCCCTTACTATGCTCGTAATAGAGGCGGCTTTCGTAATGCAACTGTTACACTTGATGTACTGTCATCTGTAAAATGTACCTATTTTCTACTCATTATTAGATAAAATTATACAATGAAACATCCATGACTCAACATAAAATTATCTAAACCAAATACAATATCTCCAACATTTTGTTAGAAGGAAGACGCTTCGACTATAATACAAGGTTTAGTTTAAAAAATAAACTTATTTCATCGTCACCCATGAGGAAATACCTAGTGAACTTACGAAACGATTTTCTCGTCTTTGGCACTCCCAAGAATTAATGTTTTAATGTTATGAGCGTGAAGCTAACAAACGTCAATAATAAAACACAGAATGTCTAACGTATATATTTATCCTAAACTTTACTCATAATATATTATAAATTATTTTTGTTTCCTAAAGTAGCACAGTCTTAAGCTACTTTGGAATGGAATATTTAGAGAAAATGTAACAAAGAAAACAAATTGCTGTGTAAAATAACCTTATATTTTTTTTTATGCAAAGCGCAACAAATGACTCGCGGTAAGAAAAGTCCATATGCGAAGACAGCTAGTGCAGTTTAGACACTGCTCTAGCTGCCTCTACCTTGTTAGCCCAACAGGTGCTTTTTCATGCCTCGTTTGAACCTATGATTCAGAAAAGAGGGAACACATGTGCTGGCATAGAATTCCAAGTTCTGGAAGTACGATAAAGAAACGAAATTAAACTGAATTATTGTGCTGACAAACGAATGGCATTGCAGTTTGTAGTAAGCTACTAGGTCATTTTACTTTGAAATTAATAAATGAAAATTCAAAAAAACCTATTAGGTACAATATGTATAGGACTTTACCAAGCCGTGGTATGCTTTATGTATATTAGCATGGTGTCTGGGCGGCTCCGTTATGTGGGTCTCCTCCACCGTAGCTGGTCCACTTCTGTCTGTCCGCCGGACTCCTTGGAGAGATAGGGATTGGTCCAAGAAGGGCCTTACCCCAACATGGGGACTTTGTGAGATATCAAAGGGTCCTTATATTTATTTATGTACACACATGAGGTTCAAAAGAGAATATATAAAATAGTCGAGCACAAAGATACTGCTTATTTCTAAAGAAATCTACCATCTAGCTGCTAGCATATGACCTGCGACAGGAAAGGATGACGAGAAAATAAATACTTGTATGTATTGTTACTCGTAACTTTTTTTACATAGAACAAATGTATGTAAGTATCTCTCTGAAACTTACCTATACTTATATAGAAGAGTTTAGTATGAACCAATTGTAAAAGTTTCGAATTGAGGAAGTGATGAAATTAAGGACAGTATTCTGTATTATTGACTATTTCGAATTTGAGATTTGGACGTAGGTAAGTGTGTAACATCACGCGATATCCAACATAGATTCAATGTTGTTTGCTTACCTTAATATTCAAACTGCCCGAGTGTCAAAATAAAAGTTTAAAAACAACGCATGCAAACGTGTTTTTTACATGAATATTTTTGTGAAGCCCCGCGTCTAGTAGTCGGGGAAGTTTGTGCCTTGACGCTTGCTCCACAAACCGGATATCAAATAAGATCGTTATTACTTAATAGAGACGCTGACACACAAAAAACGAGCGAGACTTAATGATGACGACACGCTGTTGTAAAAAATTAAGCTAGATCTTGTTTTCGCGAATACGTAATAAGTTATGCTGGTGGACATGGAACGATAGGTTTTACCCAAATGACGTAAAGTGAAATTCGAAGACCTTGACTTTGTCCTCTTTCTCAAATGGGTACGTATTACATCACACTCGTAACCGATCAGTACACGTCCAGTCTTACAAAACGGCTCTAGCACTTTGGTGCCATATCACGCCACAAAACGTGATTTGAAAACTAAATTTTATAAACAATCGCTTAGTGGCTTGCACAAAGTCGCTGTGAGAGGTGTACAATGCTGGTTTTCCTCCAAAAAAATTATTCGACTACTGTAAATAGACTGATAGTGAAATTAACGAACAGATAAAAATGCTATCTTTGTTATTGTTGTTATTCATACGATACAGTGCAGTCATATTTATTTATATGTAAGCTGTGGTAGACGCGTTATCTTATAACACTTATAGACTGAAGTAAATAATAAATAATTATGTACAGAAAATTTTCGTTATTGATCGAAGAAAGTTAGCTTGTTGCAATTCTATCGATCATTCCAATAGGTTTTTATCTATGCTTCACATACCTAATTCTCAAAACAAAAATATGTTACAAAATATTGAACTAGTAATAGAGTTCCTAATTGAAAATGTAGAAATGCGTATCGTAACTTGTTAGTAACAGGATTTCGTATAAAAATGTGTCGATCACCACACTATCTGCAACGGAAAAGATTAAGCATGTTTGTGATAGTGACTACATAGTTATGCCATTCAGATAGTGCATTGGGGGCAGTGATAACCGCTAACTTAGGTTACTAACCGATTTCAGCTCATTACGAGTTATCTTCGCCTCAAAATATTGACTAGAGACTCCATAAAATTACCTACATAAATTGACAAATAAGACAGGCTTAATAGGTAAACTTTAATAGGTAAATACATGGTGCTTTGTTTTCAGGCGAAAATTCAATTTTTGCAAGACCAATATTTTAATGTTATGGTACGTAATAATAAGGTATATTTGCACATTAATTACTCGCAAGATCCGCAATTTGATATAGGTTAGTGTGATAAATTCATCATTGTACAAAATAATGTATTTCATTTCAGACTTAGCGTCGCCTCTTGTCTGTAAATTCATTTCTTACAGCGCAATTCTCCCTCGGGACATGTCGTTAATTTTGTTACAAGATGCTTTTAAGTGGCCTTAGTTATTGCCATTTGCCTTAGTATTTTTATCAAGTTACAGCATCCGTTTCAAATATCATCATCACCAGCCTATATACGTCCCACTGATGGGCACAGACCTTCCTAAATGTGAAAAACACATGAAGAGTTTGGGCCATAATTCGTGGGTTAAAGCAGTTGCAGAACAACCGGGACCAACGGCTTAACGTGCCTTCCGAAGCACGGAGGAGCTCGGGATTACTAATTTTGATTGACCCATACTGTGTCAACCAGTTGCTTTGTTTCACATATAATTTTACAATATTTCTCAGTTATAGGATAAATACTAAGTGGTTGAAATTTCTTCAATTAATAATAATAATGAGGTACGGTAGGTGCACGTGTTTGTGTGATAAACTTAATTAACCAGTTATGGTTGTTTATATAGGTACTATACATAGTAAATGATATATATTTACTTGTTAACTGTATCCAGAACGAAAGGCCAAAAAACTGTATTATAATAATGCCGTTGAAAATTAATATTTTA
This sequence comes from Nymphula nitidulata, assembly GCA_947347705.1. NCBI lineage: Eukaryota > Metazoa > Arthropoda > Insecta > Lepidoptera > Crambidae > Nymphula > Nymphula nitidulata. Next base: position 10,693,313 of record OX374631.1, read on the forward strand.
TTACAATTTCAGTTATACCCTCTTGGCATTAGATATCTACTTGTTATTCTAAACATGTACATATTGAAACTTTTTTTAGTTTCTTTTCTGTCAACGGACCAGCTGAAGAATTTAATACAAAATAAAAATTAAAACTCTACTTAGCTTAGTGTTCTTTACATGTTGGATGCAGTTTTCATCTACAATATTTTTTTTATTTAAAATTATCTTACATAAAAATTAAACTTTGTATTACCATAATTAAGTTAGACTATTTATTACCTAAGTGAAATGAAAAGAGATAAAGAGATGTAAGTGTAATACAGATTAGTGATCTATATAATTAATATACATATCATTTGCAAGTATAATTGTTAGAATGTTACAAATTTAATGTAATTTGCAATTATTTACAGAATAGGTTTAAGCCAAGATTAACATTAATTAACAATTTATTTGGCTTCAAACGAACAAGTACACAGTTCATGCGGCAGAGGCAAATAATTTTATGACTATATTTTAAAAAGCTTTGTTACAAATGTTTCATAATAAAATTTGAAATACACAACCAAGTACAAGATAGGTATTAGGTACATAACCAGCTGATGCCGCGAATGTTTACGCAAACAACCGTATTGGCTTTCCTGCTTAGCAAGTCCGCTTAGATTGTTGTGGGCAGGGGCGGACTTGTCAGTGACTTATACATTTCCATTTTTGAAACTTCTAACAGAATATAACACACGATTACCTAACGGTTACGATATACTAAGTACTTAGTTACCACAGGCTAAAAACATTGATTTTAAAATTAAGGTTTATTTAGGTTTTATAGACAGGAATTGTGCCATAAATCATATTTCTTACCTTTCTTTAAGATATTATTAATTAAATGTAATATTATTATTATAATGTCAATATAATTTATTTATTTAAAAGATATACAAAACCGCCAAAGGCCAGCCAACTGAGTTTCTGGCTCTTCTCAATTTCCGAACCAGAAATAATTAATTATTATTGACGTCAATAAGCACTTGTAAAAGTCCACGTCGAATAAATGTTTTTTTAACACATTGAATACCATCCACAAGGTAACTCGTCGGTGGATAATACCATAAAGCCACAAACAAGAATTTAGTAGTAGGTACTTACTTATAACGCGTATAAACTCTACAATTCGTGGCGACTCAAGTCGTATTTAGTTTCAAGCTAAAAATCACTTACAAGCTATGTGTGGCATCAAAGGTTTTAAAGAGGGTTAACAAGTATACCTATATTATAGTCTAATTTTAGCGACTAAGCTGAAAACTCCTGTAAGAGGTATTTTTTATTTTCGTGTTTCATTCGCATACGCGCGTGATATTCGTATGTGAAAAACGTCATATGAAAAGGTCCTAAGAGATTTGTAGAGAGAGGATGAGTAAATTCCATTTTGATGTACACACTGCAGCACATCAAGTGTAACAGTTGCACTACGAAATCCGCCTCTATAACGATGGTAGTAAGGGCAGTTTCAAGGTCAAATTGTTAAGCTTGATGTGCTGTCGACTGTACTTAAGCTAATTCAGTCGACAATGAAAGACGAAAATAAAAATATCACCGTATTTGGAGCCAATTTGAACTACTGCCGTATTTGGTTACATTTTATTACATAACTAGACTAAGTTTCAAATTGTGCACGTGTAACGTTATTACGTCATGTTCCTTCGACTTTATGAAGGCAATCAAAGTTCTGAATACGTGCCTGTGCTTGCAGGCTGACACCTGGGGACCGGTCGCACTCGTTCTAGCCCACGCAACGCCCGAGCCTTTACCACGTCACTCACTAATACCTCCCAATGCAATACAGTTTATACGTAAACCTGACAACTTTAGTATAAATTTTATACACGACCACTGGTTTATACATACATTGTCGTATGTAAAATAAAACAGACCCAATGGATAATGAACGATGCTTCGACTTCGACTCTGCAAACTGTCCAGCAAAAACGAGATTTTATAAAAGCTCAGATATTGACTGGACACCGGACACTGGAATTTTTTCGTAAAACCTTGGGATTTAATGGGATCTTTTATGTTACATCTGACTTAAATAGAAAAGCTAACGCTAGATACATGTGTACCGTTACTATATAATGTTTATAATAAGATTATGAAGTACATGCATGATGCCAAATGTTTTTCTCTTGTATGTTAAGTGTTTTAAAACCTGCTTTAAATAATCCTTGATGTTTATGAACCTTTGTGTCACGTTTTATTCACTCTCTTAAGTCTTACACAAATATATTCGTTTATTCAGTGTACATAGTTAGTAACACTCACCTTTATATTAATTATGCTTAGTTACTATATCCATATCTAACTAAATACAAAATGATATTATTTATTTCATAATTTTTACATTAATTTGTTTTATATAATTCTTTATTTTATATTTATTTGGTACTGATTTAGTTTTGTTATTTATTTACTAAGTGTCTTCTAAACACTATCAATAACTTTTCTAAGCTCAAAACGAGTTGCATCGTCCCTTTTCTCTTTTATTTCCACCCGCTTCTAGTCAAATGATTATAATATTTTTATCTTTGCCATTAATTCACAAGACAATATTTCATCAGACATACAATGTCCGAAGTGACACTCGTCGACGTAAATGGCTGCAATAGATTGCATTTGTCAGATGAGTTTCATAATGGCTTACTTCAAAAGTTGAGAGATTTTAGTAGTAGTAGTAATTACTTAATGACACAATGACTCTATTGTAATAATTACAAATAAAGAAAGAAAACGATGAAAAAATATATGCTCCAGACAGGAATCGTTTTCTTTCTTTATTTGTAATTGTTACCATCTACCTTATAGTAGGCGTTTAAACGCATCAAAAACAGTAAAATGTAACTCAATGACTGGTTAAAATTCTTATGCAGGCCAAGCTAACTTCTTATTATTATTAATAAGATGGAAGTTAATTTATACATACTACAATTAAAGCTGTAGCCTTAATCTGGGTGGTTGTAAAGTATTGAGTGGTAAGACTGTGGTCTCCAGCAAACAGAAAATACAGTAAAAAACTGCTATTCCTGAATAAAACTTATTGCCAGATTTTGGGAGATATAGTATAAAGTTAGACGACTTAGACGACGTGTGCGTACGACAACTTACGTATTTAAAAATAAAAGTTATACAATAACTCTCAAAACTTAAACAATAGATTTTTGTTTTGTAATATGAACGTATACTTACATGTTTATTAGGTGTTATAAACAGTTTTATTAACACTCATAATGCTTACCCCTATGCCCATATTTTAAAGAGGCGTGTCCTATATCATTCAGTCAAAAAAGTATCGGGAATGAATGATTTGTTTATGGTTCGAAATTCATTTTTTTGGTTTTTTGTTCTTGTTAGATTGGCACAACTGTTTTCCATTTTGGCGCGGAGTTTGAGTTGGATCTGTAATTTATATAAACAAAGAGTTTGTCTTAAATTTTGCAACGCCAATGGTATTTCGTGTTCGGAGTCACTGAAAATGTTACAGAAGGCTTACGGTGAATCGACTTTATCAGAAACACCTGCTTTAGAGTGATACGAAGCGTTCGAAAGCGGTCGAGATATGATGGAAGATTTGCCTCGCTCTGGTAGGCCATCAACGTCTGCAACTGAAGTTAACATCGCAAAAGTGAGGGAAATAGTGACTGAAAATCCTCATTCAACTTTGAGAGAGATAGCCGCCGAACTTTCTGTATCTCACGAGTCAATCCGTTGCATTTTAAATAATCACTTGGGTATGAAACATGTTGCGGATTGGCTAGTCCCAAAAGACCTGAATTTTCTCCAAAAACTCAATCGCATGAGAGTCGCTGAGGACATGCTAGAACGAGTCAATTCCGACCCAACATTTATGAAACGTATTGTTACTGGTAACGAGACTTGGGTTTACGAGTTTGACATGCAAACTAGTCAACAAGCTTCGGAGTGGCACCTTCCAACTGAACCGAAACCAAAAAACCACGCCAAAGTTGATCAAAAGTCAAAATCATGCTGACTGTTTTCTTTGACTCTCGCGAAGTTGTGCACTCGGAATTCTTGCCAGAAGGTCAAACGGTAAATAAAGAAAATTATTTGAGCGTTTTGCGGCGTTTAAGAGAGCAAATTCGACGAAAGAGGCTAGATTTGTGGAAATAAATTCTTGGATTTTGCACCACGATAATGCGCCTTCACACAAGGCCATCATTGTGAACGAATTTATGACCAAACACTCAACAAATACCATCGAGCAACCACCATATTCACCAGATATGGCTCCAGCTGACTTCTTTCTTTTTCCTAAACTCAAATTACCACTTCGTGGCACCCGTTTTCAATCGGTAGAAGACATAAAGGAGAATTAGCAGCGATGACTGAATTCAATTCCGGAAACAGCGTTTAAAAAATGTTTTGATAATTGGATTATTCGTTGGCGTAAGGGTATTGTTTCTGAAGGAGCATACTTTGAAGGTGATAAAATAAATTTGGATGAATAACTAACATTTTGGGTATTATTGATCTTTACCCGGAACTTTCTAGGCAGAGTAGCACTTACTCAAAAACCAGACTAAACAGATATCTATTGTTGCAGACGCAGCTGCTAGCTAGGAAAGATCAATGAAATGGCGTGGTAATTACAACGGAAAAAAAATTAAATCTGATAAAAACTTAACAAAAATTACTTGTTATTCACCACGGTGTTGGTTAACGTTAAGCAGTTTATTTTTGATATTTTTTTATTCAAGTTTTCGTTGTTGTCCTGGCAATAATTAAGATCTCTACTAGTCATATACATTATTATAGGTACCACGGTATAGCCTACTTAATTTTGTCTTATAGTCAAACATATGGACTCTTCTTACCGCTTCACAACAGATGATGTTGAGTCATTTGTTGTGCTTTGCATAAAAAAAAATGAGATGTAGGCCACTATGGAATATTCTCCTTGCAAATACGGCATATTTATCAGTATTATCGCACGTGGTTATGTTTATATTTGTAATGGCTTACAGATTGCCTCATGATTATAATAATAAATACATAAGAAATATATGCTAATATTAACGTTAGTGTCTTCACGGTCTTTGCTGTGTTGTATTATGTCGTCAAATAAGTAATTACATACTATTATTTATTTTTAAATAAATATAAAATAGACTAGATTATGATTATAAAACCATTGTAGACTAGGGGTACTCGACCAGCGGCTTCTAGGACAGAGCTTCCGGGTTCGAGTCCTGAATAGTAATAGAATACTGAATAGTATTATTATTATTGTTCATAAACGAAATTGAGAGAGGTAGGGACAGAGTGGTATTTACCGACTAGGAAAACAGCTTCAGGAGATAGCAGCCATATAACACTACTTTGTGTTGTCTTCCTGATAACATAAGGGTTTTTTATATTTTTACAGTGCAGGTATCGCGTGAGTGTTTATAAGTAGGCTATGGTAACCGCTTATACCATCAGGCGGGCAATAATGTAGGCACTTAGGTACCTAACTCTTCTATCGTCAAAATTCTTCCAATATCGTCGTCCTAACTAAATCGTAGGTATTTGAAAAATACTCGGTTTGGTTTCATCATCATCATCACCATATCAGCCTATGATTAATTTTGCCTTTCTATTTTGTAAATATTATTCACTTTAAAACTGCAAATGTTTTTAAACTTCGTACAAGTTTATCCGGAATATTTGCGGCAGACAAACATCATGAAGAGTTCAGATAAAACACTCAACTGAAGCCGAAGGCAATCGGAAACATTGCCGCATTTCCGTATTCAGAATAAATATAAATATTGTATGTTCGCGTTCGCGTCTGTGCCGATGGCGGACGTTAAAACGATATTCTTTGATAGTTTTATTTACAGTTCGCAACATTTTAAAGTTGCTGTTTGTCATAGTTTTTTAAGTAGGTACCTACACACTAAGAGAGTGTATAAATTGAATGATTTTGAGCATCAAAATTATTCTGACTTTTTTGTATTTTTTTTATTTATTTATTATTTATTCAACAATTAATGTACACAACATTAAAATAATGGACAATTTAGAAAAAAGTGTTTATTGTAAGAAATACAAATACCGGTATTTAATAATTTGTATTGTATTTAATAACAAAAATTAATATTATGGCGCCCCAATTCCTATGAGAAAGCATTATGTACACAAAGACAAGGCGTGAAAGGTTCTGTTATATTTCAAACCTTAGACAGCAGGAGTTAAGCGGATTAAGAGTTTTACTTACAGAATTAGGATGAGAAAATATGAAAATTCGTTTAGGTAAATTAGAACGTCTGAAAAATATCGGAATTCTTGGACAAATAATAAGAAAGTTTTAAAGTTAAGAACGGGTGCCCTTCGGTTCGCCTAATTTTTTTTTATATACAACTAGATGACAAACAAGCCCACAGCATTTTAGTCCTAATATGACATGGCCAAACCGTATTGGCCTAAACTTAAAGCGAACAATTATTGTTTCGCCTAACAATTGTTTTGCCACCATTATAATTCGGTCTAAGAATTGAAAACCTTAATTATTGGATCTATAATGTGAAATACCCTAAAATATATTGTCATAACGTTATTTTAGCATTACGACGATTTCGCTTAATAAAGCACTAATTTTAGCATATCTACGCTACGTTAGTATTAATAAATATTAATAATTAAAAGGAAAAACATCTACTTTTTGTTAGAATACCTATATAATAATATGTTTGATTAAATTAATTTGCAACAAATACAAATTTTTGGCCAAGTTACTTTGCCTTATTAAAATGAGTCGGCGTTTTATACTTTATGATTTTTAATTTTGTGGAAATTAATATTTAGTAATTGCAAACTTTAGGGATTACGAATTGTTCCGCCAAATGTCGAATTTGGTAAATAACAATATGGCGATAAAAAGTTAGGCGAAGTGAAATTAGACCAAACACCATTATAAAGAGTGAAATTATGCGAAAAAAAATTAGGCTAACCGTTTGTGTGCCATTGTCAATTAGAAGTTCAACAAATTAGGCGACCCGATATAGACCCGTTAAGAACATTATAATAATGTTCTTAACGGGTCTATATCGGTCAACATCAAACGGGAGGCCGTTTGATGTTGAAGTTAGCAAAAAATTATGTCATCTATGAGTAAGCAAAGTTTTTCTAAAAATATAAGCTATGTTTATTTACTTACGTCGCGGTATTGGGTGTTTATTATTTTTAACGTGTTTTTACTAACAACGGTACGAATAATCCTACTCAAAATTTCCGTTTTAAATAGAAAACTTAAATTCAAACACTACTTATTCAAAAGAAAAAGACATTTTATTAAATTGTAGACTCGTAACATTGGGCATTATTATCGGCAAGTTTAGACTCCATTTGAAATTGGGTTTACCGTCTCCCCGAAATCCGAACATTTCAGGTTTTCTCAGTGGATCCACTTTTCTTCACAATTATGTGACGATCCGGTTCAGGATCCTCTAATTTCTGTTTGTCACACAAATAAAAAGACCCTTGATCAGGTCGAACAGAGAACTTAAACTTCAACGCAATTTTCTTGTTGTAATTCGATAAGGTCGCATGCTACAGTGACCCAGTCACGTACTAAATATTATGTGTCACTCATTTTTTTAGGATATCACCTTTTAGACGTGACTGAAAAGATATGATAGTGAATAAAAGATTATTGACCTATAATTTGTCACCTCTTTCCACTGTTAGTTTTATTTCACTTTTTTCTCTTTTTTTCTCAGGTTGTTCAACCGAGCTCGAAGGAACTTGCATTCACAAATAGTATGAATATTTTTCATGGTTATGGAAGCTGTGTTCTTAGATTGTTATCTCAGAAAAAACTGTCGGTGGAAAATATAAACAACTTTACTGTCTTTTGAAAATTTTCATAATATTAACTTGAATTTGGGATTCGGAGGACTAACTAGCACATCGCTAGTTATCTACACCCTTTATACCACAGAATAGATAAAAACGGTTTTATCTGTTCAGTGATTAACTTCACACCATACAATTGCATATACTTAAAAAAGTAATGCCATAAAATATGTGTTAGGTTATGATTTTAGGAATGTTAAATAATGTGTAACCAACAAAATTAGTACAAATGCGATCTAGATGGAGTCGTTTATTATATTTACTTAATTTTATTTTCAAAAATATCTAGACTAGGAAAAACCCCCGGTTAGGTTACCCCGCCCCTGAACATGATTTTTTCCTAGTATAAATATTCTTTATTAATTACAATTGTGTTTAAATTGTTAATGATAATTTTATTCACTACACAATAAGGTCAGATATGAATTTGAGAAGTTTTATTAATAATTAACGCACATAAAACTAAAATATAGTGAATTGGTTCAAGTTTTTGATTAATTGAACCGGTATGGAGCTATTATTTCAATGTCAGTTTAAATGTTTTTAATATATTTATAATAACGAAAAGAACACATCGACTCGAGTAAGAGATTTGTAAACAGAAATCATAATGTAAATAATAAAATTATACAACTTACAAAACGAAATAGAAATATTAGGTATTTTGAGGGCCTGTTGATTTATTCTTGTTTAACCAATATTAACGGTCATGAGACCAATCGTAATTTATGCCGCTATTATTAAAATAAAGAATGATTTGCGTTACAGTTCTTGTCAAATATACGACCTTATTTAAATGAATATCCCTACGAACTTGCATAATGTTATGACCAGTAGTTAAATTTATGTCATTTTCATAACTAGCTTTATTGAATAAATAAATAAATATGTAATTACCTCTTAAATAAATCATTTTGTTTAATTTTATGAGCAGATATAAAACTTATGTACCTAGCTAGTAGCATAATAGTGTCTACAGGCCGTTTCGCAATTCTATATACCAATAGAAGCAAATTCAACAATTTTTTTCCTTCTTTACATTATACAGAATGGTGTCGTCAATACGACAATAAATTGAAACTGCTACTTTCAGAAACATCTTATTCATTTGATAATTTCATGACATTTGTTGTATTAAAATGAAAAAGATGTTTTTGAAAGTGGCAAACCATTTCTATGAACTAAAATAGCTCATGTTTTAATTTATTGTCGTATTGACGGCACCACTCTGTATATAATATACTGAATAAATGCAATTCTGCATTAACATTAAATGAGATTGCAATTTCTGAAATTATTTAAGTACTTTATTCAATTGAATCATAATTCATCATCACCAGCTTATTTAAGTCCCACTGCTGGGCGCAGGTCTTCCTACATGGGAGAAACACACGAGGAGCTTGGGCCATAACACCACCACGCTGGCCCAATGCGGGTGGTGGTTTAAAGCGGTTGCAGTAACAACCGGGACCAACGGCTTAACGTGCCTTCCGAAGCACGGAGGTGCTCGAAATTATAAATTTTAGTTGACCCATACCAGGATCGACCATGGCGAAAGTTGCTTTGTTTTCGTAATTGAAACCAGAGCGATCAAACCACTGCACCACCGAGCTCCTCAAGTAGGAATTATAATTAAATAAACATATTTCCATTCCTGTATTGTTCCTTTAATTTAATTCAGTTAAAGTTTTCCCCTTTTCTTTAGCATAGTTTTTTAAGAGTAAACTATATCTTACATGATTTTCCTTTAGAGATATGTGTTTTCCTTTAATTAAACATGACTAACATATAATTTAAGACTGAAAAAAATGTTTTTATTGGTCCCATAGATTAGTTTCTACGTTTCGCTGTTTAGGTAAACAATATTTTCAAATTCTTGAATGCGTACTACTTATAAATAAAAATAAAAAGAAAATAAATTGGTTAAAATATAAAATTTTCACAAATAATATATTAGTATTTTATATTTTACTAGTGGTTGTCCGCAGCTCTGACCACGTGGATGTCGGTTAACGCCTCAAAATTCTAAATCGGTTCAGCGGCTTTTTAAGAGCAAAAAGTAACAGACAGACAGACAGAGCTAAGTTGCCCTGTCTGTCTGTCTAATATATATATCTACTTATCTAGTTATTCTTGATAATATCATCCATTGTAGACTCAGGTTATCCGAGATTGTACGATGATCTTAGTACAATGCATAAACTATAATTATACAGTAAGTACATCACCGTAGATCTCACAAGGTGTTCGGAAGTGATTTGCTTTAGTTCCGGCCGCGCGTACGCACATACTTCCTTATCCGCAATGGACTAATTGGAATAGATTTGATACCAATATTGTAGGTATGTGGGTAGTAAGTGCCTATAGAACTTACTATGTGGGTACAGAGTTACCGACAGAGATCAGCAGAAGTAATCAATCATTTTGAACACCTCACAACCTTTATACCTTTTATAAATTACTAGCTGACCCCGCAAACGTTGTTTCGCCATAAAAAAAAATTGTTAAAAAAATAGATAGTAGCCAATTCTCAGACCTATATGTATATAATAATATATAAAATTTCATGAAAATCGGTCAAGCCGTTTCGGAGGAGTATGGTAACTAAATTTGTGACACGAGAATTTTATATACATATTAGATTTGTATTTGTATAATTGAAATTGAACAGTCAAAAGTTATCATTGACTTTTCTGATAGCAGCACACTTATCTTCTTTGTTAGTGACTTTTTGTTTTGGTATGATGGTAATGCCTACTGTAACTGCGATGAATATGAAAAAGTCTTGGACCCTAATACCTACTTATTAATATTACTTTTGTGTTTTTATTACAGTTTTCGTTATATTACGAGTCATTTTTATTGTTGAGATTTCTAATTTAAAAACGTACCTATTGGTTGCAAATGAACCGGTAATCTATTAAAATTAAATAATATTGAAATTGATGCCGAAATCAGAATTTTTAGTTGCGCACTTAGTATTTTTGTTGGTTAGGTTAGGTTAGTATGATGCTCAGTTAAATACAAGCCTTTTTATGGCACCTTGTATATTAACGTAATTTTAGAAACTAATAATGGTCGCTAATTAATGAATGATTTTAGATACCTGCATGTAAAAAATAGCAAGCTAAAGATCACACATGACGAACGGTCGGTCGGAAGTGTCGCGTCGAAGTTCCGTCTGTGCACGCGCACGCTTCCGCACCGCGCGACTTCCGCCTTGAAGCGCCCGAGGACACAGTCACGGTAATGATACAATGCTCGAGATAAAGCACACGTCACAAAAATACGAGAAAGCTTGTCTTGAAAATTGTAGTACATCGGATATTATAGGAACACTGCTTCCGGGGCAAAATTTCAAATATTAGCTTGGGCACTTAGCTTTAGCCACGGTAATGTTGTCATTACCGTGGCTATGGCGTCACATAAAAATTATGTACTTATTTTGTTTTAATTAAATTGGTTATTAAACCCTTATTATATTTAGATTGTGCACCGACTATTCTGAAACTTTATTTCGCAACGTAATGTAATAACTATAGGTAGCTAACACAACATAGCCACAGAATATTTATTTATTCTGTAACATAGCGTCACCTTGTCTAAGCAATGAAATATCTATTTTATACTTATAATGATCCAAACATGAGAAACGTAAATACCAGTTGTGCGGTTTCCAATTGGCTAATGCATCACTTATGACCTCTATAAGACATTACTCAGCAATTCGCGCGTCATATTTTTGTGAGCAAACGCATATGTGGGCTAGCCTTACAAATATTTATCAGTTATTTCTCGAAAATCTTCGAGGTTAACGAACTTTCAACCGCAATGCTCTTGTGTTATTGAACAGAAACTATCAGTATATATCTTACAATCTACACAAAATCCATCTACAGATTGTTATTATAATACAAGAGTTCCTTGTACAAAATAGTACACATATCCCAGTCTGTCTGCAACATTGTGTTACTTATTCCGTCGTAAATGTAAGCTTCGAATGAATGGATTGTTATTAAATCTTGTTTTAGCTTGTTTGGCGAGTACCCTACTCCTTTTTGAACGATTTATTGTTGCATCACTGAATAATAAGTAGGTAACAGTAGTACTAAGTATATCAATATTCATAAACATCACTTAAGTATCATCACGGTTTCGGATAACTTTACTTCTCACTTTTGTGCTTTTATACATAGGTATGTTACATTATAATCTAATACCCAAATCTGTATTACAAGTCGCAGATAAGACATCAGTACATCAGCATATAAACGGCTGATACAGTAATATAAGCATAACGCTAGCATATGATACCGAAAGCTCCGACCGTCTGAGTGTGGGAAATAATTTGCAATATAAAACCCCTGACATTTGCCGACAAGGCATATAATTAATAAGTATATTTTTTTTATCACATTTACTGTGTTTCATTTTATTTATTCATTAGATTATTATAATTAAAACGTTAAATTACGATATATATCAAAGCACAGCCATAACCGTTATAACTAGAGACATGTAATTTTTGGGTTCTTTGTGAATTGAAGGTATTCCACTAAGAAAGGGTTTTTCGAAATTTTCTAATTCTAGTATATTGTGTAAATTATTTTAATCCAAACTTTTAGTATTTTACAGTTTAAATCCAAAAAATACTTTCTTTTGTAACTCGCTAATAGGTACAATCGTAAAATTCACGATCTTTTCTATTATTAAAACTTTTCTTTCAATAAAATTTATAATATTTCAACTTATACAGTCAATCGAAAAAAATTGACTACTTGCGGTATCCTTGATGTGTACCATATTTTTTGTCGGTGCTTCAAGTTCTATTATTTCTGGAAACAACTTAGCACTAACTCCAAAAAATATGTTTATAAGTAATGAGTACCTACTTAAATTTAATTATTTTATCCTTTTCATTTTTTAACCGACTTCAAAAACGACGAGGTTCTTATGAAGTCGGTTTTTATTTATGTTGAAATTTTTTTTCACAATTTTTAGTAATAACTTTCTAAAGTTTAAGCTAGATGGGTTACCATCAACTTACATTGTTTCCTACTATCGTATCATTTAACTAAAAAGTCATAGGAAAGCAAAAATCCGCAATTTCGATTACGTAAATGACTTTCTCATTTCAGTTTTTTTGATTAAAAAAACAAACTACCTAACTGATGTTGAAAAAAATTTGGTTGACCAAATGGGAACTATTCCGCATCGAACAAAAAAAGAATCACGTAAATCGGATCAGAAATCTCGGCGTAATCGGTGGACATACATAGAAAAAAACATACCAACCTAATTTAAAACCTCCTCGTTTTTAAAGTCGGTTAAAAATGCATTTTTTTCTCTTTCTTTTCTTCTAATGCATATTATACGACACGCTACAGTTATACCATAAGTACACACAAAGCCCGCGCACATACTACGATATCGAGCCCCCGCAACCCCAGAATTCCTCTTGTTTTTCTTGTTTCGGGATTCTGTAACACCCGGTATATGCCTACAGACATAGGCTATATACACTTAATCGCCCAACTATTGGGCGTTTCGCTTGTTTGCCACCCTTGTCGTATAGAAATGGAATCCTGAGCTTATAAAGTTCTTACGTGTTCTTTACGTATACTCGTATATCGTTTTTTACACGTGATGTGCTGAAATTTCGACGGATTTTAACATTAGTAAAAGTGTTAATCTTTGGCTGTATAAGTACACTACCATTGCCAATCTTGATCTGACATAAATAGATAATTTATCTTTGGTCACAGAGTACTTGTCTTTGGTTTTTACTTCCTCTCGGCCGGTCTGCGTGTGTTTATGTTCTCATTCCGTTGTTTCACTAAATCTATTGTAATCTTAAACAATAATAATCATTATATTGCTGTACTGTATTTTGGTAATAAAGCCACAGTAATAATCACAATAGAAAGTGTATTTTATCATTTCAACCAAATCATAACCTTGTCCATAGTCACCGCTGCCTTCCACACTCTGCAACAAAAAGTAACAAATCTTATTAGAAAGAAAGAAAAAAAAACATAAACTTACACACTAAAATGTATACATATAGGTATAATAAAATTAACAAATTAGTTAACAATAATAATTCACTTGTTAAAAATTAAGTACTTACCTTATTTTTTTCTACTAGTAGAAAAAAATTATTCGTTTTTTCTCTTTCCTTGTCATTAAAGAACGAGTGAATTTTTTCTTAAAGCTGCTCATTGAATAGTTTCTTTAATAAAAATATGTTTAATTGGCCGATTATACCAAAGCTACTGGGTTTAAATATTGAGCTGTAATCAGGAAGTGCTACGGAACCAGTCCGACACGCTCTTGACTGGTTTTTACTAGAAAGCTATTTATAAGAACTTGCAACTCATGATCAAAAGGTAACCAACTCCAACGAAATATATGTGTTCTATTTTTAAATTTGACTTTAAATTGTTCTTTGGAAATGTAAATATACTAATTCAAATGCTAAGACCAAACTAGCGATATCTTTACAAATTCTATCCTAGATTTTCGACTAAACATAAATTTAAATAAAATAATGACTAAATTTAAATAAAGTCCAATATAAATTACATAAATAAAGCCATAAAGATCCAGTGTTTTTATTCACGTACATACAAATAGAATAATCAATCAATAATTTCAAGAAAACTACGTCAAGGTTTTCCTGAAAGCGCATAGTAAATAAAGTTTCAAAACATGCGCAATATTTACGCCTCACCGACACTCCACGTGGTGAAATCTAAGATGTTTCAACAATATTCGGTTGTGTTACAGGTTTTAAGCGATTATTCTCCAGACTAACAAGCAACACGCTGCGCCACAGCAAAGGCGTGTCGAGTTACCGACGCAAGTCAAACATTATGCTTTAAATTTAAATTAGCTTGCGATACAAAGCAAAATACCTTGGTCTAATAACCGTCATCCGTCTACTTCAGTGTAGCCTGTTAATTCTAACATGTAAAATTATATTCTAGCAATCACGGTGTAGTAATAAAACTTTTAATAGAGTAATTGGAGTTTTTCTTTAAGCTTAAAATAAAGTTATGAATAATGTCACTTTGAATGAAACTTAATTAAGATTAAGATACGTAAAGAAATATTGCTTCGTAACCAATATAAAACTTTTGGAACGTAAAACCAGAAAGAATTTTTTTTTACCTTCCTACCAAATTGAAAATGCGGTTACGCAACATTGTTAAGATACAATTTATTTGCTTGAATGCGTCTGTAAGTCTGGCCAACGGACTAACGACAGTTAAGCCTGATAAGACAGCCATTTGCTACATCCTTATTCCAAGGACAGCCGAGCGCCGATTCGCCAACCAAATGCTAATTCGTTTGCTACAGAGAATACTTTATGTGAGCTTAAAAACCGCCTTACTTACTACCTACATACCGAGCCTGCCATCAGAAAATGCCAAAGATAAATACTGCACACGTACTTACACGCCGCGTACGTATGAGGAGAATGACCACAATTACAGCGGTCAATTTTGCCGGAATATGAGCATAGCTATACCTGTTCTGCCAATAGATGCTCCCCCAATCGAGACCAAGATTTGGGCTGCTGACCTATATCTCTCGGATCAAAATAATACAGGCGAAGTAGAACATTGCTAGCAATCTGTACTATGAAATTTAATCTGTGCCGCTTAAAATTAAAACATAAACAAGAAACAAAAGTATGAAGCGGGTCGTTGGCAACATCGGCGACGGGTAGTGCCAAAAATAGAGTCCTTGACCTTCGTGGTCAGAAACTATCAGATAAAAATAAGAACAGCCATGAACTTAACAAAATGTAATGTGGTACATCGCTAGTGCATGTAGGAAACTCGTTGTCGCGATCCGGGCGACCTTCGGCGGTTCACGAACAAGGCTCCTTTGTGCTGGCTTCTTGTGTGCCGGCTCAAGTGTGCACCTACACGTTTATGGATGTGTATTGAGGAAGAGAATATGGGCATAGATTATGATAATTCTCTGCGGCGTTTTAATATGGCACACTTGCAGGAAAACAATTAGGTAAGTACATAAACCTATCAGCAATCAAATGCAATAGTGATTATTTATTGTCATACATAGGTACTGGTACCTATTTATTAATACGAAAATGCAAGTATTAACCTACGAAACAATATATGTATTTTCTTTTATTCTCTACATTCAACTAAGATTCTTATCTATAACTAGCGTGTTAATTAACCGACTTCAAAAACGAGGAGGTTCTCAATTCGGCCGGTATGTTTTTTTTTTTTTTTTTTTTTTCTATGTATGTACACCGATTACGCCGAGATTACTGATCCGATTTACGTGATTCTTTTTTTGTTCGATGCGGAATAGCTGCCATTTGGTCCCATAAAAATGTTTTCAAAAACAGTTGGGTACTCTGGTAAATTAAAAAAAACTGAAATTATGAAATCGTCTACATAAGCGAAATTGCGAATTTTTGCTTTTCCAATGACTTTTTAGTGAAACGATACGATAGTGGGAAACAATATAAGTTGACGGTCACCCATCTAGCTTCGACCGTAGAAAGTTATCACTAAAAATTGTGAAAAAAAAATTTTAAACAAAAATTAAAACCGACTTCAAAAAACTGAAAAGGATGAAATAATTAAATTTAAGTAGGTATTCATCCCCTAAAACCTATTTTTGGAGTTGGTGCTAAGTGGTTTCCAAAAACAATAGAAAGTAAAGCACCGACTCCAAAAATAGGTTTTAGGGGATGAATACCTACTTAAATTTAATTATTTCATACTTTTCAGTTTTTTGAAGTCGGTTTTAATTTTTGTTTTTCATGTGCGATTTGATATTTTTCATATCGGAATAAATTAATTCTACGTAGAATACAAAGTCATATGAAATTCTCGCAGAGTGAGGAAAAATAAACTAATAAAAGGTAAATATATCACTAATGCTATGCTGTGAAAAAATGCAAATTATAAATTTCCAGAACCTAGCGGGCCAATTAAGTTTTAAGTGGAGCGCCAAAAAATAGGTAGGTATTCTCGCCTTTGTTTCATACCATAATTCGGCACGTCTCAGCTATTCGTTTTGATCTGATAACATAAGCTCATTGTGCAGAACAAATTCTTCCTTACATAGACATATAAAATATATATCAACCTACTAATGTATTATTAAATTTATTCAATTATGTAAAACTACGGATGACTCTGATAATGTTGGATGTATTTTTTTAAATTATTAATTAATTCACTTAACAATTAAAATAATATAAAAATAGATGCGGGAATCGAACCCGCGACCTTTCGCAATCCGGGTGACTGCTCTAACCACTGAGCCACCCAGGACTTAGGATATCTTGTGAAATTCTCCTAGTCTATCTGTATTTGCGTTTATGAGCTAACGTCCACCCTACAATGTCGAAATGTTCTATTTCAACATCCGAAACGAGTATTTTTACAAATACCTATGCTTTCAAATATTCTTGAAAGCACTGCCCCAACGTGTGACGTGAAATTTTTCTAGTTTTATATTATTTTAATTAATTACTAAGTAATTTTTCAAACATTTATAATAATGTTAAAATCAAAAATTAAGAATAATTAATTCGCTGTTTGACATGCATATATTGATTTCATTGGCTTTAAATGACATGTAAGCTATTATAATTTGTTAAATGAAATATGAAAGATATTATGAAAGATACTTGAGGAAAACGTGGAAATGATGTCTCATTATAGAAAAAAGTACAGCTCCGATAGAAACCTCACTAGCTTTTGTAGAGCTATGCTATCAAGCTCTACAAAACATTTTTACAAACTTTACGTTTTACAATAGTTGTTTTTGATTTTAATTGTTACTTTAATGTTTTACATTTTGTTACCGTCACATAATTAGGTATTTTAAAGATAAAATATGTCATTACTCAAATAGTCAAAACTGATATGTCTTAACTCATATAATTATGAGATAACCTCGCTTTTGTGTGAATTCCTATTTTTGATATGAAAAAGCTGTAATTAGGTACAATAACGAATATAATTATAAACAATCTTACAATTTGAAAATAGATTTTAACAAACTGCTTCTATTGAGTACTAACAAAGCCCTATATGGCGTGTGCATGTGATCTTTCTTAAATCGTAGCGTCGTAAATTACGCGGCAAAAGTTATTAAGTTAGTTATTAACTCTCAGAAGGCTCGGAACTCGCAGTTTTCGAGCGTGCGCTCAAGTCTAAGGGGTTATCAAAGGTGCCGCGGGTGTCGGGACCAGTTTTTAACTCTACAGTTCGAATAACACAGCCCAAGGTTGTTCCATACAAAAACTTAGACATTTTTGACTAGACAGCTCGTTGAAGCCTTAAGAAGTTTTTGATTAACGCATTGTGAAAGAATCATTTAGCAGACGCAGAAAAAAATGGTTGCATTTAAATATAGTATCGTAACAAATCATAATATGTAACTGAAAATCATAGTGATAAATTAATTGTGCCTATTTGAATGCTTCAATCGAATATAATATGGAAGATCTTAACTTTTTTTTCTAAATATCCGTTACGTTAAGAAATTACTCGAATGAAATAGATAAAAATTTAGAATGGCTTGCAATATCTCAATGCCATATTTTATGTAGTAAAATAGATAGAACTTACCTGAAGATGTCTTGAACAATATAACATAGAAATTATTAATAAAACTACAAAGCGCATTTACAGCGATTACAAGTGAATATGGAGATCCTAAAAGTTCAAGTTCAAATCTATTGAGCTTAAAATATAAAAGCGTGACCTAAATCACCTTAAATATAACTAATTGTATTGCAGCAAACTTTACATGTTTACACTCCCACCTGTTAATTTAGCCCAAATTAATCATCATTATGATCTATAATATAATATATAATAAATTATAATATATAAGTATAGAAATATTAGAAATATACGAAACGTACATACAAACATTTGTATTCCATTTTTCTCGTGTCATGGAGGTCCATGAATCGAGAAACATACTCATACAAGTATGAGTATGAGCATGTTTCTCGACATCATATGACAGGTCACATAAACGTCTGCCCCTATTGGAATTCTAACCCAGGACATCTGTAGAAGACAGCGCTACTGGCTACTCGACCAGGAGGCAGACAAACTTAGTACTTAGACAAGAAAGCTCTTTGTGTCCATTACTAAGAATTAGTGATGTATGTTACATAAAAGTACGTAGAGGTAAGTTTGTAAAGTCATAAATTCTGCCCACTAAATTGATAAAGATAGATAGAAAAAAAGGCTAGACTAGAAGAAAATTACAGGCTAGAAAAAAGCCATGTCAGATTTATCAGAATAAAAATACTGCAGTAATTCAGATACACAAATCACATGGTGACATTAAAGATCTTTAGTAGAAACTGATATAAACAACATTTACTCACTTCTTCCTTGAGCGAATATAGCCGAGGCCATAATTGTATCCTTCCGGAATAATAAAACTTAAGTTCCTACTAGTTCAGCATATTTTAGTACAATATCTACTTTTCATTTGCGATGACTAAGATTATCCTTGACATTTTATTTTGACACAAACGTATATCATTTGTTTTATTAAAATCGGATTCTAAAAGTCTGCTATTTTATATGATAACGGAATAACGTTGTTGCCATATTATAATTGCTTTCCGTTGTGTTTCTTTTTTCGTATTTTTTTATATGTTTTAATCAGTACCTTAATGACATAAGACTTAATCAAATTCCTAACGGAACTGCAAATAACGTTGCTCTAAGATGCTAAGACTAATGTTTATTGGATGCATTGAGCTATTATTACAAGTAATGCCTAATTATGCCTAAAAAAATATTTGTTCGCCTCTTGTGAAAGCTTAAATCAATATTTCAGAATATATGATTGATACAAGAAAATGCAAGAGTTACCTATTTTTCTTAAATACCACTCAATATAATATAGGTATATGATTTATTTCCAACACTAAATAAATGTTGACATGAGTTTTTTGTAATGACTGGTTCATACACATTTGAATTAAAATAATTTAATATGGTTTCCTGAAGTCACGGTGACTTCAGGCAACCTTGTTAATTTATATTATTACATATAATTCCTACTAATGTAACTGACTAATATTTTAGGGTGCAGTGGCCTAGACAGTATCCATAATGTTTCACCATGTTCTCAATTTATTATATAGTTTTAATTAAGTTTATTTAATGAAATAAGTAGCAGATTTGGTATTGATTTCAGTACGTTTTTTAAGTGATCGCATCTTGTATTGTAAGCATGGCGTGATTCATATAGAGTAAGCGCTTGGACCT
Organism: Nymphula nitidulata; assembly: GCA_947347705.1. Taxonomy (NCBI): domain Eukaryota; kingdom Metazoa; phylum Arthropoda; class Insecta; order Lepidoptera; family Crambidae; genus Nymphula; species Nymphula nitidulata. Next base: position 10,713,505 of record OX374631.1, read on the forward strand.
GTGTTCTTATAAAAAGTAGTACCTAGAGCTCTTTTCGGCCAGCAAAGCTTCTGCAATCGCTCTGCTATTGCGGAGGTCTTTCTATAGGCACAGGCAGCGATAGCCACTTTGGATCTGGTTGTCACTTGCGTGTTTGTCGGCCGTATTAATAAAATGTCTGATTGTGTCTATCTGTCTGTACTATACTCTGAAAGTATGTCTGATTTAATGTGGCATATGTGTCAATGAGCTGGAATTTAGCACAGATGTATTAGCCGACACCAGAAATAATCAATTGGGAGGATTTTACAAAAGTATAATGTTAAATACATTCTTTATTGCTTTATTATTTATTAAATTCATTAGTGATGATAATTATAATCTTTATTTGCTAGAAATTTACAATTTGCACGTTACATCAATAGAAAAGAATATGATGTCGGTGATCCACCTTTATCGCAACATCTGTTGTATATACTTACCATAGATCTCATTTTGCTAGGTGGTCGTCTGGGTGTGTACCACCGACCATTTCATCCGTTTGCTGTGTTTCGGACTGAAGGGAAGCCATGGAAGGCATTCCATCATAGAACTCAGGACGACAATTAACGTACCAGCAAAACCAAGTGTTTTTTTTTCTTGTTATTGCAGGTGTCTATAGACAAACTTACCATCAGGTGGGCCGTCAGCTTGTTTGTCATCCAGTTGTACAAAAAAAACTACAAAAGAAATGCAACCTACAATTTTTAATTAGGTCAGCAATATTTTTTTAAAGATTAGATCTGCCTTAAACTGATACAGACTCTATATCATTGATTTACATGAAAAATAAGACTACTAAGTTTTGAGCCCGGCGAATATTAAACCGAGATGAGACGATTTTTACTGTTGGTGTTTTTGTAAAAAAATACTTTAATAAAATTAAACGTTCACTTGTTTCAAGCTTGTAATAACGTAGTAAGCTGATATTCTGTCTGTCCCTAGCGAGACAATACGACGGGACGCGTTTAGGGAAGTGCGTGACCAGCTTCACAACTTGCGGTTGCAAATAGGTCTGGGCTGTGTTCACTTTGTAAAGTTGTCGATACTATTTGTGTTTTGAGTTCTGCTGTTCTGCTGTTTGTGTTAAAGTGGTATGTAGCGTTACACTCAAAGACTGAAAACTCCAATTGAACATTGTCGCAATTAAGAAAAGCCATGACGCGTTCTGAGCACTAGTTGGTGTGACCATATCACGACGGACAGATGGTAACTTGTCGGCTCAAGTACAATGATACATTAAAAAACATCAGTAGAGTTATCTATTCATTTCTTCTCTGTTTCTGAGTGAAAGTTCAGAGCAGTATGAAAAGTGCTTCACCGATGAATTGACGAACATTTAGCAGTGTTGTGTTTGTGGAATGTTCTTAAAATTTTCACATAATTCAATAGAAAAATGCCATTACTAGGTTCATGGTTATATTTTATGACCAAGCGGAGTCGAATATTTTGTCTGGTATTTATACAAAAAGGATTTTGTATTTGATGGCCAAACGTTGATAGAGCAAAATTTCGTCGACGAATCGTTTCACACTCACATAATGACTAAAACTTAAAAAAAAAGAAAAAATGTTTGATATTCTGAAAAAGCACAGCTAGCGTTGGACCCACAACGCGTTCTGGTCGTATTATTTATATATATTTTTTATACCACTAATGATAGCCACGAATTTGCCGTGTTCTTTCTGTGATTGCCACCACGCGTCGCGTCATCATGAGCGTTTTCATAACACGAATTTCGCGGTGTGGATATATTACACTGACCACAACCCGTTGTGAGCTGTTTTTAGGCTCAATGAGCGGTATGCAACATACAGTACGGTGCCGTCAATGCGACAATAAATTAAAACATGGGCTATATTAGGTCATTGAAATGGTTTCCCACTTTAAAAAATATCTTATTCATTTGATAATTTCAGTATGCTTCTATGAAATAATGCAGCCAATATCATATTATATAGATACAGCACCATTCTGTATACACATCGGTATGTGTAACAAATTACTAAAGATAGTAATGCTGTTTCTGTTACCAGCAATCATGAATCATTTTTTAGTGTAAATTTTCTTTAGAACTCTTATTTCATCATCACCAGCCTACAGCCTATATACGTCCCACAACTGGCCACATGAGGAGTTTGAGCCATAACACCATCACGCTGTCCCAAAGCGGGTTGGTGGGTTAAAGCTTTTGTAGTAACAACCGGCACCAACGGCTTAACGTGCCTTTCGAAGCACGGAGGAGCTTGAGATAACAATATTTGACTGACCAATCCCGGGACCGACCATGGCGAAAGTTGCTTTAATTCCGTAATCGTAACCAGAGCGCTCAAAACACTACGCTACCGAGATCTGATTTCATATATCATTATAATTATGCATTAAACACCAACTCTCGTTTCGTATATTTTTATATAATTATTGATAAAAAATTAAAACGCCATTAGAAACCTTTAGTAGAACAATTTAAAAAGTACGTCTGGAGGGTCAAGTGTTATACAAACTTTAGCAATAGTAAAGTTAGCTCCGTTACGAAATCCACAATGGAAACGTTCAAGTGTGCTTTATTATTTATTATTTTTATCTTATTAACGAAATATCGATATCGATACTTTCCTTACAGTTCACAGGCTGATTGTGGTAAGCTTCACGCGGCTAGCATACCATAAAGGTGCATTGTACACCTCTTGGAAATCTTACTACGTCATCTGTAGGCGCAATTTACATAGTGAACTAAGGACATAATTACATTTATTATGTAACTATTATATCACAATCAATACTATCCATATTCTATAGACGGTAAATACCTTGTAAATACTAAAGCACGGTATCTGCATTGCATAAGAGTTACTTCGTAATCTAAAGCTCGATAAGTATTTATTTATACTACTAATTGAGTGAAATGAAGTAGGTAATTTAGAAACGCCACGATCTTATGGAAATTCCAAATAATTGTCATTAAATTTGAATATCACGCTTATTCTTAAAAATTGATTCGATGTTTTGGTGAATATTTAGTCACCATACCGGTTTTTGGTATATCGAATATAATATTACTTATGTTACTTTTTAAATACATTCGTATTTCATAATACTTCGCCTTCAAGTAAACAATTCCAAAGTTTATTGAGAAGTTTGACATAGGGTTATGGGCATTCACGTAGGATAAAAACAATGCTGCATACAAAAATTTGAATAGCAAAAATAAATTATTTATTTTTGAAACGTTTAGTCTCTTGTCATGCGTGCGCGCACGTTTTATATGCGAGACTCGGCCGCTTTGTTTCTTCGAAACAAAACAAAAGGTCCGTAGGATGTGAAGTAAAATAAAACCTGTCTCATCATGAGCTAGGCATCGTCTGTTACACAAAATCAAATCGTGCGGATTAGCTTGATATCTATACCTACCTATTATCGTTACAATTATTTGAAACTATCCGCACACTTTTGGACTGTCTTAACAAGACCCTTGTGCGTGCTTTAGATTTCAAAAGACATTTCTCATAAATATTTTCTAATAGTAGAGTAATACTAATATACATATATCGCATTATGTATATTCTTGACATTCTGGGGGTGAGCTGGTGAAATAAAATTGCTGCGGTAGAGCCAAGGCTACCCCCGAGAAGGGCAGTGGAGTTACCGGAGAGTTTTAGTGGGTATTCCCAGTGCTGTTACGATCAGGCAGTCACTGGGCGACCCCTACACACGCCCGTCGCTTAACCACCGGCGGGATTCATCCCCGAAAAAAAAGGTATATTGTTGACATTGAAAAATAGAATTTACTAAAAAAGCGTTTATTTACAATTATTTGGCATTCATTGTGTTTAAACTAATTAAATACTTACAAACTCATTTATTATAATAACAGACATTTACTTTTACACTATCAGTTTTAATCTAATATAGGTATAGGTATTTTGATAATTGGAGAATTTGACAATTGAACATCACATAATTTCCATTTTGATAGTTGGACATTATAACAATTTGAATAATACCCCGCAGAGTCAACAGATATTATTGATATATGTTTATTCGTGTATTCATTATAAATAAGGAATGAACACATCCATTGTTAAATCCTCCACAGTAAAATTAGTGCGTAGTCCTGCGTACGTAAGAACATTTATATATTTAAGCAGGTATAGGTATATTTGTTGAGATGTTGTTATTGGCTACTAGTATTACTTAGATTGTAATAGGTGATTGAAATAGGTAAAATTAATTTAGTCGATATAACAACTAAAAAAGGATTCTCAAAGATATTCTCAAAAATCTATACTTATTTCCATAAAATTATCTGTACTAAGTTGCCATTGAAATGACCATATACATTTGCAAATCATATTCAATACACGCGGTAGGAAGCTCTCCGCAGTTTCAAGAATTGATGTTTTAAATATGGTAATAAAGTTCGTGTTTCGATCGGCATTATAGATACTCAGATAAAGGATATAATATACCTAAGGATAACTATTTCATTTTAAGTACCAGGTAAATTTTTTAATATGTGAGATGTACAATATCTCAAAGTTCACCATACTTACTGCAGAATCGCTTATGTTTCTGCTCCGAGTACCCATAAAAATCATCCATCAATCCCCATGGGGTCGTTTTGGTAGTGTTATGGTCCAAAAGTCACATCGTTTCATCAAAAATGTTTAGTTTTATCAAGGATGATAGAAAAACTTTGATGAAACTGAATTTTTATAGATGACATATTCAATTTTTTTTTAATGAAGTACCAAGTTAGTTGAGTTGATAATAAAATTTTAATGCAAGGGAAATTTAGTATCAACACCTATATAAGCATGGAGTCAGAGGAGAATATGTATGCACGCACTGAAGACTTTTTTATCTACAGTCAACAATAGATTATAATTTCACTTCCTTGATGATTAGATAAGACGAATAAATGTTAACTTAAAATATTAATCAAAGTAAATAATAAAGTGATGCAGTATTTAAGTTTGACTGATACTAAAGTCAAGGATGAACAAGACAATATAAAATAATATAAAAAAATCAATGTAAAAGAATCAACAAAAGGAAGAAAATAAGTACATAATTTCAGTCATCATGAGAAATAGCGTTTTTATAATAAAGTCAAACTTTAAGATGAAAACGCTATTTTGAAAACTTTTTTATTACAGGTACTTACAAATACATCTCGCGGTAGCTAAAATTGTTGAATAGTTAAAAGAAATGTAAAATTATGGTGGTGGTAGTATATGGTGCGTGCACGTAGACAGTATAATGGTATCTGCAAAGAATTTGATTTTGACCCATTTCTGACATCGGCATCACAAGCGAAGAGGCGGCTGAACCTTGACTTTTTTACTGCTTTTTTAGGGTAGGTACAATTTAGATGGTATGAGTACAATGAATCTCAGTTTCGAACATTGTGAGTTTAATTGTAATAGCATTAAATGTATTTAGGTATTATCTTCTTATGTAGTTTATAAGTTATGATTTATATGGTGAATGTAGAAAAAAGCAATTAATTATATGTGTTTTTGTGTATGTTTATATGTTCATATATGTATGTTTAAGCAACACTTATTACGAGGTAGTGTTTGGCAGGTATATAAGTACTGTATAAACTAACGTGCATTAGTGCTCCTTAAGATTATATTATCTAGCATACTGTTATCCATGAAAACCTGTTATTGGCTTACTGGTACCTTAACATTGTATTTTTATTATATTTTATAGCTGTTGGTTTTCCATAAATAAATAAATAATTTCTAGGTACCTACATACCTACAAAAACATTAAAAGCTTATTATTCTGTGGAGTATTCAAATATCAGACACGCGGACACTGGCATGGGAATAACAATACAGCGCTATAGGTAGCCATTCTGTGACTGTGAAATATGACACAGAACCTTATCACTCTATTTTTACTGATCTAAGCAGATTAGTATATCTATGACTTGTTTTTCTCTAGATAAATTAATTTAAAATTTTTACAATAACACAAAAATATTCAAGGCAAGTTCTTACTTAGCTTCCTGAATTACAAGAAATATAAGTTCTTTTTAAAAATAACACGAGAACACAATAGCAAAAACTAATTTATGGTTACCACTCCGCTATATTTATGGCCCATTAGGGGTCCTCCGCCCGTTGCATTTAGAAGAGAGAAATTGAATAACAACATTTTAAAGTTGTCCTTAGAAAGGGTCTCAAAATTTTCCGTTGTCACCATAATAAAGCTGCATTTTTTGTCACCCGTCAACCCCACCTACTTAAAAAACAAAACAGTCGAGTGAAGGGGCATCACATTGACAATCACGTATACTCGTAAAAATATTTATTGTTTTCTGTTCCTCAATGTAAACCTATTTAAATCCTACTCACATACGCAGCTCTAAATTAAAGCTTTACATATTAAAAACAGTAAGTATGGTTTCTTTATTGTATTTAATAGAGTTATGTAGGTGTTTTTAATCTGTGACCGGACCCACATAAATATCAGACATAATAGATTTTCTATTAAAAGTGAGCGCCGGTGTGGTATGGCAAGGAACGAAAGGTTAAAGTAGATTTCAGAATGAATGTTAGTTCTCAGTACTGATGCCACTTTTGCAAGTGGTACTGGACCCTTGAACTGAATGAGCTCTATGCTTGTAATAGCATGATTAATTTTGTTCCTTTTAGAATATGGGCCTTCGTACTATCTCAGCACAAGAAGTTCATTTTCATAATTATACTTAGTGAATTATATAGTTATATATTATGTAATCGTTAGAATGCGAATTAACTAGGTAATTTGTATATTATCGGGTACGATCTGTTAAAGTGATAAGTTTCAGGGAAGGGTTGGGTAATTAATACGAAGTCGAGTGCCTATTTAAAATATCAGATATTAGTTCATCTAAAATTTTAAACCGTCAAATCGTAAAGACAGGGAACGAAACTCTTTGATCTTATTTTCTTAGCTTTCTCGTAGACTTGCCTTTACCTAAGGCCGCCACGTGGTTCATCGGTCGGTCCGACTGTGTTACTTTCGTAAATCATTCCATTGTAAACGCGTACTGTCTTGTATGAGTTTTTACCTGATTACCATAACTGTAACTATATAACTTTATTCAGAGTAAAGCTTTTCTGAATGATTGTTGTCTTGTTATAGTCGAAATGTTTTGGCTTCCTTTGTTAATTTTACCAGTCCTTAATCTGCAGATTATCTAGGAAGTCTGCAGACGTAAGAGCTGAGACAGTTTCATTCGCACTAACGATCTCAGCCAAGTAATTTGTAGATGTAATACACTCTAACAGCGGTAACATAATACCTACTACGACCCACTACTATTTGAAACCAGTAGATACTATAGGTATACACTAAATATATCGACTTAATAATGATGCGTTTTCTTTTACACAGTCAAGATAAATCTTAAATTCGATACACAATTCCTTATAAGTATCGAAAGTAATTCGTTCAATATTTTCCATAAAAGTCCGTCCACTATTTTCTAATTTCTTTAATCTCGTAATATTGAGTTAATAAAGCGTGACGTCTTTACATGTAAAAATAATTATAATAATATCGATGGAGTTGTGACCAAATTGATTGCACATCACTAATTCTAAGACAGCGGGAGTCAAATCACAAGTGCGGCGTTGGGTTAGGTCAGGTGGCGTATGCACGTGTTTGTATTTTGGTGCGTGTGTGTGTGTGTGTGTGTAAATATTCATCATTATATTACATTACATAGCACACTAGCAAGTGCTCCGAACAATATTTAACGACCTCTCCCGTGTTTGTACTCTATATGCTCTAAGTTTGTTTGCTTGAATGAATTTTGACCAGTAGCAAACCGGTAGCGTTTATGGCAATAAGCTTGAGTTAAAACTATAAAGAATGTATAAAATTTACAGCTGGTTTAGATTTCCAGTAGGTGACTGTTTGTCTGTGATATGAAAAAGTTAAACAGCTAAGTGCAAGCAAAGCTGTAGGTATACTTTATGTGCTCGTAAAATTACGAATGTATTGCAATTTTCAACACTTTGCAACAGTTCATGGCTTCTGCCTGTAACTACCTCACTCCTTTAAAAAACTATTAGTTAGTCATTAAATGTCGTCTTTTCACATAATTTTTTCTATATTCTTAGTTTAATACGAGAATATCTTCATGGTTTTTCATTAATAACTTAAAGCATTGGCATCACAAGGCACTTACTCACCGTTAGTCCGGTGTTTCAAAGTGGGGTTTAAATATTTAAACGAAAAACTAATAATTATTTCACCTGAAATAAAGTAAAGTAAAGCACTTAGCTACCACCTTAAAGTTTTTATTTAGTGAGGCTAAATTTATTTAGCTTTTAATTAGCAGTTAATACACCTCTTCTTTGGTAGAAGTCATTTCTTATTGTAGGAAATAGCTAAAATTTGTAAATCAATAAACGACTTCAAAAAAGGATGAGTTTTTTTACCCTTAAGTTATTTTATTCCTCATTAGGTATATTCTAAAAATATCAAAACTAATGTGTCATGATTTTCGACAAAGCCGCATAAACTACAAGCAGCACCCGTACCACCATCTTTTATCACGATCCAGTTTTAGGACCTAAACTGAGTAGAATCGTTAATTCGTACTACGACACATCTACGACTATGACAGCGATGCAGTTTAGGAACCAATACTGAACCGAGCGGAATATGAATCGCTTTTATAAAGATGGTGGTAAGGCCCCTGGTACTCTACAAAATCACCAATGATCCCATCAAACACAAACATCGAACATACAGGTTGGTGCCCTCAATACGACAAGAAATTGAAATATAGGCTATATTAGTTCATAGAAATGGTTTGCTATATTCAAAAAATCGTATTAATTTGATAATTTCATGACATTTGTATGAACCGCCCCGGCGCCGACGTCACCTCAACAATAGAATGTCTAGTTTAGTTACCTCACAAATTAAACGAAAAAAATCTGTGAGCAGAAGTAACGGTATAAGGTACAGTCGACCTGCCTGTCGCGCTTGATGTGCTGTCGATTGTACTTTTTAACGCCTGTGACCTTGAGACCGCCCCTACTCTGTTCGTAATAAAGGCGACTTTCGTAGTGCAACTGTTACAATTGATGTGCTGTCGTGTGTACTTGCCGATTTACAAATAAAATCTCCCTATGTCAATGTCAAATTATTAAAAAAGGCTAACAGCAATAAAAATACTCCATATAATTTCCTGCACTTGCTTAAATCCGTAAAACTTGCAGCGAACCAATATTCAATTGAATTTTTTGCTCTTCGGAAATATGTAAGTTTGTAAAGTTTTGTAAATCATGCCGAGATTCAACTCGCTGCCGTATGTAAGTAGACGACACGCCACGTATGAAGAATAGCGTTTTAATACTTTGAAGTGGTCTCCAGACAATACAAAACGCAGCTACAGCGGTGTAGGGCGGGCGAGTGTCGTCTAGGTATCGTATATCAAGAAACAGGTGTATTTTGAATCTGTACGAACCCATAAAAGTACAGTGGGATTTTGTATCATCGTGTTATCATCTTGGTAGTCAGAGGGGAGGATCCATGCATCAATGGTTGAATTTCGCATTAATAATATAAAGGCGGTTCCCCACCAAAAGAAGCGTCGCGGTAGATTTTATTTAACAATTTATTTGTGAAAATTATTTTAATGAAACTGAACGGGGCATTTATAAGACACAAGGTTGTCTAGGAGTTTTAGAACGTATTTCGCTTTATAACATCATTCCCAGTAGGTACTTGATTACAAAAGTGAGAGCGCCCCCTTTTGCTGGGGGTACCCACCACCATAAAGAAAGCAATTTTCACTTCATGGGTGTTTACTTGCTATTGAGTTCCTAATAAAACCGTGTCATTGATCAATGGCTAAGCACTCTCATCGCACTCGCTTCCGCTATCTTCAAGATGTTACTCTTTGTTGAATCAATACCCATTTCGTCCGATCGTACCTAATGTTTCTTTTTTAAATAATAAAAACGGTACTGATGATTGATGTAAACGATGATGATAAATGAATTAATGTCAGGCAGCTGCCAATGTTTTCATAGACTTAAAAATAAAATTAAGTTGATTATTCCAATTTTTGTACTAGCGTTAAAAACTAACACAATTTAATATGTAATCCATCATCAACTAGGTCGCTCACATCCTCGTAATTAGGCCATCCAAACTAAACATCAGAACTCATCTCTTCGTCTCATCAACTTTTTCGTCGCGCTAAAACCTTAATGAAATATCCATTTTCTCTTTTTCATATTTCATTAATCAATTACCCGTCGCACAATTAACGCTGAACCGTCACTCCTGAAGCCATAGGCGCGAGCATGACACGAAAACCCGGGAGGTAATCGTTTACCAATTTAAATGAAACTCTCTATTCCGAACAGATGAGAATGGCTAAGACGGTTCAATTGAATACAAGAGGTCAATTTATAGTGGACGTTACCACATGGTGTATGAAACTCGGGGTGGAGGGTGGGGCGTCGTGGGAACGTCGCAAGCGCACATATGGAGAGCAGCTTTATCTTACGGCGTGCATATTACGCGACATGTATTAATAAAAAAAATAGTTAACACAATATACATAGACATCATAATGATCAGCGTTGGCACATTTAGATTATGTTATGATATTATGTCTGATATCTACTGCCTGGCTTCACTCACAACACCGCATTTGACTCTTTAACCATATTAACGATACAAGATACAAAACCGTATGCTAATAGCTGCAGCTTTGTTTAATGATCTTACTGTGTATACTGTTGCGTGCCTTCAAGTTGCAGCTCGGTAATTACCTACTCGTACCAGTTCAATAAATCATCCAGCCCAAACAAGAAGACAACGAACTACACCTGTCGCCTTACTTTTCTTCTTGCTGTTAGTCTCCTGCACTTATTTTGACTATCAATTTTTGGAATATGTTCTACTAGGAATATGCTATAAACCAAACATTAAGAAACGTTAACAGGAGCTTCCTAAATAAATTGGCAACTATAATGTGGCAGGTCGAAAATACTGTATGTAATATTAACATCCAACATCGCAGTACAGACACAAGACGTTTTGTCACTGTCATTTACCTGAACAATATCTTAGACGTTACATTAATGGTGAGCTGAACAGACAACTTGTCCACATTTCAGCTTAATTTCGTTGGCAGCTAGGCGTCACGTAGGGCGACGTATTTCCATTGAATCCGGAGACACGAGACATAAATTGTCTGTTATCTAGGTGTAGGAATGAATGACATTAGTTAAATATTGTCCTACGTCCAAATTTGTGCCAATGTAGTGGTTCTCGGCAGATGTGTTCGTGATAAAAATCTTAAAGTAAAATAAATACACAATCCATAATCCTTAACAATACCTAGTTATTTTTTGAGAAAATATCTAAACAGTCTACATAACTATGTGGTATTGTAAATAATACAACTTATTTTGCACTAACTTTAGTTTGCTGTTTCGTTTTATATTTACAAACAACACGGTATCATCATCATTTCACCCTATAGACGCCCATTGTTGGACCTATGCCCAACAATGTGCGTCTATGGGGTACACCTGTATCAGTCCTGCGCTATCCGCATCCGTCGGCTTCCCGGGATCCTCACCAGATCTCTCGGTCCACCTTGTGGGAGGCCTACCAACGCTTCGTCTCCCGGTATGCGGCCGCCACTCGAGGGCGGAAAGCCCCAACAGCCGTCAGTCCTCCTTACAATGTGGCCTGCCCACTGCCACTGAGGATCGCAATTCTCTAGGCTATGTCAGTGACCTTAGTTCTCCTGCGGATCTCATCATTTCTGATTAGATCACGCAATGAAACCCCGAGCATAGCCCTCTTCATAACGCTTTGGGTGACATTGAGCCTTCTTATAAGTGGCCACGTCTTAGTTCCGTAAGTCATCACTGGTAGTGGCAACACACACGAATGAAACACATTCGTCTTGAGACAATGTGGTAGTTGTACCATTTTTTTTTTCAAAATTTAATACACGGCAAATGACTCAATATCTCATAATATGAATCATTAGGTGAAGACATATTGCTTCACACAGGTGATGTTGAGTCAGTCCATATGCAAAAGACAGCTAGTGCAGCTTGAAAATACGTTCTAGCCGCCGCCACCTTGCTGGCCTAAGAAGTGCCTTTTTACGCCACTTTTCAAGGAACTCGTACTATAAGAAAGGAGGGACATTCATGTGCAGCCAAGAATTCCAAATCCAATTCCAAACCCTTTACATTATAAGAGTAATGATGATTCCAGCCATGCCTCGAAACAAAGGTTTCTTGTTCATTTGCTAGTCCATTGTAATTGAGAATAAAATAAGGAAGAGACCGAAAGTTTATTTTACGTTAAAATGTATCTTCCTACACAAAACGCCAATGAACGAAGTCAAGTCCAAGGTGATGTATTTTGAATGATCACCTAACTCTGGCCGGTGTCCAAATTGAAACGGTGTTTTACTACGAATGCTTTCTGAATACAAAGAAGAGCGAATACGTTTCTGGCCTCGAATTTAGTTTTTCCTGGAAGCGAGTAGCGGATAAAAAATGGGTGGCACAACGTCGACGTTAATTAAGTACGCTGTTATAATAAATTGAGTTAAGGGTACGTTACCTTGCTGCACTCGCTCTCAGCTTAAGTGGTTGTGAGGGGTCGTAATTAGCAAACAAACAACGAACATTGTGGTTCAAAACATATAATTATTGTGAAACATAAAGATATTATGTAGAATAACTTAACTTATTTTAAAGATCATCCCCGAATTAACTAGCGAACTAGGATATGAAAAGGAATAAATTGTCCTGAGTATAATCTTACAATAAGCATCTAGCTAGTTGAAAAGTTAAGACATCTACCTCATGTTAGGTTTATTAAATAATTATGAAATATAAATAGAAGTCGAACGGCTACGAACGATGGGGAATTCAGGAGTTCATCCTTTGACATGGAGGAATACCTACTATTACTATAAGCATTGCGCTTACTAGTAAGTAGGTATCTTACTTGCTTATCAATTTCTTTTCGCTAGATATATTACTATCTTAGTAACACTTTTTAAAAACATAGAATTATCTATTGCTGCGATATAGAAAATATTGGTTGTGCATTACCTACTATGAACAAACAATATTTTCTATTCCTTACCTGCCTAGGTAATTCACGACTGCCTATTATACTTCCACTTGAGCATTAAAACGTTCTAGTATTAAAATTTAATCTTTGATTTCTTTGACAAATAACTTAGGCAACGTGCAACTCGTCCTTATGCTACGGTAACCGCTTACCATCAGGTGGTCCGTGTGCTTGATTGACACCTTAGTAGTATAAAAAAACTTATGTAGACTCTTGGAATTATTTCTGACTTAACGTAAGTAACTTTAGTATATTTAGAGCAGTTTTATCCATAGGTCCACCGATGCCAATTGCAATCCTTTAAATATGGACCACGTGAAACTCGAAATTGAAGAGTCTACAAAAAAACTAGTTCTTATATGACATAAGTACTTGTTTAATACATTCAGTCAAAAAAGTATTAACAATGTTATTCCAAAAGAAAAAGATACGATAACACCCAATCTTTATTATGGATCCTGCTATAATAACCGAGATGTTTTAACAGACCTTATTGCAATTTATGGCGACAAGCGGAACATGATACTTGTTTTATCTATAACCGTCGTAGATACGAGATCGGACAGTGCACTTGCACTTTCGTGCATATGTGCACAATTACATTGCTAGTTCAATGGCCCGAACCTTTGCCAATGCCAACTCGAATCGTCAATAAAGATCAGTTCGAATCTATTAACGTAACTATACAAACATATTTACAAACTACGAGCACCTAAAAATCTTTAATCATCATTAAAGGAATCCAGTATGTCTTTGACTACTATGTCATACCAACTTGTTTGGTTATAACTTTGGCCTCTTGAAAAAGATAATCTTAATCGGGTGAGGCAATAAATTATTTAATTAGTTTCGTTGAATGAACACATCATAATGCATCACTCGCTTCAGTACAAGAATGTTTGAGAAGAGGTAACAGCATAAGTAGTTCTAAATGACTGAAAGATTTTAATTAAAAGGACTGTGTCGAGTTTTCGAGAGTTTGAATCTCCTGGGAACTACGCATTTTTTTCTATCTCCGAGTGACTGTTTTTGTAGGTGCTAAATTTCAGCCACTTATAGGTACCATGTTGTTTAAAATCAAAAATGGGTCTAAGAACACTATTTACTTGTCCTCCATCCGTTATTGATTTTGTGTTTATTTTTTATATTAGTTCTCCAGTTTTTGTGTATAACATCTATATTTGTATTGTATCTTTATTTATCTGTATATTAATGTTTGTTTATATTTATATGCAGTACCTATTATTTATTTATTTTAAGCGTGCACACTCACTCTGCTCTTGTTTTAAAACTTTCCTTTCGTGGTTCCACTGGAATAGATTACTTTAGAAATAAATAGCATTCTTGTACGTTCTCTACTTTTGTTATGTGTAAAAGTGTACACAAAATAAAAAAAAAGAAGATTTAGATTATGATGAAATTCAATTTATATTTACTTCAATGTTTTATTGAATAAATATGTCTTCTTTTTCTTAGACTCGTATGAAAAGTTGTCATCGACCCTCTTTGTATATTTTGCAGCAACGCCACAGCGAGAAGTTGAGAACGATGCGGAAGGGTCTGGTGTTGGCGGAGTGCCGAGCTCCGCGCCAGATGGATCGTGGCATTGGGCCAGCCAGGGTCAGGAGCGGCCGATGCACCCAACCGTCACTCAATCACGATCAGTCGCCGATGACACGTTTTATGACCTAGCGATTGACACGGCCTAGGCTATAAGATCGGAATAAATTGAGAGCATCAAAACGTATTGCAGGCATATAGACATGTTATATATAGTTAGCACCGTTTGTAGTTCAGGCATACGGAAAATTGTGAAAGGCGAGGTCTAGACACGAACATCCTATGATAGCATTTTTTATAAACAGAACCAGATATATCTGCGGTTTGGAGAGTTGTCGCTTTAGTAGATAAGATAAGCACAAGAGGGCTTATCTTAAGTCCCAAGGGATAAGGGTGAGACTATTTAGAAAGCGTCCCCTGTAAAAAAAAAATATTAAAATCCTTCGCCCTTTACAACGCAGCAGGTACCAAAGCAAGTATTCTTTCGTCAAATTGTTTTATGAGGAGCCATAGGCCCTAATATTCTTTTGGCAATAACAAAACTTTTTATGAAGGTTCTCGCACTGCAGTCAATCGGACGATGGCTCGCAGCAAACATGTGTTAGTTGAAATGTTTATTTAGGCGAACTCGTAAAATACTCTGACAGGATGTGCTTTGAACCCTCAAGGTTGTGTAGGTTATTTTGAATTACCAAATAGGTAGAGTTTTTGCCAAGTGCCATTTTCGACGTTATTAGCTTCTGCTTTATTATCGGGCACGTTTTTTGTTAAAACAGAATCAATAATGTTCATTGCTGGTTATGATGACAAATCGAAAAGATTTTAACAAGAAGGACACGCGCGACGACGAATCAAATCTTTAGTAAATTCGAGCCTCGTGGTTTATTTATCGCTGGAGCTTGACTGGAGCGAATTTTTACAAGCAAGCGCCTGATATCATTACTACAGGATCTTTACAACATATAGCTAATAACAATTATTATGATCGTGCTCTTCACGTAATCTGCTGTACAATCCCCATTACGTATTCACTCCACAATTCATTGCGGTTATATCCACAAGTCGTTATTAAAGTTTATTTACATCCCAATAAATGCATACAGTACTTACATATGCTACAAGTTTAGCTGTGGTAGCCATATTTTCCAAGCGCTTCCTACCGTAGGGCATTACTAAATTAGTCCAAACGGGCCCAAAGAGAGCGCAGCGTGCGTTTGTCGCTGTCGTTTATTTACGCGATACAGCGCTGGCTAACTTCCAGCATCTCACCAAAATAGCACCTTTGTCGATGTCATTGTACTAGCATGGAACGGCCCTCCCTACACGGTTATTTGACCATCCTAACTACAGAATATGTTCTTTCGTCACGTCAAGCTCTTCATTCATTATTTTATTAGTTACCTACCTTCAGTTATCTGATATACTGGTCTGAATTCAGATCATTCTTCTTCTGTTTCGATATTTATCATAATGTATAATCCATATCATCGTTGCGTAGTTTAACCCGTTGAGACCCGATAAACCAGACACAATTAAATTTTAATCGTCACGGCATTAGGTAATGCCATATGGGAGTTATAGGGGAAAGAAAAACACTTGGCTATGTATAAAAAAAATGTTTTCCTCAATTCAAAAAAGGTGTCAACAGACGTAGGTAACGTTATATTGACTTAAAAATTAAAGACAAGTGTTGTGATAAAATCAAAAGGAAATAAAACCGATAGTAGAATATTGCTTTTTTACCAGAAGAACAACTGAACAGATAATGAAATTCTCAAGGCATCGCGTTGAAGACACGGAACAAAACGATCCCTTTATCTAACTCGAGACTCCAAATTGGACGTGGAAAAAGATGGTCGTGCAACAAAAAGCGAGACGATTTTTTCGGCCAACCCTTTTATTTCGTTCGGCCGTTCTCTTTTTAGTTTTATTCTAAAAATATCGCGTTCACAAACCAATTTCGAAAGGAAACGTGGTGCTGTCCAAGGTCACTCGAATTAGTATTCGCATGGTGTGATCGCAGTTTGACCGGACGCAAAAACTTGTTAATACACTCCTTGTCCAGTTTTTTTCTAATCTTGATTAGAACTATTGGTTGTGTAGCTAGTTTGTTATGTGTGGAACTGTTTTAGAATCGTATCGTCTTATTAACAAAATAGACACGTCAGTCAACATTCGTACAGAATAGATCCCACCAAATTATATGTTTATATATTTTAAAATAAACTAACCACGTAATCAGCATAAAAATAATGATTTATCTACATTGATATAGTTTATATCAATGCTTATCTAACTTTAAGAATCTTCATGGTAAGATATTTAGAAACACATGTTGCGTTTATTACCGTTACATTTGGTTTTGGTTTATGTAAATAAAATTCCGAAAAACCTTGCTACTTATAGTATTAATATTAGCTTTTAATTTCTTTTTCCAAGATTCTGGCATCAAAGAAAGATAAAAAAAAGTAAAGCAATCATAAGGTAAGCAATCATTTATTTCGAAGCGTCATAAATAATTATAGTCACTGCATGCATCTGATCAATAACCACCAATATTGTGGGGATGGTAGTTATGAGAAATATGACTCAGGATCCGGACAATAAGAACCCGAACGATATGCTGAATCACTCCACTCATTCATCTTCACCGAGCCTGTTTCGAGATTTCGAGATGACAATTCAGATCGTAGAAGCGTATTTTATAAAGTATTCAACGTAGGTAAGGATCGTTCTTTATCCGTGTACCGTCTCCGTGTGTAGGTATATCTTTACGGAATTGTAGAGAAATATGCTACAAAAAATCTGTTGAAATTAGTTTCTATGTTCGCCAAATTGCTTAACTGACCATCACGACGGCAATTCGATTACATTACAGGGTTCGATCCCGAAAATAATTTACCATCTCATTTGGCAATATTATTTTGCTTCATTACCTAATGTGATTGAAATGGTTAAGAGCAGGTAGATCACCTTCCGTTGCGTCGCCGTCGTACAGATTTAAAGAGGTAAAGTACTAATTAAATTAGTAAAGAATAAGTAATGTTATTGTTATTGTTATGTGGATGGTGATTGATAAGAGCCGGCTCTTAAGTTATAACCTCAAAGCTTCAACGGCGGTGTCACCAGCCATCGTAGGGGAGCGCGCAGCCGCTCAATGTTGTCGCGCATGCGCACCACCCACTGCCACTAAACAGAATAAAGTTGCACAAAGCAGGAACCCTCGCGATGTCTCACACCGATCGCTCACAGCGTTGATGTGTCGTAAAAATAACACACGTTTTCGCATAAATACACTTTTATACTAGCGTATCAAACGAGCATGTGAATTAGAGTAACAAACAATCGTAGTGTTATTTTTCGTCATTCTTAGCAGCAGCTACCATGTATAAAACGGTGAGACACGGCGAAAACAGTCTTCAGTACACTATACTTCCGCAAACGGAGGAAGTGCTCAACAACAGCGGTCTTAAAGGAAAGGGTCGAGACTACAGTCCCTCAATCCATGTACGCCGCTCAAGAAGGAGATCGACGGTGAAATATATTTTACTTATTATATTCGGAATTATTGTTGCACTTGCTCTTGCCTCGGTTCCACTTTATGTTATGAATGGAGCTTTATACGCCCGTATGAATCAACAAAACCACCATGAAGTAATCACAACAGCTCCTTTGACGCCTGCCGGACGAGAAATTGTAAAATCGCGTAAAAAAGAATTAAAGATCATACAAGAAATTGTGTCAACGTTAGATACAAAACTTGAAATGACTGTAGTCACGTCGCCTACGGTTTCCCCAACCACAACATCTGCTACCGTGACTAGTGAGAAAGCGACAACTCCGCCATGGACTATGCCTGCGTTAAGATCATGGAAGAGTTCAACATCGTCCACAACAATACGTCCTATTCCCACAGAAGACAATGAGGAAATACCGCTAGTCGGTACACCTTCTGGTAGTATTCGTCTCCTGGATCACTATATGTCTATAAAGCCTTGGGAAAAGGATATTATAATACGGCCAACTGTAACTCCCGAGCCAATCACGCTGCGCAACGTATTTCGATATTATTCCCGAGCGTTTGTTCCTTCCGAGAAACCTATTATATCCAATACTAAAGTGTTTGAAGATGTTTTAATAACAACTAAACCTACAACAACAAGAACTCCTATGACGACGGATTTTACGACAACTAGCGAAAGGTCAAAGTTGAAAGACCTAAAAGATACTCTTTTATCAGTGGATGATGATGATGAATTCAAGGAATCTCTAGAAGTAGACGAAGTGTTTTCATTGCCGCCATCTAAACCGGATTCGTCTACTTCAAATTCAGACTCTGACGAAGTAACAGTGTTAAAGGCTGGAGACAGTGGCTGGTATGGTGCCAGGTGGCCGTTTGTCGATACATCTTCTTACTTCCAATGGACGGTAAGTACTACGTGAATTATACAATATTTTAATCTCTAATATACGTAACATTTATAAATCATGCTTACGTGAACTTTAGGGGATTGCGTGCTCGATAAACTTAATCATAACAAATTAACTCATGCCATGCTTTTAACTGAGTATTGAAAGAAATATATAATATGTCAATGTGAGGATTGATGAATTCGCGAGTATAATGGAGTGATACAATAGGATAATGTTTTTTTTCTGCGTATTATAACCTCGACAGTGAATCTAAATCACACACAATTCAAAACGATCAAGTAGCCTATGACGTGTGTAGGTGTTATATTATAGCTTATTTCGAATGATTAAAAGTTAAAGCTAGTTTATATGTAAATGATGACGTAGGTATACTTAATTATACCAATTCCGCTATCTATTTTAACACAAAAACAATAACATAAAAAAGTGTTTATCTTTTTATCAACGTAGCCTGTTTTTTTGGTGATGTACTGATGTATAGTCAATTCAAAACAAACAAAAAGACGTTTGTACTATAAATCGCAATAAAATCAAATTTCGAAGTGCGTCATTCATTAATCAACCACAATGTCCACATTCTTCGTATATTCCATTTTGTTTCCGTGCAGATTGCCTGGAGGATATTGCTGCTCAGCAACAAGGCCTCCTATTGTATTCTTTTCTGTTCGTTGTATTTTCTGTTATAATGTGTACTTATGCAATTTAAAGTATTCGATTGAACGAATGATTGAATTTGGGTAAAAAAAATTCAAAAATAGATGTTAACGTAAAATAGTCGTCAGCCCGTAAAAAAATTTGGTGCGGCAATAGTTTTGTAGGCTTAAATTTATATAAGGTGCATTTTATCATTTGTAAAAAACACACCACGCCATTGAGCACCACGCCTAAGTTTACTAAGATAAGCTGCGTAGTACGACATACCAAATTGATTACAACGAATTAAATATTTTACAAAAAACCAATTGGTGGGCAACTTTGCCTCATAACAGCGTTACTGAAATAATTAACTTACTTTGATTTTTAAAATCTACTATGTGTCATACATAGGAAGATACACAATATTGCTTCGTAGCTGTTAAAAGTAACGTAGTAGATGTGGCTAAACTTTGACGTTTGAGTTTTCTCAGAAATCCAACCAAGAATAGGTATTTTGTATTATGTATGACGCTAGATTATGAGTACCTAGGTTATACTATAGGTACTGAAAATTAAAAATTAAATAAAATATTTTCATAATTAAATATTTATTACAATAATTGTTTACAATATTGTTATCAACGAAAAAGGAAGCTGTGACAAAAATAATACCTGTAACATTGAAGTGATTACTTTTATCGGTCAGTGACGTCGCGATGTAATTAAGACCGTCACTTCATTAAAATAACCGTGAATCATGTTTAGACCATAAAAAGTATTTGAAAAGAAAGAAAACTTACATTAAGAGATGTTTCTTTGTCTGAATTTTATTAACATGCCGAATGTAACTTCCTACATAGGGAATTTTCTTATAGGTAGGTACCTTACTACTTACCTAACCTAAGTAGGCTATTAAAGTTAAATAGGAAGTAAATAGTTGTATTTAAATCCTATTCTTCAAGCTTCTTGTTTCATAAAACTATTGCTTCAAGTTTCATAGACCTTAGTCTGGTCTGCATATGTAGAGTGCATCTGAATAATACGTAAGTTTGCTATTTCCAGTTCGCTTTTGGTGCGAAAGTTAATGTAAGTACCTATTTACAGAACATGGGAGGAAGTAACATCTCTTATCTAAGTTGTCTTATGAATATCAACGCACCGCGATATGAAGTAATTTCTTGACATTGCGAGGGTTACCATTTAGTCATTTACCGTATGAAAGATTACCTGCTTCTTGGCTATTTTTAACTTACAAAATTAGTACGGTCGTTGTGGTCGTTGACAAATATTGCAAGTATAACTAGATCAATGATACTCATAAAATATTTTAAAAGAAAGAAGAATTCAGACTTGAAATAGAAAATTTAATATCCGTTAAAAATAGGTACCTACTTGGACATAGAACAGATTATTTACTAATAAGGTAAAAATTCAATGAATAGGTATGAGTCTCATGCATGTGTCCATCCTGGCTTCAATGGCAGCGTAATCTTTCTTCGAAGATGTACTGCGTCGCATGAGTATGCTTGTCCCAATGATATTATAATCTTCTTGTTTATTATAATATCATTGGCTTGTCCAGAATTGATATCCATTATGTTTTTCTAAATTTTATGCCAACATATACCTACCTACCTAAAACTGTGAAACAAAAACCTAATACAATAATATATTTGTTAGAACTTTCACGTTAGCTTATCAAGCCAAAAATGTGCTCACCTAATGTTTAATATTTATTCCCATTTATTCCATTCCACTAATACAAATGACTCTATCTTACAACATTCAGATAAGGGTCCTCCAATATTGGCTCTGGCACCCCATCTCAACAGACAGGTGATATAAAAACGTTACCTGTTTAAACAAAGGAATATTCCACGTGGGGAAATGCGGTAATAAATAGAATTAAAGTATTATATTAATTTCAGTAATAGAGGTAGGTATGTAGATACTTACTATAAAATAAAATAACACTTAATCATAAAAATAAGTTATTAAAAAAACATTAATATCAATTACAGTGATTCGGGCAAGCATAGAGGATTTTGCTATCGAATTTTTAAAGACTACGAAATAAAGCAACTTTTGCCATGGTTGATTCCGGATGGTTCAAACCTCTCCGTGCTTTGGAAGGCACGTTAAGCGGTTGGTCCCGGTTATAGCTGGAACAGCTTGAATAGCCACCAACCCGCATTGGGCCAGCGTTGTCATGATGACATGGCACAAACTCCTCCTGTGTTTCTGCCATGTAGGAAGGTTTGTGCCCAGCAGTAGGACTTATACCTGGTGTAAGGCGGTTTGTCTGGGTTCCTTCCATTCATTACCAATCATTTGGCGCGACACGCGACATTGACTCAATGACTCAATGAGAGCTTTTGTGTTGGCTGTCGTTAATTTAGCGAATTGTTTTTATTTAAGTTTCAGATAATTAGATTATCTGCTGTATCTAAAACCAAACAAAAGTAGTTAAAAAAACTGAAAACTTCAGAAAAGCAATTGACGACCGGCTGACCGTGACCGAGTGGTCTGTGCCCCTTGCTATACAGGCTACTCCGTCGGGGGTCCCGGGTTCGAATCCCGGTGGGAGCAAATGTTTGTATGAGTACGAGCATTTGTTTACACAGATTAGAAGAAAATAAATTTACTTTAGACTGAGAGGTAGGTAGTGACTTAAGTTAAGTCACTACTTGCCTCTAAGTCTAAAGTAAAGTTAAGTTCTAGATAACACTTGTTTTGTTTCAAGATAAAAAATTTCTAATTTCATAATGATTTCAATGTTTCATAAATTAAATAAAGGTACCTAAGTAGGCAATAAGGTATAAAAAGCCAGTTTCGCAATAGCGAACAGGTTTACGTTATAAAAGTCAAATCTATCGCTAAATATCAATGCCACGGAAAATTTGCCAATATACCGACTTACCTACCTACGGGTATTTCGAACAATGTCATTACTGTAAGCCCACGAAGGCGGAAAATTATTCAGATATTATGTACTAAAGCCGACTTGGTGTTTACTAAATAGTAGGTATACTTAGAATACTTTGTTAGGTACTAGGCAAGGTTTAGAAAGTACGAGATTGTGCTATTATTAAATTCAACGGCAATCATAGTAGATTGTAAATAATAGATAGGCACAGTGCTTGTGTTGTTTTGCTTATTTGTAATAAAAGGTATGACTATCTACATGTTTATTTTAAAATATTTTCCACTCCTAGCCCTTCCTACTTTGTAGTGACTAAGGTCGCCAGTACCTACTTCTTGTGTAAGTTTCAATCGAATCGAAACGAAAATAATCATCGTCGTAATCACACAGGTATAAACTATATGGGCACGGCAAATGACTCAACTGTGAAAAGAGTCCATATGCGAAGACAACTATCTCTATAACACACTGCTCTAGCCGCCTTCAACTTGCAGCCTTGGTCCTTTTCATGCCTCTTTTTAAAGAACCTATGTCATTGGGACGAGAGTACACATGTTTGGAATTACGACAAATAAACGAGTTTGAAACGGGTTTTGATTGACCCAGTAATCTTGAGTCCCTCCGTGCTTCGGGAGTCATGTAACGCCGATGGTCTAATTTGTTACTGCAATCGCTTTAACCGCCAACCCGCATTGGGCCAGCAAGGTGGTGTTATGGCCCGAACTCCTCATGTTTTATTCACATGTAGTAAGGGCTGTGCCCTGCGGTGGGACATATATAGGCTAGCGATGATGATGATGATGACTTTTCTCCTACTATAACTATCCCTAATGTTTCATTGGGTGTGCAATGCGTGAGTAGGTATGTAAAACAATCTACCTACACGGCTACGGTAACCGCTTACCATCAGACGATAGATCTTAAACTTACACGGGTAGAGTAGATGGTACTACCCTACCAGTTTTAGTTAGTAGATACTCTACACTACCAATGCTAGACAACATTGGTATAATTAGTATATCTCTTTATTTCTGTGCAGTGCTACTAATAGCGTCTTAATATGGTATATACTTAGTACACTACCGTGCTATTCTACCGTTTACTCTACCCGTGTACAGCAGACTTTAATGTCGAAAGTATTTTTGGTAGAAAAAGTTTTTAGAAGTTACTTGTAAACAATACATTTAAAATATGTTAAAATTTTGAAAACGGAACTCTTTACCAATATCATTGAGTGTGTCTTACATTCACTTGACATTTGTTTTAAGATTTCACGATTTGGCGGCAAATTGAAAATTGTCTGAGTCACGTCAGCATAAATATAATGCGAGATAATGTGTGCAATGATTTTTATGACTTTCGATGTCATCTAACTCAACAAGAAAGTTATGATAGTCTTCGATTGGCCTATCATGATGAAGCCCCATCTCGTGCAACTGTTTATAACAGGTTTGATGAGTTTTAACGTGGTCACTCTAACTTACCGATGATCTGCGTGAGGGACGGCCTTCTCCTGCGAAGATTGAAGATAACATCTATATTCTACGACGTATGATAGGGACTAACAAAAGAGTGACCTATCAGCAGATTCAGAAAAGCTTAGGCATGGGTCCGAGTCAAGTGCACAAAATCTTCCACGAGCAATTAGCGGGCAGGAAGCTTTGTGCCCTGTGATTTGACCGAGGTCCAAAAACTCTGACGTGTTGATTGGTATCGTGAAATGATTCAAATATATAAGGAAGATGACTCAAAGCATTTGAAAGCAGGTCATTACGCGACAATTGTTTTAGAACATCGAAAAACAGTTACTGCAGAGTGATACCCTAACAATAGTTTGCCACTTGTCTTGGAAAAAGCGATGACCTCGCAGTAGGATCCTCCTTTACCACGACAATGCTTCGTCGCACAGCACCGCCAGGCGAACGATCAACTATTTGGCGACGTCAGACGTAGATTTACTGGGTCACCCGCCGTATAACCTTAGACCTCCACCTTGCGATTTTAATATATTTCCGAAAATAAATGAAAAACAGAGGAAAACGTTGTATAGGTACTATAGACACTGAGGAAGGCTGCATTTCAAAAATCCGTCGCAGAAACCCCTAAGGACGAGTGGGAAAAGTACTTTTGTCAGTGGTTGCACCGGATGCATACCTATGTATTGATGTAAATAGACAGTATTTTGAAAAGATATGATAAAAGCTAAGCTTGCTAGTTTGCTCAGTTTTGATTTTCTAAGGACTTTCAGTTTGACTCTCGTAGAATATGATAGGTAAATTATCTGCAAATCGCACATATGGTGCAAGAACGTCATATCTAACAGTTGAGGTTTTCTTCAGGAGATAGATTTAAAAGTTATTCGTTTCAATAACATGAAATTTATTTATTATCCTTTGGCGTATAAATGTATATCTGTTTACAGTCTATAATTTTCAAACATTTACAACATTACTACACCGAATGTAGGAAATATTGTTTGACATCAGTTGTGTGTGACCGAAAAGACGTTTCACTAAATTTTGCATTTCTGACATTATTGCACCAAGTTTGCGAAATGATAATAATTATTTATATCTTTTGCTTAAAATTGTTGCATTTCCGGAAATTATCGGGAATCGAGCTTGTTATTTGGTGTGGATTAACAAACTAAAGTAAAAAATAACGAAATAAAAAACAGATTAAGTAAAAAAAGAGGGTAGACTCGTTTTTTATTTGAAGGCAGAAAACACGCGAAGAAGGAAATAATAGGATGAAGAGGGAAAGGTAGCCAGTGTAATTACTGGGCATGGAAGTCATTTCAACTAAGGGCCTCAGGATGACAACGCAGTTGCAATACCATGTGATGTTTTCTTGTTATTGCAGGTGTCTATAGGCAACGGTAACCACTTACCACCACGTGGGCCGCCAGTTTGTTTGTTATTTAGTTGTATATAAAATACACACTAAAGATGCCCGTTTTCATTACAGGGCTACTCCCCCGGGGACAATCTTCTACTCCCGTTGCTGGTGGCAGCACTGTCATCGATCGCGTTGGTGCTCTTGCTAGCGCTGGCAGTCAGGCGCCGCAAGAGGAGCCATGTCGTCTCCGCACAAATTGGGGTAAGGTATAAAATCTAGTAAACATACCTCGCGTCAGGTGATTAATGAAGAATGCTGGGCGGTTCGACGCGGCGCAGAGAGAATACCTCTGTATCCAGAGGCGCATCGATCCAAGTGTTGGCTTGCACTCTTGCTATCAGAACTAATAACTAATTATAACCTTTAATATATGACAAGTGTCATCATTATACAAATATCGCTCTCAATTTTATAACATTAGATTTAACTCGATATTGGTCAAAAGATGTTACTCCTTACATACCTTTGAACCATCTGTGAAGAGTAATAATAATAGCCAATCACCATATTTTTGTTGAAGTTCTTCATCATACATTCCTACATTAAATTTAAGTAGGTAGGTATCTAAGTTTATTTCATATGAATAAGATAATGTGTCATCCTATCCAGACCAAACTTAGGTAATCGGTAACAGATAATACGATTCACATTTTTAAAATCTGCAATTGTTCCAGAAGTTAACCGCCGAATTACAAGAGGACGACAACACTAACTTGCTGACAGCAGAGAACCCAGAGGAAGCGGAGGAGTGAACTCTATCATACCTCGCTTCACGCTTGTTCTACAGTTTAACGTCTAATGTACCGCCCATATTACGTTACGCAATTGTTAATTTTGCGAAGATTGCAGGCAAATATGGCTATGACTTTTTTTCATGATTTTGCCGGGGTAGCTCTTGACCTTCATTTCTCCTGATGGTAAGTGATAATAAGGCCGTAGCTGGAAGCGAGATACACCCGGGTTCCTTAACCACAGAGGAACTGACTATCTTACCTCCAACTGCCGGAACACAACAATGCTGTAACAATATTGTTATGGCGGCAGACTTGTAACGATGGTAGCTAGCCAGGCGGACTTAGAAAAGCCCTACCACCAACCAAACCGAGCACAAAATTTCTGCTCCCACGGGAATGGAACCCCGGGCCTCTAGATCTGAAGTGGTCTCAACCACTACACCACAGAGGCTGTAAAATAACATATGAATAGATTCAAGCTGGACAATCGCATAAAATGTAACCATTCACACAAGCATTAAATGTATCAATTCTAACGCTTCGTTATACATAATAACTCTATGTGTAAATACATTTCCACGCGCTTTTAGTTACATGCTTATTAAAACATAATAATTGCATAAGCTATTCAAAATTAAATACCTACCTATAAATATAATTGATAACATGGCTGACAAGAAGTTACTTCAATCGCTTCAAAAGATCGGTTTTCCAATGAACAAAATTTGTAAATAACATGAGCTAAATAATGCTATAAGATTTCATGGCATGGTCTCTTTTCATAAAGAAGAATATTTAATCTAAAAAGTCTTCTCCTGTGTCGGGAACCAAACCTGCGAGCTATCAAAATCCGGGTGACTGCCCTACTCACATTACAGCTACCGACGACTTGGGATAATACAATAAAATTTCTTCTGGTCTTTCTGTTGTAAGTTTTGAGCTTAAGTTTGCGTCCACCTTCATAAGCACTAAAATTCAACATCAGAACAAGTACATATTTTTAAAATTACTTAGTTACCAGAGATTCGGTAAGTTAGGCTTTTCTTCTTGCATTGTTAGGTACCTACTTACTAAAATATAGCCAACAACGCCTTCTATTAATTTTTTTGTAAATCCTCAAGGGTCCGAATGGTTTTTCATATAGTTTATTTCACTTCTTAGGCGTTTACATAATATTGATAGACTCTACAACTATAGATGTTTTCACATAAAAAAAATACACATAAGCAGGAAGCTTTAACACATTATTATATCTACCTACTACAATAATACAATACAACGCAACTCAACACTGAATTACGATAGTTTTAGACACTGAAATGGAGGGTCATTTTGTAATAGGGAGGTACATTATGCGAGTCCGAGCACATTTCCGTAATGATGTAGCCGTCAAGCATAGTTTCAAGATCAAGTTCCATCACCCAAGGAGCTGTTCGTGTTCTATCTACCACTCATATTTTAAGATTTTCAGTGCCTATTATTTATTTAATGGTACCTACGATTGGGCATGCCTCGATCAGAAGGCTTGATTATTCCATTCAGAGATACGATATAATATTTAAAGTATATTTTGTAAACGCACTAGATATTTGATGGTAGGTTAAGTACGTCGAATGCCAAAATCGCTATTTATTTTTGTTACCATGTACTTACTAATCTAAAACTAGTGGACATTTGCCCGACGCGAGTCGGCTAGACATAGGGACGCCATCATGAGCTTGCCGCTAAATATAGAACGACACATTACTCAGATTGTTTCTTTAAAGATCATTCAATCATCATGTATGAAAATCTTATATTTCAAACATATTACCCAGCACCATAATTTTAGAGTTTATGGAAATTATTTCAAATAGTCACGAACCTGTATCATATCTCTGAAACATGACAGTATGACTCGTCAGTATTAACAAACCCTGTGGTATATAAAACTACTCGATAAGCATATTTATTTTTCTTGTAGTCTGATAGGGTTAAGGAAATATCAATATTGGTGTACAATGTGTTTGATCGTCACAAATTTCACTTAACCTATTAATAACATAGGTAATATATTAATATCATTTTAATATAGATATAAGACTGATATAAATTGTGTTGTTACGGTTTCAACTAGTAATGGAAAGTAACAATTAGAAGTATTTTTTTTAAGCAGCACTTTTCGTTTTGAGGCAATGTCTATGTGTAATGCATATTATTTATGTATTTCAGTGTTAGATATTACGTAAGTGTAGGTAAAATCAAGAACGGGGGATGTGGGATTGTTCTAGTTAGATATTCAAATGTGATACCTCTATAGTATCTTCGAGTAATGTTATTCCCCTGTAGAAGGAATTGTGAGACCACTACTGTTACCACGGAGTTAGTTGCGTCTTGTGATAGTGGTCTATATGTCGCCGCCTTCAGGTTAAATTTGGCACTTAATTAATTGGATATCTAGCCTATCTATCATCTATCCTAGCCCGTTGAATAAACGCCTAGGCTCGATAGTTAATTGAACTAGACTCACATAACGTTTAAGACTTGCGAGTTGGAGTTTTGGTGTGGTTAGTAGGTTCAAGGTTATTTTTATGACCACTTAACCAAAACGATTTCGGTTATGAGTGGTCAGGAAAAATAACCTTGAACCTACCGATCACTCAAATAGTCATACAAAAGCTCTTCGATTTGAAGGACCCGCCTACGCATCCAATTAAATGGCTAATTTAACCAGACGGCTGTCATGACGTTCAGCCATCTGGTTAGTTATCCTTCAGCCTTTTTTTGGATGCCGGCGTTTAATCAACGTCCTAGGCGTCCAGTTAAGTGGCTAATTTAACCAGACGGCCGCGACATATGCACAGATACCCTTAGTGTAAGTTTCAATCAAATCGAAAGTTTCTATTCGTAGTTGCGTCCAGTTTTCAAATTCAAACATGATAAGTAGGTTCCAATACCCAACAGAGGCGCTGATTCATGCTATTTGACAGGTATTCGATTCGATTAAAAGTTACACAAAGGCTACTGATGTATAAGCGAAATGTAATGTAAGGATAACCACTGTCGATCATGCTAGAGACATTTTATATCATGCTGTAAGCACAGTATCAATAGTACATTAGCTTTGTGTCCAATTAGTGTAACTGTGGTTGCGTCGAGCAGTGTGATTATTTCGTATTCGCTGATAATACCCATGTACATAAATAATGAAATAAATTATGTTTCCCCGCCAATCTGAACTTTTATTACAAGCTATACCTATTTGTAACTATACAAATCGTGATTTGCTATGTCGATAATAAACACCCGAATATACTATGCCGAGCACCAGAAGTTACGCTATAGGCATGTGATGGTGCTGCCGTCGTACATAATTTTAAAGCACTAAAATATAGAATTGACACGCTTGTTGAATATCGGAGCTTTCAAGGAATTTTAGGCTAGTAATAATTTTGTTACATTGTGTTTAATCGATTTTAAAAGGATGCTTACCTTTCTGTGTGTTCATAACGAATACAAAAAAATATGTATGTTTTCATTGGCTAAAAAATATAACATTGAAAATTAAGTACCCCCGGCCTCATTAATCACCTATCTAACACTATCTCATTGAGAGCATTCTTATGAGCCCAAACACATATATGTGCTGTAAGTTTCTGAAGAATTAATTCCGCAGACTTTTTGATGGTAGAAGATGAGCTCAAGGTTCGTATGTCATGGGAATGACACTGAAGTGACAGTACACCAAATTTCATTATATCATGTAGAAAATGAGCTGATAGTCATCAAACGCCTGAACTGATCTTCATATATTATAGCTAAGAACTATCGTAATCACGTCAGCTTTCAAACAAAAAAAAAACAAATCAAAATCAGCCCATTTGTTTAGGATCTATGATGCCACATACAGATACACAGCCCAAACACACTATATGTGCTGTAAGTTTTTGAAGAATTAAGCATTCCGCAGACTTTTTGATACCCCAAAATTCTAATGAATTTTGGGATATGTTATCTCAAAATTCTTAGCTTATCACCAGTAGTCATGTGCACAATCGCATCTCACTTAGATTTCATCTGTCATACATAGTCATGATGTATGAAAAACTGCTTTGTTGTTTGATATAGTTAAAATTGAAGTGACTTGTGACGACACATCCGAGTTTCGTTACAAAATAAAATAACATCACAGTTTCGAGAGTCCACTGCTGAAGCGAACTACTTGACTCGCACAGTGAGTTTTCAAATCTACATGTTATGATACCAATGAAAGTCAAAATTAGCACAATTTAGTTATATTTTATACAATAATCAGACCTATTGCAACAAAATACATTTGAACATAAAATTATGCATACTCAACATAAACAATAATCTTTGTCTTATTGAATAAAAACTAAAACTATACAGTATTTTTGAATCCAACGAATATCGCGTTTAATACAATAAAATAACACAAAATTACAATGTGCACAAGAAATTCTGTTAAAATGGATTATCTACATAAAAACTTCTTTCAAATAAATAACTTAGGGTGGTATGAAACCGACTAAAACATATACAGTATCTAAGCCTAGCCAAAAATTGTCTAATACTTTTATAGATAATAAATCATTGTAGTGCAAAATTGTTGTTGCCATTACGTTACTAAGGACTCTATCGCAATATGTTACTTGTTAGTTACAAACTTACATTTTAATTACATTACATAACATGTTTTCGACATCTTACCGATCTAGACGCCTCGCGCCATGTATAAAAGACTGCAACTATATACAATTATTGTAAATCGCTTAGTTTTTAGAAATATTAGTTTAGTTATGTGAAAAACCAAGTGTTTCTCTACAAAACTACCCATTCATACTCTTGGTATCATCTGAGCAATGGATAATTACACCGTTTCGTTACTAAAGAAAGAAATTACTTTTAAACGTTTCAATACTGATTCAAAATGAAGACTTTGAATTCTACCTAATTGTGACAGTTTTGTACTTTGTTAACGTAAGGTATAAATTCGATTCGACTCAATAAATACTCTGTCTTTGCGTCTTATATGGTCTCGAGGGAAGTAAAGAATACTATCAAACTTCAAGAAAAGTAAAGGACTTTCATCATAGACAGTCATTAAGAGTTCCTTATTTTAATTTCCTGCCCTCTGGATCTTGATCGCAAAGGCAAGTGGAACTAAAACTCATACAGTCCCATTTTATATACAGGGTGTAAGAGGAACGCTCTCGTAAAGGGGGGAAGATCGCCCTCCTAGTCCAATTGTCGGAAAGGATTCGAATATCGAAAACTGTATACCTGTCTCCTTTTATCGCCGTGCGTCAAAGCGAGACGGGATGTGATTTTTCGAATCGAATCCGTGATCCGACAGTTGAGAAGGGTGAAAGTGATAATCCTAAACGCGACATAACAAAAAAAATTTAAATCACGAAAAAGTCAACTGTTTAATACTAATAGGTCGGGTACCTATTACAATTTTGTATGGAACAGCAAAGTTTTTGCGGTTTATTTTTTTTACTAGTTATTAAACGCAGGCAGATAGCGGTGTTGGTGTCATCCTGAAGATGACCAACACTGCTATCTGCCTGCGTTGCTATTCCCCGAAAACTTTTTTCTTTAAATATCAATCACGAATTTAAAAAATATTTTTAATGCTTCTCTATGACATTACGGTTTAATGTAGTAGTGATAGTTTTTGTAAGTGGTGTTAAAGAAATAAACAAATCTTATTTTTACATAACACTCCCTATGAACGTTTATTTGAATAATTCCACAAACTGTTTGTCGACATATTATTACCCTTCTGATGATAAAATACACCAATTAACTAACACAGACATAAAAAAAAGTAAATTTTAAATTATTTAATAAAAATTTACAGCAACGACATTCTTAAATGTTAATTAAACTCTACCCGCGGCTTTAAGTTGCTATCCCGTACTTCTAGCTTAAATCATTCATCTCAGCCGATAATAAAGTTGATATTTAACGTAATATAAAGTTACACATATACTGAATCGTAATACGAACTGGTTTGTATGCACACTAGACCTCAAATTTTAATTCAGTACCTTAATTACTATTAGATAGCTAGTACAGAACAACTTTTAAATATATCAATCACGGTAGTTCACGTTTTGTAAACTAATCGAATATGCTTGTCTTTACGTGACTAAAATTTGACTGATTCAATCACTTTATTTTTTACCTTTTAAATCTATGCACACTAAATCTAAGGTGGAGGGTGAGCAGGACGCAGTATTCTCGCCAGTACGTGTCTCCCACCGACTAATTTCAACTGTTGTCCATCCATTAATACGCTTCTAACACCGCTAGGCGTCGCTACTGTCGCTCCAGTGGCAGATGTTGCCTAGAAATTAAAACGTATAATGTGAATTCAAAAGTATCAAAATAAATTAATAAATCAAAGACAATATGTGGAATATGATGTCAAGAAAAGAAATCAATGTCTTCATGATGATAGTGTAGCTTTGACATAAATTGTATGTGCAATTGTAAAGTGTGTATTAAAGGAGATGTCCCAAAAATGTATGGAGACCCGGCCAACCCCCTTATTTGTTAAAAATGACAAGTGCCGAAGTCTACCCTCCTCCATTAATTGAACATTGTTGTTTGACGAGGAAATGAAATGAAAAGTTTCGTTAAAAACCATCAATGTGAGAAGCTTTATAGAAAAAACTGCAAATATCCATCATGGTGCTTATGTTACTTTGGTGATGTTTAGTTAACTTCTATGTCACCTGCCATATTGACATAAAATTATGGTGAAATTGAATTTTGAACGAGCAAAACTGCACATTAAAGACAATATATTAAAACTTTTCCCAGATTAATTTTTTTCCTGATTTTTTGAAATAGTGTACATACTACAGTATACCTGGCCGGATATGAAACATCTCCTTTGTTTAATAGTTATGATGTGCTTGTGGTAGTATAAAATACAGTGTTCTGAAAAGCATAAAGTCACACAATTCAGTTATATAAGCCAGCCCGACTCACTCTTTTTGACGGCAATCTGGTCGTGTGGTCAGCACCCAGGGGTTCTGCTTTTATAGTAAACCATTTCCGGTAGGGTAGATGTGTGTGGGACGAGTACAAACATTTGTTTACTATATTTAATATATGAATATAAACACCCATGTGCTTATATTTATTTAGTATTTTATTTTCTAATACTGTATGTATTATGTATACCTATATTATCTAGTATCCATAATATAAACTATCAAAGATACTTAATTTGGTCTAGATTTTAGGAGAACAGTTTTTAATTAAAATAAAGAGCTTTATGCTGAAATTGTTAATTCGGCTTTTTTAAATAATTAATTTGAACGTTAAACTTTGTTTCTGACAGACAGCGAACACCAGAGGGCCTAGAAAAGATGCTATTTATTAGAATTTTTTCCTGATTTTTTGAAATAGTGTACATACTACTGTATACCTGGCCGGATATGAAACATCTCCTTTGTTTAATAGTTATGATGTGCTTGTGGTAGTATAAAATACAGTGTTCTGAAAATCGCTATCGCTATCGCTAAATGGAAAATGTATGGAATTTGACATTTTCGATCGAAAGTCAATCGAGGGCTAATGTCAAATCCCATACATTTTCCGCTTAGCGATAGCGATAGCGATTATCGAAAAGCATCTTGTCTAGGCCCTCAGGACAGCGGTGACATATCAACGTAAAACGAAGTTTCTAGACCTATGGTCTTGTATTACTTTTAACAATCTAATTGTCATACATGCTGTTAGTGTTTCGAATTCGAGGCTCGGCTTTTGTAAACTCGTGCTTCTAATTTTGTTATAAATATATTATTTGTTGCCTCTCAATCACAGACCAACCTTCACCATTCCTAATTAGTGTTCATGCAGATTAAAATGCATGCCGTCAGTATAGACTATTGTACTAAATAAAACCATTATCACACTGTCCTCTGTCAAACCATGCATTGTTCAAAAAATCACCTGCTGAATTTTAATTCCTTGCGCGAGTTTGACTTGTTGTAACTGATTCACCTAAAATGTAATTTTAGAAGTTGTAGAATAACATAAAAAAAACTAAAATGCGAATTCATCTTCTGAGAACTTGCACCGAATAATAAAAACGTATGTAGATTCGGAGCATTTACGCCGCACGACTTTTCATACAAACTTTCAAGTCGAAAATATTAGAAACGTACAAACCGATTCTAATTAGACTTTACTTGACATGCATGATAGTTGACTCTCTACAATCATAAGTTTGATCTTGGACCACTATTGTTAGATTTATAACTTGCTGGTGTTTAGATGCATTGTTATCCTGAATGAGATTGAATAAAAATAAATTTACATGCATTAGCAAGTCAGGCAAAAACAGTATCATAGTTGAGTAATATATATTTATTAATTAACTAAAAATCGCCAATAATTACTTTTGTATTAGACTTTGCGAAAAATCCTCTGAAACTTGCTCAGGCATGGCAGGTTTTGTTAAAATCGGTTTGTTTCTTGCCAATATTTTGACTTAAGGAGTTTGTATGATAAACCGTGCCACGTAAACGCACATAACTCAATAATTCAGTTAAATGTGTTATTAAAATAATTTTATAAACATTTTGCTTTATAACTAGTACCATATAAATCAGATAAAATTATATAAGTAATGTTAAGAGATTTATAATGTCAATCTTTACCTGTTGCAATTTCAAAACGGGTGTAGTGGTGGTTGATGAGGTAACTGCTTGTGCTCCTAAAAAAATACAATATTTTTAGTTGCAACAAAACTTATAACTAAGAATATACATGTGTATTATTTTTGCATGTTGCAATCATTTACAAAGTAAAATAGTTATTTGTTCAACAAGTGAGCAAAATTATTTTTTGCTGATGTTAAATCACGAACCAGCGAACGAGTCTAAAATTGAATCACGAGCATAGCGAGTGATTCACAATTAGACTACTGAGCACAGTGAGTTTGAGAAAAAAATTTGCGCTCGTGTGAAACATACAACTTTTCACCTCTCCAGCGAGAATATTGTTATAAGTGAGATACACAAACAATATTAATTCAGGCGTTAAACAATCATTTTCATCACTCGATGAACTCATTTTTGTAATTAAATTAACAAAATAATCACAATTAATTATAAACACAAGTCTAAAAATCAAAACAATCTGAATTTATTTTTCCCGCTTTGTCCACAAATTATATAGACTATTTTGAGTTGCGTTCCGAAATTACAGTGCATATCATTTTTTTGAAAAGTAAATACTAATTATATTTTTATGTAGCGTGACATTATTGTTTACTGCACTATAGGCGGCGCTAACCGCTTACCATCAGGTGGGCCGTCAGCTTGTTTGTCATCTAGTTGTATAAAAAAAAATTTTTTTTTTCAAGAAAACGTCATAAATTAAAATAGTTAAGCTTATAAATTAAATAATTAAATTACATAGTTGTGCGACTAGCACTAGTCCTGAGTTTCGGAACGCGCTACTGCCTATTTTAAATTTATTTAAAAACTTACTTTCCCTCACGCTCGCTGCAGAAACCGGTTTTCCTTCGAGATTTTACGAAGCAAAAGAGCTATTTTGCTGCTGGAGAGGTGAAAAATATATTGTACACTTTAGACAGACCAAATCTCACTGCGCAGAGAAATAAGGCAATTCGAATGTACACATCACCATACATATTCCGAGTGTAGTTTTAGTAATATTATGATTATGCACCAAATTTTCAATAACAATGTTGCCCGAAATAAAAACTTTGCTCACCGATATTACTTAATACAATAGTCTGCGTTGGCGTCACGCTGCTGCTGGACGTTACTCGAATCGCATTTCCGTCACTTTGCTGTAAATATAAGAAAATCTGTAATCAAAATGATTGTGACAATTTTGGTTTTCTGTGTAGTTATAGTATGAATGAACTGCAAACCAAATTTTGTAGTCCTAAAAAGAGTATTTTGTAGAATTGGGTATCTGACAACTATTTTTTTATTTCATATATTGAAACATGGGCTTTATTAGTTCATAGAAATGGTTTGCCACTTTCAAAAACATCTTATTCGTTTGATGAATTCATGACATTTCTATGAAATAATATAACATTTGGCTGCATTATTTCTTTTATATGGAAATATATTACTCACAATGTAGAAAATTTATAAATTCTGTTTCATACACCTTATTTTGTATAATGCAGAACCCTGATATCTATCGATTGACTTAACGCGCACATAGAACTCATTGAATTCAACAGTTGCAGCCGCGTTAGCGACTACATTTATACAAAAGTCAACCGTAATTGCATTAATAAAAGAATTAAAGTTCTGTGACTTTTCCTTTACTGGATGGTACGGGAACTACCGCGCGTAATCTTTCGCTAATGTACGTTTGGCAACATCGCTAAACTATAAACTCGTAATAGTAGTGACAATTTTTGAAATATATTTTAATTACAATTTCTGTTATCTTCGAAACCATGCATTTTGGAACCCATGTTTCTTAGACTTTTTAAATTATTTTTATTTAAAGAATATAACCTTAAGATTATGGGATATCAACAGGAGCACGTTGTATATGTCGCAGCCGTCTGGTTCACTTAGCCACTTAATGGGACGCCTAGGCCGTTGATTAAACGCCGGCTTCCAATGAAACGGCTAAAGGACAACTAGCTAAGTCATCAAGCGCTACGTTTAACCAGATGGCTGAACGTCGTGTCAGCCAGCGTTTAATCAACGGCCTAGGCATCTAATTAAATGGCTAACTTAACCAGATGGCAGCGACATACACAAAGATCAAATATATGTACACACGACAGCACTTCAATTGTAACAGTTGCACTACGAAAAAGCCGCCTCTATTACGAACGCAGTAAGCTGTTACGCTTGATGTCGACTGTATATACTTTACAAAGATTTTTTAATTATTTATGTACACACCTATGCGAAATATGTGTAAAAAGTCACATTTTTATTTGTAGTTAGGCCTCCCCTAAAGAGGATGTTGATAATAAAGTCCTAATCGGTCTCCCTCCTCTTTGGGGGAGCTCTTAATCCAGAAGTAGACGGCTTGCGCCTGAAATGACGACGCTGATGTTCTATATTAGACGAACCTGCAGTATAATGTTGTGAAGCGGCTTGGCGGCAGTAAGCAGCAAGGGTCGGGCGGGCGACAGAACTCGCACGGCGGCGCGAGGCCGGACCCCCGCCTGTAGCTGTTGAAGCCGCGCCCCGCCCACTACACCCTCCAGGGAGATCATTTGACCCTAAATATACAATAATTTATATGACGGTTATAGTAATAGACACTCAGAAGGCCGGACCCCGCCCACTACAACCTCCAGAGAGTAATTGGCGCTAAATATACAACAAATTATATGACGGTTATAGCAATAGACACTCGGGAGGCCGGGCCCCCGCCTTTAGCTGCTGAAATCCCCCCCCCCCCCCCCCCCCCCCCCACCTCCCCCCACTATACCTTCCAGGGAGATCATTTGGCCCTAAATATACAACAAATTGTATGATGGTTATAGCAATAGACACTCGAGAGGCCGGACCCCGGCCTTTAGCTGCTGAAGCCGCGCCCCGGCGCTAAATATATAACATTTTATATGACAGTTATGGTAATACGCATTCGCGAGGACAGACCTTGGCTTGCAGCTGCTGAAGCCGAGCCCGGCCCACTCCACCCTCCAAGAAGATCATCTCCGCTACAAATCCAAATGGACTCGTTCTCGGTGCTCGGCTAAAATTGGCCGAAATTCTCGGCCATAACCGAGACGGTTCTACAGTATGGGATTAAAAGTAATCAGGCGCGTCCACGATCGTCGCTGGGCTTCAGTGTGCAAGTGATTGTCTGTCGATTGTGATTGGTCAAAATCCCGGCTGCGCTAATTAAGCATAATATTATCAACACTAAGCAAAAAATTTGCATAATACTATCAATATTATGCAAAATTAGAACATTATAATTTTTTTTTGCGATTTTCTATTCTCGGTCTCGGTTTGCGGTCTCGGCCGAGAACGAAAATCCTGTCTCGGTCGAAACTTGGTTTGATGTATTGCAGCGCATCGTCTAAAAGTAAAAGGGCCAGGTCTACTATACTAAAAAATAGGTAAAAATATGCAGAACAGCGTTCATTTGTCCGTTTTCTTTTTATTTGCTTTGTTGCGTGGTACGGAATAAGAAATTTTATAGAAACAACTGCAACACAGTCAAATATTCATCATGGCGGCTATGTCACTTTGGTGACGTTTAGTTTACTTCTATGTCGCCCGCCATATTGCCATATTAAATAAAGGTGAAATCGGCGAAAAGTTTTATTTTTTGTACAAACCAACTATGCATGAAAACGAATTAGTAGTATTTTTCACGGATTCAGAAGAATTTTCTTGATTTTTTGAGCTACTGTACATATAACT
The DNA here is from genome assembly GCA_947347705.1 of Nymphula nitidulata. Lineage (NCBI taxonomy): Eukaryota > Metazoa > Arthropoda > Insecta > Lepidoptera > Crambidae > Nymphula > Nymphula nitidulata. The sequence goes on from OX374631.1 coordinate 10,752,267, forward strand.
GGCCGGATATGAAACATCTCCTTTACGGAACAGATGACGTCACACGTTCTTATATTACTGACTATATTGACAAAACTAATAATGTATTCTGTGATTTTTTTTTACTCGAAATCGCTGTTACCTCGACAAAACAGTATTTATTGTAAAACAATTATTTAAAAGGGAACTATTCAAGAAAGTGATAAAATTATTATTCAACTTAAAAAATCAAGAAATTTTGCAATACTTACTTGTGCGTTCGTTAATAATTTAGCGACTATCGGCTGCCCCGTTTTGTCCACAGTCACTGCAGCTTGATTGCGCACTACTTGCGTCACTGCTTTGGGCGTTTGAGGATTTGCCAACTGTACTGTCTGTCCACTGGCCAACTGCAACGTTTGGCCGCTCGACAGCTGAACTGTCTGGCCACTAGACAATTGCAGTGTTTGTCCACTGGGTAACTGCACGGTTTGACCACCAGCTAGCTGCACTGTTTGACCTGCTAACTGTACTGTCTGATTCCCCAATTGCACACTCTGTCCACTCGGCATTTGAACACTTTGACTTGTAGGCAATTGAACTCCGGACGCTAATTGCACAGTTTGTACATTTCCACTCGCCAATTGTACGGTCTGTCCGCTCGGAAGTTGCAAACTTTGAGACGGCAAAACGCTCTGACTAGCCACTTGTACGCTTTGTCCACTCGGTAGTTTGACTGTGTGTCCCGTTAATTGCACAGTCTGACCGGCGATTTGGACAGTCTGGCCGGAAAGCTGCACAGTGGACACGGGTATTGGAACTGTAGTTTGGGTTGTCTGCACAGTTTTGATAGTGGGTGACGATTGTAGTGTGCGGGGGCTGGGACTTTTGACTACGGCGGATGATACCGCTCGAATAGCTTGAACGGTTTGTGGGGAAGCTAACTGAACGGTTTGGCCACTGGGTAAGCGTACGCTATGAGTTGGAAGCTGCAAAGAGGATAATTGCAGTGTATGGCCAGACGTTAACTGTACAGCTTGTCCGCCTGGCAAGTGGACTGTCTGGTTCGCAGCTAATTGTACTGTCCTGCCGCCCGCTAACTGGACGGTGCGCGTCGAAACTGCAGTAGTAACGGCAGTGGGAACGCTACTAACCACTGCTGTCCCACTAGCAGCACTCTGAAAACATTATTATCTTCTATTAAAACCAATATGTCGTTAAGGACTAAAACACAAATTCATTACAATACACATACTTGAGCAATGGTAGTAACGGATGTAGTACTTGGTAATGAAGCGCGCTTTTTTGTAGTAGCCGTAGTGGTACCTAAGTAAAAAAAAACAATTAATGTAATACAATTTTCTAGTCCAGTAAAACAGTTTGGACATACTTCAAAATAAGTCTAAAAAGTTACCTGTTTGTAATAGCGCTCGTGGTGAGATCAGAGATTTTCCCGAAGAAGGACCCGCAGGACTTAATACTCTTACAATGCCGCGACGCGATGTGGCTACCGTCTACAAAATTATAAATATTACTTATTAGAATGATTAACACGTGAAACATTTAACTAACTCAGTTTTTATTATAAATATAATCACGAACCTGTGTATTTGGTGCAGAAACAGCAGCCATAACCGTAGTCTGAACGGCAGGCGGCCGTATCAACAACGAACGCGTGCCTTGAATCAACTACAAACAAACAAAAGAGAATTATTAAAAAGAACGAAAATATAATCTCAAACCACTTAAAAATATTTAGAGCAAACCGGGTATTCTAAACTTTATAAAAATATGGTACTTGACAAAAAAGAGAGATGAGACATAATTAGTTAGGTCGTATGGTATTTTTGACAAAATTGTAGCCAAATAAAATTGTTTTGTGGTATTGTGGCCCTGCGGCCAGTAAGGCTGCCAGGGCTCCTGAGCTCCATAACGCTTACGAGCCTTTATAGGCAATGGGTAACCGCAAATCATAAGGCGAGACGTATCCTTGTTTGCCACGCATATCATGTCTTCCAGTGAATAAACAAAGATTCTATATAATAATCGCCATAAAGTCGCCGGAGCCTATTGACAAAGCGTTATATTGGAAGCAGGGGTAATGACCTCCTATGCCGTCAATATGATTGATTTTTACAGGGTAGACGAGGCGTGAGTGGAGCTCAAGGTGCTATAAGCTTCTATGGCCTTAATTAACCACTGGCAATCAGGCGGGCCGTACTCTTCTTTATCACCCTTGTGCTATAAAAAAAGTCTGTTTTATTGCCACAGATACAATTTCTTTTTTTTTATGCAAAGCTCAGCAAATGACTCAACAACACCTGATGTAAAGCAGTAAGAGGAGTCCATATGCAGAGGCAACTAGTGCAGCTTGAAGCAACACTGTTCTAGCCGCCTCCACCTTGCCGGCCCATAAGGTGCCTTTTCACGCCTCTTACAGTTTTTACAGAAAAAAAAAATACATTGAAAAATGTAAAATAATCTTAAGTAATAAAATACATAGTCTGGGGTGCGGACCGAATCGTAGGTATTTGAAAAAATACTCGTCAGAGTGATGAAATAGAATATTTTGATATTGTAAGGGTATATTATGTGAGCTTCTCACGCAAATACAGATTGACTAGAAGAAATGCATAGGGTCATCCCAAGTCCTGAGTAGCTCAGATGGTTAGAGAAGTCGGATTGTGAAATGTCGCTTTAAAAAAAAGCTTTTATTTTAAATGTTCTAAAAAGAAACCAATAAATGAAATACTGAACCATGCAACTGAATTTTAAAGCAGTATCTACTGCTGCTGCTGCTGTAGAACATACATATACTTCCATACATACATACAAACATTGCAAGTTAAATAAAAGCTTGTAAATATTAAGAATAAATACCTTGCTTTGACTGTGTAGTGTAGCTAACGGAGGTGTGGCTGTTGGTTGTAAAACAATCGTTGAGGTTTGTTGTGGCGTTATGATTGGAGCCGAGACCTAGAATCGTAAAACGGTTGATCAACCCTATATTGAAAACAAATCAAAATGCAGAACGATAAATTTATTATCTATTCGCGAGCATTACACATTTCATTAGCCGGCGTTTCCATTGGTTTACAATAAAATGATCTTAAATGCTTTTATAGTTGAACTAATTACTTACAGTCGTAACTTGAGGAGAATCCACTCTTTGCAATGGCCTCTGTTTGATCAAAGGCGATTTGTGCGGCGTACATATAATAGACGGCAGCGATTTTGGCACTTGAGCGACAGCTTGAGGGGCCAATGGGGTACTCGGCTTCGTTTGAACTTGCGCTGGTTTCGGCGGCTGAATTGCAGTAATTTGTTTAGTGTGAATTACATTTGTTTGTTTTGGCAATTGCGCCGGCGATTTTGTAACGTTCACTGGTTTAGTTTGTACCACATTCGACTTAGACACAGTTTGCTTAACAATGGGTGTTGTTGTTGTACTAGGTTTTGGGGGTACTAGAGGTGGTTGCTTGGTTTGAGAAGGTAAAGTAGTTTTTGTTGCTGGAGCCACAGGAGTTTGTTTTGTCTGCGCTGTATGGACTTGCTTTGCTAACAAATTGGCTTTTGCTTGGTTCAATAAATTGGCTTGTTTCGCTGCTTGGGACATGAGCGTCGCTTGCTTAGCTGCCTGACTTAGTAAGTTCGCCTGTTTTACTGACTGAGTCATGAGATTTGCCTTACTTTGCTTTACTGAGACATTGGCTTTTGCCTTCGGTGGTGGTGTGGCAACCAATTTTGTCTTAGGTTTCACGGCTGGCGCTTGTTTCGGTAGGGCTTGCGTTGCTTGCATGAGGAGTTGTGCTGAGGATAGGTGGGATACGGATGACGAGGCTGAAGTATCTTCGATATCCACGTCACTGTCTGAAGCGTTTTCGAGGAGATCTTCTGTTGTATTCGTTTCTGATTCCTATGACAAAAAAAATATTATCAAATCAAGAGCAAATACCATGTCAAAAAGCGGTTTTGTTTATTCTAGAAAGTGTCCAGCCACAATTATTACTCACACTCGGCAGTTCAAATTTAATAAATGTTGTATTTTAACCGCCTCAGTGGTCCAGTTCAAACCACCTATAGAGGACCGGGGTTCAATTCCTAAGTCTTACCTAAGTGTGCCGCCATAGCAATAATTTTAAAAGCATTGTTGTGTTCCGGTAGTTAGAGGTAAGATAGCCAGTTCTTCTGTAGTTGAGGAATCTGGGTGTGGCTCGCTTTCATCGTCGGCCTTATCATCACTTACCATCAAGTGAGATGAAGGCCAAGAGCAATCCAATTATAATATTTTTTTAAATATGTGAGAAACTTAAAGTTCATATCAAAAGTAACAATATCCAAAGCACTATATCTTTCAGTCTACTAATCTGTCAATCGACTATGAGACGTGTAATTCACCAGGCACCACCAGCCTACATACGTTTCACTGCTGGGCATAGGCCTTCCTACATGGGAGAAACACATGAGGACGTATCATATGTCAATTTATTTGTCTTTCGGTGTCAAAAATACACAAATATTATAAGAAATAATAAAACTCCAAGTGGCTCGAAACTGCTTTTGTGTTCCTCGCATGTAGAAAGTCCTGTGCCCAGCAGTGGGACGTGTTTGATGATAAGAAGCAGTAAACTTTAAAATTGTCGTTTCCTTCGTTGCTTGCGTAATCTGTTGGGTTATAGTCTAGCAATTATTATTGTGATAATTATGTTATACTAACGGTAGACTTGGAAGGTTGTAATGAGTCTCGCGGTTGCGCGCGCGCAGGAGCCTTGCCCGTCCGACTACGAGCTGTCGTCTTAATCCAGTCTTCTTCACTCCTGTTTCCAAAAATACATCATCATAAATATCATTTAAGTATGAGCAATGTGTACTACATGGATTATTAATAAGTAAGAATATGTAACTTTAAATAATTGTAAGAAAAGAACACAATGATATCGATTTTAGTTAGTTTCTATAGAACTAAATTTTAAGTTCAGTACAACCTTGCATTACGATTACGACAGTCAAAAGAGATGCACCAAAATTGTATGGAGACCCGTCAGTCTATTGTACAATACACTTAAAAATAGGCAAAAATATGCAAAACCCTGTGGAATTCTTCTAGTCTATCTGTATTTTCTTTATGAGCTAACGTCTCCCTACAAAGTCGAAATGTTAATTAAGAATATTTGAAAGCAATGCCCCAACTTAACCAAAACGTAGGTATTTGTAAAAATACTCGATCCGGATGTTGAAATAGAACATATCGACATTGTAGGGTAGACGTTAGCTCATAACGCAAATACAGATTGACTAGAAGAATTTCACAGGGATATCCCAAGCCTTGGCAGTCGCCCGGATTGCGAAAGGTCGCGGATTCGATCCCCGCCTCAGGACGTGAAATTTTTTCTAGTTTAGATAGATTTTTATTAATGAATCCACATACTATGGACCGGTTACCATGACGTAGGACAAAGGGATATGGTTATATCCTTTGTAAGGACAAAGGTAGGCGTCACGGTAACCGGTCCCACATCATCACTTTTTGTAGTTGGTACTACAAAATCATTACTCAATAGTGATGCTGTCTTGTCTATGCCAAACGTCATAATTTTATATTATACATTAATCTTCTTATACAGAACTCACCTATTTCTGTGTAAATACGTCCATATAGCAGTCCTTTGGTCATATTTTACAATAGGGTCTCGTTTAGCTGATTGTAGCCTGTCCAATGCGGATGATAATGCACCCAAAAGAGCTTGATCATTACTTTTCCCAATCCATTGGGACATTCTGAAAATAATAGAATTTAAATTAGTACCATAGTAAAGAGTGACCTTTTGATCTAGTATTAGTCGTTATATTAGAACAAAGAATAAAAAAAGAAAATAGACCTCTGGTTTAGAAGACAGGGATAATTTCCTATAATAGGAAACTGACATATGCATTCTACAGAAGCCTAATCTTAAAAAGACAAGTTGCAATTGTTAAGTAATAATCTAACCTTAGCACCGACTTATAAGATAATTATTTTATTTATATGATGATCATACCGTGATTTTTTTATCTATGGTAGTTGTGTCTCTTTCTCAGCCATATGTAAGTAAAGGCATAGAAGACGTAATAAACTGAGTTAGAATGGCCACTCTCCAGCCACCACCAGCGCACACAAACAATTTGCGAGTGTTATCTGTGCGCGTCGGTAAAATGAGTAGGCAAAGGGATCAAGCCCATATAGCCATGTGTTAAGTATTTTCTTTAATTCTGCAAAATTGCATTGAAATGCTGTTGTATCACATTTTAATGCATCTTGAGAGAGTTTATCCATGATGAAGGTACCTAGGTATTTTGATGAGGTGGATAGCCACGATAAAATTTTCAACATCTTTCACATCTGATTCACTTACATTAGCATCACTCCGAACTGTCATTTACTAGAGCGAGAAAGAGAACGAAATGCAGCCGCACGAGACGGTCGCATTCCTGTTCTCTTTCTCGCTCTAGCAATGACATTTCTGAGTGATAGAAAAGGATAGAAGCATAGGACAGTGCGATGCGGTGCTGCCAGATGTAGCTCAACCCTAAAAACACCACAAACACTTGCTTCACAAAACTACACCAATTTTATTATAACACAACGTTCGTTCAGTCACAATTTTGTAATTATTGCAATAGAAATCTTGACTGACACCATCAAACCCCCAAAGCTCCTACCGCTGCGACTGTATGAACATTTTATAAACGTGACACTAATAAAATGTTAGCGTGCACTAACTTGAGTAGCGTGAGTATATCGTGGCGCGTGCCCTCGCCGTTGGGCAGTCGCGCGGCGGCGTCCCGGACCAGGGCCATGAAGCTGGCGTGCCTCGGCCGGTCGGCGGCCAGCAGCGAGCCCTGCGTGCCGCTCGATATGGACCGCCCGCAAGGACCCACCACGGCGCAGTACCTACGACCAATGTTAGCGTCGCACGGATTTTCATACAAGCTCTTTGAAAATATTAGAAACGAACTAACTTCAAGTTAGTTCCTTTCCATGCATAAGCAAGTGAGGCTAGTCTAAACAATCGTCAAGGGATTTTTCTAAAAACAATATTATAGTTGAGTAAGAGTAATTTTTAGCTTTAAATACAAACCACAAATCGCCAATAATTTCTTTATTGTTAGACTTTTCGAGAAATTCTCTGATAAGTTTTTAGAGTAGCCCGACTTGCTTATGCATGGCAAGTTTTGTTGGAATTCGGTTTGTTCGTTTCCAATATTTTCGCATTGACAGCTTGTATGAAAACCCGTGAACTCGGCCGAGAGAGGAATAGGGTTTTTTTATTCTTAACGGATCAGCTCTTGGCCTTCATCTCACCCGATGGTAGTGATGATAAAGCCGACGATGGAAGCGAGCTACACCCGCATTCCTCAATCAGAGCGGAACTGGCTATTTTAGCTCTAACTGCCGGAACATAACAATGCTGTTACCATTATGGTCATGGCAGCAGTAGTAGGTAAGATGGTGATAGCTGCTAGCTATGCGGACTTAGAAAAGCCATACCACCAACTAAACCGAGCAGAAATTTTCTGCCCCCACGGAAATCGAAACCCGGACTTCTAAATGTGAGGTTGGTGGTCTCGGCCCCTAGACCAGAGATGCAGTTGTAATATATGACTTCTTAACGCGAGAAAAAAAATAACTCGCTAACAAATAAGATCTAAAGCACAGGCCTTAGATCTTATTTGTAACATTACGGTATGCAATAAATGTTTGAGTTGGGAGTTTACGTTAGCGCGTGTGCGCATAATGTACAGACAGGCCACAGCACATCAAGTGTAACAGTGCAACTAGGAAAGCCACCAAGGTGGAAATCAAGCATACGGCCCACCTGATGGTAAGCGGTTACCGTAGGCTATGGACGCTTGTTACACCAGGGGTATCACTAACCATTATTTTACTACAAGGTAAAATTTTCTTTTTATCAGCCCGCCTGGCAGTAGTGGCGGTCAACTTAGCTTTTACATTTATTATGTATTGAGTCTGGTTTGTGGGTACTTCATAAATTAAAAAAGCTATAAGAGCTAATAAGCTTAAACTCAGATATGCCGACGCACTAGGTAACATATTCGTACGTAATGAAATGACTTGATCACCCATATTATAAATGACTTTCAGCAGTAAAATCATAAAAGTTTTAGCGTTTTTTTCTGATAAAGCATTTTCGTTCTCACAGAAAGGACTTATGATAGTATTTAATATTTGCTTTCTGAGTATTTAAGGTGCTGACAAATATTATTTCATAACAAGCAAACGATTCGGGATTTATCGGCGTCATTAGGCGTGTGATGGGGAGGTACACTGAATTATTTATTTTAAGAATTCTGAATACTTACCCGTGTTGAATATAGGTAAACGGTTTTGCGGCCGTTGAAAATCTTTGTCGTTCTTGTACTCGAAAATCGGTTATTTCAGCAGTTTTTGGGGCCCTCATTACCCACGATGTAGGATATCTAAATATAACAAGAAATAAACAAAATGAAAATTTTACTTTTCCGTAATTTATATCGCGAATCTAGTGTAACCTATATACATATGATAAAAATTCTAAGCCAGTTCGCTGTTTAGAATTGAAGGGAAAGATAGCTAGTGTAATTACTGGGTGTTGAAGGCATTTCATCTTGCCCTCAGGATGACAACGCGCCTGCAATACCAAGTTATTTTTTCCTTGTTAAAAACGACAGTAACCATTTACTACCAGGTGGGGCAATATTGTGACGTGCACATCGTGTGCAGCATGCACGCTAATTACATTGGCTAATTACAAGCCGCGCCGCTAAACAAATATTTTATCTGTACAGAACATATTATCACAGACTGGAGTAACATATATGTTATGATGCTTATTTACACTGAGTATGGCGGACCTAGTATTTATCACTGGCAACGCAAAGAGCAAGGGTAGCGACAGCTCAAAATGAGAGTTGTTCGTTATTGGTCATAGGCACCGCGCTCGCGCTGTTTCAAGTGTTTGATATAGGTAGTAACAGTTTTTTGTCCGAGAGGTGATCTCTTATGGGCTGTTTCTACAGTTTGGAGCATGCAACCAATATTTGATGGTAATTACCTGAATAGGGATGTTGACAAATTTTGGGACTGTTTCATGTAGTGTATAAGTACCTATTATAGCCCAAAATAGTTATCATATTTTTTTAATACGTCGAATGCTTAAGATATTTGTAATGTAACTGTTTGTTCCTATACCATAAATAAATAAAATACAAAAATGTTTTAAATATCAGGTACCTATCTTGAATGTACCGTTTCGAATTTCGCTCCAAAACGCCGACATATTTAAGTGACCGCTGACGTCATCTGTTACCAAACAATGATAGGTTGCTATGGTTATATAAATAGTTATCCTTTTGACAGCGTCTGATGCTAACAAGAAGTGACGTCATACTCTGAGATTGGTGTTCTACTTCTATGTCACATGACATGAGAGTGATTATAATTACATTTTGTTTACCATTTTGTTTACCACCACGCGTCAAAGGTATATTTTAATACACTCGATATCCCTATTCTGATCATTTTCCTTTAGTAATAATTTCAAGAAGATTTACCTTGGTGGTGGTGGTTCGGTAGAAGGAGGCCCAGGCGACACAGACCGAAGCCATCGCTCGCACAAGCGTCCTAATATTGAGTCACAGTCCCGACCGGCACCGATCCATTGGTACATCTATATTGTAATAACAGGGGGTATACTATAATTAATTAAAATAGTTGCTATTACTCTAAACGCGTGAAGTTCACTGATAAAATTTGTTTTACCGCTGAGCTCGCTGCGTTTGGAATATGTTACACTATAATAAAACACGGTGATAAGATCGCTAAGAATAATATAGAAAATGATACGATCACCGTACCATTATGATGTATAGTAGGCCCGATACTCCCGTCCCTCCGTGGCACTAAGTCCATTAGTTGAAATAGATGTTTTATTAAGTCTAGGTATAGTGTACCTAGTTCATAATTTGTGACGTCAGACGATCATTAAAATACCAAGCAGCCGTATTTTTTTGTACACCCGTAATCTATAAGAGCGTGTTTGCATTGAAGACATTCAAACACGCTCTTTAAGGTTTCCGTGTCTTTGCGGCAACCATTCTCTACCTACTAGTTTAAATGGCCTGGGGGTGTATTATGAACATTTATTAATAATTTTGCTACACAGATAGTGAACTGGATTAAACATTAGAAAAAGGTCACAATATAAAAAGGCTTATAAGTGACTGGAAATAAGTTCATAATACACCCCTGTGCGCGTTTAGTACTTTAAGTGACATAATTTTTACTGCAAATTGCTATTGATTTCATAACTATAGATGCCACATTAGAATAGGCCTCTTTGATCTTGTGCAAAAATAAAACGCATTAAGATTTCGCAGCACTAATACATCAAAACCAGTATACAGTAACAGTAAGTACTTACAATCATAAAAATATCGTCACAATAGTACATTACTTCAACGGCCCGCCAAAGAGGCATTGGCGGACGAACGTGTAAATGCTCACACATACGTAACGTAAGTCCATCAATGCCTAGTTGTGGCCAAGGCTTGTATAGTGCTTTTCTAAAATAATGCGCTAAAATTAAAACTAAATAGTACCTAGGCAGAACTTTTTATTTGAAAATACAGTTATTGAATGTACAGTTGTTGAAATTTAAAATGTTTTTCTTTTTCAATAAACGGCGTTCTATTTGGAAGCCAGTTCGAAATTTAATTAAATCGTTTGATAAATACCTCCTTGGTTCGGAGTAAAATATCGTTCCATTTTTAAATTACATGGCACATAGTAATTTATTTGGCCGCTAAAACACGACAGATATGGATTTTCATACAACTTTTGCCGGCCGCTGCTCCCATGTATTTGGCCAATACAGCAATTTCGATTAACCTCGAAGAAAGTTGTCAAAATATTTTTCAAATTTCCAACCATGTATGAAAAAAAAACTATTACTTCTTAGTCATAAAATAATACAAAACTAACTTGGGTCTCTGGCAGAAATTGTAGATATGGAACAAAGTCATCAGGGTGCGGTCCTCTCTCTCCAGCAAGAAAGTCTAGAGCAGACCCCAGCTCGGCGCACCAATCATCTGACACTAAAGATACGAAAACATTTATTTAATATATTTATTCCCATATGATTCTAGGATAAAATAAAAAAAATTACATTGCATTGATGATCAGAAATAATATAGATTTGAATGTAAGCAAAACTTTTTCAAACTAATTACTTCACACAGCAAATAAGACAATATATAAATGCTGATAGCGACCCGTCCACGACCGTGCCGCTTAATAAGACTATCTATATCTGACGGGATATTCTCGTGGTATAATAGGCCTATTACACCACGGCTAATGGGCCCCATTAGACGCTCGCCGCTAAGTCTGTAGTCGTGGCCAGGCCGTTAGAAAACTATAGGACAGGAAAAAAAAATGTGTTGCGCATAGAAATAGAAAAGATCAACTATAAAGATCAAGGATAGATTGAATCGGTGACTAAAAGGACCTTACTACCTTGCACAATAAAAACAGCTAAAAATATATTTAGCAAACTCCTCGACAAAGACACCCAGTGGACTAACTCTATCACACATAAATATGTAAAGGACAACGAGAGTGAAACTGGAAATGACTACAGACCCATAACACTGATGTCTAATTTATATATTTAAGACATAATATCAGTTTAAAAACTAGACAAAACTACTAACCCCAAAAAATATTGATAAGGCAAATGGAGAAAACATTGAATAATCCTAGAAAAATACTAGCAGGATGTTGAAAATATAGTTTACACCCTTACGTCTCCCAAGTCATGTTAGGCCATTAGTCCACGAAAGTGACGGATTAATCTATACTAATATTATAAAGCAGAAGAGTTTGTTCGGTTGAAGGCGATAATCTTAGGAAATACTGATTATAAAAGCTATATAACATTACGCTACGACCAATAGGAGCTGAGCATCAATGAAACATGTTTCAAAAACGGGGAAAAAATCTTTTCAGAGCTTTCGTAGCGTGTGCTGCGTAAACGGTTAAAATTAAGCAAAATCATGTATGCCGGAATTGTTCTCCTTTAAAAGTTCTAAAAAAATCCCGCGACAGCATTTGTCAATCTTCTAAAATAGATTAACTATAATCTTTTCTTGGTAAGCAAATTTGTTCTTAAATAATGCATGCACAATCATAAAGGGGGAGGGCGCGTAACATTTTTTTTTTTTACCAGAGCTTCACTATTAGTGATCATTTGCTCTAAAATAATGCATTAATTGCGAAGGTGTCGTTATAAACATGGTTTAAGTCCTTAACCAAATAAATACTCAAGTAAGATCATGTAGGTAACCGACGTACTACGCGAACGAAGTCGCGGGCACAGCTAATATAATATAACTAGGTAAAATTTCTAATAGTTTTTTTTTTAATTTTGCTAGGGCAAATTGAGAAAAAATTTAATAAAATCCAACCGAAATACTTTGTCAAGTTATACTGTCAAATTTTGTTCTTCAAGCAATTCATGTCACACATTCTGTCCAAAGTGGGTTTTTAATCTCACGGGAGTCTTACCCACTGAACAAATTAATTAAAGGGTTATAATAACAATTGTTTAGCAAATATAAGGTACCCTGAATAATAATATACACACGCACACACAATATGCACATATAGATTGCAATAAAATTTAGTATGAACTTTTACACTTACAATTATACCATGTATTAAGGGGCGCGATTGGAGACTTCATAACCGCCGTGCATCTCGCATGCAACTGTTGCTTCGACGCCCGATGAGCTGCCCGCGCTGGGAATAGAGCTCGAACCAGCGACAAGAAGTTTGCATAAGTGGTTTCTGTTAGGGATTCATCTACTTCAACCAAGTGCTCTTCTTCCACTGATGTGTCAACTGGGATCACTTCTCCAGAATCGTCTGCTAGCTCCACAGGTAATGCCATCATGTCTACAAATGATTAGAAGAAAACCCAGCTTACTAATTTTAAGTCAATTTTAAAAAATCTATTCTGTTATTTATAACTTCTGTTCCTTGTCTAGACTAATATTATAAATGGCAAAGTAACTCTGTCTGTCTGCTATGTTTTCATTATTTAAATAAAATATGGCAAGGAGATATATTAAATTCTGATAAAGGACATATAATAATAATAAAAGCACACTCACACCTATTATCCACCCCAAAGTAGATAAGCATCATTGTTGTGTTATGGATACTTGATAACGGGGAAATATTGATAAAAATATGTATATAAATATTAGAAATATATTAATTAAACATCCATGACTCGTGAACAAATAAATGCTCGTACTCATCATTCAAATATTTGCTCCTACAGGGATTCAAACTCATGACCCCTGACCGAGTAGCCCGTATAGTAAGGGGTATAGTACGGCAGAGATTGAACAACAGGTAACAAATCTCACTGATACCTTAACTAACTGCTTCAATTTAGCCTGTCCCCTCAGTTGCACTGCGAGACCAAACCAGGGCAGGAACCACTGGTGGGGACCTGAACTGGAGAGGTTGCGGGGAGCTGTCAGGAAAAGGTTAAATAGGGCAATGAACACCAACAACCAGTCAGACTGGGACGACTACAAAGCCATCAAAGCTAAGTACAAAAAACGTATTAGATACTGGAGATCCTCATCCTGGAGGAAGTTCAGCGAAGAGATAACCTCCAATCTACAGGCAAATCGGGTAAGGAAAATTCTATCAAAGCAGGGACCAATAGAACTGGGAACCCTGCGTAGGTCAGATGGCTCTCTTTCGAGCAGTAGGGAGGAGACAAATGACATCCTCTTGCAGACACACTTTCCCGACTGTCTAACTACTAACGATCAACCCATTTGGGATGACCAGACTGTAACACCAACTGATAACTGCTGGAGTCTCGCCCGTGAAATCGTGTCACCACAGAGAGTAAAATGGGCAATCAGTAGCTTTCTACCGTTCAAAACGGCCGGAGTTGACAACATCTTTCCGGCACTACTACAGTGGGGCGGCGACAATATCACTCAAATACTCACTTGGATACTTCAGGCTTGCCTGGCACACCGGTACACCCCCCAAGCATGGAGGGAGGTCAAGGTCATTTTCATTCCTAAGCCAGGTAAAACAGATTACACTAACCCTAAATCCTTTAGGCCTATAAGTCTCACATCTTTCATGCTGAAAACGCTAGAGAGGTTGTGCGACAACTATCTAAGGAACGGCGCGCTAAAAAGCAAACCCATCCATGGATGTCAACACGCCTACAGTGCAGGTAAATCAACTGAATCGGCACTTCATCAAGTCGTTGGCAAGATAGAGTCGGCGATTCAAGGTAAACTAATATGCCTAGGCTCTTTCATTGATATCGAAGGAGCCTTTGACAAGACAAACTTCTCCAGCATAGAGACTGCGTTGAAGGGCCATAGTGTCCCTAGCACCCTAGTCGCCTGGATAGTTAACATGCTACGCAACAGGTTTGTTAAGATAGAAGGTAACGGAGGACGGGGTGCCTTTGTGGCAAGGGGCTGCCCCCAGGGAGGGGTCCTGTCCCCCCTACTCTGGAATCTAGTGGTAAATGAGCTCATCACGGACCTGAACGCAAGGCATTTCTACACTGTAGGCTATGCTGACGACATCACCATACTCACTCTGGGCCGCCGAGCGGACGTTGTCTGCGACACCATGCAGGCCGCACTGAGAATAGTGGAAAACTGGTGTGGTAAGCACGATCTCTCAGTAAATCCTACAAAAACGGAACTGGTAATGTTTACCAATAAACGCAACGTGGGTAACTACCACCTCCCTCGGATGCTTGGCACGACACTCACACTGTCCAAGGAGGTAAAGTATCTCGGAGTGATTCTGGACAGCAAGCTGAGTTGGAACAGCCACATTGAACAGAAAATAAAAACGGCAAGCGTCGTCTTATGGCAGTGCCGTAAGATGGTAGGCAAACGCTGGGGACTTGCCCCTAAGATATTCAAGTGGCTCTACACAGTGGTCATCAGACCAATGGTAATAATGTCATCATTCAAACTGATTTAGATAATATCTCAGTATCAGAATCATCGGTAGAGGAACCTAAAGATTGTTCGAGCAAGCTTATCATGCATAAAAACTCCTTAAAAATTATCACACTTAATATCAGAAGTATATATCGTAATTTTGATTGTTTCCTGGTTTTTCTCAAGGGGCTTGATATCGATTGTGACATAATAGTCCTAACAGAATGTTGGATATCAAAAGACAAACCTCCTCCTAACTTGGACAATTACAACTTATATCATTCCTCCCTCTGTTTCAACCAGAATGATGGAGTGGTTATGTACGTACACAAGGATATTATACATACAGTAGAGGAACCAACTTTCTGCGACGCTAACTGCTTGCTTCTAAAAACAGCTGATACCGCCATTCTTGGTATATATAGATCGCCATCCCAGAGACAAATTGATGGTTTTCTTAGCTCATTAGAAACTAATTTAAAATCCATCAGAACTTTCAATACCATAGCCGTTCTAGGCGACCTCAACATCGACATAAAGCCTCGTAATGACGATCCTAAAAGTCACCCCTACCTAAATCTCCTAGCCGAAAACGGCCTTCTGCCGGCTCATGACCTACCTACGCGGAAATCAAATTGCCTGGATCATGTTAATCTTAAAACTAATCAAAAAGCCCAAGTCCTTGTAATTAAAACGCACATAACTGATCACCTCCCTGTCTTATTGAATCTCGTCCGCACAAAGAAAAGAGACAATGCAGTAGTATTCAAAAAAGTAACTAATTTTGACAAAGCTGTAGAGGAGTTCGTTAACGCAGACCTAACTGGCATTCTCGAGATCAGCGATCCAAACATGGCTACAGACACGCTAGTAAATATTATACAAAAAGCTATATCTTCCAATACAATAATTCATAAAGTTGCTAACAGAAAATACCTTTTAAAACCATGGCTTACAAAAGGACTACTAAGATGTATTACCCATCGAGACGCCCTCCATAAGCAAGTAAATGCATCACCTGAAAATGAAATTATTTCGACCAGTTATCGCAGATATCGAAACTACTGTAACAACCTAATCAAAAAGGTGAAAGAAGAATACGAAAGCTCTGCAATAAATCATTGTAAAAACCCTAAGGACACATGGAAAATGATAAGAAAATTCACGAACACTACGGTAACAAAAAACCCAGCGGAAAAACTTTTGAAACTTAACCATAACGGAGAATTATCTTCTGTCAACCTAATAAACGAATATTTTGTTGGCATTGGCCAAAAACTAGCTGAGGATATAATAAAAAATAACCAAGCGCAAACAGATTGTGAAATCACAGGCTCGACTTCAGTAAAATCTATTGTAATTCTGGAAACAGACGAGCAGGAGATAGGGTCACTGATAGTTGATCTAAAAAATGATTCAGCCATGGGTTGGGATGGAATTCCAGTTGTTTTCCTGAAACGAGTCAAAGAGACCATATGTCCAATTTTGAAACACATATTTAATCTGTCGTTAAATAATGGTATCTTTCCTGACAGTTTCAAACGTTCATTAATACACCCTATACATAAAGGTGGGGATGGAGACTGTGTCGAGAACTACCGCCCAATTTCTGTGCTGACGGTCATGTCTAAGCTCCTGGAAAGGCTTATTAACAAACGACTAATGTCTTATCTAACGGAAAATAAGTTTATCTCTAACTCGCAATTCGGATTCCAGCCAAAAAAATCAACAGAAGACGCAATAGCAGAGCTCACTAATGATATAGCAGATAATCTAGACAAAGGCCGTAGATGTATAGGTGTTTTTCTAGACCTTGCAAAAGCATTCGACACCGTCTCCATTAACATATTAGTAAAAAAGCTGGAAAAGATTGGTATCCGCGGAATTCCTCTAAAACTGTTCGAAAACTTCCTAACTAACAGATACCAATCTATTAAAATAGGTGATCACATTAGTCATCCCCTCCCTGTTACCTGTGGCGTCCCACAAGGAAGTGTTCTAGGCCCGAGTCTTTTTCTGATTTACATAAATGAGCTCTGTCAACTTGCACCATATAATGGCAAAATAATTTCATACGCCGATGACACAGCTCTTATATTTCGGGGAAGGACTTGGGCAGAGACAACCTCGAATACTGAACAAGGACTACTGCAAGCCTCATCCTGGTTCAAGAAAAACCTTCTCACTCTTAACACAAATAAATCAAAATTTATAGCCTTCTCCATTAATAGATCAACCCAACCTACACCAAACGAGATTACCCTAAAACTCCACACATGCTCTACTCCAACCCTAACAACATGCTCATGCTCCCCACTACAAAGAGTGAAGGCAATAAGGTATCTCGGTGTCCAATTAGACGAAACGCTGTCCTGGAACGCACAGGTCGATCTTCTGTCAGCTCGTGTAAGGAAACTAATCTGGATATTCAAGAAACTCCGTAACATCCTTAAACCATCTCTATTAAAAACTATTTACTACGCCCTTGCTCAATCAGTTTTGATCTACTGTATTCCAGTCTGGGGTGGGGCATGCAAGACTAGATTAATTGAATTGGAACGTGCTCAGCGATCATTGCTAAAGGTAATGCTCAGGAAACCTTTCCGTTATTCCACACAACAGCTATACCAAGATGCGAAAGTCATGACAGTAAGACAGCTGTTTATCATGCAGATAACAATACGGCAGCATAAAAAATTGAGTTACAGCCCTCTAATCCAAACCAATTGTCGTAGGCCGAAAAGAAAAATTTGTCAGGCGAGTAGTCACAAGACTGCCTTCTTCCGACGCCAAACCGTCTTCCTTTCGAGTCACCTTTACAATAAACTTAACGCGAGCCTTGATATTTATCCTAAAATATTATTCGATTGCAAGATCTCCCTAAAGAACTACCTACTGAAACTGAACTACCATGAGACGGAATCCCTGCTAAAATAAATGAAATAATCACGTATATATGTATAAACACACACACACACACTCAATCACACACACACACACACTGATAGTAGAAGCGTCCTACAGGCTTTGTGCAGCCCAAAGCTGTCTTCCAGTCTAATATACGAATGTCACCTGGCACTGAACGAGGTAGGCAATCAGAACTTGATCACCCTACAGTGGATCAAAGGGCACAGCGGGTCTCGTGGAAACGACGCCGCTGATGAACTCGCAAGAAGAGGATCTGATAAGAAACCGGTTGGCCCGGAGCCAATCATACCTCTTCCCTCTAGCTGGTTTAAAGGTATAGTATGCGAACATACACACAACCTTCACATGAACTGGAACAGTCTGGAGGACTGTAGACAGGCAAAACTTGCACTACCCCAAGTTGACCCCCGGCTCTCCCAGACTCTCATTCAGTTTAGCAGATCACGCTTACGCCTCATTACGGGCGCGTTGACTGGTCATAGCAATTTTAACAGACACCTCTTTAACTTAGGTATCACGGACAGTCCTCTATGCAGAGCATGCATGGAGACAGAAGAAACAGCCGCTCACGTTCTGCTGGAATGCAGAGGTGTGGCTAACTACCGGGCGAACTACCTGGGCAACCCGGGTAGCCTTCGGGAGGTGCTCGGCAACGTTAAGGCGCTGGGTGACTTCCTGGAGGAGCTGGGATGGCTCGAGTAACCCAGCTCACCATCCTCCGACGCAAAACAGGCGCAACTGACGTCGATTTGCGGAAACCGCCCGCACGACGAAGAAGAAGAAGAAGAAGAAGGGGTATGGACCGCTCAATCAGATGGTCGTCTACCTTTTGGAGTGATAACCGATATCGACGCTAGCAGATCTGCAGTCTGCCAATAGTATAAAGTTATAATATATTCTTTCTTGCACCATAAACATTAGTAAATTTTTAAATTTATAATTTTAAATTTTAGAAAATATCTGTTATAAATAAGATTAATCTTATACAATAGCTTTAGTAATAACTCAGATGGGTAAGAATAAATATAATAATATTATGTTGTCTAAAGATAGTGGTTTATTTTGTTTCCATTTAAAACAAAAATTTTAATAACTATCTCCATTTTGCTTTGGAAAGCAAGCTAAGCCATTGATCCTTAATCTTCACCAGTCAAACCATATAGGTGCAGTGTGGTTGATTACCCAAGCAAATAGGTTGTTTCTCCTATATAGAAGTGGAATTTGTATAGGCTGTTGAAGTTTATGGAAAACCATAATAATTTACTAAATTTGTAACCACATAGAGATACATACCTATACCATCTAAGTCTTCCAACTTGATTGGTACTGGCTGGATTACTCTTGCATTCTGAATTGGAATAGTAGGATCTGGAGGCTCTTGCTTTATTATGTTCTCCAATTTATTATCACCATAATTGATACTGAAAATAATAAAAATATTAAGCCACTATGTTAATTCATAAATATTCAAGTATGTTATTTCCATAAATAAATACAAACTTTGGAACAGGATGCTTTATATCAACTTCTTGTTTAATTTCAACATGCTCAGAATTTTTGGAATGTCTAGGGCTAGCACCAGGGTCTACAAATGATGAACTTTCAGAGTCAGACTCTTCCTGTTCACATTTAATTTTTATATAAGGCAATAGGGGCTTGGTCTCAACAGACTCATGTTTATCCTGCTGATCCTTGCTCTTTTTCACTGCTGTCTTTGGTTCATGAGACTTGCCTTTCTGCGCCCCTTCTTTTTTAGGGCCCCTCTTTAGTTTTTGTATTGATGCTTCAGACTTTTGACTGCCAAACATTAGCTTCTTGGTACTACCATTTACAAAAGCAACTCTTTGCTTAACATCATCTAATGTTATGCCTATTGTGTTCAATTCTGGATGATTCTGAAAGTCAACAATCTTTACATTTTTGAAATGGTCATTTTTGTTAAAAAAGAATCATTTGTTCGTTCTTAAAAAAAATATCTAAACTAGAAAAATTTCACATTCTAAGGCGGGGATCTAACCTGATCGAATATTGTTAAAATAAAGTTAGGAATAATTGTTCCTTACTTTCGGTTTACGTTATTAGAGATATAGATGTGATATATATAAACTAGAGGTACAAACAACTAAAACAGTAAGTACTTAAAAGAAAATGTATTTAATGAATAGGGCCCAAAAATATACAATAAAATTCCTCTTGTCTATAGATCCTAAAGTAAATATTTTTATGAAAAAAAGTGAAAAAAACTCCTTAATTCAAATGTTATTATAACATTTTATACTTAAATCAAGTAATTTCAATTAACTATTGCAACATTTTTTTGATTGCTAGTTTACATGTTTGTGTTGATATTGGCCTAATTTGAATATTTGATTATGAACTGTTTCAACATGCTTGCTTGATTTATTTATTTTGGGCCAGGCTTAATGGGCAATAATAGCTACATTTTCATTCATGTTCCTCATCTCATAATATGGATACAAAAAGTACAAGTGTTTTCACATTTAGAACTAATATTTAAACCAGCAAATATAATCATTGTCATTGCAAAATAAAATATTAAATAATGTAAAATATTAAAAATAATAAATAAATAAAAATAAAATAGAAATAATTACTTCTCTATACTGTCTCCTTTGTCTGTGAGCTGATAAGATGTTCTTTAGACATTCCATTGATGTAGGATGAGAGCCATCAGAGCCCCCTAAAGTCCCAGATACATTGCCATCTATATTCTGGAAAGTGTTATAAATTTAGATTTTATAACTCACATTAAACAATTCAGAGTTGAAATTTAAAGAAAATAACCTCTACTTTCGGACACCAAAGTTGACTGGTATTTTTGAACTAATTATGATTTTTTATAAAATCTTTTTATCAGGATAAACAGACAAGCCCTTAGACATTAGACTTAAACTCACAAGCCCAATATTTACTTGTTTCCTCTTTCTTGAAGATTGTTCAGGTGGACCTTCAGGATAATTTTCATCCTCTGACTCTTCTCCACCGACTTCACCTCGAATTGCTGCTAATTCTTCAAAATACCTTTGTTTGGCACGCTGATAAAGTGGCTTATAATTGTTTTTGGCTGATGGCTTTGGAGGCATTAGTGGAAGACGTGGGACTGAGCCAGGAGGAGCAGCCTTAGCTGCAGCTAACAACCGTTCACGAGATAAAAGCACTTCCGGTAACAGCCTAGCATAATAAGACTTTATCTGAAATTATAAACATAAAAGCAATGTATAACTTAAATTAAAAACAGCAAATTTTGTACTGATATCATTAAAAAATACCTTATGTCGTTGTTGTTTAGCTCTAGCTTTCATTAAAAATTTTCGCATTTTCGCTATATCTGGCCTATAATTACCTTGCCTCAAGTTATTATAAAAAATACTTAAAGGTGAAGAGAACTGAAAAGGTTCATGGTTAAATAACATTTTTATAGTCTTTTCTTTTTCTTCATCTTCATTATCTGTGAACTTTGGCAAGTAATTCATCAACTGCTCTTTATGCTTATCTTCTAATGATTCCCAGGTTTTTATAGACATAAACTCTTTAAAAACTGAATAGTCCTCACAGAGCTCTTGAGGTAGTTCTAGAGTATGACCCAAAATACGAACTGTTTCCATGATTTCATCGTCGCCGTCCGAACTTCCACTGGAAGTATCTGATGAACTGCTACTCTCTCCACTATAACTCTGTTCACTCTCCATCTTTTCTTCCATTGAGTTAAACACTTCAATTGAGTAGCCCCAAGGATTTTCACTGCTTCCAACAAAGCTTCTCTAAAGCTACATTGAGTTTTCGCGTTGTTATGTTCAAGTTGTTTACGAAAAACTGAAGCAAGAGTACAACAAAACCGAAGAAAGGATGATGAAGAATTTTAATCAGCCGTCAAGTCTTGTCTAAAATAATATAGAACGCACACGCCAAAGCACACCGTTTCATACATACTATGCGCCAGAACGGCACATTACGATGAGAAAATAGCTTGACAATCACGAATAGCGACATTTTGACCGCTCGGGTAGGTATGAAGAAATTAAAATAAAATAAAAATTGTCTATGGATTACTCTTTAGCCTATTATTTTTTCATTCCACTTGATTATTTAATTTTAGATTGTTTAAGTCAGTATTAATAAAATGAAGCGTATGTGATTGATTTATCGGCACTTTTCGACATAAAGACAGAGCATTTTTCCAACTATATCATAAACTATAGTAGAGGGCTGTGACGACAATACGAACGACACTAAAACATGGGTTAAACCAAAGAGTAGTGGGGTGGGTTAAAACTAGTTGATTCATACAAAAGTTTTGCAAGTTTCAAATACATCATTCATTTGATAATTTTATTACATTTCTATGAAATGAACTAAAATTGCCTGCATTATTTCATGCAAATGTCTTGAAATTATCAAATGAATATAATGTATTTGAAACTTATAGTATATCCCATGTTTTAAAATTTTGTCATATTGTATGTGAAGTTATTTCAACATCGCAATTTTAAACGTTTACTCATTTCTATTTCAATATGGTGTATTTCTTCAAGTTATAAAAGAATGTAATGTAACATTCTTAAAAACGTGACAGTTGAACACAAAGCTGATGAAGACGTTTTCTAGCAGGACTGTTGATTTAATATATTCAAAGTACTCTGTGTATAATATTTATCGAAAATATCGATAATATTATTTAGCAATATCGATATTCATTATTACTAATACTTTTAAATATATAAATATCGATATTTTCTAAAAATTTTTTTTTCTCGCTAATTATTTCAACTACAACATCATCGTAAACTTAATATACAATACTTTATTTACACTATAATATGTTTTTCCTCTTTTAGTTTATTTATTTGCATAATATCCTAAAACTAATTGTAATTTTGTATAAAAAATACTATATTCAGGATAGCTAGTATCTACTTTACCCACCCAATTCAATTTCTTCTTTGATGGCTTTCTGCTATAATTTAGCCAATATCAAGTTTCTGCGTATCTTTGTTATACAGAGTGGTGCTGTCAATGCGACAATAAATTAAAACATGGGCTATCATAGAAATGGTTTGCCACTTTAAAAAACATCTTATTCATTTGATTTGATAATTTTATGACATTTGTATGGCCAACTATTTAGTTGAACGACTTAGTTGGATATAATGTGCGGGCTATCATAAGATTGTATGCCTATTAGACATTCTGCGATTTAGTTGGCCAACTTGAAATTGTATATGTGCGGTGTCTCTAAAAATACTAAAATTCTATGCATTTTCTATTTGGTGATATTGCTGTGAGGGCGATAGCCGTAGCCAAAGACGCTACCGTAGCTAGCAAATTTTTTTGGTTCATTCTTCCTGTAATGGGAAGGCAAAGGAAACTACAGCCATGTCTCCAGTATTTCTTTATTTATTCGTTTATTCCATTGAAATCCTGGTGTAACACATTTCAATGCATATTGGGAGAATTTGACGCAAAATCTACGAACAGTCTCTATATATGATGCTATTTCTTGAGGTGGTAGTTAACCACGAAAAAGTTCTTATCATTTTTCACACCATAAGGCCTAGACAAGATGCCATTTGACAATAGCTATCGCTATCGCTAAATGAAAAATGTATGAAATTTGACATTTTAAATCGAAACTCAATCGAGGGCTTATGTCAAATCCCATACATTTTCCTATTAATGATAGCAAATCGAACCAAAAAAAGGGTATGTTGTATATAGGACGGCTTAAAGCCGGATTTACATTTATTATTTACATTAATCTATCGTATCTGAAAACACGCCACGTCACGACAGGTCACGTCACGACAGATTAATGTAAACCTAACCATAGTAATGAAACATGAAACCAATTCTGTTCTGACGCGTCATGTCAGAAGGCGTCAGATAAATGTATATCCGGCTTAATTCTATTTTTAAAAGTTTATGTTCAGAATTAGGTCAATTCTCCCATACTCCCAATCAATTGAACTCTACGGCGATGCTCGAGATCTTGGAGTTTAGCCTTTGCTAATACTGGGTTGTTAATAAGTTGTATATATCGCTTCTCCACAGAGTCCAATGCTGCTAGCTGATATTTGGAAGAACCGTCCCATAGGTGACAGCAGTATTCCATACACGATCGAACTTGCGCTTTATAAAGTAACAGCAGCTGTTCAGATGTGAAATACCGCCTCACTTTAGAGAGGATGCCGAGCTTTTTTGCAGCAGTACTTGCTATGGACTCTATGTACTCGCCGAAATTCATGCTGGACGACATCTCCATGCCAAGAAGATGCAAGCGGTCGGTCACCGGAATGGATACACCCCCGAAAGTCGGAGTCAGATGGAAAGGACTCCGTTTAGTGGAAAACAAACACGCCTGAGTTTTGGTCGCATTGAATTGCACATGATTGGCATCGCCCCAGTCAGAGACCGCCTGTAAATTCATAATTCATAATAACTTTATTTGTGGCACATAGGTAGATACAATTATATAGATGTATAAATTTTTACAAGTTCGAGACTATGGCCTGCCTGTAGGCATACAAATATTTAACATAATAAATTAATTACGATACATTAATAACAATGTCATTACAATATTTTACATGTCAACAAATAAAATAAAAGTGGAATCAAAAATAAATATAATTTTACAAATAATTAGGGATTTAAAATTGTAATTCTATTAAAAATAAAAAAATAGAAAATAAAACTAGCGGCGCACAGACTTGTCATTAATAAATTCAGCGACCGAGTTGTAAGCCCTGTCCAGCAACAAACGTGATAACTGATTTTTAAATAAATGTATTGGTAGCTGTTTCAGGCTGTCAGGTAATCGATTATATATTTTAATAGCCATAGCAAGAACACCTTTCTGATACAGCATAGTTTTTGAAGGGTGTATGTAAAGCTTCGTTTTATTTCTTAAGTTTATTTTATTTATAGTCTCTGCGGCTACAAATAAATGAGGATTGATTTTAACGAATAAAGCTAATTCCAATATATATAGACATGGAAGTGTCAGAATTTTTATAGATTTGAAGTATTCTTTACAGGAGTCAATTGTTTGTATGCTGCTTAAGGCACGAATACATCGCTTTTGTGACCTAAATACCATTTCTCGATTTGTGGAATTACCCCAAAATATAACTCCATACCGCAAAATGGAGTCAACAAATCCATAGTATGCCGTACGAGCTGTATTTAAACTTGATATACGTTTGGTTTGTTTGAGTGCATATACAAAGTTATTAATTTTCTTACAGAGCTGCTCTGTGTGACATTTCCAATAAGTGCACTATCTATATATAACCCTAGGAATTTGATTTCATTTACTGATTCAATGTCAATACCCATATAATTTACTTTAATGTCAATTTGATTATTTTTTTGTCGAAAATGCATGATTTTGGTTTTATTTACATTTAATATTAGATTGTTACTACTTAGCCATTTAATTACAGTTTTAATAGTGTCATTTACTTCTTTTTCATACGTCAACTTATTATCACATTTTATTACTATGGTACTGTCGTCAGCAAAAAGTACCATAGGGTGTTGTATACTTTTTGGCAAGTCATTAATATAAAGTAGGAACAATACTAAACTGAAATTCAAGCGTCCAATCATGGCCTCTCGACAAGACCGAACATTTTCACTGGTGGCCCTTGCATTGCTGAGGCATCTGTCCGCAACGGTGCTATCATCCGCATACCCAAAGGTTCCGGGCGCAAGCAGATCATTGATATCTAACACAAACAGATTTGCAGACAGGACCGATCCTTGGGGAACTCCGGCATTAATGACTTGGTGATCGGACGAGTGTCCCTCCATTACAACTCGCATCGACCGGTCCCTGAGAAAATCAGAAATCCAGTTGCAAAGACCATCAGATATTCCGAAGGAAGGAAGCTTACTTAATAGGCTGTCATGCCAGACCCTGTCAAAAGCCTTGGAGATGTCGAGAGAGACCGCAATAGCTTCACCATGACTTTCAATGGCCTCACTCCAAAGGTGTGTAGCATACACAAGAAGTCGATCGACCACGTCGGAATCCATATTGACGCTCACTGAGGAGATCATTATCTTCGAGGTATGCCAGAAGCCGAGCATTCAGTACACACTCCATAATTTTACAGAGTATGGACGTGACCGAAATAAGCCAAGATTTCGGAACTTGTCCAGTCCCAAGTGAGAGGCGATACAGGCGCGTTAGAACAGGTGACAATTCTGGTGCACAGTTACGCAGGACCACTGCTGGAATACCATCTGGTCCACATGACTTATTCACATCAAGACCACGTAAGATTTTGAGTACCTCTTTTTGGTAAATGCAGACATCACCCATGGAAATGCCAGAAAGAGGTATCGTTGGTGTTGGTTTATTTGCGTTAGTGAGACGTGAATTTTCCGCAAAAAGAGTGGCAAACAAGTTTGCTTTCTCTGTGGCAGTGTGAGCAATTGACCCGTCAGGCTTCAGCAACGGTGGTATAGAAGGGCGATTGAAGTTCACCTCAACTGCCTTGGCAAGTGACAGTTATAATCTCAGTCTATCTGATATATCTATATATGACTATAAGAACATTTGTCTCCTTCTATCTGAAGGAGACAAATGTTCTTATAGTCACATAACGCTAGGGAATGGTTAGTGAAAACGGACATTACTGTGCCTTATTTCACTCTGATTATTTGATGGTGTATAGGCCCTTTATTTGAAGGGGGGGGGGGGGGGGCAGGGAAACGAGCTCTATAGTACCACAGATACTAAAATACCAAAAACAAGAAGGCGGCGGAGAGGTGTTTGTCGAAGATTTGACTTTTTGACGTAAATTATTCGTGTAGTAAATATGGCTGACGAACTCAATGTTGACAGTCTAATTCACAGGCTTTTAGAAGGTAAAACTTTATTTGTTCCTTATCATAATATACGTACTAGTTCTGTAACTCTCGTACAATGTG
Source organism: Nymphula nitidulata (assembly GCA_947347705.1). NCBI lineage: Eukaryota > Metazoa > Arthropoda > Insecta > Lepidoptera > Crambidae > Nymphula > Nymphula nitidulata. The sequence continues at coordinate 10,779,156 of OX374631.1, forward strand.
ATAAATAATTGGTCCATGCTCATTACATTCTTAGTTGCGTAATTATCATCGAGTATGTAGATGTACAGAAACGTCAAACTCATAAATAAATCGATTATCCTCAATTCTTATCTGATTTTCCATTTGTTAGAGCTCCTAACAGATTTTAAGGGTGTCTATTTTCGTCATCTTACTACACTAAATGAGAATGTAACAGCAAGCAGAGTAATAGAAATGAAGAAATTATATTATGCTGCAGCTTGAAATACTTTGGTTCTATTGTTCTGCTTTATGCACATTAAACTTGATTTAAATATGTTTATTTTACTTTATTACGCTGCTTATTGATGGGTTACAACAGTCTACAGACTGCAACAGGAAACAGCAAGGCGAAAGGGGAAATTGAAAGACATCTTTTCAGGAGAATGTATGGTTATATCCAGAATTCTTGTGGAAGTATTCAGCTAGAATGTTTATTTTATTACTCCTTTAGTGATCAATCCTGACAAATATTGTTCCACTCCTATTTATGTTTATCTGAAATGCATTCCTGTTCAACAGTATACCTATCCTAGTGCTAAATCTAAATTTGAAATTTGTATAATTGCTGGGTACAGCTGTTGTAAAACACAAATACAAAATGAAATAATGTAATAGTGAAATGGAAAATCACATCACAAACTATAGGTACCACAAACAATAAAGTAAATTACTTTCTAAAAGATATGATTGAAATGAAAAATCTTAATTGTCACTAAATAATATTTTCTAGCATGATTTACAGGAATGTTATGAATTAGAATGAATACCCATTCTTCATCTCTCTATTCTAATGTTGTTTCATTGAAATGAGAAGAAGTCAGAATGATCTACTGAATTTTTAATGCTTTGCTGCTAATATAAGCTATAGCATGTCATAATCAAGTTAATCATTAGTGTATCAGTAAATTGTGTATGTAATGTGTACAAGTGGTTTGTCCTTTTGAAATGTATTTGTGTTCTTTATTTAATCATTGCCTGTGAGTCATGTGAAATCATTACTGTCACTGTTTGTATATTTACAATTAATGCTGATAAAACAAGCTTGTCAATTGAAGTTATTTAACCTTTGGTTTGTTTTATATAAGTAAAAAGAGACTCAACTTAGTTTTATGACATGAATGTATTACCCTGATGAGATCTCAAATTGTTTATCAGTTTATTGCATGTGGGGTGCCTATTGATTTCCAGACAAGCTGTGTTGATTAATGCTAGACATAACTCGGGAGCCTAATTTTTGTTCTATTATTGTTTTTCATTTATATTGGCCCTTATTCTGGTGAACTCATGCTAAGTCTAAATTTAAGTTCAGTGCATTTCTTTCCATCAAAAGGATAGCTGTCATATAATTTGACATATAGAAATGTGCGTTCAATTTTCGGCCTTATTGAACGTGATAAAATGCCGTGTTTAGGAGGCACCTCCGTACATGCCGTCTAAAATTGTCTATGGTTTTTATGAAATCTATCTAAATTTAAGTGACAGCTCTAAACAGATTCTTGCTATCTTTTTTCTATTACTTATTGCGAGAAAGAGATACTGTACTTCAATTTAGAATTAAAGTGTGTTCCCAGAATTAGGCCCATTGAGAATAATGTGGTAGTTTTGAAGTGCAATAGTCATCTTTCTTTTGGCTTAGATTAATTCACAAACTTGACTTGTTGAATTGATGCCTATTGCAAACATATTAGACATATCATCTAGTAAAATGTGCATAATGTCAACAAGTTCATAAAATGAAATTGTTTTAGTTCGAGGATGCAGACCCGGGAAGACAGTGCAGATGTCAGAGTCAGAGGTGCGAGGACTTTGCACCAAGTCCAGGGAAATTTTTCTACAACAGCCAATACTACTGGAGTTAGAGGCACCACTCAAAATTTGTGGTAAATTTTACTTTTCATCCTATTCCTAGGAATCAAAAACCAATTATCTCTAGGTCTATATAGTATACTAATAATTACAAAATTAAAAATTTTAATTAACCCCCGGCGTCATTAATCATCTATTTAACACCATCTCATTAAGACTATTCATAAGAGACCAAACATGCTATATCTGCTGTAAGTTTCTGAAGAATTAACCATTTCGCAGACTTTTTGATGGTTGCCCAAAGTTAGTATGTCATGGGAATGTCACTGAAGTGACAGTACACCAAATTTGAAATCAATCAGATCTGTAAAAGTTAATAAATTCCTATTATCATGTAAACAATGAGCTGATAGTCATCAAACGCCTGAACTGATCTTCATAAATTATAGCTAAGAACCATCCTAGTCACATCAGCTTTCAAAGAAAAAAAAACTGAATCAAAATCGGTCCATTCGTTTAGGTGCTATGATGCCACAGACAGACACACAGATACACAGACAGACACGTCAAACTTATAACACCCCTCTTTTTTCATCGGGGGTTAAAAAGGAGGTAAATAATATATGCATGACAATTTTCAACTGTCTATTTTCTTTTTATTTGCTTTGTTTCGTGATACAAAACAATAATTTATATATTATAATATTCTGCTATACTGCAGTACAGGCAAATAGTCATCATGCCGCCTATGTCACTTTGGTGTTTTCTTGATTTATATGTCACCCGCCATATCGCCATATTGAATATTAGTGAAATCAATCAATAATTTTGAATTTTGTACAATTTATCTGTTAATGAAAACGAATTATTAGTATTTTTACCAGATTCAGGAAATTTTTCCTGATTTTTTGAGATAGTGTACCTATGCAGTCATCCACAGTCTTGCATAATAATAATTAATGTTCTGCATATTTGGTTATTATTTAATTATTCATGATCAGATATACTGTATCTTGTTGGCTATCACCATTTGAGTACGTATCTCAAAAATCCCTTTCAAATGGCAATTGTTATTTTAATAGGCCGCCATCATTCACATCGCTCCATTCCTCTTTTAGTCATAGACCCCACCTCCACATAATTATAATAAGTTAGTTATTTTTTATTTGACTACGAAAATGTTCACTAGAAATAATTTATATGGCAAAACAACATTTGCCGGGTCAGCTAGTCTAAGATATAAAAATCTTGTGTGTGTTTGTTATCCTCTGAAACGACTTGACAAATTTACATGAATTTTTTTTGTGTATATTTAGTAGCTCTGAGAATAGGTCGTAAGCTATTATTTAATCTCCTAGGTGATACGGATGGCTCTCTCTACAATTTTTATTTGTATTTTTTGGACATTTTTTTTTTTTAATTTTTTATTAATAATAAAAAATATTTGGCATCAAAGAATACTTATAACCTTAAATTCTACCACCAGCTTCCATTCTTAATAGCGAGCGGTCAGCTGGTACTTAATATAAATTTGGTCAACATTAATTTTGCTAAATAATAATGAACTTATCCCACCTTCCCCCTTCCTACTCAGGAGCACGCGTGCCGGTCTTCGGAGCAATTCACTGTCTCCACCTCAACATCACGTACAAAGTAATTTAGTACCTCGTTTCTTTGTCGTACTTCCAGAACTTGGAATTCTTTTCCAGCACATGTGTTCCCTCCTTCCTATATCATGGGTTCCTTCAAAAGAGGCGTAAAAAGGCACCTTTTGGGCCGGCAAGGTGGAGACGGCTAGAGCAGTATCTAAACTGCACTAGCGCACTATTACTGGAGCAGTAAGAAGAGTCTACATGCCAAGACGGCATGTAGACGCTTCTTACTGCTCCACATCAGGTGGTGTGCTTTGTATTAAAAAATGATGTCAAATAATAATAAGCAAAATGAATATTCGGATAAAGAAATATCAATTGAAAATGATATCCAATAACATTAAGCCAAATTAATGTTTATACCAAAAAACTACTGGTATAGCCTTTCTTACTTTGTAAAGACTTTTTTTCGTTATTTATCAAGGCTGTATAAAGACTCTTGGCCGCATATGACAATTTAAAATCCAGTGTGACTGGTATGTGTGACTCGACTGGTAAAATATTAACAAAATAATCAAAAATACCTTTTTTTATACGGTGGTAATCAAGCATATGGTAAGCAGTCACCTTAGCCTATTAACACTAAACACCAGGGGTATCACTTGCGCGTTATCGACCCTGTAAAAAGTATGTGTTTTTTGAAGAACCCCATGCTGCACTCATTAGAGAAAACCACGGCAGGGAGCTCATTCCTCATACCTCTGCAGTAAAATGAATTCTTAATTATTCATATTTAAAATTTCAGGTGATATTCATGGCCAGTACACAGATTTATTACGTCTGTTTGAATATGGCGGTTTTCCACCTGAAGCTAACTATCTATTCCTGGGTGACTATGTGGATCGTGGCAAGCAATCACTTGAAACTATATGTCTTCTGCTTGCTTATAAGATCAAATATCCTGAAAATTTCTTTCTTCTCCGAGGCAATCATGAATGTGCCAGTATAAACCGTATTTATGGTAATTATAATTTAATTGGTTTAAATAATTCTATTATATTGATTTTATGCAACAATTCGGAGCAGACCAACAGGGGCAGACCTTCACCTTACCCAAAGTCTACAGCCAATTGACACTACTTAATCTGTCTTGTATTTTGCAACAAGATTATAAATGTAAAACTCTGTGTGAAATAGTATTGCGGATGTCCATGGGATATGGTACTGCTTACTTTGTAAAGCATTACTTAGTTGAGACTATAAAATAACAGACTACACCAGGGGGTGTATTATGAGCTCTTATTACCATTTAGTTTAAGACCTATTTCTAATTTTGCTACACAGTGAACCCTATTAACAGGCTGATAGAGATCATGCTGCATAAAAAATAACCTGGTATTAAATTGTAGACGGCTGATGGGGCGTTAAAGTTCTAGAATGTCGAACACGTACTGGATAGCGCAAAGTCGGCCTCCCACTAGAGGGACAGACGACCTGGTCAGGGTCGCGGGGATGCAGGCTGCGCAGAACCGTTCCATTTGGAAATCGATGGGGGAGGACTGTTCAGCAGTGGACATCATAGTCTGATATGATGATGATGATTATGATTAAATTGCATGGAAATAAGAGCTGATAATAATCAGAAGGCTCGCTGGCTCCGTACAGTATATACTCACACACTGTTGCATCTAGACAGATTTAAAATTATTGGGGTAAAACAAAGACCCAGGTAAATGTGGTGACTAGAGATTAAAATTCCTAATGCCTCTATGGTGGTATTTACGATGAGGAGCAAGTATGCATACCTCAACAATGATGCTGTGTAGTTTTAGCTTGTTTGCACTGCATATTAATATTTGTGTACAATAAACCCATTTGATTTCCATAATTCATTGATATTTTTTCTGAACAGGTTTCTATGATGAATGCAAACGCCGGTACAATATAAAGCTGTGGAAGACATTCACAGACTGCTTCAACTGTTTGCCCATTGCTGCCATCATAGATGAAAAAATTTTTTGCTGCCATGGTGGCCTCTCACCAGATTTGCAGGGCATGGAGCAAATTAGACGGATAATGAGACCGACTGATGTCCCCGATACAGGTAATATATTTATTATGCACCTCTTCAAAGAAGATTAGGTTACACTTCATTTATCTTTATATTTATCAGAATACCAAATTACCGTTTGGATCGGCGCAGTCTACATGTGACATGTAGGGACCCGAAACCAGTCAACAGTACAGAATTTTATAATCGCGACTCGAAAGACGCATTATATTTTCTAATAGATGACAGGCCTGTAGGGTCATCTGGGTAGGTACCACAGGATGATAAAACGCACCTGCAATGCCTTGTGATTTTTTCCTTGTTATTGCAGGGGTCTATAAGCGACGGTAGCCACTCACCACCAAGTGAGCTTGCATAAAAAACCTGAACTATAACAAATCAGTGGGAGTATCTTTAACCAGTCAACTGTATATCAACCGTAACAGTCTAACATTGAGGCCGCCCTTACTGTGTTCGTGACAGAGGTGGATTTCGTAGTACAATAGTACTACGAAATACACATACACATATACATGTACAGACTACAGCACAGCAAGTGTAATAACACTTGATGTGCTGTCTGTACATGTGAATCACAATGTTATTGTTAATTATTATTAGACTCGCGCATGTAGGCACACCGAGACCAATTAGTGATTCATGGTCATTGTCTTTTACGTGACAGATATCACAATGACCTTGAGATCTAACAATATGATATACATTACATACATATAAAATTCACACAGTACCCTTCATATTATGTGACAATGACAACCACAAACAATCATATTTGCTTGTGCTTGAATAGTGTTATTATTCTAAGCATATTTGTTTATACCTTACAGGCTTACTCTGTGACTTGCTATGGTCAGATCCAGATAAAGACGTGCAAGGATGGGGCGAGAACGACCGTGGAGTGTCTTTTACTTTCGGTCCCGATGTCGTCAGCAAATTCCTCAACAGACATGATTTAGATTTGATATGTCGGGCTCATCAGGTAATTAAGATCGTATTAAAACAATATCAAGCTACAGATTCCAGACACAATTGGTTTGTAATTGAAAAGACTACAGCACATTAAGTGTAACAGTTGCCCTACGAAAGCAACCTCTTTTACGAACGCAGTAAATTTGATCTCATGGTCAAACTGTTACTCTTGATGTGCTGTAGACAGTACTTAGTAAAAATTTACTATTTTGCGATTTGCCTATTGACCTAGTTACTATCGTAACTATAACAATTAAATACATTAGTAGCCTCGTTAAATATCACAGAAAAACGATGTATGTTTCTGATCAAAGCGAGTCCCGAGGCGTGGATTGGCGAGGCCTTGAAATTAACTTTTACATGAGGTCTCCTCGTGAATCAATCGATACGCAGTGCCCAACATACATGGTATATCTTGACATAGTAGCAACTTTTGTGCACTGGCGTAATATCCGTAAGTACATGTATAGCGAACTACTTGACTCATCACATGAACTGTCTGTCCTGAAGTTCAGGAACATGAATGAACTTTGATCTTAGGGGATATATATATTATTTACAAGAAATTTAAAAAATCTCAAACCAAAGTACTTTCCCTTCATTTGGCATTGTGATGCGACTTTCTGTACAATTTATTCTATTTTTGGCATCTAGGGGGCAAACAATATTTGTAACTTCTTGAAAGTAACTTTTTAACTCAATATACAAGATGTTTGGTACTCAACATAACAAACGAACATTTAAATACAAGTGTTAACAAAATTCAAAATTAGAGAAATAAATTTCTTTCATGAAAATAGTTCAGCCAGTTAAACAAAATATATGGGAAATTTCCAAATTAAATTTAGAATTTTGAGCTTTTGATAACACTTAGTATTTATAAAACTTTGTGCTTGTTATACCGAAAACCAAACACCTTGTAGATGTTTCCCTTTGTTGGGCTGGTGGCACACTACACCTTTCTCGAGTCAACGACATAATAGGGAATATGCATGAAAAAAATACTCTTTAGCTAATATGAGCCAGTTCCTCTGTGGTTGAGGAATCCGGATGTAACTCGCTTCCACCGTCGGCCTTATCTTCACATAACATCAGGTGAGATGAAGGCAAAGAGTTACCCCGTTAAGGTTAAAAAAATATATAGACACACCTATTATCTATCCTAAAGTAAGCATCATTAGGAGCTTGTGTTATGGATACTAGTTAACAATGATAATAACATGTATATACATATTAGAAGTATACTAAATAAACAAACATCCATGACTTGTGAACTAATGCTCGTACTCATCATGCAAACATTTGCTCCTTACGCGGACTTGAACCCGGGACCCCTGACCGAGTAGCTTGTATAGCAAAGGGCACAGACCACTCGGCCAGCTGGTCGTCAAATGGAAAAAAAATTAAAAGAATCTGTATTGTCCACGATACTAAACACTATCTTTACAATACATTCTAAATAAAATTTTATGTGTGTACAGGTGGTAGAAGATGGCTATGAGTTCTTTGCGAAGAGGCAATTAGTGACTCTGTTCTCTGCACCCAACTACTGTGGCGAGTTCGACAACGCCGGCGGCATGATGTCAGTCGATGAAACGCTTATGTGCTCGTTCCAGGTAATAATAAATCTTTAAATAGACTCCTCTTTTAATAAATGGAATAGATACAAATAACACTAGATTAATATTTTTTGTCGGCAGATATTAAAACCATCGGAGAAGAAGGCTAAATACCAATACAATGGAATCAACAGTGGGAGGCCAGCAACGCCACAAAGGTCACCACCTAAAAAGAAATAACTGACGTTTGGGATCCAGTGTGCTGCACAGTGAGAGGAATGCTACAAATAATTAATTATATCATGTATTATAATTATTATGTTTAGTGTAGTCATTGGACAAAGCCGAATAATGTCACATGATTGTTAAAATTATTTATCAACTTGCTTGTGCCTTCTTATTTTTAATTTTAATTAACGTGAGTGATATTAATTTATGAATTTAGTTCTACAGAGATTTTGTGGACAGTGGTGGACATATGAGATATTCGGCGATGCGTCGGTGACTATTGCTTTTTCGATCCCTGGTGTATTGCAGCCTTAGTAATTGGACTATCCCGTTGTGTTATTGCAACATGTTGATGTTCTAGATAAATTTTTTTTGTTGACTTTGAAGAGTTCGAAGAGTGGCAAGTGATCTTTGAGATGCGGGCATTGGACAAGGCGTCGTTACATTTTCATATTACTATTTATTAAGTTGTAGTGGATCGAAAGCACATTCGCTTCGTTTATTCTGTAACTAATGTGCCTATAAATGTAAAGTATGTATAGGTCTTGTATAAATAACGTAAATTGGATTTAATTTGAAAAATTCTAGTTTTATTGTATTAGTGAAAATTCTACAAAATGTTCGTCCATTCAATTAACCTTTATTTATGTTATATATTATTAGTGCTCTATGCTTTATTTTGTTGATCTAATGTAATAATAAACCTTTTGTGAAGCTGGCCTAAGACATGATATTGAAATCCTGTGACGCAGCCAATAAGTGCTTCATCACAATTTTTAAGATTCCCTATATAATGCACTAGTTATGATATTATGTTTAGAGCGTGAGGTGTTTCCCAGTGAAATTATTGTTATTATGCACTCAGTATTATTATTAAAAGTAAGTTGTTTTGAAATTATTTGAAAATTGGCTGGATCTATGATTTAGGCTTCTTCACAGCTGGCAGTGGCAAGTCTCGAAATGAATTCATAATTTAATTAAAGGTGGTAGTAAGTGTAGTCCTCGCAACAATAGTGCAATTGCTATATTATGATTATTAAACATAAAATTATATGCAGGTTTTGCATTGTACAATTTTATTTTTAGCTATGTTAACAATGTCAATGATTTTCATTAATAAATATTACTATTTAAACCAAGAAGGTTTATTATTTTGATTTGAATTTACATTAATAATTGTAACTTGCTATTATGTTTATACAGTTGGCTGCACATTAAATGTAACACTGAAAAATTAATTGTATTGAAAATAGCTAAAGTATAGATGGCAGTGTTTCACTCGATCTGCTGCCCACTGTATTTTGCTCATAGAACATTATTTCATCTTAATGTATTTTTCATCTTACAGCTTTTATGAATTTTACTCTAAAGTATGTTGCTATCAAAACTAAATTATATCTTTATTCTTTATGAATGTACAATACAATTGTATAGTGATTAATAGGTAGCTCATAATAATGTGGCTGCAACAAACTTAGATATTTATGTGACTTTATCACCTACTAACATTTATTCTATTTTCATCTACACTAGTAAATTATATCTTTCACAGAAAATTGAGTTATTTGATTATAATACATTTTGTTGTACTTTTTCTCAGGTGTGTACAATTTTCTGAAATATAAATTTTACTCAAATTAACCTGTTATGCATTTATGAATTCAATCTGTGATTATTAAATCTTTTTCAACCCAATTTATATCATCAAAATCTTTTTTTACAGATAACATGGTTTTCACTAGATTTTGATGGTTTTCAATCTTATCGTTCAGTTTCAATATGATATCCTCATTTTTCTTTTGATACTTCTGTATATCTAATTGTAGAGCTTTGAGATATCCTCTCTTTGCTGATATTGTCTTTTTTAATCTGTTAACTCTACCTTCATATTCTTTTGCTAAGGATTCTAACAAAGTCTTCTGTTTTTGTAAACAACCTACATCACTTGCTTTCATCTGTGCTTTTACATCACCAACTTGCGGTCTCCTGCCAATATAAAATTGATAATTATATTTTTAAAATTATGACAAGCTGAAAAATTCATAAAATTAGTAATAATAAAATTAAAATTTACAAACAACAAAAGAATATTATATTACCATAAAACTCTATCAGTATCTATATCAGCAAATGTCTCCTTTTGCTTTTCAAGCAGCTCAATCTTCTTTTGCATGTTTTCATATTTCCACATTTCATTCATTTCTTGTATCATTTCATCAACTATACCTTGTTTGAGAAAATTAAACATAGGAACCCATTTCACTCGCCTGAGTTTAGCTTTAGGTACAGTTTCAAGGAAATCTTCATTTCTGCAAATAAAAATACAAAGTAAAGATTGGGCAGCATAAGTTGGTTGTATTATAAATATATACCTACATATATAGAAGTAATAAGCACTGTGACTCGCGATTTTCATCACACAAACACCTGCCCCTGCCGGAAGTCTAACCAGAGAATTCAGTAGATAGGGACACTAACGATTTAAATATTACTATAATAAATAAAACTTATTCTCATAGTTCAACCAAAGGTTTGTGATCTATTGTTTTATCTAGTAGTATATTTTATGTTATTACAAAAGTCTATTCTATACCTATAGGTTTTCAATACCGCTATTGGCACAACAATTAAATTTTATTACCTTACTAAATTTGCTATGTTGCTGAACTCTTTCAAAATAGTGAGATTATCAAACGTAGAGTCAAAATTAGTCATATCCACGTCTTGGATTTGATCTTCCGCTTGCTCACCCATTCTTATTTATTTCTGTAAATTAAATTGCCACCACATAAACTAATGGGTTTCACAATTCACAAAATAAGTTTTATACAAAAACAGTTAGAAATTTTGAATTTCTCAGATTATACGCAAACAAGGAACAGCAATGGTGACCACAGATTACTATAAGATAATGGTGACAACAGCACAGACGTTCACAGATCACATAAATAGTCAGACGTTATGGTGATGCTGACCACAGATAGAGATTAGATAATATAGTGTGACCACAGATCAGATATTAGTAGACGTTTACAAAAGAACTCTGTGGACCAATTGGGAAGAACATCTGTGGACTGACATAAGTTTTTTTTATTAATTCACCCTATAAAAGAAAAGCAAAGGGAACTAATCCCCATACAGCCATTGCTTAAGTATTTCTTTATTTCTTTTTTTATTCCATTAAAATGCAGGCGTAACACATTTCATGATGACAGTCTCCTTTACGATGCTATTTGATGAGGTGTATATACACAAAAGAGTTCTCATCTTATTTCACACCATAATCACTTTTATTCTAATAATCTTAGTTGACAAAAACACTTGTTTAATAAAACTACACCACTTATATAACACAATGTTCGCTCCAATGAGGAAGGATTATATGGAGATGCTCTAATGTTCTATGCATATCGTGAGTATATATATATATATAGACGTTTCAATTTACCCATGTTGTTCCTCAAAAAATTATTAAAATTTTTAAATCCCTAAAATTGAAAAATACAGGGGATTTATGGGATGTATCTGTGAAAATAGTTAAGAATATCATTGATATTATTGCCCCTTATCTCGCGCAAATTTTTAATAACTGTATAGATGAAAGTATTTTTCCTAATTTAATGAAATACAGTAAGATTATTCCGCTATTTAAATCAGGTGATAGAGAGGATCCTAGTAATTTTCGTCCAATTTCTATTTTACCAGCACTTAGTAAAATATTTGAAAAAATTATTTTGGAACAATTGATTAAGCATTTTAATTTAAATAATCTTTTCCATAGTGCGCAATATGGATTTACAAAGGGTCGTTCTACTACTGATGCTGGTGTAGCTCTGTTAAGGCACATATTTGATGCATGGGAGAATTCACAAAATGCTATTGGTATATTCTGTGACTTATCAAAGGCATTTGACTGCGTTGACCATCAGACGCTAATTTTAAAATTACAACACTATGGGGTTACAAATTCAGCTCTGAAGTTAATCACATCTTACTTAAGTTCTAGAACTCAAATAGTTGACATCAATGGAACAAAATCTTCAGGGTCTTATGTCAAAATGGGAGTTCCACAGGGTTCAATTCTAGGGCCTTTTTTATTTTTAATATACGTAAACGACTTGTCTTTCTTTGCTAAGGAATTTTGTGAGATTGTGTTGTTTGCAGATGATACTTCTTTAATTTTTAAATGTGATAGAAATAAAGTTAACTTTGACGACGTAAACAATGCGCTATCTCAAGTAATGAATTGGTTTACTGTGAACAATTTACAACTGAATGCAAAGAAAACTAAATGTATTAAATTTATTTTACCTAATGTTAGGGAAGTCGATACAAACATTAAATTAAATAATCAGTCGCTAAATTTAATTCAATCCACTACATTTTTAGGCATTACAATCGATGCGAAACTCCAGTGGAACCCTCACATCACAACACTTTGTAGTAGACTTAGCTCCGCGGCTTATGCTATTAGAAAAATAAGGCAATATACTGATATTGCCACGGCGCGCTTGGTTTACTTTAGTTACTTCCATAGTATTATGTCGTATGGTATTCTTCTGTGGGGTAAAGCAGCAGACATTGAAACAGTATTTATCTTGCAAAAACGTGCAATTAGAGCAATCTACTGCCTTGCTGCTCGAACATCTGTTAGAGACGTATTTAAAGAAATAGATATACTAACAGTGGCTTCTCAATATATTTATGCTTGCATAATTTTTGTGCGTCAAAATTTAAATTCCTACCTAAGACACAGCGATGTACATGCATTAAATACAAGAAATAAAAATAAGTTGATCTTACCGTCTCTAAGACTGCATAAAGTTTTTAATACTTTTATGGGTCAAAGCATACTTTACTATAACAGGATTCCTAATAACGTACTAGACTTGCCATTTGACAAATTTAAAATTCACATTAAGAAAATTCTAATGTCCAAAGGTTACTATACTATTAACGATTATATAAATGGCAAAAATGCTTGGTTGTTACATATAGTGTCATATAGTTATTTCCACCAATAGCATTTCATTGATTTTCTGGTTGCTGGAAGATGTCATGCTCTCTATAAGTTTCTGCGGTGGTGGCGTCGTGTGCCGGGTCGCTCCGTTCCCTATAATATGGTTGAGCGGAGCGATGGCTGGCACATGCGTCATACTTGTGAACAGGTGCCACTAGTGGAAATGGTCATCTCTAAGCTTCCTTGATTTTGTAATAATTTACCTACATATTCATCAATAGTATAATTTTTGAGGTATATGGCATTATAGGATATTATATATAAAACAATACAATTATTATTGTAATGACGTGCTCAGACAAGTGTTTAAAATTAATGAAAGATGTTTAGCTTTATTAGCTCTTTGTATATTAATTGTTGACCTTTGTGTATTGTAATACCTATATTGTGATGGTGCATTGTCGGACAGCCTTTAAATACAGTAAATATTCTTATCATTAGGTACTTATTGGTACTTTAATATACCTTTTTTTATACTCTGTGCGACACTGCGCTGCTAAATACTTTTACTGTGTAATTAAACATTGTAACTTAATGATTGAAAAGAGTGACTACACGAGTTTGTTGCCGGAATCTTCTCGGTAGTTCAACTTTTGGAACCGGTGTAAATTCAGACAGACTGACAGACAGACTGACTGACGGACAGACAGGCAGAATGACTGACGGACAGACGGACCGACTGACAGACCGATAGACAGACTGACATAACATTCTTAGCTTACGTAGATCCAGATAAGACAGAGAGACAAACATTATGAAATTGTTAGTTAGTTAATATTATTTTTATGTGATAGACTTAAGGGTTTTTTTGTTGACGATTCGAAAGTGCTTCTTGGGGGCCTAATTGAATAAAGATATTTTCATTTTCATTTCATTTTCATTTTCATTATATAAATATCTATCATATCGACATAAAAACGTCAAACGTCATGTTGTCTCTTTTTAACCAAGCAAATGTTGCATTTGAAAAGAGGGATAAATATTACTTGTTGAGTACTTCTTTTGGCAATTCTTTTCTGTGACGTCATTAGACCTTTGAAGCCAGGCAACGACCAGTCACGTGGTACATTTGCTGTCAGACACAATAGTAATCTGTGTTAACATAGTGCGGACTTTACGATCTTGAAGTATCGATAGGATAAATATTTTTAATTTTTGCTAAAATATAATAAATGAATGTGAATATTTCACCAATATAATGGTGTACAAATGTTGGTTAGGCTTAGGATGTACAGTCGGCAGCACATCAAGCGTAACAGTATATATAACCCTAGTAAACGCTATTTATAGCTATTAGAAAGAAAGCACACCCTCTTCGCTATTGGTTCAACTTCAACCATCTTTTAGAATTTGACCAATAGCAGAGCTTGTCAGAATGCTTCGAGCGTTTATTGGTTAAAATTGGTCGAATTGTTTGAGCTAACGCTATTTGTACGCAGAGTTTAGTCTAATTTCTATGACATCGCATTTTTTAAGTATGAAGTTGGGGCTCAAGTTTAGAAGATTTTTTTTTGTATCTGTGGTATTTAAAAGTTGAGTATAGAAAAATCTCGTCCATTTTGTATTGAGACCTAAATTGTATGGGGCGACCTAATATTAAGGGTTCAAACTATTGAATACGAATACGAAATCACAAAATCAACTTTGACTGCTTGTTTACTTTATTTGTAGATAAATGTTAGTTTCTTTGAAAAAAATATCCAAGTAAAGTAATATACGAAATGGCCACGCACTTGAATGGAATAAAAATAAAATAGTGGCACTACACAAATAGGTAGATAATATGAAAATCCGACCGAATATCGGTAAGTTAAAACGCCTACTTTTGTTCTACTGTTTTTAAGAGAACAGGGACATACCAACCTATATTTTAAATAAACTGCGCTTTTCTTCGTGTTTTTGAATGTAAACATTCAAATGAACGCCATTTAAGTGTATGAAAGTATTTTGCTTCATTTATTTTTTACCTATATGTATACGAAACAGGTTTTGGTCAATGTCATTTGATTTTCTTCAACTTCTAAGTTTCTAACAAAATGAAAAGTATTTGGTTAGGTTAGGAGACTTCCTTGCTAAACAAATTAACCTAGCAAGGTTACTTAGGTTACTTAGTTTGATTATTTGGTATACATAAACCAACTAATCATATTTGTAAAATGATTCCAGCTACTATTGTTTTGTAATTAAAAACATCTTTATATTAAGTAGCTGAAAGACTCAATCCAGTTCATTTATGAACAGGATATAAAACAAATATTACTTTGCAGTTGGCGGGCAGACCATATATTTTTGGTTTTTAAATATGAGATGAAGATCCAGGCTGTTTATGAGGCTACAAGATAGTGTGTTGATGTGTGGTGTATTTGTTCACATAATTCTTGTTATTAGTGAATTCTATACCTATGTCTGTGAAATAACTAAGTAGGTAACCACAAACCAGACAAGAGATATTCTATTGTTGAGTGGATGCCAGTGTCAATATTTATGGAATTTTATTAGATATTAACCCGTCAAGCATGAGATTCCAGACACAATTGATTCTTCCATTGTCATCGCCCCCGGTGGTATATCGCCGCTTGACAGATATTAAAAGCTACAGACATAAATATTTTTTTTACAAAAAGTATATAAATGACCACCACATAGAGGTTAGGGTAAGTTTCAGTTTATAATTTTATGACTGACTTCGAAAAAAATGTAAGGTTATTGAAGATATTTTTTTTTAGATACTTAGGTTCAACATTTTGGCTTAGCAATAGTGAGCACTTTAAATCAATACATAAGCAACCAGAGACATAATTACATTAGTTTTTGTTTCCTGGGGTGATAAAATCAACAGGGCCTGGTAAAAATACTAATAACACCACCACATTACAAAGTAGGTTAGGAAGAGTTGTCCCTATAGGTTCCTTTACCTAGCTCTGCCTAGACAACTGTAATATTCACACGTGCATACTTGTTCAGCAACAGCAGTTTTCCAAGTTCCTACATGATATTAGTGTAACTGTCATGACCTGTAAATTCAAATGCTTACCAGTAACAGTAATAGTAATAGGAATAATTGGATGGCTATCCAATTATTCCTATTACTATTACTGTATATACTGTATATACTGTATATACATTACTATTACTGTATATATGTGATTTTTATGATAAGAAATTGATATAATTTCAAAGAGCAATGGTGGTAATTCACCCAAATCATTATTTTCTTAGCCCAAATTATAATAAAATATAGTTTCTAAACCTAACAGTCTTCTAACATATTTTCTCCTATTACTATTGTTGTTTATTATTATTTAAATTCAAGATGAAAAACCTTACTTCTCATTGCAATGGTTATTTGATTTAGAATGGTGTTCAAAATTTAATAATACATCTTAGGCAATTTTATAGGTTAGGTAGTAATATTTCTTACATCATAGGAATGGTTTTTCTATACCTGTCAAGTATCAGATTCCAGACACAACTGATTTTTCAATTGTTGTAGCCTTCCAGAGGGATAATGCCGTTTGACAGATTAATAAATTACTAGCATAAAACAAAAAAATGTTTAACTCTACTAGTAAAAGAGAGATTTCTAAAAGTTATTTTGGATTTCATTAAATAATTATAGAAAAAAATAAGTGAGGAAAAATAGTGCTAAAAATACTAATATCTACCTACCTACCTACTTAACTGCATATTGTTATAATTAATTCCATTTAAATATTAGGCACCTAAGTTATTCATAAAATTACCCTAGGCCTACAGATTAGTTTTTATTTTTTATAGCCCCCGACCCTAAAAGAGGGGTGTTTTATGTGTCTGTCTTTGTATCTGTAAGTTTGTCTGTGCCATCGTCAGCCATGCAATTTTTTTTGTTAGAAAGGTAATGTGGTTGAGATGGTTCTTGACTTTGAATTATGAAAATCTGTTCAGGCGTTTGATGATAATCTTTCACAGATTCGATTATTTTGAAATTTGGTGTACTCTTATAGTGATATTTCAAATACAAGGCTGAGGGTTAATTAAAATTATAATTTAATATTGTTAACTTTTAAATAAACATGTTAAATCAATTTTGACTCTTTCTTATTTCTTACACATTCCCAATTAGACCTGATTGCTCTCAAATAAAGAATTTCTTTTATCTGTCAAATCATGGATTGCAAAAACAATTGGTTTTTAGTTTTGTCCAAAAAAAAATGTATTTTTAAGTCTAATTTTATTGTCATGATTCAACCCTCACTTGTACTGAGGTTAAAAGAGTTCACCTCAGAGAAGTAGACCGAAGTAGCAGTTTCAGAATGTTAATGGAGTGTTTGGCTGAATAATGATGCAATTTGAATTGCAATAATACACTTATGGCTTATAAAATTACTAATCCAAATGTTTTTACATTCAAGAGACAGCACTTCCCCATTTCACCTGTAATTTCAGTTTTGTTATTACTACTTTTAGTTATTTATCTTAACACAATAATTTGACACCAGTGGCACAGATGAACTAGTAGCGACCAGTGTCTAGGAATTGTCAACAAAGCTGTTAGCTTCTTAAACTAGTCATATTAACAACCTCGCCAGAGCCTCGCCTCGTGAGGTCGCCAGAGCTCTTGGAGATATACTTATGGTAGCCTGGTACTTCAGACTGGAAATATACATTTATTAGGTGTCAATAGATGAAATGAATTAACGGACTGAAAAACTTTCTCCAGTGCTCATGGGGTGTAGCATCAGTCCGATCAGTCTACCTGTCTGTCTGTGTGTGTCGACTTAATATCTTGTTTGCACTCTTAGCTTAAAAAACTTGTATTAAAATTTGAATCCAACTTCTATTAATTCCCTACTATTATTTTATTTCAATTAATTTTAAAATCCCTACACATAATCATCATGTCAGATAAGAGATACCCACCGCTGCGCTTAAGCAATTGGGCAAGGACCTCCAAACCGATCGGTCTTGCACTGCCTACACATGAGAATAATTTTGAATCTTAAAATTACAAATCAATCCTAAGTAGGTAAGTATGATGATCTTGAAAAAGACTGAACATTTTTTGCTAGAAAAGTACCTAGGTATAATGGTGTGAAAAATGTTTCAACTAGAAAAAAATGTTCTCAGCGCTCATAGCATGGCGAACTCCCGGGAGGAATGAATAAAAGATCTCTCTTCGTCAGAGAGAATTATATAAATAAAACACATTAATTTGTCTCATAATATGTGGACAGGTCGTGGTGGAGAGAGATTTTGTCCACGGTCCGTTCTACCTTCTACGAGTGCTCGTGGGTCCGAACCCGCGACCTTACCACTGAGCTATAGAGGATTTAACTGAATCCTATAAAGTTATTAAAGATATTCCTTAGATTTATACACAATTAATCTAAGTGATAATCTTTTGAGTTTTTTAGAAGCGTTTACTTAGATGGCCATAACTTAGACTAGTATATAACTATAAATTTTGAAATGTATTTAAACTATAATGCCCGACTTTACACAATCCTTTCACAAATCCTAACCTAACCTGAGACCATCCATAAACTCTACTAACACAAATCAAAAAGTAATGGCGAATTTGATGCCTACCTATTGATAAAAATATCATGAGCCATACCTTGGTAATTAATAATCGACCTAAAGTATCAGATATAAAGTCGAAATTCCATTGAAAACGTAACCGCATTGCATCATATAATATTATGTCGTATGGTAATTTACCTAGATAGAAAAGGGTAGCTCAAATTAAAATTGGTCTTTTTACTTTATTTAGAATCTACCCAAGTAAGTATATTAGTAAAAAACAAAGCACAAAGACCTATCTACCACATTGATCTACCATACCTATGATACCTACTTCACATAATTGAAAATTATCCAATTAAGTAAGTATTAGTTTTTTGATAGTTAGTGATTTACACCAACAAATCATTCCAATTTTATACATTTACTAGTATACACAGCCATCATAGCTCACAGCCGAAATATAAAATGAAGCTACAATCATTATAATTTCAACTTTAAAGTGATGTAATAAGCTTCAAAATTGCTTGCGTCACACATCACTGGGTCTAGTAAAATACAATGAATAAATTCGAAAAGAAATTATCAACACCCGTGGTCTATAGCGTTACATGCTCGTCTTCACTCTTGGGGAACCTGGTTCAAATCTCAGAAATTACATTTTTATGTCAATTTATTTTAACACTAAAAATCACAAGGATTTTGTGTGAGGTCTATTTTCTTCAAAATTGTTATTTCATATTCTATTCACATTTGTAGAGTAGAATGTTAGGTCTTTAAAATATTGTGAATGAGTAGTAGTTACAGGTATGATAGGAGGTGGTGAACTTTATAAATGTTTAGTAATTAGAATATAAAATTAGAAAAATTTCAGGGCCTGAGTCACGAGTCGAACCGGCGACCTTTCGCAATCCGGGCGACTGCTCTGCTGACCACTGAGCCACCCAGGACTTGGGATATCCCTGTGAAATTCTTCTAGTCCATCTGTATTTGCGTTCATGAGCTAACGTCCACCCTACAATGTCGAAATATTCTATTTTTATTTTCTATTCTGTTTTTAATTACTTACTAAGTAATTTTTCAAACATTTATAATAATGTCAAAATCAAAAATTAAGGTTATAAATGTTTTTATTTGTTTTATTAACATTAAATAAATGTAGAAAAACAAACCTAAGTGTTTACTTAGGTTTATTTTAATTTCTCTCCATAACAATGGACCATAATAATGACCTGACAATAGAAATATATTTTTAAGTTAATAACAATGAATAAATAAGGAAGCCTGTATTTTAATAGGTATAATAATAGTTGATTGAAATAATTAAGTACGCTGAGCATTATTGATAAATAGGTAGCGTAAATAAAATATCATAACTAGCCATTATAATATGTAGAAAACTTTTTGTTTTAAATTAATGCAATGGTCTTAGCCGTACTTTAATTTTAAATCAAGTTGAAACAACGAAGCGAAGAGAGTAGGCCGCGTACATAGCTAGCTGTAGCTATAGCTACCTATAAACCTACACATATTTAGTCGGAGGCTATAACGAAGAAATACTTTTAATAGTCGTCGCGATCACGTTCAAGGCCATCTGCGAGTATTGTAGGTACAGAGTACTTGAGAGAGAGACGTTAGATAGAGGCGCTGAGAGACATATGTTTATCCTTTGCGCACAAATTTTCTGTGCGTTGCGCTCTAGGTTCAAGGACAAACTGTTACGCTTGACGTGCTGCCGACTGTACAATCAGCCATTTATAATAAATAAGTAAGTAAGTAAGCCTATAATACCATTGTATTGAAGGCTTCTTTACCTACCCAGAGGACTCTAAGTACGGACCTACCACCTAATTAATTTCATTAACTTCGTTTATAGGATTGGTTGTTATTTGAACTTTGTCATATTTATGGCTCCGTGCAAACGAGTCACCACCTTTTAGGTAAATGATAGCCATTTGCGCTATTTAATCACCAAACTAAGTGGAGCGTAACAGCCACCGATGGTTCGTTTGCGCGGAGCCTTAAGGCTGATTTACACTTCCATAAGTACAGTAGCGAGTTAACTTGCGGTCTTGGCGAGTTAAGTTCAAATTCCCGTCCAAACAATGTTAAGAACTTAACTCGCCAACACCGCAAGTTAACTCGCTACTGTACATACTTATGCAAGTGTAAATCAGCCTATGAAAACAATTAGATAATTGAACACGAACGTCCGCAGATGTGATAAGAAGATTTCTCGCATAGCTTAACGTCGATCATCGGTTGCTGCTCATAAAATTGATGACAAAAAATTATATAGACTTAAGGTTCCGATATTACGGAAAAAAAGCCACTGAAACAGTGTCGTATATATATTAATTAATTAATTTTGTTCAGAAACGTATAAAAATATTTTGTACTAAAATGTTTTTTTTTTTCACTCTAAGTTACTCAAATTTAGAATAATTGTAAAAGGTAGATAAGGCTTATACTAGAAATTAAATCATAACATTTTCTTTCAAAGTAATGATCTGCCTCTGTAGTTTAATTTTATTACTAATATACAGTGATTTGGTTCTAAAAAAAATAGATTGCCTGGAACGTTATTTCGGAGTTTTGAATTACCTATATAAAATAAAATACTAGAGAAAATATATTTATAACCATCTTTTCCGTAAAATCAACAGTTTTGGTGTACGAATGCCTGGAAGTGAAGTCCAACGTACTACGTTTGGACAAAAACCTAATTTCCTTACTACCTTTAGAAATAGTAAGCGGCGTATTTTTTATCGTGTATCCCCAGTATACGTACAAAAAAAATCGTGGCGCTTTTTTTTACCTCAAGGTAAATATAGGAAATAAGTTTTTTTGCCCAAAATGCATGTTGAACTACACTTTGCGGCGCCCGTACGCCAGAGCTATAGCTTTTACGGAAAAAAGGTAATGACAAAACTTGTAGGATTCTTTGTCTTATTTAATTTTGCAAATAAATATTTTTATCGTGAAATTATGCAGAAACAAGATACTGTCAACTACTTACTTTTAGCCGGAATTTTTCCAGTATGATGGCACGAGTAAAAATAATTAGTGACAAAGTTGAAATTCGGAAAAAACACATCCAAATCTATAAAATTACTTTAAAACTCCCGGAATAATTTACAGGAGGTAATTCCAAATCGAGTTTTAGCTAGTCTAAGCTAAAATATTTTTTTGTCAAACGATATTTTGTTGTTGTCACGTTGTAATTTATAAGTTCTTTTGAAATTAGCCACGTAAACTGACTTACTAAAGAAGATTCTTATATATATATATATATTTCATTTTAAACCTGTCTTTGTAATTTCACCCATAAGTTTTTAAATTTTATATTGACAACAGATGCACATAGAGAGTTACAACACTTAAGAGGCAGCCATCTTTAGTGATCCAAGGAACGTTAGGTAGGCACGCGAAGTAGGTAGCTGGGGCCAGTCCATATTTCTATCGTATTTCTTCGTCATAGGTTCGCTCCGACACAATTTTTAATTATTGTAATAAAAATTTACACTGACAGCACAAAAACTTTTTTCCCTGTAATGGGAAAGCAAAGGGTACTAATGCCTATACAGCCATGTCTTCAGCGGCCCTAATTCTGGAGAACACGATCATGCAGTCTAAATTTTTGTTCAGTACATTTCTTTCTCTCAAAATGAAAACGAAAAGGATAGTTGTCATATAATTTTACATTTAGAAACGTGCATTCAATTTTCGACCTTGAACGTGTTAAAATGGAGTGTTTAGGAGCACCTCCGTACTACATGCCGTCTAAAATTGTCTATGGTTTCCTTGAAATCTATCTAAATTTAATTGACAACTCTAAACGGATTTTTGCTATCTTTTTCCTATTACATATTGCGAGAAAGAAATATGACACTTAAATTGAGAATTAGAGTGTGTCTTCAGAATCAGGCCCAGTATTTCTTTATTTATTGCATTAAATTGCTGGTGTTACACATTCAATGCATCTTGCGAGTATTTGATGCGAAATATATGATGACAGTCTCCTTTACGATGCTATTTGATGAGGTGTATACCCACAAAAGAGTTCTCATCTTATTTCACACCATAATCACTTTTAATCTAATAATCTTTTAGTTGTATACGTCAACACAAACACTTGATTTATAAAATTACACCAATTTTATAACACAAAGTTCGCTCTGACACAATTTTTAATTATTGTAATAAAAATCTTGACTGACACCACCAACATCCCGCGCATCATTATGTGATCACTATTAGGTCTGTGATCCCGCCACTCTTCTTGTTTTTGGTTCATTCACCCTGTAATGGGAAGGCAAAGGGAACGAATATCCATACAGCCATGTCTTAAGTATTTCTTTATTTCTTTAATTATTGCATTGAAATGCTAGTGTTACACATTTCAATGCAGCTTGGGAGAATTCGACGCAAAGTTTATGATGACAGTCTCCATATAAGAGCCACCGCACATATACAATTTCAAATCGTACAACTAAATCGCAGAATGTCTAATAGGCATAGAATCTTATGATAGCCCGCACATTATATCAACTAAGTCGTTCAACTAAATAATTGGCCAACTATCGGCCGATAGCCCGCACACTATAACAACTTAGTTGGTCAGTCGCACGGTAAGATGCAGTGTGACCAGACCCGTGCGCGTGATTTCCCCATGCTTGGATTTTTGCCGACGGGCACGCAGCCGCCGCAGCCAGTCGATCTCTGCATTTTCTTCTTGTAACAAATGAAAAAATAGAACTGCTGATCGACGAAGTCCAAAAAAGGCAAGCCCTTAAAAAACTTATCCCAGTTTAGAATGTAAGGTATGATGTTTCCCACGCTCTAATCTGTCACTTAATATCGGATGCACCCTAAATGTTTTGTTCTGTTTTCGTCTTCTTTTTATTAAGTTAAGAAGTGCGTTGTTTTTCCGCATTTTATCGCAGACTTCACCGCGCTAGCAACACTGTCCACCAACTAAGTCGACGAAGTGTGCGGCCTATGAAAGCACGCAATTTAGTTGTTCGATTTGAAATTGTATATGTGCGGTGTCTCTAATTCTATTTGATGAGGTGGATAACCACGAAAAAGTTCTCATTGTCTTTCACATCATATTCACTTATAATCTAATGAATGATACATACAAACACTTAGCTCATAAATAAAACTACACCAATTTTTTATTAACCCAAAGTTCGCTCTGACTAGAGATGGGGGGTTCTACCGGGTATTTTCCCGGTAAATACCCGAAGTGGGTAAAAACGGGTTTTTTTTCCCGGGTAATTCCCCAAAAGCGGGTTAATATTTTTTGACAATTTTATTTTGATGAATTCGTTATTTTGTTTATGAAATGTAATTTATATGTCAACCCAACATGACTTTTGCAAAAAAATTATTTCGAGAGATCTGTCCTCTATTGAGCCATAATCAGACATTAAACAATTAAATGTTTATTTGTACGGAATTTTCAGCTTCTGCCCCCGTGGATCCGCCCACGTGGAGGAGTTTAAAAATAATTTCTGTGTGTCGGAGTTAGACCATGTAAGCCATGTAATATAACCATATGAAAACGATGGTGAAACTAAGATTAGCGTCACTAAAACTCTCATTGCGCCGCTACCAAAGCCAAATCTAGCTGGTCAATGGCCTAACCTAACTCTGAGAGAAACAATGGGACAGGGCTCTTTGGAAATTGGTGCGAGATAATCTTTTAAACACGTCAAACAGTTCTGCACAAAGAGACTTCCCTTGCCTGTGGGAGAGTGGGAGTCTAGTATGGCTACAGGCTTTGCCTTCGGCTGATTTAAACATACTCTTTGATCGCACTGATTTTCGTTTTGCTACCTGTTTGGGTTTAGGAATCGTCTGCAGTGACCCTTACCGTTACCGCTGTAGTAGTCTGGTTAATGATCTTGGTCACTATTGTGCTAGAAGTGCAGGTTGATTTTCAAGGCGTGTTTCAATGATGTTATTCAATTAATAAATAAGAAGAAATAAGAAGTTCAATTAATGCGTGGACGGCTTCGGGTGATAAGGTACTTTGAATTAACTAATTTCATCATATATGTCATCATATCAGCCTATGATATCTGAACAAAGGCTTCCCCATCTACGCAGCCGGCATCCAACAACTCTGCGCCACCGTGACCAGGTTGTCTGTCCATCTTTTTTTCATACAAAACACGGCAAATGACAACGCCACCTTATGTGAAGAGTTATAAGAGTCCATGTGTGAAGACAGTTAGTGCAGTTTAGCTACCTCCACCTTGTTGGCCCAATAGGTCTTTTTTCACGCCTCTTTTGAAGGAATCTATGTTATAGGAAGGATGGAACACTTGTGCTGGCAAAGAATCTCAAGGAAGGACGACAAAGATATAAAGCACATACTTTCTTTGTCCGTGATGTTGAAGTGGGATAAGAGTCGTTGTTACTTCAATAAAATTAAAAAATAAGGTCAATAATCTCTACAGAGCTCTCACCCGATAGAGAGCACTAAGCGACGCAATGTCTCGACGCAGTTGCAGAGGTTCAAGGTTGTTCGTGACCTCTACATCGTCAATGATATGGACAGGACGACGCTAAATCTGTCCTGAGCGTCGATGAGGTACTTGGCGAAGCCATCTCACAAGTGTGACCAATATTTCACACAAAACCGTACCTGACTTTTATAAAAATACATGATTATGTCTGCTTTATAAAACTCAGGTACGGTTTTACTAGATTTAGTAGAAGGCCATCCTACTTTACGCTTTCTGGTACATGGTCACCGTGCTAGAGTTTTAACGTCCAATCGGCCGTCAGTTCTGCATACTATTTACTAGGTAGTAGATCCACCTGTAGGGTCTCCTGGGTACTACCGTCTTTCTTATTTCACCCGTGAAATAATTCGCTGTGTTTCGTAATGAAAGGAAAGATAGCCAGTGTAATTTCTGGACATAGACGGCATTTTATTATTATTCCTTGTTGTTGCAGGTGTCTATAGGCGACGTCGGCGGTAACCGCTTACCAACAGGTTGATCGTCAGCTTGTTTGTCATCTGATTGTGTTAAAAAAAATTCTTTGTGCCCTACCCAGTGCCACTTTAATTTGACAATCCCATAAGCTTTGTCAGTGACTTTAGTTCTTTTACAAATGTCCTCATTTCTGATTTTGTCTCGTAGGAAAACACCAACATAACTCGTTCTACAGCTCGTTGGCCTACTGTGAATACGCATAGAAGGCCGTTAGTAAGCGACTTCACTGGCAACACATACTGGTCGAAGACTTTCGACTCTGGGCACTGAGCAATTTCGGACGACAAACTTACGCAATTTCCCGAACGCTGCCCATCCGAGATAGATCTACCGATTCGACTCTTTCTCGTATTTAGACTTACCTCGCTAGAGCATTTATCCGACATAGACGTACTCGTTAAAAACTTCGACTTACACTTCCAACTGGAACGGGTATTGATACGACATGGATATTCCACATAATCTTTGTCTTGTCGATGATCGTTTTTAAATCCAAATGTGGAGAAGTTCTGTCTAGGTCACCTAGCATTATGCCAACTCCTCCAGGATTTCTGCCATGACATGACTACTATATCGTCAGCAAACCGAAGATGATGATGTACTCGCCGTTGAGATTACTGACGAGTACTGTCCAGTCCAGTAGTTTGATAACATCTTTCAACGAAGTGGTAAACAGTTTCTCCCTATCTTACCCCTTTCTACAATTGGATAGATTTCGTATACTGATTCTGTACACGGACCGACATGGTGGCGCTCTAATATAAATCGATATACCGATAGTCAATGTGAAGGGACTGAAGCACGATCGAATCGAAAACCTTCTAGTAGACCACAAACTACAAGCAGAGTGGTTACTCCTTAATATAAATAATTGTTTACTCAGTACTAATTTATTTTCACCCACTTAGTCACTTAGAGTTTATAAATAAATAAATACCCATGATGACTAGTTTTTGTTTGATGTTATTGAAAGACAGCAAATATTTCATAGAATAAGAAGGACTGAAAGTGATTAAATTTTCTCGATGACTAAGATCATGATTAATGGAAGACACTAAGTTATTTGGAAATAGTGCTTTTGATTCTTAATCAGAACTTTTTGAAGTTGTTGTTTAAGATACTGTGATTTTTATTTTTTTAATTGTTTTAGATTAGTTATCAAATTAATTATCAAAATTACAAAGAGGTATTTGTAAAAATATACCTATCTCACACTGATTATTAACTTTTTAAGTCAAGAAGTAAACCATTTTTTATATAAACGTTTTTCTATAAAAGTTATATAGTTACATTTCTATTCCTATTTTACATTAATTAATAGCTGTCCAATATTGTACGAAATTAGAAAAATAATAATGTCAGTTGAAATGAGTTAGGTAGAATCAATATTCACCTTTGAGAAACATCTAAATACCACAAGACACGAATATTAAATTGAGGAACTCCTTAAAATCGAAAATTAAAACTAAACATTCGAATTTACCCACGATTTGGATAATTACCCGGGAAAAAACCCTATATATACTTACCCAAAAAGGGTTTTACCCGGGTAAACCCCAATGGGTATTTACCCGCCGCCCATCTCTAGCTCAGACATACCTAATTTTTAATTAAGTACTGTAATAAAAATCTTGACTGACACCAAGAAATACCGCCAAACACTCCGTCTTTTTCTTTTTAACCGACTTCAAAAAAAGAAGAAGGTTCTATGTTCCACTGTATGTATTTTTTTTATGTATGTTTATCGATTTCTCGGTCACATCTGGTGGTGAAACCTGCAATAACAAGGAAAAGTCACTTGGTATTGCAGGTGCGTTGTCATCCTGAGGCCTAAGATGAAATGCCTTCCATGCCCATTAATCACAGAGTACTTTGTAATATCCAGTAATTACACTAGCTGCCTTTCCCTTACTTTTAATTTATGTCTTTGGCTTTAATGTATCTTCAAAGCCAAATTTCATCAAAATCGGCTGCGGTTTAGGAGGGAAAACGTAACAGACAGACAGGCAGAGTTACTTTCGCATTTATAATATTAAATAATGGCGCCGCCCTTGAGGTCGGCTATCTCACCAAAAAGTAGTCCAAGTCCTTTCACAAAATGTAATACTATCTTCATGCCAAATTTCAGTGGTTTAGGAGGGAAAACGTCACAATTAAAGTGTAGCATGTCTCCCATTTATAATACTGATTTGGACTTATAATATACAAGCCTACCTACACAAATCCTTTCCATCCTAAGGTTGTCTGGAAGAGATCGTTATCAGCGATAAGGCCGCCCTGTGTACGCTATTTAAATTAAGTGTATTATATTTTGGCTATGTGATTGATGTATGTACAAACGACAGCACATCAAGTGTAACAATTGCACTATGTAAGCCGCCTCTATTACGAGCGGCGTAAGGGCACAATAAAATTATAAATATAATATAAATAAATAAGCGTATGTAACACTTGTAACTTTGGAAACACTGAAATCAGTCGAAAATTACATTCAAATGGTAACTATTATCAAAGTCTATCATCCTCGATAAAGGTTACTTACGAGTATATTAATTCGAAATAAAATAGGTGATCTTTGGAGTTTTTATATTTTATTGCTTTTTTTTTATTTTTGGAATACATAAAAATAGATTTTAATATAAACAAAATTTGTAACAATAGATCATCTCCGCGGCAGTGACTATGTTATACAGTCTTTGAGATTTTCGAGAAAACGCTTCCTTTGAATTGCTATTTTCCATAGATTTTCTATAAATTTCTAATACTCTTTTATAAACATAGTCAAAGTTTAACAGACGAATGTGTGTAAAATAATAAATTAAGTATAGTGATGTAGTAAGAACTTAATATAAAGTGGATTCGTTGACTCGCCCCTTAAAAAGCAGCAGCTGAAAAGGAAAATGTTCATTTTAATTTGCCAACCAGAATACAAACCAGCCTACATGTACAGGGTAGTGACGATAATACGACGGTAAATTAAAAATAGGCTATTTTAGTTTAAAGAAATAAATGTATTGCGACTTTCAAATACATCTTATTCATTTGATAATTTAATGACATTTCTATGAAGAAATGTCTTGAAATTATCAAATTAATAAGATTATTTGAAAGTTGCAAAGCATTTCTATGAACTTATATAGCCCATGTTTTAATTTACTGTCGTGTTGTCGTCACCTATATACAGACTGTAATGGGAATGCTCTGATAAAAGAAGGCAGTTGGCAGTACGGGTCATCTTAAATACGACTTGTTCAAAAAAATGTTTAAGGGCATAAAAATCAGCTGTTCCATGTTAAGTTGATAACACACAATCTGTTTGTATGAAACCGCTGATTTCCCCCCTTTTCTAAAATATCGTGCTGTGCTGACTAGCACTGGCATACTGCCTGTGTTTGCGAGCGCGTACCCCTTACATCCTGTATGTACCTATTTTACGTTGACTACCTACTTAAGGTATGGGTTTTTTCTGAATAAAAATAATAATTTTCATTTATCTTACTTTATGGGCCAGCCACACACTTGACGAGTGGCGTGGGAAGTAGCCAGGAAAGCATGCAGAGACGTAATATGGCCACGTTACTCGTCATGCCGCGCGGCATGCTCCTCGTCCTGCCCATCGCTCCCTATTTTATAGGTTTTTTGTGCGCGAGTCAAAGGACTGGCAATACGAGCGCGAGTGCCTGGCCACACAATCTGTATATTTTATATAGCTTGTATTTTTCTTTGTATGTCATTGAAATAATTAGCTATACTAAAAATGCATAGTGCACACGCTGCCAGTTTCCTCGCCCCAATTTGTAGCTAAATACAAATGACAAGTGAGGAGCGACGCGATTAATTGCGCGAGTAGAGCAGTGTGTGGACTGAGAGGGCAACATCGCGGCAGCGCGAGGAGCAGTGTTATGAGCAGCGCGAGGACCATAGTGTGGCAGGCCCATTAGGACCTTGGGGTCCAGGAGCACACCGACTTTTTAGGAACATTGCAAGTCGTCTATGTGAAACTTTAAGCGACAATAAGGCTGGTATATATTTCGCACAAAGATTATGCCTCGCAATTCAGAGAGGTAATGCGACCAGCCTTATTGGTACACTTCCTGTTTCGCAAGATTTAGGTGCTGTTTATTATTTGTAAGTTTGTTTTTTTTACTTACTTATTTAAAACAATTACAAAAATAGACCATTTTACCCAAATCCAAATAAGGTAACAGCGGGGAAGTCCGTCTATGTGGCATCCGTATAGGTAGCTGTCATGTCGTCAGTGGGTTACTAAGTAACGGTTGTGTGGACAATCTATCAATCTATGGAAATATATATAAAATGTTCCTATGAATTTATGCATTTAATTAATTACACATTAATTGGCGACGATGTCGTTGGATTTAAGAA
Source organism: Nymphula nitidulata (assembly GCA_947347705.1). Classification (NCBI taxonomy): domain Eukaryota; kingdom Metazoa; phylum Arthropoda; class Insecta; order Lepidoptera; family Crambidae; genus Nymphula; species Nymphula nitidulata. The sequence continues at coordinate 10,809,323 of OX374631.1, forward strand.
AATCTAAACGTACGCGAGCCTCCCTGCGCGGTGTCCTAACAAGATTGCTTAACAATTTTCAAGAAGACCGAACTTTACATACACATGAAGAACTTGAAACGCGACTTCTTACACTTCAGAATACTTACGAAGGATTACAAAACATACAAGGCCAAATAGAACAAGAAACGGAAGAAGAAAATATTGAGACAGAAACCGAATACAGGTACGAAGTAGACGAAATATTTACAAATTTACGTACCAAAATATTACGTGTGATGAACTCCTACAAACCAACAGAACCATCTCCTAACACATCTACCGCAAACACAACGGCCATCTCTTTTAGCAGCACATTACATTACCGCCTGACATCCATGAAAGAATTTACGACCTATGCTCGCCAGAGGATCCAATCTCTATGACATTTGAAGAACTTACAGATATTTTAGATAACTATATCGACCCGAAACCGAGCATTTGGTCATCTCAACATGTCTTTATATCGCGATTACAACAAGACGATGAAAATGTTGCTGTCTACGCGTCAGAACTCAAAAGATTATCGTTAAACTGTGAATTCAAATGCCTACATTGTAAGAAATCCATTCTTGATTCATTTCTATCTCTACAATTGATTAGAGGATTAAGAGACGGGGAAATTCGCACAAAAATATTGCAAGAAAAAGAGACGATACAATTTTCGAAATTAGTTCAAGTTGCTACAACTCTTGAAATGGGAAAAAAAGAAAATTCAGCAATGTCCTCCTCCATTCGTAAATCAACAATCGATAGTATAAATAAAGTGTCAAAAGTACAAAATGGACAGCAGCACCCACAGAAGAATACCTTACGAAGGTTACCAATTTCGATCAGAGACCTTAAAGGGAAATGTTACCGTTGCGGAAAAGATGATCACAAAGCACATGAATGTGGGGCCATAAAAGATACATGCCGCAAGTGTCAGAAGGTAGGACATCTAGCGCGAGTTTGTCTACAAAGGAGAGTAAATAATGAAACGAATTTACTGGATAACTCTACAAGTAGCATCAGCTATGATAGTAGTTCAGCGGATATCAACCTGATAAAGAGCGAAAGTTTAAAAAAATTTATAATAGAAGTGGATATTGAAGGAAAGAAAGTTAATATGGAATTCGATACTGGTGCAACACTTTCATTAATTTCACTAAAAGACTACAAGAAACTAAATATAGGAAAGAAACTTTTTAAAACTAACATGAAACTGAGGACCTACACAGGCGAAGTATTTAAACCCATCGGCGTTACTTATGTCAAATGCAACTACAAAAATCAAATTTTCTATGGAAAATTATACATAATTAACAAAGAAGTTGAACCGATTCTTGGCAGAAGCTGGATGAAAGAGTTCAATATTGAACTCGCCGATATTAAAACCATAAAAACATTCGATAAAGTACCGAAACTCGATAAATTACTCAAAGAATACGAATCTACGGTCTTTAGTTCAAACTTGGGTGAAATTCCAAACCTTCGAGGCCACCTGATGCTACAAGAAAACTCGCAGCCGATATTTATCAAGCCACGCAGAATTCCCTACGCATTACGAACTAAAGTAGATGAAGAAATGGACCGGCTTGAGAAACAAGGAATTATTACAAAAATCAATCACTCGGACTGGGGCACTCCAGTTGTACCGATAGTAAAACCCAATGGAAGCATTAGACTCTGCGCTGACTACAAAATTACCTTAAACAAAGTATTAAAAGACGAACAATATCCTATCCCAATCATTGAAGACATTTTTTCTGAAATGAACGGCGGACAACTGTTTTGCACGTTAGATATTTCCCAAGCGTACTTAAATATGGTAATGGATGAAGAAAGTGCCCTGCTACAAACCTTAAGCACACACAAGGGGACATTTAAGGTTAATCGACTAATGTTCGGAGTTAAAGTAGCTCCAAGCCTCTGGCAAAAGTTTATGGACCAGTTGTTACAGGAGCTTGATGGAGTAAAGTGTTTTTTTGATGATATCATCGTCCAAGGGTCATCAGAGATACAATTACTTAATAGACTAAGACAAGTCTTAGAGAAACTCAAAGAAAGTAACCTACGAGTCAACAAAGAGAAATGTCACTTTTTAAAACGTAGTATTAATTACCTAGGACATACTATTGACAAAGATGGATTGCATAAGAACCGGGATAAGATTAAAGCAATATCAAAAGCACAACGCCCAACAAATGTCAACGAACTGCGAACCTTCCTAGGGATGGCAAATTTTTACAATAAGTTTATTCCTAATCTTGCATCTATTACAAATCCTTTGAACGGGCTGTTGAAGAAAGGCACGAAATTTATTTGGTCCCCAAAATGTGAAGAAAGTTTTAAGAAGGTCAATGAAGAGATACTCAGCGAAAGAGTCTTGATACACTTTGATCAGAAGAAACCACTTTTACTTGCTACAGATGCCTCACCTATGGGTCTCGGGGCAGTGCTTAGTCATAAATTACCAGATGGCTCGGAACGCCCTATAGCATTTGCTTCTAGATCCCTGACTAACAGCGAAAAGAAATACAGCCAAATTGACAAGGAAGCAACAGCAATTTTCTGGGGCTTGAAGAAATTTTTCCACTACTGCTATGGTCGGAAATTCACCCTAATCACAGACCACAAACCTCTCACTTCAATCTTTCATCCGCATCAGACTCTACCAACATTAAGCACGATGCGTTTATTTCATTATGCGCATTTCCTTTCTGGTTTTGATTACAACATCGAATACAGAAGTTCGGCTAAACACTCCAATGCGGATTACCTTTCGCGATTTCCTGTAGAGAAAGTTAACGACAATAAAATTGACCAACATCACATATTTCAATTGAAACAGATAAACACATTAAGCATTTCGCCGGGAATAATAGCAAAAGAAACAAAAGAAGATCCAGACCTACGAAGCTTACTCGAAACTCTCCAATCAGGCACATCATACAGAGCAATGGAATATAAAGAGAACGAAGTGACGCTACAAAATGATTGCATTCTGAAAGGCACAAGAGTAATGATCCCACGTAAACTACAACAGCGAATCTTAGACGAATTACACACTGGACACATCGGGATATTGAAAATGAAACTCCTTGCACGCAGTTTTGTATATTGGAAAAATATCGATACAGACATCGATAACAAAGTAAAATCATGCCGAATTTGCCGACTAGAACAGAATGAACCCTCCAAATCCCCTCTACATCATTGGGAGGACCCTACAGACTCTTGGCAAAGAATTCACATCGATTTTGCAGGCCCTATATATGGTCATCAACTTCTGATTATAGTAGATGCTTTCTCCAAATGGGTAGAAATAATCCCAACAAAAACGACGACGAGCTCATTCTGTATTCAGAAATTGGACGAATTATTTGATACATTTGGCGTACCCTACACATTGGTATCGGACAATGGAAGACAATTCGTATCACAAGAATTTGAAAATTTTCTTTTAAATAACGGGATAGCACATAAAACCATTGCACCTTACCATCCTGCAACTAACGGACAAGCGGAACGCTTTGTACAGACAATCAAGAGAATGCTGCATAAATTAGAGGGGGAGAGTGGGGGAATATTACAGAAGGTGCGTTTAGTCAAGGGCCTCCTACGAGCTACTCCGACTTCACCTGGAATCTCACCATACATGCTCATGTTCGGCAGAGAAGTGAGAACAAGACTGGTTGCCAAGATTCGAGCTCCACCAAAAGCTATGCCCCAACCTGTTACAAAAGTGAGAGAGTTTGCTCTCGGAAGTAGAGTGCAAGCTAGGAACTATTCAATATCGGGAAAGAAATGGGAGTTTGGTTCAGTGACCCGCCGACTCGGAAACCTACATTACGAGATTAGGACTGACAGTGGACGCGTATGGATCCACCATCTCGACCAGCTGCTCCCCGCCCCTCTGATTTCCGGGAATCACGACGGAGGGGTGTCATGTCGTCAGTGGGTTACTAAGTAACGGTTGTGTGGACAATCTATCAATCTATGGAAATATATATAAAATGTTCCTATGAATTTATGCATTTAATTAATTACACATTAGTAGCCAAAATGCAACGTATAGGCATACGGACTTACAACATGAACTTCCCCGCTTTCACCTTAAATATTTACTATAAACACGAGTTGATTGTCCGATTCTTAGATATATTTAAGTATTGGAATATCAACTAAATAATAAATAAAATAATAGATAATTATATAAATAGTAAATAATCTATATATATATATAAATGTTATGTTGGTTTGTGTACGCTTCAAAAACTCAAAAAGTTCTGCACCGATTGAGTCGAAATTTTAACATGATATAAAATCCGCATCAAGGATTGTTTTTATCTATTTTTTGCATCAGTCACATATCTGCGACCGCGAGAATACAGTTTCTTAACGATGCGCCACTGCGAAGCGTGGCAGGGTACAGCTAGTTACATGTAATTATTTAATGTAATATGGTTGCCAAAAAATACCTAAAACATAGTTTTCAATATATCTTCTGTACTTAAAGAATATTTTCTACATAAAATATAAATAAATCGTCTGATGGAAATCTATGCTTTCAAAAGACTACGAAAAAAATACCAATAGAAAAATGAAGTTCGTAGCTTGCTCGTAGTAAGCTCCGTAGGCCGTCGTAGCTACGACTACGGATCTCATGTGTAACCTTTTGCAGTTGAATAGGTACGTTTCCCTGAAGGTTACGTATCACACCTTTTGTTTTACATACTCCATAAGTATTTCAAATAATTCAATAAGTAAATAAGGGTGCTATCAAATTAGACGGCGTAATCGCACCTGCAATACAGTAGCGTATCGTACTGTTCACAAGTAGTTATTGTTTTTCATACAATTCACCCGTGTAGTGGCAATACGGCAATATCGCAGATGACACGCAGTGCCACCGAACGGCAGTTAGACGCAAAAATGTACTCTATGGTCAGACGTACGAGTTACGACGCACGTAGTGAGTGACCTCTCTCTACCTACCATCTAATTTGAAAGCGCCCTAAGATGTGATATAACTTTATAATAAAAATAAAGTAACATATTCACCTACATGGAAGATTCTAGTAACTTCAAATGCTATTGAACTTTGTAATAAAATTTATATCTCAACAATGATGGAGTTTTCAAAACATTGTCGGTGTGAAAATAAACAAATGCTAATTTAAAAACCTGGTGGATCAATTTCCATATTTTTCGAAAATAATCATACTTGTTTAGTTTTACTTGATCTATAAAAAATATAATTGTTAAATGATCAGCTTATAATAATATGCTAACAACACAGTCAAAGCAATTCCGAATCATTTAAAAAGATTGATTGTAAAAATAGTAGAAAATTCATGCTTTCAATGACTATTAAGTGAACAGGTAGGTATGTGAATTAATATTTTGTACAATTACTTTTGAAATGAATTAGGTTTGTCATAATGTAATGTGGGTGGCTAGTAAATGCAATGATGTAGTTATGCTATTTTAATGTCTATTTAAAATAAAAAAAAGGAGAGTTGATGTTCCATTTGATGGAATTTACTAACGCAATAATAACAAACGCAATCTACATGTAAAACTTTGTAAATAGGATTGACTAAAACGATTATCAATGAAGAAAATCTTGGGTAGTCGTCACATGATCTTTTCAAAAAAAATCGAACGTAATATAGCTATAAATATCATGTTATTTATTGTTGCTTATTTCATGACACATCATCTTTGTGACGGCAACCCATTGCTCTACAAGATGCGTAGGACATACTCAAATAATAAATAACACAGGAGGTCTATCTACTTGATCGTAGAATTTGATACCTGGATTGCATTTATAGACTACGCATGAACGGTAATGTCTTGCTTAGGTCATCCACGGTGAAAGAGTCCGCCATCATTAAATCTGTCGTAATTAAATATAAATTAACGAATCACATTTGTTAGAATAATTTTGTTAGAAATTTCGTGACTTTAACCAATTGCAGGCTATTTGTACAGCTCGTGAGTGAAGCTGTAGTGCATATGTACAGCATCCGACTAACCTAGAGGTCTGATCGGGTGTTTGTCCCAAAGGAAGGTGCGTTTGACTGGCGACAGGTACGAGTCTCGGATGTAAGAGGGGCTGCGGTCCCATCTAGCGAGGGGCTTCAGCTCCGGCCAGTCGTACCAGAAGGGGTCCCGAGTGATTGCCGAGATCGGCAGTGAAGGGCTCGGGTTGAATATGTCAGCCCACGGACGGCGTCTCAGGCCTCCGGCGGTGAACAGCGGCGCACCTGATCACAACTAGCTCATTAGTGCCCGCAACAGACGTGTCGGCCCATCTTCGTCATCAACCAACGTGGTACAGCAATAAAAGCTTTGCATGTTATGATATACACATAATAAAAATGGAAGCTGAAAGCACGTGAGTACACATCAAGTTTTAAATTTCATCTCATTCTATTCGTAGCTATTTTTAGATTTTACGGACATTTTCCACGTTTTATTTTGAAACTATCAACTTTAGAGTGACATGTTCGCTAAGTATTATCCACTCACTATTTCATCAATAACTTTATTCTCAATAAGTTGTTGACATGCAATTTGAGCCGAAGTTTTCAATGTTCGTTGTACGTGAAAATGTGACGGAAAAACTGATGTAACTGACTCTTAGTAACGATAAATATGGTCCCATTTTTTGAAAATAAAAGTTTAATAATTGAAGGAAGTAAAATTTAAATCGCAAAGTTTAAAAATTGAAGGACGTATAATTTTAATCGCAAAAATTGCCCGTAAAATATAAGTCAATATTTGATAAAACTGTCTTCGAACTTTCAATATGAATTGTATTCTAAAGTTCTAAACAAGAAGAGTATTGCGAAGGTAAAAATAACCATCAAGAAATATTTGTTTGATAATTACTTAGCTACGAATTGAATTTATTTATTTTTAAGATTAATTTATAAGTTAATAGTTAATTACATAATAGTTTAATTAGTATTATTTACCTTTATGTACTGTGACTTTAATAAATGAAATTGAAGTGACATTCTTACATAAAAGCATTAAAATAATTTAACATGCTGTTTTATTTGCATTATATCTATGAATAGAACACATACACTCTTTGGGTATAGGTTTGTCAGATATAGTTTCGTAAGAAAAGGTGTTATATAGGTACTACTGGAAAAGGAGGAGTCTGTGAAATAAGATGTCTATTTCTCATTCACGGAAAGCTATTCCTTACAGGTTTAATTAATGTCTTTAACTACGACATTGGCCACACTGTAACAAGCTAAGGTAGATCTATTGATAATTTGGCCAGTTTCTTTTAGCATTAGCCAATTTCGCGTCTTCAAATAATACGGTTTGTAGGGTCGTGACGAAGAGTAGAGGGTTCGACGGGGTCTGTTGCCTTACCGTCGGCGTCAAATGCGACTTCGCAGTCGCGAGTTGGGCTTATTCTCGGCTTCACTGGCGTCGGAGACTTCCCTCGGAGTGAGCGGTCAAAATCTGCCCATTTTTCGGCTTCAGCAAAAAAGGGGTCCGTTTTGAACGCATCCGATATCCGCGCCGGCCACGCTCCTTCGTTACAAGTCTTATTGTCAATACCAAGCTCAAAAAATTGTTGAGGGACTTTCAATTTCGTGAAAACTTTCCCTAACTTCCCTAAGGTCATATATTTGTGTAGTGTGAGAAACTCAGGAGTGTAGTGTTCTTGGACGATCATGAATATTCGAAAGGCGTGATCCAAGTATGAATGCCGCTTTGCTTATATTTACAATGCAGATCATGCATACGTAGGATTTCTTAATAGAGAAATTTTTATCAATTCAGAAAAATGATAGAAATTCCAACAAAAAATAATGCGTAACATTTAATTAAATCATATAGGTTCTAAACTACTAAATTAAAACACCAATTGGTCTTTTAATTTTTAATATAAAAATCCGTGGTTTGTGTTAGTTTAATGTAATAAAGGTTTGTACTATGCAATAAGTTATGGAGTATGTAACCATGTATAAAAAATATCAACATAATAAAATTGTACATTATTTATACTATCCTATTTCAAAACGCCTTAATGGGTTGCTTTACAGATAATTTAAAATACAACAGTAGTAAAAAATTATAATTTGCCAAACCATTTTTAGATACTGTACATTATGTACAATTAGGTAATTTAGAATTTTAACTATATATATTTTATAACATTACAATATAAAAATACAGTGTCTGTAAAATGTTTAACATAATAAGTATTCTTTAAATTTTTTGAATAAAGACTATAAACAATCTCGGATTATCAAATCACACAAGTAAGATTCGTTAAAAAAAGAATTTAACAGGTGACTGATATCCCTCAAAATTATTACAAATTTCTGATTCCATGTCATATGCTACTTTTGGAATATTCCAGTAATATATTTTACACTTCAATGGGTTAGTTAGCATAAATTATTCCAAAGTTAACCGACGACATAGATCAAACAGGGTGCAACGTTTCGCCAGTTCGTGCATTACAATACAATCAGTCTCACTCAGACACCGAAGTAGACTTAAAAATATCAAGTACATTACGAATTGACCAACCGCAGCACGACTTAATCTAGCTTATTCTATTCGTGCAAATAGCTTAGTATTTACCTGTTCCCCAGTGCGGCTTGTTGTCGGGCTCATACTCAATGCCTTTAAGGCTCTTGCGCAGGGGATCGATGATGGGGGCGGTCAGGTCGGTGATGGGGTAGGCCCGGTCCTTGAGGTAGAGGCCGTAGCGGGAGGGGTACAGCCGGTCGATGGCGGCCAGCCTGTCGAGGTGGTCCTGCCACGCTTTGTGTGCGTCGAAGGGATCAACGCCTCGTCGTATGCGCCTTGGCACATGGTATACTGTTGTGAGAAACGTATGATTAGACTGAGTTGTCGCTTACTATGAATATCATTTTTTTTTATCAAAAACCAAACGGAAAGATATTACTAAAATATCATGGAAGTAAGTAGCTTTTATAATAAATATTTGGTTAAGTGTAAAGTTAACCATTCATTATTTTAACATATCTCTCTATTTAGAATGTGTATTATAAATAGGGAGGTACATTTTTTTCGTATAACCTAATTACTTCCACCATATATCTACCAAAATAGAATCGACAGTTATATTATTAGAAGAAGAAGTGAAAGTATAGAAGATAAATCACTCCTTTTCATAGGATCTTAGTATTATAAAAATGCCAATAAAATTACCTATTAAAAGGACTTAAATTACCAAAACCTTTCCACAAGGATTTGAAATTTACAATGAAACACTTTCAAGTTAAGAAATCGAAGATAATGTTATTATTGTACGTTAGTAATGATTAAACTTGCAGGGCAAAAGCTTAAAATGAAAATGATTTTAAAGTTTCTCAACACAATGAAGGTATAGAACTCACCTCTTCATTCCTGGGTATGCTTGACAGAATAATACATTATGGTTAAATATTTGGTTTCATCTATATTATATTCGAGAAGGGCATGGAATAAAATAAAAAAAAAATGTGTCACCTGACAGATGCTAGAAGATCGTTAACATAATGGAGTGTCGATGTAACATCCATGGAATTTACAAGTGTGATGTGATGTTATGTATCAGAGGTGACTTCTATCAGATGAACCATGCGATTATTAGCGACGATTAGAAATTGAAGTGGCACAAGCAACAACATTTAGCTCCTAACATTATAAAAAGCCTTAACAAAAGAGGTACAATACATTTCTCAAAAACAAATCGAGAGAAGTCTCGAACCATAAAGAAATTATTAAAATATAAGTGTATAATATAATTTGTTTGATCGTAATGATAATCCACTTAATGTTAAAGATATAAAATTTTGTAGTCAACAACTATTTCTGCACAGTAGATCTTATTGTTATTTGCAAATTAATACAGCACAATTCTTTTTAAAAATTTGAACGATCTAAATTATAATAATTATTGATTTGTGTTTGTGAGTGGTAAACCATGTAATGTCATATCGAAATAAATAGAAAACTGATTGGAAAGAAATCTCCGAGCTTTTGACAGGATCCACGGTATTTATTTCTGTTTTCTAAAATTTTTATTTATATTATAAAACTTTATTACAAATTAATATTAACATAAATCATAAGACAATATTGTCGTACGCAGTTCTTATGAGTATTTTGTTACTTTTATATAAGACAAGAAAGTAATGATCATGACAAAATGCAGAAAAGTTTTATTTAAAGTCATCGATTTATACAATGGGATGTTCTGAATCAAAAATTAAACTCCGCCGGAAGTCTTTTCTGCTGAAACAATGGGAATCACGTATACAATAATACTTGTGCTAAACAACAAAACAACGACCAAATCTAAATTAAAAATGTGGTTACAAAGCGAAAGCTTATACATCTATGTGTTAACATGTGTGTATATACAAGTGGTGGTAAGTGAATATCTACAATATTTATACATAAATCGTGTACCTATGATTATAATTAATTTAATGGACAATATTAGATAATAGCGTAATATTTATGAAACAGGTATTTGTAATAGATAAAAATAACACCACGTGCCAACGTGATGTCGCGTAAGCATTCTTGTCAATCAAGTGCAGAATAGCATTATCTGGTTATCATTCAACGCGTGGCGTTGCTCTAATTTTGCTACAATCGCGAAGTAAGTTTACAGTGAAATAAAGTTATAAACTTGAAAAATCAATAACATTCATGAATGTCAAATCAATAAAAAAGATACATCACAATACGCAATCTGTTCTGACTTCCGACTGACAAGATGTGTTAGTGTTTCGCGTGCACTGTTGGTTGTTTACAAACCTGGCCTGTATCGGTCGAGGGAGCGAGCGTAGTTGTGGGTGTAGATGGGCCTGGGGGAGTACCCGTAGACCTCTCGGTGGACGGGGAGGTAACGGTATCCGGGAACGGTGATCCTTTCAGCGGCGCCAATGGGGTCGTCGTAGATGGACTTGCTGTAGGGATAGGTGGAAAGCAGCTCGGGGAATACGCTGCGGCGGGTCGGCCTATACCTCTCCTCAGCCCTGATGTCTTCCGATCCTATAGGCAAAAAAGATAATACCTATTGACCGGATATACTTATTGAAATAAAATAGTAATAGCTTTGGTATGTGGTAAACATTAAAATTATTTAGTAGATATTACATTCAGTTCGTCAGAAAATGTCATATTATTATTCTTTAATGGATGATTAAAAACTTTACTGTCCCAATATTTTTTTAACATTACTTATCCTTTTAAATAATCTTTATTTTATTTTACCATCTGAAAGATTACATATGCTTTTAAATGCTTATAAATAAAAACTTTATTTTACTAGAATCAAAAGTGTAGTAAAATATTTGGGTGAGTCGTATAGGGCTCATGGGACATTCAAGTTTGTTATTATGAATTAATTCACACAGATAAGTAAATTTTTATTACCTTTTAGAGATCGCACAAAAGATTGCCAAAATCTGGCTTTCTTTGATGGCGTCTCGTTTCTGCCAATCATTTCTAAATGATTTTTAAACATTTTGGCAGTTTATGTCGTGCTCGTGTCTGAAACAAAATGGTCATATTGATGAATGTAAAGGACAATCTAGGGTTGATGTTAACAAGCCTTTATGGGTGTGCCATACACGAGTATCCATAGACGCTAACCTTGAGAGCCGCTTTATTTATGAAGAAAAAACTATGTCCAGGTGACATAATTGAGTACAATAGCGTGCTGATGGCTCGTAAATAGAGCAATGACGTATTCAGAGTTAGCAGCAGGGCAGAAATAGCAGTCTCGGTGGCTGGCTGTCGTGTCGAATGGCCCGTGCTCTTGGACCCGGGCCAACTCCCTAGTATCGAAGAGAAACTTGAAATTGTCCGTTTTTACGAATGTCTTCTCATCGCTCGGCTATTTTCGAGTTTGTGACGACCTTGTTGCGAGTTTTACGGCGGATAAGTCAGCGGCCTGCCGCAATTTCTAATTACGTAAGGTCTGAAGCACGCGACATGTAACTAATGAGGGTTTACGAATCGACCTCACTTTATTTCGGAATTAACAAGTAGAAAACTTTAAAGCTCATTCGTTTGTTTCAAGTTTTATAGAGCTTTAGTTTTTAAGTTTGTATTAGTGGTCTTCATATCCTAAGTTCTTTATATTTAATGTTCTGCTATTAAATGTTTATAAAACGGAACGTTTATTACTTTTCAAAATATCCTACTTAAAATACTTTTATTTTCATTTAAATGCAGTTTCACATTCCAAGAGATATAAACTATCCGCCTACATTCACATTTTCTAATACAACTAATGTAACACCTGTTTTTTGTACTATCAGTTGTATAAACCTTCTCCAGTAATGTGCGTCATTCATGGGTATATTTATAGGAATGCGAGCGCTATTCATCAGACACGAGTTAAGATTGACGTGAGGAGATATGGGGCATACTTCGCGTAACTGAAATGCATACTCGGCGATGCGGAATCTAAAGCAATTTGTAGAGAGGCGCGGATTAATGGCGAAGGTTGGTTTCACGTGCATTTAACTGAACCAATTTAAAACCTAGTAATTAATTGTAACCTGATTGAACAAATTTTATAGGGTCTGTTTATGTTGATAATTTATTTTATGTAGCATTGTTTCCCCTAATGCAGATCTATCGAATGTAGACGTCTAAAATATCATGGAATTACTTGATAATGTAGGTACGTTGAGATTAGACTGGATACCATTCTATTCACACAGAAACACAGTGACTGCTTCCCGACGGAAATTGTACCTATACAAACGACTCTGTAAACGGGTGTACCACCTAGACTAGAGGATGGCGTACTTTTCTTATAGGAAATAAGATTTACGTTTTTTTATTACTTATATCTTGTAAAATTCTAAAAATAAAATTAAAAAATTATATTTAAAATTTAACATTGCATCAAAGTTTGAAAGATTTGGGTTGGCATTTTATTTAGTCTTCAAAATTTTCGAAATTTTATAATCCAATTTTAGTATGCTATTATTTATATTATTCAATCGAAGGTTACAACTTTTACTTAAGTTCCTTTACCGTTTGAATGAGGTCAAGATTGAAGGCCAATGTCAGTTATATTTTGCCATATTTATCTATCTTTAGCCACGTTTGTAAAAATACTTTAATTTATTTTAGCACAGGTATTAATTACTTGTTGGAAATTACGAAAAACTGTAGGCGTGATTGTGAAACTGTTACAAAAATATACGTAGGCGCGTCGATTTGGCGGGATTGCAAATTTGGCGCGGCATCGGGGCGGACGAAAATAGGCACGCGGCCGGATCGGATTCACAGCATTCCCGGATCCGGGGGATTGTTGCCGTAACGTGCGTTGCCGTGACGTGGAAACAGTCAATAAGTAACGTCATGTCCAAACCTTATCTGTAAGTGAATAAAAGCTAAAAGCTAATCATTCTAAAACTTCTTATGACTGACATATTTTATTGAAAACTGTTGACTTGAAACTTAAAAAAAAACAAATCAATTTGAACGTTCAATGTATTTCTAAATCACTCATAACGATCACTGACACAAAGTTCACATACAAATTAGGTACCGACCTAGTTGAAATAGCAGTATCTATGAATGGTTCATATTATAAGGCTTGGTTGACTAAAAATAATAAGTAACACTTAGATTCTTGAAATGTCTTCTATTAATATGTTGACATTCACTGTCTATTTATCTTCGTCTTGGACACATTCAATAACATAACGTAACTTACGTGCTGCAGTAATGTTACCGGTAGATGCCACCTTAACTCGACTATCACCCGCGAAAATGCGAACCGATATCACCCGATACTGTTACGAACGAGACAGGTATACAATTGCGCAAGCGGAGGTGGGACGGCGCACTGAAAGACGCCCCTCGGTACACTTGGCACACCCTTAGATGCTTAAAACACTTGGGGTCTTACCGATTAAAATATTGGTCGTATAATTATATTGTTGTGTTGTTTCGTGGACGAGCCGACGTCGAGTGTCGGACCGGGGCGGGCGCGCACTGCCTCGTTTCTCTGCGCGATCGCTCTCCCCGCCGCCGCGCCGCCCGCCCAAAACATTCAATAAACATTATATTTCGTTTTACTATTTTACGAGGCTGCTCCCAGACATATAAAGCTTTTAATTACTTTAGATTATCAATTGTTTCTGAACCATGAATTTTTCTGAAAATTCTTAGCTTGTTGATTGTCTTGTATTTTTATCTCGTTAATAGAGGGTGTTGATAAAAATATTGAAATATAGTTACTGCCTTTGATGCCCCAATTGAACCAAAATAAAGTCAAAAATTCTACTTTAAGACTTAAAGTCTTGTGATGTCAAATTTCCTGTTGCATGTAAAATGTGTTCTTTAGTGGAAAGTTTTATTTCATAGTTTTTTTTATTTTATCTCATAGTTTAAAGGTACTTATATGAAACGATCATATCACGGGCTATTTTCAAATTAATTGATTAAGATATAACGTAAACTATCCTATTACGACAATAGTCAAATTCAACGCCTATTACGAAGGTACTGTACGATAGAGACTGACTGACTGATGATTTTATTTTTTTGGAAACTCAACAGCTTTTTTTACAAAAACCAGCATACACATATTACAATGTTTGAACACTTAAGCCTACAAGTACCGCACAGATTAAAATAGAAATTGCAAGGTCTGTAGAATTCGCGTTAGTGTTTATGTCGCCGCTATCTGGTTAAATTGCCCGTTGATTAAACGCCTAGGCCGATAGTTAATTGAACTAGACTCTTAACGTTTAACGACTTGGCGTATTGAATGGATCGTCTTGGACTGAAGAGCTTTGCTTTGATTAGTAGGTTCCGACATCGTTTTGGTAAGAAGTGGTCATAAAAAAATAACCTTCTACCTACCAATCACTCAAACAGTCGCATAAAAGCTCTTCGACTTAAACGACCTGCCTAGGCCTCCAATTTAATAGGTAATTTAAACCAGACGGCTGACATACGTTCAACCATCTGGGGCCTTACCACCATCTTTATGAAAGCGATTCATATTCCGCTCGGTTCAGTATTGGTCCCTAAGCTGCATCGCTGTCATAGTCGTAGATAGCGTCGTAGTACGAATCAACAATTCTACTCAGTTTAGGTCGTATACTGGATCGCGATAAAAGATGGTGGTACGGGTGCTGGTTAAACGTTACCTCAATGACTTGGCTAGTTAGCCTTCAGTCGTTTCATTGTATGCCGGGCGTTCAATCAGCGGGCTATAGACATCCAGTTAAGCGACTCATTTACCCAGATGGCTGCGACATATATATTCTTTGTCTGTAGTGCGATTAAGTCGACCCACACGATGCAAACTAATAATTTTACTAACTAACGCTTGTTGCAATTCACATCTACCTTATTCTAAAGTAAAACGGTCTATTTTTGATAGAATGATTTAAAATAGAATAGAGTAGGTAGATTTCACCTGGAATGATTCAAGTTCAAACATTGAGTCATTAGAGAATTCAGCAAATGCTCTCAATTACGTGGCGTGTGGTGATTTATAGAAACGTGAAGTTAATATTGGATATGAATATCAGGACAAAAGTTAATGTTTAGCATGTTTTGCCACTATCATGCTGATTATCTGTAATTCTTTGATTTCGCTCAGATGTAAACTAAAGCTATTTCTGCTATCTGGTATTGCCCATTAGTTTGAAGTATTCTGCCATACTTCATTTTGTGTTCCTCAAGTTTAGTTTCGCCTCTGTATATTTTTAGGCTTATTTCATGTAATTTGATAATTCAATTTAATGTGTTCATAAATAAATAAGCATAGTAGGTGCGTTAACATAACTTTTACCGACGGGTGATCTTGTAAGTACCTACTCAAAAGCTCACAAGGCACACAATATTTTCATGTGTTTTGATAAGTGTGCATAAAAGTGCAATCAAAAATTTTTGTATTGTACTATATTGTTTTCACATGTAAAGGTGATAAGCGGCCTAAAATGTGCAACAATAGGTTATCCGTAAATTTGGCCTTTCTGTTCAAGTGTTCAATTCTACACAGCGCATATGTAAATTTAAAATTTCTTATATAGAATAATTAAATCACTACGGTACTAAACGCATTGACAATACTTAGTGATAACATTTTCTTATTACGGTACATATCAATTTTTAGTTTACTTTGTGCGTGTGGAAAGATAAGGCTGATTTCTGAAATTATTACACACAGTCTCGTCTGAAAAGATAAAATCAATGTGTGTTTGGATTCAATTGTTGCAAAAATTCGGCATTGTGTACATATTTTTGAAGCTTTAAATGTATACATATGTTTAAGACGTGAATTAGATATGCTTTATAACTAAAGGTAGACACAACCTTTAGTTATAAAGCATATCTTATTTGGAATAGTTATTCTATAAAAAAATGAACATAATAAAAACCGACTTCAAAACACTAAAAAGGAAAAAATAATTAAATTGAACGAGGTACCTACTTATTTAAAAAAAGTTTATTTTTGAAGTTGGTGCTAATTTATTTCCAGAAATAATAGAAAGATTAGAAAGTTTAGCGTCAACTCCAAAAAGTAACTTTTAGGAAATAAGCATATTTTTTTTATACAAACCACTGTAAATGACTCAAGACCACCTGATGTGAAAGGGTAAGAAGTGTCCATATAAGAAGGCTAGTGCAGCTTGAAATACACTGTTCTAGCCGCCTCCACCTTACTGACCCATAGGAAGCTTTCCACGAAGCATTTGAAGTTGATATAGGAAAAAGAACTCATGTTATAGGAAGGAGGGAACACATGTGCTGGCAAAAAATTCTAAGTTCTGGAAGTACGACTAAGAAACGAGGCACTAAACTTCTTGGTGCGTGATTTGACAGTGAATTGATGACTCTGAAGCCCGGTACATACGTGTGCTCATGTTAGTAGGAAGGGGAAAGGTTTCTCAAGGCATTCTCCACGATAAAGCCGATAGAAGGCGCTTAGCGACGCAATGTCACGACGCAATTGTAAAGGCTCTAGGCCCTAGGCTGTTCGTGATCTCTACATCGCCAATAATACGGACAGCACGACGCTGCGATCTGTCCAGTGCATAGAGGAGATACTTGGCGGAGTCATCCCACAGGTGCGGGCAATATTCCATGCAAGACCGGACCTGAGTTTTGCACCTTGTTCAGGACACCGAGCTTCCGTGACGCTGTTTTGATCAAGGTTTCGATATGATTCCTCTGATTCAAATCGCAGCATATCTCCAAACCGAGTAAGTTAATGGAGCCCTGTGCCGAAAGAGTAGTGTCCTAAAGAAAGGGAAGGGGAAGGAGCGGCAACATTTTGGCTGTGAACGCGCACACCTGTGTTTTCTTAGCATTGAACTCAAGACGATTGTTAGATCCCCATTCAGATATAAGGTTCAACACCCTGTTGAGCTCAATGGTAAGATTCATTCTCTCCCTCCCGGTGTTAACGCGCCAAGCCCCTGGGTGACCGTAATATCCACCATGCACTGTACGGTCATCCGCATAGCAATGAATGTTTCCTAATGGAAGTATGTCATTGATATGAAGAAGAAAGAGAGTGGGGGATAGAACAGAGTCTTGTGGTACACCACCGTTCACGGACATGAACCCCAAAGCGCATCCATCAACGAGGACACGGATTCTCCGCTCATCCAGTTGTAGAACTAAGCGGGCAAACCGTATACCAGGAGCTTGCAGAGAAGAGCCCTGTGCCAGACCCGATCAAAGGCTTTGTCAATAGTAAATGAAAGATCTTCTACACATCGAATCAGCTGGTAATTTATTTTCTTTTATTTTCTTTTTAGTGTTTTGAAGTCGGTTTTTACTTTATTATTTTTACATTTATTTTTATATTATTATTTATTTTTACTTTATATTTTTTTTCTCAATTTCTAGTGATAAAATTCGAAGGTCAAAGCCAGATGGGTGATTATGGACCAACCTGGTAGTATTCAAACGTAAATAGAATAAGCACCACTGAAAGTGTCAAGACGGCAAAAACCCCGAAGCTAGTTATATTGATGACTTAATTCCAGTCCTGTTGATTTTAAAACAAACTAGAATATCGATTTGAAATAAAATCTATGGAATCAATTTAAAGGAAACTCATTCATCAAAAAAAATTCTAATTGGGCTATTAATGACGTAGTTCTGAGGTAACAAACTTAAAATCATACAGCCGAATTGATAACCTCCTCCTTTTTTGAAGTCGGTTAAAACAGATAAAGTTCAGATTTATTATCTTGGAATTACTTCAGATTCGTGATAAAAATCATTTTAGCCTCCGACGCAAAAAGAGGGGTGTTATGAGTTTGACGTGACTGACTGTGTATCGGTGTGTCTGTCTGTCTGTGGTATTTAGCTCCTAAAGGAATGGTTACCTGTTAGTAACAGTTAAGAGTTTTTGTAATTCGAATAAATAAATACTAAAAAGCGTGATCAGGATGACTCTTAGCTATAATTTATGAAATCAGTTCAGGCGTTTGATGACTATCAGCGCATTTCTTTCTTGACAATAGAGTTTTACAAACTTTTACAGATCCGATTAATTTAAAATTAGGTTTACTGTTACTTTAGTGGTATTTCCAAGGAACGCTAACCTTGAGATGATATATCGTGTTGGTGGCGTTAGATAGATGATTAATGAGGCCGGGGGCTGCTTAAAGTTTTCAGTTTTATATTTTTGCTTTTGAACTTTTTTATGTGTTCTCGAAATCTAATGCGTATCTTATGAGCAACAAGTCATTATTAGTTCTTCGTCGTTCTGACTTATTACCGGATGTTTTTGATTCTGCGCGTTGGTCGACCAAACCTACTTGAGAAACATTTGATGATGATTACATTATTTTTATTTTTATCAAATCGCCAGCAATGTCAAGAGCGGCAATGACGCGTGAACTCAATTTATTTTTGAATCTAAGTATTTTGTCAGAACACTTTCTGTTTCATATTGATGGGATTTGTAAAACTGTTAGTTTCATAAAAGAAAGTAGCAATTTGCACATTAACCCAAATGCGCGATCGGTGCACCAGTATGCAAGAATATTTGTAAACAATATCTTTAACTTAGATACGTTATATATAAAGTTTAATATTCAATTCTGTGTAATTGTGTTTTATATTTAGAGCGATTGACTCTTACTTTAAGTTGAGGAAAACCCTCCACAAAGTTGTAATCTGGTAACCCAATGCTACATAGGAGAACTTAAAAATCAATCAAATATTTTCTTTTAATCGATTTTCGACCTCTTTATTTGGTCCACATACGTGTCTTTGCATGGAAAGATTTGTATATTGATTTGTAGATTGATACGTATTTAAAACTAATAAATAAGATACTCCGTCTTTAGACAGTTCAGAAATGTATAACTATTGTAATAAAGGAACCACAACAGAAATTTGACTAAGTGCCATGTGGATGATGAATATTTTCCAAAAGAAAAAACGTTGTGAAGCTTGCATTCAAAATATACAAGAATTATAGAAAAATTACATTCGTGTGCCCATATTCTTCTGTCGTTTATTTACCAACAGCGCGAACGAGACGAAAAATCAATTGATCAACTATAAATAGCAGAGTATTACGTTAACATACGTCACTATTTTAGGTTTTTGTGTTGCATGGTCGCGTCGTAGCTCAGCCCACGTGTATTTCCTGAAACAAATCACGTTTTTATGGAACTTTGGCACATTATCAACGATTATAAATAGGTTACGAAGATCAGAGTTTCAAACAACTTCCGATGAGAAGAGCTTTATTTCCGAACCGGGCAAGTGAAACAGCTATGATATGAAAAGTAGCAGTAGGCGTATGTAATGCACACACTTGCATGCGGCACTGATTACTTCTTACAAGATATATTATAACTAGATAACTTTTACAGATCCAATTGATTTGAAATTTACATTCCCATGACATACTAACCTTGAGCTGATTCTATACCATCAAAAGACTGCGGGATTCTTAATTCTTCAGAAACACACAGACAGACATTACAGCAGATATAGCGTGTTTGGTCGCATAAGAATAGTCTCAATGAGATGGTGTTAGATAGATGATTAATGAGGCCGGGGGTTACTTATAATTTTTAATTTTATTAAAACAGTTGTTTGTGCACTACCTACCTATTTAATCAAATTGGACTCACCTTTCTGGTTGTCTAATGGAATTAAGTCCGCCAATTTGTAAATTATTTTGTGCAATTAAAGATTAAATAAATAAATTACTCTATTTAATAAATATCTGTATGCAGTACTAAATGAAAAACTCGTTTTTTTATACAACTAGATGACAAACAAGCTGACGGCCCACCTGATGGTAAGCGGTAACCGCCGCCTATAGACACCTGCAATAACAAGGAAAAATCGCTTGATTTTTCAGGTGCGTTGTCATCCTGAGGCCTAAGATGAAATGCCGTCCATGCCCAGTCATTACACTGGCTACCTTTCCCTTCAATCCGAAACATAGCGAACTGTTTCACGGCTGAAATAAGAAAGGCGGTGGTACCTACCCAGACGACCCTACATACGGGCCTACCACCTAGTGACCAAGTCGTTTATTGTTTAAGGGTTATGGGTGTTGTAATTAATACCTGGTGGAATGATCGCAGACTGACTGCCACTTCAGCACGTTTCAGAGTGGTGAGTTGACAGTGACACTCCACAACTGGCTAAATAATACGATAAGTAGTACAGTAGGTACTCTCATCAGTGGCTAAATGAGATGATTTTCTTTTTTTACCGGTCGTAGTAAAAAGTCACGCTACTTTATCTGTGGTAAAATACATACAAAAATAATTTGAAAAAGTTTACAATCACACAATGAGCCTATATTTTTACTTCTTCTACTAGCGATTTCCGAAGTCTTCGTTCTAGCTGTGGTTCTCACTCAAATTATACCTCATCAGTATGCAGTCTCGAAGAAATAGATCGAATATAGCAGCACTCTTCATAGCACGCCGAGTGACTTTCACCATTTATTACTGACTTGGTACATTCATGTTGGGTGTAACCCTCTCATAGGAAAATACAACTTCAGTGCAGTTCGGTAGCTCAATTTTATGGTAGCTATTTACACGCTTCACCATATTTTATGGTAGTACAAAATTGTGTGTATTTTAGCTAACATACACTTTATATTTTTACTAGCTGACCCGGCGAACTCTGTTCCGCCTTAAAGGCAACAAATAAGCAGATTTTGGAATTTGTTTTTTTATTAGAAAAAATACAAAAATAAATTAAGTACCTACATTAATCATTCATTATTATGTCTGTATTTCAGTACATAGGTTGCTCTTCACTTAAGTACCTTGTGATACACAACATTTTTCGTTTTATTATTAGGCGCAAAAACAAACAACGCAGATGGATTTCTGACCCGTGAACATGCCACATATAATTGACCATGGAAAAAACATGGATGTTCTAGATTCAAACCACAAACTTTTAAGGATTGGCCTTGTGATTTGTTGATGGTCATGGCAAATGCAAGACGGATCGGAAATTGAAGTCTTTTAAATTCAAACGGCATATCGGTTGGGATCATCGGTATCCTCGGAATGAGAACTTCCTCACTTTTGAATTTTCCTTTCAGTATCGTCACGTAAATTACATTGTTCATCAATTTTCTAACCACCAAACGCGTACCGTTGCACAGTTTTGGTTGGTTTATGTTTCGAAGCATGATTACTACGGAGCCAACCTTTAGGCGTAAATTGTGCGGTGCTAAGCCAGGCACATCCAAGGAGTTTAAAGATTCAATTGGATAGTTGGTAGCTTCATCTTCATTTGTCAATAGATTTGAATGAATGCATTGTTCCAATGATCTTATTTTGAATTATGTAGTTCAGGTCATCTACATCTTTATTCTTAGCCGCTAAAATTGCTCGCTCACTCAACTACTTATTCATTATTTTTTAGTTAGAAATAATCAATAGATTTGAATGAATGCATTGTTCCAATGATCTTATTTTGAATTATGTAGTTCAGGTCATCTACATCTTTATTCTTAGCCGCTAAAATTGCTCGCTCACTCAACTACTTATTCATTATTTTTTAGTTAGAAATAATGTTTCGAAATACATTGTTGATAAGACAAAATTACTTAGCTGCCCCCTTATTCTCAACTGTCGGAAAATATTCGAATTTCGGAAACTCTATACCTGTCACATTTTATCGCTATACGTCAAAGCGAGACGGCATGTGACTTTTCGAATCGAATCCGTGATCCGACAGTTGAGAATAAGGGGGTTCTAGATGCGCGTTTTGTTGTTCCAAGTCTGATGCGTTTTTGGTTTACCACCTTTTATAGTTCACTTCACTTTTTATTTAAATTGGCAATGATTGTTATTTATTAAATAGAAACTCGAAACAAACACATCAACCGGTCGACTTCAAAATTAAAAATTTTCAACCATACTTAACCATAGACAACATTACGTTTAGCTGTCAGTTGCGTGTTGTAAATTTTTTAACAAATGAACGGCCAGATTAATGTTTTGACTGATAAATTTTTTGATTTGCTGTCAGTTGCGTTTTGTTATTCCATGTCAGTTGCGTTTTGTTATACTATTCACGTGACGTCCCACGGGAATAGGATAAAAAGTATCCTATGTCCGTCTCCTAGTTCTAAGCTATCTCTCCAACAATTTTCAGCCAAATCGGTTGAGCCGTTCTTCAGTTATAAATAGCGTAACTAACACGACTTTCTTTTATATATATAGATTATGTGTAACAACGCCGTGTGTTTATTTCTGACCTTCTTGCACAGTGAAGGTAGTAAAATAGGTCTAAAAATATTCTCATTTTGATAGCATGCACTAAGTGTCGATCGAGACAGTGGTGCATCATACTATTCACCACTCGTCTGCGTGCGCGTACGCTGGTTATCGCACGTTGTACGAAACCGGCCTTCTATAACTATTTATATAGTGCTCAAAGCATGGAGTACATCAAACAGTACATTTATAATGTTGTGACATTCATAATATCTACTAATATTCTGACTCATTAGTTTAGTCTAGTCTGACATAGCCAAAAATGCAAGTCTTCTCACACTTCACGTGTTGGCCGATGCCTTTAGATTACACAGCTATTAATAATTTATTCATCACTATCGTCATGTTTGTTGGTTATTATTATTAGTAACTTTGATGACGTCATATCAAGCACAGCCAAAAAGTGATGTTGTGTGCCCTCTAGAAGGACGCTCGGAAAATTTCATGGAAATCTTAATATAGACACCGGCCTTTTTATTAGTATTTTGTCATATTATGCTATATGCTTCAACCTTTATAAGAGTTCCTAATTAAAATACTGTCCATGACAATTAAGTTTTCATTTTACAACTGTAGTTTTATACATCACAATTTTTTCTTTTAATATAATTTATTTCATATGTCTGTTAATGGTCCTAAAATTGTATGATGAGTTTCTTTCTGCACTTTTTCATCAGTAGGTATGTCGTTTTTACACGGCGACTTGTAGAGAACCTTATGTTCCCGGCCGTTGGCGTATAATCTGTGTATCATTACCGGCTTCAGAATTGGCGTTCCTAGCCAAAACAAAACATCTGCAAAACCGACATTGATCAATGCTGCTATTTATTGCTTCACATCTATTTTTGATTAGTTGCTATCGTTTCCACGCAATTTGCTATCTTAATTTTTAATTAGTCGTAAATTTTATTGACTATCTGCCAGAATAATTTTACGATATTAATGATTACCGTTTTGTTCATAATGCCTAGGCAGTAGATCACAAAGTATTGGTGCGTACAGTAGGTACACTTTTTTACAGTCTTGAAAGTCGTTCGCTGGACTCCATTATTTCAAACAGGAGAGGACCCACCGAATGTCAAACCATCATCCATAGACATAAAAACTGCTTCAAATTGTAGATGCGTCGAAATTCTGGAGAGTTATTAATGTCTCCCATGTCCTGCAATTTTCACTGGTTACCGCCTTCACACCGAAAAACAGCAAACTGCTTTACGGCCGAGATAAGAAAGCGATGGTTATGGTACTTCACCAGATGCACCCTGTAAAAGTGACTACCGACTTTTTTATACAACTACATGACAAACAACCACCTGGTGGTAGGTGGTTATCGTCACCTATAGATACATAGGCAACGACTGCAATAATAATATTATACTATTAAATCACTCAAGCTCTATGACCGGCGTCGGAACGTTGTCAAAGTTATACAGAGACAGCCAAATATAGAATGAATTTATGAAAGGGAATTTCGAATTAAGCGCAAAAATATGAATTTTAATTCGATATTATTTTAAAAGATTGCCAGTAAATTTGGAAAAAGATTTGCTAATTTAGGTACATCGCAATGTTAAGGAACCGCGTTACTACTGTTCGTATTCATCTAAAAAACATCTGCCCCTTGCGTGATTCGGGACCCTAACCGAGTAACATGTAATTAGGGGTATTGACGACTCGGTCAGGCGGCCGTCGAAACTATTCATTTCTAATAGTTTTTTTAAAAGAAAAGGGTGGCAAGTAAGCTTACAAAAAGGTGCTACGATCGTAGCGCAAGATGCTACGAGCGTTGCATAAGTATTGAGCACTACTTATGCGTAAAAATCAAGAGAAAGCGTCATGATGACTGCTATTAAGAGACGATTCCCCTGCTTCCTGTATATTAGCTCTGGCGAGCTTACTTACCGAAGGAATACCTACATCTCTGCAAAGTATAAAATAAATAATGCTAGTTATTTAGGTTATATTATATAAGATGGATTTCGGATTGAAGGGAAAAGTAGCCAGTGAAATTACTGGGTATGGAAGGCAGTTCATCTTAGGACTCAGGATGACATGCAACCGCAATACCTGTTATTGCAGGTGTCTATATATGCAGCGGTAACCACTTACTACCACATGGGCCGGCAGCTTGTTTGTCATCTAGTTGTATAAATCAAATGAGTTACTCCAGTCCCGCGCTTAAAATTCAAGTGGAAAATCATCATATCAGCCGACAGATGCCCGCTGCTGGGCATAGCACTGGAAAATACTCTATAAATTAAAAGTGTGATGATCTTCCCACATTCTGAATTTTATGTTAATTTCTTTCTGAGACGTCATCGTCATCGTCGACTGCATTGTTTGGAATTCGTTTCAGAGTACACTGGGCCAGGGTTTTACTAGTTTTCTCACATACCTATATATCCTGTGAAACTGCAATTATACGTTTTACTACGAGGCTCGCGGCTAGCGGAATATTTGTCATTGTAAAGATAAGATATAAAACAACACTATTGTCTCATACACGTGCGGAGGAAATGATAGATTTATAATCAATCATATATCTTCTAAAAACACTTCAGTTGTAGGCATAACAAATACATTAAATAAGTATTGGTATAAAAGGAAAGTACGTGTAGTGTCCGCAGAGCTGCATTGTCAGAAGGTCTATACATTGTCAACACTGTAAAGGCATTCAAAGCATTCACATAATCAGACATAGTTGATTTGGTTTTCTACTGAATGTGCTGGTAAGGGCCAAAAGGATAAGTTATACAGGGTGGTGACGATTAAACATGGGCTATATTAGTTCATAGAAATGTTTTGCAGCTTTCATATACATCTTATTTGTTTGAAACGGTGAAGAAATTATACCTAGTGCTCTGGTGGCGTAGCGGTTATCGCGTCCCTGACACCATTTGGCGCGGGTTCGATTCAATAATTTTTAATAAAAAAAATCTTCTTTTTCTTTATTTTTATTTTTTACAATAAAGTAATATCGTTTTATACTAAAAATACAAGGTTTTTCCTTGTATTTTCTGAAAACTATACATTTGTAAACAATTTTCAAGGTTAAGCAACGGTATGCGGTGATAATTGTATGGCTGACCAAATCTTTTTGTTTATTTTAAACTTCTACTAATTTGTACAGAAGAAACAATCTGAAAGTTTTACATTTTTATTTTAATCACAAATAGAACAGGGTCTTTATGCAAAGAACGGAGGTTCAAATTTTTAAGTGAGTTAGCCGTGTCTTGTGGGGTATCGTATGAAAGGGCTTCATTGGCACAAGCTTAAGCAGATTTTTATTATTTTTATGATGTAAAGTTTTCGATTTATGACGAATAATGAACTAAAAACCTATTGCCTCTTTTATATGTATAGGTACCTACTAGCTTTGGTGTATGTAGTACCTCATAGGTTGCACTTTTATGCGTACCTACCTTCATAGTTTATACAACTAAATGATAAGCAAGCTGAGGGCACACCTGGTGGTAGTGGGTTCCGTCACCTATTCCGTACACCTACAATAACAAGGAAAGAACACTTGGTAATGCTTTGCGTGGTGTATGTAGGTGCGTTGTCATTCTGATGCCTTCCGTGTCCAGTTGTAAGATAAGTGTAGTAACTTTTAAATTCTTTATTGAGCGAACTAAGTAACGTGAATCTAACAACTCTTACGTTAAAATAAGTTTATCAAAGTCAATAGGCATATATGAACTTTATAACTGCTCATAGATATTAGTTATGTACTCGTACATACGGCAGCATATCAAGTGTAACAGTCGCACTACGAAAGCCTCTATTACGAACGCAGTAACGGCGGTCGCAAGGTCAAACTGTTGCGATTGACGTGCTGTCGTCTGTACATATTTGCAAAACAGAAAATAGGACATTCAGTGATGTGTTGGCATCACCAGTCTTAGAAACCCTTGAAAAACACATAAAAGCGCTTTATTAATCACATTGATTTATTGGTACAACTGCTTTGGTCGTCACTCAAGCCATATAGATGATTATTATTCATCGATACGAGAATTATACATCCACCTAAAATCTTACACAAAACAGACATATCTACCCTATTTATTTATTGCTCATGTGGTGGTTACAAAGATTTAATATTGAGGAGAAGACACCATGAGATGAAAGGCTAAACCTGGCTGGTCGTTTTAAATTGACATGAGTGAGAGAAGCAAAACATTATTCTCGCCTCTTACTCTTACCAGTGTTTGAACTAAAATAATTTGATGAGCGTTAATAAGTAAAGCAGTCAATTATCAAGGAATAATTATTTTTATCCGACTTCAAAAAAGGTTACCAGTCGACAAAATTTTATTCATAAAAACTTTCAATAATCCGCGTCAACAAGAAAAGTTCTAAAGCTGATAGTTTTAAATAACACAAGTAACCACAATACCAGAGACTAATTATTATTTAAAACTAGCTTTTGCTCGGGTGGAGCTCCGCGTGGATTTCATTGATCGCTCTAAAAAGCGTTCCATGTTCTGACCCAGGTTTTCAAAGTATCCCGTACCAAATGTCACCTAAATGAGTTTAGTGGTATAGGCGTGAAAGCGTAACAACAAACTTACTTTCGCACTTAGAATCTTTCGCATTTCTATGTATTATAATCATAGATAAATTATACTTACGAATACGATTTATTAATAATGTTCTTACACTCTTTCAGTCATGTATTATTGTATTAAGTATAAGAAAATTTAAGTTTTTAAAAATAGATTTCATTTATGATTTAGTAATCACTTACTAAACTATAATTATCTGAAGATACTAACACAGAGAATACCACAAAGTTTACAGTGAGAAACATTTCAACAAATCTTTTATAGCTCATTTAGTACTCCCATAAATGACATGATATAAATTATTTGAAACGATCACCAAATATAAATTCCTACTCTGTTGCATTTATCATTGACATTCTATAAATCATAAAGAGAATAAATAGCACATCTAGTAGCCAATGACATAGCCAATGCCGTAACCAAGGTATTGAGTATTTTAAATTAAATAAAATAGAAGACAGACTACCTAATTTTGTTTTTTTCCTACAAAGTACGGCAAATGTCACAACACCAATAAGATGTAAAAGTAAGAAGAGTCTGAAAAAAAGTTTAAGATGATTGAGAGCAGCAAAACTGGATGTTAATGAATTTAAATGAAATCACAAGTCGAGTAGGCAAACAGAACAAATAACCATGACAACACAATAACAACGTAATATCAAAAGTAAAGGATGAAAAATTAAAAAGTACCTATACAGAAACTTTCCATAACTTCTATACTTTTTAATTTTTCACAGAATTCATATGCAAAGTGCAGCACAAATACACTGTTCGAGACTCCTATACCTTGCTGATCGTTGAGTGCCTTTTTAGCCTGTTTTAATAATAATATTTATACACTCACACCTATTATCAAGCCCAAAGTAAGCATCATTAAGAGCTTGTGTTATGGATACTAGATAACGGAGAAATAATGATAATAATATGTATATAAATATTAGAAATATACTAAATAAACATATAAACATCCATGACTCGTAAACAAATGTTCGTACTCATCATACAAACATTTGTTCCTACCGGGATTCGAACCCGGGACCTTTTGACCGAGTAGCCTGGGGTACAGACCACTCGGCCAAGCGGTCGTCGAAGGTCGTGTTTTGAAGGAACCTACGTTAAAAGAAGGTGGGTATACAAATGCGCTGCCAAAGAACTCCTAGTCTTTGAAATACGATATAAAGAAACCAGGTACTAAAATTCTTTATGTTTGATGTTGAGGTGGACACGGTAAATTGACTCCAAAGACCCGCACGCGAGCTCCTGAGTAGGAAGTGAAGGGGGAAGGTGGGATAAGTCCAATAAGTTCTTCAGAGAACTCTCCGACAGAAGACGCTAAGCGAAGAAATGTCACGATGCAATTGTAGAGGCTCAAGTCTGTTAGTGACCTCTACATCGCCAATGATCCGGACAGCAAGACGCTGCAATCTGTCAGTAAGCAGGTATACTTAGCGGAGCCATCCCACAAGTGCGAACAATATATTTTCGTAATCCAAGTATTTCTACATATTTTTAACTATTTTGGGCACTATTCAAACAATAGTTCGTGATATTTTCACTTGTCGCGATCAGTTCCTCTGTTAAGTGAGGTAAGCATTATAGAAACTTTTATTGCACCAAATACACCCAAAAAAAATACAGTAGTATGCAAGGGATGACTTATCTCTATTATAAATCTCTTGCAGCCAATACCAGTCATACCAGTGCATAGCAGCGTTTAGGATAACCTTTAGCGTTGAGGATCTGTGTAGTTTTTATACTAATTGAAATTTCTGTAGATCAAATAACTCAATCTGCCAGCCCTAAGTGCAGTAAAATTCAGTATTTTAGAGTCAGTAAAAGAGCCGGGATCAGCACACGCCAATAAATCTCTGACGCAATGCGGAAACCGCCAGTTCGGTATTGGAAAGTTTGAGACACAGCGACCGGTAATTTCATTTTGGTTATTGGGGCTTTTGAAATTTCAGTGCAGTCTAAGAATGCAGTCTCAAAAAAATAAAAATGCTATAACGGGGGAAAAATTTAGGGTTATTAGGGTGTTTCAGTAAACATTATGAGTACTAAAACACTTTTGAAAACTAAACTATTGTGAAATCATTGTCTATCGAAATACCTACAATAGCACGTAATTTGTTCGTTACAAGTTCCCGATATTATGATCCCGAAAAAACAAAACCCGAAAATTCGGTGAATATCCCGAAAAAAATCTAATTCAAATGTTAATAGCTATGAAAGTATAAAATGATATTTCAAATATCGTTGAAAGATCTATTCTGTGGTTCAAAGCTAACAATTTGATATCCAGACAATCTTATGTCATCTCAATGAGTACCACTTCTGTAACAGCAGCCAACTCATTCGGCAGAATTTGTTTACAAACAAAAACGGTTTGTAAGATAAATGGAAACTTTGTGAGCGTGTTTTATTATTGGCAGCATTAGACGAAGTCACGTGTAGCCTGAAATAGTCATGACGGACGCCCATATTCACGGGCTTCATCATTCATGGCTACTTGATTATATTAGGTATAACGCCTTCATTGGCATCTTGCGTTTAAGGTAACTCGATCAAAAGGGGATTACCTATATGTCTATGGTGATCGACATCCACTTTCAATATGTTTTCTTCGGCTGCCTGAAATTAAAGTAACTAAACTTTATTATACGTTTTCGTGCCACACTTAGCAAAATATGTAAACTAGAAAACATTCATGTCTTGGGGTCTTGAGCCGAACCAGCAAGCTTTCACAATTCGGGTAATCTTTTGAAAAAAAAAACAGTATTTTAATAATGCCAACTTAAAATTAATGAACATCTAAGGTTGACTAGAAGGAACTTTGACGTTCAATATTAAAACGTTTATGTTAATGATAAAAGGGAACGTTCAACAATAATTTATAATGCACTTGGCGTGCAGTGTGCCGTTCAAACCATACATCATGCTGACTTTGGCTTCATTTCCAGCAATACACAAGTCGACGACTTATTATTCTACGTCTTCCACTATTAATGAAAGTTACTTTAGGACCCATGAAAACATTGGACACTGATATAATGTGATGTAGGATTCGTAATAGAATAATAATAATAATATGCATACAGTCACACCTATTATCTAGCCCAAACCTAAGCATCATTAAGAGCTTGTGTTATGGATACTAGATAACGGATAAATATTGTATTTAATAATACGTATATAAATGTAAGAAATATACTAAATAAACACTCGTCAACACCCGTACTCATCATACAAACATTTGCTCAACCAACTCAACAGACTTTTATTTTCATTAGCTTGACGCTGAGCTGCCTCCTGCTCTGCTCTGCTCTGCTCGTGGCAATGACAACCTAGCCGAAAAATAGAGCACATTTCAAGGGCATAAAAAGACCCAGCTATGACGGCCGTCTATTATTGATTGCGGGTTCGTAACCTAGTAGGACAGATATCTTCATGAAGATTACAAACATAATTATCATTATATTACCGAGTCTGATTATTATGTTTGTATGTTTATTGTTTCTAATATATCTTCGTATATTTATCCGTTCTAGTTATCCAGAACCCAAGCTCTCTAGATAATTAATGAGGCTAACATCATCTCATTGAGATTATTCTTATGAGCCCAAACACGTTATATCTGCTGTAAGTTTCTGAAGAATTGAGCATCCCGCAGACTATTTGATGGTACAGGATCAGCTCAAGGTTAGCATGTCTTGGAAATACCAATAAAGTAACAGTAAACCAAATTTCAAATCAGTCGGATCTATCATCGAATCGAAGTTAATAAAACCCTTGTTTTAATTAGGAAATTGAGCTGATAGTCATCAAACGCCTGAACTGATCTTCACAAATTATAGCTAAGAATCACGTCAGCTTTAAAAAAACCAAATCAAAATCGGTCTACTCGTTGAAGAACTACGATGACACAGACAGACACAGAAATAGACACGTCAAACATATAACACCCCTCTTTTTTCGTCGGGGGTTTATAATTTCGAGAATAAGAATATTATTGTCAGTATTATCTTTCACAGAGGAAAAAATAATGGTACTGTTATCACTGTTATCTATCAGGCATTAAAAGTTAGTTGGTATTTAATTCACGAAGTGTAAATGGAGGAGGTCACTAAACATATTCCTGAATAATTTTCAGGTATATGCACCTATGTTTAGTGACTTCCAAAGGTAAAAAATATTTTTTACGTCTTACATTGAATATTATCCGAGCGACCCCCATGCTTCACGTTTTTTGTAGTCTAGATTTAAGGCCGACTCGAGTTCATATTTTTGTTTTCAATTACTTGTTAGAAAAGTTCTGATACTATGACGTACATTTTTTATACCAAGCGAAAACAGAAATACTTTGTAACAAGAAGAATTTAAATTTTTGAAAAGAATAAATAACAAAAACACCGAAAATATCTTCGAAAGTATGAATTACTATTTAATTTGAAATAAACCACTTTTCACAGCCCATTTTTCCAGATTTTACCACATTTCCAGATTTATCTTTAAAGATACCTTCTAACTTATACGACAATAGATCCTACTTTTAAATCCGTTGTAATATTTAGCTTTACTTGTGTTAATACTCAATCTACTATGTACTTAAAGGTAATATTTTTTTTTAATTTGTGATAGAACTTTCTATATGTATTATTGATCCATAGTGTTACATTCATCTTCCCAAAGGTAAGGTCGATAAAAGGCGTGATTATCCGGTACGAATGACGTGTATCGATAAGCGTGGGTGTTAATACGTAGCTATTGCGCGGAAGCCACTATAATGTGACCTCTAGTGTCTGCGTGAAAATAAAGATTCCAAATAAAATGCATTATTGGAATGTGTATATTCTTTGCAAAGGAATAAATTAAACGACAAAATTTATAGTCAGTTTTATGCTGAGCACTAAACAGTGACTTGCCACAAATAGCTTCTTTTCACTTTTCGATAGATGACTGGCTGGCTGAGTAGTCAGAGAGCCTTGTACATACATTATGCCGAGTTGTTTGGTAGGATTAGACATAATAATAATAGGTGTGATATCCGCGAACATTTGTTAAAGTTATTCACAGTTTATTTGAGTATACTATATTTCTGATTTGTATTGTTTTTTATAAGTTTTCTATGTATATTGTTTCTTGTATGTTATCTAGTTTCTATTTTCTTTGTGTCGAGCTCGGTCTATACGATAGGTACACCACCCACTGGATTGACCCGTGCTCAAGTGCACGCCCATGAGGCTGCGTACGGCGAGCACTCCTCTGGACCGACACCCGACTGCCTCGATTTAAGCGCACGAGAAACCGCGCTGTTCGCGGAGGCACCGCTACCACCACCTCCTCAACCTGCATCACCACCTGCAGGCGGCACCATAGATCCTCCTCCCCTACCTTAAAGCTACCCTGGCAGAAGTGTAGGCCGTGGCCCGCTAGCAGACGCTCAACGGTCCTTAACCAACGTCAAATCACCTGTGGGGCTGACCGCGCTGAGGGCTTCGCCTCCCAAGCCGTATAGGATCGTAGCATAGGGCCGAAGAGGCGGCCTTCGTCGAAGGCGATGTCCGATTACCGGTGAGCTAAAAACTCAGCAAGATGCCGCTCGGGCAAAGAGCTTTCGTTCGTAGCCCGCAACCCCGTCAATAGGCAAGAAGAAAACCAGACGACGCCGACGTGAAAGCCATCTGCGACAATTAGCACGCGTGGCGCCGGCGGAATCCCGCAGCACCGGAGCCTGCATGCTACATACCTGCTTAAACACTGTGCTTGCTTGCTTGCTTGCTGGTATGCTTGCTTGCGTGCTGGTATGCTTGCAAGTTTGTTTGCATGCTGCTTAAGCTAGTGCGTGTAGTATTATTTTTAATATTGGTAACTGAATATTATGGCAAATCATTGTTAGGGAAAATAATAAAATTATGTAAAATGAAAATGTATGACAAATAAAATATGTCATATGATTGCTGATAACCAAACATTAGTAAAAATAACTTTATGCCATTTGTTAGCAGCAAATGAAACGTTATTTTTAATGAAATCATGGCAAATGAAAGTATGAAAAAATTAATTATTACATTTGAAATTCGGAAAAAAAAATTGTTAGAGATCGTAAGATATTCAGAAACTTACCTAAAACTAGTAAAACACGTCTGACCTCGGTAGCTCAGTAGTCAGAGATCCGGATTGTGAGCGGCCGCGGGTTCAGTTCCAGCCCTACGACATGATTTTCTAGTTGAAATCTTATTCTATACAACTTTATTGACATAATCCCAAAAAGGCAATAGGTACATAGTTTAAGTTATACCATAAACTAGAAATTATAAGTTGGTGAGGGAACATAACATTAGATCATACTATAACGGGTTCGGTCGCTGCCCCAGGACAACGTCGTTGAAATCATTAGGGAAGGCTTTTGTCCAGCAGTGGGCGTCTTTTTGCTGAAATGATGGTGAAGAGTTATTTTTCTATGTATTGAAAAGTAATGTTCATGCTCTCAGACTCAGAGAGGAAAATGATCCTAATAACTCGAATTAAAAATTTGAGATAAGTTATCTCAAATCCTCAATTTCTTACTTTAGTCAACACTTGTGCACAATTTTTGGTAACAAATTATAATTCTTATTAACTATAGAAGTCATAAAAAATGTAGTGTTATCTAGTACGGTTAACAAAACCTGTCGTAGTTTGAATCAGAGAGCTCCAATAGTCGTGGTCGCTGGGTGTAACACAATATCGGGCGACCTTGCTACGAATAGTGCCCGCCTACAGGCGCTCGTAACGAAGCGTCTGCATTACGTTCGCGATTTTTACTAAAAAACACAAAGTTTTAAAAAAATGAATCATACAATTTATTAGAACTGATTCTTCAGACAGTGAAATTAATCTGTAATGAGAAATTATTCTGACAATTATAATGTTTTGGGTCATTTCTTCACATAAATGTTTAGGAAAATATGTTACTATGACATTTTATTTTATCTTTGAAATATGAAATTGTTAGCACTGATTACAATTCATATCAAAGTTACTTTGATTATTATCATGCATTTTTTCAACGGTTTTCTTCTTGACCTGATCTAAGAAAAAAAAAAGTATATAGGTATTGTATTTAAGGTTGATACTACATCAAAAAAATGCCTCTCAATTCCAATTACTTACTTTCATCCCTTACGAAGGAGTAGTGCTCACATATGTACCTATAATACAATGGAAATTC
This sequence comes from Nymphula nitidulata, assembly GCA_947347705.1. NCBI lineage: Eukaryota > Metazoa > Arthropoda > Insecta > Lepidoptera > Crambidae > Nymphula > Nymphula nitidulata. Next base: position 10,843,888 of record OX374631.1, read on the forward strand.
TATTGTGTCAGATAGGTATGTCACTTCAAATATAAATAACAACATATTTTTTAATAAAATATTCAAAATATTCTTAAAATTAACTAAATTACCAATAATTATGTAGGTACTTTATGACGGTTGATATATTATAGCCTTTGAGTCATTTTGCCACGAATATACGTACTTACAACTGCTTACGTTATTTGTGCTAGAAAATACAGGTGACTAATGAAATGATAAATATTAGATCTATGATATTCTTTGATATCTTAATGTAGTGGTTAATAACGACAATACGTTTTAGTCTATGTATTATCTAAAGCCGTTAGAATATTTCTATGCTGATATAATTTAGCAAATAAAATGTATCACAATTAGAATACATTTAAAAAATTCTGTCTTCAAAACATTAACTTAATACCTACAGCAATCCTTTTAATTTTTAAATTATTGTGACAAGTAGTGATCTAAATATTCGCATGTTTGATATTAGATATGAGAATAACAACTTTCCGATAAGGATTTAAACAAGAGTTACAATAGCTATATTAGCGTCAGTAGTAATTTAAATCTGTCTGTAAACCTGAAAAATGACAGAGTCGAGTAAATATTCATGGTATAACTTGATGTCTAACTCATTTCTTCACATTAGTAATATTAAAATATATTCATACCGATAAGAAATATAAATAAAATTAATTGAATATTAGTCAGGATAAATATTTTTGAATCATATTACTATATTTCTTTATATTTATACATTAATTTTAAAAAAATAGGTTTGAACAACCTATATCATTTTTATTTTCAACTCAACTTTTGAATTAGAAATTATATTCGAGATATTTCGATTCCGAGTTCCCGCGTGCTTTCAACTCAACTCTCTGGTATGTCTGAGGGTAGACATGTGAGAGACGTGAGTTGCTGACGTTTCGGACACAAAATTTTGGGACACTGTGTCCGAATCGTCACTTTCAATTTAATATTAATGTTAGTGACGATTCGGACACTATCAAAATATTGCTAAATATTGTCTTATTCAGACTGTTTGACCTATCTATGCTAATAAATTATTGATTTTTTAATACATACATATTTCTACAAATAAATCTCTTTGAATAAAACTAAAGAATAAATTTTTTCTTATCTGCTAATTGATTTCCCATTTATTTATCGAATAATTTCTGAAACGATGTTACCGCAATCTGGGTCGCGCACTCATCCGTGGCCCTGGCCTAACTCTTGAGAACGTTCGGCATGTTTAGGTACCAGTCTCACTCACGTTGCGTTTAATAAGTTCGCACTTTACTCTTCAGATTGTATTTTAACTATTTATTCTAAATAAATTTTCATTTAATTTTGTCAGTTGTAAACTTTTATGTTGTGGTTATTGAATCAAATTACAATAGCTATTGACAACTTGTTTAAAAATGCGAGCACAATGACTTACAGTCTTGTTTTGGAGACGCAAATAAATCTCAAGAATAGTACAAAATAAAAAGACCCTCAAGGAAACTCAGGGCACCCTCATGGACTGATAGTTGGAGACTTTTTGAAGAGAAGCCGGAAATACGTCAGTGGATCGGACAGCCGTGGATGGCACCACAATGGGCGAACCGAGCGACTCGCCGAGAGACGCGCGCGCTTCCGCTCGGGAATCCCTCGCATAGGAATGGCAACATTACGTATTGTTAGGCAAAACTTTCCCGGCGTAATGCTCTCTAATGTGGACGTACTTCAAGCGAATATGGATCCTCTCGGACGCTGGTCTACGCAAACAAATTGTATTTAATTTTGTTGTCAACGTTGTTTTTCAATTAATTTCATCAGGTTAAAACTTTTGTTCTTATTAAAAATTTTCTTGCACCACTTCTTTACAATAAAATAAGTCTAAATTCAATGTATTCAAATAAATTACTGTGAGGATGTTTTGTTAAAAGAAAAAATAACATCAAGTACGAGTAATTAATTTTTTGAGGAAAACTGATGACATTATCAGTGAATACGACTCGACGCGAACCGTGGCAAATTCAATCTACCTGCTCTATTCTAATCTCTAAAATTAACCGTGTTTTGTGACATTATGTTACAATGGGCCCAACACAATATACACATCTTATAATAGGCCTCATACGAAGGCTCCAAGTCACTTAAAGGGCAATGTACGGGGCTATGTTTGGTGTTTCTCTGCGTGATCGTAGCAGAAATGTGAGATCCGCACGAGAACTAAGGTCACCGACATAGCTCAAAAATTGCAAGCCTCAAGTGGTAGTGGACAGACCACATTGCAAGGAGGACTAACAGCCGTTGGGGCGGAAAGGTCGTCGAGTGGCGGTCGCGTACCGGAAGACCCAGCGTTGGTCTGCTCCTCACAAGGTGGACCGACGATCTGGTGAGGGTTGTGGGAAGCCGATGGATGCCGGTAGCGCAGGACCAATCCATTTGGATATCCTTGGAGGAGGCTTATGCCCAGCAGTGGACGTCTCTCTGCTGGTTTGATGATGATGATGATGATGAAGAAGTTTAAGTTAATAAGGAACTCTATTCTTTCGTTTACCTCAAGAATGGTCTATATTGGTGCAAATTAAAAATTCAAAATAGAATAAAACTTCCTACCTAGTAGCACTGTGTTTTGTGTTTATTGTTTCATTCGTCTCTGAAGGATACATTTTTTCATGGTAGCTCATCTGATACCTGGATAGGTGAAGAAAACCCCAGGAGGGGTTTGTCGGCAACAAAAGAATATCTGTTAAATGTCTGGTTCGGGCATATGCATCCCAAATTAAATGATTTTAAGCCAATAATTATAAATACCAATGCCTGTATTGATATTAAAAATAGCATCAAAAATCAAAAAACTAAAAATTGAAAATTTTAAGTCATTCCCGGCTTCATTAATCATCTATCTAAAACCATATCATTGAGACTATTCTTATGAGCCCAAAAACGCTATATCTGCTGTAATATATATAGGCGGTACCTATAGCATTAGCATAAGGTTACTATGTCATGGGAATGTCACCGAAGTGGCAGTACACCAAATTTCAAATCAATCGAATCTGTGAAAGTTTGTAAAACCCTTATATCATGTAAAAAATGAGCTGATAGTCATCAAACGCCTAAACTAATCATCATAAATTATAGCTAAGAACAATCCTAATCTCGTCAGCTTTCAAACAAAAAAAACACGTTAAAAATTTATTTTTTAACGTGTTTTTAAATTTTATAAACGAATGTACTGAATTCGTTTAAAATTATTTATTATGTCGAATATAGCTTTAAAAAAATTTTTTTTTTTTACTTCATCGTATGATAAGTACAATGGGCGACTGAATGCCAAATTATGACTGTGATTTAAAAAAAAACTACCTTGGAAAATACTTCAAGATTAAATATCATCGAAATGATATTTGAATGTTCTAATTACTTGTGATTGACCATGAGATAGCTAATAATGTTTAGAAACTGAAGACCATTCATCCGTATCATTATTTATAAGAAAGCCCGCTTCAAGATCGCACCAATTAGAACAGTCAATTCTAGTTGGCATCTTGTCAGCAAACACTGTCTACTATATTTTATTATACTAATTAGAATGTTTCGTTTCAACATAAATCAAACCTGTAAATTAAATGACATATAAAAATAATTGAACATAAAATCGATTGATACTGTTATTTTATATTTCATTTGATTTTTTTAGGGTAGGCATCGCGGAATCAATCGTGGAAATTTAATAAGAGGGTTCTTTTCATTTTATTACATTTCTTGAGAATTTGAGAAAAAAGGTTTCAGGTACCTAACTCTGTAAGTTTTAACCCGAAATTTTGTTGAATTATTATGTACGACAGTAATAGGTTCTCATTGATTTCTATAGCTTTCAAAAATTTAGCACTAATATGTTTTCAGTGATTGCAATTTTTTAATAAGAATTCTTGTTTTTGCGCGGCTGGTTGGAATGATCAAGTACTGTTTTGGTTTCTAAAGGAAATATAATATTCTGATTCAAACCACCATGGATTATTCTTGTTTTGTGGAAACTATATACCTATTTTTTTATAGTTATCTTATATTGACCTCAGGTTCATCTTTGAATAAACAAAACCAAAACATATTACTTAATCACAATAATATACTTAAATTTTGAATTGGATTAAACGAGCATAATTTTCAGATAGTTTCGTTTTTTTCCTTTTTTCAACCGAAGCACGGCAAATGACTCAAAACTACTTGATGAGAAGCGGTAAGAAGAGTCCTTAAACGAAGACAGCTAATGAGCTACTTATGTAGTGCAGCTTTCTGATACTGTTTTAGTCACCTCCACCTCGCCTTTTGTGGCCAAGGTGCCTTTTCACGCCTCTTTTGAAGGACCCTTTGTTATTAAAAAACCGAGCAAAAGTAACCGGTAAGTAAACGGTAACTTTATTTTCAGAAATACCCAAAGTAAAATGACGTAGCACTTTGGGCATTACTGAAAATAAAGTTACAGATTAATGTTAACCGCTTTGCCTTCTGGCAGGCGGTACGCTTGCTTGCTACGATCGTATAAATAAAACGACAGAAGTTATATTATAAAATTAATTCAAAATATTAGGATAGTGAAAAATTTTGTTTGACCGTATTACTATTACCGACGATCTGGTGAGGGTCGCGGGAAGCCGATGGATGCGGGCAGCGCAGGATCGATCGGTTTGGAGAGCTCTGGGGGATGTTTATGCCCAGCAGTGGGCGTCTCTCGGCTGAAATGATGATGATTACTATTAGGTATTATACGTGCTTATCGTCTTTCTCTAGTTCGGGTGATTAGCCCCAGATCAGAGTCAAAAAGATTACAACTATGTATGAATTTTAATTTAACCAGATTAGTGTAGATTTTAATAAAGCAATAAAGCTTAGTGTGCAAATAAGTACGTGTCAGATAGACAAACTCGCACGCAGTTAGTGAGCGGAGTGCAGCAGGGCGCGGCATCGCAAATGTTTGCCGACACACGCTGTAGGCCGTACGTTTGGCGTTCACACCGGTGTTTGTTCGCTACAGAACGGTAATGGCCCCTTTAATTGCTCACCGAAAGGTCAATACTGTTTAAGCATCGAACGTTTCTGGTTTATTTCAACAACACCTCAATTGATTTTGTTCGAGTTGTATGCGCAACTAGTGTATAGTCTAGAACAGAAAACGCTTTATGGCATGTGGCACCTTATACGTTTGCATTGTGAGATAATTTTTAATTTAATTTTTAACATTTCTTATACAAATATTTATTAAAATAAATGTTTAAAAAATATACAGGGTGGTGCCGTCAATATGACAATAAATTAAAACATGGGCTATATTAGTTCATAGAAATGGTTTGCCGCTTTCAAAAACCTTTAATTCATTTGATAATTTCAAGACATTTGTATGAAATAATGTAACATTGGTTGCATTATTTCATAGAAATGTCCTGAAATTATGATGATATGAATTAAGGTCGGTAACGCGCAAGTGATGAACGCGCCCCTGGTGTTGCAAGCGTCTATAGGCTACCTTTCTTTTTCTTAGGCTTTTTTTCTGGCTTTCGGTTTTTTTTTTTGTTTTCTGGCCGGACTCCAGAAGACGCGGGTTTGATTCCCTTCTGGAGCATACGATTTTTTCATCGTTTTCTTTATTTGTATTTCTTACAATAAAGTAGGCGCACAAACTCAAACATTTAATAGATGAAAGCTTTCGTTCCCCTCGAAAAAAAATAATTTTGCAGTAATAGATATGACTCACAATAGACTGACACAATTTCTTTTCTTTGCCCAATTTTTTAGTTGAAACTGTCTTATCTGTGTATTTATTTTATTTTGTGGGTGGAAATCGGAACACCAATAAATTCATAACTATTCCCAGAGCAGAGGTAACTAAAATCATAAATGCTCAACGTGTATTAAATATTAATTTTAACCTGATGATCTTGTTTCTTTGATTCGATTTAATTGGGTAATACCAGGGGGGTAGTTCTTATAAGACATTATAACTGACTATGGGGTACTTTTTCAAAATATTTATTTCAGACCAGTCCATAAACTTTATACTCTTTATTGCACTTTAAAAATTACATAGACATAATTCATAACATAAGTTAGAAAAGGTGGACTTAACTATAAAAGAACATAAACAATAATCAACAATATTTAATTAAACACAATTATAAAAAAAAATACTTCTATGCATTACTCTCGACTGGTCATCTCTGATGATCTGATAGTAGCGGGATGATGGACTAACCTAATTTTTTTTCTCTTTTTTCTTTTTGCCACTCTTCAAGGACACTATGTTGTCCAAATAAGTTTTCATGTGCCCAAAAGATACAAATGACACAATGTGATAGAATACATTTTTAACAAGATTAATCAAAGCATAGATTTAGTTTTGGATTCCAAGTCCAGCTGAAGCTGAAGGCATACATGTTCTAAAAACATGAGTGGCATACAATGTAGGTCCTACGTACTAGCGCAAACATTTCAAATCAAATTAATCAAGAAACGCCTTGACAATCGTCAAACAAGTGAAACATGAACTGCAAAAATTCTCATCACTGTGTTTTAGACAGCAGCGACATATTTACAACTCGATGACGAAATCGAACCCTATGTATACACAGTAGGCATAACACTTACGTAAGCTTTACAGGCAGTTGATGACATGACTTTTATTTTAAATTACAATCGGCCATGCGAACGTCGTCAGACAAATACATTTAACACACGAAAGTATGTTCCAGATAATTATTAAATACATTAACGTAACTGATAAAACAATCATAAAATACAACTCCCTTGAACAGACGCAACACAACCAGTGAAATTTGTTGGAAAGTAATATTTATCTTTCGGTCATAAGATTGAAATTATGTTTGCGCGGGGAGTTAAATTTTTCTGTGAGGCAACACAGTAATGGTAATGTAGGGTGAATTCAATAGATGGCGCCGCACGTGCCGAGCGCGTGTCGGAAGCTACCTCCGGAAGAGCGCGAACGCCCCCCTCACCCGCTGAAACAATACTAAAGTGTAAATTGATATAAATTGATGCTCTACCATTGTAAAACAAACAAAAGCTTTCACAGGTCATCCATAAAGGTGCTCTCGGAATACTAAAATTCGATGACGCTTAAAAGTTGATGGCGTAAAAAGGCGATGCGAAGTAAAATAATGTAATAATGTACCCAATCATAATCAAAAAGGTAGTATGAAAAGTTTTTACCAAAAACTTTTGAATTCTAAATTTCTTCGGGTTTAAAAGTCGTATTTCTTTAAACATTATTCATGTAATAATTATTTACTTACATTCTTTATTTGTGTTATAAATTATTTATTTATAAACTTACCTACTTTACTAAACCTTTTTGAGGTAAAAAAAATACAGCTGAATTTATGACCTCCTCTTTTTAGTTTAAGATTAACATAAAAACGTCGATTTTATTTTAATATCTACGTATTTCCCAGTAAGCTATCCCTAAAGCATAATTATTTGACATTAACAAATCAAACAGCAATTTGATCGCCAAAAGGCAAGCGTAACATCAGTAATTAAAAGTTCCCAAGGGTAAAAAACACCGTCCACAATTCCCGCGCCCTCTGCGGCCCGTCGCGCTAATTACACAATCAGTTCTCACAATTACCGTGACACCTCCGTACCCTCTACGGAGGGCATGAAACACATCCGCTAATATAACGTTTCGTTTAAAGACGCATTTAGGTAGGTACAACCACGAGCACTCAGATGTTTACACTTTTATTTGGGAAAATGATGGAAAAATATTGAAAAAGAACAGACTGATTCTAACAAATCTTGCCGTGCATAAGCAGATCAGGCTAGTTTAAAAAGTTATCACAGGATATTTCTAAAACAAAACTTGCCGAGCATTAGCAAATCAGACTAGTTATGCTCGCATAAGCAAATCAGACTAGTTTAAAAAGTTATCACAGGATATTTCTAAAACAAAACTTGCCGAGCATAAGCAAATCAGACTAGTTATGCTCGCATAAGCAAATCAGACTAGTTTAAAAAGTTATCAGAGGATTTTTCCAGCAAAAAACTTGCCGTGCATAAGCGAGTCAGGCTAGTTTAAAAAGTTATCACAGGATTTTTCTAAAACAAAACTTGCCGAGCATAAACAAATCAGACTAGTTTAAAAAGTTATCAGAGGGTTTTTCTCAAACAAAACTTGCCGTGCATAAGCAAATCAGGCTAGTTTAAAAAGTTATCAGATGAGTTTTCTGAAACAAAACTTGGCAAGCAAATCAGGCTAGTTTAAAAAGTTATCAGAGGATTTTTCCAAAAAAAAACTTGCCGTGCATAAGCGAGTCAGGCTAGTTTAAAAAGTTATCACAGGATTTTTCTAAAAGAAAACTTGCCGTACATAAGCAAGTCAGGCTAACTTTAAAAAGTTATCGGACAATTTTTCGAAAAGTGTAACTATTAATAAAGATTTTATCAACTTTTTTTGATTTGTATGAAAATATAAAAATTGCTCATATACTCAAGACCGTTTTTCAAAAAATCCTCTGACGATGCTTTAGACTAGCCTGATTTCCTAGTGCCTACAAGTAAAGTCTTATTACATTCAATTTGTTTCGTTTCCAATATTTTCGACTTGAAAGTTTGCATGAAAAGCCGTGCGGCGTAAACGCTCTTGATTAAATAGGAACACAACCGATAAATGAAAGAAAAAACTAGAACATTGTTTTTTTTACGAATACGATAAGGGTGCCAATTAAGTGTACAGTCCGCCTGATAGTAAACGGTTACCGTAGCTGGTAGCACCTTGGGCGCAACTCTAATCACGCGTTGCCTTTAATATCAAATTAAAAAATTAAGCCGGCCACATTAATATTATCTATCAAACACCATCTTACACACATTTCAAGTTTCGTGCTAGACAAGGAGATCCTATATAGACTTTGACGTCACAACACACGCCCACCATATTTTTTTTATTAGAGAGAGTTGCTTTAAAAAGACACGAGTACACTGCAATTTCTAATTCAAATATCTCACGTATTTTTTGGTAAAAATCAATTCTGTTATCTTAAATAGATATCTGTTATCTTTGATAGTACATTTCTGCACTAGCTGTCTTCGCATATGGACTCTCCTTACCGCTTCACATCAGGTGGTGTTGGGTAAAAAAAAAAACTTTACTTATTTTTTTATAATTGTATAAACCAGTTACTGCGATATTATTAATCTAATACAAACCCATTTATCACCCAAAATAGAATTTCTATTGTGTGTGAGTGCCGGCAGGATAGTAAGAGACGAAAAGTTAATGTCAAAGTTGTTACATAAATATGGATTCCTCAGATCATAGAAACAAGAATAGATTCAGTTTGCATGGTAAAAGTCTTATATAGAACATGACATTCAACCCTACGGTTGCTCTCTAAGTGATATTTTGTTCGGTCTTTATTTGTTTTAGCTAATTTAGCCGGTGCGGCTCATTACCCGTTGGAAGTGCTCTCCGCGGTAAGGGTGGGGCCCTCTGTATTAATTTCAGAGCAAGGCTTCAGCGGTCGGCCACCGGTAATGACGTGTTTGCTGCCAAACGGATTATGGAGCTGGGATACGAATAGGAATACAAAAATGTATAGAGTCTTCCAAACGTTATTTTTTTTTTATTTCCATGACATATTATAAATCTGTTTATTTCTGGAGTCTGAATATATATTTTTCTTATTTCTATTATAAAAGCCTTTTATTCAAATAATGACTAATATTGTTTAAACTTCCTCCACGACACGACTCACCTGAGCCGAGGTCCGAGCCTTTAGAGGCACCCTCAGGTTTGTCGCTCCCTAATGGCTCGAGCGCCCTGGAGACTCTAAGAGTCAGCGGGTCACCTCCCCCGGAGGTGATGCCTGGCGATTAGAAATCCTCCAGAGGTGAATTCGCCCACCAAGGCTTGAGGACTCACCAAGATTCTCGCCTCCTTAAAACCCCGGTTACGTGTAAAGGCCATCTGCGGCCAACAGCAATAGTCATTAAAAAAAATGTTTAAAACTGAAAATTGACATTTAGGGTGCCTGAGTCAAATTTCGCCAACATTTTAATAGAGATTTCAATGGATATGAAATGTAGAATAATGTGCTTTACACTTTTGAAATTGAGATACTGAGTTTACAATTTATAACAGTGAATCTGGGAAATCTTCACAAATGAATTAATGTAGTATGTTAGCATAAACTTAGGTTTAGCTTGTTGAAAATGTCATGTTTTAGAATCAAAGACTTACTTACTATCCATAATTACTAAGTACATAAGTTAATAACTACCAATAGGAATGGATAAAATAGTGGATTTTATATTACTATCTTTATTGACAATTTCATATAAAAGAGTCAACATACCGCAACTCTACAGTTTAATATGATTTGCAGATGACAAATACTCGCCGGAAGCGATCCATTTTGGCGGGAAACGGTGCACAGGAAGTCGATTCGTCGACCGCGAATGTTGGCGGCGCCAGAGACGACTGCAGGGTTACCACGAAAGAAAATTCTTAAATGTTCAATATCTTGATTGTGTCTACGTCTATACACATCAAGACATCGAAAATTTAAGAAACGAAATCGGTCGGACAGCGTTTCTGAGGTGAAATGTTCAACAATTCGTAGAGACGGGTACAATGTTATTTGTATTTGATTTTGAGCAATCATATTTCCCTTTTTCATAAATCGAAATATTTACTTATCAAAGTTAAACAATTTTAAAACATTTAGTATTTTACGGGATACTCAATAATCATTTCACTTGTGTGCTTATGTTGTTAAAATTGATTTCGATTAAAAATGAATACTTCGATTTTCATTTTGAGAAAATTAAAGTAATAATATTCCTACATTCACACCTATTACCTAGCCCAAAGTAAGCATAATTAAGAGCTTGTGTTATGGATCTAGATAACGAATAAACTTTGATAGTTATATGTGTATAAATACTTGTAATATACTAAATAAACATATAAACATCCATGACTCGTGCACAAATGCTCCCATAATAGGCACCTTGAATTGATTCAAGAAACAGTAGGTGGTTTGAGCGCTTTGGTTTCGATTAACGTAAACAAAACAACTTTCGCCATTGACGATTACGGGATGGGTCAATCAAAAATTTGTTATCTCGGGCTCCGTGCTTCGGAAAGCACGTTAAGCCGTTGGTCTCGGTTGTTCTGCGACCGCTTTGACCTGCCAACCCGCACTGGACCAGCGTGGTGGTGCTATGGCCCAAACTCCTCATGTGTTGGTCCCATGTAGGAAAGGCTGTACCCAGCAGTGGGACGTATATAGGCTGGTGCTGAGAGTAGGACTAGGTGCTATTTTACATTCATATTCTGAAAGCACGGCAGTGACGGACCTGCACATAACAAAACATCGCAGCTAAATAGCACCACTTTATAGTGTTTTGTTACTAGGGTGAGTAAGGTCGCCACAGCTTATCAAGGAAGCGTTATGCTACTAGCAGGAGACGCGAAAGGCACGGGAGTTATCCAGGAGTTTGAGCGGGTATTCCCAAGGTCAATTTAGACGCTGGGGGAGCCCCACACATGCCTGCTACTTTGCTAGTGGCGGGTAGGTGCGTCAATAGATTTCTCTTGGTAAAAAAAGGGCGACGTTACTTCGTCTCACATACGCGTTGCTAACCCTTTTTTTCAGGACAGTCAGTGCTATCGGTGCAGAGAGTAATTTTAATCTTTATACATTTAGTTTACTCATTGGTGTTACTTCGTGCATTGTTTATCTTTGTGCATACAAATAGTTTGTAAACTAACTAACTTATATGCGAGACTACCACACGAAACACTATGCACTGTACCCGTAGAAAACTATCATCGTCGTGTTCACCTTTCAAATCCATTATAAAAAGGAGTTTCCAATAATTCACAACAGAGGCGCTGCTACCGTTTTCATAAAATTTGACAGTTATCACGACGACAAACGTTTTCGTATCAATTCGATGAAAACACTAGGGGCACTGTACCTCTAGCACGAACACTTTTAAATTTCGAATCACCATCGTATCGAGTAGTTACGTTAGCTTTTGTCTGGTTTTTGTTTAAAATTTTCAGCGTGCGTGAACGATATGATTACGATTCGAAATTTAAAAATGTTAGTGCTGTTACCTACTGATTGACGAGTGAAGTGTAATAAGGTTATTTTACTTACCTACTTGAGCTATTACACAAACTAGTTTTATTGTACCAAGCACTATTTATTTTAGTTTTACGTTTTACTTTGTATTTCTCTTATAAGTGAATTTAATTCTTTTGGAGAAACAAATGTCTTAAACCATAAACCATAATATAGTGTCCAAGGTGCTACGAGCGTCTAGGCTACGCTAACCGCTTACTATTACGTCTACGTCACCATTGTCGTAAAAAACACATTTTTTGTCAATGTTATTGCCGACATCAAAGTTTTCCTTCCGCATCATCTCATTGTGTAAAGCGTCACCAAAATACATAAACCACAAGCAGGGAGCAGCTGTGATTCGTTCGGCCCGCCTCTAACCATCTGCACATGTTTAAAGAACTACTTAAACACCATTTCAAGATCACATAATATAAATTAAACAATCGTATTGACAAAAGAGATGCGTTGCGAATTATGGGACTCCATTATGGAGTTTAGGGGTCGCGTGTAGGCCAGGTGCTCTCATCCTCCGATGACAAATTATCATTGTGTTTTTTAGAGGGCTGGATTTTGACTACAATAGCAATACAATATTTTAGTACTAGCTATTGATCCCCACATAAATTTTAAAGTCAAACTTTATTAGACAACTCATCAATTTTCCTGAAAAACTAGCCTACTAAAAAGAACCTTTTTAGTTTTCAGTTGAATTTTCGCAATAAATCAGTAATTACAGTAGACAGTTGTTTCATTCAGTTTTAAAAACAAGCACGATTTGAAAAGTTTAAAGTACACCAATCAAATCTTACGCTTTTCATATATGTTTTGACGGGTTCATGTGAGAGTGATTTTAATAAAAATAACAAAATGATGGTTTTTGTGCAGTCATAATATTAATAAATAAAATCACTTTACCGTATTCAACTCGCGTTTAGATGTAGGTACGTCTTTCCATGATCAAGATATGATATGATATGTTCACATATCAGTTATCTTTGTTAAGTAAATAGTAAACTAACGCCACTTCGTGTCATATTTTGTTCGCCGTCGGATTCACACTTTCGTTGTGCTCCGCGCACGGGGTCCATTGGTCGGGCATTGCATATACGGGCATGTGGCTTTAAATTAATTCGCATGATAAAATGTCATGATGTCATCACTCCAACCATAATTTCTCGATTCCAATAGCCTCATGTAAGTACAATTTATTAGGATTGAAGCGGTGTTCGTTGAATGCGCATCTTATTTAACGCTAGTTGAATAAGTGATAAAGTTTTTCAAATGTTCACAAAAGATTCGCAACTATTTGATTTTGATTTTTTTCCACAACTGAATACCAAAGTATACAGTATAAATTTTCCATAATAATTTGACAAGTCTCTACTTTGAACTGGAAAACCCACGATAATCGATTAAGAAAGTAACAAAGTCTAATAGTGTTCCTTCGCAATGATTCTTCGTTTCAATTAAAGGCAGCATACTAGCAATTATTATTACGGTTGGGAAGTCAATTAACATACCGCGTCTTGGGCTGACGCGGCCGCCGCCGCACCACGCCGGGAGCCGACTTGACAGCGCCTAGTTACCGCGTTACTCACGAACTATTAACCTCTAATGGCTTAAACGTCCGCCTTACTGCACAAAATGTACCAGAGAATAAACGAATCTGATGCAAATAAATTGTAAGATTTTTTTTGTACAAGGGTCGGAAATAAGCTGACGGTGCGGCGGCGCACCTGAAGGTAAGCGGTAATAAAACGTACATATCTTATTTTACTTGGTTTTTGAGGTCACTTGGCCGCTTGGAATTAATTTCGAGATAGCGTTACTTTGACAGCAAGGAGACAAGTCCTCCTTCTCCCGACATAACGCTTCCTCAATGAGCTCTGACGACGTTATACTTCGCGCTATATGAGCCCAGTTGCACTGAATTTTTTTTAACTAAACCACTTCAGCTACATTTGTAATGACCATAATATTGCGAGGTGTAATTACAGTATATTTGATTTAACAAAACGGTGCATCTATAAGCAAGTAACTTTATTTTTGGGAAGGTGCTACCTTAGGTTATGATATTCACTTTTTTGAGCTACAGGTAGTCGAAACTTATTTGTCATTTTTTTCAATTATCAACAGCCTGTATACATCCGCTGCGGGGCACAGACCACCAGACTTCGCACGTGGAAGCAATACACTGCATTTAAATGAGTCTTCTAAGTTTCCTAGGCTACAGTACTCAGTGGGCGTTTTTTAAAAGCATGGTAAATCTCATCCGCTTTTCCTATGTCGGCCATAAAGCAGTTCGCTCTGTTTCGGAATGAAGGGAAAGGTAGCCAGTGTAATTGCTGGGCATGGGAGGCATTTCATCTTAGGCCTCAGGATGACAACGCACCTATATTACCAAGTGATATTTTCCTTGTTATTGCAGTGTTTATGGGCGACGGTAACCACCCAGAGCCATCAGCTTGCTTGTTCTCTAGTTGTATTAAAAAATGACTCATCACCAATATTATAAGTCAATAACAATAAGCGTATCATGACGTCAGGATGTGTCGCAAATTTAATGATCTGCATTATAATAAATTAATAGATATATTTGTTTTATTATGGTGAAGGAACGGAAAGGGGTACCTGACAATTCTGACATCTAGGTATGTATGTACCTATTCTTAATTTTTGATTTTAACATTATTATAAATGTTTGAAAAATTATTTAGTAATTAAAATAATATAAAACTAGAAAAATTTCACGTGGTTTTCCCGCCTCAGGACGTGAAATTGTTCTAGTTTTATATTTTTTTAATTATCTATCTACAGGTCATTCCTAAATAAATTCAAATACAATTTATTTTAACCGTTGTAACTCAGTTTTGTGTGCCAATAAAAAAATAAATGGATAAGAGGAGTATACATGCGAAGAATTTCCTTATTGCCTTAGCCATCTCCACCGTTTCGGATCAGGCTTTGCTTTTTCACTTTATCCATTGTGCTAGTGGGAACTTTTCAGCATTTCGTAGAAGATTCTGGTCCGGTCTGCTATAGTTGATGGAGTGCATACAAGCATATGGCCTGCCTGATGGGACGCAGTTACGGTATCAGTAGTTTCTTATTACACTAAGGAAGGATGATTCGTGTTGTCTTGTAGAAATCAAAAGCAAGCGCCATGTAGACCTCTCTCACCGTAGCAACACAACACAACAAAGTGGGTGCGGTCATTTGTATGGTAGTGGTGCTTCTCAAGTCTAGCCGCCTCTGTGGTCTAGTGGTCGAGACCACCTACTTCAGATTTAGAAGTCTGGGGTTCAATTCCCGTAGGAGCAGAAGTTTTCTGCTCGGTTTGGTTGGTGGTAGGGCTTGTAGGCCTGGCTGACTAGCTACTACCATCTCACCTAACTCTGCCGTCATAACAATAATATTAACAGCATTGTTGTGCTCCGCCAGTTACAGGTAAGATAGCCTAATAAACCTCTTTGGTTGTGGAAACCGGGTGAAGCTTGCTTCCATCTTCGGCCTTATCATCACTTACAGATGAGATGTAGGACAAGAGTTACACCGTTAAGAATAAAAAGGTGCTTCTTTCTGAAGTCTTGCTTTCTGAATTGCCAGTTTATCATCAGGTTTATTACAGCAGTAACATGTCTTGTCTTCAGAACGTCAACGCATCTGCAATATCAAGTCATTTCCTTGATATTACAGGTCTAAGCGATAGCTATCCCTTACCAAAGGTGGGTCATTTGCTTATTTGAAATTCTTTGACATAAATGTTAACACGATCTAAGCCTAAAAATAGTCTATTAGTACTAGACAATGTAACTTTTTTTGCTCATTAGCATCATCCATTTACAATAAATTTTTAATGCAACGGTAGCGAAGTGCTTTATATCGGCGCTATTGTTGAACGACCCACATTAATTGAATAAAGATCACTCACTTCCTTCCTTCGGTCATTGTAGTAGTACGAGGTGGAGAGTGTTAATGGTGAGCCGGCATAAGCACAAAGCATTGTACAAATCTGACTCTGCGCTTTTTTTGAAGACATTTTGCGTAGAAAAAGTTAACTAAAATAATTTCATTGAATAAAATGAAACAGACGGCCGGTAGAGAAGTCAGTCTCTATCTACCAGTCTTTATTACACCAGAACTCCGGGGTTCAATCACAGAAGGGGCTCTGAGTGTGATAAACATTTGCCCCAATAATAGATTGGTGTTAATATAAACTTATTATACCAGTTTGTAATCATAAAAATAAAAATTTTAATTTGGAATGAAGTAAAAATAATTTTAAGAATGAGTGCTGAATCATACTCTTATAAAAAAGATCTCTCGCAAAAAATATAAACGTTGTAAGTAATTGACAATCGTCCTCTCTTACTTACTCGGCAGTCAACATTATATTAGGAGTCGAAAAATCAATTCTTTTGTGAGGACGTAACCATCACATTGTAACAAAGCAAAGCTTTTGTCTGCCGTCCCATCATGCAATTACAGTCCCTCGTTAACATCGTTCGTAGCACGTTCCATTGTTAACTTTATTCGCTATAAATTTTCAAAACCTTATCGAAAACCAGTAATGGTTTCTGTACATAAAAATGATGAAATATTTTGAGGGGGTGTTATTTGTCACGGTATAAAGCTAGTTTCACATTGTCTGCTAATTACACAGTGCACGATGGTCGACGTTACGATACGCGATAACAGTAAAAGTCCCATAATGGCGTCGACTGTGTCAACTTAGCCATACTTTGTTAATGATCCACGGAGGATTAATTGGTTGGTTCACTATAAATTGTCTCAGTTTTATGGCAGCAATTAGACGTAAAGTATTAAAAGGGTTTGATTTAGATACCTACCTCACCTACTATAAAGTTGTATAGATTTTTAATACATTTTTCATAATTTTTTTTTTTCTAGAGCTTGACAAAAATTGGCCATAGAGGTATTCTGTAATGGAAAAACGAGGAACGTTCTCCTTAAGCAGAATAGAATCCGTACACCTGTGTTTATACGCAACACTCTGTCAATAGATAGAGTCTATGGCCCTTTACAACATTAAAAGTACAAGTGAGTCAAAAGTTCTGAAGTCATTTCCGATTGTCCATAATGAGCGATGAGTTCTGTCGCCGACTTGTGGGTGGAAACATCCCCTCGCGACAAACGACTGTTCTTTGTGTTGCAAGAGTTGCGTAAAAAATCCGCCGCGCTGCGTTTGTCGGCGACGAGACGACGCGAATCGCATCCGCTCTTCCGACTTTTGTCGGCGGAACATCCCATTGTCGTGTCCGATGTTTTTGATAAAATTACGTCACACAATGACGGCCATCGCTCAATGGCTTGTAGTTCGATTGTTGTAGCCCATTCATTGAGGCAATGATGTATGGTCGGCCTGTTTAGTTATGTTTCGTTCCTTCCGATCTCGCGTGCATTGCACAATACTCCCATATTTGTTAAGCATTACCGTATGCCATCCAATGAGATTGCAAAGCCATTGGCGTAGATTTATCTGCTCGGAAAATTAAATTGATGTCGAAATACAAAAAAGCTTAGGTATTTAAAAATTACAAATTATTCATGGGAACTGCAAAAATGTCACAATATTTTATTGAACCGTTCTCAAAGTAACCCTTTCGACAGTCTCCACCCGCACTTTGTCAGAATTAATAACCCGTAAATGCGACCCGGGGTTTCACTGCCGCATACAACAATTTTTCTGTTTTCGGGATTGTTTTACGCATTATTAAACTAGCGATTCAATTACGTAAATAAGATTGAAAAGGAGATATTGTTTACATTCAATTAACATTTACCGTTACGATAATTAGCTACCCATATTTTGTAAAAACAACCTACCGATTGTATGTCTGTCTGTGAGGGTTATGTAGTAGGTATACAGAAAATTATTTTTGTCAATTTATTGTTAAAACGGTATGCCTACATATTGAGTCTCTTTTTAGTGAATCATTTACGCTGTAAACAATAGGGTATCAATCTAGCGTGGCAGGGTGCGTAAACGCGATGAATGCTAAAACAACTGGCAGTTAGTAGGGTGTGAAGGCGGGAATGATTAGGCAATATCCTGGACCCTCGCCCTCCGACCCCTGCCGTTACATCTTACTTAATGCGCCCGAATTTGATCGGACATCTGATTTGGAACTTTAGCATATTGGCTTTCGGTTTCGAAGTTAATCTTATAATGTCTGTATTGCCGATATTGCATAGTAAAAATATTATATGATTTTTAATTCATTTTAGTATGCCATAAGTTTTTTATAATAATGAAACGAAGAGAATTAAGGAGCTCAGTGTTGTAGTGGTTTGATCGCTCTGGTTTCCATTATGAAAACAAAGCAACCATCGCCATGGTCGATACCTGGATAGGTCAATCAAAATTTGTAATCCGAGGACCCCCGTACTTTGGAAGGCACGTTAAGCCGTTGGTCCCGGTTGTTACGGCAATCGCTTTAGCCCACCAACCCGCATCGGGCCAGCGTGGTGGTGCTATGACCCAAACTCCTCGTGCGTTTCTCCCATGTAGCCCTGTGCCCAGCAGTGGGACGAATATAGGCTAGTGGTGATGATGATGATGAACATGAAACAAATTATATATCTTGCAAAAATAAAATATTGTAAAATTAGGTGTCATGAATAAACTGTATCCTTAGAACGACGATAGGATAGGTAGGATTACAACATACATGTATATATAAGTACTTACTTATTATGTGATTAAATAAGAGCTTACTAGCAAAAATTTAATCATGTTTAAGTGTAAGAAATATAATTATAAAAACGTTTAAACTATTTCACGTCCCGAGGCGGGGATCGAACCTGCGACCTTTCGCAATCCGGGCGACTGCTCTAACCATCCGAACTACCCAGGACTTGGGGTAACCCTGTGAAATTCTTCTAGTCTATCTGTATTTGCGTTATAAAGCTAACGTGTACTATAATAATAGAAAAGATATAATTATGATGATATTTATAATTTCAAAAGTAATAAAATCAAGAAAAATGACGTATACTTACTCGTAAAGTTATACCTACCTACACGATCGTACTCACTGTGAGTAGTAGTTTTCCAAAATTATTCAAAGAGGAATTAGCATAAACTTGCAAATTAACATAGGGAGTATGCTGAGCCCAGATGGGCTAAGTAGAACACGATATTAAAGGGATCCATCACAGCAGATTTGCGGTGTCACCCTTTATTCGCTTAATTAGACAGACATTGTCACCGCCTCGACCGTTTGATAGTGAACTGTTTAATTTCTTAATCTGTTTGTTTCAAACAGCTGTCAATGTCGGAGTAATAGGATCAGTAAGGTTTGTTATACTCTTTTTAATTATACATTTAAACATTTGCACTCTTACTATTTTTTTTATTTTAATAAAAACACTGCTAAGCGTAGTCTGTCTTTTATATAGGTGAGCAAAACAAAATATTTCCGCTTATTTCCGTGATGTCCGCCAGATCGTTAATCTATCCTTGCTTAAATCATAAATCACGGTTATTTTAATTTAAAAATCTAAAAAGAAATCTATTATTAAAGAAGTATTAAGCTAGAAAAAATTAATGCACTAGGTCAAACCTGCGAACTTTCAAAGTCCGTTTGTTGAGATAGGATATTTCGATGATTGTGACGTTAGCTTCTGTCGCAAATATACTTACATAGAAGAAATTCACAGGGTCGTCCCACCTCATCGGTAGCTCAGATGGTTAGAGCAATCACCCGGATTGTGAAAGGTCTCGTCTCGGGCTCGGTTCCCGCCCCAGGACGAGATTTTTTTCTAGTTTAGCTACTTTTCTTACTTTCAAAAATTTATTATAATGTCAAAAATATAATTAAGAACATTATATTGTTAAGTGAACGTATTTAGGGGCGATTAAGGTAGAGTTTAAATTTGGCTTATTACATTAGTTTACTATATCAAAGCTAAAGAAATTCTTTGCAAAGACATTTTAAAACAAAACAAATCAATATCCATGCAAACGACACATGTAAGTTAATAAAGTTAGCAAAACAACAAACAGGCTAGGATAAGCTTTAAATCCGAGCATGGGCTCGCATCTGAGGGGAATACTAGTGTCGAATGCTAGTTTGTCGTGGCACAAGTTAGCGGAACAAGCGAATAGTTACGAACAAGAAAGATAGCAAAACTAACATTTGTTTATATACCTGGGTCCTATTTTTTCTAAAGCAGAGAAACTCGTCTCGTAGCTATTAAAAAAAATACTGTCTCTTGGTTTTCACAGGGTAGGTTAGTTACTACACGAGTAGTCCCAAGGTGCTACGAGCGTCTACGGGCTACGTCAACCGCTTATCGTCAGGCTGGCCGTACGCTTGTTTGCCGACCTTGTATAAGAAAAAGATAATTAATTGACGACAGCTTACAACACTTGTAATGGCAAGTGTAGAAAACTTGGAACTTTAGAGAAATGGGGCCGATCTCCCTTATATTGTAACTAACAGTCGCCATCGTAATATTCGTAATTTAACATTTATACATATATAACACATATATAATTTAACATTAATAAATTGCTGCTGCAATCAATGTCACTACTTATCACAACATTTTTTTCTGGGCTAGCGAAAAGATGTAGGTAGGAGGTATATTTTGAAAGTCAAACACATTTAACATATTAGGTTGGGGAAAAAGTCTTTTCGCATTATAGTATGTATGAACTTGTAATAAAATCTCTTTGGCCGTATAAGTTGTATCTGGCTGGTTTTGGCATCATTAAAAGTTTAGATTTTAAAAAAGATAATTCCAAATTCAAATTAGGAAAATGTGTGTTTTTCATTCGTTTTTCGTACTGTCAAGATGCGTGAATCTAATGAAGAAATTCGATACATTTTAAAATTTTACTACAAAAAAGGTAAAAATGCAACGCAAGCTGCGAAAAAAAATTGCGATGTTTATGGACCTAGTGCATTGCCTGTGAGAGTAGCACAAATTTGGTTTAAGCGTTTTCAATCCGGAAATTTTGATGTCAAAGATGAACGTCGCTCTGGTCGCCCTATTACGGATAAAATTGATGCCATTTTTGAAAAACTTGAGCAAGATCGGCATATCAGTAGTTACGACGTAGTTGATAACTGGGAATTGACCACAAAACAGTTTTGGCGCATTTCAAAAAAATTGGTACACAAAAAGCTCGATATTTGGGTAGCACACGAGCTCACTGAAAGAAACCTAATGAACCGTGTACTCATTTTTGATTCTTTATTACGACGTAATGAAACCGAACCATTTTTGAAGAAGCTGATAACTGGTGATGAAAAGTGGATCACGTACGACAAGAACGTGCGAAAAAGGTCGTGGTCAAAGGCCGGTCAGGCTCCACAGACTGTGGCGAAACCCGGGCTAACTCGCAACAAGGTAATGCTGTGTGTGTGGTGGGATTGGAGGGGCATTATTCATTATGAGCTGTTACCACCAGGCAGGACCATCGATTCTGAACTCTACTGCGAACAACTGATGAGATTAAAGCAAGAAGTTGAGAGAAAGCGGCCGGAATTAATCAACAGAAGGGGTGTGGTTTTTCATAATGATAACGCTAGACCTCACACATCTTTAGCCACTCAGCAAAAATCAAGAGAGTTTGGCTGGGAGGTGTTAATGCATCCGTCGTATAGTTCTGATCTTGCACCTTCAGATTTCCACCTGTTTCGCTCTCTTCAGAATTCTCTAGGCAGTGTCAGGTTAACATCACGAGAGGACTGCCAAAACCATTTGTCGCGGCATTTTGATCAGAAGCCCCAAAATTTCTATAGCAATGGGATCATGTCCCTACCTATAAGATGGCAAAAAGTTATCGAACAAAATGGTACCTACATACTTGAGTTAAATGTAAATAAACTAGATTAAAAAATGTTTTGAATTTTCTTAAAAAATGCGAAGAAACTTTTTTCCCAACCTATTATTATTGCGATAGACGTCGAAAAAAAATATATAAAAGTCGCCTATCGAAACACGGACCGTGAACATCTTCCTACACCTACAAAAAGAAATACGAGGATTTTTTATTTTTATTTAAAAGAGATGTTTCAAAAATGTATAGAGACCCGGCCAGGTCTACACTATACTAAAAAATGGGTAAAAATATGCAGAACAGTGTTTGACTGTCCATTTTCTTTTTATTTACTTTGTTGCGTGGTACAAAACATATTTTTTTATAGAAAAAACTACAACACAGCCAAATATTCATCATGGTGCTTATGTCACTTTGGTGACTAAGTATTTGACTACTATGTCGCCCGCCATATTGCCATAGTGAAAATTTTTAACTTTTGTACAAACAAACTATGCATGAAAACGAATTATTAGTATTTTTCACGGATTCAGGAGATTTTTCCTGATTTTTTTAAATACTTTACATATACCTGGCCGAATATGAAACATCTCTTTTGAAAAATGAATGATAATCCGTATGTCTGTGTCTTATTTAAAGGGGTATTCCGCTCATAACTTAACCCAAATATTGAAATTGCTGGGGTGACCATATTACAGCAATCAAACTGTACTGGTGGTTTTAATATTGTCGACGATTTATAAGGATAAGTCACTGAGAGTAAATATTAAATTTGTTAGCGATACTTGGAGATTGAGTGGGAGGGGCCATTTGGGGGTAATCGTGCATTGATTGTATTAGTACCTTGTACCAGTTAATAAAATATAAATGTGTTCTTTACACATTTATATTTTATTAACTGGTACAAAGAAATATGTGAATACCCTAATATGAATATACCTAATTAACCCTTTTATAGAAATCATATAGGAACCCAAGTTGGAATAATTTTATGAATTGTATGCAAACAAAAACTAGAAAATAAGTAAAAAAACTCTGACATGAGAGACTTATTACATAAAAATTTAAACTAAAAATAAAACCGACTCCAAAAAACTGTAAAGCACCAACTCCAAAAATATGTTCCTAGGGGATGAGTACTTCCTTACTAAAATTTAATTATTTTATCCTTTTTAGTTTTTTGGAGTCGGTTTTTTTTATTTAATTTTTTTTCACAATTTTTAGTGATTACTTTTGAAGGTCAAAGCTAGATGGGTGACCGTGAGCTTATATTGTTTTCGAGCTTATATTGTTTTCTACTATCGTATCATTTCACTAAAAATTCATAGGAAAGCAAATATCCGCAACTTCGCATATGTAGACGACTTAATTTTTCCAGTTTTTTTTATTGAAGAACCAAACTACCCAATGGATTTCCAAAAAAATTTTATGGGACCAAATGAGAACTATTCCGCATCGAACAAAAAAAGAATCATCAATATCGGTTAACCCAGTCAAAACTTCTGAGGTAACAAACATAAAAAGACATACAGACGAATTGATAACCTACTCTTTTTTTGAAGTCGGTTAAAAAGAGATACTTATTATTTGATAGTAAAATGGAATTACCTACCAAAGTAAATAAGTATTAATGTTAGGAAAATATCTAGACTAAAAACATAGATATGTCCTAGAGTGAAAAGCGAACCGAAGATGTTAAAATAAAATTTAAGAAACTATTCTTGGTATGGAATGGATGGACATATCGTATGAATTGTTACCATGTAAGTAACCTGTAGGGTAGGTAACTTACATGGTAACAATTCATACGATATGTCCATCCATTCCATCATTTTATAATTTTACAATAAAACTAGAACTATCTATCATAAAACCATAGAAATTCGTTAATTGCCGACAGATCTTTTCAATGAAATGTTAAGCTTTTATCTATTATGTATGTCCATTTTTCATACTCCTCATGTGATTCAGTGATTCTATCATGTAGAAGGTTTGTGTGCAACCGAGGCAGATGATAGTGATGACGATAATTTTTATCAATCAATCATTTTACTTCGGTCTAGTGACATTATTATTTAGACAAACAAAATTGGTAGTTACACTTTATGTTATTTTGAAATAGAAATATTTTTTAACAAACTACTTTTTATTAGTGGACTGTTGAATCGTAGATCCAGCTTTCTCTTGACAGTAACAGGGTCGGCGCGAATATTATACATAGGCATTTTTATTGGTATAAAACACAGCTACAAAATATAAATTATACATGAACTGTGACCTTATCAAGTTAAACCTACACAACTTTTTTCTTCGCATGCAAAGCTAACGAATAACAAACAATTGCAACAATTAAAATTGTAAAAAAAACCCGCCAAGTTTGAGTTGGCAAGTCCAACTCAAACTAGGCCGAAGGGTTCCGTATCATTATCTATAAATAAACGTCTACCTGATGCCGTTATCGATATCAAGCAAAAACAAGCAAACCAAATCACGTTTGTTGTATGGGAGCCCCCTTAAATATTTATTTATTCTGTTTATTAGTATTTGTTGTTATAGCGGCAACAGAAATACATAATTTGTGAAAATTTAGGCGGAGTTTAGTAATAGGGTTCCGTTTTATCCTTTGGGTACGGAACCCTAAAAAACGGAGATCGATATGAAAAATATTATTTGTTTTAAAAAGACGACACTTACTTATAACAGTAATTAATATACTAATATAGTAGAACCAACACACAATTTTTTAACTTAAAACTTACTTCTGCTCACTGCTCTACACGCGTGTTCAAAAATGGATGTCCACCTTGAAGCTCCAATATAATGGTAAAATCTATACTAATATTATGAAGCTGAAGAATTTGTTTGTTTGTTTGGTTGAACGCGCTAATCTCAGGAACTACTGATTCGAATTTAAAAATTATTTTTGTGTTGGATAGTCCATTTATCGTATAACATCACTCTACCACTAATAGGAGCTGAGCATTAATTAAAAGTGTTCCAAAAACGGGGGAAAAATATTCTTTTCAGAGCTTTCGTTGCGTGTGCGCTGCGTAAACGATTAAAGTTACGTATAAATCATGTATGCAGGAATTGTTCTCCTTTAGAAGTTCTAAAAAAAAGTCAGCGACAGCATATGTCTATTCTTTGGAATTGACTCTCTAGAACCATTTTTTAGTAATCAAATTTGTTCTAAAATAATGTACTATCTGCGAAGGTGTTTTGTAAACATGATTTTATTTCTTATCGAAAGAATACATTGTTCACCATAAGAATTTAATTTTGAGCAAAATTGTTCTTGACATCATTTGATTTCAATGAATATCATAAGAGATATCATAGTTTTAAAATATCATACCAATATACCATTAGAGTTAAGAAAGTTTTTGTTAAATGAAAATAAACTATTTTGATTTTTTGATTTGATCATGCACGCATTTATGATTTTCAAGGCGAGCGGGCGCGGGCGTGGCGATCAATGAATTAATTGCAAAGGTGTTTTTAACCCCCGACGAAAAAAGAGGGGTGTTATAAGTTTGACGTGTCTGTGTATCTGTGTATCGGTGTATTTGTGTATCTGTGTGTCTGTCTGTGGCATCGTAGGGCCTAAACGAATGGACCGATTTTGATTCGTTTTTTTTTGTTTGAAAGCTGATGTGACTACGATGGTTCTTAGCTATAATTTATGAAGATCAGTTCAGGCCTTTGATGACTATCAGCTCATTTTCTACATGGTAATAGGATTTTACTAACTTTTACAGTTCCGATTGATATCAAATTCGTTGTACTGTCACTTCGGTGACATTCCCATGGCATACTAACTTTGAGCTGATCCTATACAATCAAAAAGTCTGCGAAATGCTTAATTCTTTAGAAACTTACAGCAGATATAGCGTGTTAAGGCTCTTATGAATAGTCTTAATGAGATGGTGTTGGATAGATGATTAATGACGCCGGGGGTTACTTAAAATTTTTAATTTTGTAATTATATAAGCATGATTTAAATCCTTAGCCTACCTACCCCACCGTTGTTATTTTCCGACATCCCCGCGAACGAAGTCGCGGGCACAACTAGTGATCTATAAAATTAGATAAGTAGTTCGGGAAGTTACCTCCTGTCTATACTTACAAGCTTTACTATTTATAATGTTAGCGTAAATAGAGATGTAGGTACCCGTATATAAAATGTACTCTATGGATAGATGTAAAAGCGTCTATGGCTAAGATGACCGCTAACCATCAAACGGACAGTATATTTTTTGGCTACCTACTCTTATTACAAAAAAATGTTTTTGTGAAAAACCTTTTCAATAAATCAAAGTAGGCAGACGAGAAGGTGAGAACAGTTAATCTGAGTGGATGGGGGATGAATCGTGGCCGGATTATCGTTTGCAATATCCTAAGCCATCAATCCTCGTTAGCATGACAGTGGCGCCCCCTGTCTCGAGCTTTATCACTAGTTAGGTGCTTTATCGTATCATTATTAAGTAAGATATAGGACATTTTCAATGTATTTTGCATATTATAACAAACATTTTTCTTATATCCGACTAGATAAAACACATGTGCTAGGGTGATTTACGTATTCACAACCTTTTACTCTTTATGTAACTGCTGTAACCACGAAGCTATCGAGGAGTCAGTTGAGAGAACCCTGTGAATTCCGTTTTAGGATTCTAAAATTTTGTATTTAAGTAGATACTTTAGTAAAACCTTAAATAAGATTTATCTCTTAGTAAAAAATATGCCAAGAAACGACTCAATACTTATCTGTGATCTAAGAAAACTAGACTTAGAAACATACTAAAAGTCACTAATACTTGCATCAAGTCATCAAACTTGCAATGATCACGAAAAACCATAAAAAAACTTTGAATATATCTGAAAAAGTTATGTTACATTACATTACCATAAACTACAGTCCGAAGATCAAGAGTCGTTGGTACTATTTTTTATACATTAATTCAAAAATGTAGGAAAAGAAATAATGTAGAGAAAGGTAAGGTTAATGTGTTTACTGATAATAAATGGAAGACGTCAAATGATCTTCATTAACGCTTATTTGTTCAGCAAACTCTTTTTCCTTTTCATATAACATCGGAATATCAGCAAGTATGTAGAAACAATGGAAATAAGTTGCTCCCTAAGGCTCCTCGTAAGTATTCCCTGTACATGGGTGGAAGGCACATAAATCTCCACATATTGCCTGCCCCGAGTATCAAGCCTGTAAGAGAAACAGCCAACCCTTACCCTGCCTCGTTATTGAGCTCTCACTCCCATTGTTTCTGTCCCTGTCTGGTAAAAACAATGCCATACAGCCTCATCGCATGCCGTCTCACTCCAATTTCAATTTACTCGAGACGGATTTTCAAGGCTTTATGAGATCGCGTGCTATAGTATATTAGAAGAATCGAGATCATGGTTAAAAATACAAATGTTGTATTGAATTTTAATACCATTACTTTGATTTGATAACATACACGGCATAGGAATTATAAAGTCATAAATATACCTTCAAATTATCAAGTTTTATGGCATATTCTCCCAATAAGCAAAATCAATCATCTGCAGTAAGAGAGACTATTCATGAGGTAAACGAAAGAATAGGATTTCTTATTAAACATATATTATAATGTCACGAAACTTCGTAAAATGTTTCATGATAAACCTGCATCATCATCAACCTGCATGGAATGCATTATTACCTCTTTTACTTTTATAAAGACTATTTGAATTTTGGTAAAATGGTAAGATTTTGCGTTTACTACATTAAAGGCGCGCTCCCCGTTCTTTTAGGTAATAGAGACGACAGTCTTTTATTCTTGTTAAAGTGTAAGTGCTTATATGGCTGAAAATATTGCTGTCTTTCTCTTTTACGAACAAGAGCTCGCCAACTGTCCAATAAATTAAACGACAAAATGTTTATGTAGGTACCTATTTGGTTAAGTTGATTTTACTCCAAGCCAATAATCTGAAATGGTACCATTTCAGATTATTGGCTCTGTTGTTTGTTTGTTAAGTAATAGATTTTATAAGTACGGAATTTAGTGTAAATTTTTTTAATACATGACTCAACAACACCTAATGGGAAGCGGTAAGAAGAGTCCATCATATTCGTGTATTTCGTATCAAAGCAAGTGCAGCTTGAAACACACTGTTCTAGCCTCCACCTTGCCGGCCACTCTTTTAAAGGATGTTATAGGTTATAGGAAGGAGCGAACACGCCATGTGCTCGCAAAGAATTCCAAGTTTTGAAAGTGCGACAAAGAAACGAGTTAGTAAACTTCTTTGTGAGTGAAATTGATGACACCATAGACCGGCACGCGTGCTCCTGTGTAGGAAGAGGGCAGAAGGGATAAGGTCAAAAATCTCTGTAGAACACTCCATAATGAAGCTGATAGAATGCACTAAGCGATGCAATATCACGACGCAATTGTAGAAGCTCTAGGTTGTTCGTGACTTTTACATCTCCAATGACACGGACAGCACGACGCTGCAATCTGTTCAGTTCATAAAGGAGGTACTTGGCGGAGCCATCCCACAGGTGCGAGCAATATTCCACGCAAGACTGGATCTGAGTTTACAATTTTCATTTAGTTGGAGTTGTTAATTATACCTGCCCCCATATTAGAATGTTTTTGTATACCTATATTATTCAATTTTGAAATGATGTTTTAATACTAATTGATATACTTATTAGTCACTTTTTTATCTAGCATTCCTCATAAGAAAATAATACTACTTAGTAAAATTCAGAACTACAACCAGCATTCCATACACCGAAGTCATAAATTAAGTGACTTAATACGAGAGAATGACATGTGCGTAGTCAAAAGCACAGCACAATATCTACAATTAATCAAGCAGATATGAATGGTTACAATGTAATAAAATCCACACATTATACCTATTTCTTCAGCCTAAAGATAGGCGGGGAAGCAATCGCGAAGAAGTGGGTGTGATTCTTTGCATCGCTCACCGCAATCGACAGTTAACGTTTGAAAAAATGTTTGCATAGAGACCGCCATCTTTTGTGTTCATATTGGCGTGAGCTTTTATTATAAGTTAAATAAAAAGTCAAGCTTCAAGCAGATGTACCTAACAGTAAATTATCTTCAGAGTCTTGTCACTAATTAAAAAAAAATGGTACTACCTCAAAAATGGAATTGTGAGTTAAATTGTCAATTTTATAATTATCATATTGGCGTGAGTTTTTATTATAAGTTAAATAAAAAGTCAAGTTTCAAGTAGATGTACCTACAGTAAATTATCTTCAGAGTCTTGTCTTGTCACTAATTTAAAAAAAAGTCTACTTTAAAAATGGAATTGTGAGTAAACTTGACAATTTTATAATTATCTATACTAAAGTGAAAAAAGATCTGAAACGAGGATAATTAAACTGGTATTTGACATCAATAACATTGATTTATTTTTAAAATAAAAAATACAAATCTACGGAATAGATAATGGAGTGTTTTGTACGGTGCCACTTTTATCAATAAATACAAAACTGCAACTTTTGATTTCATTCCGCATAACTTATTTTTGTCATAAAATTTCCATTTAATCTTATTATCTCCGTATATCTGTCTACTGTTTTTTTCTGTAACTATTATGTTTTAGAAATTAAACACATTTTTTAAGCTTAGAGTTGTCACTTAATTCGTTATAACACGAACCTTCTCAACAAACTGCTAATGGATAATTCTGAAGGTGCTTTTTTATGTTCAAGAAATGAAATCCTATAAAATAGGGACACTAAATTGTAATTGTTATAATAGCGGTACTTACTGTAAACGCGAATAATTTTATATACGGTAAAATAGATGGGACATTTTAACAATAAATTTTTGTTAAATAGAATCTGAATAGTCAGATGATAGTTTAATCGAAATCATAAACTTAAGAGAAGATAGTTTTGCTATACCTACTACATATAAAATCCTCATAAGTTCTATTTATTTCGATAGGTACATTGAAACAATTAATTAAGTATCCACTCTAGATTCTGTTATATTAGGTTGGGGAAAAAGTCTTTTCGCATTATAGTATGTTTCATACATACTATAATGCGAATCTTGTAATAAAATATCTTTGGCTGTACTATTTGTATCTGGCTGGTTTCGGTACCATTAAAAGTTTAGATTTTAAAAAAGATAATTCCAAATTCAAATTAGGAAAATGTGTGTTTTTCATTTGTTTTTCGTACTGTCAAGATGAGTGAATCTAATGACGAAATTCGATACATTTTAAAATTTTACTACAAAAATTTGCGATGTTTATGGACCTAGTGCAGTGTCTGTGAGAGTAGCACAAATTTGGTTTAAGTGTTTTCAATCCGGAAATTTTGATGTCAAAGATGCACGTCGCTCTGGTCGCCCTATTACGGATAAAATTGATGCCATTTTTGAAAAACTGGCATATCAGTAGTTACGACGTAGCTGAAGAACTTGGAATTGACCACAAAACAGTTTTGGCGCATTTAAAATAAAATGGGTACACAAAAAAGCTCGATATTTGGGCTCCAAACGAGCTCACTGAAAGAAACCTAATGAACCGTGTACTCATTTGTGATTCTTTATTACGACGTAATGAAACCGAACCATTTTTGAAGAAGCTGATAACTGGTGATGAAAAGTGGATCACGTACGACAAGAACGTGCGAAAAAGGTCGTGGTCAAAGGCCGGTCAGGCTTCACAGACTATGGCGAAACCCGGGTTAACTCGCAACAAGGTGATGCTGTGTGTGTGGTGGGATTGGAAGGGCATTATTCATTATGAGCTATTACCACCAGGCAGGACCATCGATTCTGAACTCTACTGCGAACCACTGATGAGATTTAAGCAAGAAGTTGAGAGAAAGCGGCTGGAATTAATCAACAGTAGGGGTGTTGTTTTTCATTATGATAACGCTAGACCTCACACATCTTTAGCCACTCAGCAAAAATTAAGAGAGTTAGGCTGGGAGGTGTTAATGCATCCGCCGTATAGTCTTGACCTTGCACCTTCAGATTTCCACCTGTTTCGCTATCTTCAGAATTCTCTAGGCAGTGTCAGGTTAACATTACGAGAGGGCTGCCAAAACCACTTGTCGCGGTATTTTGATCAGAAGCCCCAAATTTTCTATAGCAATGGGATTATGTCCCTACCTACAAGATGGCAAAAAGTTATCGAAAAAAATGGTACCTACATACTTTAGTTAAATGTCAATAAACTATATTAAAAAATATTTTGAATTTTCTAAAAAAATGCGAAGAAACTTTTTCTCCAACCTATTAATTGTGATTTTAAAAATTGTTTATAGATTTTGGCAATTTCTCTGTGTTAATATAAAATATTATTAATTTGTTTTTCTATGGTAGATATTATAGTAGCATGCGAATGTATCGTACACAACTTAATAAATAATTATTTCTTTGATAAAAATATCATTATGTATTTTATAACACAGATACAATACTTACTTCTTCAGTCAACGACTATAATATTCATATTTATGCTCTTATTAGTCTAAAAAGGTTGTTTATGAGTTTTCCTAAAAATTACCTACACAATTACCTACAGTTACTTTTATTCTGAAATTACGTATAGTGGAACAATGTTTAATTTTAATAATCGGGTAAATAGCAATAAAATAAAAACCGACTTCAAAACACTCATAAGATAATATAGTTAAATTTGAATGGGTACTTAGCTCATAAAAAGGTATTCTTTGAGTCGGTGCTTCACTCAATTACTATTGTTACTGGAAACAACTTAGTACCAACTCAAAAAATGCCCTTTTATGAGATTGATTCCCAACTAAAATTTAGCTTTTTATTCTTTTTAGTGTTTTGAAGTTGGTTTATGTTTTTATTCAATATTTTTCACATTTTTTTTGTGATTTTCTAAGGTCAACGCTAGATGTGTGATCGTCAGCATTGCATTGCAAAAAAATCACAATTACCAAGTTTTTCGTCTAAATTAAAGGGTTTTGTTTATTATTTTCAGTAACTACTTAACAAATACCGTTTTAAATGCTAGTACATTTCAATATCTTTAAAACAAGGTCACTTTTGTGTACGTAGACAACATAAAATCATAAAACAACGAGTTTCAATATACTCGTAAAAGTACGAGAAATTAAATTTTAAAATGGCTCCAATTCATAGGGGTGAAGGTTGCGACCCCCCTTTGTATAGTTTTTTGTCGATAAAATTTAACATACAACACGTTGGTAAAATATCGGTAGTCCGATCCCTAACACACTGTATAACTATTTCAATTAAAAAAATAATTTAGCAAAGTGATTTTTAAATGACGTTGTGCTGAGGTAACAAACATAAAAAAATACAGCCGAATTGATAACCTCCTCCTTTTTTGAAATGTGTTAAAAAGAAAAAAAATAAGCTTATCTTTTCACCAAATATCGTTACGCCTTTTATAAGGATATTCTAGTGTTTTTACAGGCAATCATTTCAGCTTGGAAGCAAAGAGCGTAACTATAAACTAGGCTTAAATTCACAGCCAGTGACAAAAATAGACACCATCATGTTCAGATATACAGGAAGTGCAAGCACAACGATATTTACTTAGCCATTGCAATAATTCATCAACGCCGCGCCGTTGCTGGCTGCGCATACGCACCAAGTGTGCGGTCGCCATTCAAGATCATCCTTCATTGTGTCTTTGTACGTCTGTCACTGGCGACCTAAACACCCATTCTCTATTCCTCTATGAAAAAAAGAATGTTTACCTTTATACTCGAGCACATATTTTTATACAAAGTGTGGTTTTATAATGAGAAACGTTTACAGAATAACGCCTGGCCACAATGGTATGTTGTAGTATTCGAATTAAAGGTGCTGTGATGAATGGACACTAAAGCTCATATTTGTGTACAGTACAAAAAAGTACGACTTAGTTTTTATATAAAATTGACCGAAAGTTCAGTAGTTCTAAAAATCAGGAATTCTTTCTTGTGTCAAATTATTCCGTAAATTTCTTCAAACTTAATGTGAGGTGGCTTAAAATAATTTGACCGTCAAAAACGAGAACGAACAGTGTATATTGAAATAAAGGTCGAAAAAATGTTGGCACGCACTACTGGTGCCATTGAACATAATTAATAACCCAGCTTACAGAAATATATGTCCTTGAAGCGATCGATTCAAACTAATCTGATTGATCACCAATTTCGCCACTTACACCGATATTAAAATATTAGCGATATTATTTTTCTGCTACATACGTTATTCCAATTATTTTCGTTTGTTGTTAGACAACTAGGTTGTCATTTAAAATAATTATTATCATTTTTATGAATAAATAGACTTTGGAACTTTCATTAATAAAACATTTATTTATTCAATAAATTTTCTGATAAAATCTTCAAAGAAACAAGGAAGAAGGCTTTGAAGCTTCTGCATCATTTCTTTGGATATCTTTATGTTATTTTTCTTTTTTGACCTTTAGTGTCCCATTGTTTTGGTTTTGTCAAACAATAGTTCTTCTAAAGATTTTAGACCACGCGTCGAACTTTCTGGTATCCGTGCTCACCGCGAGTGGCTACTCGACGCTTGCTCAATGGGTGGTCGCTCTCGTTTCAGGCCGGTGACCATTGTGGTTGCCCAAACAGGCCACCGCAGATTACGGATGCACTTCCGAACGGATCCAGGAAACGGACTTCTTTGATGCTGGTACAGATAAATCAATATATAGCAAAACTATTTCAATTTGCATGAACCACATTATTTAAAAAGGATTAAATCATTTCATAACATGTCCTTTAATTCATTCACGTATCTTTAATTTTTCTCCGAAATGTCATCTTTTTTCGTTTTTAATCATCATTTAACCACGAAGTGTAGGTATACCTATGAAGTGGTGGGTCCCTATGAAGTAGGTGTCATTCGTTTGTTCGGTTCTTGTTTTGTGTAAGAAACTGGATTTGCGATATATGTATATCACAAATCCAATTTCTGCAACATTGACGTAAAATTATATTGAATATGAGAGGTAGGATCCACAGCCGCAGTACCCGCAGAAAATACCGTTACCTCTAAATTTTAAAAGATTGAAATGAACACCTTATTTCATCCGTAAAAAAACATACCTTCGATATTATAAACATTTGAATGTCTAAGAATTTTTAGAGGTCGATTAATTGCCAAAATGATTTTCTTTT
Source organism: Nymphula nitidulata (assembly GCA_947347705.1). Lineage (NCBI taxonomy): Eukaryota > Metazoa > Arthropoda > Insecta > Lepidoptera > Crambidae > Nymphula > Nymphula nitidulata. Next base: position 10,878,002 of record OX374631.1, read on the forward strand.
TTGTTGAAGAGGAGAGACATTTGACGACCGGCTGGCCGAGTGATCGAGTACCCATTGGTATACAGGCTACTCGATCAAGAAGTCCCGGGTTCGAATCCCGTTAGGAGCAAATGTTTGTATGATGAGTACGAGCATTTGTTTACGAGTCATGGATGTTTATTTGTTTATTTAGTATATTTCTAATATTTATATACATATAATTATCATTATTTCTCCGTTGTCTAGTATCCATAACACAAGCTCTACTTTGGGCTGTATGAAAGCTTGAGAAGACCGGGAGAGGTACGAAATACTAGACGGGCATGTTAAGTTTTAGTAGCAAGTTACAAAAGCGCCACCTCGAACATTTTCGCGAAATATTTTTTTAAAGCAATTTAATTTTTACTTTGTTGTTTTTACTGAATACATTCTACAGGAAATGTACCAAGTTGGAATTTATCCTTTTGAATCTTGCGCAAATAATGTGTGTAATTAATTAGATAAATTTTATACACAGAGTGTTACAGAAATCCGAAATGAAATTTGCAATTCAGTAATTGCGTGGGGTCAATATCGTAGTATGTGCGCGGGTTATGTGTGAGTGTGTGTATGTGCGTGGTATATTTATCAGTAGTGTGTCGTACAATAAGCAATAGTACGCATTCTAGGGATGTCACGTAATTAGAAAATATAAGCGGCCATAAAGGTGTCAAACTTTCAGAGGTAACTCCGACAGGGAACACAAGCATCCCCTTAAATTTTATTACCGATTTTTGGAAAAGTTGTATACATAGCTTTATTTTAAATACATACGGCACGTTTAACAATATTTCGCAAATAGACATAGAATATAGAGATTTCTATAATACCTAAATTGCAAATTCTTACATGTTTTATATTATGTAACTTTCTAAACTGTAACAGATAGTTATAATAATTACAAATTGCCTGAAATCAACGCTACTGTGGCGAAGGATAGATAGAGATAGAATAATAACATTGAAAGGGGCACGCAAGGCATAAAAATTTAAACAAAAAATTAAACCCGACTCCAAAAAGATTATGGATAAAATAATTAAATTTTAGTAGTTACTCATCCCCTAGGAACATAGTTTTGGAGTCGGTGCTTTACTATCTATGGTTTCTGGAAATAACTTAGCACCAACTCCAAAAATATGTTCCTAGGATATGAGTACCTACTAAAATTTAATTATTTTATCCTTTTCAGTTTTTTGGAGTCGGTTTTATTTTTTGTTTAATTTTATTTTTAGTGATAACTTTTGAAGGTCAAAGCTAGATGGGTGACCGTCAACTTATATTGTTTTCTACTATCGTATCATTTCACTAAAAATTCATAGGAAAGCAAATATCCGCAACTTCGCATACGTAGACGACTTAATTTTTCCAGTTGTTTTGATTTAAAAACCAAACTACCCAATGGATTTAAAAAAATAATTATGGGACCAAATGGGAACTCTTCCACATCTAACAAAAAAATAATTATCAATATCGGTTCACCCAGTCAGAAGTTCTGAGGTAACAAACATAAAAAAAAACATACAGGCGAATTGATAACCTCCTCCTTTTTTTGAAGTCGGCTAAAAACCATTCTCATTGTACAACTTTACCAGTGAATGATCTCTCTTCGTTTTGGTTTTGTTATGTAATTTTTTTACTAGGTGGTAGATCGTAGTAGGCCTCTGGGTAGGTAACTACCATCCGCCTTACTTATTTCGGCCGTTCACTGTTTCCGATTGAAGAGAAAATCTTATCCCCAAGATGGCAACGCACCTGCGATACCAAGTGATTTTTCCTTGTTATTGCAGGTGTCTATAGGCGACGGACGAGCCACTTACCACCGGACGAGCCGTCAGCTTGCTTATCATCAAGTTTTATTAAAAAGCTATTGAACTAAGAGTGTTCTTATTATTAAAATATTGACTGCTGCTATCTGAATCTTCCGTCAACTAAGTAGACCTCAGATTATTTATTATGTGACTAGACGAAGACGTCAAAGATTATGGTGACATTAAGATAAGTACACGTTTCTGAACCGAAAATTAATTTAAAATGTTTTCATGTATTTTAACCATAAAAGAGGTTTTATTACAAAAATAATGATAAGTACATTGATTGTAAGTTGTTTTTATTAAATTTTGGTTTTGATCTGTTTTATTAATATATACTATATCTTTTTTCCTTGAAAGAGATTTCATACGGAATTGAATATAGTGTTAGTTAACATCGTAACCGCAATATAATATCCACAAATATAACAATAAATGATCCCCTACCCATCACAAACCATGACGTAGTGGCCTACTGTAAATTTCATATTATCTAGTCGCTCATAAATAGTAGCTTCTTAATGTGAGATCAAAATATGCGGATTGGTGTTATCTTCAAATCTTATTAAAAGCTTTTAACCTAAAGTAACATACACTTCCTTTTAATTATTACTTACAAAGAACCATGTCGTAATTTTAATTCTGACTCGACATTACGCGTGCTTACAGGAGTAAACATTTCAGCCACTCAACCATTGTTTGGGTTACACGCAATTTGATACTCTCTTTATGATTCTTTACTATTCAGCACTTGCGCTTTGTAGTATACAATGAACTCTCTTGTCTTAAGTATTTGTAATAGAAGCTTAAGATAAGTTCTTAGTATTCCCTTCGCAATCGACTTAGATAAGGAATACTTCACCAAATATTTTTGATAGAATTATAGCTGGCTGTTTGTAAGGTATTTATATTAAAAATAAAATGTGATAGGTATGGTACAAGATGTTTGTTACAATAAATAATTAATTTAAATTCGTATATCTTATTCGACTCAAACTTATAGGTGCTTGTGACTAATGAATTGAATAGTAATGATGTAGGTAAGAAGGTAGTATGAAGAAGGTTACTGTGAAATGTAAACTATTCATTTAGGTTATTTTTATGACAAGAGTGGTAACAAGCATACGACCCACGGCCGCCATGAAGGCAAAATAATGAGAAGCCTGTTAAAGGCAGACGTTTGCAACTCTAAGGACAAATCACGTTTGCCACAAAGCGCTATGATGGCAGCATGGAGAATTTGCCCTGTTCATTAAAACGAGCATTCACGGGTGAGCCATTTGGCCCGCGTGCCATTTCGACGTCCCAAATGGCACTCCTCTCCAAAATTCGCTCTTGAATGTCGATACCCAGGGCCAAATGGCCCAACTAGCAAAAAAAAACTTTATAATCGCTATTATGGCTAAAAATATTGCCCTTATAGCCCTTATATGGACTATAAAAAGACTACATTCGGGCACAAATTATAAGGCTATAACCCTTGTAATCGGTTTATATATAGTTACCACATACAAGCAATGGCATTGCTAATTATCCATGTAAGTATAAGCAAAGTGATTGCCACTATATAACGAATTAACCTTATAATCCCTATATCATATCTGCTATAAGGGCGTTTGTAGTAGCATGTTATATCCAAGTATAAGGTTTTTTGAAACCACTATCGAAACGAGACGTCATATAATTATGTTATGAATGTTTGTAAGTTTATTAAAAGGCATAAGTTTCTTGTTCATTAGACAGTCTTTCAAGGTTTACTACGTAAAGATCTACGTATGAAAAAACGTTTTTACTGTAAATTTTGTTAAGTTTTATGTAAATTTTTAATGCGCCTTTAAAATCTTCCTTTTTATAAATTTTGATAGTATTATTTTCGGTACTTTAAATTAATTTCCACTACAAGAACAATTGGCATTTTTACTGATTTCATAAAACAAATACCCTTTTATAAGACAAATACCCTTATAGTAAATACGATATTGCTTACGCTCAAACATTTCGCCACATTTTTGCCAAATTTATAAAAAGAAAGCACTTATTTGGAAAAAGCGACTATAGTAATGATATGGCAAAAAGTACTATATTATGCTTTTATATGTCCATGCAATTTATAAAAGCTATATAAATCCGACCTATAAACAATAATATGACTGAGTTACAAGAGTAATATACCATATTAACAAAAACCACTTAGTATAACTTTCCTTTATAAAAAGAATTGGAAAATTAATACCTTAATAAAATGTGTATAAGAATTCAACTCTTATAATTAAAGGTTACTTTGCTTGTTGTACGCTCGTGAATACCACAAAGCTTCCTAGATAAACTCTGGCGACCTTACTGACCGCAGCAAATTAACACTACACAGAGTGTTACTTGATTGCGATTGGTCCATGGTCCGGCTGAGCCCGACAGGGAAAATAGCTGGGACATAAATTCGAATAGAATAGAATAACTTTATTCGTGAATTGTGGGTTAGTGTTATAGTCATTGATATTAGTCTAATTTCTAGTCTCACTACATTCCCACCTTTGTCAAGGCATACAAATATCAAATTTAATGAAGGTACAATTTCATGTCAATGTCAGAAATGTAGGTATACAATATTAAGATGTCAATAAATGTAATCGGAGTACTTAATCAAAATAAAACCAAATGTCACGAATATCACAATTTATACAATACTTGATAAAATTCAATAGATGTAGTCAGAGTAATTATAATAAAATCAAGAATAATGTCACGTGTATAATTAATCAAAATAAAATATATCCAAAAAAAGAAGAAAAAAATCAAATGTTTTTGAAATAGCTTATTCGGTAGAGTCTTATAAATATTGGGAATTTTATTAAATATTCTAGGTGCCATACCAAAGAAGCTGCTATTTACCAGTTTTTTTTGCGCATATTCTACTGCCGTGCAGAACCGTTGTATATTTCGTTCCGAAAATATAAGAAATTGGTCTTGATTCTGAATTACATACATTGTCACTTCGTAAATGTTTATGGACGGTACAGTTAATATTATCATTTGTCCTAACATTGGTTTACAACTGTCAGTGGACTTGAGTCCCTACATTGCTCTGATACACCTTTTTGTGCTTTAAATAGAAGGGTTTTGTTAAATGAGTTCCCCCAAAATATAATTCCATAGCGCAGTATGGATGGATTCTACATATCCACGGTAAGCCACTACTACGGTCTTGGAGTTATTTTCGAAAGTTTACTTAGTGCAACGACAAAGCTACTTATCCTAATACACAGACACTCAGTTCAGTTGGTGATCAATTAGCAATCAAAATAATTTGGTTAATGAGGCTGTTTCTATGATTTCTTCTCTAAACTTGAGTGATATATTGGGGATTGTAGTATTCTGTCAGATATGCATAATTTTTATCTTTTTTATATTGAGTAGGTACTAGACCATTTTTCTCCAACTACAAAATAACGCCCGTATTCACAAACGATACTTATGTAAGTAAAGGAGCAATACTATGCGAAGTAAGGCATTTCTCAGTGGGTTCACTATGTCAAGCCTTTCAACTCACAAACAATACTCAAACGAATCTTTACTATGCGGACGCATGGCGTTGAATATAGCTCTGTGATTGGTTGATGAGTGTTACGTAGTTCACTTCACTGACTGACATTTCAATTATATTGTTTATTTGCTTTTAATCGTAAACTCCGTAGTGACTACATTCTCTTTGGTGAGCTCGACACTATGCGTTGATTAATATAGCTATCAGGCTCCCTTAGCTAAGTGTTCATTATGACAAACGCATAGTGCTGATTGTCACTCAAGTATTGTTTATGAATAGGAATTTGGCACCCTGTGCGTCCGCGGGCACTGCGAGACCTCGTAGTGTCGTTTGTGAATACGGTACACCCGTATTCACAAACGACACTATGAGGTCTCACAGTTTCATCGTTACGTCATTTATTTCGTCTTCATTTTTATTTATCGCCGTGCTGTCATCTGCTTAAAGTATCATTGGCTTGTCAATTAATGTTAGAAAGCCATTCATTAATGCAATGAATAATAAAGGGCCTAAAATGCTACCCTAAGGCACTCCCGACTCTACATCTCTACATGACGAAATATACTCTTTTTTAATTTTGGTCTTTCTACATATTTCGGACACGACTGTATATTGTTTTCTGATGCTAAGTTAACACCGTAATAGCTTTAACCTCTAATACCAAACGCATAGAGCTTTGACTACAGTAATTTATGGAACACTACCTTTTTTAATTTTTGAAGTACTTACCCATAAACTAGACACAATGGTACTACTCTTAACTTCGTTGAGTAGACCGTGCACGCCGGTGGGCTGGCAAGGTACTAAAGGTTAATTTTAATAAAGTAAAATGTAATTTTATCGTTCATGTCCCATCTTTGTTGTCTAAGCAAGTATGAGCTTTACTAGCTGTGAAACAAATTTCTGATTTTTTGCTTAACATCCTCTATCCGGATTAACAATTCCATAAAATTTTCAAACAAGCAGTTTCAACATCTGTTACTTAAATTACTTCATTGACGCCTATCCTAAACATGTGGCGCTTTGTCCTTCCTTGCTCGGCCCTCACAAACAAAAGGGGATATAAACAAATGACCAGTCACTTCATAAAGTGTCCCATAGTTCACGCGTGGGAACTCAGCTTCAGCACCATTCGCATCCGGATCGTACCTGACTTAAGATTTTTTGCCAGTCGTAAAACACTTGTAGTTGTAAATGGGTGTCCATTGAACAGTGCCGTTGGAGTGTCCAGCCATTGACCGTCAAAGGCGCGCTTGAGGAATTACTCACTTATTTACATTCTGTCGAGCCCTTTCAAACTTTAATCGAACTTTCTGCTACCCTGGCACGGATGGTTAATACAATCCTAGCTAGTTTGGTGCAAAAACATACGTAATCATAATAGTTCGTTATGCATAGGTAAAGTAATATTTATAAATTTTTTCTAATACTTAATTTGATTCTTATAAAAACCTTGTCTTATTATAATTATATGTAATTACATAAACCTCCCGTAACGTTTTAAACTTTGAAATTATCGCATAAATGCTGACATATAAGATGAACTTTAGTCTCATCTAAATGACGACACTTAGCTATAACCTATTTAAGTACATGCTAATGATAATATAGAATTAAATTTTTTTATCAACTTTTAAGAAACGGATTTTCTGCTTATAAGAAACCATTGATTTATAGTAATTCAAGACCTTAGCGTAAATGAAATTACTATTTTTGTGATAAAAGTGAAGATCGTTCAGTCAGACAAGCATCAATGTGGACTCATTCATAAAATAAGCGTTCTACTGGTTCTACCTGCGCCTACGCCGCATCTCTCGTAGTACGGAGAGTTGTAAATTTTAGTGAATGACCAACTTTATGAATGGAGGCAATCATATGTCGGAATAGAACCTTCCGCCTCCTGAATGCGGATCAGAATCAATTTTACGCTTCTACACCGTTGCATAAAACTGCATTGGCACACAAAACAACCCTCGATACAGAGATTCGCCAAACGTCACAATCCCACGACGCGATTTACTCGGAATAACAACGTATGAATGAACGCCTCCAGAGAATACCTCAATGCGAATACTAGCTTCCATTGCCGACTCTATTTAACCGAATAAACTGTCATTTGAGATTATGTACGAGTATAATTTTATTGTTATTGTAGCCCCAACAAGTAATATGGCCATTTGATTTCTATTGAATCCCTACGCGTGGCTTCGTATTGTCAGGCCAGACTTGGATTTCCAATTTAACGTAAACCACAGCGAATAGGTAGCGTAATTCAATTCACATTCTAAGTAATAGGTAATACTTATAATTGCGATAAACATTATCAAACAATACAAACAGATAGACATTAATTATTGTTATCAATATTGTTTATTATCTGTAATATTGTCAAGGCACTTCAATGCGAAGATAAAATCAGCCATTTCTTATCGAAGAAATATCTAACTACCAACGTGAAGGCTTTCTAATCGTATGTAAGTACTTGTTACAAATGCCTATACATTTCAAAAGGTTAAAATTAAAATCTTTTTGTGTCTATATTATTATAATAACGCAGGTTAACGTTACTGTCAACTTAAACAAATTTTGTAAACAAAACTTAATATGATTTCAGTAGACTATAAGGTAGGTTTTGAGAAAGCGCAATGAGACCTCCAACGGCAGCGATTGCAAAATATTGATCCCCGGAGTTATTCTACGGTTTCAGTCTGGCGACACACTGTCTGGCGAGAAGAATGCGACATTGGCGTATAAAGCCGCCTTTATTTTGTCCATTACAAATCCGTTTAGAGGCGCGACGAGCTGACGTGGGTCCTTTCCGGCACCATAAAAGAACCAATTATTAGAAATGCTTACGAGTTGATAGCTTCAATAGCTATTGCTTCCGAATTTCAAAGAAAGGATTAACGTGATTTAAAGAACACCTACTCGCTAATCAACTGACATGAAATGAATCTAAAAAAACTGTAACTAACAGACACGGAGTTGGCGTTTTCAATCGGAAATATAAATTTGTTGCTGTCTTCGCAAACAATCTATTACGGAGGCGAAACTTTTTTGTCGTTAACAAGTCCGGCAGAATGCTTTTGTCAGGCGAAGGCCCCCCGCAGCAATCTAATTTCCCCCTCGTATCTATCATGGTCATTCGGACACAATCAGACATATGAAAGATATTCATCCTTAAACACCTTTTAAAAACTTCGTTGGGTGAAGAATAAAGGCCTAAACTCAAATGACCATTAGTAATGAATCAATAAGGATTAAGCAACACCACCGGTGGCTTGATTTATTCTAATACTTTTCGTACGTAAGTACAATAATCTAATGAGACACAAATAAATAATAAATGAAACTATTCAATACATAGCTAATACTTACTTTCAATAATTAAAATAAAACAAAACCAACATTATAGAATAGAGTTAGTAATGAGTAACAATCTTCATATGTATACATTTATGATTATTTCCCGTCAGAATAGGTATATTATACCTATAAGTATAAGATGATAATCATAGCTAGAATAGTAAGTTATACTGACTTCTTATCCTAAGATCAAGAGGAATAATCAAGAGGATAGGTTAACCGAGATAAATCTTTATTGTATTCAATAGAATACAATAAAATTGGGTTATTCGGGTAAACTGATGACGGAAGGTTAAACTCTTTGGAGTTCGAGAATATTTTATCAGTGGTACTATACGATAATATGAAATAAGATTATGTATTTCAAAGACTGAGAGACAGACAAGTCGATAGTGCTGACGGTCCCCCATCTAGTTTTAACCTTAGTAAATCACTTAAAATGCGAAAAAAAAATTAACAAAAATAAAACCGATTTCAAAAGTACTTACCTCGGTACTTATCTCCTAAAACGTCTTTTTTGGAGTTGGTGCTTCTCTTTATATGGTTTTTGTAACGCTTAGCACCACCTCAAAAAGTCATTTTTAGGAGATAAGTACCTAGGTACTTAAATTTAATTATTTTTTCCTTTTTATTAAATCACGTATTCTATATTTGAAAAAGTACGTATCATGTGAGCATCATACCTAACTATTTAAGATGTTTAATAATCAGTCAATATTATATCTTATTTTTTTCTGGACTCTAGCGGCCACCCATAGATCCTCATTCGTACAAACTTACCTCTATTCACGACTGTTGGAAAACATTCGACTATCTTAAACTCTTCTGTCACTTTTTATTCCAGTGCGTGAAAGCGAGACCGAAAGGAATGAGTGTTATATAATCGCAGCCGTAACCCGAACAGTTGTGAATCACATGGGTGCAATATGCATAGAATTACTAATTCGAGAAGGTTTTGACTTACGTAATGTCATTTTTTAAGGGTAAAGTATGGGAGTGTAAATCTCAACACAAGAAAAATTACATTTTAATGTAAACAAAATATTTCTCAAGTTGCTTGTGCTACGCGTACAGGGGTATTACTTGCACGTTCTCTTCGCTATTAGAATTAAGAAACATTATAGCAAACGCTTCCTCGATGAGTTCTGGCTATCATCACAAGAACATAGTGTTCTTTGGCTGCGAATGTTCTGTAAGGAATTGGCTTTTTTAAATTCGGGCGGGAAAACCACTACCTATGCTCTACCGATGCCTGCGCCCACCGATTTTTTTTACATTTAAGACGTCAGTAAACATTAACTATAGCCTTTATAAGTGCACATAAAACTATGCACATAGAGGTACTTACTTCAAAATTTATCCAATTTGGTTACTACGATGCCTAAGGCTCTTCTTTACCAAAATAGAGTTTCTATTTTGAAATAAGTGTTATTTTCAGTACTTACTTACATAATTATCTTTTATACCTTAGCATAGATATTATTATGAAAAAAAGTGTGTGATCGAATCAAGAATTTTACTATTATTATTTCTGAATAAGCTTAGGAAGATATAATAATATGCGTGTTTTATTGATTTAAGTATAAATGTTACGAACTATTTTTTTTTATATAATTATGTGGTGAACATCACTCTAATCCAATATTGTATTATTAAACAGACTTAAAAAACATACCAACCGAATTGAGAACCTCCTTCTTTTTGAAGTCGGTTAAAACATACTTTTTTGGACGCCAAAATTAGAGCACAGTAAATATGTGTTTTGATGTACAAATGATCTATAATATGATGCAGTTAGTATTTTTGTTGCAACCCTTAAACGCTAAGGTTTAAAGTAGGTACTCTTTATAGATAAGGTCCTTTACATCAAGTTCTAAAGGTGAAACATCATCTCGTGACTTAAACGAAATTAGCTCTCATCATTGACCCATTAGAGCATTAGTATGGGAGTCCCTGATATAGCCGTGATTAATCATCCACCACCGAATGACCATTAGGTGGTGCTGAGTCACGGCTACGCGGTGGCCGAGCTATGATAAACTCCATTTCAATGGATCACTTGTTAAATACTGTTTACGAAGATAAGTCCCCGCAGTTCTTGGTAAAACCGGCGGGCGGGCACGGTAGTTTTTTAATTAGGTTTTTAGCAATAATATACAGCTGAGTAAGGTTTCAGCTGTATATTAATCAATCTGTATTTTAATATGAATATTTAAAGTATAAGTTACTTCACGTTCAGCGTAAACCCCACCAAAAAAAAATTGACTTACAATAACCTAACATATACCTATTCCTATTTTTTTATTTTTGTGTTTATTGTTTAGAATAATATATTAATGTTTTACACCGGCATGGGCAGGGGTCATCCCCAAACGTAGGTAAAAAAGTGATCGCTTGATTTACCTACATACGTTTTAAGAAAAACTATCTACCAAGTATGTTTAAAATGTGGACAAAGGTTTTATCAAACTAATAAAGCAGAAAAAAAGAGGTTCTTCAAAAAGACATATGAAAAAGTTCTGCTATGCTTGATTCCTACTTAGGGTAGGTATAAAACAATGTTTAAACTAGTAAAAATCTCGACCCATGGTGGGAATTTAGTTTAAACCTTCTTTTGTTTAATCGTATTATCAATGAACATTAAAATCTTAATATATTCACAGTAAATGTTTGATTTAGTGCGTTTGTAACGCCTACTGACCGGACCCCAGAAGTGGCGGGTTCGATTTCCGACTGGAGCATGCAATTTTTTCATCGTTTTCTTTATTTGTATCTCTTGTCTTAATACATATAATCTCGATACTAAAGTCGCTGATCCATTTTACTATTGCGTGTATAAAAACATCAGCTGCATTACGGATATAACTCAATCTACATCGACCATAAAAACTAATTGATACAAATTGTTCCATTTTTGAAGGCAGCTGAATCGCAGCACCCACACCACAATAGTGAAACCGCTTTAGTCACCTATAGTGGTCATTTCATCAGTGACCATAATGGCTATCTTGGTGGTCGTAATTTTATTGGTAACAAATAACGAATGTGACTCATTAATCGACAATCCTGACATCTCATTCACAACAATCAGTGGGGCGCCATTTTGCGGACGCAGCCGGAAGTGCGTCAATAGTGACGTCTCAATTTTGGTCTTCCGGTATAGACAACGTCATATTGGCATAGAACTACATTACGATAATATAATAAACAGAAAGCAATAGATTACTTACATGTACTTTGGACTCTATCAACGTTTACTTGTTAGTTTAGTCACCGCAGGTGGCTAGCTATTTATTTGATGTAGAATAATAATGCATTTATATATTTATATTATTATTTTTTACTTAAACCTAACTTAAGACTCAATCCGTAAGCTAAATTAAGTTAAAATAGTTTACCCTATTGGTATTATTTGTTCAAGAACATTCCTTGCCTTTTTTGTCACTCCATTCGCATTTTTCTTACAAACGTAAACCGTATTAAAGTTAGTCAGTTAAGTTTCCAAGTTTATGTCTTGACAAAACAAGGGTTGTCTATTGCTATTTATCCTTAAAAACTAAATTTACCAGGAAAAAAGTACCAGCACTTGCTGGGTACTAATCTGGATGAACCTAGTTATGTAGGTATATAAATGATCTCCTAACGGTATAACAAGTTAAACGCTAATAACTCCCATGTGCTTCAATTATAATAATATATATTGTATAGGTTAATTATAACGTTAAATTTATTTGTATACAGATATTATGAATGTCCAAACACCTCATGTGTTTGCATGCAAGGCCTGTGCCCAGAAGCGGGACGTATATAGGCTGGTGATGATGAATATTATGAATGTATGTGACTATTATTGCTAAAGTGTGTGATATTATATAATTATTGTGTAAATTTTTTAAGCATACGGCCCACCTAATAGTAAGCGGTTACTGTAGCTATGGATGCTTGCAACACCAGGGATATCACTTGCGCGTTGCCTGTTTGGAGTTGAATAGATGTATTTCTCTTTCTATAATACATATACAAGAGTCCCAGCTCTAAAACTGTTTCTGCGTGCAAATTACTACTGACCGCTACAGTAACAATTTTAAATGCATAAAAGGTGGTTTTCGAAACTTTCTTAGGAAACCACAACTCCAGAGATATCCTTTAGATGAAATGGATACAAAGTGGAGACAGTTGATGCTGAGAATATGAAGAGAAAAGAAAATTCACTGAGGTACCAACCCTAAAGACAGCAGAAGGAGCGGCGTAACAGACGCACAGTGTGGTGCGTATCGATTTTCTGATTTAGTTGCCCCCGTAGATAACGGCAGGTAACTGGTTGCCTCCACATTATCGCAGCGTACCTATCTACTTTGTGTACGGTAAAAGTATTGATGCGGTACAAGCAGTCGAGACTTGATTGGTTTATTAATTTATTATTTAAAAAAGTCTTGTATTAAAATACTAAGTGGGCATCTAAAAATCCGATTCGGGCGTCTATTCAACAATTAATTGCCACTTTACGAATTTTCTATGCCCAGTTTGGTTTGCCCACTTGGTATTTTTTTAGCAGATCAATTTTTGGGGACCAAGGCCGTGGTCCCGAACGCGAATTAGAATCAATAAATATTTTGAGGGGAAGTTGGATAAGTTGATATTTTAATGTTTAGTCAAAATGAGAAATATTTCTATTTCAATCTGTTTATCATAAATGCTCTTTATAAAAGTTTACACAGTGTCTTAATCTTCTATAAACATGGTGTTGGTCCCGAAATCCGCATGGAAAATATGTATTAATTCCAAGGCTGGCTCTCAGGACCGCTGTCCTGGTCCCGAAAGCCTCCCGACTGAATTAGCCATGAACTGTTTATCATACCAACCTGACAAGAACAGATTGACGGCATAATAATTTTGACGTCCGGCGGGCCGAGTGTTCTGTACCCCTTACTATACAGGCTACTTGGTCAAGAGGTCCCGGGTTCGAATCCCGATAGCAGCAAATGTTTGTATGATCAGTACGAGCATTTGTTTACGAGTCATGGATGTTTATAAGTTTATTTAGTATATTTTTAATTATTATAATTATTTCTCCGATATCTAGTATCCATAATACAAGCTCTTAATGATGCTTACTTTGGGCAAAAAAAAATGTTTTTGTGCGACAATGGACTGAATAAAACTTTACAAATTTAGCTGCAGGCTAAGTAATAGGTACCCACAGTCGATAGAGAAGTAGCTTAACATTTTAGTACCATGTCACACCGACTATTGTGGACGTACTTATAGTTGCTACTCAACTATATTGACGAAATAGTTATTGTGACATGGTACTAAACTGTTCAGCTATACTTATGTGGTCGGCCGTACTTATCAGGTACTTCTAGTAATCTGTGAAGTACGCAATAGATTTTCCACTGTGTGTGAAGATAGGCGGGCTGGTAAAGGACAAAAATTAATATTTTATAGTAATTCAACAAAAGAATCAAAGAATGTATATTTATGATATAGTGTATTCTAAACAATACCGTAAGAGCGACAGTTAAAATCTTTAATGTGTTTCGAAATTCTCTTTTCAACCTTGAATCTATTCACGATATCTTTAGATCTTTTAAAACATTCTTACGTTCGCAAAAAACTCCCGAGAGCACATCAATTAACTAAATACAAACAACAATGTGAACGATAAAAAAACCAATAAAATAAAGTGTAGCATTAATAAAGAAATACGACAGGACACGGCGCAGAGTTTCCTTTGATTGGAGGGCGATTTATTGCGCGGAAATGCCGTTACTTCGTAATATTTCCGCTCGATGCTATTCATTTTCCCTTTTTTACAGAAAAAAGGGCGCGAGACATCTTAATCGAACGGTTTGGGGCTAAAGCACGGGACGACACAGACTAGAAGAGCTCTATAGTCGCCACTCCCATTATTCACAGTATCAAGAAATACGGTGACAGAGGGTAGAGCCAACTGGAATCGCGGCGGGGGACTGTCAGAGCAGTTTTGATAATTCTGTCATAATTATCTCTAGCCTATAATTTTGTCCTATAAATGTCTTTACCTTAGAACAACAACACACTAAGAAAATTGTTGTAACAGAAAACTCATCTATAAAATAGTAAAAGCTTTATTATGTAGGTTCGATATATGCGAGAGACATATCTATCAGTGCCTATATTCAGTGAATATGATATCTTACTCAGGCTAACACTCAAAGCCTTATTGTGCGTTATATTATTTTGATTTAGACTGAATAATTTGGATATTAGCTGATAATATCAGTATTTAGGATAAAAAATAAAGTCAATACGTCACGTATCTAACAATGAATTTATACATGTTACGGTACTATTTATATTCGGTTCAGTATGTTTTACTTTCACTATTTATGCTTCGATATAAAGAAATTACCAATTTGTAGGTAAAATCGATAAGACAAATGGGCACGAGCGGGCTCGCCCTACCGAATAAAGACATAACCCCAAAACACTCGCATCCGCCTACGATGATATATGTGGGGGTATTTCCTGACACCGGCCAGTAGCTACTTGATTTAGCGGAAAGTCAGATAAAACCTAATGCGCACAACAAAAAATATATCACAATACCCGCGCCATAAATATGACGGCCTGTCGTAAACCTTTATGTCTGTGCGTTGTAGCTGGCACGTGAAAAATATGATTCGCGATACAAATAGAAAAAATAGAATATTTTCGGTTTACGTAACTGATTATTATTTAATGGTTTCTATCTACATATAAAATAATATGGTCATCAAATAATTAGAATAGTACTCAGAGGTTAGCAAATAGTTTTAAATTATATATAATATAGTATTGCCTCCGGGTATTTGCCTCTGTTTTATATTAATATAAATATAATAATTTTTGATACAAAGTGTATATCTGTACGAGTCTGGTGTACGGTAAAACTTAATAAATTTATGTTTACACCTAATTTGCTTATTTATTAAATAAATACTCACCATGTATAATTTTCAATGTTTTGTAAAAGTTGTAATTTTTACAAAAAAAATGATACCAGCTATGAACTGTGGATTTCACAATGTGCATTAATAAACTCTTATTGGTGTAACCTGTAACTTTTTAACGAGTGAAGGAGATCGTTTCTTTAGTTTATGTGGACATTTCATTAATCACTATACCTATTGTTACATTTGAGTTGCATAACCTAAAAATATTGTATTACTACTCTCTTATTCTACTTGACATCATTCGTTAATCCTATACTATATTTGGAAATCTGTCTGATAAAAATCTTTAATTAAGATTTTTTATACAATTATGCGTCTAATACTAACGTATAGAAAAAAGAAATATCTTTATCAGATATACATAACTTTTTACCACGATGATACAATTTGCAAATGTAATGTGCAGTTCTAACTTTTCACAGCAGAAGGTCTAGCTTAATATAATCACCATGACATCAAAAACGAAATATCATCTGGTGGTCCGGGAAATAAGTTATTAATATTCGTTAGGTATACAGTATAACGTGTTTATTAGAGCAGAGGCAATAAATCCCGCGGGTCTCGCGGGCCCGCCGCCGCTCGGTTTCCCGCAAAATGGCTGCGGCGCGTGCCGGGATAGCTCGAACGATGTTCTTCAAATCCCGCCAATGTGTTTGATGACTTTGATTTACTTATTGGATTAAGTGCCACGACGTTTCGCATAAGGTTTTAATGGTTGCAGGATTTGGTGACGGCTCAATCGTGTTTATTAAGTTCATACTGGTAATAACTGTGTTAATTTATTATTTCAGAGATGAAGGTTTGTTTAGCCAAATAAGTATACTATAAATAGCTTTATATTTCCAAAAATAAACGGGACAAACATTTGTGTCATAGTACGGCATGCTCTGTTCTGTGCAGTGTGATTGTGATTCACAAACAGAAATATTCGACATCGAGCTTGACGTCTGACAAGGCGACGAGCTGCCATTGATTTTGACGTGTGAGCGCTGCGCGTAAGTATTCACTAATATCTACGTCGATCTCATGGTTGTGTAGGCATGATTGTCGCTGTTTTGGATATACGACATGAAGTAGAAACGATTTTTTTTTCTACTTAGTTTTTTATGTATCACAATGACTTCTTTAATATTTGATTGATTTCTACATAAAGACATAAAAATAACTAACTTATTAGTTCCGGCTCACGCCCTGCTCGTCGTCGGGAACCTGGTGTCGCCAATGGTTGTCAAACAAACGCCAAATGGTATGACAGCGCTGCCGACAGCCACGAATTAAAGGCTGCTAATTTTAGAGAATCGCATAGCTGTTTCTTCATCCCTCTTCGTCATTGGCTTGCTTGTTGTTACATGTACCTATGTATCGCGACTTTATTTGTAAGTGCGTACACAGCTTTACAATTTTATTAGATAGGGATATACATTATAGATAATAAGTATACATACATATGATTTTCTTTGCACCACAAACGGTGACCATTTTTTTTTTTGTCGGGGAGAAATCCGACTACAGACCACAGTGTGGGGGTCGCCCAGCGCTTATAAGGCACTGGGAATACCCACAAAACTCCACGGTAACTCCACTGTCCTTCACGGAGGTAGCCTGGGCTCTGCCGAAGCAATTTCACCAAACCACCCTCAGGCAACCCGGCCTTGCGGCCAGGTTTGGCGCCGATGGGGATTACCCAGAGTCACTTGGGTAATCCCAGACGTGGCGGCTTGTGCAATGCATGCGTGGGAGCCATCCACGCACGCAGCCGCGCCTAGGGCGTAGGAAGACGAGCGATCACCGCCCGCCTCCTCGGGCCCACCCGCCTACGCTGGATAGGGGTGGCCAGAGGATCCTGTTCCCGTTCCCTCTCCGCTGCCTCCTTCTGCTTGAGTACAGTCTCGCAGAAGGAGGCGACAGCCTCCCATACCCTCTCGCTACCAACCATGGCTCTTACCATGGTTGGTAGCGAGAGGTGACCGCCACCGAGCGCCGCACGAAGTTCGCGGCGCTCGTGTCGCCAGGCCGGACACTCCACAAGGGTGTGCTCGGCCGTATCGTCGGGGGAGTCGCAGTGATGACACCGCGGCGTCTCCTCCCGACGAGCGATACGGTACAGGTAGTGGCCGAAGCAACCATGTCCGGTCAGTACCTGTACCATGCGATAGGTGAGGCTGCCAATCCGGCGCCCAACCCACTCCTCCAACACCGGACGAATCGCTTCGATCGTCCGGTACAAACGGTGACCATAGAAACAATACACTACATATAGATAGGGTACTCTAGCCTATACGATTACATAATACATATGTACATACCTATATGTTTTCGAAGCGTTTAAACGCCTTTTTTCTTTATTTGTAATATAGTTGTCTGTTGTATTCATACTACTAATGTATATATATATTATAAGTAGGAGTACGTTACAATTACAAGAAATAATAAATCGACCAAATCATAAAATAACACTAGTAATTTAACGCTGAGGATAAAAGGTCTTCTAAACTCTGCTAAACTGTAGATAAGAGGATAAAAATAACAAATTTCAAATAGGTATTTATTTACACGTTTTAACGCTTAAAGATTTGACTTTAATTTTATATGAATTAACATTTTTTATTTATTTTTATTGATAACCAGTTGGAACAATAATTTTATCATTGTATGTTCAATTACTTTAAATAAGTCACAAATGAAAAAAGGACTTTAGCTGATTTTATATACTTATGTCTTAAAAAAATACAAATATAAATAAAATAAAAACTCTTTGACATTTCTAGGCAATGACGTATTACGCTTGATGTGCGGCCTTCTGTACCTACCTACACCGTATTGATCAAAAGTGAAATGTTTATTATTTATTTGCCCTGATTTTACTTGTATACAAAAGGTTTATCTTGTCTGGTGATATCGTTTTATATTTTATTCGTTCAATTAATTGCTTCATTACTTTTCTTTGTACCTACTTGACTATGTCAATCTATCTTTATTTATCGTAAATCTACAAAAAAAGGAAAAGGATTTTAAAAATCTACAAACCGTTCAGAAATCTTATTTTGGAGTGATTTATATTCTTCACTGTAAATTTCTTAAAAAAATACTTTTTAAAACTAATTAGATTGTATCTTTTAGTCAGGTGTAGTCGAAATATTAGTCGTGTTATCTGTTTCAAGTCCACTGCACACTGACCGCGGTCGTCCATCATAACATTATTGCGCTTACATCGACAATATTGTATTTCATATGCCACTTTCCTCGCTCAATGCCAAACGAAAATAGCTCCAAAGTCAGCAACAATTGAGTCCATTTCTATTTCCCAGAAAGAATTCAAAATCAATACACCCCACAGTTCCTACAGTAAGTAACCATTCAACTCCGGTAGCCTGACAACAATAGAATTCGAACCATAACTCAAGGGGATAGAGTATATTTACAAAATGTTGTGTAAGGTTTAAGATGTTTTGATAATATTTTAGGATCCAGTCGTGACTATAAATGTGCACCGTCATAACTATAAAGCATTTACAGTACATGCGACTAGAACTTAAAAGATAGCTTTGGTTTGTCAAATGCTTGTAAGCGCATTTATACTTACTGTAAACTATACCTATCGAATTATTTTCTTTTTGTAAAAAAACTGGGTTGGCAGCATTAAAGCACATGGCCTGCCTGACGGTAAGTGATAACTGCCTGTAAACGCTAAGGACCTAATTAAATGTCAGGTCCAGCCCAGTCAAAATCCAGCCCTCAATGAAGGTTGTCGGAGGATGAAAACTTACTTATGAGCGATAATGCATAAGTACCTACAAAGGAGCTGTTTACAAAATATGTGACGCCTTGACGAAGATTTAACCCAGTGTAGGTAGTTCACTGTTTGCATATCATCGATATCCTAGTCTCGATATCCCAATAAAGTCTATGACAAAGGAGTTTGATGCGTTCCGAATCAAGCACGATCCTTTGTTTTATTTTATTGCAACAATATCATCAGCCTGATCTATATAGACTGTGAAAGCGTGACGTCACAAGTCTTTTAGGGTTGTGGGCATGCCCATCGACCCAGAAAGGTGGATCTGCGCTTGTCGCGTGTAGCCAACCCTGTAAAAATCAAGATAGCAACGGGATAAGTCCCCGGCTCCCAGTACACCGCTTTCTTAATCCAGACGCTTACTTTTTTGCTTTATGGTAAAAATTGTTATATATTAATATTGTATTTGGTAGGTATCGGTAATTAAGTTAGCTATAAGAAATATCATGTAAAGTAGGGTAAGTCAGTCTCGCAATAAACGGTGTTACGAATACACGTCTATTATTCATTACTGGCGACGAGGATTAACGGAAAGGGAAAAAACATGTCTGTTGGACAGATTAGGGAGTTTGACGTGAAAACCGGGAACTGGGCAGCATATTGTGAGCGACTTGACATGTATTTTGTCGCAAACAATATACAAGACAACATCAAGCTGGCCACGTTGATATCGGTGATGGGCGAAGAATCTTACGAGCTACTGTCGACGTTGGCGAGTCCAAAAAAACCATCGTCATTGAGCTACAGGGATGCAGTGGACATGTTACGGGCTCATCTACAACCAAAACCGTCGATTTTGGCAGAAAGATATCGGTTTAGGCAGAGGCGGCAGCTTGACGGCGAATCAGTTGCAGACTATGTGGCGGACTTAAAGAAGCTGTCCAGATTTTGCGAATTCGGCGCGGGACTCGAAGAAAATTTAAGGGACCAGTTTGTGTGTGGTGTTAGGAACGATACCACACGACAAAGGTTGTTCGCGGAGGAGACCTTGAACTACAACAAAGCTGTGAAATTAGCGATGTCACTAGAAGCGGCGGAGAAGGACGCGGAAGCGGTGGAGACGGGAGCCATGGGCAAGCTAGTGGAGGTGCACAGGATTAATGCATCGTATAAATGCATAGTGTGTGGCGACAATAGGCATCGTGCAGTGGATTGTCGGTATAAACAGTTTGTGTGCGACTGGTGTAAAAAGATAGGTCACTTAAAAAGAATGTGTCCGAATAAATTCGGGAGTGCAGTGGAACATTCGAGACGGTCAGATGGTGCGAGACGGCCAGCGGCAGCGTCAGCGGGCGACAGAGAGAGGCAGCGCGAGGGGCGCGGGCGCGGTCGTGGCGAGCGCTCGCGCGGCGCACGCGCATCCACCAGTGCTTATTGGGTGTCGGAGCCGGCGCCCGGTAACAGTGAGATAGACAGGACAGCGAGTGATGACCACTCTGGTGACAGCGGCGCCGAGGAGCCGATGTACCAAATGTCCCTAACAAAATACAGACCGGTGTGTATGACTCTCTGGGTAAATAATAGGGTAATGAAAATGGAAGTAGATACGGGCTCAGCATTGTCTTGTATTAGTAAAAACACATATGAAAAACATTTTTCAGATTTTCGCTTAAATTCTTGTAATTTGAAATTAACTTTTTATGATGGCTCAATAATACGACCACTAGGTTACTTAGATGCTGAGGTACGATACCAGAACATTAAAAAGGTTTTGGACTTATATGTCATAGACAACGGAACTACCTCACTACTAGGTCGCCAGTGGTTGTCAGAATTAAATATCGATGTCCCAAAAGTTAAGTTACTCACTATCTCTAGTGGTGACAAAGGAAAAATCAATAAAGCTGAGCAATTGAATGAAATACTTTCCAGGCATAAGGCGTTATTTGACGGGTCGCTGGGTCGGTACACGGGCGCTCGGGTGCAGCTGTGCGTGCGGACGGGAGCGCAGCCCGTGTTCTGCCGCGCGAGGCCCCTGCCGTATGCGCTGCGGGCGCGCGTTGACGCCGAGCTAGACTCAATGCTTAGCGCGGGCGTCATTGAGCCCGTTGACCGCTCCGACTGGGCCACTCCTCTGGTGATAGCGCGAAAGGCGGATGGGAGTTTACGGTTATGCGCGGATTATAAGGTAACACTTAATCGTGTCTTATTAGTCGATAAGTACCCAGTTCCAAAAGTAGAAGACTTATTCAGTGATTTGAGTGGAAACGTTTTTTTTACGAAGTTAGACCTGTCGCAAGCCTATAACCAATTAGAATTGGATGAAAATTCAACATCTTATACGGTTATCAATACACACCGTGGGTTATTTAGATACAAGCGATTGGTGTACGGCTTAGCCTCCAGTCCAGGTATTTTCCAAAAATTTATGGTTAATTTGTTTAAAAATGTACCCAATGTGAAAATATTTTATGATGACATTTTAATTAGTAATAAAGATAGGGAGGATCATTTAAAAACTATAGAACTAGTATTAAACATATTAGAAAGAAACGGCCTCAAAATTAAAAAGAACAAATGTGAATTTTTGGTTAAGCAGGTAGAATATTTAGGATTTCTCATAGATAAGGATGGAGTTAGGGTTAATCCCGAAAAGATTAAACCAATAGTAGATATGACTCATCCCACTAACACTACAGAGTTGAAATCTTTCCTCGGAATGGTAAACTTTTATGCTAAATTTATTAAAAACCTATCCACGTACTTGGTCCCTCTTTATGAGTTATTGAAAAAGGGTAAACACTTTTATTGGGGAAGAAAGCAAATCAAAGCATTCCATGAAGTTAAACAATTATTATGTAGTGCAAAAGTGCTAGTACATTATGATATAACGTTGCCTATAGTATTGACGTGTGATGCAAGCGCGCACGGGCTCGGCGCCGTCCTGGCACAGCGCGCGCCCGACGGCTCCGAGCGGGTAGTCGCGTACGCGTCACGGGCGCTCACGCCGCCGGAGACACATTACAGCCAAATTCATAAGGAGGCACTAGCGATTATTTTCGCGGTCGATAAATTTCATCAATACATATATGGTAGGAAGTTTACACTTCGCACCGACCATAAACCATTAGTTAGCATATTTGGACCTAATAGTGGGGTGCCGGTTACTGCGGCTAGTCGACTCCAGCGTTGGGCGATTAAGCTATCGGCTTATGACTTCGCCATAGAGTACGTAAATACAGATAAAAACATGGCAGATGCCCTTTCACGCTTAATCAAAACACATAAAGAGGTGACCGCGGCGAGCGAACAAGACTTGCCGGAACAAACATATTTACACTTTGCAACGGAGGCTATACTCTTAGATTATAATTTTCTAAAAAAAGAGACGTCGTCGGATCCTGTGCTAAGTCGAGTTAGAAGTTATATCGATGATGGTTGGCCGGCTAGTATAGAAATGGAACAGTTAAAACCGTATTATAACAGGAAAAATGAGTTTTATACTGAATTAGGTTGTATTATGTGGGGACATCGGGTAGTGATACCACACTCGTGTAGAAGCAGAGTATTGGCAGAATTGCATGATTCTCACATGGGGATCGTGAAAACGAAGTCATTGGCTCGGAGCTATGTGTGGTGGCCGGGGGTCGACGAGGCCGTGGAGGCAACGTGCCGCGGGTGCGCCGTGTGCGCGAGCGTGGCCACGGCGCCGCCCGCCAGCGCGCCGGGCGCCTGGCCCTGGCCGGAGCGCCCCTGGAGCCGCCTACACGTCGACTTCTTAGGGCCTATCGCGGGTAACACTTTTTTAGTAGTAGTCGATGCGTGTTCCAAATGGATTGAGTGCATTAGGATGCAACGAACTACCACACAAGCGGTGGTCTCGACACTAAGACAGTTATGGTCACGGTTCGGCCTACCGAGGCAGCTTGTTAGTGACAACGGGCCCCCTTTCACGAGCGCAGATTTTAAGGCATTTTTGGAAAAAAATGGAATAGAACAAATTTTTACGGCACCGTACCACCCAGCTTCAAACGGGGCGGCAGAAAACGCAGTAAAAATTTGTAAGCGCACGATTAAAAAGGCGCTCAAAGAAAGGGTAGACGTTGACACGGCTCTGTGTAGGTTTCTATTAGCATATCGAAATGTGGAACACTACACGACAGGTGAGAGTCCATCAAAAATATTACAAGGTCGTAAATTACGAATGCGCTTAGACAGATTGAGACCAGAGCGAACAACCAGAGTAGGTCAGCGACAAGCGCTAAGTATAGCGAGTGCAGGCGGGGCTAGTCGACTACTGGAGGCGGGGGAACACGTGTGGTATCGCGACTACAGAGGACAGGATCGTTGGTTACCGGGGACAGTAGGGGAGAGAGTAGGCAACGTAGCCTATAGGATCAGGTCGAGTGTTGGAACTGAGGTACATCGACATATTGATCAATTAAAGCGCAGGGTGTCGGGTGTTACCGGTAGTTCGGGCATAACTTCGGAAATAACAACGACTAGGAAATCTAGGAGCTCATTAGTGTTGCCGTTATCATCAGAGGAGTTGGTATTGGGGAATGATCCAGAAACTCCAAGCGTGACGGCTTCATCTGCCGAGAGCGCGGAGGGGGAGGATGGTACGGTTAGTGCACTAAGGCCCGACGACACAGCGCCCGTGCCCCGATCAAAAGATGACTTGGACAATAATAGTAATACAGTTAGTATGAGACCTAAAAGACTGCGTACCCGCCCGGCAAGATATGGGCAGATGAAAGATTATAAAATTAGTTAAGTCAATAAATAAATAATCTATGTACGTAGTGTTAAGTTCAGTATGTAAGTTAGTAATAAGGGTGGAGGTGTTATATATTAATATATATTTGGTAGGTATCGGTAATTAAGTTAGCTATAAGAAATATCATGTAAAGTAGGGTAAGCCAGTCTCGCAATAAACGGTGTTACGAATACACGTCTATTATTCATTACTCATCACACGGAGCCTAGGCCTTTATTTGCACACATTTGATTTATTTTCTCTTTTCTGTACTATTTTGATACCAGTATGTATGTTAAGTGTATCTATCTATCTATAATTAGCAACCTTACTCATTGCAGGACCTCAACACTACAAAGTAGTGTCACTTGCCTGTGATCTTTTTTAAAATGGAGGCTCTTCCCCAATCAAGCGCTATGTACTTACAGTCAACAAATCAAGCGTAACACTTTAACCTTGAGACCAGTTTTACCCGTTCGTAAACAGTCAACATGACTTTGACCTTTGATCGACTTTGGCGTGGTTTTTTTTTGTTTCGGTTCAGTTGGAAGGCGCCACTCCAAAGCTTGTTGACTAGTTTGCATGTCAAACTCGTAAACCCACGTCTCGTCACCAGTAAAAATGCGTTTCATGAATGTTGGGTCGGAATTGACTCGCTCTAGTTCTAGCATGTCCTTAGCGACTCTCATGCGATTGAGTTTTTGGAGAAAATTCAGGTCTTTTGGGACTAGCCGAGCGGCAACATGTTTCATACCCAAGTTATTATTTAAAATAGTACGGATCGACTCGTGAGATACAGACAGTTCGCCGGCTATCTCTCTTATAATTGAATGAGGATTTTCAGTCACTATTTCCCTCACTTTTGCGATGTTAACTTCAGTTGCAGACGTTGATGGCCTACCAGAGCGAGGCAAATCTTCCATCACATCTTGACCGCTTTTGAACGCTTTGTACCACTCATAAACAAGTGTTTTTGATAAAATCGATTCACCGTAAGCCTTCTGTAACATTTTCAGTGACTTCGAACACAAAATTCCATTGGCGATGCAAAATTTAAGACAAACTCTTTGTTCCGTGTTTTTGTCCATTATGAAATTCGAAATACACACTAGATATGATATAACTAAAAACAGCACTGTCATTAATAAAAATAACAGACTAAACTCAAACTCTGCGCCAAAATGTTAAACAGTTGTGCCAATCTAACAACAACAAAAAAAAAACAAAAAATTGAACTTGGAACCATCATCCATTCCCGATACTTTTTTGACTGAATGTATTTCCACTTAAACCGCTATGCCACCGAGCTCCTTACTATACCGAGCCACGTTCGTATATACATCTCTATATAATTCTTCCCAGAAACGTTTCCCAAAAACTAATAGGTGACTCATTATGGGCAGTGTTTTGGACAATTTTTATTACTGATCCTGCGATATTTATCAATGATTTTGAAGCCATCCCTGAGTAAAGATTCTGAGCGACTTACCTGCTGTCGGTCACACAAAAGCATCTCATCATATCAGCAGAAAGCATTTCTTCCTTTGGCTGAAAGTCTTGATAAGCCAATGACTGAACATAACTTGAGGCATTCAATAAGCCTAACTTACGTTACGTACGTACAAATTAGTGCTACTCTACAAGAGCACTAATTTGCAAACGTAAAATTCGGCTTTTGCGCCTTTAACTAAGCTAAATAGAAAATACAGAGGATGCATTAAATCTAGATTTGGTTCAGTTAAAAAAAAGAAATAAATCTGGCTGCCACTAACACCTATTCCATTTTTATCAATTATATTTAGTAACTATTCTTGTAAAGCTACGCCCCGTAGCAAAACTTATGCGCTACGAACTTGCTACGAATATCTGTAGCCTTGTTTTACTTAAGGGTTGACTACATAAACAGTTTTTATGTTGACTAATAAAATTAAAACGAGCTAAAATTTGATGAACAAAAACTTCATTGAAGTATAGTCAGCAACATATTAAACATGACATTTTAGTCTGATCTCCAGTTTTTAATTGTATTACAAATTTGTAATCCAATCCAATCGCAGTGATAGAGCCGCATTTATGAAACTTAGACTGTGTCACACAACTCACCTTAACTTTTTTAATAAACAAGCTGCATACGGCACGCTTTTTAATTCCCGCAAAGAGATATTTGATATTGATATTTTTAGGTTTTGTTATCCAGGATACGAGTACTTCGCGAGTGTCCCTAGAATACCCTGCCAAAGTTTTATCACAATTTGATCAATGGTTTCGAAACGTATAGCGGACAAACACACTAACATTGGTTTTTATGGTTCCGTGCCCAAAGGGTAAAACGGGACCCTATTACTAAGACTCCGCTGTCCGTCCGTCTGTCACCAGGCTGAATCTCATGAACCGTGATGAAATTTTCACAGATGATTTTCTGTTGCCGTTATAGAAACAAGCAAATACTAATAAACAGAATAAAATAAATATTTAAGGGGGCTCCCATACAACAAACGTGATTTTTTTTGTTTGTTTTTGTTCGATATTGATAACGACAACGGGTAGACGCTTGTTTATATATAATGGTATGGGACCCTTCGTGCGCGAGTCCGACTAGCCCTTGGCCGGTTTTTTATTTACATTGATTATTATAGAGGATCATTATAATTTGAATATATAGTAAAAAACTAGTTGATATTTTAATATCAACTACTAATGGTTACATTAAACTTGTAGATAACACTTTCTGTAAAAGCTATCAGATGCACAGTGGATGAAACATCAACGAACGGAGTAAGGGCGGTCTCAATATCATATGAGCACACTCATAGTTAGAGGGCAAAAAATAACTGTGGCGATATAAAAGTACTTAGTCAAGCTAATTTCATATCTACATAAGTCCGATCTGCATAGACATTTCGTGATAGATTGGACGTTCGCATCTACGGAAGACCTACTCTAGTACCTACTGAAGACTTTTTATGTGATTGGTATATTCAAGGCTTAACCTTAAGCCAAGTAATACAAACACTCTTCAGTACTAGACAATGTGTCTAGGTAGATTACTATTCGACGAATTTACAGTCGGGCTTAGACACAGGCGTGTTACAAAATAACATTAAAGCGCTTTTCAAATTCCAAAAAGCGGGTATACGATAAGGGATACCATTTACTTGTTGTATGTGAAACAGGTGGGAATCTGAAGGTGCAAGGTCAGGACTATACGGCGGATGCATTAACACCACCCAGCCAAACTCTCTTAATTTTTGCTGAGTGGCTAAAGATGTGTGAGGTCTAGCGTTATCATGATGAAAAACCACACCCCTTCTGTTGATTGATTCATTCCGGCCGCTTTCTCTCAACTTCTTGCTTTAATCTCATCAGTTGTTCGCAGTAGAGTTCAGAATCGATGGTCCTGCCTGGTGGTAACAGCTCATAATGAATAATGCCCTTCCAATCCCACCACAGTACCACACACACAGCATCACCTTGTTGCGAGTTAACCCGGGTTTCGCCACAGTCTGTGAAGCCTGACCGGCCTTTGACCACGACCTTATTCGCACGTTCTTGTCGTACGTGATCCACTTTTCATCACCAGTTATCAGCTTCTTCAAAAATGGTTCGGTTTCATTACGTCGTAATAAAGAATCACAGATGAGTACACGGTTCATTAGGTTTCTTTTTTGTGTACCCATTTTATTTTAAATGCGCCAAAACTGTTTTGTGGTCAATTCCCAGTTCTTCAGCTACGTTGTAACTACTGATATGCCGATCTTGCTCCAGTTTTTCAAAAATGGCATCAATTTTATCCGTAATAGGGCGACCAGAGCGACGTGCATCTTTGACATCAAAATTTCCGGATTGAAAACACTTAAACCAAATTTGTGCTACTCTCACAGACACTGCACTAGGTCCATAAACATCGCAAATTTTTTTCGCGGCTTGCGTTGCATTTTTACCTTTTTTGGAAGTGGTAAAATTTTAAAATGTATCGAATTTCTTAATTAGATTTACTCAGCTTGACAGTACGAAAAACAAATGAAAATTACATAAATAAGAAAAAACAAAACATAAATAATAAGAAAAAAACATTTTCCTAATTTGAATTTGGAATTATCTTTTTTAAAATCTAAACTTTTAATGATACCAAAACAAGCCAGATACAAATAGTACAGCCAAAGAGATTTTATTACAAGTTCATACATACTATAATGCGAAAAGACTTTTTCCTCAACCTAATATATACAAGCTGGTTGGCTGGACTCGGCATAACAAAGTGTTATCAACAGGTCAGAATTGTAAAATTATTTTTTAAATTTCCAATACATTTTTTTTACGGGCCGAATTATTTGTATGCAGAAATTTGAAATCTATGACACTATATAGAATTTATATGAATATGATAACATAGGTAGGTGCTAGCTTTTTATGTTAATTGCTACGTACCAAACAGCTTGCAAATGATGGTGATGTAAAGTGATTCTTCATTTCAAGGATTTCAATAGAAATAGATTACAATGCCAATTGTAATAATACTACAGTCATCATAATAATGCTTATTTAATTTAAAAAATTCAAAGTTTTTTTCATTCGTCAACTCCAAATTCTGAATTTTGAGTTGACGAATCTGCAAACGGAAACTGTATGTAATAAGTTACCTGGACAAAAGAGACGGTTAAAATAACAAACTGACAGTCCCACATGCGACACAGAGGCTGTATTTGTTGTATATCGCGTTAATCGGCTTACGGCAACAATCGATCCCTTCACCGATTCAATCGTTTCGAGAAACGATCGAAATTAATTCACAGTTTGTTTGTGCATTGTGAGCTACCGACAACGGGCCATTGTGACTTGTTATTATTTATTTAATAGACGGCGAATTCTTTGTCAAATGTTTCCAGTGGTTGCCAGGAGGCGTGTTGATCCTCTAGAGATGGTGTGACTTGCTTGGCTCACAATTACTTACTTTTGACGATTTCCCGTATTTACACCTTTTTTAGCAGTGATGTTTTCGTACAATTACACGCATCAAATTATTCGTGAAGAATGCTAGAAAAATAACAATAGTCTCATTTTATATACATAAGTATATTTAAGTAATAATGTAATGTGTAATTCTTCTACTTATAAAAGTAGAAGAATTACAATCTCGTTTTTTTGTACAGACGTCCGCACGTCAAGCGCAATAGGTAACGCGACGAGTTCTAACATGGCCCAAGGATAAAGAGTCCATGCTAAGTATCTCCCCTATTCCCAGTAGTTTTACTGAGTAGTCTTACCAGTTGTACTACTGGGAAGTTCGTTCCCAATAGACTTACTGATAGTAAGACTTCGCTGACATTGAACATGGATTTCCCTCTCAGCCAACAGAAGAAGAATTTATCAATTATTCTTTTCTTTCATGATATGTACGGCCTCGTTCGGAATTACCCTACTCTCCCCAGCACTAAATACGGAACAACATGAACAACTGACTTGTTTACCAGAATTGATTTTGAGGGCCAAAACAACAAGATAGCGTCGGGTTGGCAGCAGTAAATAGAGCAGGTGAGTAGAGACTGGGTACCTAACTAGTGGTATTTCAGTAATCGGGTCGCAAGCTATCGCGCCAGATTAGATAAACGGATAGTAAATATTTAACCTGTAAACAATGATCGGTCTCGTATCACGTACTGACCGAACTAACCTTACAACACGTAAACATTCTTGTTGCTAATGGCTTTAGCTACAAATACCTCGAACACAGAAAAATACTTGATTTCTTGGTGCAAAAAAGCTATAGGAAAGTTTTCAGTAAAACAACATAAGGCCAGCCTGTTGGTTATCGGTCGAATCATTTTTGTTTTCCTCTGTAAAATATTATTACAACATTTTTACAGACTGTATTTGTGGAAAAAATATAAAAAATCTGTTATTTTAATGAAATTTCTATATTATTCTATGATTTGAAATAAAACCAATTTACCGGATTTAACTCGCGTTTAATTAGATGTTACATTATTATTATTCACCCGACGTTTCGATTACTTTACAGCGATCGTGGTCACGGGAAGACCACCGGGGAGACCTTTCAAATGTGTAGTGCTCGCGAAAATGTAAGACAATATTATTCTATGATTTCTATATGGGTATATACCTAGTTCAAACCGTTGCTGACGACAGAAAAGTCTTGGAATAAAAACCAGGGTGTAGGTACCTTGGTTTTTATGCTAAGTTCTGCAGTGTATATTCTGATTTCCTATTACCTAGTCTCATCGCAAAATATCTGAAAATGATATTTACTGTATCACTGTCGAAGCGTAATCTAACGATTCTATAAGATAAGCTCTGCTATTACCCTAGCATCTAAGAAACAAATAGCAGATTTGACATAAAACGTTATGTTATAAAAAAAGGAAATTATTAGTTGAACAAATCAGACATTGTTCATTTAGAAAAAGTTTAGACTACAATAAAGTACAAGGAACTTACGATCTTTTTAAAATATCTTTACACATTTATTTATAGACTTTATGAATATTTAAAAAAAAAAATTTGATAATCTGGCGGAGAATTGAGACTAGTATGTACCACTCGTGTTATTTAAACATTTTTTTTTAATAAAATGGATGATAGAATAAAATAAAATAAAAATGCATTCAATCGGTTTAATATTCTCATAATAATTTATATTTAACACATTTTTACAAACTTAGTTGCTAATAGAATACAACGTGAAAGTAGTTGGTATGTATTGATCTAGGGCACTGCAATGTATGGTTAGAATAATGACAGCGCCGGTAACTAGATTGATGAAGGTTTTAGATTCCGGTAACTTTCCACTCAACACGTATGTACATAATATACACTAACCAATAGCACTAAATCTAAATATACTACCAAATAGGTACGTATATAATATATAACTTTATTCTGGAATATACATAAATATTTATCCGCTAAGTATATTCGACTATGATAATACTGAATCTTAACACTAAATATTGCATTTGATAAAATCTGGTCATTTCTCATAATATTATATGTAACTAATTTCGTCAAAAGCTTTTTACATAAATATACAACCTCCATTTATTTAATGGAATGTATTCAATCACTACTTTTTTAGTGTCTACTTACGGTATTCTTTTTATAATTAGGTAATATTATATTCGCCCATAGGTAATAGATTCGTGAAATTAAGTTATAATTTTATAATACAAATAATTAGGAACTCCAGATACCTTTTAGCTTTCGAATAATTACCAGTAAAAACGGGTACTAACCGTATTTTAGAATTCGAGTTACAATTTCGAACTATGCCTCTACTGTGAGTTCTGTGTTAAACGCTACGCCGCGTTTACCGTATTGGGCAGTACGTGCTCCATATTGAAATGTGGAATTCAATACTTCATGGAATTCAATACTTCACAACCCGCTGCTATCGTTTTGATACGATTTCACAGCTCAACGCAAACGCAATAGTAATGTTTTATATACGTCACTCGCACTAAAGCCTCTGAACAATACTTTAGGTAACATTAAACATAAACGAGACGGAATGTTTCCATCTGAAATATAGGGTAATAGGTACTATAGTAAGTGTATTCGCAATCTCTAAAAGGGAGTCTTTATCGAAGTTCTAAGGTCTCGTTTTACTTCGATTGGACTGCGACACATGGACTAGTAAAACACTGGAATGAACTTCGGGTTAACACCACCAGCCAGTAGGTTGTGATGCGTGGCCAGCGACTGGGGGCTGGTGATGCATGGGCTGGTAAGGGGGCAGGGACATACCCAGTGGCGGTAGACTGTCCGGCTTGCCCAGGCACGGCCTGCCATCTTTAACTAGTACCGGCACAGCGACGCGTCGTGGCGAATTCAACCCGCCTACGTTCAAATCGTGAGCACCCTTCTCCTGTACCGCCCTCTTAGTCTTATATCTATGGTTTTGAAACCAAATCTTCACTTGTGTAGGCGTCAAGCGAATAAGACTGGCTAGGTGCTCTCGCTCTGGAGCAGACAAGTACCTCTGCTGACGAAACCGTCTCTCCAACTCGTACGTTTGCGCTTTAGAGAATAATACGCGTCTCTTGCGTTTCTTGTGAGCCATACTCGGGTCTGTGTTGTTCGGCGGTTGGTCCAGGTCGTTGTCGTCATCATGCTCAATGTCGTTGTCGTTCTCGTGGTCTTCGTGTTCGGTGCGGAGGTCGTTGACGGGCGGTGAGGCTGCCTGCGCCCCTATGTACGACAGATCAGAAGCACGGGACGTGCTATCTGGACTGGCTTGCTGCCCATGTACACCTAGGACAATAATTTTTATATGAGAATTTTATATCAACAATCCGCTGTTGAAATAAGTGTGAGAAACATCCAACTATTGCGATAAAAACAAGTAGCAATAAAACCTTTAAACAAAAATGTAATATGGCTGCAACACTAAACACTCGCGACTAAATCTCCACTTAATCTGTGAGGGGCGCGCTCTATTTAACTCGAACTAACTATTCTCATCTAGTCGAATAAATAATGGGACGTGAAAAAAACGGTGCAAATATTACATTGTTATTCGCCCCTCGTGCAGGATCGTTTCACACGGGCTGATATAGGTGCGGGGGGGTGGGCGCGGCTGGGCGTGGTGTGCGGGGGGAGGAGGCGGCCCCTCCCACCCCAGACAGCTGCTAGCCTTTTGTTCAGACGGGCCCGCTTACTTCAATAAGCGCAATAGCGCATCCAGGAAATTTAATAAAAGTGTTGACTCACTCAACCGGTTCATCTTAGTCTTGTAAACAAAATAATGACATTTCAATCACCTCAAACAAAACTTTATCAATAATTTAATTTAAGTTCTGCTTAGCTACAGCGAGCGATAGAATGTTATTGTGATAACTATATCCAATTCAACATACTCGTGGGTTAGCTGTAAGTGATCGCTTATATAGATAAGTCCACCTTAACCTACATATTGCATACACCATATTTCAAGTGAAATAAACTACTTTTATATTGAAATATTATTCACCTAGATCAGGTTCATTTATAGAGCAGCCCCAATTTTATGAAAATTAGACGCTACTTCCTTGGACTTCAAAACAGAGTTATAATTGCGTAAAAGTGCTAAATTAAAAGAGTTCATATCTATAGCTATGATAGCACTTATAGCCTTTTTTAATAAATGATATCATACTATGCTCTTTCGGAATCATAACCCTGACACTTCAAGAGCTAAACTATTACCTATAACATCACTGTACCTACTTCTATACGCCACAATTTCACAAATGCAGACTTTACATCATAGAACTACATCAAAAATCAACTAAACAATCCTCAACTCTCAACAATAGGGCACAATGAAATCTATAACTGTCATCGAACAACAATCGTATAGCGGCCCTAACAGCCACAACAGTAATTGATAGCCGCAGCTGGACCCCGCGATCAAACCCCATTGGGCACTAATTCGTCTCGCGTCGCGCCCCTAACACCCCGATGTCACCGTTTACTCCGAATTAGCACGGGCGTGAGCAAACTGAGGCAACATAAATAGACCACTTAAAACAGATAGGTGAAACATCGGAGATAAAAAATGAAAGTTTTTCTTTTCTTCAGAAAATTAGGTATAAGGGAAGCTGATGCTTAGCGGGCTGGCCTGTTATATAAAACTACTCTGTGGCGGGCTGATTCGCTACAGTGCTTAATAGCTACGAACTTCTGGAGGTGCTATGGTACTACCCAGAGGGTTTTACGACCGTAGCTACGGTGCTAAATAGCTACGATTTTCTAGAAGTGCTACGGTGATACCCAGTGGGTTTTACAGCCGTAGCTACGGTGCTAAATAGCTACGATTTTCTGAAGGTGCTACGGTGGTACGCAGTGGGTTTTACGACCGTAGCTACGGTGCTAAATAGCTACGAACTTCTGGAGGTGTTAGGATGCTACCTAGTGGGTTTAACAACCGTAGAGCTACGTGGCTAAATAACTACGATTTTCTGGAGGTGCTACCCAGTGGGTATTTAAACACTACTTTGTGGTTTTGTGTTCCTGCGGTGAATTGATAAAGTTATCAGAGCTCATTTAGACAGTCCAAAAGAAGGCGTTACGTCAACATAACGCTTTCTTTTAGTTTTTGCAGAACCTATGCGTTGCCTAGATGAGTAGTGTCCAACTGTTAGGAGCGTATAGACTACGGTAACCGCTTCTTACTATCAGGCGATCCGTATGCTTGTTTATATACCTAAGCAAAATTATTATTTTTATTTAATAAGCTTAAATTATTGACGGCTACCGTCAATAATTCAACAACTACATTGGATATTATTTTCACACTGAAGGAAAATCAACTCGGAGATTCTGATTTCTACCTTTTCGTCATTATCTATTTACTACAATCTTTAAATAATTTG
The DNA here is from genome assembly GCA_947347705.1 of Nymphula nitidulata. Classification (NCBI taxonomy): domain Eukaryota; kingdom Metazoa; phylum Arthropoda; class Insecta; order Lepidoptera; family Crambidae; genus Nymphula; species Nymphula nitidulata. The sequence goes on from OX374631.1 coordinate 10,912,577, forward strand.
AAGCACTGCTAACTCGAACACCAAAATAGGCATCAAATCGATGATTAGACATGAGACAACAGTGTTCTACAACCAATCGAAAGCACGAGTAGTGCCGAAAGTGTGACAGATAAGCGATAAAAATAATTAATGACAACAACCAGATTAGCCTTTGAAAACACTCCACTGGAGGAGCATTTCAAAAAATAATCTCTGCCTCTCGAAAGCTACTACCAAGTGACTATTACATTCGAGTGGGTCAACGAAATTATTATGATAATTTTTGACAACACTCAAAGAGACTAGTTTTTGTACTATTTCAGGAACTCTAACTTAACAACATTAACTAAATGATTGGTCTATGTTTTTGTTGCCACTAAATAAGTTATACACAGGATGGTGCCATCAATACGACAGTAAATTAAAACATAGGCTATATTAGTTCATAGAAATGTTTTGCAACTTTCGAATAAATTTCTATGAAATAATGCAGCCAGTGTTATATTATTTGATACAAATGTCAAAGTTGGAAAAAATTATTAAAATAGTTCAAAATATTTTATCATATTAAATATGCACACTTACATTTCCACTCACACTTTCCACTTTCTTATAAACATGTCATTCGAAAAATTTTGAACCTAATTAATACGGACTCTATTTTAGCTGTAATAATGTCTCGTATAAAAAAAACGTATTTTAAGGCCTCAAAAGTCTACATATTTCTAGACGTGGCTGTACTATCCAAAATAAGTCATAGACAATGTTTTACTTTACTAAGCCCGGCAACTGATGATGTGAAGCAGTAAGAAGAGTCCATATGCGAAGACACTAGTGGAGCTCACACACACACAGCTCTAGCTTCCTCTACCTTGCCGGCCTGCGTTTTCACGCCTATTTTGAAGGGATGTTAATCCTATATCTTAACTATCCTTAACCACCTGACGTCATAGATGTATGTCCTAAACAATAAAAATTTAATTGTGTCTGGTATGTCAGGTTTCCAAAACTTCCAAGTTCTGGAACATCATCAAAGAAACGAGTTACTAAATTTCTTTGTGCGTGATGTTTAGGTGCAGACAGTACCTAGGTAATTTGACGACTAATTTGAGGTGTGAGTGTATGAATATTATTATTATTATTAATTTGACAAGTACTTAACTAAAAATAAAAGTTTACGTGTTATAAATCTATAGATATTCAAACCATAGAAACAAAATTATAAACGTCAATTTTATCGGTGTCTAGAACGAATGTTGAGTTAAAATGACACCTTGCATCGAAGACTCCAATGTGTGCCGTGAACAAACGCGATAACGACTGATAAATAGTTTTGCAACAAGTAAAACTACACGTAAACCACTATATTATCTTTATTGAGAAAAATATATCATTATATTGATTTCAATAGCCCTAGTGGCAATACACGCTCAACTAACACGAACAAAATTTTTCACAAAGTGAAAAAAAACGTTTCATTCATAAATCTCAGAAGTATATGGGTAGGTACTCTAATTGAGAGGCTCGGTGGAGTAGTTAGTGGTTTGTGCGCTGTGATTTCGATTACGAAAACAAAACAACATTCGCCATGGTCGATCCTGGCATAGATCAATAAAAAATTGTAATCTTGAGATCCTCCGTGATTCAGAAGGCACGTTAGCCCGTTATCCCTAGTTTTTACTGCATTCATTTAAATCCACCAACCCGCAACAGACCCGCGTGATGGTGCTATGACCCGAAATTCTCATGTGAATCTCCCATGTAGGATAAGTATATAGGCCAGACTGGTGATGATATAGGCTAATTTATTTAGACGATACGTCGATATTTATTTTTTTATCGTCACAGAATTATCGTTTTTTGGTGATCCTTATTTTAAAATAAGGATCACCAAAAAATCGACCTTAAAGTTATAGATATAAGAAATTCTATTTCTCAAAAAATTACTGCGTCCGTCGATGGATACGCATTAAATAGGATAAGATTAGGATTGCCCAACTTTTTGTCTAAGAAGGTCATAAAGGCCTCATAGTATAGGGGTATATATATGAAGTTAGAAACATTTATTATACCTAAAAAATAATACAGCAAAAATATTGAAAATACACGTAGCTACTCACAAAATAATTATTTAATTTATAATAATCAAACGATTGTACATAAATTATGTAAAAACTTTTACCTGAATGTGTCTACTATAATACCTATAAGGTGAAATGACTTGCGTTGTGCCTCTGCGGTAAAACAAAGAATGAAACTGACAAGTATTACTTTCATGCAAGAGCATACTCGTGTTGGAGTGGCAGCTTGAGTGCTCGCTACCGAATATTGAACACATTTCTGCCGAAAGCTACCGTAAACTTGAAATCACTATCTAAAGGCTGTATTCATCGACCAAACGTTTAAACGTTAACCTTTCAACACGAAAACCTAGGAATGCTAAACTTTTATCGACTATACAACTGAACATACCCGATACTAAAAATGAATATAAAATAAGATCACAAAAAAAGATTCACCAAAATTTTTCGTCGATAACCGTTTCGCCTACAAATTCAATAAATACTACCTTCTTAAAATAGGTCTAGATTTGTCGGGGAAACATCCGTCAACGAAAAATTTACACCCGCAAAAATTATATGTAAGTATATCTAGACCATTGATTTGGTGAGCACTGAGACATTTTTTGTGCTGATTTAGTTTTTTGGTTGGTTAGTGTACCAATAACATTAACATAAGAATATTCTTACACTCACACCATTATTTGGCCCAATTTAAGAATCATTTAAGAGTTTGTGCTATAGGTACCAACTAATTATGAAGATATAAAGGCAATAAGATGTACTACATACAGAACTATTAGAAATATATCAAATATCAGCAAGTATAACGACCAAAAAATTATAGAGTTTTGTATAACAACATAAAACCCTTTTTTTTTCAAGTCTTTTTAAAGAAGAGCAATCATAGGCATTCTAGTAGTTTTTTTAGGCTTTTTAGTATAGTCTAACTAAGCCATTTGTTTCCAAAAAGTATGAGACTGCATGAGAAGAGAATAGGTATGTAGGTAAGGTAGACCTAGGGCTAGGGTACTAACTAAACAATTGAATAAGAATAACGTCACGGTGCGAGGCTTTTCATACAAATTTTTACGTCGAAATTATTAGAAAAGAACAAACCGATTGTAATAAGACTACATATTACCTTATTTAAGTCAGATAAGTCTAAATAGTCATTTGAGGATTTTTCAAAAAACAGTTTTATTGTTGAGTAAGAGCAATATTTCGTTTTTCATACAAACCCAAAATCGCCAATACATAATTTCTTTTAATTTTTAAAGAATTTTTTTACACTACCCGCTTGTCGGTTTGTTTGTTTTCTATATTTTCGACTTGCCGTGCGACGTAATATCTTTTTCCTTGTGTTAATAAAGGACATGATAGACCAAAATGATAGACTAATATTATACCTAGATAATGAAAATCGTTTATAATATACCTTTGTATGAAAAATAGCCGGCTTAAGATACTGAGAACGTTAGGCTGATTTCAAATGATGTTATGCAAACGAATTTGATTAATTTGTCAAGCCGCGTAAGACTCCCGGGAGCATTATACCGACTATGACAATTAAAAAGCCCGTTATAGCTTGACTGGTTAAAAGAGTTTTTATATATTGGAGAGGCATAGAAAAAATATTATGACTTATGAAAAGTATAAAAAATTATAATTACCGTTTCCTTCATGATGGTCCAAAGTCAACCAAGGCTGGTGGTGCCTCAGCAACTCGTGGGAGTAGTGATGCTGGGCGGAGTATGGAGGGAGCTCCAGGGAACACCCGCCGAACGTTTGCGGGGGCGGCGCCTCCAGGCCCTTGCCCTCGTTTAGACCCAGGATATCAGAGATCTGGAACCCGGGTCGCTGACCTGGCATCTTCATACTGTCGAGCAGCCTAAACAATGAATTAAAAAAATACTAATTAATGTCATCAGAATTATTAATGAAAAGGCAGTAGGTACTAGGTAGGTATGTTATATCTGAATCTGTTGATAATTATGCAACAAAAACATGTTGTTAATTAATGCAATAAACTGCAGTTATCTTGTAGCACAATTTGGCGGCCGTCTAATCGTGGGGCCAGTATCTGTCTACGAAACCAGAGGTCCCGGGTTTGAATTCCGGTAGGGGTAGATATTTTTGTGATGAACATAAACATTATTTTGTTAATGAGACATGGACGTTTGAATATTTATGTAAGTATATTTCGAATATTTACATCATGATATAGACCTTATTTATATCCGACCTTTATTAATTCTCATTTTCACTGACATTTGCTTAGCGTTAAGATTTTCTTAGCGATTTTTATCTCAGTTTATCTAAAGGAGTTAGAAAGAGACAAATATCGTTAAGAGTCACTTCAGCCTAGGGAATGGTTAGTGAAAACGGACATAACTATCTGTAACATAAGTTCTTCTTAACTTTTTGAAGCTACATTAGAGGTGCGAGTGAAGGAAAATCTATAGGTAGTAGGTATAGTCAAATTGGGTCATATTATATTAATACGTGAAGCATAAACTTGGTTCCTCTTTTTACGAAAATTGTGCGGATGGAGAAGTATTAAATTTCGCACACGTATAGTTTATTTAGAGAGAAGGAGTGCTGAATGCTAATATTTTTTTGAAATTATGCATAAAAATACATTAAATCAATAATAAAAACATTAGATACAAACACTAAAATGTATTTGACACACGCGCAAAATGAGAATAGATAAATATCGTTTGATAATTATTGTCAATAGTATTACTGAATGTCAACCATAAATAACCATAATAAAAAATAAAAAAACTGTGAATATAGAAGTAGCCTTTGACAATAGAAACTTAATAATGCTCAAACCTAAAATTTAAATTAAATAAGGTTGAATTTCGAGCACAGGACGACCATTAGATAGTAACGTTAAAGATGTAAACATTATATTGATGAAAAATCTAGAAACAAGCTGTTCATTCATCAAATACTTGGAAATGTTCTTTGAAAAAGTTGCTAAAGTATAAATAAATTTCTGTGTCAGTTTTTTCTAGTTTACCTTTTTATGTTTACTTTTCTAATATTTTCATACTTTTAGATAATTTTAAAAGAATTCATTAACTGTCTCATACATAATAAAGAATTAGACTACAAACAATGTACAATTATAATTTTAATTATTAAAATCATCCTGCAAGAAAATGACTCAAATAAGAAACAAATATTAAAATAAAATAATAGTTTCAGAAAAATAATTTCAGTTATAAATAATTACCTACATTTAACGACCTACATACCTACATTTAATTATTATACTTGTGGGAGTGGTATGAATATCATCTAGCCTAAAGTAAGCATCATTAAGAGCTTGTGTTATGAATATCTATTAATAACGGAGAAATATTGATAATAATAGGTATACAAAATATTAAAAATATACTCAATAAACATATAAATATCCATGACTCGTCAACAAATGCTCGTACTCATCATACAAACATCTGCTCATACTGGGATTCGAACCCGGGACCTCTGACCGAATAGCCTGTATAGCAAGGGGTACAGTCGTAAAGATCACTCGGCCAGACGGTCGTCTTAAAGTAAACTCGTAAGAACATAATTAATTTTATGAATGTAGATAATATAAGAAAAGATTTAAACGCGTAGCGATTTAAAAACATCAAGTATTTCACTTAAATTAAAGAAACTTAAAAAAAACTAACAATATCATAAAGCTCAATCCTCGACGAGCATGAGAGCACGTCTAAGGGCATATAATTGAATAAAAACACACAGCATTCCATCAATACTGACAATGCCGCTTAAGAACATCTCTCGAGAGTACGTGACCCATATAAAGGAACTCTCGTAAAGATCCAATATGGACTATTAATATATCACAATGTTATTGCGTCTGCTGTGAAGAGCCGAAGGACACGAACGTGACACATGAAAGGGCGGCATCTAGGCCTTTGGCAGGTTGTAAACTTGTAAACAACGCGATTAACGAGCTGTGAGAGGTGCAAAAACTGTCACTTTAAGTGTCACGATTCTTGGTAGTTTGGGTTGGCTTGGAACCGGCTGGAGAGTACACTAGCACCTTTTGTTAGAGTTACTTGGGATGACTAATATTGAATGAGCATTTTATTATTTGCAATATCTGCAAGCATGTACCTATCTAGCTATACCACTTTTGCTTATTAATAATCTCTTTTCTATTACACACATTTTTTCATAACTATATCTTTAAATGTAATTTTATTTAGTACTCTGATAATACGTACTTGGTATAATACATATTTTGAAATCACTACTTCAAAGTATTATTTTTAACCCTAGTCATACCTACTTAACATCACATGTCTTAAAATTATAATAAAATTCGTCGTTAATCACTAAACACTATCTCTAACACAGGATCCGGCGCTCACCCAGGAAAAGCGGAACGAAAAGCAGCCGGGTAAAGGGCCGGCAAGAACGCCGGGCCCCATGGCGGCAGCAAAATGGGGCTCCACGCCAGCAGCGAAGCCGGCGGCAGCAGCGGCGGCGGCGACCGCACGCTCTCGCCTTCCTCACACTTCATCTCCCGTCCGGGAGAGCTCGCCTTCGGGATAATCTTGGAGAGGTTTGACACACTCACGCGGACACGTGCTGCGTCCCGAGACGCCGCGTCTGCACTGAACGACCCTCGAGTGGCCCTCGGGGTGAAGAACACCCCGCGCCGCCCTCGTGCCTCGACAGCCTACTCAGCTCGGGACTAGCTCGAGGGTGCTCCACTGACCCCCGCCAATAGCAGCCGCGCGCCGGCTGGGCGGGCCACGCGCCGACCAATAGCGACATCCCCAAGCCTTCTCGACAAAAAAAATTCGAGTATACACTTTGAATAGAGGAGCTTTCGACGCAGCGCGTTATGTTATGTCGCTTTTTGTAATGAGAGCGAGCGTTAAGCCCATTGTTGAGGCCGGGTTCGTTATGGACGCCGCTCTAAATGCCCGGATAACGATTTTCACTTAGAGTGTTTTTAATAAGACCGTGTAAGCTCGTGTTTATAGAACGATTCAAAAGTTTTTTATGCGCTACTCTGAACTCTATAGAGACAACTTTTTGTACTGAAATATTTTATTTCATAAGACTTACTGTTGAATAAAGCCTTTTTTTTATTCAATGGCAGATAGATACTGATCTAGAAAGGTTGTATGTATAAGTACTCGTACAAAAATTTTGGTAACACAAAATTAAAATTTTTCATATTTCAAAATAAACAATGTGGAATTGGACCTTTGTCCGGTTGTCCAGCTATGGTCTGCACATGTGCACGTAGGACTTTGGTTATTGTCCAAGCAAAGACAATAGTGTGGTGTAATTCCTTGAAGGGTATAGAAGATAGTTATAAAAAAAGTTGGGACTTATCTTTTAACAACTTGCACGTGTTCACAAACTATTGTTTCTTTCATTCATTGGTAATGTCGGTAATTTTTATATTACACGGTATATTTTATTAAGAAGTAGAATTATATAAGTATAATAATAGGTTGTAACTATTATATACCGTAGGTAAACCTAATATAGTATATTCAAAGATGAAACTGTAACTTTTGTGCATAAAATCTACATAAATATAAATCTATACACGCACACATAAAAATACTGCTTGACTCGTTATAGGTGAGTATTATTATGATTACCTAAGTAGTGATAAAGGTATGTTATAATAAAGCGGGAATTCCCGCTTAAATTATTGCCATTCTTAAATGGAATTCACAACTCTAGGCACTAGGTATTTTAAAAGAATTTATTTAGAATTTAGATTTTTTTTTATTAAGAATTTTTTGTCTGGCAATCAACATTATGTGTTAAGTAAGCACTAAACACGCTGATACATCTGGTAAGTGCCTATGCTAAGCAAATAATAGATACTATACCTTTCGGATCATAATAAAAACTTAATAGCTATATGTAGGTATATTTCGTATTAAAAGTTCGCCCGTGCAGTAACTTAATTAGTTTATCAATTGATTTTCAAAACATGCCATATATTTTTTATATCTTACTAGGGATTTGGAAATTTATTGAAATGCTAAATATACCAATGTCCGCTTTACTACAAATTTCCTAGTTCAGAAGGTTAATAAAATTTTGTAAATATTCCATTCTCTAATATAAAGAAATATAAGATAAAAACATATATTTAGCACACGACATTATGTTCTTGTTTTAAGAGTTAGATAACTACGTTTAGGTACTGAAATGAAATGAAAAATATCTTTAACAATTAGGCTCTCAAGAAGCGCTTCTGAATCGTCAAAAATCGCATACCTATACATATCTAATACAAAAAAAAATAGTGTTAACTAGCAATGTCAATGCCCGTCTGTCTGTCTGTCACGTTTTAACTTTTCCGTTTAACTCCCGTTCAACTTTTGGAACCAGTGTAAATTTAGACATGAGTCATGAATGAATTTACACGTTCAGAAATTTGAACTAAACTCAAATTTTTTATTGCACCATAATGCTACAAAATAGGTCTTAAGGCTTATAGCTAAACATGATTCATTATGGACCCTGTCGGGCACAGCAAACGCAGCAAAAAGAGAGGAGAGGATATACAATACTTTACTTACTATAAAATAATTCAAAAAATATTTATATTATTAAAAAATCTAAGTATAAAAATCTTTGCAAATAATAATAATAATATAAAAATACAATTACAAATTTCAAAATGTCAAATAATACAATAATAATGTCAGGTTTTATAAATATTAATATTATTATGTCATTAAGTTACATAATCATTATAATGTCACAAACTTAATCTAAGCTTAAAGCTACGGGCAACATCTGTATGTTTTAGTCATTATGTAGTAAATAATAAATTTATAATTAGTAAATAGTGCGTAAAATTTGTTATTGTTTTAAATTGTCAAGTTGATTATTAAGACGTCAAAAGTAATGAAATAAAATAATTTCAGGTTTTACTAATTATTATGTCAAGCTTTACTCTGTTTTTAATTTTTATGTCATAATTTTAATAAATCAGTAAGTATTTTTGTGTTGATAAGTATTAGTAGTGTCTCATAATTTTAATTAAGTATTTAAGTAGTATTTTTATTTTATTTTTTAAAAATTGTCGTTTAAATATTTGCTTAAATTATAATAAGCTTTCTCAGCCAAAACAGTTTTCAGTTTTTTGTGAATTTTTGATAATCGGTGACATTTTTCAAACCATTTGGAAGCTTATTGTAAATTTTGATGGCCATAACATATGAACCCGTGCTATGTAATTTTAATTTTGATTGTGGCAGCATTAATTTATTTAAGTGTCTGGAGGGGTATCTTCTTGGTAGTTCACTTTTTTTGGTGAAGAAATTTTGATATTTTTTTTACAAATTTACATAATTCTAGTATGTACAGCGAGGTCTAAGTTAAAATTTTATAGATTATAAAGTATGGCTACCGAGATGATTCCGGTAACAATATTCTGTAGTCTCTCTTTTTAAATATTACCAAGTTACAATTTTCGTGTTTACATGAGAATAATATTTAGCAATGCAGTTTCGTACACAGAAAACAATATCAAAATTAGAAAAGTCGGTATTGACAAAAAACTTTATTTTCAGGTTGTCTGACAAAGATCAATCACAGTGGTATTAAATAGTCAAAAAGTTTAATGTGTCCACGGATTCTTATCATCTAATATTCTTGAACTTTTTTTTCTGTTTATTTAGTTTGGGGCTTTTATCCACACGGATATGCCAGCCCCATTATATCTTCTAAATTACAAAAAAACGGTTTTAATTTTTTTACGAATAAAAAATATATACAATTGAATGCCTTATTACTAATGAAGTGATACAAAGGAAAAGAAATCACTGATCTGACAGTTGGACTAGATTGCATAATTTTTTAGCTGCTTTTGATTTTGGTTCTTCCAGAATGTTTTGTATTAGACCTACACCTTTAATATTTAATTGCAACTCTTTAACTAGTGATTCCCTTTCTGCCCTGTTCTTGACACAGTCCATCAGCATATGTTGTACATCTTCTATTTTATCACAAGCACTGCAGTTAGGCGAGTCAGTTTTTTTCATTAAATATGTAAACTTCGCCGATGGATAGTGCCCAGAACGAAGGCGTAGTGCAATTTTGATATAGTTTCTATTCAATTTACTATCGTCAAACCAAGGCGAGCGAGTAGGTTCTCCTTGTATGGATTTATACCATATCCCTTTGTCAATGCAAACTACATCAAAATGCTGTTTCCATTTTTGAAAACATATATTTTTATATCTAGGTAATATTCCGAATAGTCTGGTAAATATTCTAACAGATTCTTGAACTTAAAGTAGCTTTTTTTAATTAAAGATTGACATATAGCTTATTTGTGTAAAGGCAGTTCAGTTACATTTGGTGTGACTCTACTATAAATGTGTATATGTCGCGACCGTCTGGTTAAATTAACATTTTAATTGGACGCCTATATGCCGTTGATTGATCCATCCAATGAAACGGTTGAAGGACAACTAACAAAGTCATTGAACGCAAAGGCTTAACGTCGTGTCAGCCGTCTGGCTAAATTAGCCATTCAATTGGACATCTAGGCAGGTCGCTGAAATCGAAGAGAAATTGTGTGACTTTTGTGAGATTAGGAAGTTCAAGGTTATGTTTTATGACCACTTAAAACCGAAATCATTATGGTTACAGATCGTCATAAAAAATAACCTTGAACATACCAATTACACCAAACCTCTTCAACACTAGATGATCCTTTCCATACGCTGAGTCGTTATAGTCGTTAAACGTTGAGTGAATCTGGTTTAATTAACTATCGGCCAGATATTTACTTTTATAGAAGGTATGCCGGCGTTTAATCAACGGGCTAGGAGTCCAATTAACGGGCTAATTTAACCTTAGCGACTAATACAGATTTCCCCATAACGACTTGTCTTGTGAAGTCTAAAACTTGAAATTAGACCTGTGTCGATCGATCATTTCCCGCGACCCGGGTCGATCACGACCTATTAGGTTGGTGATCGACTCACAATGATCCGATCAAATGATCGATCGCGAGTCTCAAGTGTTTTCGAGCCGCACAACACATGATTCGGTTCTCTATGCTCACGGGTCGTGGATCACGCACGTCACGGGTCGCAACGTGGGTCACGGGTCTTTTGGGTAGGTACTGTGTACGATTCGTGTCGCGCGCGCGTTGGTATAGCGTTATATACTAAACACGTAATTATGTTTCGAGGTTATAAATAATAGTATATTTAAGTATTTAAAACATAATATCAATATTTTTTATAAAGTATTTTATAAAATAAAGTATTTTATAAAATAAAGTATTTTATAAAAAATAAAATTTGTTCGTTTAGTGTTATTTATTCAAATTCTTAATCACGATGATTAGATTTAATCACTGTGTAAATAGAAAATTTAGTGTTTCGAAACAAAGTGAGTGATCGAGTTAAGCGCGTAAACATCGATCTCAGTGATCGAATCTTTTTGTGGCTCGCGACCAGATCACTCCTGAATGAATAGTGATCGAATCAAAGTGATCCGATCAATCACGATCGACTCAGGTCTACTTGAAATATATATTATATTTTCATACCAAGTGTTTGAGTCATGTTTTGAATAAGTATGTTTATATTTGTCAACATAAATTATATTCTCGTAATCTCGTATATATGTTGAGAAGCATCAATCAGAATATTAATTTCTTTAAATAAATCCCTTAGTGAATCACGTGGCTTGAGTTTGTTAATAGCACGCACATCTTTTGTTTTTGTAAAAATATATTTCTTTAATTGATAACACTTTATTCCTCTACTGTGATAATGACAGCTATCTAACTGCCTCTGACAGTTTGTAAAGCAGTTTGCTGTGTTCCGGATTGGAAGGAAGGTAGCCACTTACCACCGTGGTTATATATTCTAGTTGTTTAAAAAATCTGGCAGAGAAAGCCAAATGGCAATCATTCCGCCAAATTATACCTTAATAAAGTTTAAGTAAAAAAATAAACAAGTTCCTATGATTGTCTTAAATACGCCAAGATATCTATTTAAGTAGAAGTAAGTATGTATAATAAATATTTTTTATTATGTATACGGCTTTAGTTTAGCTCATAATGTCGCTTAATTTAATCTAAGCAGAAATTAAGTGCGAGTGTAAGAATATTATTGTTATTTGATTATAAGTATGCATAGACATGGTCTACAAGTAGGTAACTTACCTAAGTAGGTACACCAATACGCATTTTTTCGCATAAACAGCAAAAGAAATAGTCTATCGCTTTTAAAGAGCTTAAAGCTGTCATAGTTTGTATAAAACAATAGCATCTGTTTTACGACATGCAGGTGTGCAACGAAGATTGTGCAGGACAATGGACGGCCACAGAAAAGTCGGAGATTATAATAAAATAAACAGCACTTGAAAAAGTTCATTCAGTAAACGCCAGATGTGGCGTATTATAACTGTACCACCTAAAAGGAAAAATAGTGCAAATTTTATGAATTAATTTTGAGTCAATATTTTGTATGAGTAGGTACCTACTTTTTATTTCATTAGTGTCAAATAATCAAGAGAAACTTACATAAATTTTGTATTTATAAAAGGTGTCAAAAACTTTATCAATTATGTTTACGTACGGTTAAATCAAGTATAATTGAAAATAAAAATAACAAAACCATTTCGGAAAAGTAAATTAACTGTTATAGAAACTTTCAAAGTCCCTGAAATTTGTGCAAAAAAATTCAAGGTTTTGTATTACACCCACAATAGTAAATTACCTCATAATCATATTAAATAATAAGAAATAAAACTTCAATTGCAGTTTTGATCAACGCAATGTGCTTCAAAATGTCAAGATGTGTCGTGTTAAATTTTTTACTTAAATCCACCACGCATTCGAAAATATTCACTAAGAATAAAAAGGCTAAAAATATAATTTTCTGAATAAAATGCTCTTCGTGTTCATCCACTATAATTACATATTCAAATTTCTAGAAACAAAAATATTATTATATTCTTACGCTGACACTAATTATCTAGCCCAAATTAGGAATAATTAAGAGTTTCTGTTATTACTACTAGATAGGTATCGGAGAAATATTCACAAAACGTTAGATATCTACTTAAATAAATACATCCTATTAATATAATTACACATACATAAATATCCATAGGTCGAGAAAAAATTCGTACATATCTGCCCTGACGGGATTCGAAACCAGTACCGCTGGCTTAGATTGCTCACAGCCATCAGTAAAAAAAGGATACAAATAATGAGCATGCACAATTACCTAACAACAGCAACTATACCGAAGGGCAATTACTTATTATTGGGAACGATCCCCAAAGTGGCGTGCACGATGTGTTTAATTGACTTATTGAGAATGAGTTTTTAAAATATATCCCTTCAATCGCTGCGTAGATACTCATCGTTATATTTACAGTATATGCAACAGAAACGTTATAAACTTAATGATTTGCATTTACCTACTACCAATAAACATTGGAGCTCGGTGGCGTATTGATTTGAACGCTCTAGTTTCGATTACGGAAACAAGGCAACTTTCGCCATGGTAGATCCTGGAATGGGTCAATCAAAGTTTGTTATCTCGAGTTCCTCCGTGCTTCGGGAGGCACGTTAAGCCGTTGGTCCCGGTTGTTCCTGCAACCGCTTTAACCCACCAACCCGCATTGGGCCAGCGTGGTGGTGTTATGACCCAAACTCCTCATGTGTTTCTCCCATGTACGAAGGCCTGTGCCCAGCAGTGGGACATATATAGGCTGGTGATGATGATAACGATGAATAAAATTTGAAAGCACTAAAAAATATAGTATACCTACTACTTGTGGGGCTAAAATTTCCCATTTTCAGTTTAAATTATTAATGCTAAGCCTGTGGCTAAGCCTGTGGTTTGCATATAAATATTACATAAAAAATTATTTTTCATGTAATATTTATATGCAAACCCCTAAGATTGATTAAAATAGATAGGCAGCTACTATATTGTTTCATTAACGACCATACTTTTCATTGTATTCAATATGACATGCGTGTTACTGGTTTTAAATAATAATATCAATATCAACAGTATTTTTTCTCTGCAAACTTCTGTTCTCTATAAGATTTTTATCAGTCAAACGGCCTCGTATTAAAAGAGGGATATTCCGCTAAGACCTAAGTAGATGACACTATCTCTTAGGTTTTATTATATAGAGCATATTTTTTAGTTTTTTAACCCCCGACGAAAAAAGAGGGGTGTTATAAGTTTGACGTGTCTGTCTGTGTATCTGTGTGTCTGTCTGTGGCATCGTAGCGCCTAAACGAATGGACCGATTTTGATTCGGTTTTTTTGTTTTAAAGCTGATGTGCCTACGATGGTTCTTAGATATAATTTATGAACATCAGTTCAGGCGTTTGATGACTATCAGCTCGTTTTGTACCTGATAATAGGGTTTTACTAACTTTTAAACATCCGATTGATTTGAAACTTCGCGTACTGTCACTTCGGTGACATTCCCATGACATACTATCCTTGAGCTGATTCTATACCATCAAAAAGTCTGCGAAATGCTTAATTCTTTAGAAACTTACAGCAGATATAGCGTGTTTGGTCTCTTATGAATAGTCTCAATGAGATGGTGTTAGATAGACGATTAATGACGCCGGGGGTTACTTAAATTTTTTAATTTTGTATTTTGAATACTATACCAATCGATTCCAAATACATTTACCACCTTTTTCTATCATATGCCTCACCTACTTAAAGTTAGCCAATAATAATAACAAAATTAAAAAAAATAAGTAACCCCGGCGTCATTAATCATCTATCTAGCACCATCTCATTAAGACTATTCATAATAGCCCAAACACGCTATATCTGCTGTAAGTTTCTGAAGAATTAACAATTTCGCAGACTTTTTGATAGTATAGGATCAGCTCAAAGTTAGTATGTCATGGGAATGTCACCGATGTGACAGTACACCAAATTTGAAATCAATCAGATCTGTAAAAGTTAATAAAATTCTATTATCATGTAGAAAATGACTTGATAGTCTTCAAACGCCTGAACTGATCTCCATAAATTATAGCTAGGAACCATCGTAGTCACATCAGCTTTCAAACCAAAACAAACCGAATCAAAATCGGGCCATTCGTTTAGGCGCTACGATGCCACAGACAGACACACAGATACACAGACAGACACGTCAAACTTATAACACCCCTCTTTTTTCGTCGGGGGTTAAAAAGTAGAGAACACATTAATCAATTATCTTTTTTTGCTATTCTTCTACAAAATGTTCAATATCTTAAGTCTCCTTGATTATAAATATACGATTTTAATAATTTGAGTATCTGATATTTCCTGTAAAATTCTAAACATTTGGAATTTTTTTTATGTTAAAACTTTGTCTATACTATACGTAGGTAAGCTGTGAGGGCCAGATTTGTAGGGGTGCGGGCAGGTGCGCTCGCCCTCTGTTACACGGATCACCAGTCACTACCATGACCGTGCCTCCCACGCAATACATCATATCCTAATAAATTTCCTCCAAATAAGCAAATAATCTAACAACATGCAAATGTAAGTAGTTCCTCCTAGTAAATAAAGAGCAAGACTCATTTTAAAAATTATTTAGATTTTGTGGCAGATACTTTGCTACGATACGTAACTAGTAGATATAAAAGTACCTACACTGATCTGTCTATATTTATGGTTACATATTTAACAAACAGTAAATAAATGTAGGTACTTGGGTATCAATTAAAGAAATCACCAAATAAAGCTTAATGCTGACTTAATGACTTAATGCTAAATTATATAAAGCGTTAATTTCGTGAGGATGTAATAGTTTTTGGAACTCAGTTTCTTTTCTTTGTAGGTAGACTAGGTAAGCATTGGTAGATAGTTATAGCGTAGACACCTTTAATAATAATATTGAAAATTTTAAGTAAACCCGGCCTCATTAATTATCTAACACCATCTAACCTCTTAAATATTATATGTAAGTCTTAATTTTCAAATTTAAAAATAAAACTTGTAACTATTCAATGCCATATTTCATAAGAACTTTTTGGATTACACCTCACTCCCACCACGTTAGGGAATAAGACGAAATCTTTTTGGCATTTTTTGGTCGTTCGGTTACGACCATATTCACAAATTTCGGTGTTATTACTTCGTATTTGTTTAGCAATATTTTTTTTATTTTTCAATTCGACTAAGTTTATTTCATATAATAAATAATCTACTGAAGTGATGTACTGAAATAAATTTAGTCGAATTAAAAAATAAAAAATTATATTGAAAAACAAATAGGAAGTAATAACACCTATTTGGCCAGTATAGTAAAAAGTAACATGAGAAAACACCGAAACTTGCGAATATGGTCGTAACCGAACGGCCACAAATATTTTGACTTATTTCCTAACGTGGTGGGAGTGAGGTGTGACCCAAAAAGTGCTTATAAAATATGGCAATAGTTACCTACATGTTTTATTTTTTAAATTGAAAATTAAGACTTACCTATAATATTTAAGAGGTGAGATGGTGTTAGATGATTAATGAAGCCGGATTATTAAAGATGTCTACAGGCGACGCGATAATTACCAATGCTTACCTAGCCTTCCTTCCAAATAAACTGATTGAGCTGCAAAAAGTATAACATCCTCACGAAATTAACGCTATAGATAATTTTGGTCAGCATAAAGCTTTATTTGGTGATTTCTTTAATTGATACCCAAGTACCTACATTATTGTTTGTTAAATATGTAACCATAAATATAGACAGATCAGTGTAGGTACTCTTACGTATCGTAGCAAGGTATCTGCCACAAAATCGGAATCATTTTTAAAATGAGTCATTGTGTCTTGCTGTATATAATAAAATTGAAAAATTTAAGAAAGACATCTGTTGATCTATAAATAAAATAAAATAAAATAATAAGTTACCTATATCGTTGTAATCGCAGTATCTTTTGTATATCTTTTATCTTAATACACATACCACAACGATTGCATAAAGGCAAGTGTCAAAGCATCGTTTGGAAGATAATATTACGAGTAAGTTAAACCAAAAGAGGGAACTACGTGCTTAGTTCACAGATAAGAGTAATCATAACAATTGTACTTTAAGCTAAGCACTATCCGAAACACCTGCGATATTTAAACCATTGAGCATTCATTAATCGCACCAGATGTTCCTGTGCGGGGCAAATCCTGGGGTGAATCGCTTAACGAGTCATTGTTCATATTGAACATCCATAAATTATAATAGGTACAACTCATTTTTTAATCAACACTGCAACTTTATTATTCCTCCATGGTAGGTAGATCATTTGTTTATCGTTTTGAATGCGCAGCTTTTGCTGTAGAGTCATTCGGGGTAAGTGAGCGCACGGCCTATATCTCCGAAATGAGGTGCGAGAGGGGAAGGGGTTTGTTTGGGTCACAAAGCGTCAAACAATGGCACCTGAGTAGGGATCAAGTTGTGACATGACCCTGCTACGCGCGGCGTTTCGTTAACAATTTATTCAAAATTATTTAATTTCACTAATTTCATAGATAGTTTTTGGCGATTTGGCAAATCCTGTCACGTCTCCGTTTGGAATCTGATGATGGTAAGTCATGTTTTATTCGATCAAGGGTGTATTCTCGTTAATGTGTGAGAAACAATATTTAGGTTATGTTTGTTGAATAAAACAGCATAGTAATTTCTTTGCTTTTTGGGTCTATGGGGAAAGTGTGCGCGGGTAAGTATGCGCATGCGTACACTTACTTAATAAGGTGATAATTTGTTGATTTTTAAAAGACTAATTACAGAATGAGTAGATTGCGTTTTTGTTCTTTTGTTTTTGACATGTTTTATTTTTAGTACTCTTTGAAACTAAATTTATCCATACTGATATAAATCAGGTGATCTCTTTTTAGAAGACGTAATGAGAGAAAATTTTATTGGGCATAACTTTGTAATCTCCTATTAGATTAAGCTAAATATGGGTGATTTCAAAAACTTTTACTAAGCAAAAAAAATCTTTATGAATGAAAGTTAACGCTAAGAACATTGTTTATATTTGTTTGTGTACTTTACTGAGGAATGCGTTTACTTGCCCTGTATGCGTTTACTTACCCCAAAGGGGCGCGCACGGTTTCCCGCAATACGGGGCAAGTAAACGCAATCCGATTTTTTGGCTTAAATTGTCTGTTACAAAAATAAATGCCATTGATTTGTTCCTTTTTCAATTGTCATTTATAGTCAAATAAATGCTCTATCTAAAAAAAGTATTTTCAATTCCTTAGCATTAATGTTTTTCATACAGTAAGGCTTGAAAGGCAAAAGTGCGCACAGTTGCCCCGAATGACTCTACAGGTCGATGTACGTCTTATGAATCTGCCAAGCGGCGTTATACCCCTGGAAGTCTATCACAAATGAAAGATAAATTGTGTCCGGAATCTGATGCTTGACGAGTTAAACCACAGGTACTTTTTGGCACTGACCGACCACAACGAAACAAGTGTACCTACTAAAGTAAAATACTTTTTTATGACTAAGAGAACTACGACAACTCTACTTTTAATTATACTAACTGAACAGTAGTATTACAAGAAATAGTATAAGTATAGTATGCATAATTAATTATGCTTCGAACACAGGACTTTCTTGGGGAAACTGTAGCAATTTATACAGGTAGGTAGGTACCTCTTACTATAAGTATAATATGTCGGTGTTCGAGACTTCGAGATCTGTGAGGTAGAGGCTCTTCGCCGGCTTGGTGCTGGCTAGAAATATGAACTAGGATTGCAAACCGGTATCATTTTCAATCCGGCCGGATTTTACCGAATTGACACGACTCGTGTTCTTGACTCTCGATCAAGACCATAGACTAGAGATATAAACTGGAGTCAAGACCTTTTTAATCGGACACCTGCGGCTCAAAATCCTGTAGAAGTTATCAACTACGTATTACATATTTGTTCAAGACAAATATTTTTAAACCGTTTTGTCAACTCAACTTCACTGACTAGCTTTAGTTTGCTAAAAAGCGTATCATTACACAATTTATTCGAAAAGAAGATCGCTTCGTATTTGCGATGGTTAATGATGAAATAATGGGCTCTGATAGCGGGGCACGATAGGAATGTAATTTGTGTAAAAGTAGAATATTATATTGAGGAACCCGCGCCGCCCGTACCATGCGCCACCGACCGCGAGAAAAAACTACCCTATGACCAAACAGACTGCCATTACCTCTCGCAGTACAGTCGCCGACGGTAAAAGTACACGAAACTTCAACTTCTTATGTGAACAAACTGAAAAGCTGAAATATTAAAATGTACTTACTCTTAGGGATATTGAGAAAATAAGGGAAAGAACCTATAAATCATGCGGCACCCTCGTACATTGACCTAGATTAGTTAGGAAAACAAAACCAATGACTAATACACATACGTCGGTCGACACCTTGCCAGAAGGAATTTATTGCGAGCGAAGTTCGCATCGCGACTACGACGCCTATTTGAAAAGAGTCGATGGGTTTTCACGAATATTTTGTTATGGCAATCTGGTTAGGCGCAGTCGACTCCAAATGGGTGGAAGCACGCTAACTCGCGAAGAGGGTTTCCAAACCAATTAAGGGCTTCACGAAGGCATGGGAGAGCTCGCAGCTGGTGGATTACGAGCTCGATGGTACTCAGTGGGCCGGTCGCTGGGAGCGCTATAAGTGTGGCGCACGCAACGACTGCTAGTTTCAGACGGATATATATTTGTAAAACACAAACGCTACACTATTACTTATTTTAACATAAAAGTTTTAAGCTTTGAGTTGGACTTAATGAGCTATTCTGTTGGAATATTATCAGCGCTACTCAAGTTTTAATTTTATTTACGTGAAAGTTAGGACGACTTA
Source organism: Nymphula nitidulata (assembly GCA_947347705.1). Lineage (NCBI taxonomy): Eukaryota > Metazoa > Arthropoda > Insecta > Lepidoptera > Crambidae > Nymphula > Nymphula nitidulata. The sequence goes on from OX374631.1 coordinate 10,932,506, forward strand.
CTAAATTATATATGAATTGAATAACTTAAATAAAAATTATTAAGTTTGTGTTAGTAGTTAGATAATTAGAGAAGAGAGAGTCAGCCACGCATTAAGAATCTAAGAGTATGGAAACATTTGAAATACAGTTTGATTTTTAATTGGGATGTTGCCTAAGTTTGAATATAGCGCTATTTTTCACCAACTCGAAAAATATACGCATCTATTACCCACAAAAACCATTCAAACTAAAAAGATATGGAATATTGTTAAAGTTATACTGCTTAGAAAATTAATAAAATTGGACTATTTTTTTCCAAAATTTATGCAAAATGTTGATGGTATTATTGGATTGCTCACATCAATTAAAACAACTATTATTATGACCACTTTTAATAAAAACCTATTACATAGTTATTATTGGTTTTATCAATATGCCCATACATTTTGTAGTAATAAAGGAACATGTGACGTCACCTGTTCCGTAAAATTTCTATGGAGCGTTTTTGGACGATGCGCCGCTACACATCAAACATGCCACTGTATCTCTGAAACTATACTATTTCTTCTGCAATATTTCTTCATGAGTTATAAACTTCTTATTTATGAAATAAAAAAAAAGTTGTCAACTACCCTATTGCTGAGTTACAAATTTGAGTAGGTATTACCACGTATTACTTTGAATCGGATTATCCGTGACGAAAATTTTGTGCATTCGTAAATTAAACTTTCATATCAGATGTGTTACCTTATTAATATGGATTACCTATTGCATAAGCCCATTCCTTACCAGGGCGTCTGAAATTTTTTTTGGATTATCCCAACTTGCTTTTGAATGGAAAATCTTAATAGAATCAGTTTGTCTATTTCAAATGTTTTTCACTTAAAAAACTGGCCGTATTATTTGAAACAAAGTCAAAAAGTAAAATTTAATAATAAACTGTATTACGAAGCTCTCAGACAATTTCAGTGCACTTTTGTAGTTGAATGCCGCAAAAACGATCCACTATTTATGACATGGCCGTTCTCGCGTGTCCTACAGTCCTAATCCATAAAAGTTGCCGCCAAATGTTACAGTGCACTTTGTCTCTGTGCATAATAGGTACTGTCAACACTATTGATATCATATCTGTTACCTACATTGCAAATATAGCAACTGTTACAGTGCTTTAACGGATATTAAGGCACTATACCAACCTTTTTGCGCGAGACCTCGCGAATTTTCATAACATTTTTAATAAGGATATAACCCGTCAAGCGTTCGATTCCAGAAGTAATTGATGATGAGTCTTTTTTAAGAAAATGGAAAATTATTTTAAGACCCTGTTTATTAGATGGGCAGTAAACTACCTAATTAAATTAATCTCAAAAAGTTTATTCATAAATTATTTAGCTATTAAAATAAATAAATTAAATCATTATTTCATACAAAAGTTAAATCTCTATTCCTCTCTGATTTGGCCGAAACAATGTTCAGGAGGTGTATACAAAATACTTTGAAGTTTTCAAGTAGCAACTTAGGTAGGTAATCGTATCTGTGATGAAAACAATCAAACGAATACGCAGGAACTTGCCTACTGAACGTCTTTCTATTATCATCAACAATCAACAGGCCTTAAACTGAATGAAAATATACCTTCATAATACAAGTCTTTAAATAATAAGGGAGATATATGCTTTGAAGAGTTTTTGGGCAATAACAGCACCACCCGCTAGCGTAGCGGTTGCAGTACCTAATAAACCGGTTTTTCAAAAACTAAAATAAAAACGGCTTCATTTGTCAAGCCGCGTAAGATCTCCGGAGGTCTTATGACAGTTAAAAACCAATTTTGTCTGGAATCTTTGGGTTGACAGGTTAATAAGTAGTCTAGACTAATGCTAACTAGGTTGATCTTTATAAATATCTGCACTTACGCATATGAGTTATATCTATAGTCTTCATCCATCTGCTGCGCCCGTATCTGGTACCCAGGGTCGGCTCCGTACTCCGCCGGGGCCGCCCAGCCGTCGTAATTGTAGTAGTCACCATACCCCATCTCATTTTCACCCATCATTCTCATCATACACTTTATAAAGCCCCGTCACTTTCACACAAACATCAAGTCTAATAAGACGAACGAAAACTAATCTAAATACTTTTAATCTATATTGCCACAAATCTCTGTCGATAAACTTAAGACTACTTTCAGCATACAGCGGTGCTTACGCCTGATGCCGAGGAGAGACTACATTCGATCCTATGGACTGATCGATACCTCATCGGCCGTTATCAATAAAATGTATCCTTATCATATCAGCCAACTTTCCCCCGCGATATGAAACTTTTATACAACTAGTCGCATCAACCACGCCAATATTGTAGGTAGATACAGAACACAGATAGCTTTATCTATGTCAGATGTAATACTGAGTGCGTGGGTACAACGTGCCACTGTCAGCCGGTGGTGTTATGAAATCCAGGAACGACAGGTGATGATGCGAAAAATTCGATAAAAACAGAAACTGTCAACCTTTGATTAAACATATTTAAGTCAACTTATCAAATAAACATTGCAATATATCAAATACCTAGTAGCCTACAGCATATTACACATATATACCTAATATTTATTTTACTATATTATCTAGATAGTACCTACCTACTCATAAATCTAGGTCCGGGGCTCAATTCTCGTGGGGACAGAAATTCTCTGTTTAATATAGTGTTGCTAGTAGGACTCTCCAAGTCCACCTGGCCACAATCTTACCTAAGTCTGCCGCCATAACAAAAATATTTACAGCATTTTTGTGTTCCGGCAGTTGAAGTCAAGATAGCCGGTTCCTCTGTGGTCGAGGGATTTACGACCTACGAAATCTTTTAACTAATGCAAAAGTATTTTTGATGAGGTTTTTTCAAATAACACGAGTCACTTTGGGCAAGGATTTGGTACACGCTTTGGCAAATCCCACGAATTTAAACCTATCTTAAATTTAAATCCTCATAAGATTTATTTTTTTCTAATAAGAAGAATTAGATAGTTTGTATGCTTCATAAGATTTTTTTTCTAATAAGACGGATTAGATAGATTTATGCTTCTTATAGATTTATTTTTATTTCTTTATCTCACACAAAAAAAGCTTAGTTAATATTATTGAAATTAATATTATTTAGACGTACCTAATTACATACACATATTTAACAATACATCTGTATTGTGTATAAGATTTGAACTTATATCGATAAGTAAGATAAAGTTACCAGGCAATAGTTTAACATGTACTATAAATAAAGAATAAAAATCATCTTGTGAACTTACTATTAAATAAATTGGAGTAGCACCTACTACTTATTCAAATTAAATTGATTGATAAATTAAAATGTGGTGTAAATAGTTAACATGCGAACATTACAAAAAGTGGTTAATGTGTACCTCTGGTGGGACTCGAACCCACAATCCTCGGCTTAGGAGGCCGATGCCTTATCCATTGGGCCACAGAGGCGCGCGTCGGAGCGATCCGCGCGACGACTCATGTTCGGCGCCTACGCTTGCGTCACTGAACTGCGTCACCTCGGGTGCGTCCACAGTCCACACAGATAATTACCTAACAAACTCATTAGTCGTAGATTACCTATAATGTAATGAATTGTTTACATTTAGCTCTAAAGTCTTGTGTTTGTATGTTTACATCTACCTACAAACCCATTAATTATCACCCTTGGATAGATAAGTAGGTACTCAGATCATAGAAAATGATCTGAGGGTAAGTAGGTTACTAAAGTAACAAATCACTCCGTAAAAATCGCTTGATTTGGCTAATAAAAAAATGCATACCTTAACGTAACTAGGTCCTATCTTATGTCCCTAGTTTTAAAGACTAATTTATACATGTTCTACATAAAATCGCATCGGTCCTAGACTAGAGTTGAGTTGGGTTCATTGGCACAAGAGTAACTTTTTTGTTAGTCATTTGTAAACTTGTTTCTAGTAGGGTACCTACCTATATTGCGGTTTTCATATCGTCACGTAGATTATTGATAAGTATGAGTACCATATAAAATATTCCCTAGTGACTGCACTCTCTATACACGTGACTGGTTATTCAAATGAGTTTACTATTGCTCTTACATAAGCTATACACGAGGACCGTGATTGGATTGGACTCATGTATTCACTGTTTAAACAGAATGGTGCCGTCAATACGGCAATAAATTAAAACATGGACTATATTAGTTCATAGAAATGGTTTGCTACTTTCAAAAACTTCTTATTCATTTAATAATGTCAATTCATACAAATGTCATAAAATTATCAAATGAATATGATGTTATTGAAAGTGGCAAACCGTTTCTATGTATGTACTAATATAGCCCACATTTCAATTTATTGTCGTGTCGGCACCATCCTGTATATAAAAGAACAACAGAATATTCGATAGAATAATAATCAATACTGCTAATAATATTATTAACATATATTAATAAAACTTTGTTAATTTGTAAATATAATTTAGTTCACCTTTTTTATCGCTTATTCAATATAATTATAATTAATGCTACCAAGCAATAACATAAAGTGGCACAATTAGTGAAACCAATACCTACTATCGCAAATACTACGCGAGGTGAACGACTAGACAAAATTAGCATAAGACGTCTCAAAATAAATATCGAATACCTACATTTTACTAATCGACTTTTTAAGATTTGTTTAATAATGTAATGTGACGACTTAGATGTATTCAAGATACTAACAATTAAAGTTTATACGCAAATGTAAATACCTATCTATTGTTTAATATTTCATTAGAAATAACAGGGTTGTGAAATAAATAAAAAAACATTCCATAAATTTTTTCTATATTTATATTCAATTTATACACAGATTCAATTAATATTTATTACATATTGGAATATAAATAGTACGTAACTAAGCATTTATAGTAGAATATCACACTGTATACACCTTAACAAAACGTCTGTACAATGACGATTGGTAAAATTAAAAGAGTTCTGTGAGCTTATTCGCTTATTTTGACAGCCTAAAGTGATACAGAGGTAATTTCTTATAGTTATAATTTATACATTGCTGTCCTACAAGGCAAGCTAACACAAATAAGGGAGAAGTCCGGTGACGTGTTCTGGTTTCGTTTACGAAGGCAAAGAACTTTCGCCATGATCGATCCCGAGATGGTCAGGCTAGTCAAAATTCGTAATGTCGAGTAAATTTGTAATGCTCCGCACGCACATAAGCTGTTGGTCCCGCTTGTTTTATTTAACCCAACAACCCGCATTAGGCCCGCGTGGTGGTATTATTACCAAACTCCTCACGTGTTCCTCCCGTGGAAGGCTAGTGCCGTAATGCAAGTGACTTTATAAAATAATAGTAAACCAACAGTAGATTTGCGGGTAAATCAGTGATCATCACTTTAAAATGTCAAAATAAAGCGAATAAGCTTGCTAATATAGTTTAATCAATCCAATAGATAGATGCCACAAACACTACAGATATTCTGTTAAAATATCCAACAGTTAAAACCATAATAATATTGACACGTTCCCAACTTCCCTTGTCCACCATGTTAAAATTTAAAAACAATACTGTGGACTTTCCTGTCATTGTCAGTCAAATCAAGAAAAGGATAGAATGAATTTTTAGATTCAAGTTAGTTGACATTTACGGATCCATCCATCCAGCCTTTAAAAAATGTATTGTCTCGATCCTGACCTGACACAAAGCGTATTAAGGTATCTCTATCACTAAGGGCTCATTCACACGACGTTTCTCAAACGCGCGGGGAACACGCGTTTGTACAGTCGACAGCACATCAAGCGTTTGACCTTGAGACCGCCCTTATTTCAATCGTAATAGAGGCGACTTTCGTAGTGGAACTGCTACGCTTGATGTGCTGTCGACTGTACAAACGCAAATGAGGCACGCTGCAAACGTGCGTTAGTATTAGTATAAACGCAAACTATGCGCTAATACGCTCGGAAATCGTACAGTTAATTTGGATATATAAATGTACCTCATCATCATCATTTCAGCCAAGGGACGCCCACTGCTGGCCATAGGCATCTTCCAAGGATCTCCAAGCCGATCGGTCTTGCACTCCCCGCATCCTTCGACCTGATAATAATCGGTCCACCTTATTGGAGGCCTACCATACCAACGCTGCGTCTCCCGGTACGCGGCCGCCACTCAAGGACCTTTCCGGCCCAACGGCCGTAAGTCCTCCTTGCAATGTGCCCTGCCTACTTGAGGTTCAAAATTCTTTAAGTTATGTCGGTGACCTTAGTTCTCTTGCGGATCTCATCATTTCGGAGTCGATCACGTAGAGAAACTCCGAGCATATCCCTCTCCCGCCCTTTGGGTGACTTTGAGCCTTCCTATTAGACCTATTGTAAACGGTCACGTCTCAGTTTCGTAAGTCATCACTGACAACACACGCAAATTAAGGACTTTCGTCTTAAGACACTGTTGTAGTTGAGCCGAGAATATGCTGCGAAGCTTCCGGAACCGAGTTGGATCCATCGATTGACTTCTTTATAGAAGTTGGACCATTTTTTCCGGGTAAATATTGTCAACAACTTACAGTATATTCATTTTAAGACTTACTTGTTGGGAGACTCTACATAAAGAGGTCGTCGAGCATTGTGCCCAAGTCTTCCAAGGTCTTAGCATCTCTAGTCTTTGGTCTTAGCCATGACTACGATATCATATAAATGTACCTACCGCTCCAATTTGTAGTTCTAAACAAATTAGTTTTTTTTTATTTGGACATTACAAACCAAACAGGTACAACCAGTTAGGATACATTCTTTTAAAGGCCAACTTAATGTAGTTTTTATAAAAATCTATTTTATTGAGCACTCATGATTTTATACTTTTTACGGCCAGTAACACAAAAAATATATATCATACTTTCAGTGGAGAAAATAATATAAATCCATGAAAACCACCTATAAATTTCAAATATAATATTGAATTAAAATATAAAATCATTAAATATTTCGGAAAACGTTGACTAGAATTATATTGTTAATATAGGGGTAGGTAGCAGAGTCACCTGGATAGAGCTTGGGGCTTATCTTCTTACCCATATCTTTTTTTAGTTTAGGTAAACAGTTTTAGAAATATTTTAATATCTTTAAAATGTTACAAATAAAAAAATAACTTAAGAATACATTTGGCCAATTCAGATTACACTCACTAAATATAATTTTTAGTAAAATCTCTACCTTTCAAGGATAGACAAAATTACTATTCTTTCTTTACTTGTATTTCTTACATTACAGTGCACTATTTTGATATTTTATATTTAAAAATATATCTTTAAAAGTTCATTTTTAAAACATTTTTAAAAGTCCCTTAACTATTCTTAATTTTTGATTTTAACATTATTATAAATGTTTGAAAAATTACTTAGTAATTAAAATGTAATAAAACTAGAAAAATTTCACGTCCGAAAGGTCGTTTTCACGAAAGGTCGCGGGTTCGATTCCTGCCTGAGGACGTGAAATTTTTCTAGTTTTATTACATTTTAGTCCCTTAACTACTTAAACAAATATGTTGTTGTTTCTAGGCACAATGTCAAATTTTTTAACCGTTGTGACGTTTCATTTCACGGATATGTTTAACAAAAGACTAGACAAAAAAAAATATTTTCCTTTCTAAATTAGGGCATCGAGAGCTTCGTTTTGTCTTAGACATAGAGGAATAAAGATAATTATGACTTTTCAGCGTCAGTAAAAAAGACTTACGCGACGAATTGAAAATAGTTCATTTAAAAAATTGTAGAATGATTCCAGTAGTATATTGCTTTTCTAATTAACATGATTTGTATTTATATATTTGTCCGTTTGCTTAAAAAAACGAAAAAAAGTTATGAGATATTTTTGAATTATATTTCTATAAAAAATTGTCACATCATGTTTTGGCTATTGTAATTTTGTTAATGTTGACACATAAACATGTTTGAAAACAAGAGTACAGCAGTAGGAAAAATAAGATTCAGTCCTTATTTATTCATTTTTATTTCATAACCAAACTACTGAATAGGTTGTGTTAAAACTTCTATGGGACCAATCTCAAAATAAACTGTTTCGATTATAAAAATAATTTTCCAAATCGGTTTATAACTGAGTTCTGAGGTAACAAAAATGTCAAAAAAATGTCCTTTTTGAAGTGATTTATGAATACGGAATATTCGCGGTGTCCTCTAAGAGAAACAAACTGCACCTAGAATTAGTGAGTGTAATCCCTAATCAAGCCAATTAAATATTTATCGGTGTTGCTACTAGCTAAATGGTCTATATGTTGTCAGAAGTCTAGAACTTATCCACTCTAGCAGTGCAAGAGTAATGTAAAATGTCGCCGTTGGGGTACCGGACGAAGGCGCTCTGGTTCCCGAAACGTTTCTTGCAAACTGGACACACGTTGTAGTCGTTTATCACAACACTCTTGGACTCGTGGAACTGTTTCAGCTCCTGTACCTGTAGGACATTAAGTGTAGTGTTTTTTATACGACACAAGTGATAATTTTTTTATACAACTAGACGTCAAACAAGCTTCAAGACTTTTTATACAACTAGATGACAAACAAGCTGACGGCCCACCTGGTGGTAAGCGGTAAATTGTTAGTTAGTTAATATTATTTTTATGTGATAAGACATAAGGGTTTATTTTGACGATTCGAAAGTGCTTCTTGGGGGCCTAATTGAATAAAGATATTTTCATTTTCATTTTCAAGCTGACGTCCCACCTGGTGGTAAGCAGTTACCGCCGCCTATAGACACTTGCAATAACATTGAAAAATCACTTGATATTGCAGGTGCGTTGTCATCCTGAGGCCTAAGATGCAATGCCTTCCATGCCCAGTAATTACACTAGCTACCTTTCCCAGTCCGAAACACAGCGAACTGTTTCACGCCTGAAATAAGAAAGGCGGTGTACCTAATCAGACGACTCTACATAAGGGCCTACCACCTAGTGAGTAACAGTGTACGGTTTGTCTGGTGGTAAGCGGTCACCGTAGCCTATAGACGCTCGTAGCACCTTGGGCTCACTCTCGCGCTGCCTTTCGTTGCACGACTTGCAAGTGATTGGTGTTCTTAAAAATGAGATGACCTTTAATAGTTTGTGATAAAGTCGAAATTGTGGGGATTTATTAGGACCAAATTGAATTTTGATAATGGTTTTTGTAATGTGAAATACGACTTTTTCAGATCTTTAAACACCCGAATTAGTATTTTTAATTTCTACAAATTGAAACGATTTGGGTAAGATTGGTATGACTTTTTTCAATTTTCTTAAATTTGAATAAAAACGGTTTCTTTACCTGCATATGTTCAGCATATAATAAACCTTTCAAAATTTGAGTGCGTCGTTTGAGTGTGAGTTGGCTGTCCAAAGCACTCTCCAGGAAGTGCTTCAAACGACTGAGCGGCACCGAATCAGGCAATACAGAGAGAGCCTATGGAAAGATAAATCATTTTTATAAAACTACAAGTATACATAATAGGGTAGTTGACAACTTTTTTTTTATTTCATAAATAAGAAGTTCATAACTCATAAAGAAATATTGCAAAAGAAATAGTATGTCTAAGATCAATAGTTTCACAGATATAGTGGTCTGTTTGATGTGTTGTGGCGCATCGTCCAAAAACGCTCCATAGAAAATCCACGGAACAGGTGACGTCACATGTTCCCATATTACTAAGAAATGTATGGGCATACTGACAAAATTGATAATAACTATGTATTAAGTATGTTTTTATTAATAGTTGTCACAATAATAGTTGTTTTAATTGATGTCAGCAATCTAATAATACTAACATTATTGATAAATTTTGAAAAAAAAATGACCATTTTCAGTTTTTAAAAACAGTACAACTTCAATAACATTCCATATCTTTTGAGTTTGAATTGTTTTTATGGGTGACAGTAGCGTATATTTTCCGAATTTGTGAAAAATAGCGCCATATCATAGCCGCCATACAAACTTAGGCAACATCCCAATTGTCTTGTATATAACAAGATCAACATCCTACAATCTATTCTACTGAATAAACTGAACGAGTACCAAAAAATACCTAGAGAATGTCGAAAAATCAACGATTTACGGGTCAAGTAATTATTCTGCAAAATATATATACTACTATTTGTTGATCAATCAATTAGTTATAAAATCCTGCAACTAAGCTAGCGACATCATGATGCGATTTAAAAATAAACCAAAACATAATATAGCACTTGTCAATGGTGACTAAACTTGTGAGTAAACTTTCTTTGACTTTCTAAAGTATATTAAAATACTTAGATAGTGACTCTAGTTCTGCATAGCACACACTAAATCTAAATTTAAGTAGTGCATCTTGTTATATCCATATGAATACAGAAATGCTTGATGTCATATAATTTGACATTTAGAAAGATGTGTTCATTTTTCGACCTTATTGAATGTGATAAAATGCAGGGTTTAGGAAGCACCTCTGTCTGTACACGCCGTCTAAAATTATATATGGTTTCTTTTTAAGCTATCTAACAGCTCTAAATAAATTTTGAAATCTTTTTGCGAGAAAGAGATAGTCTACTTATAGAGTGTGTCTTTAGAATTAGATCCAGTACAGCCATGAAAACTCATTCGTTCATTACTAGATTGGCCTAAAAATTCCAATTATTTTGTCTAAAGAAACTTGAATGAGACTCCGGTATTATTAAGCGAAAACTTAATATTATATTCATACCCAATTCCTACCTTTAAAGGCGATATTTTATCAGCGTGCTTCTCCAATATTGACAGAGCTGTCTCCAAGTCCGGCACCGCCGTCTTCGGATGTCTGGGCACGTCGGCCAGTGGTCCACTTAGAGCCGAACTCCTCTCGGGGTTCATCAGAATTCTCATTAATATCACATAGACATCCTGATTTTTGTCTTGGGCATTATTACTTATATTCTCACAGTATCGTATTGCTCTTTCAACATCACCTGAATAATAAAACATAATTATAATAAACAAATCAAAACAATAAATACTACAATATAAAACAAGCTTATATGGACAGGTGTAGTCCGATAGCACATGTTTATATATAAAGCATACATTAGCTTAACAATTAACAAAGATTAAAGGAGCGTAATTCTGAAGACATACCCTAAATCTAAAATTAAGTTCAGTACATCTTTTTCTCTCAATATGTATTGGAAACAGATAGCAAGAATTAAATAGGGAATTTTAGACGGCGTGTACGGAATAGTGCGGATTTGCTTCCTAAACCCGTTTTGATAATTGAACACACCTTTCGAAATGCCAAATTTTATGACAACTATCCGTTTTCATATTGAGAGAAAGAGATGCATTGAACATAGATTTAGATTTCACATTGTGTTCTACAGAATTAAGGCCATTGCGAATAAAAAAAATATTTAGTCCCAAAATTTATTCAACTAATTAATTAAAAACCATGTGAGGATAAACTGCAACAGTATATATTCGGCACAAAACACGTATTTTTTGGAAAAGATTCGTATTAATTCATCAATAAGAAAGATTTCAACAAATATCAGTGAACTGATGGTAGTTGCTTACCCAATATTTGGACGTATATAGCCAAAGCCTGCTCGTGTCGACCAAGCTTTCCAAATATTACAGCTCTTTCCTCAAACAAACTGTCAGTAGGAAAATGCAGAATCACTCTCTCTGGTGTATAATGTGGCGATTCTTCTAAAAACGCTATTAATTTGGACTTCGTATGTTGATACTCCTCTTCAGTTATATTGGCCTTCTTAGTAGTTATTTTATCCCTATACATACTAATTAAAGCATCATGAAACAACGGATTCGTGTCCTTCCAGGTGCGTATCAAATGTTCTAAGTACGGTATTACTAGGCAGTCGTGTTCTCTTAGTAAAAAGTCTAGAATCTTCGGACGGGGTAAATTTTCCACTTCAACAATGTCTTCAGTAAATATTTTTAATCCTTCTTCTGGATGCTCTTTTAGTATCCAGTCGGAGAATTTGAATATTAAATTAATATGGTCAGCACCTGCGTAATAAATGGTCCATTTAACGGGATTTGTCAAAAAAGGTGGGGTTGAAATAAAAATAAGAAACGAGATGGTAAAGCGCACCATGAGCACCATTTCAGATTGTAGACAATAATGTACTGAATAGGTTTCTATTAAATAACATAATACTCTTTTATTTTATTGCAAAAAAATGAAATAAAATAAGTATTGTATAAAATGGCAACATAAAAGTAATAAAAGTGCCCAAAAGTGCATAGTCTATAGCCACAATAACGATATTAAAAAGTTTACTTTCATGTCAAATTGACATTTATTGACATTCCGTATTTTTAACCGTGAACGTTTTGGGTGCGCTTGAAGTGTTTTTGTTGTTTTCCTGAAATAGTTTGACCCTGGATATGAAGAAATAAAACGACAATTTTCAACGTGAAGTCGTAAAAAAACAAAATTGTATTATGATATCGACATTTTGGTTTCTTAAAAATGGAGACCTCTGTGATGCTTTTGAGCAAATGGAAATGGCCAAATATTATTTGGCCATTTCCATCAGTCAATATTAATGGAAATATGAAGGTAAGATGGATTCTTGCAAAAATAACTGTACGAAAAAAATGGTGCTCATGAGCCGGCCCAAATCCCATAGAAACTTTTACTATCTCCTTTAAATAGGTTTCGTTTTTAATTAGGCGCCTAAATCATTGTTTTTAAATTTTTGTTACTATCTATTTAGCTGTAGATCAAAAGATTTTTGCCTAACTGCGTGACCCATAGACCCGGTTAGTGATAGGGCTTTCCTAAGTCCGCCTAGCTACCACCGTCTTAACTAAGTCTGCCGCTATAACAATAATGTTGACCGCGTTGCTGAGTTCCGGCTGTTGGAGGTAACATAGCCAGTTCCTCTGCGGTTAAGGAATCCGGGTGTAGCTTGCTTCCATCTTCGCCTTATCACCACTTTATCACCACTTACCATCAGGTGAGATGAAGACCAAGAACTAACCCGTTAAGAATTTAAAAACTATATAACTTTCCGCACCAAGGTTTTGTAGGTAGTTTTTCGTTCTGCTGTATCCTTTGAGGCTGGAGTCGGGCTGCTTGGCCTGCTCCCTCAGTAGCTGCAAGGCTTTGGTATGCTGACCCTTAGTCTGGTACAGGATGATCAGCTCGCTATACTTGGAATGTTGTAATAATGTTCTCTCGGCCTCTTCTAGTCTACAATTGTTTAGTCGGAGCAGGGGCGCTACGAAAGCGTCGTTGGTCTGGAAGTATTTTTTAATTAGCGTCTGTATAAGCAAAATATTATAACACAAGAGTGCTTATAATAAAATTTGATGGTGTTTGTGATTGTGTATTATGTGTGATTTTGAGAATAAAACATTTTTACTTTTCTTTAACTTTCGACTGCGTTTTGCAGTCAAATAACAACGCAGTTATAAGGTTTGAGTTGTTACTAAAAAACCTATTTTGTTTATATCACTATCCAATTTTTAAGAATAAATACCATATTTTAAGAAATACAAAAAAAGAAAGAAAATGATGAAAAAATCGAAACGATAAAAAAGGGTAGAAAGCGCGGAAGAAATTTGTAGGTAGTCACACCTAGTGCTCCGGTGGCGTAGCAGTTGTCGCGTCTGGCCAGACCCCAGGAGATACGGGGTCGATTCCCAGCTGGAGCATACATTTTTTCATCGTTATCTTTCTTTATTCGCATTTCTTAAAATAAAGTAGACCTTATAAACGCATAAAGTCAAACATTTAAATGTGAAATACGATTTACCATTTTTTGATCCTTGGTTGACACTTTAGTACCTACATTTATCTCTGTCTATCTAACTCTAAGCTAAAGGATACAGGCTGCATTCCGTTTCGATCGAACACTGCTCAAGGTGATTACAGTGCCATCGCGCGATCCGATTCGATATTCACGCTTACAACGCTATTAGACGTGATATCGTTGTTCTTTGATCTTTATTTTCACTAGATTACTACCTACCTACTTATTATTGCAGATTGTATGAAACTAATTGTTTACTACTGAAAATATTTAAAAGAAAAATATAGACATCAAATCAAATTTTTCACAACGACGATTGTGCTCACAGTGCTGACGCTTTTTTCTGAGCACTATGAGAACTTTAAGTGACGTCATTGATGACCTCACAGCAGTTCGTGTGAGCAGTGTAAGCACGAAATGAAACAACTTTTAGTGCTCTTACAGCTCTGTGAGTGCCAATGTGCGTGATTCGGAATGTAACCATAGAGAGAAAAATATTCTTAACTTAAACGTTATACTTAAACCTGGGGGACGTTTATTGAAAACTAACAAAAGTAGGACTATTGCTAGTTTAAACAAACTACTGGTTTATTTTTATGATCAAATCAATGTAATCTAATCTTACGATGACAAACATCACGGTTTACTTCGACTGTTTGGGATCTTTTCCCATGTTCAGAAGATAGCTGCCATAAGCAAGATGAAATCAAAGTATGGGACTTAGGCATACAAACCTGTAAATAGCACTTCAACAGCGTTGTGTCAATCAACTCCAGTTGCTGTTGCACGTTCCTCTGGCTGCCGCCTTGCTCCTGGCTAGTGCTGGCCTCAGGTTTGTTCTGACCAATCATAGACCGCAGCTCTACCAAATATTCTATCAATGCATTCAAAGCATTCTCTAAGTCTTTCCCTTTAAGTTTTTTACTCTTCGAACCATCGCCACTATTTTTACAATCGAGTTCCGGGAAGAGTTCGATGACCTCTGCCGGGTCTGTATTTAATTTAATGAACTCTTTCATAGACTGAGAATAATGGCAGTTGTCGAAGAGATCGTATGCGTACAGAGTTTGGATTGAACGTATTGACTTCTTTTTTTCTTCTTCGGAACAATCAGCCAATTTCTGTATCACAAAAGATTATTTTGTAAGAAAAAAAAAGTGCTTCATTATTTTTTCTATTAAATAAATAAATGTGTTCTATCTTTAACGAGGCCGCACGTGAATGAAAGAGTTTTTGCAACTTTTATACAACAACAATAATATTTTTTATAAAATTCAACTTACTGCAACTAATAGAGCCATTGTGCCCTTACGATTTTTTACGGCCAGTGGCATTTTTATTTAATAAATTCTGTACTTTTGAAATATAAATTGAAGAATTCCTTATGAAGAAAAAATTTATAAATATCTTATAATAAATATTACACTATACACTTACATTCAAGAGGATAATAATTTGAGCTTGTCTCTTTTTTACCTTCCCTTGATACATTTTGAAAGAATCAAATATGTAAATAAATTGGATACTCTATCGCACACAGTAAACCAGGACTGTACCTACGTAATGTGAGTTACTTTATGAGATTTATGTTTATTAAAAATCCATATCCAACCGATAAAAACACGCTAACTAGGTAATACGTTCAATGAATGTACACGTTTTTACATTAAGCATAATTATACTTTCATTATTAATGTATTGATAGTAGGAAAAAATACTAATGCCGGGCTAGTAAATATTGATAAGCAAAAAGAGCGTGTTAAAATAGAACGACCGACGGAAATTTAAATTATTTCAGAGACATAAGTACATACAAGTAAGTACATACTCTTGTGTTAAAAGCTGCTCTTGGTATTTTATTTACACCTGGCGCGATGAAAGGAGATGGTTAAGTTTTGGGCCAGCTCATGAGCAACATGGTTTCTTTTAAATAACAAAAGGTATTTTATTTTACTGCAAAAAAAAACGAAATAAAATAATTATTGCATAAAATGGCGACATAGAAGTCATCAAAGTGCCCAAAAGGGCATAGTGGTGCTCATGAGCTTGCCCAACTCTCATAGAATTTTTTCTATCTCCTTCAATAATATTTGGAGGAGTTTTAATATTTCGAGTTCCGTTATTTATAAACGTGATAAGCTTGATCTGGATTAACAAGACAATTCAAATCAATCCATCAATTTATCTATTTTCTAAAGACTCAAAAAGGGACGTAGCTTATTATTGCAGACTGTAATGCAACTACCTACAAATGAACCAAATTTGGAGGTAATGTCAATTTGACAATTCTCTAATAACGTATGGTGCTGCATTAAGCTAATTTAGATATAACATGATGCTACCGACCAGTGTACAAAAAAAAGAGAAAACAAAATAAGTAGGTAGGTATTCAAGGGAACAATTTATATATGCAAAATATGGATTATTCATAAGGCGACTCCATTCTACGACTACTTGACAGTATCTAACTGTTTCTTAGGGCACTTCACACCCATTATTATCCTCTTACAGTCAGTTTCAATATTATACCCACAGGTAAAAGTAAGCTTACTAAGTTTAGTCGGCTAGTATTTGTGTACACAAGGCAAATAAAATATACAATTATTAAAAAAGAAATCAAACAGTAAGGATCTACATGTTTCGTAGAGCATTTCTTCCAGCAAAAATAAAATAATTAATTTTAATTAACTTATAGATAGAATACTGAAACCGGTTGTTAGTAAATATTAGAATATTATTTTAAATGACACAGAATTCTTCGACTGGCGTAATTCAAAAGGCAAACACACAATTATTTGATAGGTATCACAGACACCACAAACTACACTATTTGTAATCAATCACTGAAGTCAACAGATTTTATGTCGATTCGCACACGTTTTAAGTTCAACCATGTAAGTGTAAAAATAAAATAATCGTCATTAATGGGGATACGTAATTATCTATTATCTATATTGTGTACAAATATAAACCACGTCAACAGGAAAATAACTATATTTGTGGCATTGTTAGTAAAATCATAAATGCTAAATGTGATTAAAATTATTGTTATTTCATTATAACTATAGAAAAAAAGTACAACATTATTCAAAAGAGGAAATACCGATAGTCATAACTTCCAACACAAATTTGAGTGCCTAGGTGGGGAGTTTTTTTTTATTATTCGTACACCCACAGCCCACACCCATTATTTAGCCCAAAGTAAGCTTTATTAAGAGGCTGTGTTAAGGATAGTTAGATAACGGAGAAATATTGATAATATGCATATAAATATTAGAAATATACTAAATAAACATATGAACATCCATGACTCATGAACAAATGCTCGTACTCATCATACAAACATCTGCTCCTACCGGAATTTGAACCCGGGTACAGACCACTCGACCAGCCAGTCGCTTATTTACAATGGATCGTGGACTGCTTTGTAGTGTTGTTCCTGCGGTGAGTAAGGTCGCTAGAGTTCATCAAAGAAGTGTGAAGATGCATGTTACAAGGACGTAGCGAGAGCGATTTCAAAATAATCGCTGCGCGCGTGAAATTACTATCAATTCAACTGCCATATCATTATAAATCCTATTTACATATTTACTCGGATTACACTACGCCCAACGATTTTATTTTTTTGTCTGATCAACGTCCTAGATTGATGAGGAGACTGGTGTGATCACTATACCTAGAACCAACCGAATTATTTCACGGCTTTTATTACATTTTCTACATAATTATCATCTTTATTTTCAATAAATCCCTTTTAGTTTTTTTTTTTTTAAAAGTATATTTTCAAGTTTTTAGTTTTTAATTTTGTTACTTTAATAGGTACTTCTTATTTGTGCCGCCGGCCTTTTTAAATTTGAAAGTCATAGATATTCTACTCGTCAAGCCGTACTTATTCAAAAAATCCGAAAAAAATGGTAAAAAACAACAAAAAATCTCGAGGTACCCACCTCAAGCAAGGCTGAGACATTCGTAAACAAGTGTAGGAAGAAGCGCAAATGAGTTCGCATATTTAGTCAGGAGTGAGGATTTGCATATCCGCTGAGTTTTCGAATGAATGTATAACGGCAATTTTGTGAATATTTGCTCTCATGTGAGTGACCGGGGCAGGTTACAAAAGTCCGAAATAAAATTTATGGGCTGGTAATTGAATTGAATGGCTGTATTTAAGTGTAAGAGTTACCTTAGTCATATTTACCTGTAGATCTAATCTAATATAACCAAATAAGTAGGTATTTAGCAAAATTCGCCATGTAAGTAATGATAATTTTTGTTTCAGTGCTGATTGTCGGTTTTGTACTTATAAGTTTTCCTTATTGGGATCAACAGTGCAGGGCACTTAAATGTTCTGCAAAATGTTGTCGATAATCTCATCGAATGTCACTATCCCTGCACTAGTTTAAGCGTTTTAAGTAAATACGTAGTATTATATAAAAGTGATAGCTATATCTCGTTTTTATGTAATGTTTGCGTCAATGGTTTTGAACAGTTTATGTAGGTGATATTTATGCATGGTAACTGGGTGGTGGAACAGGCTTGTGTTCCAGTCTACAAAGCTTTCTCATAAAACACTTTTTAAGGAGCTTTAGCGAGCTTACTCACCACGAGAAAACAACACTACATACTAATTAGCTATTAAATTTGTCATTTAATGGATTTAAATTATAAGTACATAATTACAAAATTATACTTTGTAATACCCAATTAGTTTGAGATCGTATAATGCAAACACGCAAAACATTATAGTTTTTTTGCACATACCATCAGATTTATAGCTATCTGGAACTGCTTGTCTTTTATCAGTTGCTGCCGCTGTTTCGTGACGTCCACTGCACTAAGACACCATACTTGACCCACTGAAGATACAAATATCAAACCTCGCTTACATCTGCCAATAATAAAAATAGACTAAATCAAAATCTCCATTTATGTATTTTTCATTCTCACTCAGCCATTTTTATATAAAAAAGTATTTAAAAAGAAAATGAACATATTCAAAAACTTTTTTTGAAACATCAGAGCCCAAGATGGTCAGGGCAAAGCAGACAGGACAGTTGTGCCTTTTATATGAAAGTTTTCTTATCTTAAATAAACACCTTACCTGTACATCAGTCTTGCTTTATTGAGCTCCGATAAGATTTGTATAAATAACGGGGGCTCTACAGTTTGCACTTTAAGTTCTTCTTGCATTAATCCCAATATGAATGGCTCATCCCAAACTGTAAATCCATATTAAAAAGATAGATAAGTTTACATCATCTTAGCAATATACTTACTAGAATTTAAAACACTCTATGACCAATCTCACCTACACTGATTGGTGCCTCAGACCATTTAATTGTCTTCTTTATTTCTATATCTTTCGCCTCCTCCACTATTACTGACGTATTATCGCGTCCTAGTAAGAAAGAGGTTTCAGTATATTTCGCTATGGTAGGTTCAAGGGATTTAGAACTACTTGTTGGAAAAAGTTCTTTGGGATTGCCTGATGAAAGCTGAAATAATAATAGAACTATTTAATTATTACTATCTGAGTGCTTCTAAAATGTGATTAATAAATTAACATTGAACAAACTGAAAGTTTAAACAGCTTATTGAATGAGAATCTTATCATGAGTAGGTTATCCACTTTAATATTTATTATTATTTGGTGGAATAAAGTAGAGGAGCTTGGCGGAGTAGTGGTTTGAGCGCTCTGGTTTCAATTACAAAAACAATGCAACTTTTGCCATACTTGATCTCCGGGTTGGTCTATCAAAATTTTGAAAATCAAGCTCCTCCAAGCTTCAGAGGGCATGTTGAGCGATTGGCCCCAGTTGTTACTGCAACCTCTTTAACCCACAACCCGCATTGGGTGGTGTTATGGCCCAAACTCCTCATGTGTTTCTCCTGTGTAGGAAGGCCTATGACCAGTAGGATGAATATAGGCTGGTGATAATAATTTGATGAACCCAAACAATAATCTACTTACATCATAAAATGTATATTCCCCTTTGAAGCCTACACACAGATATTGCTGACCCCATGCCATCACTTTTGGGACATCTGGTATAGTAAAATCGAACAAGTGCTGTTTGAACTCTCCATTTTTACCATAATACAGCTGAAGCTTTCTTCTCACAGCAACACATAATCGAACTACAGAATTTGCTTCCCCAGTCATTGATGTTGTAGACTGAAATATTTTAGTACATTACATTCTATTTTATAATTGCAGCCATGTATCATTAATTCATTACTATAAATTACCTATAATTTCATTTAAAACATACCTTGTTATCCAAAGCAAACAAGGAAGCACCTTTGGTTTGTTGAAATGTTTTTACCAGAGGAAAATTTACACCATTTATATCATAGGTAGACAAAACATTGTCTGTCAGGCAAAGAAGTAAGTTGTCTTCTGAAAAACAGTATTATTATACAAAAAATATTTATTCCATCAACTAGCCATATAAACTGTGATGTAACCACATTCCAGCAAGTTAGTAAGAGTCAAAAAGGGCAAAAAAAATTAATGATATTACCTGGTATAACTTCAATCTGCTGAATTGGCTTTTTACTGAAATTTTTACAGTACCGAAGAAGCTGCAATTCATATTTTTGATTTCCATTGTTTGATGACAATGAGTACATCAACAAATGACCTTGGCGTGTTCCCAACAATAGATTACCATCTGAAATAAAGTTTTTTTTTTCAAGTTCTTTATACAACTAGATGACAAACAAGCTGACAGCCAACCTGGTGGTAACCAAGTGGCGGCACTTGGACACCTACAATAACAAGGAAAAAACACTTGATACAGCAGGTGTGTTGTCATCCTGAGGCCTAAGATGAAATGCCCTCCAAGAAAGGCAGTGGTACCTACCTTGACGATCCTACATATGGGCCTACCACCTAGTATAGTCAAGTTGTATTAATATGGTATTTTGAAATTAGAAGAAGGCTCATAGCTAATGATTATTATCTTTTTTAAGTAAATTTATAACAGATACAAATCATTTTCTTAAATTTGATAATTTAACAGTTATTTTTTGTAATATTCATGATTGATTTACAGTAACGAAAATCTGTGTCGTTATTTCCGTAATGCATATAACTCCATTTCTATCCATTTGTAAACACAATAATTCTTACCATAAGCAGCAATCGCTTCAATCTGAACCGTAACAGTGAGGAGATGTGATACTTCATAGGCTTCATGCATGGCTAGCAGTATAAATATTAGCTCTTTAAAAATAACAAAGAATCAAACTTGATAACATTTCCTCCCTGAGCACTCACTACAATAATGAGACACCAAATATTCAGGTTAATCTAAAGAAACACATAAAACTGTTAGATAGTGCTGAGTTTAATCGACTTTATACTCATTATTCTTTGCTGTCCATTACAATCACAGATTATTTGTTTACACAATCACAAATTCACAACACAACTAAATAAGTACCTAGGCAAGTAGGTTATTGGCTTTAATAATTGATATTTGATTGATTTCATTTACTGTAGTTTGAAATCTTAGTTGCTTCTTCTTCCTAATAAAATAGTTTCTAGTTGAGACGAAAATAAGAAATACTATTTTTTATATTATGTCACAGATTACAGTGACGAACTACCATCAAAATCAAGTGACATGACATATGTATTTTTTTTGGTTTTTTATTTTAATTCTCCCTATAAAAGGAATGCAAACGGAACTAATGCCCATGCAACCATGTCGTCAGTATTTCTTCTTATAAAGCATTAAAATGCTGGCGTAACACATTACAATATTTCTTGGGAGTATTTGACACGAAATATATGATGACAGTCACTTTATGTGCTACTTGATGAGGTGGATAACCACAAAAAAGTTCTCATCGTATTTCACACCATAATTATTTTATTCTAATAATCTTTTAGTTGCACGTCAACACAAACACTTGAATAATAAAATAAAACTACGCCACTTTTATAACTCAATGTTCGCTCCGACACAATTCTTAAATACATTAAATCTTGACTGACGCCACAAAAACCCGCCAAACACTCCGACATATGTCATTTCATTCTCCCTGTAATCGGAAGGCAAAGGATATTAATGCCCCTTTTTTTTAATAATCATTTAAGATTTGTATTAAATGAATATATTACATTATTAGGTTTAATTTATAAATATAAATGTGTGTATATTTGAAATAAAACCTTTCACAGTCGAACGTCAACCTGCTGTATTACCTTATACGAAAGGTGTCACTGACAAGATTGGCAACATCTTGAAGCGTGCTTCAATGAAAACTTATTTCAAGCCGCCGAAGAAGATTAACCAATTCCTACCACCTGTCAAGTGCAATATCCCCTTACAAAACGCAGGTGATAGATTATTATCGAATTTAAAAGTAAACAAGTCATATTTTTTATTGTGTTGTCTCAAAATGTACACATCCGGTTTAATAAACAAATAAATAAAATAAAAAAATATAGACATAAGAATAAATTTAAAGATTATATTTTAAATAAATGAATGTCATAACTAAAATTGTATAAAAGGATAAATAAGAAAGCTATTTGATTTGTGTATAACTATGAATATATGTATATAGTATAAGCTATTTACAATATTTATATTAAAAAGTATAATTATAATGATATTATATTTAAAATGTATTATTGATTACTGTGACTAAAATTATTGTGAACAAGTAAACGTTTTACCGGACACGTGTTGGTGGCGCCACCCGCCTCACCTTGTTGATTCACTCGGCAACGTATAAAAGGCGCGGCGAGTCGGCGAGACGGCATTACCAGTCCGACCGCCGAACAGAGCGAAGCTCTGCTCAAATAGTCATCGAAATTCCACTGACCACGTGGCCAGTTAACGTTTGGTGAATATAATTAAAAAGTGTTTATTTGGAATAAATACAAAGTTAAGTACCTATTAAAAACCGTAAGTTTCTTATTTATATTGGGCCTTAATAACAATAAAATTATAATCGATAAATAACTACCATTAAATTAACAAGTTTTGTTCTTCATACGCCAAAATATACTTATTTATTATTTCGTTTGCTATTATGAATATTTAACAGCTATTATTGAAAATATTTTATTAAGACTATTTGATTTAGCTTGTAAAATAATAAAAAGGGAGTTTATAAAATAATAATTCGCTACGTGTAATGAATCACATTGTAATATAATAAATTATTGATTGATTGATTAAAGTGTTATTTGTTACGCCTATACCCACCGAAAATCTATCACAGGCATATACAAGTTAGATTGTGACTGCGGCCTCTCATACATAGGTCAAACAAAGAGAAGCATAGGCACCCGGGTAAAAGAACATATAGCTGACGTAAAACACAGGCGCGAAACGAAGTCGGTAGTGTGTGAACACGCTTTTGACGGACCCAATCACTATATCAGATTTGATAAGCTTCAGATCCTCGCCAAAGAACTCCGTTTCATTCCTAGAATGTTACGTGAGGCTATTGAAATCAAAAAACATCCTAATTTCAATAGAGAAGATGATTGGAGTGTACTACCACCAGCTTGGGATCCCATCATGCGAATAATAAAGTCCCAAGCCCGTCCTCTCACACTGCCCAAAAAACTGACACCGTGAGCTCCGTATGCGTAATTCGGACCGCTCAAAATATAACACAAAGTGACGGTAGTTAACTTAAAACTTATCAAAGACAACTGACATCTTCATCGTCTTCCCATGACCACGATCGCTGTAAAGTAATCGAAACGTCGGTGAATAATAATAATGTAACATCTAGTTAAATCCGGTAAATTGGTTTTATTTCAAACGTGTAGTGCTCGCGAAAATGTAAGACAATACTGTGTGTGTATATAATTTGTGTTTAGCTGTGTAGTATGTGTGTTTGCGTGTGTTTGTGTGTGTGTGTGGTGTGTATGTTGCGCGCGTGTGAGATTATGAGTGTGTTTATCATAAAACCACAAATTTATCATAAATTATAAACTAATGCCCTTACGTATTTCGTGTGTAATGTGTGTGTATATAATTTGTGTTTAGCTGTGTAGTATGTGTGTTTGTGTTAATTGCGCGCGCGGCGGTGTGTGTGTGTGGTGTGTGGGTGTGTGTGTGGTGTGTGTGTGGCGCGCATGTGAGATTATGAGTGTGTTTATCATAAAACCACAAATTTATCATAAACTAATGCCCTTACAGCCATGTCTTACGTATTTCTATAATCAATGCATCGTGGCTGAATTTGACATTATGCTATTTGATTAGGTGGATAACCACGAGAAAGATCTGGTCTTTGACATCATAATCACTTTTATTTTAGTAATTTTTTAGTTGTATTACGTCAACAAAAACACTTGGCTTAAAAAACTACACCAATTTTATAACACATAGTTCGCTCAGACACATTTCTTAATTTTCATTAAAAAAAACTAGACCCACTCAACGGTTAACGTATGGCGTATTGAAAGTCCGCTCAATTAGATGCCTAGGCGGATCATTTTACTGACAATTTTTAGGTGTCATTGGTAGGTTCAAGGTTTTTCCATATGACCACTTATCACCAAAACGAATTATGAGTGGTCATAAAAAATACCATATATTTATGTTGAAGTTAGTGATTGATAGAATCACTACCATAAACAAACCACATTCCACTGCATCTCTGGATAATTTGGTGAAAAATATATGATGCCAGTCTTCACGATGCTATTTCTTTGAACCACGAAAAATTCTCAAGGTCTTTCACACGAAATCAACTTTTATTGTAATGGTTTTTCATATTGAGCGTCAACACCAATACCTGCTTTACAAAACTGCACTTTGAAACACTACGGTCGTATTTGTTATTGTAATTATTGTAATAAAAATCTTGACTGACATCATCAAATCGAAATCGCCATAAGCTCACTTCAGTAGGTACTCAACATACGTTTTCGGCGCCATTCAAAAGTTTAAAATTGGTATAGTTTTATGAAGCAAGTGTTTGTGTTGACGTGCAATTTGAAGATCATTGTAATAAAAGTGATTATGGTGTAAAAAATATAATAAAACTAGAAAAATTTCACGTCCTGAGGCAGGAATCGAACCCGCGACCTTTCGCAATCCGGGCGACTGTTCTGACCACTGAGCCACCCAGGACTTGGGATATCCCTGTGAAATTCTTCTAGTCTATCTGTATTTGCATTTATGAGCTAACGTCCACCCTACAATGTCGAAATATTCTATTTCAACATCCGAAACGAGTATTTTTACAAATACCTACGATTCGGTTAAGTTGGGGCAGTGCTTTCAAATATTCTTTATTTTTGATTTTAACATTATTATAAATGTTTGAAATTCACAGGGAAGAATTTCACAGGAATATCCTAAGTCCTGGGTGGATCAGTGGTCAGAGCAGTCGCCCGGATTGCGAAAGGTCGCGGGTTCGATTCCTGCCTCAGGACGTGAAATTTTTCTAGTTTTATTATATTTTAATTACTAAGTAATTTTTCAAACATTTATAATAATGTTAACATATAAAATTAAGAAACTCAAAATGGTCTCGAAGTGTTGTTCTTGTGTTATTTATTACATTGCTCCGATAGATGAACAGAGTACTTTGAATTGGATAGATGACTGTAGTTGTTATTTAATTGTATCAAAACAAAATAGCATAGTTATAATGGCATTCTTTAATAAATCCGTAAATTAATTTATTAATAAAAATAAATTAAATATTATTTTATTTGAACAACAAAATCTTTGAAAATATCCTTCAGAGATTCCAATTATTTGAAATATAGCTCTCAGTGTTAGAAAATTAAAAAAACAGACACGCTATTTCGATATCAAAATTTTATGCAAAATTCATAAATCTTAATTGGAGCCTATTTTGTGGACATCACCATTAATTTGTTAAGATCTTTTATTCATTCCATAATTTATTTTCGGTGAGTTACACAACAAAAGTAAAATACGTTTAGGGTACTAAATTGAAAATTTATATTAATCTGATTTCATTTAGTGTCTTAGAGCTTGCGCAGACGAGGATTGTTGTCCGCGAACTTTTTTTTCCGTTAAAATAGACCGCTTACAGCTGTATCGAGTAACGCAAACGAGGGATTAAAAGTACCGCGTAGAAAACGTCCCCCGAATAACCGAGGACATGCAGAGAGCGGACCGGACAAAAGTGTCTACGGGAAAGTCCCCGAAAAAAATAGAACTCGTGTGAGTAGGCGAAGCAACGCACATGGTGGACTTTAGTCCGCGTTGTGCGCTCGAGAGTGACATGAAGAGAGTGACACGAATGCAGGACGATAAACGCTAGCGTAGCGTTTTATATTCTCTTTGGATAAACGATGCGAACGTGTGCGTTGAGTTCGCGGTAAATCCGCAGCGGACTTTTTATTCGCGAAGCGTACTTTTTTCTCCGTCGCGGCGAAAAGTCCGTCGTCTGCGCAAGCCCTTATACATTTTTAACTGTTGTTATTTATGCAAGGCACTTTTAAAATCATTTTGAAAATTATTATGCTTAAAAACGATGTATGGCGTATAGGTTACTGACGATAAAGAGAGAGCACCACAGTACGATTCAAATATGGCGCGGATGACAGATTGTTGCGTAGACAGCCCCCCAATTCTGCTATTGTATTTTGATATGAAACGAATCGGAAACGCTTTAGTTACGTTTTTGTATTCTGCTAACTCAACGCAATCGAAACCGATCAGTTTGGTATTCTACTAACCAACACGTAACGCGAACCGTTCGGTTCAATCATAATTTCGTATTCTGTTAAATTAACTGACTGTCTAGTCACTAAGCCAAAATATATTTGTTTCTTGCAATATTGCTAACAATTATCGAGCCGAAGTTGAACCAACCGACAGCGTTTCGTTAGCGTTCCGGCTTGATAAGCAATGTTAGTGGAATACCTTTTTGTATTACAACCGCATTGGTAACTATACCGAACCGCAGCCGATCCGTTTAGGAAAATAAATAGCAGAATTGACCCACTGGGCTCTCTATTCTTATTGGTATAATAATTTTCCTTTAAGCAGTGATAAACGTATCTACGATAGTAAAACTCGCTATGAATTTTAAAATTCCCAACCTTAGCGCGTCCGCATAGAGTTGACAATTGATCCAATAAACAAGTTAACGATTTGCACGTAGCAGTTTAAATACATTTGTGGGGACCCTGTTCACACATATTTCACCGCATTTCATTTCACTTCATTTTTCCATGTTTCATTAAATCTTTATGTAAATATATTTTCTTATTATATTGTAATCCCGCCTTCATGGTGTAGGCCTCTATGGCACCCCGGAGTTAGCGAGCACGGCCGACGATAGACTTCTTGGCATAGCTGTCTGGTTGCCATGGTTACGGATGGACTGTTATTTTGGTTAGAACAATTTTATTACCTTCGTCGCGTGTAACATATTATTATTTAGTTTTCTTTTATTTTCCGTGCCTTGTAAATATTACCTATATCTTCTGACTGTCCTGATTAATGTAGTAAGGCGATCTGTTGTAAATATTTCCCAATAAACCTTTTACATTCATTGGTGTAACTGTACTTCATGCATCATCGCCCCTACCTATAACTGGTGACCCCGACTGAAGGCGCTTACAGGAGATATTGGCATCTAAACCGCAAGTACTTACCACCTTACTTTTAACATGAGCGATAGCGATTCGGCTAAAGCGGTAGCGTCAGACAATGGCGGAGCACATACGGCGCCGACGAATGGTTGTAATACACAGTCGGAACACGTTTCCACGGCGATGACGTCCGATATTTTTCGCGTTGGCGTTAGAGTTCCTCCGTTTTGGCCCGAGGAACCTGAGATATGGTTTGCTCAGATTGAGGGGCAATTTGCGATATCTAATATTACTACGGACTCGACAAAATTTTTCTACGTGATTGGTAATTTGGATGCACAGTATTCGAAAGAAGTTAAGGATATCATTACCAATCCGCCGCAGACCGGCAAGTATGATAAGCTGAAGCAAGAACTCATCAAACGCTTGTCGGCATCACGTGAGAAGAAGGTTCATCAGCTACTTATGCATGAGGAATTGGGTAATCGCAAGCCTTCTCAATTTTTACGTCATCTTCAGAGCTTAGCCGGACCATCTGTTCCTGACGATTTTCTTCGAACGATTTGGAGTAGCCGACTTCCGAGCAATATCCAGACACTGATTGCATCTCAACAGGACAGCTCTCTGGAAGCACTCGCCGATCTTGCAGACAGGGTGCAGGATATTGTCGCGCCCGCGCTACAAGTGGCTGCCGCGTCCGCACCTGGCTACAGCATGCAGTCCATGGCTCTGGAAATTGCCGAGCTTAAAGAAGCTGTCAAGAGCTTAACGATGCAGCTGAACAGGCAGTCGCGTCCTCAGAGCCGTTGTAGCAGCCAAGAGCGTCAGCGATCATCGTCCCGTTCTACACGTTCTGCACGTTCCGCATCTCATCACCGAAGGTATCCGCTTTGTTGGTACCATAGTAAGTTCGGAGACAAGGCTCAGAAGTGTTTAAAACCATGCGACTTCCATAAAACGGGAAACGGTCAAGGCAGTCTGTAATGGCGACGAACGGCTGCCCAACTTTCAATGGTCGCCTATTCGTCACAGACAACAGCTCGAAGCTACAATTTTTAGTAGACACTGGGAGCGACGTTTGCGTTTTCCCTCGAGCTGCGCTACGTGAACGACGGGCGAAGACGGATTATCAGTTATCTGCAGCCAACGGTAGTGTGATCAACACTTATGGTTTTTTGGAGCTTAAGCTGAATTTAGGACTACGCCGAAACTTTCCGTGGTCTTTTATTGTTGCTGATGTCGTGAAAGCGATAATTGGTGTTGACTTTCTGAGTCATTACAAACTAGTGGTTGATATACATAACAAACGTTTAATAGACAATACAACTCGTTTGTCTTCTGCCGCTTGCATCGCTAACTCACCTAACATTTGTTCAGTAAAAATACCTTTTGGCACTTCGCGTTATCATGATATTCTTTCAAAATTCCCGGAAATCGTCAAACCCGCTGGTACTCCGCGTTTTCATGCTCATAACACTGTTCATTTCATTCGAACCACATCCGGCCCACCAATCACCTGTTCTCCACGCAGGTTAGCCCCGGACAAGCTCAAAATAGCTAGGCAGGAGTTCGAGCTGATGCTGAGCAATGGTACTGCGCGTCCATCTGAAAGCCCTTGGTCTTCGCCGCTGCACTTGGTACCTAAAAGAGATAATGGCTGGCGTCCGTGCGGAGATTTTCGACTTCTCAACTCCCGGACGATCCCAGACCGGTATCCCATCAAACATATACAGGATTTTTCTCACTGTATTGCCGGTTCTACTATCTTTTCGACCATAGATCTTTTAAAGGCCTACAACCAGATCCCTGTTCATGAGGCTGATATACAGAAAACGGCAATAACAACTCCGTTTGGTTTGTTTGAGTTCCCATATATGACCTTTGGTCTAAGGAACGCAGGCCAAACGTTCCAGAGGTTTGTAGATCAGGTCACTCGAGGTTTAGACTTCTGCTATTGTTATTTAGATGACTTTTTGGTGTTTTCCAAGACTCCAGCTGAACACGAAGTCCATTTGCACCAGCTGTTCACAAGATTGAATAAGTACGGGGTTGTCTTGAATACTTCCAAATGCCTTTTCGGTGTTACTGAAGTTAATTTTCTAGGCTACCGAGTCTCTGCTTCGGGAACCAAACCTTTGGAGTCGAAGGTCGAGGCTATCAGGAATTTCCCTCAGCCTAGAACTGTCAGAGAGCTTAGACGTTTTTTAGGCATGCTGAATTTTTATAGGAGGTTTATACCCAATGCCGCTAAAATTCAAGCGCCCCTTAACGCTCTGCTCGCCGGCTCTGTCAAAGCTTCTCATCCAGTTGACTTAACTGGTGATGCTCTCGCGGCCTTCCAACTCAGCAAAGACAGTCTCTGCAACGCAGCTTTATTAGCACATCCCGATTGCCAAGTCAAGCTCGCCCTTGTCGCGGATGCATCAGATTTAGCATTGGGCGCTGTACTACAGCAATTCAAAGAAGGGGACTGGCAACCTTTGGCATTCTTTTCTAGAAAATTGAGCCCTTCTCAACAGAAGTACTCGCCTTACGATCGGGAGTTACTCGCGATTTATGAAGGTATCAAGTACTTTAGGCATATGTTGGAGGCTCGTCATTTTACAGTCTACACCGACCACAAGCCATTGTGTCACGCTTTCCGCGAGGGTAAGAACAACTGTTCACCACGACAATATAGGCATCTGGATCTAATTGCACAATTTACGACCGATATTCAACACATATCGGGTAAAAGCAATGTGGTTGCCGATACTTTGTCCCGTGTCGAGGAG
The DNA here is from genome assembly GCA_947347705.1 of Nymphula nitidulata. Classification (NCBI taxonomy): domain Eukaryota; kingdom Metazoa; phylum Arthropoda; class Insecta; order Lepidoptera; family Crambidae; genus Nymphula; species Nymphula nitidulata. The sequence continues at coordinate 10,962,595 of OX374631.1, forward strand.
TTGCAGTGTCCGGTTGATTTCAAACTGTTGGCTGAGTCTCAGGACTCAGATCCAGAGCTTTTGCGACTTCTCAACAGCGAAACGTCCTTGCAACTCGCGAAAGTTCCATTGCCGGGTAGCCCCACCGAACTTTATTGTGACATCGGTACTGGCTCACCGAGGCCTTTTGTAACTTCTGCTTTGCGTAAGCAGGTTTTTGATTGTTTGCACGGTCTAAGTCACCCTGGCGCTAATGCCACTTCAAAGGTAGTGTCTACACGTTTTGTGTGGCCGGGAATCAGAAAAGACTGCCGCCTTTGGTCTAAAACTTGTTTAGCTTGTCAACGTGCGAAAGTCAGCCGTCATGTTGCAGCTCCTTTGGGTACTTTCCAGTTACCGCAAGCTCGTTTTATGTACGTACACATTGACATTGTCGGCCCATTACCGTTGTCACAAGGTTTTCGCTACTGCTTGACGGCAATAGACCGATTCAGTAGGTGGCCCGAAGTCATTCCCATTGCTGACATTACGGCAGAAACAGTAGGCCGAGCATTATTAACAGGTTGGATCGCAAGGTTTGGTTGCCCCGTTGACATTATAACCGACCGTGGACGGCAATTTGAATCCGCGTTATTCCAATTTCTATCCAGAATAATCGGGTTCAAACACCGTCGCACTACTGCTTACCACCCGGCATGTAACGGCTTGGTGGAAAGGTTCCATCGACAGTTAAAGGCTGCAATCAAATGCCACGCTGATGTAAACTGGACGGAATCTTTGCCGTTGGTTCTGTTGGGGATTAGAAGCGCATTTAAAGAAGATTTGCAATCTTCGTCCGCTGAACTTGTTTATGGGGAACCCTTAAGATTACCCGGGGAGTTCTTCGAGGGTAGTGATCAGGGTACAACAGATGTGTCTGATTTCTCTGCCCGTTTACGGATATTCGCTGAAAAGTTACAGCCTGTTCCTACCTCTCATCATAGCACTGGTAAGGTCTTTGTTTTCAAGGATCTTAAGTCCTCCAGTCACGTATTTCTCCGGGAGGACGCGTTGCGAGGATCTCTGGCTCCAGCTTACTCTGGTCCTCATCTAGTGGTCAGCAGAGGAGAGAAAGTTTATAAGTTGCTGGTCAAAGGCAAACCAGTTACTGTATCTGTCGATCGCCTCAAGCCAGCTTACATACTTTCCAACGATAGTGGCTTGACTCCGCAGGTCCAGTCAGGTTCATCGACGGGTGACGGTGACAAAGCATCTAAGTCCACACGGTCTGGTCGACATGTGCGTTTCCCAGATTACTATCGCCCGTAGTGACGGTCTCTGGAGGGGAGTGATGTGGGGACCCTGTTCACACATATTTCACCGCATTTCATTTCACTTCATTTTTCCATGTTTCATTAAATCTTTATGTAAATATATTTTCTTATTATATTGTAATCCCGCCTTCATGGTGTAGGCCTCTATGGCACCCCGGAGTTAGCGAGCACGGCCGACGATAGACTTCTTGGCATAGCTGTCTGGTTGCCATGGTTACGGATGGACTGTTATTTTGGTTAGAACAATTTTATTACCTTCGTCGCGTGTAACATATTATTATTTAGTTTTCTTTTATTTTCCGTGCCTTGTAAATATTACCTATATCTTCTGACTGTCCTGATTAATGTAGTAAGGCGATCTGTTGTAAATATTTCCCAATAAACCTTTTACATTCATTGGTGTAACTGTACTTCATGCATCATCGCCCCTACCTATACATTTATTGACAAAAATATAAAGAGAATATAGAAACAAGGTTTTTGGTACATAGGTTAGGTATATGTTATAACTAGCGGGCACACAGGGCACCTACCCCTGTTAAGATAGCTACATAATATACAGGGTAGTGCTGTCTTTACAATGAATTAAAACATGTGCTATATTCATCATCAGCCTAAATACGTCCCACTGCTGGGCACAGGCCTTCCTACATGGATGCGAGAAACACATGAGGAGATTGGGCCCTAACACCACTATGCTGGTCCAATGCGGGTTGGTGGGTTAAAGCGGTTGCATTAATAACCGGGACCAACGGGTTAACGTGCCTTCCGAAGCACGGGTGTTCGATATTATTAATTTAGTTGACCCATCCCGGGACCGACCATGGCGAAAGTTGCTTTGATTTCGTAATCGAAATTACAGCGCTCAAACCACTAGGCCACCGAGCTCCTCCACCGAGTTGTATTAGTTCACAGAAATGGTTTGTCACTTTCAAAAACATTTCATTAATTTGATAATTTTATGACATTGGTATGAAATAATAAAACATTGGCTGCATTATTTCATAGAAATGTCATGAAATTATCAAATGAATAAGTTGTTTTTGAAAACGCAAACCATTTCTATGAACTAATATAGACCATGTTTAAATTTATTGTCGCATTGACGGCACCACCCTGTATAAATCTATGTACAGCATTTACGCAATTATTGTATACACACCTCTACATTTTGGATTGACACAACACTGAGCAGCATTAAGATAGTTGACTAAAGTTGTAGGTATGTATCCCAGATGGACTGGTATCCCATGCAATTTAATGGTGCGTCCAGCCAGCTCTAGAAGTGATGGTGGCTCCAAGGTCATATCTCGCACGAACCGCGACACGAGCGGATTATCTCGCAGGCTGAGCTGTGGAAATTAGATGGGACTTCATCATCAAAATATTTGAACTTCTAAACTTTGTAAGCTTATTAAAGACTGGTCATGACCTTAATAAACATTAGGCCTTATATAGAATTTTTATGGTTCATCTAAAAAGCATCCTTATTACCAAACGAAATAAAAAAATAAGTGTAACAACTTACGCGTATGCACCTACTTAGGTTTTTATTTACTGTCTAGTCTTAAAAATGACTGATGCTACAAATGACCAATCCGATGACTTTTGGTAGTGGTCCCGCCATTCTGACGTCAGAACGGCGGACCACTTGTAAAAAGGAACAACTTAAAAATGTTTTGGTACTAACGCAACAACTTTGTAGTATTGAGCTTGTGAAGGTAATCAATTTTCAAACTCCTAACTTAGTTTCGAAAACAAAGCAACTTTCGCCATGGTCGACCCTGGCATGGGTCTACCAAAATTTATAATCTCGAGCTCCTCTGTGCTTCGGAAAGCACGTTAAGCCGTTGGTCCCGGTTGTTGCTACAACCCACCAACCCGCACTGGGCCAGCGAGGTAGTGTTATGGCCCAAACTCCTCATGTGTTTTTTCCATGTAGGAAGGCCTGTGCCCAGCAGTGGGACGTATATAGGCTGGTGATGATGATGATGATGAACTTAGTTTCAGCATTCTGATCTCACGACTTATATCGATACCAAGTCGATACACACCAAGTCATTGGAGGTTTTAGGCTGCCCAACTTACGCCAAAAAGTTGTGACAGATTTTTGTAGGTCCAAAAAGTCGGTACTTACATCCCGGTCGAGCAGACTATCTAAGTATTGAGCTAGTGAAGGTAATCAATTTTCAAACTCCCTAACTTGGTTATCCGACTACAACATATGAAACGTTTAGCGGTGCACACAACAGCAGAAGTTTATATATTTTCATCATATGTTAGCAGGGGATATATTATATTCCCCTGCTAATCTCTCTTGATATAAAGGGTATACTGAACTAGTGTTCCTTCACCATTGATTACTGATATCTCTGATATTGGTGAAGAATGGTACATACAATTTTTTTTACAGTTACTCGTAACAGCAGCTTACAATGTGACAAAATATGCTATTCCCATGTAAAGCAGTGTTTTTTTGGCTATTGTAACCAGTAAATAAGTACATGTATTGATTATTATGCAATTAAATAATAACATTAAGTATGTAATAAATTATATACAATTACTGAATATCATAATAAAAATACCTGTTATTATTTATCAAATGATGTTGTTAGTATAGTGTACTATCTAGATTTGCAGCACTTTGATTATTAGTTGTGTCAGCGTAAGTAAAAAACTTAATAACTGGGACTAATTATAAAATGAAAAAACCATGTTTACTATTTATTTAATATTTACTTTTATAATGTTATTTTCATTCATAACTAACAACGATATGGGTGTTACGATGTATTCAAATTCAGTAAAACAAATATTAAAACAAATACAAATTTCACTCACTATTAAATTTAATATTACAGTAATAGTAATAAGAAAACTTTTATTTTAAATAATTTGTATGTCATAATAACCCCATTTCGAACTATGTATTATTTTATATGGGAAATTCTCATGTAAATGTGCACGTAAATCGTGAAAGTGAGAATTCAGTGGGATAGAGACGTTCATTAACATCGCTTCAAACATTCAGGTCACTAGTATGTCTTACAATTTTTATACAGAGGGTCTTAAGAAGCAACGTCGATTACAAAATTCATATTAGATAGACTTAATAAAAATATGCATATCTAAACTACCGTGTCCCTCAGCGAGCGGCTGCTCACAGGGCGCCGCCGCGTCTCGCTCAACTCATACCGTACTGATCATTATATCATAATTATATTTACACGAATTATAAAAGGTGTGTCGGCAAATCAATAGCCTTAACGACCACATCTAAGCTCCACTATGTGATTTGAAAACTGTGTACATTCTTAAGATACAATAATTTATACGTAATTATAATAATAGTACATAGGTACATAAAGTAATACATAAGTAATTATGTGATAAAATTTGTAGGTCCCAGCATAAAGTTCGAGCGAGAACTTACCTCGCTAAGCATGCCAGTATCAAAAGAAACATTAAAATAAGAAATATGATCCTTCAGTGCTACAACGTTATGATTATCAAAGGCAGGGTAATGCTGCTAGTCAACGTTATAAGCTACTGTCCAATGAAGCCAAACATGTGCCACCATGACTCGCTCCAAATGAAAAAATAGCCTCTGGGGCGTCTTTGCTACAAGTCACTGTGTGATGACGCTCATAACTCCACTTCTGCGGTGTTATTATATTATATCATAGACTTGAACGCATAAAGTTATGACGTAATAACACGAGACGAGCTTTCCCTTTATTCATGCGGTCTCTGAATGGAATCAAAAGCGCAACAAGACCCCCATTTGTAGGACAACTTCAGCTGCCTTCGTTTTCTTAAACGAACTCGGTACTTAAAGTGGTGCAAGAGGTAATGGACATTACACCGAGAAAATTATGCAAATAGGCTACATCTACACCATGAATATTTTTTGTTAGTCTACAATATTTAAGGTTTGCCTAATTTGTAACTGTATGCCAAATACAAGTGCAAAATGAAATTACTCGAATACTTAAAACTATGACAATGAAATTTATAGCATTACTTTAACATTCTCCTCATAGATGACTACTAATAATAACCATAATGTTTTCAATGACAAATTTTATATTATAGAAATATAATTTATTGAATATAGAATACAATATTATCCAAAAACTATGTCATTACATTAGGACACCGACAGTGCTATTAAATACATTACATTTATCCAGCACTGGATAAAATAAGGTACACTGCAATAAAACCTTTATAACATAGAAGTTGCCAAAAAAAATACAATATCTAATATGTAGTAAATCTAAAAATTTATATCTTGAATTGTTTATACATATTATTCTGAGATATCGTTAATATTATAAATTATCTGAGAGATCAGGTTTATGCTAGTTGTAAAAATTTACAAGTATGCTTTCTATGAATGCAAAATATGTTCTCCATTGCTAAGTTTCATTGTTGAGATAATTCTAGGCATACGCTTCGTAAAGTTTCATGAGTTAGTGATACGTACCAACAATAAATACGCTAATGCACTACTGAATATGTCTTTCCTACTGATTACATGGCCCAAGCAAGTATACGCTCCATATTAAAGTAGGTATCATGTGGCTATCTCTCAATAGGTGATTCTAGTGAAACAAACACGTGAGTCCCTCCCTCGGCTGCGGATGCGGGCCCGACGTCGTACTCGGATAATAAAACAAAACAATTTATGCAGACGATAATATAATCTGTCGTTTATCGAACGAGCGTCACTTTAACTCAATTTAAGGTATGTACATAAAGAGACAATTTGAGCTTACAAAAGTACAAAGTAATCACATCGCGACGGTTTAGAATCTACGGCGGATTTACCCTTCTTACCGACTACGACAGCTCAAGCTTTCATTACTCTACGTTATCACACGATTACTCGCCGAAAACACCTATTATGCATTTAATTTTACCCGATGGCCAACACGAAAAAGGACTATCACTAAATAGCATACGAGCGAGCGTCGATCGCCGGTAGACCCGCCTACGAGGCGCCCGCCACGCCCGACGCGCCGCCTTCACCTGCAACAAACAAATCCTCCATCAGTTAGCCGCCGACAACACAACGAGTCTTAAATATTATGCCAAAAAGTTCTTTGTGAAGGCCTCCATCGTGAGTGGGACAGATCGAGGGAAAATAAAGCTCATTTCTTCCCATAACATACAGTGAAATATCACACTTATTTTTCTCCACAAAATCTGTGAACGTGTTCTGGCCAATGGCACCTTTTTTATTTACAAAGCGCTGCAAATGACTTCTTGATTTCAAGTGGTGACTTACTTGATGTTAAGCGGTAAGAAATCAAATAAGAAAAAACACACTTCTAGCTGCCTCTGTTGCCGGCCCTAAAGGCCTTTTCACGCCTCTTTTGAAGGAACCAATATGCTGGCAAAAAAATCCAAGTTTTGATACGGGCAACACGACGCTGCAATCTGTCCTGGGCATCGAGGAGGTACTTGGCGGAGCCATCCCACAAGTGCGAGCAATATTCCACGCAAGACCGGACCTGAGTTTTGTAAAGCAGGCATAATTGGTCAGGCGTGAAAAACCCACGCACCTTGTTCAGCACACCGAGCTTCCGTGAGGCTGTTTTGATCACGGTTTCGATATAGTTCCGGGAATTCAGATCGCAACATATCTAAATGTGCCCTGTGCCGAAAGAGTAGTGCCCTGAAGAGGGGGAAGGGGAAGGCGACATTTTGGCTGTGAACGCGCCACACCTGTGTATTCTTAGCATGAACTTAACAAGAATGTTAGAGTTCCATTCAGATATAAGGTTCAACACCCTGATGAGCATTACGGTAAGATCTGGTAAGATATATGGAAGAGTGTGGAGGACAGAACAGACCCTTGTGGTACACCAGAATTCACTGACATGAACCGCGAAGCGCATCCATCTGCGAGGACACGGATTCTTCGCTCATGCAGGAAGCCGGCGATCCAGTTGCAGAGCTGAGCGGGCAGACCGTATGCCGGGAGCTTGGAGAGAACGCTGAGGCAATATCAAGGCTAACAGCCACTGACTCACCACGTTTGTCAATAGCTTCACCCCCGGATTAAATACGCTAGAAGATCACCCGTTCACCGTTTCGACCGAAACCAGTATCATTAATTAATAAGTGATCTTCTAGGTATCAGATCAGCTGGTTATTTAAGATCCGTTCCACGACCTTGCAAAGAACTGAGGTGACAGCTACTGGGCGTTAATTAGCTGGGACTGACTGGTCACCTTTTTTGGGGACCAGTCAGACTTTGACCTCTCTCCAAGACCTAGTTAGACCACATTTTCTTTGAATGTCCTAAATACTGCACGAATTTATGCTCTTCATAAAGCAAAAATCCCTCTATAGTTTAATTTAATTTGCTTTTTGAACTTTACTTCCCCTAATTTATTTTATTCCCTTATAAAATACAACAAAATGAAATTGTAACTCAAGGTTTGTATGTGCACATTGTATGTTTCTCATTGTCTTACATGACACCTGTATGGTTACCAATATCAACTCTAGTTGACACATCAGTAAATTACTAATTCCAACTTGAGTAAGTACTCGAGTTGGAATTAGTAGAACTGATGTGACATTACTCTGACTGAGCATATAAAAATGTGGAAGTCCACATTTTCAGTCAGAAGAATGTGCTAACTAAATTGTTAACCTATCTCAAGATAACATTTATTTGTTTTAAAAACTACAGAGTCAGCATTAGTTTTAATACCAGGTCTAACATTAATCCGCGTTTTGTAATAAGGAGTGTGTCTGGAATGTGCAATGACATGAAATAAAAAATTTCTTTATTCATAGTCCCCCAAGAAGCAGTTTCGAATCGTCGAAAATCCCATATACATATCTACTACAAAAAAAATAAGTGTTAACTAACAATGTCATAATGTCTGTCTGACCAGACGGTCTGAATGTAAATTTAGGTTCTAAAATCTGAACTACCAAGAAGATCCCGGCAACAAACTCGTGTATTCACCTTTTTAACCAACTTCAAAAACGAGGAAGTTCTCATTTCGGCCGGTATGTTTTTTTTTCTATGTATGTACACCGATTAGGCCGAGATTACTGATCCGATTTACGTGATTCTTTTTTTGTTCCATGCGGAATAGCTTAGTTGGGTACTTTGATTTTAAATTAAAAAAAAACTGAAATTATTAAGTCGTCTACGTATGCGAAATTGCGAATTTTTGCTTTTCCAATGACTTTTTAGTGAAACGATACGATAGTAGGAAACAATATAAGTTGACGGTCACCCATCTAGCTTCGACCGTAGAAAGTTATCACTTTTGGAGTCGGTGCTTCACTTTCTATTGTTTTTGGAAACCACTTAGCACCAACTCCAAAAATATGTTTCTAGGGGATGGATACCTACTTAAATTTAATTATTCAATCCTTTTCAGTTTTTTGAAGTCGGTTTTAATTTTTGTTTAAAATTTTTTCAAATATAAAGTGTAAATTTTTGTGGTTAGCTAATAATAATATACACACTGATATACAGGATGGCACATTTAGATCGGTCAGTATGGGAAAGTCTGAAACTATAAGACATACGAAAATCTCTTTTTAAAAACAATGTCATAGATTTTAGTAACAAGAAAAAGTGCATTCATACATTTATAAAAAAACGTGTACTCAGTTCGCGAATCGAACCCGGACGTTTATGCTATTCGGCCAGTCAAACCAAGACGTTCCATTTTCAAATAAGGTTTAGCACGTCGCTGTTCAAACCAAAACGTTCCATTTTCAAATGAGGTTTATCACGTCTTTGTATCTAAATACTTATTATAAGTGGGCTTTTCAATTCATTATTAGTGTAAGTATGATTAGTAGAAGTAAGCAATTACAATCATGGATAGATAATTTTATCGAAGATAACAATATGTAAAGCAGAATATGTAACAAGTTGCGACGCCAGCATAGAGCTACAAACAACCATAGAGACAATTTTACGCACTTAAACGAGTTGAATGTTGTACTGAAAACTTGGTGGTAATTTCAAACACATAGGGCCGATTTTTCAATCCCCTGATAAAACTACAGATAGCTACCTAAGGAATAAAGTTATTACACTGTTTATTCGTCCGATAAGTGACTGTCAATTTTTCAATCAACATTTATCCTAAGAATAACTATCTGACCGTTTAGGTCTTTCATAATAACGCCAGCTTTAGGTAGTTGAGACAAATGTATAGAGGACACTAATTAACATGTGTCCTTAAAGAAATTGAGGACACATGAACACATGAGGACAGAAATTGTCTGTCCCGCTCTAACGAGCGGGACAGACAATTTCTTTGTTTGCTGTTAACTTCACATCTATTGTCAAAAACAAGCAAGCATCTGGCATCTTATTTCATTCGACATTCATACATACATCAAGTTCTGTGGTATTTTATTTGAAACTTAACATGTAAGTGCAATCTATAGCTGATATCAATCAAGAAACCTTAGCTCATTTATGCTTCCTCATGGAAATGAAAAAATTGTCAGAATTCAATTTTTTCCTCAAAGATGTAATTGCAACAGTACCTAATTTTTTTTATAATACGACATGAAGTGGAATTATTAATACCGCCAAACTATATAGGAGTAGTGATATAGAAACTCATAGGGCAAAGAATCAGTGATTGGCAGCTGTAGGAGGAATGCAGTGGTTTCAGAAACAAAATTAAATATGTGTTTTTTGTGATTTCATTACTTACATAATTTATCTTTTACAAAAGTTTGCAAATATTGCACCGGTTCTTTAGTAAGTCTGAATCTACGACGGAATTGTACTGTATACCATTTTACATGTGTTTTCTAACATGTTTTATGAAAGCACAAGCATAATTTATCTATAGAATAAGCGGTTATCTGGCCGTCGAAGGGGCAGATAGATTTATTCTTAAGTTAAGTGAATTATTCGTCGAATAAAGTCTATCTGACGCTTGAAAAACCCACTTTTTTGCTATCTATCGAATAAACCCTATCTGACTGTTTATCTGAGCATTGAAAAATCGGCCCTTAGTAAAATAAATTAAAGGACATGGAAACAATGCATTTTATTCATTTTAGACATCATGTTTCATAGTAACGTTTAATGGTTAAGACCTACACAATCGATATTTAAATAGAAATAGTGTTAGTTTTATTTTTCAAAATGTCCGGGTTCGATTCCCGAGCAGAGTACACGTTTTTTATAAATGTATGAATGCAGTTTTTCTTGTTACTAAAATCGATATGTCTATATCGATATGATATCGGTATGTCTTATAGTTTCAGACTTTCCCATACTGACCGATCTAAATGTGCCACCCTGTATATCAGTGCAGTGTTCGCACAGAAAACAATATGGCTTGACAGGTTAACAAAATAAAGTTGTAGGCGGGTGAGTGTAGCCGCGGGCGCATTGTCGAGGGTCAGTTACCTCCGACCGAGCTTCTGTAAGCCTTTACCTTTATGTGCGCGTCAGGCTGCGTGGACGGAGCAGGCGAGGCGGAGCGCAACTTCAGAAACTCGTTCAGCAGAGGCTGGATTCTGAGCTCGTAGTCATCCTGTTGCAGGGGTGTGAATGTAGACGCGGCGCATTGTCACGGGTCAGTACACCCCGACCGAGCTGCTGCAAGTGTTTACCTGTGGGCGTGTGCGCGTGATGCTGCGTAGAGGGCGCGGGAGAGGCGGCGCGCCACTTCAGAAACTCGTTCAGCAAAGGTTGGATTCTTAGCTCGTAGTCATTCCAGTTGCAGGGGTGTGTATGTAGACGCGGCGCATTGTCGAGGGTCAGTACACCCCGACCGAGCTGCTGAAAGTGTTTACCTGTGGGCGTGTGCGCGTCAGGCTGTGTGGAGGGCGCGGGCGCGTCGGCGGGCTGCGCGGCGGCGCGCGGCTTCAGGAACTCGTTCAGCGAAGGCTGGATGCTGAGCTCGTAGTCGGTGAAGTTGAACAGCGGCGGCAGCGGGCGCCCGTTGGGGAGGCGCGCGGCGGGCTCGCGCAGCTCGTCGAAGAAGCTGTGCGCGCATGCTTGGAGCGGCGACAAACGCGCCCCCGGAGTGTACTCTAGCAGCCGCGACACCAGCGAGATCGCGTCCGGCGGCGTGCATGCGCGGAATACCTGCGTCAGTAGTGCGCTAGTTATTTTAACTGTTATAATACCAAAGTACAATACATTATAGTTTATTTGCAACTCGTTGTCTCTTAGCAGTCCCCTTTCATTTTAAGATTCTAATATCGGAAAATCTGTACCACTCACTTTTTAGCGCAGTGCGTCAAAGCGAGAGGGAATATGACTTTCGAATCTAATCCGTGATTCGACAGTTGTGATAAGGGGTACACTATGCGTAATGTGATGAACTCGAGAAAGGTTTTGTCTACACCAACACGTCATTTTCTTCTAAAGTATGTGACAGTCTTAATCCGATAAAAAATATGTTTCGTATTTAACACCTTTCTCGAGCTCGTTGTGCTACAGCACTGCTGTCGGTACTTTCACCAAAGCACGGCAATCACCTTTGCACAAGCAAGCCTTTCCTAATCACGCAACAGCTCATCACTAAAAAGCTAAAGCTACCGTTTTCTAGAATAGTTATACTGTGGTAAGGTCAAGACACCTATTGGCGGCGAATATTTATTCGGCGCCCAGAAAGCAGGGCTGCAAAAGTGTGGCAAGCCCTAAAGTAGTAGTGGTTCTATCTTTTTTGCCGTCGACAGCCGAACGCGTATCGGGTGCCGCCGCCGGAGCGCTTTCGCTACGTCGGTCGATGCATAAGGCTTCCCATACTATAATGGCGTTTTGTATGAACAAACAAACTATCGATCGCCGTCGATCAGTGTGTCTCGCTTGACCCTTACGGACCGCAATATGATGTAAAAACGATAATCTACTTAATTGTAATTACGGCTCTTTAGCATTACAGTTCAATCAGAACTTCTCTAGATGACATAGTATTTAAACTATATAGTTTTTTTTTATAAAACTAGATGACCTGACGGCTCACCTGGTGGCAAGTGGCTACCTTCGCCTACCGACATAGACTTTTTGTGGTGTCATTCGCATCTAAAATACCTTCCGTCCATATCCTTCAAGAGTAGAATTGAAAGTTAATAACACCTCATCCCTTCAGCCACCAACACCCAATTAGAGTTTAATAATATTTGCTCTGTACACTATTTTTTAATGAAAATTTCTACTTTATTATCTTTTAATTTAATATCTTCAGTCAATTGAGTAGAGTCGTAAAGTTGGGTAAGTAATGCCAATAATAGTACCATAACATTATCAGATTTTTTGCTAGAAAATTAGTTCACTTACAATAAATACTAAACTTAGTCTAACACATGACTGGATTCCCGTTCGATCGATAGATAAGTTTTTGTTAAGATTCCTTTGCGGTAAATGTTAAATCTGTGTAAAAATTGATAGTTAGACTTTAATAAAAACATGATTGATTGGTTTTAAATAAGCAAATCCGTCCACACTAGAATCGATTTTAGTATCCGAAACATGACAATGACATCATGAACGTGGTAAAGAGGAAGAGATTTACACTGTTAATTAGTTAGATAATATTGAAAACCGGGTGACAGTATTAAGTACACTGGTGTAAAACAGTGATGGTGGCCACTAAATTGCAATATTATATGTAAACTTAATTAGGCAATTATTTTTATAAAATTTGTAAAGCACAGAAAACGTGGAGAAAGTCTTGTTGAAAACGAATGCACACTGAACACCAACAAACGGTCAATTTGCAAAGACAGAGCATCATCTGATTAGTTATAAGTATTACAGTAACTTCTAGTAATCAAATACATGCCAAAGGCTTTTCCTAAATACCTCCATGTAGTTCATGTAAACTAAATCTAAGATCGGACAATCTGCATGTTTCATGTGACGGTTTCAAAAAGTTTGGAAAATAAATTAATGCGTATGAATGAATTCATGAATCAGTATTAGTATGATTGAACATAAAATTATGAGTAATTATATTGTTGGGTAATGGCATGAGGTTCCTTTTAGAGAATATCTTAATTTTTCTTACCGCTAAAGTATAAATTACCCATGAAATGAAATACATTATTATTGCTAACTGAAAGTTGCGTTGAGGTAACGATTTCTGGCTAAGCTGACGTACCTAATACGAATTTTATTTAAAATTATTAAATTTTGGTATAAGATAAATACAATTTCCAATCCCGCGTCCATAAATTAATGAAATCGTCACTTGTCCTTATGCTTATTTTGGAGGCATCTAGTAAGTCATTGAATATCTTACTCTGATGCGCTGGTGGTCAGTGGCACACTTGGGCATGGTCATTCGCTCCAACAAGTACTGCAACGACGCGTGATTTTATTAACATTATTGGCTGCAATGTGCAGTTAACTTCATGATTTTAGGACATTAGTAAAATGGCTTGTTTTAACCATTAAGCTGCAATGTACTAGAGAAGACATCTCAAGTAAAATCCGATCACATCATCATAGTTGACATATTTGACTTTATCACAGCAGCCAACATTAAACATATTTTTATGTTACAAAAATAGGCAATGTGCCCCATTTACTATTTGAGGCCACGTGAGTCACTCGTCATATAAATTAATATTTTGACTAGTGCTTATCAATACATGATAACTGCATGCAGTGTTTGCCTGCAAGCAGTATAATTAGCTGCAGTATAATTAATATAGCAGGAGCACGCGTGCCGGTCTTCAGAGTCATCCATTTACTGTCTCCACCTCAACATCACGCACAAAGATATTTAGTTCTTCGTTTCTTTGTCGTATTTCCAGAACTTGGAATTCTTTGCCAGCGCATGTGTTTCCTCCTTCCTATAACATGGGGTCCTTCAAGAGAGGCGTGAAAAAGCACCTTTTAAGCCGGCAAGGTGGAGGCAGCTAGTGCATTGTCCATTTCTGCACTAGCTGTCTTCGCATTTGGACTCTCCTTACCGCTTCCCATCAGGTGGTGTTGGGTCAATTGCCGTGCTTTGTATAAAAAAATAAAAAAAATATATATACGTATTATTTATACAATTAAAAAGCAGTGGTTTCAATATTTGCTAAAATATATATCGCCTCTCCAGTACGAAAATAAAACTAATAACAAGAGTTTATGACGGTGTGCGTGCTACAAAAAATCAAAATGTAATGGCACTACAACTTTATCATCGGTATGGTTTTACCTTGTAATTTTATTTCTATAGATTACTGTTTTGATGAACTATGTACCAAATAAAATAGCTACAGAACGGTAGTAGAATGTTTTGACGTTGAATAACTGCCTAATCATGTTCTAAAATTCTTAATGATCCGCCTGGTTTTAATTTAAAGTAAAAAAATATTGAATTATTTATTGAACATGGATATTCAAAACAACACAAATGTAATTTTGAGACGTAAGTATATGGAATGACAGTGTAAGGTAAAACTTGTCTTGATTCTGTTATGTAATTTGTAAATAATAAATAAATAAAATTAATAATGAATAAATAAATAAGTACATAATGATTATATAAAATTGCAAAATTGCAGCTACTTCACTTTTTACTTTTAATGATATTAAATAGTTTAAGAGGTATATTTAAGTTTATAAATGCTTTATTTTCTACTCAAATAATGTATAACGTTAACTGATTTTACTTCTTGTAATCTAATATTTGTCTCGCTGGGAGAGGTGAAAAGTTGTGTTTCATTGAGTGTCACACGAGAGAAAGTTTTTATTGAGTTGTGTCTTTAAATCACTCACAGTGCTCAGTAGTCTATGCTAGAATCACTCGCTACGTTCGTGGTTTAATCTAGACTACTTTGCTTGTTCGTGATTTAAAGTCAGAACTTGCTGGAAAAAATAACTTTTCTCACTTGTTGAACAACAACTATTTATACAATGCCATGGTCATGCAAGTTCGCTCCGCCTGTAATACAATAAATTTACTATTTATCGAGCTTTAAAAAAACACTTTTTGAATACAAAATTTATTATTTATTATTATCACTTCACACATGAAAAAATATATTAGAAATGACTGATTTATTTATTTTTATTTGTTTAAACCTTATTGCACTATAAAAAAATCATGTAAAGGCGGACTTAACGACTAATGGCATTCTCTACCAGACAACCAGGGGCTAACTGATATATCCAATATATTAATTTGAATAATACCCAAAAAAGAGAATTAAAATTATACTATACCTTTGCCCAGGGATGACTTTTGATTTGAGGGAATTTGAATTCTGTGTAATTCGGATTCATTTCTCGAATTTGTTCTCGTGTAGGAGTGCCTAGAACCTGGAAGAAAGAAATAATTATATTTATTTATACAATTAGATGACAAACAAGCTGACGGCCTACCTGGTGGAAAGTGGTAACCACCGCCCATAGACACCTGCAATAACAAGGAAAAAATCACTTGGTATTGCAGGTGCGTTTGTCATCCTGAGGCCTAAGATGAAATGCCTTCCATGGCCAGTAACTTCACTAAATTAATACAATATAAAGCCAGATGCTGAGGCAGTCCCTAGCATCGGACACCGTGAGCAAAATAAAACACAAACGAACTTATAAATATTAACTTATAAACTAGACAAAGACAACTGACGTCTTCAATCTCTCCAGTCTACTTGTGGTCAGTGACCACGAGCGCTGTAAAATAATCGAAACGTCGGGCAAAAAAAAAATGTAACATCTAATTAAACCCGAGCTGAATCCGGTAAAGTGGCTATATTCCAAACAGGGACAGTGAGATCATACTAAATGCATATACAATACCATCATCTGCAGCAATGGGCGTTATTATTAAAAAATCAATAAAAATAATGACTTTGAAAGAGATATCTAATATTATGCAGATGTTATATTTAATTAGTAGATTGTTTGAATACCTTATTATGCATAGTAATGATTTTATTCAACAATCTCTTTTTGTTAAAACTTATTACTTATTCCACATACAGTAATATAAAGTAATAAAATTTGATATGACTTCACATTTAGCTCATGTTCCCATGTCTTTTTGAAAGAAAGAAAATCCTTTATTTGACTTAATTTATGCAATAATTAATTCGTTTAGTGGTATTTTTTAACATCGACTGGATAGCAGCCAAATGTATTGTGTAATAATCCTGCAACGAGTAAGGTCGCCAGTGCTCTTTGAAAAAGCGTTGTATTGGGAGCAGAGCGACATGTCACTTTTACTTTCAACATAACATTTAATATTATTTTTATAGGTCGGGCAACACCTTGAACCTTGTCTAAACAAGAGTGTCTGTAGGTTGTTTGATGCGTCATTAACTAAGTACAAGGAGAGTGTTATAGTCGCGTATACCAACATTGTGATGTTAGAATATAGATAACAAAATTGTAATATGTAAGTGGCGCCATCTATTTAATTCGATGTGTAACATCTTTAAGAAAAATAAAGTCTGTCTATTACGAATAGCAACGTGTTTTAATAGGTTATGGGCCCAGCACGCTTCCACTGCGCAGTGGAAGCGTGCTGGGCCCATAACCTATTAAAACACGTTGCTATTCGTAATAGACAGACTTTATTTTTTAGGTATACTGCTGTATTAGTTGCTTCAGCCCAGAACTTCTTTTTAGTTTCAAGACCTTTCCAATTTGTTTATTTACAAAACCTTCTGGAATTGACATGTAAATATTTTCTTTTAAATGTCCATTTAAAAGAAAATATTTACATGTCAATTCCAGAAGGTTTTGTAAATAAACAAATTGGAAAGGTCTTGAAACTAAAAAGAAGTTCTGGGCTGAAGCAACTAATACAGCAGTATACCTAAAAAATAGATCTGTAACTTCAAGTTTAGAAAATAAAACACCCTATGAAGTGTGGTATAAAAAGAAACCAGACTTAAGTCATATACGCCTGTTTGGCAGCCCCGTAATGGTCCACATACCGAAGGAAAGAAGATTAAAATGGGACAAGAAGGCTAAAATGCATATTCTTGTAGGATTTTCAGAAACAGTGAAGGGATATCGTGTATATGATCCTATAAAAAATATTATAACTATGAAGAGAGACATAATAGTGATGGAAGAAAAAACAGTATCATCAGAAATCAATATAGAAAACACAGCAGAGTGGATACAGGATGATGTTGAAATTGAAGGGCATGAGTCTCTGACAGCAAATGAAGATAGCAGAGATTCAGTGGGGGAGTCTTCAATGAATGAATCTCTCCATGATTCAAATACATCTGTATATACTGATCCAACTAGTGAAGATGATGATGATACAACTATCACAAACATAGAGACAGATATCTCAAACAGTGAGTTGCAACCAATTCAACAATTTCCAGAACAAGAAAAGAGAACACGAAGACCTCCCGAACGTTTTGGGTTTGGTAATGTCTGTATTTCCAAGTCTAGCCCAGAAGTCGAACAAATAGATTTCTCAGAAGCACTAAATGGACCAGAAGCTGATCAGTGGAGGCAGGCCATGCGAGAGGAGCTTCAGTCGTTCGAGGACAACAATGCGTGGGAAATTGTTGATATACCAAGTAATGGATCAATTGTGCAAAATAAGTGGGTGTTAAATAAAAAACTAGATGTGAATGATAAAGTGCGGTATCGTGCCCGACTCGTGGCTAAAGGTTTTACACAACGACGTGGTATTGATTATGAGAACACTTTTTCTCCTGTCATAAAACATTCTACGCTGAGAATGTTATTTGCTCTGAGTGTACAGTGGGATATGGACATAACACATCTAGATGTGACAACAGCTTTTTTAAATGGACATTTAAAAGAAAATATTTACATGTCAATTCCAGAAGGTTTTGTAAATAAACAAATTGGAAAGGTCTTGAAACTAAAAAGAGCTATATATGGACTGAAACAGTCTTCTTTAGTCTGGTATGAAAAAGTGAAAGATTGTTTGCTCAACTTAGGTTTTAAAATAAGTAAATTTGAACCATGCTTGTTTACATTTTTTTATCAGAATGTCAAGATTATTGTAGCTATATATGTTGACGATTTCTTAATTTTTTCGAATTGTATTGCAGAAACAGAAAAATTAAAAAGTGTACTAAGTTCTGAATTCCAATTAAAAGATTTAGGTCCTGTTAGACGCTATTTAGGCATGCGAATTAGTGTTAACAAAGAATGTAAGACCATAACTGTAGATCAGCAGGAATATATAGAACAATTATTACTAAAGTTTGATATGTCCAATTGCAAAACTATAGATACCCCTATTGAGAGTAAATTGAACATAAAAAAGGCTGAAAAGTGTGTAGTAAATATTCCATATCAAAAGCTAATAGGAAGCCTTATGTATTTGGCAGTTTTGACTAGACCAGACTTGTCATATTCCCTTAGTTACCTCAGCCAATTCAATAACTGTTACAATGAAACCCATTTTAGTTATGCTAAACGAATATTAAATTATTTACAAAAAACAAAACACTATTGTTTAACATATCATAATGATAATGTAGAGTTGACAGGTTTTGTTGATGCCGATTGGGCTAGTGATAGTCTGGATCGCAAGTCTTATACTGGGTTCTGCTTTGTAATGAGTGGTTCTGTGATTTCCTGGCAAAGTAAAAAACAAAAGACTGTCTCTTTATCCAGTACTGAGGCAGAATATATTGCTCTTTCAGAGGCATCTAGAGAAGCAGTTTATTTAAGAAATCTTATGTATGAACTTACTGGTAAAATATGTGCAATAAAATTGAATTGTGATAATCAAAGTGCATTAAAATTAGCAACAAGTCATCAGGCACATACTAGATCAAAACATATTGATGTTCGCTTTCATTACGTTAGAGATGCAGTTAAAAATAAATTAATTAATATTGAATACATTTCAACTCAAGAAATGCCGGCTGACTTGTTAACCAAGGGTCTTTTGTCTACTAAGCATTATAAGTTCATGCACATGCTAGGAGTTAAAGTTAAATAAAACAATATAAATTCTAAAGAATATTTTAAAAAAATCGCATTTATTTTGTTAAGTGGGGGTGTTAGAATATAGATAACAAAATTGTAATATGTAAGTGGCGCCATCTATTTAATTCGATGTGTAACATCTTTAAGAAAAATAAAGTCTGTCTATTACGAATAGCAACGTGTTTTAATATGTGATATCTTATAAACCTTGACAAGAGGTGAATAGAAAAATAATCGATATAAATAGGAAATATTTTACATACTTTTATAATTTCGACGAGCTGATCAACGCCAGAGTCGCCGGGGAATATGGGTTGTCCCAGTAATAATTCTGCTACAACACATCCTGCACTCCATACATCTGGAAAACAATTTATTAATTCGACATTAACCACTTTCACATAGTATTCCTGTGAATTGTATAGTAAGTTCCGACAAGATATCATACTCCTAAAATATATCAATTGGCATGGAAGCAATCCCGTATTTAAAGGTAACTAGGAATATTTGAAAATATCTTCTTTTACAACAGCTGCGTGCTATGGAAAAATCTTTTGTCCTGTGGTGAAAACAAAATGTGGTGTACTTAAATCATATTTTAAGACAGATGTTTTCTCTATCTTTCATTGTTAACAAAAATCAGACCGTGTCAATGTTAAATCAGGTCTAACTGAAACCTTGTTCGATAATAAAGGCGGGTTGAAAAAATTAAACATAATCTTTATTAATAGCGTTTACGCCCGACGGCATTTCATAACTTTCAGTCAAAAATGTTGGAAATGATTCTAACAAGACTTGCCATGCAAGTCAGACTAAGTAGTCTAAAAAGTTGTCAGAGGATTTTTCGAAAAGGCTATTAGAAAAAAAAATAATTAAAAAATTAAGAGGGGTGTTATAAGTTTGACGTGTCTGTCTGTGGCATCGTAGCAACTAAACGAATTGACCTGTTTTGATTTGTTTGTTTTTGTTTGAAAGCTGACGTGATTAGGATGGTTTATAGCTATAATTTATGAAGATCATGCATTAGATGACTATCAGCTCATTTTCTATATGATAAAAGGGTTTTATTAACTTTCATAGATCCGAATGAGTTGAACTTTAGTGTATTGTCAATTCAGTGACATTTCCGTGATATACTAACATTGAGCTGATCCTATACCATCAAAATGTCTGCGGAATGCTTAATTCTTCAGAATCTTACACAATATATAGCGTGTTAGGGCTCATACAAAAAGTCTCAATCAGATGGTGTTATATGGATGATTAATGAGGCCGGGGGTTACTTAAATTTGTCATTTTTTTTTTCGAAAAATTCTCTAACAACTTTTTGACTAACGTGGCTTGCTTAAGTATGGAAATTCTTATAAGAATCGGTTTGCTCGTTTTCCATATTTTCGACTCAAGAATTTGTAAGTCGCTAATTGGTTCAAAGAAAAGTTTGTTTATCGATATAAATAAAAACAAAGGATCTTACCAATTTTGGTCGTATAATCTATAGCGCCGAAAATGAGTTCGGGTGCACGATAGTATCGTGAACAAATATATGAGACGTTGGGCTCCCCACGGACTAAATGCTTCGCCGAACCGAAGTCGCAGAGCTTGAGCACGCCAGTCTTCGGGTCGAGCAGGAGGTTCTGTGGTTTAATGTCTCGGTGACAGATGCCCAGTGAATGGATGTATGCGAGGCTTCTGAACAACTGGTACATGTATAGCTGTAACATTTAACACAGATCAACGGGAAGAAAATTTAAATTTAATAACAAAATTCAAATTACTTACTTAGATTACCCAACACAATATTTAAAATAATGTCACTTGTGTACTTATTATATTCCAATTTCTTCCCATAGTTATATTGTAAATTATATTTCTAATTACCTTTATAAAACTAATAGGTATTGTTTGTTCATCTTTGGAGTAGTGACGTGCCACTTTATACACAGTTTCTGGTATATACTCCAGCACCAAATTCAGGTACACTTCATCCTTCTGTAAAAATTAAAACAATCTGTATATCCTCATTTATGTACTCCACAACTTACTAATTCAGCAATGAAAAGGATTACCAACAGTGTATGTACATAATAACGTCATAATTTACTTTAAGTTAATAATTAGATCAATTTTATTAACAACTAAAAAGAATAAGGACAGAAACTTTAAAATAAAAATATAATAACATAATCATCAGAAATAAATTTAAAATATCAAACAATGAGTGGGAATCGATAAAGTTATGTTAGGTAAGTAAAATACAATCCAATCCAATTCTTCAAAAAAAGAGACTAATAAAATATTCTTCCTTAGTAAAATTTTTTGGCAAACAATGCATGAAAAACAAACTTGTAAGTGCAAAATATAAAATCATGGAACATGAGTTGTGTATGTATGGAGGAGGTAGCAAATATTTTTCACAAATAATTTCATTTGGCTCTAGTCCAAAGGTTCGTGGCGTAAAAGAAACAATAATTACCTACTTCACTGTAAGTCAGACCTTGAATTGAATTTTAAAGTGCATTGAGCTCCAACTACATAGTTAAAAGGAGCAGTGTCAACAAGAAGTTGTTCTAACTTCAAGCTTTAAGTAGAATAGAAAAGTTTTTGTATACATATGCTTTTACTAATGAATAAGAGTGGTTGATTTTATCATATAAATTGAAAATTGCGACAACAATTTTTATTAGGATCTACAAAGCGCTAGGATTGTGTAAAATGGTGAGTAAATGATTTGAGAAGAAAATGACAGTTCGAAACTTTAAACAAACACAAAACTCAACAAGCCATAAAAACTGGAATGATATTGAAGATGGCTGTATGCGTATGTGATGAGAGGATCACTGAGTATCAACCGTCTTAATGAAGCTATGAAGTCATGACTGAAGGATGACTCGTGACGTGAACAACTTGTTCTCAATTATGCACACAACTGTTTAACTGGCTTCGCAGGTTACCGATCGATACTTTGTAAACTCAAACTGAAGCAAAACTAAATTGTTATTTTTTTATTATTAAAAATGTCAGAAGTTATTGTTCGGTAACCATTGCCAATACATTGGTAGACTTATGTTGTGCGTTAGCACACTAGCGCAACAATGTGAATGGTTCTGACATACTGCGACTTCAAGAGACTGCATTGCGTTTAATAGTGAGCTCACTGCCGCGGGCACTGCCGCCTCCCCCAAATAAAACACACAAATAACATACCCTTAATAAACCAAACTATCGACATATTAAAGTAAGTAACACATTTTAAAACGGCAGCATAATACACAAAATTAATATTTGATAAATAAATATATTTTCACTATAAAATTCGTTCGTAGCAATAAATACCTTTTCTCCACTCGAATAAAAGAAGTATTTCAATTTTACAATATTACAATGTTCCAGTCGTCGCATGATCTGAAGTTCACGATTCTGAAAAAAAAGACGATTATATTAACAATCGCAATTGTAGTAGACAAGATAATATAATCTGGATATAATTAGACCTTCAAGGATTCTAATTTCCTCATCTTTTTACATAGTAAGCGGTACAAAAAGTCATTATACTCAAAGAAAAATACTATTTGTAATCAAATAAATACAAACTGTATTTATTTGATTACTACAAATATATTTTATATAAAACTATAATAAGTAATTTATCTACGTTTTAATTCACACTATTAACATGAAATTTTAATTACGATCTAGAGTAGTGATCATGAATTCCATAATAATGAAAAATCGTGTCATGTGTGTATAATATTTTACGGACATAAAGTTACAAGATAGGTCTGTATAAGAGTCACTTCATTTAATTTTAATATTAATTTTACAAAATATTGTGTTAAATTAAATTACTGTAAATTATGAGTTTAGAAGACATATTCTGAGGTGGGATGTCCTTCACAATACGGGTAGTAATTTATCTACGTTTTAATTCACACTATTAACATGAAATTTTAATTACGATCTAGAGTAGTGATCATGAATTCCATAATAATGAAAAATCGTGTCATGTGTGTATAATATTTTACGGACATAAAGTTACAAGATAGGTCTGTATAAGAGTCACTTCATTTAATTTTAATATTAATTTTACAAAATATTGTGTTAAATTAAATTACTGTAAATTATGAGTTTAGAAGACATATTCTGAGGTGGGATGTCCTTCACAATACGGGTAGCTGCTCCACTGAGCTACCGATGTTAACAACCAAACGAGTAAGTATTTACAAAAACCTATATTTCAATAAAGTTTAGACAGTATTATAAAGTTATATATAATATGTATATTATTTTTAATATTATAGGTACAAATATTTGAAAGATAAGTAACTAAAATTCCTGCCAACCTGGACATGTCAACCTGGACCATACATTTGGTAGTCAAAAAATGAGCGCTAGAATTAGTGAACGAATATTGGTCATCAATTAATGCCACTTGCCGATTATAGAGCACAGACATGTAGGTAAGATAGTAAGACAACCACTTACCTTAAACCTCTTGTCCTGAAGCACCTTCTTGATGGCAATGAGCTCGCCGGTGTCGCATAGTTTAGCCTGGTAGACGACGCCGAAGCTGCCATTCCCAATCAGCTTCATGTCCGCATAGCTAACCTCCTGCGGCCGGTCGGGGCCCTGGCCCGGCGTCGCCACCACCGTCGTCACCTTTGAACCGTCCTTGCCTGAAAACATAATAACATAATTGTTACACATGAAAATATCTTCCATTATCTATTTAAATATGGGCACCAATAACACATCCATTGTACACACATCAAGTGTAAGAATTTCACTACGAAAGCCGCCACTATGACGAAAGCAGTAAGGGGCAGTCTCGAGGTCAAACTGGTACGCTTGATGTGGTGTCGACTGTACATTGCTAAGAGTCACGAACTGCCAGAACGAAGTGGGTACATGTTATTGCTCGTGCCTGGAGCACAACGAAGCGACTTTTTTAAGGATCGTGATTTATAATGATCCGAAAAAGAAGACGTCTCGTAGTCGTAGTGTGATGTGAACAGTATATTATGTCGCAGCCATCTAGTTAACTTGGCTAATTTATCAGTTATTTAGGATCGACAACACGCAAGTGATATCCCTAGTGTTGCAAGCGTCCATAGGCTACGGAAACCGCTTACCATCAGGTGGGCCGTATGCTTGATTGCCACTTTAGTGGTATAATTTATTGGACGCCCAGACTGTTGATTAAACACCAACATCTAATTAAATATCGGCCGATAGTTAATAGGGAATATATATGCATGAAAAAATATACTGGTTAACATTTATAAAAAAAAATACGTAAAATTATACATAGCAATAAGAGAAAGTGCTGGGTAAAAGAATATTTCTTATCACAAAAGTAAACTATCTCATATAGGAGAGCAATAGGGACCGTCTTAAGTCCTAACTCACTAAATAGGATTCTAACTATTTCCAAAAGGCGATATTACACGGTTCAAAGATTTGTTGAAATTATTATAAAATTAAGAAAATGAATTCATAAACATTATAAATGCGAAAGGAACTGCCGGTCTGTTAAGTTTTTACTCCTAAGCCGCTGAACGGATTTAGATAAAATTTGGCACGGAGATGGATTTCATCGTGAGAAAACATGTAGGCTACTTTTGGCGCGATACCCAATATCCATGTGGGCGGAGCCGCGGGCGACCAGTACTAGTGTTACTTAATAATTATAAGCAAAATCGAACTGTATTCTTCAATACTGTGTGTTCTCTCCGATATAGAATCCTATTTATTATAAGGTGCTTTCTAATTAGGTTCCTAACTCAAAACAATTCTACTTCAAATATTTAGAATCCTATTTAGTGTAGTGTGATTGCTGGTAATTAAGTTTATACTATTTTTTTATTTAATTATCATGAAAAAGTATAAAAAAAAATGGTTTTCACCTTTTTTTGTTAATATATAAGTTTTAATTGAAGCCATAGAGAAAATATTACCTACACTTACACTACCTAATAGTCGAAAAATCAGCAGTAAATCCAAAATTACAAATTATATAAATACAATGACATAAATAATTTATACCTGTACCATAACATCGTAAAACAATAATAATTATCTTTTAAAAGTGGCCATTAATAATGCAATTATAGTAGCTTCGCATCGGTATTATTGACATATTTTGCTTACGCATTCCTGGGATCGTAACGCAGTTATCGTCACTGGAATTACGATAGGAGATCTTACACAATAGTTTGAATGGCCTCTCTAATGCAATTTACTAATGACGCAAATGAATCCGTTTTACTAGAAGGTGGTATCACTAAATATATATTTATATTGAAATATTGTCTACAAATGGTTTCACTTGATGATACCACATGATACTATGCAAATACTGAAGCTTTTAGCTTAGTCATCAGAAATCATGCTTTTAGTTTAAACATGACGACTAAAAATAGGAAGTAATTTTAGTCTTTGGTGTTTAAGTTTGGAAAACGAGACCAACTGGTAGATATAAAGAATTGACATTTTGCTCAAAATAACGTTTTATTAAACACAATAAGTCGGAATAAACCCTTGTAGATTGAAGTTAGCTAATTCGGTTTAAAAAGTAAAACAGATTGATTATTTTTACGGTCCTGTAAAAATATTTCATAACCATATTGGTCAATTATTATTTTCTACCCAAAGAGTTCTCATTAAACATAATATTTTTTTCAGCCAGCCCAATATCTACTTTCTTGTACCTATACAAGAAAGTAGTCTACCTATGTAGAGAATACTTTCATAGATACGCGATGCTATTGTAAAGCTAGAACCAAGAAACAATTCGTATTTGTGATTTCGTCCTAGAATTTGTCACGTTCTTCTAGTAGAATGTCATGGCGTACGTGGGTAAATTAATATAAATACAAGGGATATTTTTCTTGACACGAATTTTTGTAGAACATATTATCTAGAAAATTAAATATTTAGTTTACAATCAATTAACGAATCAACCAGGCAGATAAGTTAAAAGAGAATTTTCAATTCAGAAGCAGTTACCAAGCAGAAAACAGTTGAAGCGGAACGCTAACTACATTACGTGTGGTGTGGTGTAGTAGGTATATTGAGTTCAATACTGACAAAGTGGCACCGATTGTAAATTTGTCTAAAATACCTAACCTACGTACAATAATTAAATAATCACCTACCCTAATAGGAAATAAAACAAAAGAAGTATGTTATGGTAACAATTACAAATAACACACTAAAGTAGTAATTGTTACAATAAAGTACTTAGGCGTTATAAAAGCACATAATTAAACATTAAAATGTGATTAAATATGTTATGGTGGAGTAATCCGGATGTGGCTCGCCTCCATCTTCGGCCTTTTCAGGTGAAATAAAGGTCAAGCTACCCCGTTAAGAATAAAATAGTTATTTGTTATACAAGAGTGCAAAGTTGCTTTTTAACCGCGTGCTCAATTTTGATGGCCGAGCAAGCGAAGGATTCTAAAATTAAATCACGAGCGCAGCGAGTAATTCAAAAATTAGAATCCTGAGCGCTAGCGAGGGAATCAAAAGAGCGTAAGGTGAAAAATCTTTGCACTCGAGTGCAACACGTAACTTTTCATCCCACCTCAGCGAGGAAATGACTACATGCAAAACAAAACATTGCGCATTATTAACAGTTTCAGTCAATTCTGTTGGCGTCAAATAAACTTCTTCGTCGCAAGAATCACTCATTTTTACGAGGTTTTTTACTTGTTTCCAAGTTTCTTGTTTTAAACCTGCGGTTTTAGCAAATATGTCGTGAAAAGAAAATGGCGCGCGCAAAGCAAATTAAACAAAAAGTACACCAAGAAGGTGCCGAGTCTGAGTTTTTAACAAGTTAAAAAATGTTGTATGATAAATTCAGAGATGGGGGGATGAAAAAAATGTTATAGGTATGGTAATAGAATTACAATAAATCATACCGATATTATTAAGTTGTCGATTCTCTTTATTATTGAAACAAACACATTAATCCTTCATCACCAGCCTATATACGTCCCACTGCTGGGCACAGGCCTTCCTACATGGAAGAAACACATGAGGAGTTTGGGTCATAACACCACCACGCTGGCCCAATGCGGGTTGGTGGGTTAAAGCGGTTGTAGTAACAACCGGGACCAACGGCTTAACGTGCCTTCCGAAGCACGGAGGAGCTCGAGATTATAAATTTTAGTTGACCCATCCCAGGGTCGACCATGGCGAAAGTTGCTTTGTTTTCGTATTCGAAACCAGAGCGCTCAAACCAATACGCCACCGAGCTCCTCCATTAATCCTTAGATTAATTAAAATATATTACAAACAGCCGAGTATTTAATTTTGTATGCGGCATAGCTATATGAAGATTGTTCATGACAATTCATACAAAAGGTATCGATTCTGCCGAAATCACAAATTATGAAAGCTCTCAAATGCTTACTACGGGTTAGGATAGGAAGAGATTGTCGGACATTGTTCTATATGTGTGCATGAGAAATTATCTGCGTGATATGGACATATTGATATAGAGAAGGGCAGTCACAACGTTCTACAGAACTGCCTCCTGTCTTTATGATTTCCATACATTTATTATTGAAAAGGATATGTCGGAGTACGGCCGCTCCCTAGGTGGTATCTAGTTCGTACTTTTTGCTGTATGAACTACATCGTAGATACTGTAGTATTATTTCTTACAGTAACTTCTTGTCAAGAGTCGAGTGGTCGGTAAGTACCCCGTCTACTAAAGCAGAGATCCCGGGTCCGAAATCCGAATCTCTAGGGATGTTTGTGTGACGAGTACGAACATTTCTTCACGGATGTTTGTATATTTTTAAAATTTATATAAGTCGAGGCTATTTGGTCAAATTCGCCGCTTAATTGGATGCCTAGCTCGTTGATTAAACGCCGGCATCCAGTCAAATGCCTAGCCTGATAGTTAATTGAACTAGATTCACTTGACGTTAAACGACTTGGCGTATGGAAGGATCGTCTTGTACCGAAGAGTTTTGGTTTGTTTGGTGGGTTCAAGGTAGTTTTTATTATGACCACTTATAAGTTATAACCGACATTGTTTTGGTTACAAGTGGTCATAAAATTTGGTTATATGTGGTCATAAAAAAGCATGAAGCCACGAATTACTCAAATAGTTACACAAAAGGTCTTCGATTTAAACGACCTGCCTAGGCGACCAATTAAAAAGCTAATTTTACTAGACGGCTGACATGACGTTCAGCCAACTGGTTAAACGTTGCACTCAATTACTTGGCTAAATGTCCTTCAGCCATTTTATTGGATACTGGCGGTCAATCAACGGGCTAGGCGTCCAGTTAAGCGGCTAATTTAACCAAACGGCTGCGACAAATACATCGTTATAATAATATTATTATCTAAGACCGCCTTTTGTGGCATATTGTGTTTCTTTTATCTCTGTGATGTTTATGTAAATGCGCTAAATAAAGGATTTCTATGTCTCTCTCTATGTTTCTCCGTTATCTAGCATCCGTAACAAAAGCTCTTAATGATGATTAAATTTGGACTAGATAATAGGTGACAGTGTAAGAATATTATTATTATAATAAAATATATAACTTTAAGCAGTTACATACACCATTTGCCCTTATTAAGTATGTAAGTCTTGTCGTTCTTAGTTTATTATCGATATAGTAAACCCTTACTTAGACCATAAGAATGAGCAGTAAACCAGAAACGCCGACTGTGGCCGCGCCTTCTGGCCGAGCCAGCAACCCTTATTGACGCAAGGCCAGGCGCACTCCACCTTTGTTTATCACTTCTCCATCCGCTGATACTCTTTATTCTTAAGTATTTATATTTATCGTTTCGGATGTTGAAATAGAACATTTCGACATTGTAGGGTGGACGTTAGCTCATAAACGCAAATACAGATAGACTAGAAGAATTTCACAGGAATATCCCAAGTCCTGTGTGGCTCAGTTGGTTAGAGCAGTCGCCCGGATTGCGAAAGGTCGCGGGTTCGATTCCCGCCTCAGGACGTGAAATTTATATTTTAATTACTAAGTAATTTTTCAAACATTTATAATAACGTTAAAATCAAAAATTAAGAATATTTATATTTATCTTAAAAAAAGGCTGGATTTGAAGAGGTAGATCCAAAATTTAAACAAAAATTTTATAAACAAATTATTTGCGGAAATAAACTCTGTGAAACGTTGTTTCTAAAAACAAGTAAGTTGTTAATAAAATATTATACAGTTATATCTCGCAGCCATCTGTTTAAATTAACCAGTCAATTAGTAGGGTAGCGCGTTCATCAAACGCCGGCATTCAATTAAATAGCTGAAAGACAACTGGCCAAGTCATTGAGCGTAACTGGCGGCGGCGTTACGTTTAACCAGATGGCTGAACGTTACCGCAGCCATAATTTTCTCAGGATGTGATTTAACTCCATACCGAATTTCAGGGTCTAGAAGTGAAAACGTAGCAGACATAAAGACAGAGTTACTTTTGTGTTGATATAATATACGTACCTGCACTCCAACATTACAGAGTTTATTAGTTTGATATAACAGACAAAAATATTATGTTTATCGATTGGGTTCATTAAGTAACTACCTTTTTTATACATAGCACGACTCAACACCACCTGCCCCCTTATTCAGAAACTGTCGGATCACGGATTCGATTCGAAAAGTCACATGCCGTCTCGCTTTGACGCACAGTGATAAAAAGTGACATCTATAGAGTTTCCGAAATTCGATTCTTTTCCGACAGTTGAGAATAAGGGGCCTGATGTGAAGCGGTAAGAAGAGTCACTGCTCTAGCCAGCTCCACTTTGCCGCCCCAAAAAGGTGCCTTTTCACGCCTCCTTTGAAGGAACTTTGTTTCAGGAAGGAGGGTACACATGTGCTTGTTTGTGTGTTTTTGCGTTTGTGCCTAGATTGTAAGCAAAATTGGCGACTAAGACGTTTAGTAACTCATTTCACTGAAGTACTTCCAAATTTGGAGTTCTTTGCCGGCACATATTATGTTTCCTCCTGAGTTCTTGCATTTACATGCACCATAAAACCTGGCAAGGTATTATGGATCGCATATTATGATCTCTTCTTACCGCTTCTCACAAAGTGGGGTTTGTTTTTTGCCGTGCTTTGTATAAAAAAGAGGTAATCGATGTAAGTATAGATGGGAATATTTTTAAGTTCGCACATTTTGCAAATGTGTTCGTTAAACGAAAAAATATTCATTTATAGACCGTTTCTTAATTGCCTTTCAGTAATAGACTATTTGCGTAAGTAAGACTGTGTATGATTTTAATTACCACAAAGTGAAGACGAAGCTTTCGACGCGGTAGTGTCCTTATATGTCGCAGCAATATGGTTAAATTAGCCAGTTAATTAGATAGGCCGTAGATAAAACGCCGGCATCGAATTAAATGCGTAGGCCGAAATGATAGTTAATTAAACTATAATCACTCAACGTTTAAAAACTTGGCGTATTAAAAGTCAGCTAAATTGGAAGCTTAGGCGGATCGTCTTGTACTGAAGAGTAGTGGTGTGATTAGTAGGTTCACGGTTATTATTTTATGAAGTGGTCATAAAGAAAGACCAAAACGATTTCGGTTATAAGTGGTTATAATATAAACCAATACCCTTGAACCTACTAATCACATAAAAGCTCTTCGAATTAAATTATTTAAGTAACTGGCTAATTAAAGCAGGGGGCTGAAGCGACGTTCTCGACGGCTCTCTTTATTTCCTTCTGTATTATTTCCTGTCCCTCCTGGTTGCCTGGGAGAGATAACTGCTTAGCAATAAGGCCGCCAATTGTATTGTTTTATTTCTTGTTTTTATTGTTTAATATGTCTGTGACCTGTTGTTGTGCAATAAAGAGTATTTAATGGATTGATTGACGTTCAGCCATATGGTTGAACGTAACGTTCAATGTCTTGGCTAGTTGTCCTTCAGCCATTTAATTGAATGTCGGTGTTTATTGAACGGGCAAGGCGTCCAATTAACTGGCTAATTTCACCAGATGTCTGCAACATATATTCTTTGACACGGTGCACTGGCTTCACAAAGTGCCGGCAAACATACTACTTGGCGACAGACAGGAAGTTACAAGGAAAATGTCATGAATGCAATCTATTCCGCATCTAGCTAATGCCGCTGACCTCCAAGTCAGCTTCATATTGTTGCCATGGTTACTAAAACAAAAATTTGTTTGCCGATCAGCATAGTAAGTATTTGCATATAAAACAGAAATAAATAATTATGACACTAAAACTTTCTTCGGACATATTGTAACTTTTCGCTTGTTTATTTAAATTTTAATTTAATTTTATACATATTATTCTTACTCTATAATTACTTAGGTAATTATACCTACTCCACCTTAGCAATTTTCCAGATTCAATGGACACACACTTATCTACCTACGTCAAATTACAGTACTGTCGACAGTGTTGTTGTTACTAAATAAAGATAAAACTATCTACTAAATTAAACAGTTTAAAAATAAAAATGTACAGAACAGACGTAAAAAAAATAATTAAATTACTTCAAAATAACACATTACACAATAAACTATAGGGATTACTACGTGAGTAGGTTTATCTAATAATTTGGAACTACACATCGAATAATGGTATTATAATCCAAATCAATAATATGAAGGACGAAATAAAATAAAGTGAAATATTAATTCCAGTGTACACCTAACAATCGAGATAAATGAAATCAAAGGATGATATAAATTTAAGAAATGTGAGCCCATTTCACAAAAGTTCGAAGTACTGCGAAGTAATCAAACAAGTTTCAAATTAAATCAAAACTTTCGTCGAAACAATCTTGCTTTCTAAACAAAATAATGATAGTGCGTATGAAAGAGAGAAACTGTGTAACTACAACCTATCTAAATGTCGTGCGCCACATCTAGCACTTACGATGCGAGGAGGCAGCCTTCTTTTCCGTAGCCAGCTCGGCCTTATTAGGAGTATCCACGTCGCCTGAGTTGCAGCAAAACACAAAAGCAGCATTAGAACATTGCATTTACATACACGTGTTGCAAATTAACCATCGAGGAGTTACGGAGACGTACAATGATTAGATATGAGACATTCAAACAATGGAAGACTAACAGTAACGAGTGGGACACTCACTTATGGTACGTCGAAGTTTCTTACAGAAAGAGGAGAGTCGACCGCGAGCACGGCTTAATTGGCCACTTTTATCTGTATCAAGTAAGTGGAGTAATGACGGCTCGGAGCGCACGACCACCTCCCCGACTGGGCGAAGGACCACCGTCGTGGGCCCATCCGAAATTCCTAAGTTTTCGAAACATACCGGCCCCGCGGAACACTCCAGCTTGGAATAGGATCGCACGCGAGCGCGCGTTCTATTAGACTGCTGGCCGTCAGTATGACTGCTACGTTGCCGCCTCCGCCCCGCCCCGTAAAGGTTGACCCTCACTTCTCATCAATGTGCTAATTCAAAATAAGCAAACTGGCTATAGTCAGACTGCTTCTGTGGACTTTGTCACACACACAACACAAAACATTTTCAGATTATTTAGTTTAATTTGACCGCAAGTAACATTAACTAAGTGAAATTATTACTTACCAATTTATTCTCATAGATTGCTTGCAAATAAAATTGATAGCCAGCGCTTTTGATGTTGGAATTAGAAAATATCTAAAATATTTTTCCCAATTAGACACTAGCTAGTTAATAATCTTTATAGTTTTTCTAATATGATTATTATTGTTTACGATTTATGTGATTTGTAAATTAGCTTTGTTGAGTGAGGCCAAGAGTTTTGGACATGCAATCACAACTCCCCAGCAATTTGTAAAATACATAAAAAAAGGAATTATATTTTTGTTGCCATTTCTAATCTCATGTTAAGTAGGTACCTACCAGTTTAAATATCTATACAAATTTCAGTATTATCTGTAACGGACAGGTCACGAATAATGATATTTTGCTTCCGTACCCCAAAAAGCGTATATTTCTGGTAGGTCCTGAAGATAGAATTTTTGTTGTAGTGTCAAAAAAGTATGTATTAAAAGTTTCGACATGTCTAATAAAATGGTTTCTCTAGTCATATGTATAGATCAGCTCAACATCACGCCGCATGCCGCAAATACTGCGTGTCTACCTTTTTATACAAGCTGTGATAATTTTGTTACGTTTGTGACGTCACCAACAAATAACTCTAAATTAACCTTAATACCTAAATATCATGTCAATAGATTGGGTAGCTAATCATAAAACAAAAATTGCAACCACGTAATCAAGCCTACGTAATGAATGAATAGAGACCGTTATGTAGTCCGGCCAACCGAAACGTCCCTCAGTACGCGCCTTACGAAATTAGTAAGAACGCCAGCAATACTTATTCTAAAAAACCTTGTTAAAAAAAACTTTTATTTAAATGCTCTAAAAAGAAGAAAATAAATTTTTCCTTTAAATAACCTCATTATACACAATTTATATGATCATAAAAGCTTGTCGCGAGATTTACTTGTGTAAATAACTCGTACGTATTTAATTAAGTAACCTAATTAAAGTTTTTTTTTTTCATTTTAATTAAATACTTACAGGTACTTACGCAAACCTTGCGACAAGCTTTTATGATCATATAAATTGTGTACAATGAGGTTATTAGGTAGTTTATAGTTAAAATTTTAAAGGAAAATTTTATTTTCTTCTTTTTAGAACATTTCAATAAAAGCTTTTTTTTAAAAAGGTTGCCATCTTGGATGGTCCGCCATATTGGATTTAGAATGACGTAGTGATTGATAAACGTACGTGTATACAAAATTTCAGCTCAATCGGTTGAAGATATCTGCTTCAAAATCGAGTAGCAAGATTCCACCAGAATAAAAATACATTGCAAGTTAAATAAAAGCTTTTAAAAAATTAATTGCATATCCTAAATATTAAAATTATTTTTGAAAGGCTAAACGTTTTGAAGGATAAGTATGGTGGGCAGACATGCTCAAATAAAATCATAAATAGGTATGTGACAATTTCTGAAATAATAAGTGATTTGAGATCATTTCAATTCGCGAAGTTTTAACACATATTTAACAAAAGGGATGTCACTATATTATTTGATGTGTATTCTAAGAGGCCAAAATATTTAACAATTGGAGATAGATGGAAAATGTCTAGACCAGAAAGATGATGGGAAACTTCAACTTTTTACAATCTGGGTGAGTCAACGAATTTTTTCTAGTCTTTGTTTTTGCATGTTATATTTTATTCAACATTATAAAAAGTGTTTAAAAATATTCAGAAACATGTCTATAAATAAATTTCATTTATTTCGACTATCTTGGATTGTACTACAATCAAACAAATCCAATTACCTACCTATTCGAATTAACATAGTACAATAATATAATAAATTAATTAATACTAAGAAATAAATAAATCTATGCGAACCAGACATTTACTCCTCTAGCCACTGAGCTACCGACTTGGGAGACCCGTTTTTAGGGTTCCGTACCAAAAGGGTAAAACGGGATACTATTATTAAGAGTCCGCTGTCCGTCCGTCCTTCCGTCCGTCACAAGGCTGTATCTCATGAACCGAGATAGTTAGACAGTTGAAGTTTTCACAGATGATGTATTTCTGTTGCCGCTATAACAACAAATATTAATATACAGAATAAAACAAATATTTAAGGGGGCTCACATACAACAAACGTGATTTTTTGCTCGATATTGATAACGGCAACAGGTAGATGCTTGTTTCTAGATAATGGTACGGAACCCTTTGTACGCGAGTCCGACTCGCACTTGACCGGTATTATCTTTTTTTGTGTTTTAAGTTGAACTAACAACTACCTTCACATATTTTTTTCATGCGAAATATTACTACAAAAAGTTTTAGAAATAAACAAATATCAAACTATAATTTTCTTCTAAGTACATATGTATATACGATTGGCATTATTAATTTAATTAGAAATACACATATAAATTAGTCATATTAATCAGTAACGATTATTTAATGAATTTAAATTTTAAAGCCCACAAGAGGCAGATTGTGATGCAGAAAAAATGTAAAATCTAATTACTGTTTGTTTACAACTACCTACTGTTTTTTTCTCCTGTATAGGCAAAAGCGATTAACCGCTACCAACTATTCGCCTGATCGCGGCATCTCTATTCACAATGTTGTAATAATTATATTTCAACACCCGAACGAGTATTTTAACAATTTTGTGACTCGGTTAATATTTTCATAGGATAAAACTGCAGCACAGCCACTAATGGCTCCCATGTCACTTTGGTGACGTTTAGTTGACTTCTATGTCGCCCGCATTGCCATATTGAATAACGGTGAAATTGGCGAAAAATTTAAACTTTTGTACAAACAAACTATGCATGAAAACGAATTATTAGTATTTTTGGGATTTTTTGAGATAGGCACCGAGGAGCTCGGTGGCATAGTACTTTGAGCGCTCTAGTTTCGATTTACGATTCGATTACGAACAAAGCAACTTTCGCCATGGTCGATCATGATTCACGGGATGGGTCAAACTTTGTAATCTCAAGCTTCTCCGTTCCTTATTTCGAAAGGCACGTTGAGCGGTTGTTAGTGCAACATTGGGCCAGCGTGCAGCGTGGGCGTGTTACGGCCAAAACTCCCAATGTGTTTCTCCCATGCAGGAGGGCCCTGTGCCCAGCAGTAGGACATAATATAATAGGTTGGGGAAAAAGTTTCTTCGCATTTTTTAAGAAAATTCAAAACATTTTTTAATATAGTTTATTTACATTTAACTAAAGTATGTAGGTACCATTTTGTTCGATAACTTTTTGCCATCTTGTAGGTTGGGACATGATCCCATTGCTATAGAAATTTTGGGGCTTCTGATCAAAATACCGCGACAAGTGGTTTCGGCAGTCTTCTCGTGATGTTAACCTGACACTGCCTAGAGAATTCTGTAGAGAGCGAAACAGGTGGAAATCTGAAGGTGCAAGGTCAGGACTATACGGCGGATGCATTAACACTTCCCAGCCAAACTCTCTTAATTTTTGCTAAGTGGCTAAAGATGTGTGAGGTCTAGCGTTATCATGATGAAAAACCACACCCCTTCTGTTGATTAACTCCGGCCGCTTTCTCTCAACTTCTTGCTTTAATCTCATCAGTTGTTCGCAGTAGAGTTCAGAATCGATGGTCCTGCCTGGTGGTAACAGCTCATAATGAATAATGCCCTTCCAATCCCACCACACACACAGCATCACCTTGTTGCGAGTTGACCCGGGTTTCGCCACAGTCTGTGAAGCCTGAACGGCCTTTGACCACGACCTTTTTCGCACGTTCTTGTCGTACGTGATCCACTTTTCATCACCAGTTATCAGCTTCTTCAAAAATGGTTCGGTTTCATTACGTCGTAATAAAGAATTACAAATGAGTACACGGTTCATTAGGTTTCTTTCAGTGAGCTCGTGGGGTACCCAAATATCGAGCTTTTTTGTGTACTCACTTTTTTTTAAATGCGCCAAAACTGTTTTGTGGCCAATTCCCAGTTCTTCAGCTACGTCGTAACTACTGACATGCCGATCTTGCTCCAGCTTTTCAAAAATGGCATCAATTTTATCCGTAATAGGACGACCAAAGCGACGTGCATCTTTGACATCAAAATTTCCGGATTGGAAATTTGTGCTACTCTCACAGACACTGCACTAGGTCCATAAACATCGCAAATTTTTTTCGCGGCTTGCGTTGCATTTTTACCTTTTTTGTAGTAAAATTTTAAAATGTATCGAATTTCTTCATTAGATTCACTCATCTTGACAGTACGAAAAACAAATGAAAAACACACATTTTCCTAATTATTTGGAATTATCTTTTTTAAAATCTACAATTTTAATGATACCAAAACCACCCTGATACGAATAGTACAGCCAAAGAGATTTTATTACAAGTTCATACATACTATAATGCGAAAAGACTTTTTCCCCAACCTAATACATGATGATGATTATAATAAATGTTTGAAAGATAGAAATAAATTATTACTATAAGATGAACTGTCCACTAGAAAGCTCATCATAACAGATCATAATGTTATAATAACATTGCTTCTGCGGCATTTTACAAATGTCGCGGATACATAAGTGCTGAGACAAAGGCCTGGCCTATTTATTGGTTTTGCACACTTTTTTATGTATTATTTTTAAGTAGGTTTATTTTACTATTTTACCATTCTAGATTTAGCGTGATGTATTGTGCAAGTGAATAAATGTTTTCTTTCTTTCATTCATTAAAAATACACGAGACTTCCTGTGCATTTATATGAACCAAATGTTACTTTCTATTATACTGTATTTTGTACTCAATTTTTATTATTTTGCAAATACATGTACTGCTTTTTGTCACAGCTTTAAAATTTCGAAGTGGTTAGTTCCGCCGCGAATCCACAAGTGAGTTTATTATTCCGCTTATTTATAGAATACCAACACGCGCAATATGAGGAAATGTCAAATTTCTTGGGCTAAAGTATGAGAGCTGAAGTCTCGATCCGTGAATCTCGCACTCCTCAGTCATACATAACGCCAGCTGGACTAAGCTGAATAGAAAAGCTTAAAAGGTTAACACAGCAATAGAAAGATAACACTTATTTTTTGTTATTATTTATTTAGTTTATAAGTCCGTATTCTTTGTGTTTAGGAAGTACCAAAACCTAATTTTAGACTTTTTGTACGGCATAGCAGACATTCTTCATTAACTTCATAATTGATTGATGATTTCAAGACGGTAATATTAAACTTTCGTACCTTACCAGCAGCCTGCCGGGCGGGGCGCCTACTCAACAATTTAACTATTGTCGGATTAATGGATACGTTCGGTCGCACACTAAAAATTAATCTTAGTTTATGGTATCCGACTACAGAATGAAGTAGGATTATTGACCGAACAAGAGATCTAAGTTTCGGAATTCGTCAGAGAATAACCCCCAAATGTTCTCTCCAAGGTAAACGCTGGTAATGTCGACAGTGTCCCGGTACCCGTCAGTTTATAAAAAATAACGAATATTCCTTTTACTCGCGTGGCAATGTAAGAACTTTCGTCCAGTACTTCCTGCTCTCCAGTTTTAGGAGCAGCTTATCTAACTCAATTATGGTAGACTTTACTGCATCTATACCAATGTGTGATTTTTTGAATACAACTTGCCACCGTCGTTTAAAGACACCTAGGTTGAGGTAGCCTAGCGCTAAACATACTTAAGGACTCCAGTAAATCCACTGCCCTTCGCGTGGGTAGCCTAGGCTCTGCCGAAGCAATTTCACTAGCCCACCCCTGACATGCAATGGCCTAAGATGAAATGCTTTTGATGTCCAGTAATAATACTACTAACTTTCCCTATAATATTTTCCGAAACACAGCGACTACAACACGTGAAAACAACGTCTCAGGACATTCAATTACGAAATAAAATCATTATGAACCTTAAATATACATAGAAACGGTTCAAATTACATTATGCTTAAAATTTGACAAGTTTTGGTACCATTTGCCGATAATTAAGACAAATCTGTCGAATACTGGTACAAATGGGTGTTTCTTCAATTTATTATTTATTTGATTATTTCCTTATTCTCCTTAATAAAACGAATCATTATTTCTAATAGAGGAATAAATTCTGTACCTCATGGTGTAACTACAACTTCGTAAGAGCAATGATGTTTGTGTGACAAGTCGTCGTCGGCCAAGTTCAATTTCCGACGAGTATTGGAACGTTTACCTTAGATGGTGGCCAGAGACTACCGTAGCCGTAGTAAATATAATATTAAGGAAGAATTTAGAATCGATACCTCGCTGTAGATGACATAGTAAGAATAACCTACGCATTATTGCACGGTACACAACATAACCGTCATGGTCATTATAACAATTGGATTAGAGAATTTTCGGTGAAGTTTGTTGGGTTCCAAACACGCGAGGAGCCCGACAACAGTCTAGAGCACGCGTCCGACATTTGATACGCTTTCACATGCCGCCGCTTGATTAGTTCTCATTGATGAGGCAAGGCCTTTAAGAAGGACATAATTAATGCCATTTATAAAGAACGTGCTTCATAAAATACCTTAGCAAATACCGAAATCATCGGTAATAAATTAATTAGTTAAAAACATCGTGCAATCACAACAATAGTCTGGTCGAGTGGTCAATACACCTGTCTACAAAACCAGAGGTACTGGTTTCAAATCTACATTCACATACTTATGTAACATAAGGCATCAATTTGTATGAAGAATAACACTAACATTTGTTCACGAGTTATGATTTATTTATTCATCATCACTAGCCTACGTCCCACTGCTGGGGCAGGCCTTCTTACATAGAAAAAACACATAAGGAGCTTGGGCCAGAACACTACCACGTTGACGCAATGCCGGTTGGTGGGTTAAAGCGCGGTTGCGGTAACAACTGCGAGCAATGGTAACGTGCCTTCCGAAGCACGGATGAGCACGGAGGATCGACCTTGACGAAAGTTTATTTAGTATATTTCTAATGTTAATAATATAAATTATCACTATCATTTTTTTCCCGTTATCTGTATCCATAACACACTCTTGAATATGCTGCTATGCGATTCTCTAAATTCGGCAGTCTTAAATTCGTGGCTGCCGACAGCGCTGTCATACCTTTTGGCATATGTTTGACAACCGTTGGTGACTAGCGTTCCGACGACGAGCACTGCGTGAGCCGGAACTAAAAGATGTTTATTTTTATATCTATTTGTAAAATAAAACCAAAATAAATATTGGATGAAGTCATTGAGATACATTTTGAGTACAAGAAAAACGAAATCGAAAAATATCTCGCCCAAGAGATCAACGTAGAGATTAGTGAGTACGCTTACGCGTAACGCTGTGTTCAAATGTTAAAAGGAGAAGACCACAAAAATCCGCGATTTAGGATACGTAGATGACTTTCTCATTTCAGTTTTTTTAATTAAAAACCAAACTACCCATCTGAGTTTGAAAAAATTTTTATGGGACCAAATGGCAACTATTTTGCATCGAACAAAAAAAGAATCACGTAAATCGGATTAGAAATCTCGGCGTAATCGGTGTACATAAAAAGAAAAAAAAACATACTAATCGAATTGAGAACCTCCTCGTTTTTTAAGTCGGTTAAAAATCAATGGCAGCTTATCGTCTTGTCAGTCGTAAAGCTCGATGTCGAATATTTCTTTGAGTGAATCACATTGCTGATTTCGACTACACCACACTAGACAAAAGATGTGAGCGTAAGTTTATTATTATAGTAATTAAACAAAGTTGTGGATTTAGCTTAATTTTAAATTTAAATACCTACTAACAATCCAGTCACAGGTCGCTGCGCAACCCCATTGTGTTAGAAAAGCGATACCACGTCTGCGGTTCTTTACGGTTAGAGCACAGAGTCGCAGCTTTTGAATCTGGCCAAGGCTCTTTTGTCGCAGTCTACACCAACCGCATATAATGGGAGAACCGGTCCGAACACATCTATGACGCATTACTGGCTTTAAAATGATACTTAATTATCTCACCGTATTTCAGGCAATCATGTGACGTAGATACCAACATGACAAGCGTATCATGACTCGTGACATAACTTTTTGACATGGCTATAGGTATATACTTTTTGTGGAATACAGGGTTATGTATCCAGAAATGGGGTGAAACTAAAGCAAAATTTATCAAAAAACAATCTTATTAGTATATAAGCAATATGGTAACGACAGACAAATAAACAGATTAGTCAATTAATCATTTGCATAATTTTGAGATCATTGAAAAAACAAACGTTAATATATTGCATTGAAGACTGGCTGGCCAAGTGGTCTGTACCCCTTGCTATAAAGGTTACTTGGTCAAGGGTCCCGGATTCATATCCCGGTAGGAGCAAATGTTTGTATGATGAGTACGAGTCATGGATATTTATAATATGTGATAAATAAAATAAATATTCTTAATTGCACACAAGAGACAAATTAAAAAACATAAAGTAGTACTACTGGGCGACCTTATTGCTAAAATGCAATTTCTTCCAGGCAACCTAAGGTGATATACATATGTATTATAAAGAGGGATGTTTATGTGTTTATTAAGTATATTTCTTATATTTATAGTTTAAATATTATTAGCATTTGGGGGAGGCCTATGCCCAGCAGTGGGCGTCTCTCACTAGATATTAGATAATAGGTGTGAGTGTATGAATATTATTATTATGCATGCAGTTCGTCTGTAAAATCTACTACCGCCTGACATTCTACGCGGCCTGGGGGTGTATTATAAGCTGTTATTTTCATTCAGTTTACTGCCTATTTCCAATTTTGCTACACGGTAAACTCTATTAGCAGGGCCATAGCGTTCATGTTGTATCAAGAAATAACCCGGCCTTAAAATGAATGAAAATAACAGCTCTTATACCACCCCCCGAAGTTTATTTCCGCCTTCAAATGAGACGCGTCAAAGAACACTATCTTTCCTCCCTTGCATAAATACTATTTATAATATTTATTTATTGTATATTTAGTACATAAATAATATATTTGGTAATCTGTCAAGCGGCGTTATACCACCGGGGGGCTATGACAATTAAAAAAATAATTTTGTCTGGAATCTCATTCTTGACGGGTTAAAGAAGTATATTATAAGTAGGTATCGCTGTTTTAACAATAATTCAAACATCCATTAATTTCATTAGTCCTTCTTGCAGGTCTGGCAGAAATTTCTTTACAAATAAGCAGTGCCTTGTACTTTTCTGTATATAAATTGTTTATTTTTAATATTCTAAGTGTACATTAATTTTTACATAAGCAAATAAAAAAAAGCTTGAAAATACATTTTTATTTTTAAAAATTATCCTGTCAAGCCGCACGTTCCAGACACAATAGGCTCCCGGGAGTACTACGGGGCTCCACAAATTACATCATGGATAGTCATAAAATCATAACTCATATAATGATTCCCATAGAGTCCATAATAAGACAAAAATCAATATATCATTTCATGACCAAAAGTTATTAGAATTAATTTAAATATTTTATTTTGGCATATTTTTTTTATCTAAGTACCTAGTTCCACCCATTCCGGATGTCACTTCATCCAGAGTCACCCTATAGTTATTATTATAAAGATGATGTCTTTTTATTGAAGTCACTTAGATACTGCCATTTTTTTTATTAAGTGCATGTAGTGACAGACATTTAAAATTTTTTATTGGTACTTAAATTATATGTACTTATTATAAAAAAATGTCTTGAGTAAAAAAAAACATGTCTTGGGGCAGGGGGTGCGAACCCGCGACCTTCTTCAATACGACAATCCCTAGTGGGGTAGGGTTTATCGAAATATAAAAAGCCTTACCCCACAAGGGAAATAGGCATAATTTGATGCGCAGAGACTAGTCCTACATATGAATTGAATGAACTAAAAGCGACAACCCTACACGATTCTGTTACCCGCACGCGGTTGGCCGGCACAGAGGTTTAGCTGAGCATGAGCATCATTGGCATGTCGTGGTAAAACATTGCGGACGGCTCGGAATGCTATGTTAATCTTTGTAAGGTAAAAATTAAAGAACATTTTTTATTTTTATTGTTTTGTAAGTCTAAATAGTAACTAACTCATCATAATTATACTTATAATACGCATAACGTTACAGTTATTTACAGCACAGGTTTGTCCCTGGAAGTGTGGCGTGGGAGAACCAATCGAAAAACATCAATAATCGCTTTTCTTAGGCCGTTTCGTTTGATTCATACGTCCAGTGATACTATTTATCCTATTAAATGGATTAATACAAACTATAGCAGAAATAAATAAAGATTAACTTCGTTCATATGAATAATCTCAAACTTTGCACTATCGTAAGAAAATAAGATACCTACATTTTGTCACGTCTCTACAAGTGTCGGCAGCGCGAAGGTACTAGGTAGGTAGGTTAAAGGTAATTTTAAGTTTATCACTTTTGACTGTATAATTTAATTGTATAAAATGTAATATTTAATGCACCGACCTACCGTCAATACTTATCATTATATATATTTATGAAGCTGTCGTATCGTGGCCCCTTTTCTCTTCCTGGCCACCTTTCATCGCGTATTTAGAAAATCGCATCGGTTTTTAGTTTAACCCATCGTTGGGCATACAATACAGGTAATGAGACAGTTTACTATTGGATATTTAAATATCTTAAGCACTCCAACGTTGTTCTTATTTTCTCTAGCGATTGAAGTAGTATTCAATTATAAGAAAAAAAAAAACTATAAAATTATTAAATACATTTATATTTAAGTAACGAAAAAATCTTTAAATCTTATTCAGATTCAAATATTTTTTACCTAAGTATAAGAATAAGAAAATTTACAGGTCTTAAGACTTAAATCTATTCCATAATAAACCTTTTAAACTAGTTTATAATAAAGGTACGTATGTATATTTGTTAATAATACGGGTCTTACGCGATATGAGAACCTACTTTATTAAATATACATAAGTAATACTGTTTGCAAACTGTTT
Source organism: Nymphula nitidulata (assembly GCA_947347705.1). NCBI lineage: Eukaryota > Metazoa > Arthropoda > Insecta > Lepidoptera > Crambidae > Nymphula > Nymphula nitidulata. Next base: position 11,006,273 of record OX374631.1, read on the forward strand.
TAGTTGTAAAGTGGAGTCATTATCACTATCATAATAATGTGCCCAACCTACATAGCAGCCAAATAGAGCTTGTGAGTGTTTAATCTATTTCATACCATTTTTTTTCAGTAGGAGAGATGGAGGCGGTTCTTCCGAATTGGCTCTGGCGAGCCTAATATCACGGTCAGAGTTTACGATGTAAGTGGCGCGCCGCCCCAACATAATTCCTTTTCGCTTGTCGACTTCCACATGAAGGTTACAGTCATACTCCACTGACCACACGATCATTATCAAAAACTTTTGCGCGGTTCATTTTTAGACACAAAAATTCAGCATTACCTAAAGTTTCTTGAACAAGACAGTTTTCGAATAATTTGCACACCGGATAAAAACGACAGTACAGTACTGTACTGAGGAAGTGGGTTAACGAACCAATTGGTAATTTTGCAACATGCACTGGCCGCGGCGACTACTCGTTCGACTGTGACGGGGGCGTCGAGCGAAAGGCAACTCAACGAAAACCGAGAGTGCGTTGCCACGGGGCGCTTCCACGAATGGAAGGATGATGCGGTCACGCCGACCGCGAGATAGTCAGATCGACAGTTTTGATAACGTTTTAGCGATAACATAACAATTCACTTGTATTAAACATGTAGGTATTTACTTTTATAACTGATAGATATTTGTAAGTAGGTAACGCAAAATCAACATACACTTTCTTAGCTTGTCACAAAATGATTTAAATTAGATAAGAAACATATTTTATGTCAGATATAATAATCTTCTAATAAAAATAATTTATGGTCGCATTTTGTCTTTATTGACTTTTGTTAATAAAGACAACACATCTATACCTATCTACAAAATACTTAGAACAAATTATAATATTAAGTTATAAGAGAACTGAAATCATGTGTGATTATGAGACAATTAGAAGTGGATAATTAATATTGTTTATGACAAAATATATGTAGGAATATAATAGACTACAGACTTCTACCGACTCCCTTGCACTTCTTCGTATTCTCCCACACTTCCCATTATTCTATTTGCTATTAAGTATCTTTGAAATGCATTTCTTGCCCTAATTTACATACAATATTAATCCAAAAAATAACTGACTAAACTTGTTTTTTTAGTGAGTATACTTTTGTGCTATGAATTTCCAAAAATTATGCAAATATTTGGACACACTTTTTTAGAAAATGTTTATTTAAACTGTTTATTAATTCTGCTATGCAGTGTTATGCTATCTGCTACAAGCTACACAATAGATTGTTAAATTTTCATCTGGGTGTCTCCCAGGATGAAAATTTAAAAATCTATTGTGTCTGGAGTTAGAGCCTTGATGAGATAAGCATAAATTTTCCTTAACCTTTCTATGGCCCGTATCTCCTTAACATGAGGATAACATTTGTCTGGTTACTTTACAAATTAAACACTCAAATCTAATAATGATGAGGCTTCTATGATCAGGCAAGTTTTATATATGATATTTCTGCAAAATGTAGATTTATAAACTATACAGGGTGGTGCCGTCAATGCGACAATAAATTTAAACATGGGCTATATTAGCGCTATGGCAGTCCATAGAAATGGTTTGCCACTTTCAAAAATATCGTATTCATTTGATAATTTCATGACATTTGTATGAAATAATGCTGCCAACAGTACACTATTCCATACAAATGTCATGAAATTATCAAATGAATATGATATTTTTGAAAGTGGCAAACCATTTCTATGGACTAATAACTAAACTTGCCTGATTCTAGAAGCCTTGTCATTATGAGATTTGAGTAAACTGTCACACAAACCATATTATGGGTATAAAAGCAATATTAAATTAGTGTTTTCAGTGATTTGGCAATGCTGGATTCCATTGTGTGTTGAAATGGGTATGCTGTCTTGACAAGTACAGAAATATTCCACAACAAACACTAAACAATTTGCATATAGAACTGCTATAGGCAACAAAAGATAATATTTATTATTTATTTACATCTAATTAGTTTAAGTACTGCATGCTTTTGTACTGACCTATATTAAATTTTGTTGTTATCAGAACAGAAACCTATTTCTATGGTCATCAAAATAAAGTGGACAGTAACAGATCAATTATGTTGTTTATATTACATCAATATCATTGGGAATTTCAAAGAGTAATCATCAATAGCTTAAAAATTACTCAATAATTGTTTTAATGACTAATCACCAATGAAACCAGCTCATTGGATAATGATTTTTGAATAAATAAAATAGTTTGTGGACAGTCTGGGATTTTCTTGCATACTTATAAGAGAATCTGTGAGAACCTATTATCCGGAACCTATCCTGAACCCCAACATTTGTATATACTAACCCTACTGAAACATACAGAGTTAGTAAACAAGTTACTTATGAGAACTATACTAAGGGAACTATACTGAAATCTCACCAGACACAATGGTTATAGATTAATATATTGATGGCATGGTCAAGTGGCATTATACCTCTGGAGGTCTATGACAATTGAAAAATCAATTGTGTCTGGAATCTGATGCTTGATGTGTTAATTGTCACTGAGTATGAACAAATATTTACTATAAGAAACAATGCCCAACAAACAAAGAAAATATAAGACTGAATAAATGTATATTTTTTAAGTTTTTATGAATTTTGTCAAAACCGTAATTTGTTTTAATGCAAACTCAGCAGAGCAGACTCAAGCAATATTAAGAAAAAAATTGAAAAATATATTAGTGAACCCGTCGCTGGGCTCACACAGAATAAAAAATGTATTATATCTCATATCTATGTGCATACCAGATTTAAAATTTGTACAAGATGTTTTTGTTTATTTTTTCATAAATTAGTATCTATCTACTTACTACCTAGCAATATTTGTTTTTAACCCTAGATAGCTAAACTCTGTCGTGTTGACGGGCAGCGCAAAGTAATATCCCTGTATCTTTTTAACAATGCATCTGAATAGCATGGTTCGGCTAGTCAACTTAGTCGCCGGTGAGGACTTTTTTGTGGCGCACACACCGAACCGATAAGTGTTATGGTCTTTGAGATACGTAGCTGTTGCCCGTCATTTCGACAGAAGATCGCAGTATGTGGTGAACATGAGGTTGTTTTTTGTGTCACATGTTCTCAAGAAAAGTAGTTTATTTTATATTGTAATTATGTTTTATATTCTAATGTGCCTTGTAACACCAAAATACTGAGTATTTTCCTTTTCTTTTTTTTGTTGAATTTCTATGAAAAAGTATTTATATGAGAAAACTTTCATTTTTAGAGGTCTAAGTAAAGTTGCCATAATTTTATAAGGTAATAAATAATGATTATGGTAGGTAATAAATGATGATTGATTAATAAAATGTATTTCTATTGGTTAGCCTTTCAAGTAACTATAATAAACATCAAAAGATCTATCAAGTATATATTATATGAAAAATAACTGTTTTTAATACCTGTCGTTTCGGTGGATGGTTAGCTTAAAAAGGGTACACCAGAAAGTTAGCTTTCTAGGGTTAAAATAAAAACTTTGAGCTTTCAAACACAACAGAACAATAACAAACTCACACACCTAATGTGACATGTTTGATAAGTGGGTGCTTCACAGAATATAAGGCTGGTGTAACTACTTTTCTTTGGTATCAAAGGTTTATTTAGGTAGGTAGGTCTGAAAATCTACCAGTTCGTAAGATTTAACAAAATAAAGCACTGTAAATACATGTCTATGTAAGTTAAAAAGCAAAATAAGGAACAGTGTGATATCTTACTGAAAAATATACATTACATTGTACCAATACAAATCTAGATTTATTTATGCTTTGTTAAATGCATTTTCGAGTGGGCTATTATGGCATAATCGTGCAATAAAATAACAAGCTAAAAATTATAATTTAATTACGTCATATTGAAGTAACCTCAAAGTTACCCCAGTTTAATTACGTACCTACCTACAATAGTTTAGATTAAATAACCAAAAAAAACTTTGGGCATGGCATATTTCAATGAAGAGAAATAATGGATTTTTTTATTGATAACCTGATATTGTACAGCTAAAGTACGACGCATTGCTTTTCGGAAATACTTAATCAGAATCAGTTTGACGTTAGTTAAATCTGTCACAGTGCCAGGCCTATGTGGCAGAAGCGAAGCACAGCCTGTAGCCATTTTTGAACGCTATGGACATAAATGTACCCGATATTGATTATCCAGAAATAATCGCGGTGTCAAGATTTTTATAAACCATTTATTGGCAGTTTGCAGCCATATTAAAATTTTCCTGTACAGAGATATACGTCACAGGCGAAAAGAAATCACGATGGCCGACAAAAGAATGGTTAGGTAGTACTTACTGCTAATTTTTACGCCTCCCAGAGGTGGTTTCGGTGGTTGATTTTCGAATGTTTTTCGAACGGATTTGCTGCCCTCGGCGAATGACGTGGTCCTTGGGCGTCCGCTCATTATTAAACTTATAAAATAAACGGCCTTAGAATCCTGAACTTCATAGATACTTCACATTTCTCGTTACCACCCTTGCACACGCACTGAACTCTCTCACTTTGCCAACGAAATATAAGGCCTGGGGTGTAATAGTCAAAACAATAGCACTAAGATAGAATTAAAATGAAAATAATGTTATTCTTGTAGGCTTTTACAATATCATTTTGTTAAAATTTCAAAATTTACATCACTGAAGAAGTGAACGACAGATTTTAGTTTCTTCGTCTTCCTTCTTGACTTGTACAGTTGTACTCGCTCACTCGTTCGGCATAATTCGGCCTGCCTTCGGACGTTCGATCATTTCACGACGATGACGTCACACAATATTTGTACATTGCCATCTAGTTCCAAAATTCTGAAAAATGGCTATTTGTCGGTAAAGCAGACGAAACCAAACTTTTTTTCATAAATTCTCTCTGTATAAATCAAGCTCTGTATAGCGAAGGCAAAGGGAATAAGTGCATACTTGACAGTCTTAAGTATTTTCTTTAATTCTACAATTATTGCATTGAAATGCTGAGAGCTTTACAAGAACCTTTCGAAAATCGCTATCACTACTAGCGGTAAATGTATGAGATTTGTCATAATCTGTGGATTGACTTACCGCAACTTACGCTTACGCTTACTTAGCGCAAATGTCAAATCCCATACATTTTCCATTTAGTTATTAGCGATCGTCAAATGGCAATTTGTCTAGTAGCTTGCTACTATATAATATCGGACCTGAGCTCAGAACAATAAACTAAAGCAATTGTTCTGAGGTTCTGAGGGCCTAAACAAGATGATATTTGAGAGTCGCTAACGCTGTCGCTAAATGAAAAATGTATGAGATTTGACATTAACTATCGAAAGTCGTTCGATGTCTTATCCCTATCCCATACATTTTCCACTAAGCGATAGCGATTATCGAATGGCATCTTGTCTAGGCCCTCTGATGTAATTGATCTGACGTTTCAATAGATCATGGGAGAGTTTTGCTCCAAATATATGAGGATGGTCTCCATGATGCTATTATAATTTGTTGAGGTGGATAACCACGATAAAATTCTTAGCGTTTTTCACATCAAATTCAGTTTTATTAGAATGATTTTTCAATTGCACGCCAACTTGTTTCACAAAACTACACAAAGGAGTCGATTCATATATCATTAATCTGTTTAAGGAGTTATTTCACATGCACAGTTTTATGTCAGCGCAATCTTACGTTATAACTTATAATGGTCTTGAAGTGTTGTCCCATTGCTCCAATCGTCATAGTTGCTCCGATAGATGACTGTAGTCTGTAATTGTTGTATAGTAATCAAAACAAAACGTTAGGATAATAATTATAGCATTTTATTTTACATCAGTAAAATAATTTAAAATTAAAATACCTTAGACATTATTTTATTTGAACAACAAACCAAAATCTTTGAATGTATCTTTCGAAGAGAATGAAATCGTGAGAAATTAATTAAAATAGAGCCAGTATATATTTCTAGGCAGGACAGGAGCTCTCAACCATAAAGTTATGTAAAGGTGGAGAGAGAACTCTCAATACCAAACTGCAGACAATACTTACTTGTTGCTATCCCACTCTCTGTGGTCCCACTTTCTCTTTCCAGTAGGGTGACTATAATGAATCTAAAAAACTGGTTTATTTATTATAGTTCTTATACTTTACAAAAAAGTTAAATAAGGGAGTGATGTTATTCAGTGGGGCTTCCGAGGCTTCCGAGCCCACATGGAGGAGCTGGTCCCCAAATTAATGCGGGTGGCTGGGGCGCTGGGTTGGCTCCTACCGAATCTGGCGGGTCCTGACAATTCATGTCGAAGGTTATACGCCGGATAGTCCGACCAATGGCTCTTTATGGCGCTCCCGTATGGGCTGACGCCCTTAACAGCCGGGAAATCGCCCTTCTGCGAAAACCACAAAGGGCGATGGCAACAAGCATAATACGGCAACAAGCATAATAAAGCGAGGCGGCGGCAATTCTGGCGGGTTCTATCCCCTAGGATCTGGAAGCTAGGGCCCTCGCGTCTGTGTATTTTTGGCGCGAGGAGGCGCGATTCCGGGGACAGGACCCGGCGTTGCGCGAAGTTGAAGAGCAGCGGGCCGAGTTGCGCATAGAGGCGCTAGAGTGGTGGGTGCGGCGACTCTCGCGGGTCAGCGCTGGAGTTCGCACGCTCGAGGCAGTTGGTTCGGTATTAAAACAATGGGTGGCGAGTGTTTTATAATTAATTGAAGTAAAGACATCACATTTTACTAAACTTCTTTAATAGCAATCCATCATACAAAAGGTTGCACATCCGAACATAGACTAACCCTCTACACAGATTATGTCTCTTTTTAGACACCGCGACATAGACTAACATAGAACTAAAATAACTAAAACATCTTCCCCTTTAGTCTAAATACCTTACAGGCATTTTTATATTTCTACCAGATCTTGAATAACGGATATCCTCATTCACATCAGTATTTTGACTAATGACATTGTTATCATCTGCATATTCATTAGCTAAGGAATCACCTTGGTTTAACATAGAAGTACAATAATCGTTATCATTACACAAAATAGGATCACAGGTTTTATTTAAGGGCGAAGAACTTGTTATTGACTTTCTTAATTGAGTGGTATTACGTCTTAACTTCATATTACTGTTGTGAGGTTTTATCCAATAGGAACGAGGCTCATTTGTTGTTTTCAACACTGTTGCTTTATGCCACTTGGAATCCTTATCAGTCTTAAACACAACTTCTTCTCCCTCATAATAAGAACTTTCTTTCTTCCTCACATATTTGTTGAACTGATTAGTATATTTACTTTGGTACATCTCTAATTTTTCTTTAATGTTTTTAGGTGTTTTTGACTTCAAATTTTCCACAGAGCAAGGCAGTTGAGTTCTCAACATCCTACTTTGAAGAATCTGAGCTGGAGATATATTCAGATTACAAACAGGATTATCTCTATAGTCACAGTTTTCTTCGAAGCTCTTTTTTAGAATATTTTTGCTAATCCCTACAGCTTTTTCTGCCAAGCCGTTGCTCCGGGGATAATGTGGAGTACTGGATCTTAATATAATATCTTTACTTTTATAAAACTTTTGACAATCATAGGAATTGAATGGATTATTATCTGCAATCAATATTAAAGGATATCCAAATCTGGTGAATATTTCTATCAGATTAGATATAACTGATTTTGAACTTTTATCATACAATGGAATTATCTCTAACCAGTGTGAATAATAATCCATACAAACTAAATAATCTTTACCATTACAATACATAATATCTACACCAACTCTCTCAAAATTAAAATCTGGAACTTTATGAGGTAACAATGGTTCTTTGTAATTATTTCTACTAAATTTTTCACAAGTATTACATTTCTTTATATAGTTAATTATGTCAGACGTCATGTTTGGCCAGTAAAATAAAGTTCTAGCTTTTGCTATTGCTTTAGATGGATTTATGTGACCCTTATGTAACAGACTTAAAATATATGGTATTAATGATTTTGGAACAATCAACTTATCTCCTAAGAACAACAGTCCTGCTTCTACATAAATATTTTCAGACACACTAATAAATGGTTTACAATTTTTTGGGACTTTACTGATCTTAGGCCAGCCATAGAAGTAATATTTAAATAAATTCTGTAATGTTTCATCTGTAGTTGTTTTATTCCTAAATATGTTTAATCTTTCAGGAGACATAGGTAAATATTTAGATATAGAGTGTACTTGCTCAAACATTTCCGGATCTCTAGTAGTCTCATTTAAATAATTTCTTGATAATAAATCAGCAAAATGTAATTCTTTTCCTGGAACATATTCTAAGCATAAATTATATTTTAGTAATTTTAACCGAAGTCTTTGTAATCTTACCGAGCCAATTTTGTTTATAGGTTTTGACATAATCGTTATTAAAGGTTTGTGATCTGTATGGACATTGACTTGTGCTCCATATATATATTGGTGATACTTTTGTGTTGCAAAATAGACAGACAATAACTCCTTCTCTGTTTGGCTGTAATTTAACTCTGTATCATTCATAGATCTAGAGGAACAGGCAACTAACTTACCATTTTGGAACAAACAACATCCTAAACCATGTTGTGAAGCGTCACATTGGAGAGTTATGGGTTTATCAGATTCAAATGGACATAGTGCAGGAGCTTCTACAATTTTTTTTTTAATCAAGTCAAAGCTTGTTTGATGCATAGGAAGCCATTCAAAGAAAATATCTTTTTTTAGTAATTTGCATAAGGGAGACATAATTTCGGCTAAATTTGAAACATATCTTCTTATATAATTAAAAGATCCTATTATTTTTTGTAAGTCGTCACGATTTTTAGGAGGTTTAAGATTAACTAATGACTTAATTCTATCTGGATCAATTTTCATGCCTTCCTCACTGAACACTTGTCCAATATATTTTACCTCTTTCTTTTTATATTGAATTTTTTCCTTATTAAATACAGCACCTACTTCACTTGCCCGTTGTATTATTTCCTGTACAGCTTTATCATGTTCGTACTCTGTTTCCCCAGTAGCTAAGATGTCATCAAACCAGATTACTACATTTTTTATATCTCCAAACTTTTCCATAACTTGATCCTGAAATAAATCTGGAGCATTACATATGCCATAGGGTAAGACTTCATATTTGTATACTCCAAAGGGGGTTGAGAAGCAACATTTCCACGCGGACTCGCTATCTAAAGAGCAATGATGAAATCCTTCTTTTAAATCAAATACAGTAAACCATTTTTTATTTTTTAATTTCTCTTTAACTTCCTCAATAGTTGGCATAGTTACTGGCTTTCTAACAATAAATTTATTTAAATTTTGAGGGTCTAAACACAACCGAATCTTTCCATTAGGTTTCTCAATTATAACTATTCTATTTATGCATGCTTTTTCAGAAATTTTTTCTACCTTATAGCTTTTCTTAATACTAACCTATCTAGTTCTTTTTTCAGTGGTTCCATTAACTTATGTGGAATTCTTTGAGATGGACAACATATTTTACCAGCACACTCTACTGTGGGTATATTACACTCAGTATTTAAAACTTACCCGATCCTGAGAATACTTTCTTATTTTTATTTATCAATTTCATTTCCGGACTTTCAACATCTACCATTGACACTCTTTGGACTAGATTTAGTTTAATACATCCTTCACTGCTTAATAATAGTGACCTGGCCTTGGGTACAATCATAAAATCTATATAAGCTTCTTTATCTTTATAGCCACATTTAAGATTTACCATGCCCTTAGGACTAATTTTAGATCCGTCAAAGGCTTCTAGTTTTACAGATGTCGGTCTCATACACAAATTAGACTTTATTACAATTTTGTTAAAAACCTTTTCTGGCATTATGCTTACATCAGCGCCAGTGTCTAATTTGCACATGTGCACACTATCTTCAATTTTTATTTTTTCAATCCAATCCGCACTGTAGTCTTTGAATGCTGAATGACAAAATAAAGTTTCACTACTGTCTTTACTATCATCCTGACTTTCTTGACTTTCACTTTGAATTTGCACATTATTTATTCTGCCTTTACACATGTTGGCAAAATGATTCATTTTCTTACATTTGTTGCATTGTTTATGGTATGCTGGACAAGCCCGAACACCATGTTCGAAGCCACAACGAGTACACTTGAACTTCTCTTTTGGCTTCTGATTACCTCTTTTCTTATAGGATGTCTCAGTAGAATCAATTTCGACTATTTCCGTATTGTAGGCCTTGTTTATTTGTTCCACCTGTGCCTTACTAATTTCACTCGCACGACAGAAGTTTGCTGCTTTTTCTAAAGTTAACTCATCCATCCTTGGTAATGCCTCTTGAACATTTTTATCACTTACTGCACATACAATTTTATCTCTTAATAATGATTCATTAATGCTGTTTTTGTCTAAGTCGTAATTACAATTTTTTAACATTCTTCTACATTCACTTAAAAATGTTTCAAATGGCTCACCTTCTTTTTGGTTTCTATTGTTAAACATAAATCGGTCAAACACTACATTTTTTCTAGGAAATGCATAAGCGTCTATCGCTTTAAGTACTGACTCATAGTCATTTTTCTGTTTTTCGGTAACCGGTAAATTTATTAGAATTTTTGTAGCCTCCGGTCCCATCAAATTGCGTAACAACGAGAGTTTTATTTTGTCGTCACTTCCCACATTATTTGTTGCTATTAAGTAATCTTCGAACATAACCTTCCACAACGGCCATTCTTGTGCCGCTGTATTCGATTGTAGATTTATATTTGGTGGAAGTTTAACAGATGACCCCGACGCCATTTTTTAATTTCTTTTGTTAATATCTATTTAGCTCACTGTGTTTATTTTCCTGACTGCGCCATGTTTTATAATTAATTGAAGTAAAGACATCACATTTTACTAAACTTCTTTAATAGCAATCCATCATACAAAAGGTTGCACATCCGAACATAGACTAACCCTCTACACAGATTATGTCTCTTTTTAGACACCGCGACATAGACTAACATAGAACTAAAATAACTAAAACAGCGAGAGGGACGGAGTCCTGACCTTCCGCATGACACAGGTCCTCACGGGTCACGGATGCTTCGGGGGGTATCTGTGTCGGATCGCCGGGAGGGAATCGACTGCCACATGCCACCACTGCGATGGCTGCCCCGACGAGGCGGCGCAACACGCCCTCGAGGCGTGCCCTGCATGGGCGGAGGAGCGGCGGGTACTAATGGCGGCGATTGGAGAAGACCCTCTCGACCGTTGTCTTAAAGATGGTTGAGAGCGACAGGTCGCGGCAGGCGGTCCTCGCCTACTGCGAGGCGGTCATGAGTAGAAAAGAGAAGGCGGAACGTGAGCGGGAAGCAGCCGCCACTTCCGCCATCCGTCGCCGGCGCATCGGGCGAAGGAAGGCGCAATTTGGGCGCTTCCATCCACCCACATAAAAACATCCTTGGGCTCCGGGCGCGGCTGGGAACCGTGCCTGGCTTGCACAGCCCAGTCGGCGTGCCAATGCACCGGCAGGCCGACTTAAAAAAAGCATAGTCGGCTTGGGGTGGGCCTTACAGCCCCTCCCCACAGAGACGGGACCATACAGGTCACACTGCCTTATAATGAATGTAAGAACAAGAATTTTGCGTACTGCTCGTTTATGTTATTAGTTTGTATACTACATCACTTACGCCTGACAAAAGATGTTAAAACTTTTCAAGTGGTGGAGTAAAGAAATTACAACAGTTTTTATTTAATAAATAATAGTAAGTACTGCATCACCAGCCTATAAGTATGTATTATTAATTTAAACTCCTATTTATTTGTGTTATTAATTTATTCAAATCAATTTAACAATCACAATCCCATTATTATAGTCGCGCTCACACCGCTCACACGAGTCTCTGGCACAGATCACATCGTGTCACAGACTCTCGACCAACGCACCTCATCTCACTTTGACAACACTCTATGATACATCTTCCCCTTCAGATTCTCCTTCAGACAGCATCACATAGTCCCTATAATAGCTGGGAGTTTTTTTATTTCTTTTAGGCCTACCTATATTGTTATTAGCATTTCTAGTATAATTGTTAGAAGTTTCACATTCGCTTGTATCTAAAACTTTAGACATAGTAGCATGATTATCAATATTTGAAATTCCAGATCTATTATTATTTAAGACCAAATCAGTAGCCGGCACTGTTACAATCATTTTATTATCACTAGATTCCTCACTTTGGTATGTTTTCTCTGGAGTTAAGTTTATAACTTTGGATGGCTTAAGCTGTGATGTATTCCTTCTTAAAATATTACCCTTTTCGTCTTCAATAATAATAGATCTTGGTGATCCATGGAAATCTTTAACTTTAGCTGGCAACCAAACATTATTTTTTAAATAAACAATATCTTGTCCTTTATGAAATTTATGATTAGAAATTCTAGCACTCTTATCATAACAAAATTTATTAGAAACATCTTTCTTGTTTTGATATACATTAAAATTTTCTACAACCCTGGGGAATAACAATCTATCATGGATCGGTAATTGAGATCGAGTTAACCGGCTAAATAACAGTTGTGAAGGTGAGTATGGAGAGCCCAGAATAGGAGTATTTCTGTACTCTAATAACAAATATTCTATATCTAATTTACTTTCATTACATTTTTTTAACATGTTTTTTGCAATACCTACAAATCTTTCTATAAAACCATTTGATTTGGGATATAATGGACTTGAAGTTTTTATATCAAATCCCCAATCTCTGGCAAAACATTTGAATTCCCATGAATTGAATGGCATATTATCTGCTCTCAATATCTTAGGTATACCATGTGTGGCAAAAATGCTTTTCAAAATCTTTATTACCGTTACCGAATTTAATGAAGACACTTTGATCAATTCAAACCACTTAGAATAATAGTCTGCTATTATTAAAAAATTACTACCAGCTAAATTCAAAAAATCACAACCAATAATTTCAAATGGCAAATTGGGCCTTTTATCCAAAATCATGTACTCTTTAGCTTTCTTAACACTATATTTCTGACATAGTCTACATTCAGTTACCATATTCATGACGTCTAATTTAATTTTAGGCCAATAGAACAAGGATGCAGCTCGAATTTGTGTCTTATTTACACCAAAATGCGATTCATGAACTTTTTTCAGAAACTTGTTTCTTAGTACTACAGGAATTATTATTTTATGACTGAGATACACAACTGAATTTTCATAATAAATATCTTTTCTTAATTTGTAATATGGTTTGACAATATCTGGCACTTTATCTATTTGTCTTGGCCAACCTTTTTTGTAAAAACTAATTATTGTCTGTAGGGTTAAATCTTTGGCTGTTTCTATTTGAATCTCATTCATATATTCATTACTGACATTTACTGTATGAACTACCTTATCTAAAGACTTATCACAATCATCAATTTTTGCTTTGCTTGATGCTCTACTTATTGCATCAGCAATTAACATTAAAGAACCTTTTATATATTGCAAATCAAAATCATACATGGACAACTTAATTCTAATTTTACGTAACCTTTGTGAACTAATCTCATGTAATTCTTTATTCATTAAGGCCACTAACGGTTGATGATCTGTTTGAATTGTAATATGTCTCCCATATATATAATAATGGAATTTTTGGCATGCAAATAAAACTGCTAAAAATTCTTTGTCTATCTGTCCATACTCACATTCAGTTTTACTTAAACTTTTTGATGCGAATGCTATTGGATGATGATTTTGTATAAGTACACTACCTATAGCATTTTGTGAGCTGTCTGTCTGTATAATAATTGGAAGATTGGAATTAAAATTCTGAAGAACAGGAGGATTAATAATTAACTGTTTTATGTTATTAATACAATTGGTGTGAATTTGGTTCCACTGAAAAATAACATCTTTTTTTAAAAGTTCCCTAAGGGGACCCATGATATCTGACAAATTTGGAATGAAATCTCTAAGATAATTCACCATTCCCAAAAAACGTTGTAAACCCTTCTTATCAGTTGGCATGTCATAGTTTGATATTGCTTCTATTTTCTTACTATCTGGCAATAAACAACCATCTACAATTTCATGACCAAAATATCTAACAGTTTTTGGTAAATACTGAAATTTTTTAACATTAAATTTTACATTCAAATCACTTGCTCGCGATAAAACTTTGCTCAAAGCCACATCATGTTCTTCTTTTGTATTTCCAAAAATTAAAAAATCATCTATATATATAAATATGTTATCTATGTCATTAAAGTGCTTTTCACAATTTTCTTGGAAAATTTCTGCCGACACATCTAGGCCAAAAGGTAAGACATTAAATGAATATGTGCCAAACACTGTTGAAAATGTACATAGCTTTTTGCTAGCATCTGATAAGCCAATCTGAAAAAATGATTCTTTGAGATCTAGTACAGAGAAGAACTTTGCCTTACCAATTTTAGTCTTCAAATCATTAATTGTAGGGATCTCATAATATTTTTTCAGTATACATTTATTTAAGGGTTTCGGATCTAAGCATACGCGAATAGAATTTTCGTCTTTTTCTACTACAACAATTCTGTTTATCCATTCAGTAGGTTCCTCTTGTTTGGTAATAACACCTAGCTGACATAAGCGATCCAACTCAATTTTTAATTTTTCTTTTAATTTTATAGGTACTCTATGCGGAGGTTTGGATACTGGTTCAGAATCCGGTTTCAATTTTATGTCATACTGTTTAGGAAACCGGCCTGAACCTGTAAATACATTAGAAAAGTGGTTAATGATTTTCTCTTTATCAGTATATATATTATTTTCTTTATTTATATTATTCACTAACTTTCGCTCAATTAAACCTAATAATACACAACTATCTTTTCCTAATGTGGGCAGATATCCTGATTCGGTAACAATAAAGTCAATAAAACATTTTCTTGGTCCTAATTGAATCTCTAATAATACCGAACCATGAACCTTTATATTAGACCTATTATAGGCACTTAATTTTATTTTACATTTCTTTAATTTGAATTTTTTACATTTTATCAATTTTTCATATACTTGATAAGGAATCAGATTTACTTCTGAACCTGTGTCTAATTTGAATTTGACATATATACAATTTTCGAGCAACAATTTTTCTTCCCAACAAATATTAGTGATATGTGATACAGACCCACAGTAATATTCCTCTTCGCTATCTGAATTGCTTGATTTTATGTTTTTTATAGCCCTAAAATTACAAGATTTGGTACGGCACACTTTAGCAAAATGATTTAGCTTTTTACACTTCGTACACTCCTTTCCTCTTGCAGGACATCTTTCTAACATGGCTATATGCTGCTGACCACACCATTTACAGTTGATAAGCCTTTCTTCTGACGCTTTATTTTTATTTACGGCATCCACTTGTGAAACAGATTCTCTCAACTGGACTTCCTGTATGTGTTTCTTATCTAGCTCTGCAATTCTCAGCCTCTTTATAACATCCTCCAAGGACAAGTCACCTTCCACAAGCAATTTACTCTGGGATTTGAGATCGGCTGTGCCTAAGACCAATTTGTCTCGGAGTGCTTCCTCTTCTGCACTAAAACCACAGTTTTTTATAAGTTTGGTGACATCAGTTAAAAACATATCAAATGATTCCCCCTCTCTTTGCTTTCTTTCATAAAATAAATATCTGCTATACAATATATTCTTCTTAGGCTCACAATACTTCTGAAATTCTTCTAAAACTCTTTTGTAAGTCTTGTCGTCCTCTTTGAGGTTAAAATTATTATACACTTTTAACCCATCCTCACCCACTAAATTTAGAAGAATCGCCAACTTTCTTTTATCACTTTTTTCTTCTAGATCTGCTGCAATTATGTAAATTTCAAGAGCTTGTCTAAAAACCCTCCAATTTTCCGACAAGTTACCGGTCAGAATTAGTTTTTCTGGGAGATAGCACTGCATTGTTATGTTGTGTTCTTATACGACTGCGCCATGTATTATTAATTTAAACTCCTATTTATTTGTGTTATTAATTTATTCAAATCAATTTAACAATCACAATCCCATTATTATAGTCGCGCTCACACCGCTCACACGAGTCTCTGGCACAGATCACATCGTGTCACAGACTCTCGACCAACGCACCTCATCTCACTTTGACAACACTCTATGATACAAAGTAGATGTGCCAGCGCTGGGCACAGGTCTTCATACAGCATGGTGCCGTCAATATCTATGGTAAAACACATGATTTAATTTAACAAAAAAAATCCCTCAGGATAAGAAAGTAGGTACGTTAATCGATACTTCAAGTTCTTATAGACCGCACTATGTTATCCGCTTAAACGTATGTAAAATTTTAATGTTGAATTATATAAAGTAACTCCTTCAAAATTCAAATAAAACTAGTTATGACTTTTAACATCATTAAAATGATTCATAAGTAAAGATACACGATTCAATATAACTACACTGTTTCAAACATCACGAGGGTTGATTGTTCCCTTCAAGACAATACCCTCATAGAGTACATTTTTGATACGGGTACACAACCCTACACAATATAATATTATGGGAGTCATGGTGCATAACATGGCCGAGGCGCGGCAGCGCCGTACTGGTGTGGCGTAACGAGTCCAGGCATATTTATACGTCTAGAACGAGAGGACCGCCGTTGTGTCTCGCTCCCACACCGCCTCGCAGAGCAGCGTAGACATATGGATGTGCGCACCAACCGACCATCGGCCGGGCACTGAGACGACGAACGAGAGGACTGGACATATTAATACTGTGCGAGTAGGACAGCCTAATTACCTATCTAGCCAACTCTGTCCAACAGTCGTTTAAATATAACACGCCTCTCTCAATAAACATTCATTAATCAGCTGACCATTGTTTTGCTTGCCACACTCTGCCCAAGCCTCCACATCTGGTGACCCCGACGTGATCAGTCCGCTATACAACAGCAGCTCAAGAAGGACTCTGTGGAGCTCCTACTATAACATGGCAGAGGGACAGCAAGAAAAAAACTTTGCAGAGGCAAACTACGACGTCAGCGCTGTCTCCGTGCAATCAAGACTTCTTCCCTTTTGGCGAGAAATTCCCCGTGCCTGGTTCATCCAGTTCGAAGCCGTAATCGACCCATTGAGGACCTCTGATGACCAGAAGTTCCGGTACCTACTACAACAGTTACAGACGGTTGACCTGCAGCACCTGACCGATATCTTATACAATCCACCTTCCACTGGAAAGTACGAGAAAGTGAAGCAGCGTTTGCTTGAAGCTTATGACAAGTCGGACGTGAAGAACTTCCAGAAACTAATTAGTGGCCTGGAATTGGGAGACCAGAAGCCCTCTCAGCTTTTGAGAAAGATGCGAGAGTTAGCCAGTGGCATGATCACCGAGGAAGGTCTCAAGATCGAGTGGCTGAACCATCTACCCGCACAAGTCCGAGTCGTACTTTCGGTGAACAAGGAGTCATCGCTGGATACTCTCGCTGCGATGGCTGACAAGATGGTGGAGTATGCGGAAGGTCCCAGCGTCGCTGCAATATCGGTGTCAAGCCCGTCGACGCCAACGACACAAATTGAAGCCCTGGCCAAACAGGTAGAGAAGCTGACACTCGAGATCGCCGAACTGCGACGGGGCCGGCCGCAACGAAGAGACCGTCGCCGTCCATTCAATGCTCGATCCCGATCACGCTCGCAGACGACGCAGCGCACACACACACCTAAGCCTGGAGACGCCGACTGGGAGTGCCGTTACCACTTCCGCTTTGGAGATAAAGCGAGGCGATGCGAGTCACCCTGCTGCAGGAGGAGGAAGACTGCGGAAAACTAAAATCGACATCGACAGTGGCGGACGTCGGTGTCGCACATACTAGTCATCGCCTGTGTGTCTTCGATCGCGACACCCGAGAACGTTTCCTCGTTGACACAGGCGCCGACATCTCAGTTTTAGCCGCCACACATAAAAAAAAACAGAAACAGTATTTCAAGCGCCTACAAGTTATACGCAGCAAATAACTCACCAATCAACACGTACGGTGATAAAACTTTGAGGTTGAACTTTGGACTCCGCCGCAGCTTTTTATGGACGTTCGTGGTAGCTGATGTGAAGACATCCATCCTGGGTGCTGATTTCTTGCGACACTTCAAGCTGCTTGTCGATTTGGACAAGAGGAAGCTAGTTGACAAAGTCACCGAGTTATCCGTGGACGCACTGGAAGTCGCAACAACTTCTGAGTCAGTGCACGTCGTTAGCAGCCAACAAGCCTACCACAAGATCCTCATGCAGTACCCTGATGTGCTCCGGCCAATGTCTCTGAAGCAGCCGAGCAAGCATGAGGTCGTTCACCATATTGAAACGACAGGCCCCCCACTCTCCGCTCGTCCGCGCCCCTTACCACCGGATAAGTATCAAGCCGCGAAACAAGAATTCGAACGCATGCTGGAGATGGGCATCTGCAAGCCATCCAAGAGTCCTTGGGCAAGCCCCTTGCACGTCGTGAAGAAGAAAGATGGTGGACTACGAGTGTGTGGTGATTACAGACGGCTTAATGCAGTTACACAGCCTGACCGCTACCCCATACCACGCATACAAGAGTTTACATATCAACTTCACAACAAGAAAGTCTTCTCCAAACTTGATTTAAAAATGGCATACTATTGGATTCCTATCGCCAAGGAAGATGCAGAGAAAACAGCCATCATAACGCCGTTTGGGTTGTTTGAATTTAATTGCATGACGTTCGGACTTCGCAACGCAAGCCAAACATTCCAGCGATTCATGCATCAAGTGCTGAGAGGGATAGATGGATGTTTTTGTTTCATCGACGACATCCTTCTGTGCGGAGAAAATGAAGATAGTCACCAACAACTTCTGCACCAGGTACTTCAGCGTCTGGACCAACACGGTGTCACACTAAATACAGAAAAGTGTGAATTCGGGAAAACGTCAATAAACTTCCTGGGCTACGACGTATCGGCGGACGGCATCAAACCTAGTGAAGATCGCATCAAGGCAATCGCTTCGTACCCCAAGCCGAACACTATCATTGAACTACGACGTTTTCTTGGCATGATAAACTTCTACCGAGACTGCCTACAACGTCAAGCCGAGCTGCAAGTTGAGCTAAATAAGTACCTGCACAACAAAAAGAAGAATGACAAAACATTGATCAACTGGACACCGCAAGCAGAAGAAGCTTTTGAAAAATGCCGGCAAAGCATCTCAAAAGCTACCTTACTCAGCCATCCAGTCGCCGGCAGCGCCCTTGCCATCATGACCGACGCATCTGATCGCAGCCTCGGCGCCGTTATTCAACAGAAAATAGACGGTGCATGGAAACCACTCGCTTTCTTCTCCAAATCGATGAGCGAAACTCAACGCCGCTACAGTGTGTACGACCGCGAACTATTAGCAATGTACACAGCTGTAAAACACTTCCGAAGACTCATTGAAGGCTGTGAAGTAGTCATTTATACAGACCACAAACCACTCGCTTACGCACTCACTAGATCAGCGAGCAACAGTGACACGCCCAGACGAGAACGACAGCTGCATTTTATTAGTCAATTCTGCTCGAAGATCTCATACATTAAGGGAGAGAAGAACGCAGTCGCCGATGCACTATCACGCCTAGATGAGATACAGTGTCCTAACACCATCGACTACAGACAGCTGAGTATCGATCAAGACAAAGACGAAGACCTAAAAAAATTAAAGTCACAGAGCAACTTGAAGTTTGGACAGATAACACTACCTGGTCTAGATCGGCCTATCACGTGCGAGCTATCAACTTCAATACCGCGACCCTATCTTCCAGCGACATACCGTTATGCAGCCTACAAAGCACAACACGAATTATGTCACCCGGGCATCAGAACTACAAGAAAATTGATGACAAGCAAATTTTTCTGGCCGTCCTTAAACAAAGAAGTTGGGCAGTGGACTAAAGCTTGCATAAGTTGTCAGCGTGCTAAAATACATCGACATGTAGCCACACCACTAGAAAAGTTTCCGCCGTCGCAGCGCTTCGAACATTTACACATCGACATAGTTGGCCCGCTACGTTTATCAAATGACTATCGCTACTGTGTCACTATCATCGACCGCTGCACGAAGTGGCCCGAGGCAATTCCGGTGCGTGACGTCACAGCTGAGATCGTCGCGCAAGCATTATATGACACCTGGATAGTAAGATTCGGCTGCCCACTGCGCATCACAACAGACCAGGGACGCCAATTTGAGTCCTCTCTGTTCAACGCGCTCATGAAAAAATTCGGCATCACTAGACTGCGCACCACGGCCTACCATCCACAGTCAAACGGCCAAGTTGAACGGTGGCACCGTACAATGAAAGCCGCGCTCATGGCTCGCGGCGCAACCACGAAGTGGACAGAGGAACTCCCCACCGTGCTACTAGGACTACGGACTGCACTACGGCAAGACAACAACCTCAGTCCAGCCCTCATGACATACGGCACTACACTTCGCGTACCCTCTGATTTCTTTACGCCCCAAGACGCAAGAATAGATGACGCCGAACTAGTGCGCCGTCTCGCTCACACGATGTCGTCACTCACACCCGCCCCGCCCCGCTCACCGTCGACTCAGCGTCCTTTTGTCTACAAGGACTTAGCAACGTGCACACATGTGTTCATTCGCAACGACACAGTCAGACCGCCTCTCACACCACCCTACGATGGCCCGTATGAAGTACTCAAGCGATACGACAAGAACTACAAGATCCAGTTACCACTACGGACTGCAGTTGTGTCACTAGATCGTCTGAAACCTGCTTACATCGTGACAGAAGACATGCATTCCGAGGCCTGCACTTCAAGCACCCAAACATCGGCAGCAACCTACCACTCGACGACGCCTCCCCATGACTCGACCACTGCATCTGCAAATCAACCCTATATTACGAGAAGCGGTCGTGTAGTAAAGAGAACCGTACGCTTCTCTTGAGGGGGAGTGATATGGGAGTCATGGTGCATAACATGGCCGAGGCGCGGCAGCGCCGTACTGGTGTGGCGTAACGAGTCCAGGCATATTTATACGTCTAGAACGAGAGGACCGCCGTTGTGTCTCGCTCCCACACCGCCTCGCAGAGCAGCGTAGACATATGGATGTGCGCACCAACCGACCATCGGCCGGGCACTGAGACGACGAACGAGAGGACTGGACATATTAATACTGTGCGAGTAGGACAGCCTAATTACCTATCTAGCCAACTCTGTCCAACAGTCGTTTAAATATAACACGCCTCTCTCTCTCTCAATAAACATTCATTAATCAGCTGACCATTGTTTTGCTTGCCACACTCTGCCCAAGCCTCCACAATATGTAACTAGTTTCTTGGCGTATTTATCACAGAAACTGTTTAATTATGTACGACATATCCACCACTAGCGCACTTCGTCATAGGCGCAAACATGCTCGCTAGGTGTGCTAATGACGTCACAGAAAAGAGTTGTCATGATAAGTACTCAACTAATCATATTTATCCCTCTTTTTAAATGCAACTAGTTGCTTGGTTAAAAAGAGACAACATGACGTTTGACATCTTATGTTGATAAGATTCTGATGAACATGAACTTAAAACTTTAAAATGTCAAAAGTACAAACGTACAAAAGTACTCATCAAAAATAAAATGTATAATTTTAATTTACTGTCAATTTAAGTATACTTAAGACATGGTTAAAGACAGAAAATAAAAACCACAATTGTATCAGTTATGTATATTACTTTATTCTTAATTTTTGATTTTACCATTATTATAAATGCCCCAACTTAACCGAATCGTAGGTATTTGTAAAAATACTCGTTTCGGATGTTGAAATAGAATGTTTCGACATTGTAGGGTGGACGTTAGCTCATAAACGCAAATACAGATAGACTAGAAGAATTTCACAGGGATATCCCAAGTCCTGGGTGGCTCAGTGTTCAGAGCAGTCGCCCGGATTGCGAAAGGTCGCGGGTTCGATTCCTGCCTCAGGACGTGAAATTTTTCTAGTTTTATAATATTTTAATTACTAAGTAATTTTTCAAACATTTATAATAATGGTAAAATCAAAAATTAAGAATATTTGAAAGCACTGCCCCAACTTAACCGAATCGTAGGTATTTGTAAAAATACTCGTTTCGGATGTTGAAATAGAATGTTTCGACATTGTAGGGTGGACGTTAGCTCATAAACGCAAATACAGATAGACTAGAAGAATTTCACAGGGATATCCCAAGTCCTGGGTGGCTCAGTGGTCAGAGCAGTCGCCCGGATTGCGAAAGGTCGCGGGTTCGATTCCTGCCTCAGGACGTGAAATTTTTCTAGTTTTATAATATTTTATATTACTTTAATTAAAAACATTCTATGTACGGACCAAGCGGGTAACTCCGTACGCGTATTCGGCTAATTTTGTAGTACATACATACATACATACATATACACCCGTTTTATTGATTGATTAGCCTAAAAACATTAAAAATAACAATTTTAAACAAATAATTTAAGTTAGGATATGCGGTAACAAAGTTGTGACCCTAATCATAAATCTTTTCTAGGCCATAATCATGTTTGGGTATTACGCTGTTAAGCCAACGACACGTTTTGTTAGTGAGTGATACCAAAACCTTAGTGATACACACTTCTCTATCTCAAAAATTACTGAACTGATTTTGATGAAGCTTGCACAGTTCCCAGTTGGACTATATCGAGCCCAACAAAAAGAATTTTTGCAATCCGACATACAGTTTTTGAGATATGCGGAGACAAACTTACAAATATACCTACAAACTTATACAGGTGGTGATGTTAATACGACAAAAAATAAAACATGGGCTATATTAGTTCATAGAAATGTTTTGCAACAATTGCAATACATCTTATTCGTTTGATAATTTTATGACATTTTTATGTGATTCATTTGATAATTTTATGTGATGATTCTTTTGCCAGTAAAGTCGAGGCATTATTCAATATTGAACTTGGCTCATATTTCACATTTATGTTTTTGATGGGATTAAAAATCATTCCTAAATA
Source organism: Nymphula nitidulata (assembly GCA_947347705.1). NCBI lineage: Eukaryota > Metazoa > Arthropoda > Insecta > Lepidoptera > Crambidae > Nymphula > Nymphula nitidulata. Next base: position 11,029,281 of record OX374631.1, read on the forward strand.
CATAAAGAAAATAAATAATATAGAAATCGATTTTGATCAAAACTGTCTATAATTAGATAAAGTAAGAAAAAAAACAGTTTTTTACTGGTTTTTTTTTTCTTACACGTCTAATTTCCAAAAATCTAATCCTTTTTCAACAGTAGCCGAAACCGGAAGTAGCTCTGAAAAGAGCTTAAATACGGGAAAATATTCTGTTAAATAAGATGAAGGACAATCTATTTAACAGATTGTACTGTAAGCTCTTTTCAGAGCTACTTCCTGTTGCGGTTACACAACCAATGGCGAGGTATGTTTAGTAATTATACACACTAATCTATAAAATAAAACATAATCCTGTAGAATGGTTGGATTTTTTTTCAAATTGAATACACAAAGTTCAGTCAGATTACCTAATCATCCCACCTCCCATCGCCACTAGTCAACATACCAAATATCAATGGGCCCATGTTACTCTTGTTCAGAGACTTGTTAAGCTCTATTATAATAATAATAATAATTTACATAGAAAAATATCTAAACTAAAACATTTTAACGTCCTGCGGCGGGGATCTAACCCGCGACTTTTCACAATCCGGGTGACTCTTTAACTATCTCTAGTATATGGCTCTAATCATCTGCATCTGAGCTACTAAGGACTTAAAGGAATAATATTTTTTATTTGTTGTAGTGCGTGCAGTGGCACGTAGTGGCTGCACTACCACAAATAAAAATTGTAATAAGCATACTGAAAACGGTCGTTCCGGGCTCCGCCCTTGTGGATGCTGGTTATCTCGCCAAAAGGTACCTAGCCTAGTATGTCCTTTCTCAGGATTTAATTTTCCTCTATGCCAAATTTTATATAAATCGGGTCAGTGGTTTAGGAGCGAAAAGATAGCAGAGTTACTTTCGCATTAATAATAATTAATAAATATAATATTTGTAGGTATTTACATCGGAAGATATCTAAGCAGAGCCAGTCAGACGGTCAATCAATTTATTGACCAGTTGAAGTACTGTCGAAACGAGACATACTTATTGACTGACGCAGTTGCGCGTGCGCCGCCGGCGTGATAGGCGGCTGCTTCGTCTCATCGAGTACGAATTTATTGATAATGTAACTTGTAATATATCTGCGCACAATATAGAGGTCAGCATAGCCTCAGTGCAGTCAATCAACAAAATGGAGTGTTACACATCGGATAGCTGCGACAGTGATAGTAGGGAACAAAAAACTCTCGATTTATCTTGTCAGTCATTGGAGTCTATCGCCTTATCGTCTGAACTAAAGAGTATTGTTGATGAAAAGGACTGCGCGAAAAGTTACGAGATAATTCTGCTCTATAACAACAGACTAAATACACTACCGGACACCTTAAATAGGTTTTCAAACTTGAAGATATTAGATGTGAGTAACAACAGACTTACCATCTTACCTGAAGTGTTGAAGAACTGTCCTCTCACGACTTTGATTGCAAAGCATAACCATCTGACCAATGAATCGTTACCGAAATGCTTTTATTCAGCGAGGACAACGTTGAGGGAACTCAATCTTAGTGGAAACCATCTTACCTATTTTCCAGAGCAAATAATAGAGTTAGCTTCCCTCAAATACCTTTATTTGGGTGGTAATCATATAGTCAATATACCAAAGGATATATGGAAATTAAGCAGGTTAGTAGATATGGATTATTTAAAATAGTTGTTAACTAAGTACTTACATAAATACTTAAATCAATTCAAATCGAACCATTTATTAGCAGGTGTTATTAATAAGTAGGGAAATAGGTAAGTGTTATTAATAAGTAGCTGTTGTTTCAATACATTTAGGTAAGTACCTACATAAGTAGGTATTTTATATAATACCTAAGCATTTGCACTAGTCACACATATGCCAGCATTTTTAAATGAATGCAAATAGTTACATAATTTATTAATTTGATTGTATGTTATTCCTTATTATCAAATTAGTAAATTATTGACATCAAGTATGACTCTTCAATTTAATCTAATTTACTAACGCCAATGTCGCCAATCTCGACTACTTGATTAAGGTAAGTGACCCCTGATTCGTGCTAGTACCTACGTTATTTCGTTAATTTGGTTTTTGGCTCAAAAATAGACAAATTATACTGAGACGGCAATATCCTGTATATATAAAAAAATCATTTTTTTTTATACTACTAGATGACAAACAAGCATTATTAACACAAAATCGCTACCAGCTCTACATTTACGACTATATTGAGAGCAATATGATGCTCGAAACTATCAGTCGACTCAACCACGGGCTGTGCGGCAGGCGTACATTACTTATCACCGTATTATACAAACATACAGACGAATTGATAACCTCCTCCTTTTTTGAAGTCGGTTAAAAAGCACTAACGTTAAACGTTAGCGCTTTTTGTATAATTTTATCACATGAACAGGCCGTGGCCCCTGTTTCTCACAAATTTAGAAACGGACCCAAATATCGTACATTAATTTAGTTGCGAACCTCTTGTTTGAACCTGTTTGAACCCTATCGAGGTTCGCAAATAAAACATTTTTTTATTTTTTTAACCTTAACGGGTTAACTCTTGGCCTTCATCTCACCTGATATTAATTTAAGTGAAGATTATTATTATTTAAGTGAAGATAAGGCCGACGATAGAAGCGAGTTACACTGCAAACTACATAATTCATTCATGAATTACTATCAAAATACCAATATTCATCATATTTCATCATACACAACTTTCAAATGGATATTTTGAGTAATATTTAAAAAAAAAACCTTAGTCGTATGAGCCATAATAATATGCCGAAACAGGGGGCACTTACCCTAACAATGTATTTCTTTGTTCCCAGCAGTATGAAGCTATGTTATTAAAATACAGATATTATTTTGTAATAATCTTTAGTCAATTCATTCAGTAAATGTTATGTAAATAATAAGTAGTTACTTACATTGTACTTACCATAAGAAAACCGCAACGCAAGTAAATTCTCTTTGCTTAGATTAGGTACCTACCTAAATTATTGTATAGGTAATGATAGGTAAGTATGTACATATTATACAGAATGGTGCCGTCAATACGACAATAAATAAATTGAAACACGGGCTATATTAGTTTATAGAAATGGTTCACTACTTTCAAAAACATCTTATTCATTTGATAATTTCATGACATTTGTAAGTATGAAATTATAAAAAATTGTCTATTTCTTAAAAATGTCATGAAATTATAAAATGAGTAAGATGTTTTTGAAAGTGGCAAACCATTTTTAACCGACTTCATAAACGAGGAGGTTCTCAATTCGGCCGGTATGTTTTTTTTTTCTATGTATGTACACCGATTACGCCGAGATTACTGATCCGATTTACGTGATTCTTTTTTTTTTCGATGCGGAATAGCTGCCATTTGGTCCCATAAAAATTTTTTCAAAAACAGTTGGGTACTTTGGTTTTAAATTAAAAAAAACTGAAATTATGAAATCGTCTACATAAGCGAAATTGCGAATTTTTGCTTTTCCAATGACTTTTTAGTGAAACGATACGATAGTAGGAAACAATATAAGTTGACGGTCACCCATCTAGCTTCGACCGTAGAAAGTTATCACTAAAAATAGTGAAAAAAAAATTTTAAACAAAAATTAAAACCGACTTCAAAAAACTGAAAAGGATTAAATAATTAAATTTAAGTAGGTATTCATCCCCTAGAAACATATTTTTGGAGTTGGTGCTAAGTGGTTTCCAAAAACAATAGAAAGTAAAGCACCGACTCCAAAAATATGTTTCTAGGGGATGAATACCTACTTAAATTTAATTATTTAGTCCGTTTCAGTTTTTTGAAGTCGGTTTTAATTTTTGTTTTTATTATACTAATAAAGCCCATGTTTTAATTTATTGTCGTATTGACGGCATCGGCACCATTCTGTATATATAGTCTTTATTTTCTTCATTTGACGGGCTCGATATCAGGCTCTGGTAAATATTAATGAGTTTGTTGAGCGCAGTGAGGTATTTTTATTTTTTCAATAATAAAGGAAAGTTTCCTTAAAATCAAAATTTTCCAATAGTCCACAACAGAGGCGCTGCTGGCTAGCGTATTCATACAATTTGAAAATTATCACGACAAACGTTTTAGATTCGATTCGATTGAAACTTACACTAGGGGTAGGTACTGTTTACAGCCGGTGTGAAACGCTTCGCTGACGAACGTTTAGATCCGTTCCACAAATACCGCCTGAAATAATTCAATAGAAATAATATCATTTCTAGCGAGTTCGTGGTTTTTGTTTATAAAAAAGCGGAGTAGATATTTTGTCTGGAATTTATAAAAAAGGGCTTTGGATTTGTTGGCGAAACGTTCATCGACGAAAAATTCGTCGGCGAAGCGTTTCACACCCGTTTTCAGCATAGGAGACAAGTCCACCGAAGACATACAGCGCTTCCCCATAATACTTATAACCCTTACTCACTGTAGTCTCACGATATTCTGTAAAGTGGAACCAGATGAACTGACTTCAAAAAAGGAGGTTCGGAGGTCATATACTATAGAGAACGGAATTCCTCAACAAACTAACAACAGTCGAGTTAAGGTCTATTCACACATATCAGTTCCGGCACAGTTCCGGCACAGTTCCGAATCAGTGCGAAATATTATTTCATACATTATCTATGAACGTATCTCCACTTGTCCGTGTCAGTGACGGCACAGTGCTCTCAGTGTCCGTGCCGGCACCGGCAAATAGAGTTTTACTTCTCCGAGTTTTCTCCGTGACTGAGCAGGCACTGACATGTGTGAATTGAATCACTGACGCAACACTGAAGCACTGATACGGAACTGTGCCGGTACTGTGCCGGAACTGTGGCTTCACTGATATGTGTGAATAGACCTTTATACTTAGTAACAACAATTATTATTATACCTATGTCTTAGAATATTAACGATATTCTAAGACCTATGTATATCAAGCAGTAAGTGACCGACAGACAGACTAGTCGATAGGTCTGAGCTTTGATTAGGAAATCTACCACCCAAAATCTAAAGAAAAATTCAAACAAAACTAAGGAACTCCAAAAATACACTAAAAGAGCAAAAAAAATTGGAGTAAGTTTTAGTACTTATTTAATTTGATAATGTATTTGTCACCGATCACCTATCGCGCCGAGATTACTGATTCGATTTACGTTATTCTTTTTTTGTTCGATGCGGAATAGTTGCCATTTGGTCCCATAGAATGTTTTTCAAAAGCAGTTGGGTAGTCTGGTTTTTAAATAATAAAAAACTGAAATCAGTAAGACGTCTACGTATGCGAAATTGCAGATTTTTGCTCTCCTTTGACTTTTTAGTGAAACGATACGATAGTGGGAAACAATATAAGTTGACGGTAACCCATCTAGCTTCGACCTTAGAAAGTTAACACTAAAAACTGTAAAAAAAATTTTTTAAACCAAAATTAAAACCGACTTCAAAAAACTGAAAAGGATTAAATAATTAAATTGAGTTATGTAGGTACTCATCCCCTAGAAACATATTTTTTGGAGTTGGTGCTAAGTTGTTTTCAAAAACAATAGAAAGTGAAGCACCGACTTCAAAAACTATGTTTCGATTGTGTTTGCACGAAATAGATAAGTAAACTAAACCATTATTTTTTGCCCTTTAAGATTTTAGAAGTCGCATTTTTTCTTATGGTTTCTATAACTATTCACCGACTAGTATCTATTCCCTTCTATATAATACTAACTAGAATATTCAGTAATCTAGAACTAAACTTAACAGACAAGTAAGAGTTGCTCCTTTCCTTGAGTTAAAATTGTGTCGAAATATTATAGCAGCCTTTGGCAAAAAATTACAGTGCTTTTGTTGCGTGTTGCGACACTAGCTTGCAAAAGGTATGGAGGACGGTACGCGGTGTAGCGTTGTTCGTTACTTAATAAATTATGTATGTAACGTACAAACAGCAACTCGATATATTTATTTATTGAGGTAGCATAGGCATAAAGCAGAAAGAGATAAAATTATTTGTACAAATAATTTCATCTCTTTCTACCTTTCTGTCTGCGTCTCGAACAGGCAGTTACAAAGAGTGTTGCTGTTTGTACCTACGTCCAAACTAAACTTTAGGTCTGGATCATGTGGTTTGTTATAGCAAATTGAGGGTTTTTACTTTCAAACTAATTTATAAATTCTTTTAGTTTACAGATTTTATCTATAGGAGGGAATCAAATCGTGGATGTGCCGGACTCAGTTGGTCGCCTGGTGTATTTGCAGGCGTTAGTTCTAAGCGACAATCTCATCGAGCTTCTTCCGGCGAGCATAGCCAATTTGAAACAGCTACGTTCATTGCTGCTTCATAAGAATCGTCTAAAGACTCTGCCCACACAGATAATAAAATTAACGTGCCTAACAGAGGTAAGTTATACCACTTATACCCATTTAACCTTCAACGGAAAGGCATTGGGATAAGCTACACCGGTATCGCAATGCTGTAGGTACTTATTTTGAATCATTCCCTCTACGTCGACTCTCTTTACGTCGAGTCTCGCTACGGTGACTCTCGCTACGTCGCCTCTGCGCTTAGTAATGTCAAAATCTCATTACGTCGAGTCTGTGACGTCAGAGGTGTAGTTAGCAGAAAAAACTGAATTTTTGAACTGATTTATGAATATAGTTTTAATAATCTTTTATTTAGGGTTAGATCAATGTTTATTTTTATATAACTAAATATGGAATTATATAAATAAATGAATAATATTTATACTCTCAAACCTATAGTCTAATCCAAAGAAAGCAACAAAAGATCTTGTGTTATGGATACTAGATAACGGAGAAATAATGATAGTATGTATATGAATAATAGAAATGTACTTAACAAACTGACAGAGAGACTAAACAAACTTAGAGGTTCGGCAATCTGATTATAGGTAGAGAAGCGTAGCTATAGGGTGTAAAGGATATCATAAATTCGAATTTAACTCTGTCTGTCTGTGTGCTAAGTTTTTACTCCTAAGCGGAACCAATTAAGATAAAATTTGGCATGGAGATAGATTCATCATCATCACCAGCCTATATACGTCCCACTGCTGAGCAGAGGCCGTCACACGACAGAAACGTGTGCATGCGGATTGAGTGATCCTATCTTCAATCTTTACAATAATCGACGAGGATTTCAGAAACACATGAGGAGTTTGGGCCATAACACCACCACGCTGACCCAATGCGGGTTGGCGGGTTAAAGCGGTTGTAGTAACAACCGGGACCAACGGCTTAACGTGCCTTCAGAAGCACGGAGGAGCTCGAGATAACAAACTTTGATTTTCCCATCACGCCACCGAGCTCCTCAGCAGATAGATTACATCCTGAAAAAGAACATCAGCTTCCTTTTGGCGCGATAACCGATATCCACGCGTGCGGCCACCGGTATTTTTTTAATAGTGTCTGTCTGTTTTCACACCTAAACCGACGAACTGATTTAGAAAAAAATTGTCATGACATAGTTTACGTCTTGAGAAATGACATAGTCTTCTTTTTGGCGCAATAGCTGAAGCCGCCGGCGGACACTAGTAAGTAAGTTAATCGCTAGTAAGAGGAAAAAAGGAGAAATATTTTGCTTAATATGATGTTGACGTATACTGTCTGATTAATTCTTCATAGATCTTTCTTACCTAATTCTATGTATTGCAAGAATGGCGTCAAGTTGTATAGCTATAAATATGTAGATGCTTATAGAGTCAACACTGTTTTGTTATTATAGTGCATTAGTGGCTTCCCGGGTGGATGTTGGTTAAACGGCCAAAGGAATAAGCCTAAGTATGTCCTTTCTCTGGTACATCCAGCGGTGAAGTCCTATTATCTACTCGCTATAAAAGACTGAGGAGTCACAAAAATATTATCAAAATAAATAGAACTGCAAGTAAAATATCATAAATCTTCAAAAAACCTTGTTTTGAACAAGGTTTTTTGATGCTTGGAGTATGTGTGTCTTATGAGTAGAATAAAACTATCAGTCAGCTGTCTCTGAAGCTTTTATTACTATATTTTTTTAAACTACGTAATAACAATTTACTTGATTAACAATTATATCACAATACAATCTTATTATCAGGTAAAAAGTAAAGTTTACATAAAATTCACAATAAAAAAGAAAAAAAGGAAAGTATCAAAATATTTGATCGTATTTTGGTATCTTATAGTAAAAACAAAGGTATCCTTATTATTCTTATTAAGTAAAATACCATCCTCCTCATGTGTTTCGCCCATGTAGGAAGAAATGTTCCCAGCAGTGGTACCTATAGACGCTCGATGAAGATGATGATGAAGTACAAATATATGAGACATAACGATGTAGAAGACATAATAGGTTTACTACTATGTGTGAGCACTGGCAGGCTGGCAAGGGTTCATAAGTTTATATTGAACCATTGACAATTGTTAAACATTAAAATCATATCAGTTTTCGGTATTAGAAATAATATTATAAGTCTTTGTTATTATCCACAGTGATCCTGGACATAGCTATGGACTACCAATATATTTATAACTGGCAGTATACCTACTCGCACTGTTGTGTAGTGCATTTGCACTCTAGAAAGCAAATAGCTTTTTGAATATATATCTCATAATAAAAATCTGCATTCATCCTCCTACAAATCTTAAGGAGCTTCCCTCACTAGACTCCATCACATTTACTGAAAGAAACCTAATATTAAGACGACATAGGTACTGAGAACAAAACCAATCACAGATATGGATGGTTTAGTAATATTATGTCGATTTCGCTAATTTGTTATGCCACGTAATACTCCCGGGGGCATATTTATTATGACAACTATGAACCAATTGTTTTTGGAATGTGTTGCTTAGGTTAAAGCGCTCACCATCCTTAAGCCACGAAATATTTAAAGATATTTAGACACTCACTGATTTTCCTGTCGATGTTGGGGCTATATTTCAATGACTATATAAAGCCGCATAATTTGTTTTACTATCTTGCGTCATATTTCCTTTTAGTAGTTATTATTTTGTCTACTAGCAGACCCTGCGGCTCCGCCCCGCTAGATGTCGTTTTCGTGCTAAAAGTCCTATCTCCTTTTCAGAGTTAGATACCATCCTCCTCATGTGTTTCGCCCATGTAGGAAGGCATGTTCCCAGCAGTGGTATCTATTGACGCACTAGGTTTATACTAAATTTTATCTAAATCGGTTCAGCAGTTAAGCTAAGGTAGATAGATAGGCGGAGTTACTTTCGAACTTACAATATTAATGTATTATACATAATAGATAAAGGCTTTAAATTATTAGTAATTAAAATGCTGTATTGACATTATACACAGTTTATTTGAGAGCCAATTATTAGATACTTACAGAAAGTGTGAAAGTGTTACATTTCCATGAACATAAAATCTGAATGACTAAAATCATATGAAAATGCTAGAGAACGCTAAAGTAGTAAAAATATTTAGAAACATGTACCTTGTCGGAGAATCATCTATCATTATGAGCCACATAATAATAGACAGGTGATAACTTCGGTGGCGGCTTAGACCGTCAAAGGGTGGTCAATTTAGTTTTATTCACTCAACTGTACTGATAGTCTGATACTGTAGTCAATAAAGTAGTAGATGGTATTGACTGTGCTTCACATAATGCAATACAAATCTTTACAATTCGCTGCTAAATTATTTCATAAAAGTCAAGATTTCAAATATTTTAACGTATTCATCATTTATGACATTGTCATGTCAAGCAAAGAGAATATAAATGTCAAGCACAGAAAGAGTGTCAAGTCAAATAATGTCAACCAATGATTTTTATTTATTTATTTTTTGTTAATGCTCCCTATAAAAGGAGGGCAAAGGGAACTAATGCCCATACAGCCATGTCTTCAGTATTTCTTATTTTTTATTTATTGCATTGAAATGCTGGTGTTACACATTTCAATGCATCTTGGGAGTATGTGACGCGAAATATAATATGACAGTCTCCTTATGTGCTATTTGATGAGGTGGATAACCAAAAAAAAGTTCTCATCGTATTTCACACCATAATCCCTTTTATTCTAATAACTTTTTAGTTGTACGTCAACACAAACAATTTGTATACAAAAAAAACACCACTTTTATACCACAAAGTGCGCTCCGACACAATTTTTTATTATTAAAATAAAAATCTTGACTGACACCAATAAAACCCGCCAAACACCTATCTTTCAACCAATGAGGAAGGCATAATGTCAACATAAACAAAATTCTCCATAAAGAAAGTAAGGCAAAGGGTTAAGCCTATATATCCATGTCTAAATATAAACATTACAATCAATGCAGGAAGTGAAGTTTAATAAATTTATTAAGAAATAAAGTCAAGCTGAGTCGGAACCGAATGTACTCTACAGAACCAGCATATTTTATGTTTATTTTTATTAGTTTAACTTTACACTACACACTGGATAATATTTTTAAGGAAATACCCGCAAGTGGTTAGGAATATTATTCATCGACTGTTCTGAGTTCATCCAACCATACAGAATGTCAAAAAACCCCCGGATGGACAAAATCAACTTAAATAATGAATAATCACAATTTTCTCAAGTTTGTTTCATTTGCTTGTTTTTTTTTGTGTCAAATGTAATTGGATTTTTATAACTCTTTTGATGATACTACCAGGTTGGTCCCATATAAATTTTATCTGGATCTGTTATAAAAATCTTCAAATGTAAAGGAACTCCTTAATGAACAACAGTCAAGTTATAAAAACACACTTCAATGTTCTTAATTTTTCATTTTAACATTATAAATTTAAACTGTATGTGTATAATTAAATGTATTTCAACCAGAGACAGACACATACAAGTCGATAATGGAAACGGTCACCCATCTAACTTAGTCGGCAATACGGCGGGCGACATTATTCCTTCCCCATTAGGCGACATAGAAATCAACTAAATGTCGACGTCAACTATTTACCCCTGTAGCGGACCTCCGTGGCCGCTACGATAAACTGTCAAGATTTGAAATCGTATTTTACTGTCCGTTAGACATTGATATATAAAATTGTATTGTCAATTAATAAATTGTTAGGAATATTGTCTATTGGATTATTTGTTTATGGATTTATGAAGAGAATAGTTTTGACTGATGTGTTAGCTGTCGTGGAAAAATATTCGTTGTAAGAAGCAGAGCTAATATACAATGTTGAAGTGATACAAGTATTTCATTGATTATCTTTTGCTCGGCTCGACCATCGCTGGTTATTCTTCAAAAGGTTATGGGCCCAGAATAGTCTGCGTGAAATAGAGCTAAAGCAAAGGTAAGAAGAGTAGTAAAAATAAAGGTAAGGAAGACGAAAGGAAATGGCGTCGAATTCAACAAATTATCCGCAACTACAAGCTGATAATTATAATAACTGGATATTTAGAGTTAAATGTATTCTGGATGAAAAAGGTTTAAAAGAGGCATGTGAGAAAAATGAAGATAAGAATGACAGTTTTATATCGAAAGATGCAAAAGCAAAAAGCATCATAGTGCAATGTTTACCAGATAAGCATTTAAATATAGTAAAAGATTGTACCACTACACATGAAATGCTAGATAAAATTAGAGAAACATTTCAAAGAAAAAGCGTAATCTCTAAAATACACTTCCGTAGAAAACTGTTAACCATTAAAAATTCGAATAGCGAAAAACTCGAAGAGTATTTTGCGAGATTCGACGATATAATAAGAGAGCTTGAATGTGCAGATGAAAAATTAAGCGAAACGGATAAAATATGCTATCTATTAATCGGATTGAGTGACAAATATGACAACGTCATAACAGCAATAGAAACTCTGAGTCATAAAGATCTAAAGATTGAATTTGTCAAATCACGTTTGTTAGATGAAGAACTGAAACTGATGATAACAAACCAAAATGATATGTTACCTGTGGATACAGCATTTGTGTGTTTTCGATGCAACAAACCAGGACATATAGCTATCCAATGCAGAAGCAGAGGCCAACATAGAGGTCGTAGACGTTGGTCCAATCAACGTGGAAGAACCACCCATGCACAAGGAAGAGGCCAACAAAGAACAACTGCTAACATAGCATTTGGCTTTATATCATCAACTGATTGCTGCAACACTACATATAAAGTTGGAGAGGTAGAGTGGATTATCGACTCAGGTTGCACTGAACATCTAATACAGGAAAGTTACGAAAGTTATATGAAAGATGTCAAGAAATTAGATAAAGAAATTAAGATACACATCGCAAATGGTGATTATTTGGTTGCAGACAAGATCGGCGAAATAGCGTTAGTAGTAAACGGGTATTCACTTAATTTCAAGGCGTTGATAGTTAAAAATTTAAAATTCAATTTATTATCAGTTAATAAGATTTTAAAGAAGGGATATACTGTTAAATTTTGCGATAACAAAGTATACATTTACGACAGAAATACAAATGCATTTTTAATAGGTTCTAATCGAGGTAAATTATTTACAATAAATACAGAATTAGCTTTTATTGCAGAAAGTGACTCTGACAGTCTATGGCACAGGCGTTTAGGCCATCTTAATCGCCGAGGACTAAAATTGATGGGTTTGCCGGTAAGTAAAGTAACATGTGGGCCATGTATGCAAGGGAAAGCATGTAGATTGCCTTTTGTCGCGGTTCCGAAGCCGAGATCGCAACATGTTGGTGATTTGATACACACTGACCTATGAATGTAAGAGGTATTCACGGAGAACGTTATTATCAGGTAATTATTGACGATTTCTCTCATTTTTTAGTAGTTTGCCTGTTACAAAATAAAGGTGAAGCAACAGACAATGTAATAAATTACATAAGGAAAATAGAAACACAGAACGGAGCGACAGTTAAAAGGATAAGGTGTGATAATGGTAGAGAATTCAAAAATCACAAACTAGAAAGCTTTTGTAGATATAAAGGTATTGACATACAATATACTCAACCTTACTCTCCACAACAGAACGGAGTATCTGAAAGAATGAACAGGACACTTTATGATAAAGCAAGAACTCAGCTAGTAGAGTCAAGTTTGCCGAAACATTTATGGGGAGAAGCTATAATGGCTTCGGCTTACCAATTGAATAGATGTCCTTCATCAGCGATAAATTTTAAGACACCAGCAGAAATAATGACTGGCTGTACAGATCTGAAAAGACTTCGCGCATTTGGAAGTAAAGCGTGGGCAGTAGTATTCCCAAGAAGAAGTAAATTTGAAGAAGAGGAAAAAGAGAAGGTGATCTTTGAAAGAAAAGAGACTACTGAAAACATAAATGAAAGTAATGAAATAAATGATCAAAATAGTAATGACAATAATGTTATGGGAGAAGAAGTGAACAGTAATGAAATACAAAATACGCAAATACAAAAACAAACTAGATCAGGAAGAACTATTAAAGTACCAAGTTACTTGCAAGAATATGAATGTGATGACATAGTAAGACAGTTTGAAGCTAATGTAGCATATTGTTTATTCTCAGATCCACAAACCTACACTGAAGCAATGGAAAGCGGAAAAGATTGGCAAGAAGCTATTAGTAATGAATTAAACTCTTTAAAGCAACTAAACACGTGGGAAGAAGCAACGCTACCAATGGATAAAAAAGCTATAGATACGAAATGGGTTTTTCGGACAAAACAAGGAGGAAAGAGAAAAGCTAGGTTAGTAGCCAAAGGTTTCCAAACAGATAGCAACTTTAACGTATACTCACCAGTTGCTAGACTATCTACTCTAAGGATGATGTTTTGTATAGCAGCACAAGAGAATTTTCCCTTGAAACAACTTGACGTCCCTACAGCGTTTTTAAATGGATATTTAACTGAAGAATTGTACATAAAACCACCTGAAGGTGTAAAGACTGGAGGAAATAAAGTTTTAAGGTTAAAGCGATCGTTATATGGGCTGAAAGAAGCTCCCAAGTGCTGGAATGAGAGGTTTCATAAATTTATAATTTCACAAAATTTCATAAGTTCGAAGTATGATTTCTGTTTGTATATAAGTTCAAATTCAAAAACATGGATTCTTATTTGGGTCGATGACATACTAGTCATGGGAGACCACGAACCTATAATAAAAGCATTGAGAAAGGAATTCAATGTGAAGGAGATAGGTGATGTAAGCGAATACTTGGGCATGGAGATACTAAGAAAAGACGGTGAATTGACAGTAAAACAGGAAAGACTCATAGAAAAAGTTTTGAAGAGATTCGGGATGGACGATTGTAAAGGAGTTCTGTCACCTATGGAACAAATAAATATAAGTTCAGAGGAGGAGGTAATACATAACGTTCCTTATAGAGAACTAGTAGGATGCCTTACTTATATTTCGACAACATCTCGTCCAGACATAACTTTTGCGACTTCATTTCTTAGTAAGTATTTAGATAAGCCTACTAAAACTTTGTGGACAGCAGCCAAAAGAGTTCTGCGGTATTTAAAGGCGACATCTAATAAAGGTTTGACTTACACATGCAGTACAGGTAAGAAGCAACTTCTAGCTTATAGCGACGCAGATTGGGCTTCTGATAAAGTCGACAGAAAAAGTGTCAGTGGCTGTGCTATCTTCTATTGTGGTAACCTCATATCTTGGTTTACTAAAAAGCAAAGTACCGTGTCTTTATCTTCTGCCGAGGCGGAGTATGTTGCCGCAGCGACAACAACTGCTGAATTATTATATTTACAAGGTATTTTAAGCAGCTTTAACTACTTAGACGTTGAGACACATCTGCTAATAGACAGTCAAAGTGCGATTAGGATGATAGAGTGCAATGAAAACAGTAAGCGAACTAAGCACATCGACATCAAATTTCACTTTATTAAAGATGCATTTGATGAGAAAAAGTTTATTATGTCTTATGTTCCTACCAATGAAAATATTTCTGATATTTTCACAAAACCTCTGAATTCTGTAAAACATGCTTATTTTGTAAGGAAGCTAAAACTTGAATGACTTAATTAGACGTGTTATTAATGTATTATTTAGAGGAGTTATCGGATGTAACTAACTTTTGTTTCAGACAATGACTTCATTTGTTTATATAATGTTTAGCAATCTTAAATTTTGTTAAATTTAACATTGAGAGGAGGTGTTAGGAATATTGTCTATTGGATTATTTGTTTATGGATTTATGAAGAGAATAGTTTTGACTGATGTGTTAGCTGTCGTGGAAAAATATTCGTTGTAAGAAGCAGAGCTAATATACAATGTTGAAGTGATACAAGTATTTCATTGATTATCTTTTGCTCGGCTCGACCATCGCTGGTTATTCTTCAAAATTATTACATTATTCCTTCCCCATTAGGCGACATAGAAATCAACTAAATGTCGACGTCAACTATTTACCCCTGTAGCGGACCTCCGTGGCCGCTACGATAAACTGTCAAGATTTGAAATCGTATTTTACTGTCCGTTAGACATTGATATATAAAATTGTATTGTCAATTAATAAATATCGAGTTTACAATATTTCGTTAATATTTTAATAATATTCTGCTACAAAGTGGTGACCCCGTATTTCTATTAAAAATGAACACAGAAAATACTGAAGTACAACAACTCGAAAAAATTTCCATCAAATTACCGCCGTTTTGGACCGACAAACCCGAGATTTGGTTTTATCAGGTAGAAGCTCAATTTTCTATTAATAATATTAGATCCGAAGACACAAAATTTAATTATCTCATTTCACAATTAGAACCAAAATTTATCGAAAATATTTGGGACATTATTACCGGTACAGTCAGTTCGAAATATACCGAAGCCAAAAACAGATTACTGAATACTTTTCAAGAAAGTAAAGAAAAGCAACTCAAACGATTACTGACTGGTCTAGAACTTGGCGATTCTAAACCGAGCCAACTTCTTCGTCAAATGCAAAGTCTAGGTAACTCAGATCTTTCTAACAACATACTGAAGACTCTCTGGCTTGAAAAATTACCACCGTCAATTAAAAATATCCTCATCATTAGCGAAGAAAGTTTAGACAAACTATCTGTCATGGCTGATAAGATGGCCGAAATGTCTCCTAGTACAGAACTCTGCAGTACTGATGTTAACCCTTCAACCAGCTGCGACAAAATTTCACTCGACAAATTATTTTTCAAAATAGAAGCTTTAGAGAAAAAGTTTGAGTCAATGACTAAGTCCAGACCTTCCAGATCTTTATCACAAAGCTCATATCGCAGCCTAAATCGCAGCCAATCAAGACGTCGATTTAATCCTGATGGCAAGTTTTGCTTCTATCACTTTAAATTTGGCAAGCGTTGTCGAGCTGAAAAATGTAAGCCACCTTGTGCTTGGAAAAATTCGGGAAACTCGAGCTCGCAACAGAATTAGCGGTAGATTCTGCTGCTGATATGCTACAATACCGCAGATCACGACTATTTTTCACGGACAAAGTAACTGGTCTGCGATTTTTAGTGGATAGTGGTGCCGATGTCTCACTTATTCCAGCAAGTTCAAAAGATAGAATCGACAACTCCTTTAAATTATTTGCCGCAAATAATACACAAATACCAACTTATGGCATCAAGATACTGACTTTAGATCTTGGACTTCGACGTCAGTTTCAATGGCCATTTGTTATCGCAAAAATTCAAAGAGGCATTCTAGGAGCAGACTTTCTTAAAAATTTCAACTTGCTGATTGATTTACATAACAGAAGACTCGTCGATAACACAACCAAACTTCAAACGATGGGTGAAATCACCGAAATTTTCCAGACTGAGATACTAAGTACCAGTGACAAAACCTCTCAATATTTTGACCTACTGCAAGAATTTCCTGAACTAACTAAACCCAACCTACTGCCAGGAAAACTGACTCACAATATTAAACATTCCATTGAAACAAAAGGCGAACCCGTGTTTTCAAAACCAAGGCAATTAGATGGCAAGAAGACACAAATCGCAAAGCAAGAATTTGAATTTATGCTTAATAATGGTATTATTCGTCCTTCAAAATCACCATGGTCCAGTCCTCTACATATGGTACCTAAGAAAGATGGTTCATGGAGACCATGCGGAGACTATAGACGTCTCAATGATCGAACCATACCAGATAGATATCCGCTTCCAAGAGTTGACGATTTTCAACACATACTCGTAAACACCACAATATACTCCAAAATAGACCTTTTAAAAGCCTACTATCAGATCCCAATGGCTGAAAAGCATAAACACAAAACGGCAATAACAACACCCTTTGGAATGTACGAATTTAATGTCATGAGCTTTGGCTTACGTAATGCGCCAGCAACGTTCCAAAGATTCATAAACGAAGTGCTTCAAGGGCTAAACTATGCATTTCCTTATTTGGATGACATTTTAGTGGCATCTAGAGACGAAAATTCTCATAAAATGCATCTCAAAGCAATATTTACAAGACTTAATCAATATGGTTTACGAATCAATGTATCGAAATCTATTTTTGGTGTAAAAGAAGTCGAATTTCTTGGACACCTCATTACACCAAATGGTATCAAACCAATGCCACATAAAGTACAAGCAATACTCAACTACCAATTGCCAAAAACATACAGAGACCTTCGCCAGTTTGTTGGTCTATTAAATTTCTATAGAAGACACATCAAAAATGCTGCTGAAACTCAAGCTAAGTTACATGATTATCTTAAAGGAGCTACAAAAAATGACAAGAGAATGGTACCATGGAATGACGAAACAAAATATCTGTTTGAAAAATGCAAACAAGATCTAGCAGATTCAACCTTGTTAACGATACCCAATCCAGATCTACCTTTAGCATTGTTTACTGACGCCTCTAATGAAGCTATTGGCTCAGTACTACAACAATTTCAAAATAAGAGTTGGACACCTATTGCTTTTTACTCGAAGAAATTAAATGATGCTCAGAAAAACTACAGCACATATGATCGAGAATTATTAAGTATTTACGAAGCTATCAAGTATTTCAAACACTATGTCGAAGGTAGAGAATTTATAATATATACTGACCATAAGCCTCTCGTATATGCATTCAAGCAAAAAGACAATAAAGCATCCCCACGGCAGTTACGCCACCTACAATTTATTTCCGAATTTTCGACCAACTTACAACATATTTCTGGCAAAGAAAACATCGTAGCAGATACATTGTCCAGAATAGATGTAATAGAAATAATCGATTACAGTAAAATAGCTGAACAACAAAAGAATGACCTAGAGCTCCAACAATTATTGACCAACAACTCCCTAAAATTCAAAAAGTACACTCTACCAACAAAAGAAACGTTATGGTGTGATGTTTCTACCGACATCATAAGACCGTACATACCACAACAATTTAGAAACACAATTTTTCATAAAATTCATGATCTTAATCATTGTGGCGTAAAATCTTCTATCAAGCAAATGACTTCTAGATTTATTTGGAAAGGCATAAGAAATGATACAAAAATATGGGCAAGAACATGTATGGAATGCCAGAAAAACAAAGTCATAAGACATACCCAGTCCGAACGTCAAAATTTTCAAACACCAGATGAGAGATTTGATATCATACACATAGACCTAATAGGCCCATTGCCTCCGTCTAATGGAAAACAATATTGCCTAACCTGTATTGACAGATACACGAATTGGATAGAAGTAATTCCAATAGCAAACATACACGCAGATACAGTTGCAAAAGCGTTCTATAACAATTGGGTTACTAGATTTGGCGTACCCAAAACTGTAATTACAGACAGAGGAACACAGTTTAAATCTACATTATTTGCGAATTTTGCTAAAATGTGTGGCACAAAATTGCAGCACACAACGTCATATCATCCTCAATGCAATGGAAAGATTGAACGACTTCATAGAACTCTTAAAGCTGCAATTAAATCTTATGACACTCGTCGATGGTCAGACGTAATACCAACCATATTACTGGGAATACGTGCTGCCATTAGAGATGATGAAAAATATTCAATATCACAAATGGTGTATGGCAAAACTATAAGATTACCTGGAGAATTTTTTGATGAACCAAATTTTGATATTAATTTAGATGCTTTTACAAGAAATTTAATAAAACAATTTGAAAATATTAAGCCAGTAAAAGTTAAATTCCAAACACCCAAAAAAATATTTGTACATAGAGATTTACAAAAATGCACGCATGTTTTTATAAGAGTTGATAGAGTTAAGAAGCCATTAGAAGCGCCATATGATGGTCCATATGAAGTCGTAGAAAGACACGAAAAGTATTTTACCTTGAATGTTAAGTCTAAGCAAGAGAATGTTTCCATTGATAGACTGCCTGCCTATCTTCTGTAAACGAAGAA
Source organism: Nymphula nitidulata (assembly GCA_947347705.1). Classification (NCBI taxonomy): domain Eukaryota; kingdom Metazoa; phylum Arthropoda; class Insecta; order Lepidoptera; family Crambidae; genus Nymphula; species Nymphula nitidulata. Next base: position 11,048,543 of record OX374631.1, read on the forward strand.
ATTAGGAAGGGGAGTAATGTAGCGGACCTCCGTGGCCGCTACGATAAACTGTCAAGATTTGAAATCGTATTTTACTGTCCGTTAGACATTGATATATAAAATTGTATTGTCAATTAATAAATATCGAGTTTACAATATTTCGTTAATATTTTAATAATATTCTGCTACACCCCTATCTACCCATAGTGATTAAGTACAGTATATAGTAGAAATTCTCACTGAACAAACTACAACTACCAATCGAGTAACTTTTCCATCACTGAATATTGGCAGAAATGGTCGTTTCCACTTTTTAACGACCGATTGCCAAATCGCACAAAAAATACATTCTCTTTGCGTCTACCCTTCAATTTAAACTCCTGACCACCCAGTTAGTTATTAGTAGTTTAGCCAGAAGTATCGCTTAGCTTATTAACTGAAGAGTTCACGAAGGGGATCACCTAGGGCAGGGATGGCGAACCAATGGCACGCGTGCCATTAATGGCACGCAACACAATATTTTGGGCACGTCACTGATCATAAAATTCATTATTCACGACGGAAAACAGTGTGAAGTAGATATGACGGGCGAACGCGAGTGATCCCTCCCTACGTTAATTGATAGTATTAATTAGTATTATTTTACCAATAATCACAAAGTAAATATTGATTTGATGGCACGTCTATGATCTCATTAAACATTTCCTTACAAAAATGGCACGCTGATACGTAAAGGTTCGCCATCCCTGACCTAGGAGATACCCCAGGTGATGCCCCTTGTGGACTCTTTATTTAGTTCATCAGGATCCCCTTTTAGTAATTCGCACCATGTTGAACCGGCATCATGTTCTATTTCTTTGGTAATAGCATACACCAAATATCATCCTGGGTTAAAGCATATAATTTCTTTATCCTTGGTAGTAGTAGTAAACCTGCTTTCACAATCAGAATTTCATCATTGTTGCTTAGATAGATTTGATACGTGTACATAAACTTTGTTGATCTAAGTAGCTATCCGAGGGCTATCCAGCTAGAAAATGCAATCTCCTTTTGTTCACATGACACATGACGTTAATATTTCCAAAGAGGATATAATCACTACGTTATTATCTTAGATGACCTGTGATTTTGGCAATCCAATGTCATATGCAATTCAAAATGACTAAAAATTTATTTGCATCTAAAAAATTTAGATAGCTAATTATTCAAAGAAAACAACCATTAATACTATATATGAAAATAATTATGTATTATGAAAAATACAAAAACATGGACAATTGATGCTTCAAGAAATGCGTAAATATCATATAAGAAGAAAATGTATAAAGGTGTAAAAATTAATAAAAGTAAAAATTATTTAATTTTATTAAAATAATGTATGCATGTAAATTCTACTTTACATTAAAATCTAACATTGGAGAATCCTGTTGAACTAATGTGTTTAAATGTTCACGAGGATCTTCTGGCTCAATGTGAGCTAGGGAATCCTGGTGGCTGAACTGGTCAATATTATACAGTTGGATAGACGTATTTACATCAGGCCGACTAAATAAGATACGAAAACTTTTGAGTTTTAAAAGTTTGATGTGTTCATTTTCTTTGAAAAAAAAGTAGTTAGGCGTAGGTACTTAATAAGTGAACAAAATTAACTATGTCTTGGAACTAACTTGAAACCCCCTGGTGTCTATAGTACCATTGATTTATACCATCAATGGTATTAGTGACACTACAATGTGTCCTTAGTACCATCAATGGTACTACAGACACATTGTTTGTGTGAAGAACACAATTATTTGCCAAGATTTGAACTCGTGAACTCTGGGTTAGTAGGCAGGAGTACCGATCTCTTAACTAGCTGGCCTTCATTTGTGTGCTTAATTAAATACATTATACAGGTTTCCGAGTATCGCATCATATTGTTATAAAATATGTAATTTTGGAAATATTTTCATTTTTATTAATAAAATTCACGTACGAAAACTAGTTTTATTTTCAACTGCGTCTTGCTTTGCAAGCTGTACTCGACGTCGTGAGATTCGACGTAATGGGAAAGCGACGTATCGAGAGTCACCGTAGTGAGAGTCGACGTAAAGAGAGTCGACGTAGAGGGAATAATTCCTTATTTTAACCCATTCATTCTCTAAAATGTATAAATATCCTCCCGTAAATATACACATATACTGTACACATACTCCCATGCCGTCATATATATGAAAGCACGCCGCCCATCAGCGGCTGCAGCATCTCGATAAAGTACCTACTCTAAGCCGCCCATTGACGACTTCGGCATGAGGCAGATTTCGACGTAGATAAACTATATTTTTATATATGCTTTACGAGCAGAGTGATTTGTTCGATTAATGAGCGCATACTATTGTAAGTTAATTATTACAAAAAAAAATCATTTATGCATTACCGAGAAAGCAATTGAGTGTGAAAGTGACTTCCAATCATCTCCACTGTCCAAAGTTCACAAAATCGTACATTTTACGAATATTTGCTTGCATATGAGTGACTCATATGCGAGTGTAACCCCGGTTACGCTCGAGGAGTTATGGCGACATTACTTTCCATAGAAACACAACTATATGAATCCTACTTGCTCAGTTTCAGATACTTTCATTGACCCACCCAACTGCCTTTTCCTCTGAAGAAAATCGTGATTTCATAAACGCAGCATTCCAATAAGAATTCTTATTTCACACCTATGCTTTTAAGCAAAATTTAGTAGGTACCTACGACTTCGTATTTTGATATTGCTATCATACCATTCTCACAGGCTGAGCACAGAGCAATATCGCGAATAACAGGGGTTATCGTGTATGACCTTTATTTGTTATTTTACCGAGGCCTAACATCCAGCAAAGACATTGCAGTTATAAAATAAGGTAAACTGGACATTCGAAAATACTAATCAGGAGCCTTACCACCATCTTTATAAAAGCGATTCATATTCCGCTCGGTTCAGTATTGGTTCCTAAGCTGCATCGCTGTCATAGTCGTAGATAGCATCGTAGTACGAATTAACGATTCTACTCAGTTTAGGTCCTAAACTGGATCGCGGTAAAAGATGGTGGTACGGGTGCAGTTGGTATTTAATCCCAGAGGAATAAGGGTGGATCCTGGAAAGTGGGACTTGAACCTCGTACATAGCATTAATATGAACAAAAAGGTAAATCACTTGAAACGGCCGGTAGAGAATTACATTCTTGTTGCAAAATATTATGAAATAAAATATTTTTTAAGTTACTTAATCTAAGTACTTTAGTTTATTTATTATCTACCTATAGGCATTTGATAATAAAAACTATATTTACCTACCTACTGTAAGTATATTTATTGTCTTATTATAGTAATGAGTCTGTACGTAAATAAAATTATTTTAGTCCTCATTCTAACCTTTGAATCCAAACAAAAGTAAATAGGTAATATGTGAAAATATTAAACCTACCTACTGCAGTCAAAACATATCTGTATTTATGTTGATAATTCATTATCATCTATCAGATAATTCAAGTGAATTCTCTGCCATGGCCTGATTCAAAAACATAGGTTACTAAACTAATCCGTAAGTTCTTTAAGTGGACAAAGGTGTAGATCAAACAAAATAAATTACTTTGTAGTATGAATAATTATGCCACGTTAAGTTTTACAATCTGGATGATATCCGACAAGAAATATGAAAGTCCGAATAATATTCGGATTTTTTAAAAATAAAAATGTTATCCTAAAAAATGCGGAGCAGTTGTCTCCCTTCCATACCGTTTCTCTCTCTTCTGAGTGTCTGTCGGGATCAGACCCCGCTAACTACCGCATAATAGCTGTTACCTGAGGTAACAAGTTCATGGAATAGATCTTGAACACCCCTAGAGTCACAATCAGTGTTCGGAATCGACGGAGAGTGGTCGGCTGAACTCGTGGGCTAAGTAAACTCTTCAGTGGTATTGATGGCTTCCCTCTATCTGGCAGAATTTTGGTGTTCGGATTTTTTTATTTTTTTTATTTATACAACTAGATGACAAACAAGCTAACGGCCCACCTGGTGGTAAGCGGTTACCGCCGCCTATAGACACCTGCAATAACAAGGAAAAGCACTTGATATTGCAGGTGCGTTGTCATCCTGAGGCCTAAGATGAAATGCCGTCCATGCCCAGTAATTACACTGACTACGTTTCCCTTCAATCCGAAAACTGTTTCACGGCTGAAATAAGAAAGGCGGTGGTACCTACCCAGGCGACCCTACATATGGGTCTACCACCTAGTAGAAAGGCGGTGGTACCTACCCAGGATAACACACTTGGCATTTGACATAACACACTTGGCATAACTTTCTTTAAACGAATATGTTGAAAGCATAAAAATCATTTAGTATAATTATCATTTCGTCGAATGTTTATATGTCCTAATTCCCAATGGCATACTTTTAAGATGGCAGATTTGCACTAGGCATAATTTCATTTAGCAAAATTTCGTTAAGCATAACACTTATTTAGTGCGACGATTACTCGGTATAATTTCACATGGCATAGTTACTACGATGGTGGCAGATTGTGCTACATCAGTGACAGAAACGAATCGCTGCAAAACCGACTCCACGTAGTCTTGTCTGCCCTACCCCTAGAGTGTAATTTAAGCCCGCGAAGGCGCGGAGGGGCGAGGCGGCCCGCGAGCTGAGGAGCAGGTGGTTTTGACGACCACCGCCGCGGCTGAGGCTGCCTCTTAATATTATGGATATCAAATTTATGCATAAAGATGATTCTGAATAAAAACTTTCTGCGATATGATAGTTCTGCCTCTTAATTATTATGGATAATAAATATATGCCTAAAGATGATTCTGACTTATAAAATTATGGGTTTTGAATGAAGGTATGATTAATGAGTGTGTGCCAAATGATTTCCTGCCAAATGAAGTTTATGCTTTCCGCTGTTATGCATAATGAAATTATTACATAAAAAGTTCTGCGAAAAAAGGTGTACCCGGTAGAGATTGGTCAACTGAACCCACGGGCTAAGTAAACCCTTTAGCGGTAGAGAGTGGCCAACTGAACCCGTGGGATGAGTTGGCCAGACAGGTGCAACGACTCATCCAAGCAAACAACCGAAAGGGATCATTCAGCCCGCGGGATAATTTTTATGTGGGATCAGTTGACCATGAAAGGAACTGAGCCGGTACCTAGAAGAGAGCTCTTTAACCAATGACCAACAATACGGGTTTCTGCCGAAACGGGCCAGATATGCATTAAATACACTCTAGAAGATCCCTACTAGTGTAAGTATTTAATGTATGTCTGGGGTGAAAGTATTGACAAACGTGGTAAGTCAGTGACCGTTAGTCTTGACATTGCTTGCCAAAGTCTTTGAACGGGTCTGGCCCAGGGCTCTTCTCTCCAAGCTCCTGCCACACGGTCTACCCGTTCAGTTATGCAATTGGATCGCCGGCTTCCTGCATGAGCGGGGAATCCGTGCACTCGCAGATAGATGTGCTTCGCGATTCATATCAGTAAATGCTGGTGTACCACAAGGCTCTGTTCTATCCGCCACACTCTTTCGTCTTCTTAACAATGACTGTATCTATTAGGAAGTATAAATTTTTGACCGAAGCATTTTAAATTCTATCGCGTATTCTTCATTGTCACTCTTATTTTCCCTTAAGTATTAAAATTGAAAGCTGTTTTGTCCGACGAATGCCAACTGCTATATTATCTTCTTTTTTCGAGAACATTCGTATTAACTGAGCGATATGGATTATTTTCGATAGATATCATCATTAGTTTTAAGCACTACCTTCAACTTTACGTTGGTCTGGAAATAGTGTCTGAATGCCTCCCAATATTTGTTGTTATTGCAAAGATATTATTTTACCGGTATTTTCTAACATTATTTGCGCTATCGGGTGTTGAATGCTGAGGAGGAAGTTTTTCATCTGATGATGCTGATAAACAAAAACCTTTGGTTCTAGGACTCCTTCTACTATTTTTCGATCCCCACCCTTGAATTTATCCTGTTTCTAGATCTCTAGATTTGGAGCTGGTGTATTACTCTTATAGCATTTTTAGATTCATAAATTGGTTCGTATAAAACCAACCTAATCGATATTAAAAATGTATACATAAGTAGGTGCATACGCGTAACTTGTTAAACTTCTTTTTTTATTTCGTTTGGTAATAAGGATGCTTTTTATATGAACCATAAAAATTCTATATAAGGCCTAATGTTTATTGTCATGACCAGTCTTTAATAAGCTCACAAAGTTTAGAAGTTCAAATATTTTGATGATTAAGTCCCATCTAATTTCCACAGCTCAGCCTACGAGATAATCCGCTCGTGTCGCGGTTCGTGCGAGATATGACCTTGGAGCCACCATCACTTCTAGAGCTGGCTGGACGCACCATTAAATTGCATGGGATACCAGTCCATCTGGGATACATACCTACAACTTTAGTCAACTATCTTAATGCTGCTCAGTGTTGTGTCAATCCAAAATGTAGAGGTGTGTATACAATAATTGCGTAAATGCTGTACATAGATTTATACAGGGTGGTGCCGTCAATGCGACAATAAATTTAAACATGGGCTATATTAGTCCATAGAAATGGTTTGCCACTTTCAAAAATATCTTAGTCATTTGATAATTTCATGACATTCATTTGTATGGAATAGTGTAACGTTGGCAGCATTATTTCATACAAATGTCATGAAATTATCAAATGATTACGATATTTTTGAAAGTGGCAAACCATTTCTATGGACTAATATAGCCCATGTTTAAGATTATTGTCGCATTGACGGCACCACCCTGTATATCTGTTTAAATTACTAAAAGAGAATTACGACTTATGGCTGGGTAGTAACGATTTAGTTAGTGAATATGTTTTTTGCCGCCGACGAATAAAAAGGGTTGTTATAAGTTAGACGTGTCTGTATGTGTATCTGTCTGTGGCATCGTAGCCCCTAAACGAATGGACCGATTTTGATTTGTTTTTTTGTTTTGTTTTAAAGCTGACGTCATTAGAATGGTTTTTAGCTATAATTTATGAAGATCAGTTCAGGCGTTTGATGAATGATGACTCTCAGCTCATTTTCTACATGATAAAAGGGTTATACTAACTTTCACACATTTGATTTATTTGAAATTTGCTGTAGGTACTGCCACTTTAGTGACATTTCTCATTTTCATGACATACTAACCTTGAGCTGATCCTATACCATCAAAAAGTCTGCGGAATGCTTAATTCTTCAGAAACTTACAGCAAATATAGCATGTATGGGCTCATAAGAATAGTCTCAATGAGATGACATTAGATAGATGATTATTGAGGCCAGGGCTTACTTATTTTTCTTAATTTTATACTTTTATGTCCTTTTTTCTTTTCACAAGTTTCTTGTTTAAACTTCAAGCTATTTAATACCACCTACTAAAATAACTTGTAGGCAAATTTCTTTATTAAATCGCATACGAGATATACGATAGGACAATATGGAGCATATTTAACCTCTGCTTCCTAAAAAAGTTAAAGTTCATAGTAAATCAGCTCAAGTCCGACAATATATCTCGTATGTAAGGTACATGAGAAAACTCACCTATGTGGCATTCAATTTGTTAATTCACCATTTGCAGGTGTGTATTTTGACAACCGTGTGGAGCACATAAAATTTGTAGACTTCTGTGGCAAATATAGAATACCACTTCTACAATACTTGTGTAGCTCAAAGTGTATCACTGGGAGCTGGGAGAGCCGGGAAATAGACAACAATCCTCGCCCCCACATGATGAGAAAGGTTCTTCTTGGATAACTGAAGTACTTCAAAAACATTCTTTAAACAATAATAAAATTTCTATGTATGTTATATAAGCCAGAATTACATATTATTATTTTATCTTGTTATAAATAGAAAATGTTGAACATTGTTTGTTTTGCTTTTATAGTATGTGTTATTTTTAACTTTTAGTCAATGCCTTACCTAAAACTGTAACAGGCTAGCCATATTAATATTATAAAATAAATACAAATACATTTAATTCTTCTACTTTCTTTAATTGTGGATCAACAAACTTTATTCATTACTCTCTTGTAAAAACTTCATTCTTGCTGCTTTACCCCTTAAAATAGCTTCTTTAAATATTTTACAATAAAGTTCTATAGCTACAGGTGTATCATCATTTCCTGGCACTGGATAAGTAATTAAATTAGGACTGCAGTTGGTGTCAACAATGCCAACTGTAGGTATAAGCATCTTTGCACTGTCTCTAACAGCAGTATGTGGGTTAAGTATATTATTTTGTGTATTTAGAAAGATACAAAGATCTGGAAGTCTAGTAACAGCCCCAAATTGGTAATTAGCGTTTGTAAATATACCTCCACGCCAAAACCGAGTATGTGCATATTCTCCACACTCTTGTGCAGTTTTCTCTACTATATGAGCATTTAGAGAATTTCTATTAAAGAAACAGATAATACCTCCTCTATATGCAATATGCGCCGTGAAGTTTAGAGCTTTACGAAGATGTTCTGCTGTAATATCCAAGTCAAATATTAGATGACCAAGTCTTGAACCATATAAATAAGGTCTCATGTGATCATTTAATGAACCTTCTTTATGACCATAGTGTACACGAGCATCAAACAAGTCTTTGACTGTGAAAATGTTATGAACTTCAAAAAAGTCTGGATGGTCCAAAGGATTCTTTATGGGTTTGATGTCTGAAAAAAATATATGAAAAGGGTTACTTTCAATATCAATAATACAAAAATACTTTTAAAACGAATTATTGTATTATTGATTTTATTCATGTATCACATTTATTTTATAATACATAAAAGACAACTATTTTTTTATATATTATACACCTAAGACTATTTATATGAATAAATGAGTATACATATACTGATATTTGAATATACATCATGTCAACTTATACCACACAGACCTTGAAGGCTTATTTCGGGTATTCATCCTAAAACAGACACCTTAAGGTGCATACTCGGAAACACATGTCCTTCTAATCATAATTCAAATCTTATTGTTCTTCCAACTTTTTATCAGCACAGTTTGAATAACATTACCTATTAAATAAACACTTGCATACAGTATTACCAAAAATATCATTTTCACTAAACAAAAAAATATTACCTCTCTATACCCAACTAAAAATAAATATAAAAGAGTACTCTCATGCAAAGCCGAGGTGAGGTTGATAGTAGTGGCACAATCCCCCGCGAAGCTCCTAGCCGGATTACAGCAATCACCAAGCCAGCGGAGGTCCGGATTACCGAGGCCCTACTGTATTTACAATTTTTTCCAAAATTTTGTCCTACAGTAGATGTATTAGCAAAGAACTGTGCATTTTTTTGAAGGCATTCTAAAAACTTGAGTATATGTGGATGTTTGTCTGATTTTTTTCCATAAATGGCTATACATAGGCAGAGGAGAATATCAGAAAAAAGATATTATGTGCATTCTAAATATCCACCTCATTCAGGGTGGATAGATGGACACGCTTTTCTGATTATCCACCTTAGAGTGGTCGTTTTAAGGTGGATAAATGAAATAAACCACCTTGAATCTGTTAATTGTTGAAATTGTCATCGTTTATTTATGTATGCTTTAGGTTGTAGAATATCATTGCCAATCTAGTGACTTTTAGAGTGATAAAGTTTGAGATGGTTTGTGTTAGATCAGTCACCTAACTGTAAACGTTTTATATATTTTTTATTACCTTGTGCATTTATTTTAAGTTTGTATGTAATTTAGAATAATTATTTGTATAACTACTTGTACTTATATGTAGAGCCTGACGCAATTTTCGTGTACTGCTACTGACCTGCTAATATATTCGTACACGTCCTATGGTCGCGTATTGTTGAGATAGACAAATATTTATTCTGAATTTAGATACCAACATAGAAAAGTTAATTGGAAAAGCAAGGATGAAAAGGTGAATTTAACCTTCAAATGGTGGTTCTACCTCGCTGGCAGTGTTTGGTACTGTTGCGTTATGTCTTACAAAAGCAGCAGTTGTTCTCATGGAACAGAACTCTAAAGAACAAAAAATGTTAAATTAATATCGGTACCTAACTTTACTTAATTATAAAAAGAGACTTTTACTTACTCAAACTTCTTGAAAGCATTTCCTAGACAATAATGATAAAATTAAAAAGCTAAAAATAAGGTAAAATAATAAATCTAAAGCTATAAATCCGCTTAAATAAAAGATTAAATTGAGTTTTTTTCTTTAATTTCGGTTTTTTTTATGTTGTTTTCAGCACAGATTACTATAAAGCACAGATTAGAAAGTCTAAAATAGTTTTCGGTGTAAGCCACACCACAGATAAATTATAATTATTGTTAGTGATGGTCAACTCGATTTACTAACTCGAGTTGACTCGAGTCGAATTATCTGTGACTCGATTTAGAATAGGTACCCGCTCGCCATAGCGCATCACACCAACCCTTAGCATAATCTCAGCACCAACCTAATGACACCGACACAGCGAAGTTTGCTAATCGTTTGTTACTATATTCATGTGATTGGGACAGGCACAATATTACAAAGAGGTTATTTTTGTAGTAACGGTTGTTATTAGTTTTCGTAGTATTAATTAAGTACTGTTTTAGAAAAATGCCGGGACCTAAAAGGACATCCCTTGTTTGGGATGTATTTGAATCGCCAGTAAGTGGACGTGTTAAGTGTAAACAGTGTTCAGATTCATTTAAATATATTGGGAATAGACCACTTTATTAAACTACATCAAAAAGAAGCACCTAAGTGTTGCCGCCGTCGAAGAAACGAATAACTTAAATAAGACTTTATCTTCAGCAAATATTATTGTCCGAATACATATTTAAGCCCAATCTATTTTTCAATTTTGTCATTTTTCAAAAATATTTGGTTTAATTGTAAAAACAATACAAATGGTTCACTCAGTTTCATCTAGTTAACTCGAGTTGCGCAACTCGAGTTCAACTCGAGTTACGTGCATTTCAACTCGAGTTAAATCGAGTCGTGTTTTTTCCGAGTTGACCCATCTCTAATTATTGTTTAAAGTTTTTCTTTTTTTGTTAAATTCTCCCTATAAAGGGAAGCCAATGGGTACTAATGCCCATACAGCCATGTCTTTAGTATTTGTGGAGGTTCGATAATAGTGAAGCCCGATGATTGTGTAAAACTATCTTCAAATAAAAGCCGCGAAGATAAACACAATAAACTATATTCTTTTAAATTATAAATTCACACGTAAAAACATATTTGTCAATTCACAAAATTAAAATATGACAAGAAGAAACAGAACAATCACATTTTTACTATGAACAGAAAAATAGTATTTATACTGAAAACTAACCAGCCAGCTGCTGCTACTTACAACCTTAACATCCACCCCACCTTGCAGTGCGGGCACCTACAATACAGCAATGCAAAACCAAGGAAAACAAAAACATTCGCAAATCTATAAATCTAGCCTACGGGGAACCCTCACTGGTCGACCACTACGCGTGACAACTGGACGAACATCATCCCCCAATGGACTATCCCTACTGTTAAGCTCAAGGGGGTACAGGCGTTGATATGCTCTCACCCTTTCACCCATACTTGTGCGCAATTGAGCAACTCTACCATGACCGTCAGAGCCAGTCATTATCTTCAGCACGAGCCCAAGAGGCCAATTCACACGCTTTTCATTATCGCTGCCGATCATCACAACGTCACCCTCTTTTACAAGTCGCGTGTTATCGCTCGTACTCTTATGAACGAGCAAAGAAAGATATTCACTCCTAAAACGTAGTCGCAAGTCCTCCGTAAGCTTCTTTATGTAACGCCACCTTGCAGTCAAACCATCAACATGAGAAATATCAGACAATTGTGTCTCCGCACCCACAGAACCCAAAAACATTGCTGGCGTTAATGGAGTCAAGCCTTCCGTATTGTCAGTAATATACGTTAACGGTCTGGAATTTATAATTGCTTCGACCTCGCAGATTATCGTGGTCAACTCAGTCTCATGAAGCGATGCCTTTCCCAGAACGCGACGTAAAATAGCCTTCATAGTTCTAATCATCCTTTCCCAAAACCCACCCCACCATGGCGCTGCCGGCGGTATAAAGCGCCATGAAATTTTGTTTGCTTGGGATGCTTCGGATATTTTAGTCCATTCAATATTGGCAAACAAATTGTTGTCACCTCAAAAATTTGTTGCATTATCGCTGTATATAACTTTCACTGCGCCCCTTCTCGCCAGAAATCTGCGCAATGCCAAAAGAAAATCCTCCGTGGACAGTGCATAGCTCAAGATGTACGGCTCGGTACGTAGCGCACGTAAAGACTGCAATCCAACATTTCTTGTTACTACGCAACAATAAATATCCTGCAAAGTCAATACCTGTTACCGCAAAAGGTTCTCCACACGTGATACGATCCACCGGTAACGGAGCTTCTGGTGCAGCACAAGCCTTAGCACTGTACTAGCGAATGCAAAACCGGACTGTTTTAAAAACCGGTTTTTATTTTCGGTTTTTTTCAAAAAACCCATATTTTTTTTATATTAATAAAAACTAAAAAAAACAAATTTTAAGGGCTCTTGGCATCATTTATTTTAAATTTAAGTCTTATAATCCAATCACAAGAAAATATAGATAATTTATCAATACAGTAAAAATATAAAGAAGCAACAATACATAATTATAAGTAAATAAATAATTTGCTACATTAACTAACAGTTGAACAGCTGTTTATCTATAACTTTAAATTTTCAATAATAACAAAGAGTATCAAATAGATTAATCAATAAATCTTGACGATCCTTTTATTTTCTTAACCCGAGAGTGGGTTGAATAATAGTAAAAATATCGTCTTAAAGTTTTTTTTATACAATTAGATAACCAACAAGCGGAAAGTATAGAAAAGATGGTTTTAAAATATTAAGTTGACGAAATAACAATTATTAAAGTACTGGATTCACGCCAGTGGTTAAAAAATATACAATAAAAGAAAAATATATTCATAATATATTTTCATTTATATATATTAGTAATAAGAATCGATCCGTGGACACACAGTATGAAGACTGAGTCATTAAGCGATGAGCTACAAGTCATTATTAGAGGGTCGAATTTAAGATTCATATTCTTTGCGCTCGTCTCTAAACGAGGTTTAACTGTGTAAGTCAAATGTTTTCAATTGTAGAACGTCGTAAGTCTCTAACAAGTGTTTCGCTATAGTTTTGTGAGACTGTCACCGGACTTTTGACCGCGACAGTACATACACCTACACCACAGAAGAACGACGTAAGTACGACTACGACCGACGCGAACGAAATGGCTACAGCGTCCGTCCGTCAAGATGGCGTCTTTTTCTTCAACAGTGTTGTCATAACATAAAAAATATTAAAAATAACGCTTATGTAAACTATAATTATTGTAAATTATTTATGGTTTTAAGGATGGTGTTCGGTTAAGTTGGGAGTTACATTAAGGAAAAAAACGATTTAATTTGTTGTTATAACATTTAATTACAACAAGAAATTTTAGATATCAAGTCTATTAGTTATGTTTAATGAAGACTTGTTTGTTAGTTCGTACACCTGTACATATACCTGGCGGAATATGAAACATCTCTTTTTAACTCTTATAAGCAAAATTCTTCTCCGTCAAAAAAACCGAAAAAACCGGTGTTAATAAAAAAAACCGGTTTTTTAAATGAGAAATTAAATCGAGAAAAAACCGGTTTTTCGGTTTTCGGTTAAACCGGTTTGAATTCCCTACACTCTACCTCTCGCAGACGACACATTGTTGTACAATTCTTTTTGCTATGCGGCGTATTCCGATTATCCAGTAATTTTCACGGAGTTTATTAATTAAAGTTTGGGAACCAGCGTGTAGAAATTCTATATGCTTCTGCCTAATTAACCACTCAACAATAAAACTCTTGCCCGGTAGTAATACAGGATATTTAAAACTATTTACATCGTCGCAGAGTGTTAAACGTGTCTTGACGCACATCAAACCTTCAGCATTCTTAATAGTTTGTAAGCTTAATCCTACGACTTTATCTGTATTGCCAAAATGCTCTATCTGCAATATTCTTACTAGTCGTGTCTCTGCATCTGTAATCTCTTCGGCTGTTACTCTTGATCTACCTCTTCGATGACGTAACCACCTGAGACACCAAGCGACTGTTCGTATTATCTTCGAATACTTACTAAAATAACTTAAACGTTCTGAAAATTTCTCTGTAATAACTTCTAACAGACAACTTCTCTTCACTTCCTTCTCTACTTCTTTATAATCTGGCGTAGGATTCGACACTGGCCACTCGTCTTCTGGCTTCATAAGCCATTGCGGACCCTCAAGCCATCGACTCTTCAGAAATTTTTGCGAGTCACGTCCACGCGAAGGTAAATCGGCAGGATTTTCCACACCTGCTATATGTCGCCAATCATTTACGTCAGTTCTTTGCACAATTTCGCTCACTCTATTATGTACAAATGTATTAAGACCCACATTTCTTCGTATCCAGGCCAAAACAATGCTCGAGTCATCGTTATCAAGTTCCTCAATAATACCCTCGGACTCCCACTCCTTAAACACGTTACCATACTCCTCTACAATACCCATTTTCTGTAACTTTGCTGTCGTCAATTGCAGACGCTTAAGAGCTAAGTTGTAATAAGTGGGGAGAAACTCAACCGTTTCTTTAAAGGGTAACTTCACTCCATACCGCCCATCAAGCTGACGCTTCACCGTATTACGAAAAAAAAGCATTACCTCAGAATCTCTTTCGCATCGTTCTTTGACTTCAACTTCGTCTCGTATGCCTAGCGTTTCAAGCTTCCATAAGTCTTCTACGTCAAATGTAACAATGAAATGTATTTATACTATTTACAGAGCAATATACACCCGCTGTCGGCCCCTGGATAGTCCAACCCAGCTTAGTCTCAGCTGCGAGAAGGTTGCCTTCAATTAGTACTGCAGGCCTATTGTCTAATTTTGACATTAGCAGTGATCAACCGCTATCGGTTATCCACCGAGCTCGGTGCGTAACCGAACGTTTCCTTTCTTTGGTATTCTGTATGACGGCTGGATCACGTGACCTCTCGGTGCCTATAGGAAATGTTACAGTGTATATCGACATGTTTATCTCACAACACTGGTATTATACAAATCATTTTAAGAGACTTGGTTACCTGGGATTTTGCTATTTAAATACATGGTTACGTAAAACTGTCGTTTTGCAGGGATAGCCACTTATGTTGTCAATGTTTAGTGTGGCGCATATTTTGAATTTTTGAACAAATTATCAACCACTTGAAATATAAAAAAGAACTCTTTCCACTTGAGAATGTATTTTTACGCAGTTTTAACTCTTGTGAATTCACAGTACGCCAGCAGACGCTTAAAACGGACGGTTTTAAATTATATTACAGATAACTTATAAGGTATGTATGTAACATATTTATTTTTTAAGTTATGTAAATATTGTCCAAAGCTATTTAAATGAAAAATAATAGTTTATTGACATAAAAGAAAGTGATTTACTGTAATCCAAGCACATAGTATAATTTTTATATGATGTTTCAGAATGCCACCAGCCAGAAAAATTTCCCCAAGGCAATTGGAGATCTTAATATCTTTTGCAGAAGAGAACTTGGATATTGCCTTGGGGAGATGTTCCCGGGGGCCACAGGCCCATCAAATCTCCGTAAAAGCCTGGGATGCCTTGGCCATGAAATTAAATGCTGTGGCAAACGGAGTGTCCAAAACTGGTGACCAATGGCGCAGAGTAAGATATCGCATTATAATTATAATTTCTATCTATATCAAAATATACGCTTTTGTACCTTTTATAACTATGGTATCTTTTAATCTCATTGATTTAATTTTTTTTACAGTTATTATTTAATCTCAGCAATTAAATATTTTTAATTTGTAAGTATACTTACAATGGTTTATTTACTATATTTATTTTTCCCCCTGTTCTAGTATTGGATTGAGTTGAAGGCCAAAACTAAGGCAAAAGGTGCAGATGTAAGGCGTAGTGCAGCTAAAACTGGTGGTGGGCCAAGTCACATATTGCCCTTAACTGCAATTGAGGAGCGTATTTTACAAATAGTGGGCCGGGTTGCAGTTGAGGGTTTGCCTGGTGTCCAGATTCCTTTCCAAGTAAGATTTTAGTTATCTTATTTTATATTCATGAATCAATTAATTTAGTACATATTCATATTTATGCTAGTAATAAAGTGTTTAGTGCTAAAACATTATAACTTGTATTAACTAAACAGCAGGCATATAGATACAAAACTTTAAATAAATAATTAAATTAAATTTAAATTCATTTCATTTTAATTTAATTACTTTAAATTCCAGATTCTTTAAATAATTACTTTGTTCACAGATTCCTGTAACACAATCCCAAGCATCTACTTCCACAGCTGTTGAGGAACCTTACATGGAGGTTGAATGGCTTAATGAATCTGACATTCAAACACCTCCATGTGAGCAGTTCTTAGACAGTCCTACCCCAGTAACTGCTCCTATCCACACACCATCACCACCACCACCACCACCACCAGTTGCACCACCTGAAGTTTTACCTTCAACAACTGCATCACCTTTACCATCTTTGCCACAGCCACTACGACGTGTGAGACGCAGAAGAAATAGTTTAGGTAATTATGAAAATACATTATTTGATGTTTTTCCTTTTTTTGTGCACAAAACTACATAATACTCTTATTAATTTTATTTAACATCCAAAGGTTTCAGAAATCTATATAAGCTAGAATACCTACTTTAATATTCCAATTTATTTATTACAACATCAACTAGTATTTGTAAAATTTAAGGAATATAGGCTGAAAATTATTATTTAAATATGTATAGTAAATAATAGTTACTGCTATAAATATACTACTTTAGGTTTTGACTTTTGAATTAAAATTGAATAAAATAAGTGAGAGGTGTGCAATTCATTTTATTACTGATATAATAAAAAAAAACATTTAATATTAAATTAAAATTTCAAAGAGCTTTTGTACAATATTATAGAAATTAACAAATATTATAAAAGTTTTTCATATTCTAAAATGTTAGAGTGCTGTAGAACATTAGGTGACCTAATTGACTTTCCCAACACTAACTTGTACTGAGGAGGAATTCATCAGCAACTTCTCACAGTCGTCCCTGTAAATTAGCAGTAAATAAATGTTACTCAAATAACACACACAATACTACATTTCAATATGTAAATTTATAAGAAAGTGAATAAAAATATTTTAAATCATATTAAATTGTACTTGACTTACTTATTGTAATTTGTTTTAGGTGATTTACCAGAGTGGGCGCGGGAGCAAGAAAACAGGCGACTTGCCTTTGAAGAGAGTGTAGCGGGAACATTGGCCAATTTGGTTAATATTATGGAGAGAGTTGACCAAAATCTCTACAATGTCAACCAAAATCTCTCCAATATTAACCAAAATCTGTCTAATATAAGTAGTAGCCTCTGTAAGTAAAAATGAATATTAATTATAATTACATATGGTATATATCATACAAGGGCTGCTATTTAAATCAGGACTTGTCTGCTACATAAATACTATTTAACAAGTTACTATTATTATTTAACTTGGAAATAGAAAAATGGAAGTCTTTGGTAGTAGAATGCAATTTGTATCATTGATGGAAAATATTTTTAAAAGGAAAGGAATAGCAGCCCTTACAATAAGTATACACATGTCTAACCACCCATGTTTGAGTGGTTTGCCCACCAGTTTATAGATCTAGAAGTCACTTATTTCCCTGTCTAGAGTTTTTAATAATTTAAATTTTATTTGAAACCATTAAGGAGCAAAATTTTTGTTTCAGGTAATAAGTCAACCGAAAGGCCATAAAGTACAGCCAGCATCAAAGGTAGATGATCATATCGGTTCCATGCCGCCATGACATTATCTGTCACTAACTGAATTTGCGTTATTTTGAGAAGGTACTAAAATGTGAATCTCCTTTTGATGCTGACTGTACCTTCTATAACCAGTCAATAAGTCCTAACTCTCGTCGCCTGCTCTTGCGCCGCTATCTATGTAACCGGCACTCACATTATGAATCCCTGCAATGCTAAGAATCTCATAGAAATAAGCTAAATATTATGTGTATATTAACAGTAAGTATATTGAATCTCACACTAGTTGTGACATTCACAATTTTAAAACTAGAAACAAAATGTAAATTTTAATTTTAATGTTATTAAAATATAATTCAATATCATGAAAGTGTCATTATTAACATTAACTTTTGCCAGACGGAAATGTTAAATGTGCTGAACCTATTATTATGTCACATTTAGATGTATTCATTAAAAAGCATACGAATTTTAAATTAATAATTAAAAAGATCTTGCACCGTTTTTTTTCTGCTTTTGTTGTATCTTTTGTATAGTGTCAATATTACTTTATTTGCTGTTTGTGTACTTATATTGTATCTTGTCGCTAACATATTGTATTTTTCCTTTCTTAGTATTCTTATATAGCACCTTGTTTAATATTTATACCTAACGTTTTGTTTTATGTGTCAATCTTCTGGCATGCTGTGTACACGTCTTTGGGTTATATTCTAGTACCATAATTAGGATAATCGTATTTAGTGTTGTTTTGAATGTAATCTGTTGTGCCATATTAAATAAATAAAATACCAATACCCACATTTGTGCGAATAAATGATTTGATTTGATAAGATCTTTCTATGATAGTATTGTGGAGCACGGACTAATCAGGCCTAAGGTGTGATTGTGGCTAACGTGTGTAAAATTGGAGGGCAAGTGTGCGGAGTCAAAATAAAAGAGGAACAAACTTTCACTGTTTAAATATCACTATAATCACTAAACCATAGCGTTGGTTACAACTTATTATAAACACTATCTTATCGTAAAGCGTAACACTAATAACACACGAGACTAGAACTGTGTAGCCGCGGAGGCTCTCTTAATAACAACGTGTAAGCGCGGAGGCTTTCGGAAAACGACAGACTATAATCTTAATAATAAAGAGAGCGCGGCTGTATCCCTGCCTAAACACCTTCTCTGTTAGCAAGCTTCTATTGGCTACAAGACATTTGAATATGACCATATAAGGCGACGGAATTCGTATTTCCTTATATGGTGGCGAATTCAGCAACAGCCCCCTTATACGGTAATGGCGTCGCGGAGAAGGAATGTAGGCAGTGATGTACCTATATTTTTATGAATGATAAGGTGTTCGCGCGCATCCGTAACATTACTCCCGCCGTGCACATGAAATGTGCATACAATTGTCAACGCGTTACCGATGCGCTCGACTACATGAAATTCTTAAATAAGACTTAAGTTACAATATTTAAACAAACAACAAATCTTAAATGAACATTAAAGTGGGCTGGATCTAAGACATAAGTTAAAATATTCAAACAAACAACAAATACCAAGTGAACATTAGAGTGTAATGGATCTTAGACTTAAGTTAAAATATTCAAACAAACAACAAATCTTAATTGACCATTTCAGTGGACTGTATCTATATTTATCATAGTCACAACCATAATTTGAAGTTAATTTAAAACAGGTTAACGCCTAAAGTCACATAGTTACTTAACCAAAACTGTCATAATAAACAAACAATTATTAAACTATATCAAACAATAATATTTATAATATTTATTTGTGTAGGTAATTAACTGTTTGAGTAAATTTTATTAATATTAATTGACAATAGATATTTTATTGACATTTGTACGCCTATTACGGCAGGTCACATTTTTGTACCTATGAATTTTATTATATAAGGTCTAGTAATTAAAATATAATAAAACTAGAAAAATCACTGCCCCAACTTAACCGAATCGTTGGTATTAAAATACTCGTTTCGGATGTTGAAATAGAATATTTCGACATTGTAGGGTGGACGTTAGCTCATTAACGCAAATACAGATAGACTAGAAGAATTTCACAGGGATATCCCAAGTCCTGGGTGGCTCAGTGGTCAGAGCAGTCGCCCGGATTGCGAAAGGTCGCGGGTTCGATTCCTGCCTCAGGACGTGAAATTTTTCTAGTTTTATTATATTTTAATTACTAAGTAATTTTTCAAACATTTATAATGTTAAAATCAAAAATTAAGAATATAAGATCTAATTGACATGTGAACCGCAAGTAAATGATTTGATTGATTGATTGATTATGCCCCTAGCAAATTATACATAACACATTATGCTTAAAATGCTCTAAGTCCTTATACATAAGGATAAGCCTCAGTTTGTGGTCATCTATCCTGTTAGAGCCGTCCTAAAGGTACTCCTTGAAGAGGAAATACAACAATGTTGTATGGTGATGGGTAGTTGCCAAGGTGACCTACTCTGCTATAAGAAATTACACCCTTTAGGGACTATCAGTATCCACCTTGACAACACCTTTAAAGTTAAACCTACCAATTACATTTGAAACAAACAATATTCAATATTCTTGACAATTGCATTAAGTTGTTACAGTTACTCAAAGTTTTCAAGTCTTAGTTACACAAACAAGGTTATTTGATATTACCTACTCTATTTGTAATAATCCAAATTGAAAATTATACAATTGCAAAGCAAAGTCGTAACGAAATTACAATAATATTCTCTTGTATATACTGATACAACTTTAATCTAATGATATAATAATTAGACGTTTCGTAGGCCGACGCATCACACCGTTTTGTGTTTTAATATCTACTACTGATCACCCCGTCAGCGCCCGGATAAACCCGCTCAACTCTGCCCTTCGGCCAGACGTTCCTAGGAACCGATTTGTCTACTATGACAACAAGGTTGCCCACTTTGACAGCTTTGCCTCGTCCGTGGGGCTCCCGCCGGTTATTAAGTAGGGGGAAGACTTCGTGCAGCCATCGTTGCTAGAAGAGGTTTGCTAAGCGCTGCGATGCTCTCCAGTGTGATCGCTTAAGCTCATCCGCAAAATAGAGACATCGCAGCTTCAACAAATGTCGTTTAGTTGGTACTTTACAATTAAAGTTATTAGAAATATTGAAACCCAGGGTATCTTCGGCAGTACGCCACACGAGCCCCAATACTTTTTCCTGTTTAAAGATGGCCACTTGTGATGTCGTGGCTCCTGAAGCGAGTCCCGTGATAGCACCGATGTCGTTAGATGTCCACTTGTGCAGCTGGGAGTTACCACGGCGGTGTACAGCGTCCACAGCTCTCGCCACACGGTTGGCCTCCTCCGGTGTGTCAAAACTCTGCAAATAATCGTCCATGTAATGATTATTTATTATAGAATTTACAGCTTCAGGAAACTCTTTTTGGAATCTGACAGCATTGTGATTTTTTATGAATATAGCTGTGCTAGGCGAACATGTGGCGCCAAAGAGTACTGATGTCATTCTGTATTGAATAGGTGTAGCACTAAAATCATAGCACCAAAGAAAACGTAATGCATCTCTATCACACTCTCTTATTTTGATTCTTAAAAAAATATCTTTTATATCGGCAGTTACTGCAATTTTCTTTTGCCTAAATCTCATAAGCGGAGCTCGGTGGCGTAGTGGTTTGAGCGCTCTGGTTTCGATTACGAAAACAAAGCAACTTTCGCCATGGTCGGTCCCGGGATGGGTCAATCAAATTTATAATCTTGAGCTCCTCCGTGCTTCGGAAGGCACGTTAAGCCGTTGGTCCCGCTTTAACTCACCAACCCGCACTGGGCCAGCGTGGTGGTGTTATGGCCCAAACTCCTCATGTGTTTCTGCCATGTAGGAAGGCCTGTGCCCAGCAGTGGGACGTATATAGGCTGGTGATGATGATGATGAAATCTCATAAGAACGCCTAAAAGTGACTTTAATAAATCTGGACCAGTTAACAAGTAATCATTAAGACAAACGCCGCTGGTACATGCGGCAGTATCGTGAACTATGCGTACCTTTCCGGGCTTATCTGGGTTTAAAACTGGAAAATGCGGTGAAATTAATGATGTTTATGCATTTCTTGCGTATTTTTGAATTCGAATGAAATTTGAATCAATCCATCCAGATTGCGGGAGATGCGGGTTCGAATCCTGCCTGACACCCGACCATGTAGAATTTTTATTATTTCATTTTCTACATATAAAAAATTTTAAAAAGGGTTATCTGGATCTCCATAGCCTATCCACCAAAACATTTCTAGTGTAGTTTGAAATCTGTTCCACTCGGGGAATTATGCTCTCTTCTTGCCGCAGTTGCTCTCTTTGAACATCTGTAATGGGTAAATCGGGTGATGGAGTTCTACAAGCATTAGCCATGTTATGTAGCACAACACATGCATTCACTATTTTTCCAGACATTATTGGATTATAGTGAAGGACCCTATGTGCTAATAAACATCGCCATCGTGCTTTGAGCACTCCAATACACCTTTCAACCGTGTTTCTGACGCGGCAGTGTAGGTTGGTGTAATATTCTTCAGATGTTCCTGGAGCACTTCCAATAATTGGTGTCATCATCCATGGTCGTTGTGCATAACCAGAATCACCTAAAAATAAATTAAATTGCAAATTATTTTAAACAGATAATTAAGAAATTACAATTTCTTTTCATATGAGGATTTTATTTTAAATGATTACCTACCTAACAGCCAACAGTGTTCCCCATCACCAATAATCCTTTCTATATAACTTTTGACTGGAGACTGGTTCCAAACAAAAGAATCATGAGATGCACCACCATATGATGCATCAACATGCAAAATATTAAGATCTGCATCACAAATCTAAAATAAATAGTTTTTAAGTAAATACTGTAGACACATTTAATCTTTTAATTTAAAACTAATATTATTATAGCTGTGCCGTAACTGCAAAACATAGCAATATAAATTTTAAATTTATGCACTTACAATTAAAACATTCAAGGAATGATAATTTTTTCTATTAAAATATGCCTCTTCATGATCTCTGGGTCGTATCAATGCTACATGTGTCCCATCTATGCATCCTATGACACCAGGAAATCCAAATTTTTCCATGAACCTGAAAACACATAGCATACATTATTTTAATAATGCTAGTCTTTGATACTAAACTAGGTATAATCATGGTAAGGATTTTAGGAATTTAAAATTTTTAGAAGATAAAAGTTATAATCGAGGATTTAAAATAACTTTTGATATATAAAACAAAACATAAGTTGGCAAAAATGCAAGTTTGTGGAATATTATCATTTTTAGAGCAAACATGACTTACATTTACATACTTTCTCAATGTGATTATGTTTTATCTAAAATTCTACATTACTAAAATAATTACCAAATATGGTATTGTCCCTACATGTATTGTAGATAAGGTTTTAATGATTACCAGTCTTTAAAATTATTATTCTATAAAGGTACATATTTTGGCCGTGTACAGAATCTGTATGTTTCTTATTTTTATATAAAGTGAAAGTTAAATAAGTTTATAACTTTTTCCACAATCAAAAAATACATAAGTTTATAATGGTCACACATAACAATATATACTATACATTGTCAATAATACTTACTTTTCCATTATACTTTGCCTTTCATCAATTGTTGAAGGAAACTTTATGTAGGCTCCTAAGATATTTGGATGATTAAGTGCCTCAGTGACTTGGTATAAACACTTACTAAAAGTTGGCTGAGACATATTATGCAAGTAAGAGGATCCAATGTTTTTTTGATATGATCCCTGTGCATAAAAATACAGTGCAGCTAATACCTGAAATACATACAATAGTCATGTCAGAGTTGACATAGCATTTATATATAACATTACCAATTACTTATATATTATAACAAGTTCAAAACCGTGAGTTTATGTACCTTGAGTTTTAAAGGAACAGCGGTTTTTCTACGCTGACGAGGCATGTAAGGCCTAAGCTCTTCTACCAATTGTTTGAAACAATTCTTTGTCAATCGTAAATGAGCGACAAACTCTTGTTCCGGCAGTTCCATAGGCGCACTTATCAATCGTCGATTTCTGCGCATACGCCGTAATGCATTCATTTTTCTTTGTTCTTCAATGTGTGTCATTAAAATTGGGCGGGACATCTATAAAACACGGATTCTACTAAAGTTATGAGTAAATAATACACAATTAATCATTGTAATATCGATGAAAACAATAATACTTACGTTGAAATACTGTTCCAGATAAATTTAGACTTTAATAACACTTCAAACACAATAACAAAGAGATGGCTATTCAAAGAAAATTTCTTTATATTACAGTGATGATCACTTTACTAGCGATAAACACTGCTCTTTAGTAGTTGCTTTCAACAAGTTCGGTGCCTATCAAAAAAACACACGGTGTACATCAAATTAATATCCACCGAAGTTACGGAATACCAAATAAAGGAAACTTAGTATATAAAATCGTTACAGTGGCTATCGATAAGCACCGAGTGATGATCACCGTGTGACGTCATCAGTGACTATGCTTCGGTTACGCACTGACGTTGGACAATACGAAAAAGCGTTTTTGACAAGTCGTAGTTGGTAACTCTACTGAGTGATCATCATTTTAGTTGTCAAATGAGTTAGCGAATAAGCCTGCTGATCGTCCAGTGAGGAGTGAACCTATAAAATCAGAACCAATGAGTAAAGAAATCTCAGTTTCATCGTTACTACAGTCAGACAGAAAAATACCTTCGTTTTGCAATCTAGACATAATACGACCATTATTTAATTTAGGTATATATGCACAGATAGTACCTTGTTCTAACACATTCAATTGACATTTATAACTATAATCTAAATTATGTACAGAAATAGAAAACATATTATGACATTGTCTTTTTGTAACATTACCACCAAACAAGTTATGTACAAGTTGCTTACTACCCGTCGCTTTTAACCCTAATTTGCGCACTACATCGCTCGAAATAAAAGAGCGCTGAGCTCCTGAATCAATTAGCGCTCTGACAGTTACTTCCTTACAACCATTTCTAATTTTAACCTTTAAAGTCTGTAAAAGCACTAAACATTCACTATTTGAAAAATTTGTAATATTTACCTTAGAGTCAGTGACAGTTTTTACCTCCTTACTAACTTCATTGCACATAAGTGGGTAGTGTCTTTTAGCACAAACCACACACTTCGGATGCTTTCTACAAGTCGCTGCCCTGTGACCCACGCACAAACATATCAAGCAGGCCCTTTTGTTCTTCACGTACTCTACTCGCTCACCTATGGACATATTTACAGCTTTAACGCACTCGGAATTGTTATGCGTGTTGACGTCACACCACAGACATTTGCTATCGTGTTTCGTTTGCTTTATGTTTCGGTTCTGTGAGTCTTTCTTGCACGACGAAGCTGCTAAGCATGCTGCCGAGGGAGTTTTGGCCGACGAAGAAACACCATCCGCGCCGTGAGCTAAACTAATCATTTCTTCCGACTCTACCTCCTTCTTTAGAAACTCTAGCAGATTCTCAAGATTATTATCATTACCGCTTGGCCTCGACCTATTCCAGGCCCTCAATGTATCTTCTGGAATAGCGGATTCTACCATGGGGAACAAAAATACGTTATAATTTTCCTGCGTCATACCCAATGTTTCTAGAGCTAAAATCTTTGTCATTAATCTGTCATATAGAATACCTACTGGCGTAACGCCCCTGGTCTGTACAAGCTTCAATAGTTCCCGGACATAAAATTGCACGATCACATCTTTCCTACCAAATCTCAGCTTTAACTGCTCTAGTGCCTTATCATAGTTTTCACCAGTAGGCGGAAATGTGCTGACTACGTCCTTAGCCGCCGATCCTGGCTCCATACATTGCAGAAGGTACTGGATTTTGTAATCGTTGTGTAAATTCTCATCTGCATCTATTTTTTTAAACTGAGACCAAAACCCTAGCCAGTTCTCAATTTTGCCATCGAATTTAGGCAGTTCTATTTTTGGTAATTTTAGCATAATATTACCATCAACTGAACAGACGCAGCTCTTCTCTGAATTTTTTAAACTATGAGGTGAATCGACAGATACATTAATAAATTCATTCACCTTACCTTGCAAATTGAAAAAATCAGATTCATACTCATCCGCTGCGTCCACGTCCATTTGTATAGCCTCCTCATCTCTATCACCATCCTGGAGCCACGCGTCTAGTAAAGCGTTTTGAGTTGCGTAAAGACTTTCATGGCGCAACTTGAGCCTCTCAAACTCTGCTGAAATCGAAACTTTATCACGGGCGGTTTCAGCGAGTAAATTAATTAACTTTCCCTTACACATCGTGAATTGTCTCCTTTGAATTTTTCTACGGGCTTTCAACGTCTCAATTTCCGTAACGGTCGCCATAATGTGGAGGTTCGATAATAGTGAAGCCCGATGATTGTGTAAAACTATCTTCAAATAAAAGCCGCGAAGATAAACACAATAAACTATATTCTTTTAAATTATAAATTCACACGTAAAAACATATTTGTCAATTCACAAAATTAAAATATGACAAGAAGAAACAGAACAATCACATTTTTACTATGAACAGAAAAATAGAATTTATACTGAAAACTAACCAGCCAGCTGCTAGTATTCTTTATTTCTTATGTATTGCATTGAAATGGTGGTGTTACACATTTCAATGCACGATTGGAGAATTTGACGCGAAATATATGATGACAGTCTCCATATGATGCTACTTGATGAGGTGGATAACCACAAAAAGTTCTCGTCGTCTTTCACACAATATTCACTTTTATTCTAATAATCTTTTTGCACGTCAACACAAACAATTGATTTATAAAACAACACCACTTTTATAACGCAAAGTTCGCTCCGACACAATTTTTAATTATTGTAATAAAAATCTTGACTGACACTACCAAATCCCGCCAAACACCCCCATTGTTTATAGTAGTCTAGCGTAGCGTTTTATATTCTCTTTGATAGTAGTGTGTAGTGTAAGCACAGACTAGGTCACAGATTAGAACTATGACGAAGAAATACTATAGTATGGACTGGCCCGCACTACGTACTGAGCGTGCCTACCTAATGTTCTTTGTCGCATAGAGATGCTGCCTCTTAAGTGTTGTAACTCTCTATGTGCATCTGTTGTCAATATTTTAAAAACTTATGGATGAGTGAGCCAGTGTAATTACTGGGCAAGGACGGCATTTCATCTTAGGCACCCAGGATGACAACGCACCTGCAATATCAAGTGATTCTTCCTTGTTATTGCAGGTGTCTATAGGCGGCGGTAACCGCTTACTATCAGGTGGGCCGTCCGCTTGTTTGTCATCTAGTTGTATAAAAAAAATGAAGGTACTTGTATAAAAAAAATATATAAGAATCTTCTTTAGTAAGTCAGTTTACGTGGCTAATTTCAAAAGAACTTATAAATTACAACGTGACAACAACAAAATATCGTTTTACAAAAAAATATTATAGCTCAGAGTAGGTAAAACTCGATTTTGAATTACCTTGTATATTACAGTCTTAGGTGATATTTTACCTGTAAATTATTCCGGGAGTTTTAAAGTAATTTTATAGATTTTGGTGTTTTTTTCGAATTTCAACTTTGTCACCTTTTTTTTATATATATATTACAAAGCACGACAAATGACTCAACACCACCTGAGGTGAAGCGGTAAGAAGAGTCCATATGCGAAAACAGCTAGTGCAGTTCAGACACTGCTCTAGCCGCCTCCACCTTGCCGGCCCGAAAGGTGCTTTTTCACGCCTCTTTTGAAGGAACCCATGTTATAGGAAGGAGGGAACACATGTGCTGGCAAAGAATTCCAAGTTCTGGAAGTTCGACAAAGAAAAGAGCTACTAAATTTCTTTTACGTGATGTTGAGGTGGAGACAGTGAATTGAAGACATCCGAAGACCGGCACGCGTGCTCCTGAGTAGGAAGAGGGAAGGTGGGATAAGGTCAAATAGCTCTTCAGAACACTCTCCGTGATATAGCCGATAGAAGGCGCTAAGCGACGCAATGTCTCGACGCAATTGCAGAAACCTAAGGTTGTTCGTGACTTCTACATCGCCAACAATACGGACAGCACGACGCTGCAATCTGTCCAGGGCATCGAGTAGGTACTTGGCGGAGCCATCCCACAAGTGCGAGTAATATTCCACGCAAGACCGGACCTGAGTTTTATAGAGCAGGCATAATTGGTCAGGCATGAAAAATCGACGCACCTTGTTCAGGACACCGAGCTTCCGTGAGGCTGTTTTGATCACGGTTTCGATGTAGTTCCTGGAATTCAGATCGCAACATACCTCTTATTTTACTCGTGCCATCATACTGGAAAAATTGCGGATAAAAGTGAGTATTTGACAGTATCTTGTTTCTGAATAATTTCACGACAAAAATATTTATTTGCAAGATGAAATAAGACAAAGAATCCTACAAATTTCGTCCTAACCTTTTTTCCGTTAAATCTATAGCTCTGGCGTACGGGCGCCGCAAAGTGTAGTTCAACATGCATTTTTGTAGGCATACTGGAGATATCACGATAAAAAATTTTCTACTATTTCTAAAGGTGGTAAGGAAATTAGGTTTTTGTCCAAACGTACGTTGGACTACAATTCAAGGCATTCGTACACGAAAACTGTTGATTTTACGGAAAATAAGGTTATAAATATTAAAAGCGTTGAACAAAAGATAATTAATAAAATAAAAGACAGACACCAATTATGGGCATATCTAATTTTAATACCTAACTAACAATTAGAAATACAAAGTACTTACGCCTACGTCACGAATAACGATATGCCAATACGTCACAAATAGCGGTATCACAATAACACTAGACAAAGTACCGAATACGTCACACGTCGTGCGTGCGTCAAGTCTCTAGCCCTACAAGCACAGATTAGAAAGAGCCTACAAGTCACCAGCAAGAGCACAGATTAGAAAGAGTATGTCTAAAGAAGCAAGAGTGAGGGAGGGCTGACCATCCTCCGTCGTTGTTGCCCGCAACGAGAGATGTTTACATTTCATGCGGGAGGGGAAGTAGCCGAAGTAGGTGCCGCATGAAATGGGAGCTGCGTCATCATTCTTCTTACAATATATTTTCTCTAGTATTTTATTTAATATAGGTAATGCAAAACTCCGAAATAACGTTCTAGGCAATCTATTTTTTTAGAACCAAATGACTGTATATTAGTAATAAAACTACAGAGGCAGATCATTACTTTGAAAGAAAATGTTTTGATTTAATTTATAGTATTAGCCTTATCTACCTTTTACAATTATTCTAAATTTGAGTAACGTAGGGTGAAAAACAAACATAAAAATATTTTTATGCGTTTCTGAACAAAATTAATTAATTAATATATATACGACACTGTTTCAGTGGCCTATTTTCAGTAATATCGGAACCTTAGGTCTATATAATTTTTTATCATCAATTTTATGAGCAGCACAGCAACCAATGATCGACGTTATGCTATGCGAGAAATTTTCTCATCACATCTGCGGACCTTCGTGTTCAATGATCTAATTTTTTTCTTTAACAAATCACACATTCTCGATAGATATTTAAATGTGTCATTTTGTTTCCGAATCTGAAAAATAAAAATAAATGGCGAATGGCGATTTGTTATTATCGGTCGCCGGTTAGCACTCATTTCGATATGACATGCAAAACGTCAGTTAATCTAAGGCTCCGCGCAAACGAGTCACCGGTGGCTGTTACGCTCCCCTTATTTTGGTGGCCAAATAGCGCAAGTGGCTGGCTGCCAGTATTCAAAGTACTCTGTGCTGGCTGCCGGGTGGTAATCTGTGGTTGTGACAGCCAAAGTAACGTAGACTAGTGACGTAGAGTACGGCCTTAGATTAGTTAGAGTTAGTGTTGTTGCGATAGCGATAGTTTCGATAGCGATAGTTGACCTCGAAAATCAGTCATACTATCGATAGTTCTATCAAAAATATCGAGATGCTGCAATACTATCGATACTATCGATAGTATCGATACCATCGACCCGAATCCTATCGATATTATTGATATTTAGCAATAGTATCACTTATTTTTATTAATCGATACCATCGATAATATTGTCAAGGGTCGATATTTTCGATAGGACTATCGATAGTATAACTGATTTTCGAGGTCACGATAGTATCACGATACTATCGATAGACTATCGCTATCGCAACAACACTAGTTAGATTAAAAAGTTCTATGCAGTCTAGCGCAAGTTCGTAAGAAGAAAAAATTGTATGAAACGTGCACGCTCGGTAATGGCGGTATAATCCGCCTCAATCCGAAAGAAGGCATTATCCATACAATCAATATGGTGGTCGACGCTCTTCATAAACAGGTGATTTATATCTGTCATCTGTCTCTGTCGCTGTTGTCTTGTTTTCAAAACGTTTGACATTTCATTTAGTTGTGTTGTAGATTTTTCTAAAATCAGAAATTAATGTAAATTATTATTAAAAACGAGTGTTTTGCCTCAAGAAATAAGCTTGACCCAAAAAGGATTGTGTGTGTTGTGAAGTAAACTAAATAAGTAAACGAATAAGTTAAGAAATATATAATTTAAAGACACGCCGGCGGCCAATGTAAAACGAACATATTATGTCTGAATTTCCTCTCAATGATGATCGGTAAGTACCAATGACTGTTAATTAGTTCTATTCTAAAGCTATATTGTTTAAATAGTGATTTTAGTACAAATTTCAGTACATAAAAGTAATATTTACCTAACGACCTAAGTAAAAAATAGTGCTGTCTGTACAATTTTATTTCCCTATTGATGTCGTGCCCATTAAATAAACCACTTTTTTTTTTCGCAGATGTAAACAGTGGGCTCAATTGACAGGGAAGGATTTGGTGTAGGTACCAATCGATAACAAAATCGCGACATATTTTTGGTGTAGTCGGAATCCAAATCGGAGTTGATGGCCGATCCAGTACGATTCACACGCCTACCGTCAACCTAACAACCTACCATGTTGTCATAGTAGTCAAGCTTGATATATTGTATATTATACTGAATAAAAGTTTTTCAAGTACCATTGTATATTAATTTCAAACACCTATAACTATCGATAAAAATCTAAAGTATATCTCTAATACCTACTAAGCACATCCCTATTTTATTGCTCATGTTGGCATTATTGTTGCCAGACTGTTGACGTGAGTCAGGCGTGCACGTTCTAGAGATGGGTCAACTCGGAAAAAACACGACTTGATTTAACTCGAGTTGAAATGCACGTAACTCGAGTTGAACTCGAGTTGCGCAACTCGAGTTAACTAGATGAAACTGAGTGAACCATTTGTATTGTTTTTACAATTAAACCAAATATTTTTGAAAAATGACAAAATTGAAAAATAGATTGGGCTTAAATATGTATTCGGACAATAATATTTGCTGAAGATAAAGTCTTATTTAAGTTATTCGTTTCTTCGACGGCGGCAACACTTAGGTGCTTCTTTTTGATGTAGTTTAATAAAGTGGTCTATTCCCAATATATTTAAATGAATCTGAACACTGTTTACACTTAACACGTCCACTTACTGGCGATTCAAATACATCCCAAACAAGGGATGTCCTTTTAGGTCCCGGCATTTTTCTAAAACAGTACTTAATTAATACTACGAAAACTAATAACAACCGTTACTACAAAAATAACCTCTTTGTAATATTGTGCCTGTCCCAATCACATGAATATAGTAACAAACGATTAGCAAACTTCGCTGTGTCGGTGTCATTAGGTTGGTGCTGAGATTATGCTAAGGGTTGGTGTGATGCGCTATGGCGAGCGGGTACCTATTCTAAATCGAGTCACAGATAATTCGACTCGAGTTAATTCGAGTTAAGCCTAACTCGAGTCAACTCGAGTTAGTAAATCGAGTTGACCATCACTAGCACGTTCTATAGAAAATTGTTTTTCCTTGAAGTCCCGTCTCTTCTAGCGTAGCGTTTTATATTCTCTTTGGTTCTATGTAGGCTTGGAACGAATCCTTGTTTGTTTTCTTATTCGTATTTATTTATTTTTTAACAAATGTTTTCAGTTTTATAGCGTAAACACATAAAAATAAAATGACTGGCTTAAAAAATATTGAAGACATTGACCTCTATGCTATCCTTGATGTTCAAATAACTGCTACGGATTCTGAGGTAATGTAATAAGTACCTTTTTGTAATTTTATAGCATAATATTTCTGTGACACTATATTAATTACTTTATTGTCCATTGTAATATTTTAGATAAAGAAGGCATATCGTAAAAAAGCATTGCTATGCCATCCAGATAAAAATCCAGATCCTAAAGCTGCAGAAACATTTCATGAACTATCTCGTGCTTTAGAAATATTAACAGATGTGTCTGCTAGAGCGGCCTATGACAAAGTCCTTCGGGCAAAGTCTGCCGCTAAAGTAAGACATCAAGAATTGGACAGTAAAAGACAAAAGTTAAAAGAAGATTTAGAGAGACGTGAAAAAGAAGCAGCATCTGGGCAGGCACAGAAACTTACTGATGAACAAAAGTTAGCTGCTGAAATTGATCGTTTACGAAAAGAAGGTAGCCGTCTTCTCCAAGAAGAACAACAAAAAGTAAAGGAAGAAATTCAAAGGAGGAAGGGGACATTATATGAATCGGTTTGGGATTCAAGTCTTAATCGAATTAAAATAAAGTGGAAAGTGGATAAAACTGACACAAATAATGGAGGATATGATGAAGCGTTATTACGGAGATTCTTAAAAAAATATGGTAATATTGTAGCTCTTATTATGTCTCCCAAAAAAAAAGGGAGTGCATTAGTAGAGTTTTCCTCAAAAGAAGCATCTGAAATGGCTCTAGAACTGGAAAAAGGTAAATTATGGTCAAAGCTGAATCTTCTTATGTTATATCTTTTTTGTTTTAAAATTATAAAATATTTAAAAACACAAAATTTTAAAATAATACAACATTACATCTCACACTGTACCTACATCTCATACATCTCTCAGGAGCTTGGTGGTGTAGTGGTTTGAGTGGCCTGGTTTCTATTACAAAAACATAGCCTCTTTCCCTGATGTTGATCCTGGGATGGCTCTACCAAAATTTCTAATCTAAATCTCCTCTGTGCTTCAGAAGGCATGTTAAGTCTTTGGTCCCGGTTGTTACTGCAACCACTTTAACCCACCAACCAGCATAAAGGTGGTGGTGTTATGGCCCAAACTTCATGTGTTTCTCCTATGTAGCAACGCCTGTGCCCAGTGGTGGCATGTATATAGTGGCGATGATACCAACATTACATTAGGGGTTTGGTTGATAGATACACAAAAAATAAAATTAGTTATGGATATTTTTACTGATCCAAACGACAAACCATTACTTTTGAGCAGAAGTGGACACATATTTCTTTTAATAGTTTTTGGTTGTTACGTTTTATTAAATTTTTCCTTTTTGATCACTCCAAAGGAGAGTAAATCATTTTTTTTCTTTTTTTTCATTTTCAATGTTTATAACAGAATTACTGTTGACCTCTCAGTTATAGAAATAATGTTCTTTTACACCTAACCAGGTTATTGTCTATTTTCCCATTTCAACATAGATAAAATAGTTCTGTACATGACGATATTGACGATTGAGTGATAATGGTTGGATTACTTAGGTTACAATAATATATTTTTGTGTAATGACAATAATGGGAAACCCTTAATAAATCTACTTTGATCACATTTTAATGTTTTTGATGCGTTTAAACGCCTACTTTATTGTAACAATTACAAATAAAGTAAGAAAATGATGAAAAAATTTTATGCTCCAGGCTTTTTCATCATTTTATAGGAGCATAAGATTTTTTCATCATTTTCTTACTTTATTTGTAATTGTTACAAATCTACTTTGTTTTACAAATTCAAAGTAGTCAGTCAACAATTTTCACTAAAAAAAGGTACTACACCTTACTATAGTTTTATTTACAAAAAGAAGACTTTTGTGTTTTGATCCTACTACAATGCCACTTAAAAAGTAGTAAAATCAGTAAAATCATTTACTCATTTTATTTCTTTCTAAGTGGTATTTAAGGTGTTGAGTGACAATGAAATCATAACTATTAAGCATTAGTAACTCAGGTACAATGTCATCATTCATTCTTGTATAAATATATATAAATACAAGAAAATTTAAGTTTTTTTAAAATAATATAAAGTATTCTATGCAAAAATAATACAATCATATTTCAACTACTCCAATTTAACAAGTTTGATCAAATCTACACTATCAAGATTCTTCAATAACTGTAATTGGAAGACAACTATCAAAGTCCCATTAAATATTTAATAATGCGGGGTATTAGAAATAAAAAAAAATATATTTTTATGGTTTATATTATCTATTTTATGTAAGTAGCATAAAGTAAATG
This sequence comes from Nymphula nitidulata, assembly GCA_947347705.1. Taxonomy (NCBI): domain Eukaryota; kingdom Metazoa; phylum Arthropoda; class Insecta; order Lepidoptera; family Crambidae; genus Nymphula; species Nymphula nitidulata. The sequence continues at coordinate 11,082,834 of OX374631.1, forward strand.
AATTTTGGTCTTTTTATGTAAATAAATATATTCTGCCTTTTCTGTTTTCTGTTCATTAAGTTTAAAATGAATTTCTTTTTATTTCAGGTTTATCTGATAATCCTCTTCAATTAAAATGGTTGAATGAAAGGCTTGTGTTGACTCCTAAAAGGGACACAGGTGGTCCATCTGTGATTTCAGATAGAGATTATGAATCTTTAGTTCTTACTAAAATGCGTCAAGCAGCAGAACGACAAAAACTAATAGAAGAAATGATGAAGGGAGAACAAGATACATGACAATACCTATATTATATTATGTGTTTCTCTGTATTCGACTCATATACTTCCAGGCCAGGTCAAAAAGTTTCATTTTTATTGTGTTTTAAATTGAATTTATTTAATATGATTAAAAATTAAAAAATAGACTAATAGCAGGCCCCCATCACTCTCGAAATGCAGTGTTAAAAGTACCTACCGTTAAGTGGATCGGAGGCGAGCCGACCCGTAGTGGGCTGCCTGCCCTGCTTGCCACACGCGAGACTGAACGAACGCGAACACACACAAGTTGAACGTTTCCCGCGCAAAAACGCTGCGATACTCACGGTTACGTATTTAATTTGTGAACTACTTCAGAAAGCTACATTAAACTTGAATTCAAATAAAATAATATTACTTACTATAAGTTGCCATTAATGTTAAATATAATAGGCTATTTATATGTGGTAGCTAGTTAATGGCTTATTATTGTTATTTTGTTATTGTGTTTGAATAATAACAGTGTAAGCAATCCTTAATGAATAAATAAACAATAAAAATTCTTCATTTTACGGAGGACTGAATGTGCAACCGCACCGGAGACTAAATAATTATGTAGAAGATTTAAATAATTTTGATAAAGTCTCAATGAACCGGCCGGGAAGCACTTTTGATCCGTCAAGATGATTTGACTACTTTGTTATCCCACTGGAGGGCTATGACAATTGAAAAATCAATTGTGTCTGAAATCTGATGCTTGAGGGGTTGAGGAATGTACTACAAAAAAAATATTTTATTCCACCTTGCCCGTTTTTCAGAAGATTATTTAATTAATTACACATTATGTAATTAATTACACGATTCAGATAATTTTAGAAATTAAAATTGAATAACCGTGAATGCTCGGTGAATGAGGAGATCGGTGGCGTATTGGTTGAGGAGCTCGGTGGCGTATTGGTTTGAGCGCTCTGGTTTCGAATACGAAAACAAAGCAACTTTCGCCATGGTCGACCCTGGGATGGGTCAACCAAAATTTATAATCTCGAGCTCCTCCGTGCTTCGGAAGGCACGTTAAGCCGTTGGTCCCGGTTGTTACTACAACCGCTTTAACCCACCAACCCGCATTGGGCCAGCGTGGTGGTGTTATGGCCCAAACTCCTCATGTGTTTCTCCCATGTAGGAAGGCCTGTGCCCAGCAGTGGGACGTATATAGGCTGGTGATGATGATGATGATGATGAACCGTGAATGCAAAGATCGAAAAAAATCCTTAATTTTTTAAAATAAAGTACATGTAAGTGACATCCCACATTCTCTTGATTGCATTAGATGTATATACAATAATAAAATTTATGTCTTACTTCAGTCATTTAATTTAATAATTATGTTTTTAGTACAACCCACAGAGTACTTTGTAATATAGGAAACAACCCTTATGTTTTCGCTCGATGCCGCACTCACGGCGCTCGACGACTTTTTGACTCCAGAAAGAATTATTGCGTATCTTTATAGTTTTATTTATTATCCTAAGGCGCTGGCCACATAGAGAAGACGTAAGGCGAGGACTGGGCACGGACAGGGCGCAGACAGGGTCGCGACTTTTTAAAACATATAGAAAAGACGAGGCACGGACATGACGCTATGTGTTTCTAGCGACGCGCGAATCCAAGCACCCGCGCCCCATCCCGCCCGCACCCTCGTTCTCCTGATCCTTTGTCCGCTCGCACCCGTGCCCCGTCTTTTCTGTATAGGGCGCAGACAAGAAAGCGTCGTGCCCGCGCCCTGTCTTTTCTGTATGTTTTGCGTTGTGGCGCTTCTATACATTTTGTATGAAAGGGACGATGAAGAGACATAATTTCCGCGCTCCGTCTGCGTCTTATGTCCTTTCTGTGTGTTCAGCGCCTAAGTTGCCACTTTCTTGCGTCACACGTCACTATTTGTCATCATTTTACATGAAATGTTTTTCGGTGACTTGCACCTTCACGAACAGAATTGTAAACTTATTTAATAACACTAGATACTTGCTACTTTTATGTTAATATAAATAACAGTCAAAAAAAAATATATTTGTTTTATGAAAAAAAAATTAAACTAAATTCAGAATTAATAACATTTCGGGGGCAAGTTAAAACTTTTACTTCCCATCTTTCCCCGAATTTGATTTCGGGGGAAGATGAAACGAGAATTCCCATCTTCCCCCGATTAGGGGCTTAGGGGAAGCCATTCAGGTGAAGTTGGGAATAAACCGGATCGCGTTTCTTTCTTTATATATTTGTTTTAATAATCTTTTTTCTTATTCTAAGGTAGCGCCCCGTTGGCCCGGTCCTTACGTTAGTTTAAATAAGTCAATGGATCAAATATTTTTATTCTTCATTTTTATTTATTTTTCTTTTTGTATACTTTTTATAAAAGCATAGTAAATTACAAAGCACCACATGATGTAAAGCAGTAAAAAAAATCCATATGGGAAGAAAGATAGTGTAGCGCACACTGTGCTTGTCACCACCGTCTTGCCTGCCTTTATGGCGCCTTTTCACACCTCTTGAAGTAACCAATATTATAGTAAGGACGGAACACGTCATGTGCTGGAAAAGGATTTCAAATTTTGGAAGTACGATAGAGAAACGAGTTACTAAACTTTCAGTGTAATGTTGAGGGATAGACAGTGAATTGATGACTCCGAAGACAGGCACTGTGCTCCTGGATAGAAAGGGGATGGAGCTCAAGGAGCCCTCTCTCCATGATATAGCCGATAGAAAACCCTAAGTTACACGTGTTCGTGACCTCTACATCGCCAATGACGAATTGATGAAATGAATGAATGTGTTATTATTTTAGGTTAAAATCAAGTGCTGTCTACAAATATAGACAAAAAGATTATCTTCTAAATTGAGAAAAAATAAACAAATACGGGGGGGTGATTGGCATTATAAATACAGCTAAGCTGTACAAGCTGTGTAATACAGCTAAGCTTTTATCACTAATTATAAAAATATATTAATTCAAAATTTTTACAAAATAAGTAATTATTATTTCCTGTCTAAAAAGCATACTAAATTAAAGATAAATTAATTTATTACACAATTTTGATGTGATTCATCATGGTGCTCAATGGTAGTGACCATGGTTAGTACTAAGGTTAGGTTAGACTATTAGTTAATAAATATTTTCTTTCTTTCTTTCTTTCTTTCTTTCTTTCTTTCTTTCTTTCTTATTCAGTGCTATGGTGCAGGGTGTACGCCGCACACAGGGTAAGAGTCTCAGTGCCCCCGAGCGCTCTGGAAGATTCTACGCACGTGTCCGAATAGGCGTGCTACGAGCAACTCTTTTTAATAATAAATCAATTATTTTGTCTTACCGCCCGTACCGTAGTAGGATAAAATATTATATGTATGTATGTGTAATCACTTCTCTCTCCGATCATTCTTTTAGAATCTTTCTACTAGCTAAAAAAGAACGTTATTCCAGCAAGTTTATTTTCTTACTTTTTTACAAATTTACAGCACGCATAATTTTTTTTGGGTCACATTTACTGCATATTATACTCTAATTATTCGTTAAACTCAATTTCAACTTTATGATATTTTTTTATCATAACATGGCTGTATTAGTATTATTTCCCCTTGCCTTCGCTGTAATAAAGAGAACTAAAAAAATAATAGAAATAAAACGGAATTTCTGTTTAGCCTGTGGTAGGCATGTCGATTCACTTTAAAAAATATCTATTTCCAATACGATTCAAATCGAACATACTAGAATCGATTCTTGTTTAAAACGAGCATTAAAAGATCGATTATCAATTAATCGCGCCAATTTCAAACATGCCTAAACCTAATATAGATAGATATAGGACATTATTGATGACCATTTACCACAAATACAAGTAATTGGATAGAAGTATTATGAAATTATTAATAATTGAGGAGCTCGGTGGCGTATTGGTTTGAGCGCTCTGGTTTCGATACGAAAAACAAAGCAACTTTCGCCATGGTCGAACCTGGGTCAATCAAAGTTTGTTATCTCGAGCTCCTCCGTGCTTCGGAAGGCACGTTAAGCCGTTGATCCCGGTTGTTACTGCGACCGCTTTAACCCACCAACCCGTATTGGGCCAGCGTGGTGGTGTTATGGCCCAAGCTCCTTGTACAGTCTATGGTTATTTGAGATATATAATCTATGGCAGGGGACTAGGTGAGTGATCTGTGTACAAGGACTTGGAAGGAATTTAAATTAAACAATTGACTTTAACTTAGAAAGACTTTTAAATACTTTTAATAAACATTGGGCCTAATTCTGGGAACACACTTTAATTCTAAATTTAAGTACAGTATATCTCATTCTCGCAATAAGTCATAGGAAAAAGATAGCAAGAATCTGTTTAGAGCTGTCAATTAAATTTAGATAGATTTCATAGAAACCATAGACAATTTTAGACGGCATGTACGGAGGTGCCTCCTAAACACTGCATTTTAGCACGTTCAATAAGGTCGAAAATTGAACGCACCTTTCTAAATGTCAATTTATATGACAGCCGTCCTTTTCGTATTCGTTTTGAAAGAAAGAAATAGACTGAACTTAAATTTAAACTTAGCTTATGTTCTCCAGAATTAGGGCCATTACATGGTGTCAGGTGCGTAATTGCTACAATTAGTTGTACTAAAATAAGTATCTACGTAGTGCATGAAATAATAAATTATGGAAACCAGCAATAGCAGTGGCATACATTTGAGGTTACCAGAACCTATTAATTTGAACACAGTGGATTTGTACGGAGAATGGAGTAAATTTAAACAAGAATTTGAAATTTGGTTGTTGGCAGCGGATATGAATATGAAAAATGAGAAAAGAAATATTGCGTTTTTATTAAATTTTATTGGAGCTGGTTGCTTAAAAATTTATAATAACTTTGAAGAAAAAAAGAAATTAAAATTAATCGACGTGATAGAAGCTTATGAGACACATTTCAGCCCCAAAAGAAACATCATATTTGAAAGATACAAATTTAATAAAATATACCAAAAATCAGATCAAACTTTCGAAAGTTTTGTCACTGAGTTAAAAACAGCATGTAAAACATGTGAATATACAGACCATGAAGATATGGTCAGGGATAAAATAGTGTTAGGAGTCACATGTAAATCTTTGCAAGAGAGACTATTGAGGGAGTCAAAACTCACTTTAGAAATGGCCATTAACATTGGCAAGGTAGCGGAGTCGACATCGGCCCAATTGCGTGAATTAAATGTTGATAAAATTTCATTGGATGCTATAAATAAAAGTCATGTAGAAAAGACAATAAAAAATTGTACTAAATGTGGTTTTGATAGTCACAAAATAAATGCTTGCCCAGCCTTTAATAAGCAGTGTGGAAAATGTGGAAAATTGGGACATTTTAAAAAGGTTTGTCGCATTAAAAGGAATTTCAAATCAACAAATGAATTAAAATGCAATGAAGTTTCAAGAAATGATGATAATGACAGTAATGAAAGTGAACAAAGTCTTCAGATTTTTTCCATCAAAAATAACAACAGTCAAATTAAAAAGGCATGGTACAAATTAATAAATTTGAATAGTGAACAGCAAGTAAATTTTAAAATTGACACAGGATCTGAATCTAACATTTTACCAAACAATATTTTCAAAACTTTAAAAGAGCAGATTTTAGAACCCACTAACACCATTTTAATGGCTTATGGAGGACAAGAAATAAAACCTTTGGGCACAACAAAAATTAATTGCATTTTTAACAACAATGAATATATGGTAACATTTTATGTGGTAGATCTAAATGCTACACCAATAATAGGTTTGCAGAGTTGTTTACAGCTAGAAATTATCAAATGTGTAGACTTCATTGTTACCAAAGAAGAATTGTTGACTACTTATGCTGATATATTTCATGGACTTGGAAAATACCCAAAGAAATATAAAATTCAACTTAAAGAAAATGTGGTTCCTTGTATACAGCGTCCTAGAACTGTTCCATTAGCAATTCAAGAAAAATTAAAGGAAAAATTGAATGAGTTGGAAGTCTTGGGAATTATAGCTAAGGTTGAGGGCCCCACAGATTGGGTGAATTCATTGGTCATTGCAACTAAGAAGAATGGGGATCTACGTTTATGCATTGATCCAACGAAGTTAAACATGGGAATCAAACGTGAACATTTTCCAATTCCTACAGCGGAGTCTATAGCAGCCAAATTAACAGATAAGAAATATTTCACAGTTATGGACATGAAGGATGGATATATGCAAGTACAGTTACATGAAGAGAGTTCTGATTTAACAACATTTAATACACCTTTTGGTCGTTACAAATTTTTGCGTTTAGCACAAGGCTTAACATCGGCCCCAGAAGTGTATCAAAAAATGAATTATGAGCTGTTTGGAGACTTACCTGGGGTTGGTATTTACTGTGATGATATAATAATTACAGGGTCAAGTATTGAAGAGCATGATAGGAATTTAGCAAATATATTGAATATAGCAAGGAAATTTAATATTAAATTTAATAGTAAAAAAATTCAATTCCGACAGTCTTCTGTTAAGTATATGGGGCAAAATTTTTCTAGTGTGGGTATAAGTCCAGATCAGAGTTTTGTAAAAGCGATAAGTAATTTTAAAACTCCTGAAAATAAAACAGAACTATTGAGGTTCCTGGGTATGACCAAGTTTTTGGCTAAATTTATTCCAAATATGTCAAAAATCACTGCTCCGTTAAGAAATTTAACTTGCAAAGATGTTAATTGGATTTGGTCTAAAGTTCATAATAATGCTTTAAATCATTTAAAAAAGATAATAATTAAGGCCCCAGTACTGCAATATTTTGACCCACATAAAGAGATAGTTATACAATGTGATGCTAGTAAGGATGGATTAGGAGCATGTTTGTTACAAAACCATCATCCCATAGGATTTGTATCCAGAAGTTTAACTAAAACAGAACAAATGTATTCTCAAATAGAGAAGGAACTCTTAGCCATTGCATTTAGTGTTGAAAAATTCCATTATTTTATTTATGGTAGGAAGGTTAAGGTTCAAAGTGATCACAAGCCTTTAGAGTCAATTTTTAAAAAGAATTTGTGTGATGTTTCCCCTCGCTTACAGAGATTGTTGTTAAAAATAACAAATTATGATTTAGATGTTGGTTATGTGCCAGGTACTCAATTGTACATAGCAGATTTTTTGTCTCGTGCATATTTAATTAATGAATCTCCCTTTGCAGGAAACACGGATTTAAAAATCATACATACTTTGGAGACAAAGTTGCCCATAAGTGAGGCAAAAAGACTTGAATTTGAAAAGGCTATAAATAGTGACTTTGTTTTATCAGAAGTAAAGAAATTTGTTTTAAATTACTGGCCAGAAAATAACAGATTGTCTCCTGAATTAAAACATTTTCACAAATTGAAGGATAATATTAAGTATTATTCAGGGTTATTATTATTAAATAATAAAATTATTGTACCAAAATCATTACAGCAAAATATGCTTAGCTTAATTCATGAGGGGCATTTGGGTATGAATAAATGTAAACGTAGAGCTCGTGAAGTTCTTTACTGGAAATGTATGTCACAAGATATAGAAAATTTCATTAATAATTGTTACAGTTGTGCTAAGTTCAGTTATTTTAATTCTAAGGAACCATTGTTACAGCATTCTATTCCTCAGCGAGCTTGGCAGAGAATCGCATGTGACATATTTTCATATAACAACAAAGATTATCTAGCACTAATTGATTCATTTAGCAATTGGATAGAGTTAGCGTTATTGCCTAGTAAAGAGGCGATAACTGTGATTAAAGTATTAAAGTCCATATTCAGCAGATTTGGAATTCCTCAAAAATTACAAGCTGATAATATGCCTTTTAATAGTTTATTATTTTTAGAGTTTGCTAAGGAGTGGGATTTTGAGTGTGTATTTTCAAGTCCAAGATATCCTCAATCAAATGGATTAGCAGAAAAAGCTGTTGGTATTTGTAAAAGTATATTAAAAAAATGTTCAGAGAGTAAAACTGATATCAGCTTAGCTTTGATGAATCATAGAAATACTGTGTTACAGGATATAGGATTTTCTCCAGCACAATTGTTATTGAATAAATCTATTAAAACTAAATGTTCCATATTACATTATCTGTGTTGATTGAAGATAATTTTGTATCTGTGACATGAACAACAGCACATTAGTTAGTTGACTGCAACAATATTAAATCATATAAAACCAATCACAAATGGCCTTTTATCATCGGTTATCCTAATACAAAACATGGTGTCAGAAGTAAACAAAAACTCAGTTTGGAAAACCATCGAATGTCAACAATACTGGGGAAAAATACAAGGTGTGGGTAACCTACAAGTAGCTAAAAGTTAGTGCGTAGAAGATAAAGATGGAGGGCCTAAAACCACCTTCCACACTGATATTGACAGGAGAAGGTAATAATTGGGTAAAATTTAAACAACAATTTAAATTTTATCTAGAAGCTAGTGGGTTGGCAGATGCCAAAGATAGTAGGAAAATTGCTATATTGCTTAATTTGGCGGGAGAAGAAACATTAGAAATTTATAATGCCTCACTGGCATTATAAATTTCTAATGTTTCTTCTCCCGCCCAAAACCCATAACTTCTCTGGAGCAACTTATAAAATTTATTGATGAGTATGTGGAACCAAGAGAGAGCATTATTATCAATAGCTTTAAATTCTTTCAAACTAAACAAGAAGAAATGGAACATCCGTGCACAAATAGTCATCTTAAACCTAAATTAAATAAAAATGTTTTGAATTGCCAATTGCAACGGAAGAAAAACCAAAAATATTATTATGATAAACACACAAAAGAATTAAAAAAAATGTATGTAAACGATAGAGTTATGTTGTATGATTGTAAAAATAAGATATGGAAACCAGCTCAAATAGTAAAAATATGTAAGGAACCACGTTCATATTTAGTAAAAGTAGATAATGGGCAAATTCTAAGAAGAAATCGTAAATTTCTTAAATTTTGGAAAGATAATTATAATGCAAAAAGTAATAGTTGCACTAATTGTGGATTTAAATGCAGTACTTTGTGTGATTATTATATTAATAGTGATGATAAAAAATCTGATGTATTGAATAATGTTATTGATCAAGCTGATATTACTTCAAGATAGGGATGTGAAAAAATAATCGATTATGAAAAAAATCGATTAATAATCGATTTTTTTAAAGTAAAAATCGATTTATATACATGATTTTATTTTGATAAATAATCGATTAATAATCGATTTTTTTATAATCATTCAATCAATATTATTACTGATTTTTCATCTGTAGCCCCCCGACAAAGTTTGGTCTTTTGGCCCGAAGCCCGGAACGCGAACTGACTGTCAAAGAATACTATCTCCTTTGTTTAATATTTTGTATTCCTTTATATGTCTAAATAATATTAAAATTTAATATTTTATGTAACATATCTTAACATTATATTATTAGTATCTATTAATTATATTCCGTTATAAACATTATATGTAGTCCTTAGCAAATATCTATTATTCCAAACCTGGAACTCTTCTGTACTGTTATAGTCATTCCGTCATCCATTCCATATAAATATAGTTTCCCTACCTTCAACACTAACATTGGCAGAAAGTAAAAAGCTGTTGCCATACAATATATATAAAAAAAAAACATTATACCGAACTTATCTGAACCTTTTATAATTTGATTGTTCTAAAACTTTAATTTGTGTTGATTATTTTGTATAAAACTTACTATTTCTCCTGTTTATTTTTAATTAAAATATCTATTGATATACATTTTAATTAATAAATATATTTACGGTGTATATTTTGAAATTAATGGACAAATTAGAAAAAAATCGATTATTATAAAAAAATCGATTATTTTCTTCAGAAAAATCGATTTTTTATTAATCGATTTTACATCCTGCAATAAAAGTCGATTAATTAAAAATCGATTTTTTATGTACAATGTCACATCCCTACTTCAAGATTGAGAGATAGATCAAAAATTAAGCTTCCAGTTAGATATAATGATTATGTTTAAAATCTAATGAGAAAAGATGTACAGTCTATGGTTATTTGAGATATATAATCTATGGCAGGGGACTAGGTGAGTGATCTGTGTACAAGGACTTGGAAGGAATTTAAATTAAACAATTGACTTTAACTTAGAAAGACTTTTAAATACTTTTAATAAACATTACACTCCTCATGTGTTTCTCCCATGTAGGAAGGCCTGTGCCCAGCAGTGGGACGTATATAGGCTGGTGATGATGATTATGAAATTAAAAAACATAATATCACGCCTATATTCCTTCGAAAGAATAGGTAGAGGTGGGGATCGAACCCAGGATCTTTTGCTCAGCAGCAGTAGTGCTTGCGACCACTAAACTAATGTGGCAGTATATAACACTAAATTACTATAGATAGTTTGAAGCCCGGATAGAAAAATAAAATGTTTTTTTTAACGCAAGTAGCGCCACCTTTGAAAGCGATTAGTTCATAAATATTTACTCTATGATGCGTTCAAATTATTGACCTAGTATTACCAGTTGCTTTTGCGTCCGAAAAAACTAAAAAAAAAACTAAATACAGCAGCCAGGGGCTCGTTCCAAGCCTAGGTACTACTTTTTACTCTAAGGCCGTTCCGTACCTTTGGGCATGACGTTAGGCTGTCACAATTACCCCGTTCCGAGCCTCGGAGAGTTGCAACTTTTTGGCGATCAATTTTGATGGTTAAAAAACACTCTGACGTTTAAAACGTCATAACATCCGTCAAATGAGATGAAGTATGTCAAATCTCAAAAAAGGCACTTCTTATTTTTAGTTTACTTTCTGTGTGTCTTTCATTGTGAATAAAAATTAAAATACAGACTTAATACAGATAATTTAATGCGGAATGGAAGCCTTTAGATAATAGTAGAAGTCCTTGTCAAAATTTGAGGTTATCAAAACAACTTGGGTCGTTCCACACCTTAGAGCAAGACAAAAAACAACTCGGAGTGTTTGGAGTGTACGCACAGACTACTAAGGGCATACTACGTGTAGACTCGGATCGCGCCCCAGCTTAGGAATATTATCGCTAATTCTTTGAATTGATCGGTCCGATTCGGGACATCCGAATCGAGAGTTTTATGGATCGATTCATTGAATAGATGTAGGGTTCAAAATCGATCTGAAAAATCGATTATGTTACTCTAAATAATCGATTTTTCGATTTCAAATCGACATGCCTAGCCTGTGGTTTGTTACTTTTTGTAAATTGTATCAAGGCGTGTTTTGTTTTTACGTTGCTTGATATTGTTTTTTAGTGATTCACTCACTTTTCCAATTCATATCTAATTTATACCTATATATAAAAACATTTTTTTGTTGATTAATTACGACATAGCGTTTAACATATTATGATTATGATAATTTAATTTGTTGGGGAATAAATGGCTACTAAGGAATGTCGTAGTAGTTTGGTTGGTGTAAATTAGTATTCAGTATATGATCTCCAGTACTACGTGTTCTCAAAGGTCTGTTTTGTGTTTATTAGTTGGTTTAATGCCATAGCAATCTGCTGTAGCACTTTAAAGTAAAGCTTTTTAATGTGTGTTATGTGGATAAAGTTTAAATTAGATTTCATTTGCTCAAAAAGTACGTCAATGATAACTACCAAATTATATCCTGGTATTTGTATAGGAATATATTTTATTTTACAGTTAGAAAACAATATAATCTTCAAACATGTTTTCAAAGAAAAAAAAGAAGCCACTCATTTCTCCGCCTAGTAATTTTGAACATAGAGTTCACACAGGTTTTGATAAAAGAGAAGGTAAATTTGTAGGTTTGCCTCTTCAATGGGCCTCACTTGTTGGAAATAATCAGGTAAGGATTTAGCTCCCAAATACAAACCTCTTTCCAAATATTATAGAAGTTTTATTATACTTAACAGATAAATATTTAAAATCTTCATGTTTTTAGATACTAAAATCTACAAATAGACCTTTACCATTGGTAGACCCTTCAGAAATAACACCCACAGAAATATTAGACCTTAAGACAGTAGTGAGGGGTGACCATAAAATCACTTCAGTCTCCTCTATTAGTCGTCCGATGTCAACAAATCCAGGACCAAGACTACCTGTTCAAAATGGTGTAATATTGCCAAAGACATCTAATGTTGCTAGATCTAATTCTTTGAGGAGCACAAGTCCACCGAGAATCAGAAGGGAACTGCGAAATCAAGCAAATGTGCCGCCTGCTGTTCCAGAAGAGTCCCCTCCTGTACCACCAGCACCTCAACAGTACCCCAGTATGCACAGGGAACCAAGTACTTATACTGTAAACAAGTCAATTCTGGAATCACCAGTAGATTGGAACCAGCATACACATGAAGCTCCAATAAGAGCTATTCCAGAAATGAATGATAATCATCGGGTAACAATGACATATCAAAATATACATAATGCAAATGTGCCCTATCAACATAACCATCCACCACAACCACTTCATGGAATGCACCAAGGACTCAATGGAAATAATGTTAACATGGGTAAGCTAGAACTATCATACAAATTCTACACAAATATTATATAAACACATTCCAACTTCACATTCAAACTTTTCATTTTTAACAGAAAAAAAAGAACCAAAGTCCATTTAACGTATCGCTATAATATGTGCACATGGTTACTTGACCCAAATTTTTTGACTTTTATTAAATTTAAATGTGACAACTTTTCAACCCTTACAACACTATGATGTTCACTTAACAATAAAATATCTATTTTGTCTGGTTTACTTCACTGATTCATAGTCATAGTCATATCCATTTATTTCACCTGTTTATATGAACCATAAAACCAATATGTGGTAACCTAGTATACAGACATGCTGCAAATGTGTGGGTCAGCATAAGAGCTCTCAGTGCTGTCTGAGACACGGCCAATAAATGGGATCTGTATTCAAGCCTCACTTCAGGTAACATCACTATGGAAAAATTTAAAAGTAAAAGTCAAAAAGTCAATAATCCATTTTCATAGTGAGGTTGATTCAGTATTTTTGTTTTTATTTTTTAGATTTATTTTTATACAGGTATTTACCTAAGATAAAATAAATTAATTATGTGACAAAAAATTGGACGATTATTTATTGCTTAAATTTTATAACTATTTCCTGAAAATAAATTATACAGATTCAGATTTGATAATAATAAAATTATGATGCCCATATCCAATATTTCCATCTGTGAAAATTTATATGTTAACACCACTCATAGTCACGCACACATTCACAGTGTGCTTGACACTTGGTTACCACAAGTAGAACGCTTAAAAACACTTGTCACTGTGCGTCGCTTCGTGAGATAAAAGTACTATAGCAACCAGTGACATCTTCCACTGATATTGGTATTCCTTGTTACATGACCTGAGAGTGATTTAATTCCATTTAGTTTTTGTTTATTAAATATTATTTAAATTTAATGCAATAAACTTTTGTGTTTTGTAAGGAGTTAGTTCAATTTAATTCAAGAAGTTTATTTGAATACAGTCATCATCCCCATTAAAGTCCATATTCTATCAGTTAGATACCACTATGTCAAGGTTGCATTGATCTCAATAGTGATTTACTTAGATTAAGTAATAATTGTTGGGATAAATGTTTGATTCTCATAAATAATGTATTAAACTACCTATTTCTGCAATATAGAGAACTTATATTGACACAACATTGTTTTAGTGTGCAATAAGTACATGAGTATACTATACCCGGCCACAATGGCAGTGTTCTTTTTGGTCACCTCAATGACGCCGGCTTAAAATTAAATGTGAAATATTCGGGTAGAAACTAAATACATGCATATTTTATTTCGTTGTTTATCAAGTCAGCATATTATTAACTTAAACTTAGCATTTATTTATTTATTTATGAGGTATACTTACAGCTAGACATACAAAACATTTTAATTAAATAACACTTATTGCTAAAGGACACATATGTAAGCCTTTATAAGTATACACAGCATTCTTAAACAAAAATGTAGGTACCTATATGAAAACTAAGACATACTACTAACTAAACTATATATATATATATATATATATATATATATACATATACACATACACACACACATACATATATATATATATATATATATATATATATATATATTTACATAAAACTGATATCAATTAAATAATTCAATGATGTAGTTGAGAAAAACTAGATAACTCCAGGATCAAGCAATTTCATTAAAGTTGATTTAAATTTGTTCTTTGAAACATTGAAGATATCCAGGTCAGGTGACATTGCATTAAAGCTATTGTAGGTGTTACAAATTCTAGCTAGGGGATAGTGAAGCCCAAGATTAGTTCGGTGTGGGGGCAAAAACGTATATGATAGCATATTATTAACTTGTTTGATCTATCATTTTAGCTGTAATAGATTAAAAACAGATTTTTGTAACAAAAAATAAAAAAATATCTGACATAGTCTCTAATATCAGGACCCGTACCACCATCTTTTATCGCGATCCAGTTTAGGACCTAAACTGAGTAGAATCGTTAATTCGTACTACGACGCTATCTACGACTATGATAGCGACGCAGTTTAGGAACCAATACTGAACCGAGGAGGAAAGAACTGTTTGTTTTTTAGGAAATCTATTCAAGTAGTTTATGTTTTTTATAACCAGGGAATGTAATGTATTTTGAGTTTAGAATGACATTTTTCTTAGGTGAGAGTTATCCAATGTCGCGACATCAACATAATGCTCCTGTGTCCGCTGCGCCGCACCTGCCTCTCGCCGCCTCCAAGCATGAACTACGATTGACGCACGAACAGGTATTGAATTACACTCTTTTATGTGCTTAGTCTTCATGGTAGGTAAACTGATAATGAAAACCCTTCTAGTTGATAGGCATCACAATATTGTTCTGAGTTTCTTTCATACTATTGTTGTGTATTTGCAGTATATTTTTAAACCATTAGGATTATATTCGGAAACACAACTAAATGAAGTGATTTTGTACGTTTATAACGCCTACTTTATTGTAAGAAATGCAAATTTTCTGTCTTCGTCTTCTGGGGTCTTGACTCCACAACTACCATTAAACATTTAGCTTTGCGTCTTTTTGGGATTTCGAAGACATTCGTATGTCTTCGAAATCCCATTACGAAAATTTTGAAAGAAAAGTTATTACATCCATACGATTTTCAAAGAGTCCAGCATTTTCATGATAATGTAGACAATCGTCCAAGGTGCATTATATCTACATGGATTCAGAGCAAAACTAGAAATAATCCACAATTTGTGAAAAGATTTTTATGGATGGATGAAGCGAAATTCACACGCAATGAAGTAACAAATTACAGGAATTTGCATGTATGGTTCTATCAGCCTTTTTTTATATCGAGGAGATATCCGAGTACGGTACCCGCCTCTGGCTAAGCGTGTCTGGTAGTCGTCCAGTGCTAGCAGCACTGGAAATACCCACTAAAATTCCCCGGTAACTCCACTGCTTTTTGCGGGCTCTGCCGAAGCAATTTCACCAGCCCAACCCCAGGCAACCTTATGGCCAGATTTTGTGCCGATGGAGATTACCCAGAGTCACTTGGGTGATCTCAGACGTGGCGGCCTGCGGCTCTTACCATAATTGGCAGCGAGAGCAGACCGCCGCCACACGAAGTTCGCGGCTCTCATGTCGCCGGGCCGGTCACTCTTCAAGGGTGTGCGCCGCTGTATCGTCGAGTTGCAGTGATCACACTGCGGTATCTTCTCCCGACGGGCGATACATGTCGTGACCGAAACAACCATGTCCGGTCAGTACCTACACAATGCGGAAGGTGAGGCTGCCCAGGCGGCGCCCAACCCACTCCTCCAGACTCGAACACCGGACGGATCGTTTCGATCGTCGATACATGTAGCGGTAAAATTTTACAGACTTTCAGTTGAAACCATGGCCCCGGCAACGCCGCTTGATCTCGACACGGTAGCGTTAACAGGTTTATTGTTTGTTTTATTAAAGAAAAGGAAATTGAGACGAAGACACCGTGAACAGTGGTGAAAGCATGGTTACTACTACATAGAAAACAGTACTCGCATGTCAACTTATTAATATTAACTATACCTCTTAACCTCTTAATATCAAACGTAGTCGCTTACTAAGGGCCTTCTGTACAAGTTCACAGTCAGCAAGCTATGAAACGAGCTATTTTAGGTGTTTCTCTGCGAGATAGAATCAGAAATAAGGTCACCCGTCATAGAAACAAACTCACCGAATAGCTCATTGAAATGGCAGTGGGCAGGGTACATGGCACGCAGAACGGACGGCCTATGGGACGTTAAGGCGCAAAGTAGGGCGGCCTCCCACTAGATAGACAGACGAACTGGTCAGGGTCGCGTGGAGCCGATGGATGCAGATTGCGCAAAACCGATCCGTTTGGAGATTGATGGGGGAGGCCGTTGTTTCAGCAGTGGACTTCATAGGATGATATGATGATAGCTCTTTAGATTTTACACGCCAAAGACAATCCGATTTATATATTTTTATAAACTCCTCTATGATAGAGTTCCGCTTACGAGATGCCATATGCCAAACGTCCTTCCCCTCTAACAACGACGGGCAAAAAATATCAAAATTCATATTTTTTCGTCATGCTTGTACAGGCTTGGGAACCCACACATACGGGACATCAGTTTTCCTATATGTATATAGTTTAACTGTCTGGCAAACATGTCTGGTACACCCTAGCGTGTATGGTTTACTTTAGACCTAATTCTGAAGACACAAGTCTAAATTTAAGTACAGTATATCTCTATTATGTAACAGGAAAAAGATAGCAAGACTTTATTTACAGCGGTCAACTAAATTTAGATAGATTTTAAAGAAACCATAGACAATTTTAGACGGCGTGTACGGAGGTAACCTAAACACTGCATTTTATCACGTGCAAATAAGGTCAATAATTGATCACACGTTTCTAATAAATAATAATAAATATTTTTTAACTGACTTCAAAAAAGGAGGAGTTTATCAATTCGTCGGTATGTTTTTATTTTTTTATGTTTGTTACCTCAGAACTTTTGACTGGGTGAACCGATATTGATGATTCTGTTTTTGTTCGATGCGGAATAGTTCCCATTTGGTCCCATAAAATTTTTTTGGAAATCCATTGGGTAGTTTGGTTTTTAAATCAAAAAAATTAAGTCGTCTACATATGCGAAATTGCGGATGAATTTTTAGTGAAATGATACGATAGTAGAAATAAATTTAAGCTCACGGTCACCCATCTAGCTTTGACCTTCAAAAGTTATCACTAAAAATTGTGAAAAAAAAATATTTAAACAAAAATTAAAACCGTCGGTGCTTCACTATCTATTGTTTCTGGAAACAACTTAGCACCAACTCCAAAAATATGTTCCTAGGGGACGAGTACCTACTAAAATTTAATTATTTTATCCTTTTCAGTTTTTTGGAGTCGGTTTTAATTTTTGTTTAAATATATTTTTAAATTCTTTCTTTCTAAATGCCCAATTATACGACACCCATCCTTTTTGTATTCATATTGAGAGAAAGAGATGCACTTAACTTAAATTTAGATTTGCTGTGTTCTCCAGAATTAGGGCATTATTGTATTCCTAACGTGTCTGATAATCATTTTTTCATAGTTTCGAGCTGCGCTATGTCTCGTGGTAAGCGAAGGCGATCCTCGATCAACTTTAACTGGATTTAGCAAGATAGGGCAAGGCAGTACTGGTGTGGTCTGCGCTGCTACAGAGAAGGAGACCGGTCGCCGTGTTGCGGTAAAAATGATGAATCTACGTAAACAGCAGCGTAGAGAATTGTTATTCAATGAAGTGGTAAGTATTAGAAGATATTATGTAGTATGACAAATGAGTGAGAACTTATAAAATTTTGATTCTTGATCAGAAGACAGTTCAGATTTCATACAGTCTTGCGTCTTATTTACTCATTTTTAAGGTCGCAATTTGTACATTTTATGATTTACTTGGTATCACAGTATGTACCTATTATCGGAATCACAGTAATGTAATTATTCAGTGGTGTACGACCTTCGTTACGTACGACAGATGCAGGTCAAAGATTGGTAGTACTGACTGCCGTTGGGTGTACGAATTCTAAATTTGCTTTTAATTAGTTTCATCTTTTCTCAGGTAATCATGCGCGACTATCCACACCCGAATATTGTGGAAATGCACGCATCGTATTTAGTGGGCGATGAACTATGGGTGGTAATGGAGTATATGGCAGGTGGTGCCCTAACAGACATTGTGACACGGCATGCGGCTCGTATGGATCCTGAACAGATTGCTACAGTTTGCAAACAATGTTTGAAGGTTTGTACTTTTTTATACGACAAGGTTGCCAAACAAGCGTGCGGCTCGTCTGATGGTATAGAGTTATAATAGGTTATAGATGATTTTAGCTCCTTACTCTGCACAAATCAAGAGTGTTATGTTGACAGCATAAGAGACGTTATTCCCTGCTCCCAACAACGCTTTTTCAATGAGCTCTAGCTACCTTACGGTAAAACAGGAACATAACACTACAGTAGTGTTATTTAGTTGCGATCTTCTGTAAGGTGGAGATTCTAACTGCTACACTAATCGGGCGCTCCTCAAAATTTGAGCGGAACTCTATACCCTATGCCCCACCTCATAAACCTCGTAGTAACCCAGGCGTCTAGCTTCGCGCTTTAAAAAATAAACGGATTTTTTTATCGTTGCTGGGTTTAAATGGACCCACGATTCCGGTTAAGGGTTAATTTCCCTTTTTACTCAATTGTATTTTTAAATTGTTACAGGCTTTGGCATTTTTACATGCTCAAGGAGTTATACACAGGGACATTAAGTCAGATTCCATACTGATGACGGCTGACGGGCGCGTGAAGCTGTCCGACTTCGGTTTCTGCGCTCAAGTGTCTCAGGTATGTTAGTAAAAACTTAATACTTGCAGTTTTCTTCGCTGGTCCATGATAATGTAATTATGATTCTGTAATGTTGTTTTTTCTAAAAATCTCTGTGAAACAGAATAGTTATTGAATAACAGATGTTGGTGTGCATTCATAAATATTTATTTTATAAACTATTATTCCTTATGGTTCACAGTTTAAAATGTCACCATGTCATTTGAGTAGAGTACAGTTAAGCAAAATTTACTAAATTTGATTGAATGCAATTTTATATTTTTTCGGCGATTTACTGAATTATGCGGACTTCTCTAGCTTTTCGAATGTTCATTTTATGATACCATAATATCGTATTATATTATTACGATATTATTACGTATCATAATATCGAATCGTATTTTCTTATCAATTATTCCTTACTTATTAAAACTTTGACCTTTCAGCTTAACTGTTATTGATTATTGATTACAAAAATTATTTCTTTGTTGAAATGTAATGAATCATTACATTTCAATAAAGAAACAATTTAATCATCATTACTAATGATGAATAAATTATAGATTATTTTTCATTTAATTACAGGAACTTCCAAAACGTAAATCCCTAGTAGGAACACCATATTGGATGTCCCCGGAAGTAATATCGAGATTGCCGTATGGGCCCGAAGTTGATGTTTGGTCTCTGGGCATTATGGTTGTTGAGATGGTAGACGGAGAACCACCATTTTTCAATGAACCACCTCTTCAGGTAATAATTCTTCTATAATAATATGTTTTATATTATTGATAATAATGTGTATAACGTGTTCCTTGGTCTCACCATATAAAAGATTAATTTTTACAAGAAATAATTCCTTGAACATAAGATTTCACATCTAAATCCCCTTTACGTTTAAGTTTCTTAATAATATGAAATTGAGTTATAAAAACGAAAATTTCGATCAGGTTAAATTTCGTGCTTAGTACAATAAGTAATAGTGGATCTGATTAAAAATAAGTGACTGCCCTGTGCTGAAATAAGTGAGTGTCTTCCCAAAAAATAATTAAAAAGATGACTACATCTTTTTAATTATTTTTTGGGAAGAGAATACATTTTTTAATTCAAATATCTTTATTATTAAAGTACATAGTAAAAGTTTCTATGGGATTTGGGCCAGCTCGTGCGCACCATTTTTCGTACAGTTATTTTGTAAGAATCTATCTTATTATAAAATTTTCATAAATCTTGACTGATTGATGCGGCAGAAAATATTGTAATTTGCTGAAAAAAAAACCCCATTTTGAAGAAAACAAAATGTCAACGTCACAATACAATTTTGTTTTTTACGACTTTTACGTAGAATATAATTAGTTCGCGTCACCGCCGCCCGCTGCCGCTATTGTGATATTCTCTTTGACTGCCAACGGCCGGCAGTAAAAAACGAGCGCACATATTGAACACATTCATTCAAAATGTTACGAAATAATGTGTGACATTGCTATTCTTAGCTTAAAGGTGATTTAGATGTAAAATCTTATGTTATGGAATTATTATGTATGAAAACTGATGACGAAAAAAAATGTTATGCGATATCAACAGAAATACGTTGTATATTTTTATTTTTCGAAAATAAGCGTTAAATGTAAAAATTTAAAGTGTCACTGGACTTGATTTGAATAATTTAATGATAATTGTGATAATGGTGTGTTTACTAGGCGATGCGTCGCATCCGCGACATGCCGCCGCCGCGGCCGCGCTGCGCGGCGCGCTGCCCCGCGGACCTGACATCGTTCATAGAGTGCGCGCTGGTGCGGGACCCCGCGCAGCGGCAGCCCGCCGCGCGCCTGCTGCACCATCCGTTCCTGCGCCGCGCCGGCCCGCCCGCGCTCCTGGTGCCGCTCATGCAGCCCGCGCCCACGTGAGCCCAGTACAGATTTAAATCGCGAGTGTAACGAAGGACTCGAAGTTTACTCCCGAGCGTAGCGAGGGTGTTAAAAACTTAAATCACGAGCGAAGCGAGGGATTCAAGACGAGTACTGAGTGTAGCGAGGGATTTAAGTTCACCCAAGACTAAGACAGCTTTATCACCGAGGAAAATACTCTACTTTTCGTAACATTTGCGAAAAAATTAACACAATAATAATATGAGATAAGCATTTATTAAAAATAATGACAATTAAAAGTAAAAGTTAACATTCGAAACATTGGTCCAATTATTGATAGAGAGAGTTACATTTTTGTGCGTATTCCTTTTTAAAAAAGATGTATAATGCTTTATATACAAACTCAATGGTGTAAACACAGATGTAGTTCAGTATAAATTTCGGTAAGTATTCCAAATTTAAATCACATTCTCCTCCTAGAGGATGAATGAAATTCAGTACAATTTTCTTTCCCTGTTTTTAACAGATTAAAAATGACTATTGTTATGTTCGCTTTTTGTGGCATAGAATGTCACTTTTTTGAGCAAGTGGTACGAAAAGAGTGAAAATGAAAATGAAAATATCTTTATTCAATTAGACCCCCAAGAAGCACTTTCGAATCGTCAACAAAAAAACCCTTAAGTCTATCACATAAAAATAATATTAACTAACTAACAATTTCAATGTTTGTCTCTCTGTCTTATCTGGATCGACGTAAGCTAAGAATGTTATGTCAGTCTGTCTATCGGTCTGTCTGTCGGTCCGTCTGAATTTACACCGGTTCCAAAAGTTGAACTACCGAGAAGATTCCGGCAACAAACTCGTGTAGTCACTCTTTTCAATCATTATTTTTGCTCTTCGATATCTGAGTGCAAAAGCCGTTTTTATCTGCTAGAGGATAAAGTAAAATTGAATTTAGAACATTGTGAGCACTAAGTTTGTGAATTCAAAACATCATTAAACCTCTTTACTTCTACCTCCATGGTGCTGCATTTATCATACAACCTTTTTGAACTTGTTAAAAACTCAGACTCGGCACCTTTAGTCTAAGAGGTCACGGGATTTTTCATAACGATCATGGATATGGTTAGATTTACTTTTATAGTTTGTAGAGTAGTCCCCTAAGGTGAATGATGTCGGTCTGCCTGCTCTCAGTGGTTGCAACTTCAAGTTATAGAGCTTACAAGTGGCTTAATTGTTACGAAAAAAAAACGATCAGGGAAATGGTCAGTTTTAGTACATATTCAAAGTATAGCATCTCCGCAGATGAAACAAGTTGGTCTGGCGGCTCTCAGTGGTTGCATTTCAGAGTTATGATGCGCGCAAGTCACAGCATTGTTGCGAAAAAAAAAACGATAACAGAAATGGTCAGTTTTAGTACCTTTTAGAAGTATGGTGTCTCCACAGGTGAAACGAGTTGGTCTGCCTGCTGTCAGTGGTTGTATTTCAGAGATATCATTGTGTACGCAATACTCTTATATATGGAAAAAGCTTAAAAAAATAGCCAAAAACGGGACAATCGACAAATTTTTAAAATTCCCATTGACCGCTGCTGTCGTGTCTCGACTTGACACACACAGCACTCCTCCTTCTCCCGCGCCCGCGCCCGCCCCCGCGACAGTGAGCGTGGAATAATCGTTGTTGGGGGGTGCGCTTGCGCTCGTTTTTGGTGTTTTTAAATAGAATTCAACCGTTACTAGCATTTTTACAATAATGTCGAAAATAAATACTAAGTGCCTGTTTTGCGAAAGTAAGACGGACAAAAAAATTTTGCCTTTTAATAAAAAATGTTATGGTATATTAACAGTTCGTATTAACGGTAATTTAATAACCAAGATCAACAACAGGGGTGAGTTATTCCATGACTTCATCTTAACGAACTGTCTTCAGATACTTAACAAAGGCAGGCAGCCTTTTCCCACCTTTGTTACGAGATCTAGACAGGAAGTTCTCGACGTAACTCTTGCTACTAACCAATCTAGCCAGGACGATCAACGACTGGAACATTAGCAATGAAATATCTATGTCCGACCAACGACAGATTAGATTCGTAATTAACACCAACAAAACATACGAAAATGTAACCTTTAGGGACCCTTTAACCACAAATTGGAACCTATATAGAAACATGTAAGGGATAGGGATAATGTCCCTAAGAATATAAGGTCTCCTGAAACTCTAGAATATGCGGTCCACCTTATTTCTCAGGCCATCAAGGCATCCTATGAGATGAGTTGCCTTCTCAAGACCAAGAGGGACAATAAAGTAACATAGTGGCACCCCAAACTAGACAATCTCAGGAAGAAAACACGTAAACTATTCAATAAGACAAACTCCCGAGGACTGGGAGCGATATCACAAAGCCTTAACTGAATACAATAAAGAAATACGGAAGGCGAAAAGACTTCCGTGGCGGAAGTTCTGCGAGGAGTTCAAGAATACTCCTCAAGGGGCCAGAATTCACAAAATCTTAGCGAAATCGCCAGCCAACCAACTGGGACTTTTAAAGAAACCAGATGGAAATTGTACTCATACAGTGGAGAAGACCCTGGAGCTCTTAGCGACAACACACTTCCCTGGATCAGAAACATTATCGAGTACCGAATATAAACCTGAGTATCAGCACTGCCTAACCAGGCCTAAAAACGAAGACTGGAGAAGAGCAGCAAAAATGATCAGACCAAATAAAGTGAAATGGGCTATCGAAACCTTCAAACCATTTAAGTCTGCTGGGGAAGATGACATTTTCCCAGCACTGGTGCAAGAAGGGAAAGACATTCTCACACCGCTCCTAGTAAAAATATTTCGTCTGAGCTACGCATGGGGATACATACCAGAAAACTGGACATTGGTCAAGGTATGCTTTATACCTAAAGTAGGCAAGAAGGATTATTCACAACCAAAATCCTTTAGACCAATAAGCCTAACCCCTTTCCTGCTAAAATGTATGGATAAAATCATAGACGAATGCATAAGGGAAGGACCTTTGAAGGAAGTCCCTTTACACTCCAAGCAACATGCTCATAAAAAAGGGAAATCCACGGAAACTGCTCTTCTTGAGCTTACGAACAGGATCGAAAGAGCTCTGGAAGACAAGCAGATAGCTCTGTGTGCTTTCCTCGATATTGAAGGAGCTTTTGACAATGTCACTCCCTGACCAAAGGTATGGGAGCCAAAGGGATCGATGACACAACGACCCGGTGGATAAAGTCAATGCTGCTTAATAGAACCGTTAAGATAAATCTAAACGGAATAACAAGAAATTTTAAGACAACAAGGGGATGTCCGCAGGGGGCGTACTGTCTCCATTGCTATGGTCACTTGTTGTGGATAAACTCCTTACAAAAACAACTCAAATGGGTTTTGATGTGCAGGGCTATGCCGACGACGTAGTGGCCTACGTTATAGGTCCTTGCCAAAGCACTGTATTATCAATACTACAAAGAGCGCAGATTATCAAATGTCAAATGGTGCGCAGATAACCAACTGGGGGTTAACCCCTCCAAAACAACTATAGTGCCCTTTACTAGGAAGCGCGAGCTAAACAGGCTTGCTACACTAACTATTAAAGGAACATCCATACCTTATTCCCAAGAAGTCAAATACTTGGGCATATCAATTGACAAGACACTGACCTGGAAAACACACTTAAACAACGTAATCCAAAAGGCAACAACTGCCTTAGGAATATGTCACCGCCTTGCAGGGACGAGATGGGGCTTAAACCCCAAACTCGCCCTATGGCTTTATACCACCATCGTAAGGCCGATGCTAACGTATGCCTGCGTAGTCTGGGAGAAAAAAGTCATGCAAATAACAACCATCAATAAGCTAACCAGCTTGCAACGCACCACGTGCTTGATGGCAATGGCAACTGGTGCAATGCGCACAACCCCGGCGGCAGCCCTTAATGCTCTTCTTAACCTACCCTCCTGTGTTTCCTTAGCGATAAACTTAACAAGATTGTTAGACCCCCATTCAGATATAAGGTTCAACACTCTGTTGAGCTCAATGGTAAGATTCTTTCTCTCACGTTTTCAGCGCGCCCAGCCCCTGGGCGACCGTAATATCCCCCATGCATAGCTATGAATGTTTCCTAACGGAAGCATGACATTGATATGAAGAAGAAATAGTGTGGGAGATAGAACAAAGCCTTGTGGTACACCAGCATTCACTGACATGAACCGCGAAGAGCATCCATCTGCGAGGACACGGATTCTTCACTCATGCAGGAAGTCGGTATTTATAGAAAGGGCAAACAAAAACCTTACAATATCCTAAGTAAAAACAAGACGCTCTAATAGATACTAAATTTCTTTGTGCGTGATGTTGAGGTGAAGACTGTGAATTGATGACTCCGAAGAACAGCACGCGTGCTCATGAGATACTTAGGAGCACGCGTGCTGTTCTTCGGAGGGTAAAGGTGGAATAATAAGCCGGCGATCCAGTTGCAGAGATTAAATACTTTATATTGTGGTTTAGTATAGATTTTAATGTGACTAATGAAAAAGCTGAAAAAAATATTAAAAGAATATTTGAAGTAAGTAAATATTTAACTCTTTAGGCGTTTGCAATATTCTACAAAGTGATTAATTTGTGGCTTTACTCAAAGATGATTAGATTATGAAAGTTAGATTAATAAAAATTGGACTTGTTCGATTTATTTTTTTATTTTATTGATTACGGTTTTTTTTTTGCTTCTCTGAAATACAGCTACTGAGAGCAGGCAGACCAACTCGTTTCACCTGTGGAGTCACCATACTTCTAAACGGTACTAAAACTGACCATTTCTGTTATCGTTTTTTTTTCGCAACAATGCTGTGACTTGCGCGCATCATAATTCTGAAATGCAACCACTGAGAGCTGCCAGACCAACTTGTTTCATCTGTAGAGACACCATACCTTGAATATGTACAAAAACTGACCATTTCTCTGATCGTTTTTTTTTTGCAACAATGACCCCTCTTGTAAGCTCTATAACTCGAAGTTGCAACCACTGAGAACCGGCAGACCAATATCATTCACCTTGTGGGACTACTCTACAAACTATAGATGCAAATTAAACCGTATCCATTATCGTTATCAAAAATCCTGTCACCTCTCAGTCTACTTCTTGGTGTACTTTTTGTTTGCTTTGCGCGCGCCATTTTCTTTTCACGACATATTTATTAAAACGATAGGTTTAAAACAAGAAATTTGAAAATTAGTAATAAACCTAAAATCACTGATTCTAGCGACGGAGAAGTTTATTTGACGCCAACAGAATTGACTGAAACTGTTAATATTGCGCAAATGTTTTTTTTTTGCCTTTATTCATTTCCTCGTTGAGGTGGGATGAAAAGGTACGTGTTGCACTCGAGTGCAAAGATTTTGCACCTCGTGCTCTTTTGATTCCCTCGCTTCTAATGGAGCAGGATCGCAGGATTCTAATTTTTGAATCACTTGCTGCACTCGTGATTCAATTTTACAATCCTTCGCTTGCTCAGTTATCAAAATTGAGCACGCGGTTAAAAAGCAACTTTACACACTTGTATAACAAATAACTATTAATCATTTGTTACATTTCAATGCTTTAACTGCAGAAATAAATACACCAAACATGCCTTTGCTTTCCCTTGGATAAAAATAGTAAAAGTGTTACTTATTTAGTTTTAAATTGTAAACTTCTTTGATTACAGATAACTTGCTGAATCATTCCGAAACCAGCTATGCTGCTAAATATGAGCCGAACATAATTCCATTTTGCCTGTGAGTTTGTTGGATATTACCGTTATTACTTTAATTTATGATCAAATGGAGAGTGCATGAGAAACCAAAGTTGTATAAAATGCAACCGCAATTTGTAACACATAATGATAAACCAGATAATTACTTTTTGTTTCCTGTGTCCGCTTGTCTTGTGTTGTTTCGCTGTCTCATTGTAAATCAGGGAAAAAATATAATTTTAACAAGACAGCAAAATAAAGGGGGCTATTTTTGTTTTTAATCTAACATCATCTAGAATTTTTATAAGAACAAAAATCCCTGCCATTATGGACACCCCAATGAAATCAAATGAAACAGTTATGTAGTCCAGGGGATGAGTCTGTGGAATACTATTTTAGAGAAAACTCAAGTTAATTTCACAATATGAAATATAAATACACTTGTCCACTGCAATCGCTTCAGTGTATTTTAATGATGTTATCTGAAAACAAAATACTAACACGTTTAATTATTTAATGACGGTTTCTATTTATTATTCTACACGACTTACATAATAACTTTTATGTAACATTAGTTTCCCAGTGAAACCATTCCACTTCTATTATAGACTTATTTATGAGAGAATTAAGTGTTATGAAATATTAATATATGTAATTACATTATTTTTAACATTTGATTAGTATTATATCACATTCCTTGAATTGTTTTTGTTATTATATTAATTATAGCCATAATTATTTATAAAGTAATCCTCTACAAAGTAAATGAGTTTTTTTTAATTTTGTATGGTTATTGAAAGCAATTATAATTTAACAAACAGTTTTTGACATTTATATCATACATAAATAATTGTCATTTTTTAACAACAATTGAGAGTCGATTTGATATATTTTTTGATTAATAGGTATATTGTAAAAATATCAATATTATTGTGTGTAGATAGACGCACAGGTTATAACTAAAAAATGAATTATATAAAGTCTAAAAAAATTGATATTATGAGTGTATGTATAATATTCATAATTATCTTAGTTCTAAGCGCTAGTGTTTAGTTTTGTATAATAAGTTAATCAAATGAAGAGACAATACCTACATCATTTTGTGACAGAAATTGCTAAAGTTGTTTGTATCTAAAAAATTTAAATCAGTATTACTGTGCAGCAAAATTACTTGTGTACTTATTTTTTTAATATAAATTTATAATTATGGTTTATTATGAATATTTAGTGTTGTATTATCATAACTATTGTTTAATCCTGATATTCATCGAATACTTTTTCATAAATATTTAAATCATATCAACAAACCTTTTTTATCTCTCAAATATTTCTCGTATCTCTTGACTATTTTGTTAAAAGTCATACAACTTTTGCGTAAAGTTGGTGCTCTTACTGAGAAAATGAGCAAGCAAGAATCAATCGTTATACTTCTTTCGATAGTGTAACACTTTTCGCCTTTGCTTAGTAATCATATGAAACTGTAAATCTTTTTAGTAAAGTTAGATATTGCTAATATTAATCATCTACTGCTCGCAACATCACACGAGTCAGAAGTGTTGCCAGATGGTATTCTTTATTTGACCAATAAGTAGTTAAATGGGCCTAATTCTGTAGAACACACGTTAAAAATCTAAAATTAAGTTCAGAGCATCTCGTTGTCATAGTATAAAAACAAAAAGGATTGCTGTCATATAATTTGACATTTAACGAATCAAAATGGCAATTTTACATACACACGACATTTAGCAGTGTCAAATTATATTGATTATTTGAAATTTGGTATGTACAATTTTCCTTATTAAATTTAATTTAATAATTAAATAAAATGCCGGTTTTAGGAAGCACCTCCTTAAATACCTTAAATTGTTTATGGTTTGACAGCTTTAATCAAATTCTTGCTTTTTCCCAAAACTACATATTGCGGGAAAGAGATATACTGTACTGAAATTAGAATGTGTCTTCAGAATTAGGCCCAATGTGTGTAGACAATTGACGCCTTAAAATTAAAATGTTTTAGGGCGTCAACTGTCTCTGGGAAGTTCAAAGAGTGAAATTAAGGAAGTTTAAAGTGTTTAAAAATAGGCGAATGAATGTTTATGAGTACAGACGAAAGTCACAAAATATTCAGGGTAAATCTACCGCGTTAAAAAAATTACTAAAAGTACTAAACACCACTTTTTTAGGATCTTGCTATAATGTGAGTAAGTTATGCGTATGGAATGAAACTTCAAATCTATATTCAACTACTTCAATCAACTTATCAGTTCGTTTTTTCTAATATTGAATCAAACCTTTGTTCAAGATCAGAGTTGAGTTTTACTCCCGTTCATAAAGTAATCTTGAAATTATTTTTCCTCTCTTCCATGCGTTATTATTGCAATGGGGATATCTGTGCTTAGAAATGAGTGACATCATTATCAAATGATCAATGTAATTATTTGATGTAATTCATATCCCTGTTATCTATTTGGCCTTATTACAACTGTGATTTTTTGATGTAAATATAGAAAGGCTGAAATGTTTGTGAATCAAATTGTGTCTTATTTATAATAATAAAAAATGAGTACTTAATAAACTAGGCAGCTAGAACCGAGATTAGTGTGAAATAAAAATCTTCTTAAAATGCTACCTTGTGAATAGATTTAGTGCCTTACACAACCTAGATTTAGAGTAATGAAGTTTTAAGCACGTTTTGCACTTAATGTTGTTACTGGGTAGGTTGTTGTTTAGAACAAAATGGTTTTTATATATTGGTACATTACGAGACACAAAGATACAATATTGTATTTAAAAATTCTGACATATTTTAGATATCATAATTAGATGCCACACCGGGTTTTAAAGGGCAGCTTGTACCCTTATTTAGCAGCAATGTAGCTGATTTTGCAGCAAAAATGCCGAATTTAGCAGCAAAATATATCACAAGTTATATCAATGCATAAAAGTGGCTCCTCAATCTAAACATCAGGATTGAGGAGCCACCTGGAACTCGTTCAGTAATACATGAATATTTTTGAAATAAGTGCTGCTGCTGCTGTTGCTTGCTGGTTCGATTCCCGCCTCAGGACGTGAAATTTTTCTAGTTTTATATTTTAATTACTAAGTAATTTTTCAAACATTTATAATAATAATGTTAAAATCAAAAATTAAGAATATAAGAGCTGCCCTTTAAAATTTGATGGGTCTCCTCAAACCACACGGAAATGTTAAATTGACATTGTTAAAGTGACATACGGGATTTATGTATAATATATGAGAGTTATGGAAATGACACGAATCAAAATAAAAAATATGAGTATTCATATATTACGGATATATTTTTGGGAACAGCATGAAATGATTCACGGGTTCCTTTATGGACAGTTATATACTCTATACTATAGATTCATTCACGGGTTCCTTTATGGACAGTTATATACTCTATACTATAGATTCACGCAATTATGGATTTACGTGTATTTTTTATTGTATGACATTTAATTTTTATTTTAATAAATATTGTTGTTTAATACAATAATTCGTTTTGTATTGTGTAATTAACAGTTGAACATACGCAAGTACCTAATTCGTTTTAAAATCACTTAGTAAGCAAAGAAAACATGGCCAGCTTTCTTTATGTTCTATCTACCATCATTTTTTTCTCATCACATTGTTTTAGATATATACTTAAATGAATGACGATTACATATTATGTAAATTATTTTTTTGTGACAATATCTTCTGTAATATGCCAAATATATGGATTATAATATCACATTGTTAATAAGATTTGTTAGAAAATACAGATTTTGATATAAATCATAGTTTTATTTATCTACCTAGTAACCTTGTTCATAGTTTTTTTTTTCTTACTGAGGAATAAACTAATAAACTACTACTAATAATATTTTGCACTTAACAGGCTTAATTGATAAAAGTCAGTAAGCTTATTCATAGGTAATTTATAAAAGTCGTTGGAAAAAATAAATACATATACAACATAGTACCTATCTAATTTGTACTTGGAGTGGCTCGCATAATAGCTGATATACTGGGTGGCACATTTAGATCGGTCAATTTGGGAAAGTCTGAAACTATAAGACATGCGAAAATTTTTTTTTAGGAACCATGTCATCGATTTTAGTAATAAGAAAAACTGCATTCATACATTTAAAAAAAAAACGTGTACTCAGCTCGGCAGTCTAACCCGGACGTTTTTAAAATAAAACTAACACTTCTGTCGATTGTGTAGGTCTAAGATGTGATAAACCTCATTTGAAAATGGAACGTCTTGGTTTGACTGGCCGAATGGTCAATGTCGAAACGTCCGGGTTCGATTCCCGAGCTGAGTACCCACACGATTTTTTAAATGTTTTTTGAATAAACACAGTTTTTTTATTACTAAAATCGATAATATGGTTCCTAAGAAGAGATTTTCTAATATCTTATAGTTTCAGTCTTTCCCATACTGACCGATCTAAACATGCCACCCTGTATGTGTTTTATGTAATGAATTTCACCTTGACATATTTAAACTTTTGAAAAAGGTAAAATACACGAAAATAAAACTGAAAAAAGTCTCGCTACCACTACCACCAATCTTATCATGGGGCCGTGACTTTGCCACGATGCACTTCGACCCTTCGGGATCTTTTGTGCCAAAAAGCCCGCGCCAGCCACGGAATAGCTAGTGTGTTTAATAAATTTTAAACTTTTTAATGCAATGAATGCTGGGTAGCGTCATTTACAATTTGTGAACCCATTACTATAATGGGAAAAATAACACTATAGTGTAAATAAAAATCTATTTTATTTTTCAAGTAAATCATAATATTTTAAGTAGCATATAAAGCACATTAATGTGAAATTATTTGTAAAATTCATATTCACTCTCGTCCTTCTTGATGTTGTTTTTGTATCCCTTCTCAAAGTCTTTGGGCAACACGATGTATCTGTAAAGATAAGGCGTTATTTTACTTAGGAAGTATTATTTGATTATTGTAACAATTACAAAAAAAAATAAAAAGAGGAACCTTCGTGGGTGTTCCCAGAATAAGAGCCTGCGCAGACGACGGACTTTTCTCCGCGGCGGAGAAAAAAGTACGCTCCGCGAATAAAAAGTCTGCGGCGGATTTACCGCGAACTCAACGCACACGGTGTGCTATCATTTGTTGCCCGGAAATGTAGAGAAGTACACGCTATGGAAGCAAATATTCAGAGGTTACGTTGTGTTGCTTTTTACATAAAGTTTAAGAAAAAGAGAAGACATTTTAAGAGAAAATACTGGTCACGCACCACGCGGACTAAAGTCCGCCATGTGCGTTGCTTCGCCTAGTCACACGAGTTCAATTTTTTTCGGGGATTCCCTCGTATTTTTGCCCGGTCCGCTCTCTGCATGTCCTCGGTCATTCGGGGGGACTTTTTGTACGCGGTACTTTTAATCCCTAGTTTGCGTTACTCGATACAGTTGTAAGCGATCTATTTTGGCGGACAAAAATCCCTCGTCTGCGCAAGCTCTCACCTACCAAAGTTTCATCACAATCTGATCAGCGGTTTTAAAACACATTGGGAAACATTGATTTTTATTTATATAGTTTAAAGCTACATCAATTAAAATACGACGCATTCATAGTGTGGCAACCATATGTGCGAAAGATACAGCTGTGTAAAACTGCTATGATGAGAAAAAGTGTAATTGACATGGCTCCTAGACTATTCAATAAATTACCTAGGAATGTAAAAAAAATTACTAGAAATAATTTCAAAAATGCCTTGACAAAATTACTAATTAATAAATGCTATTATAATGTTAACGATTTTTTTAATGATAGTGACATCTGAAATAATTAATTATTGTTGTTTTATTTAGATATTAATTTATACACCTTGACTATTTAGAATTGAATTTTGCATGCCTTAGTTTGTACTTGTAATAAAACATTTTTTTTATTATATAAATCTAATTTAAAATTTAAAAAGTGATAATTAGTATGTAATTTAAATGATTGTAATAATATTTCGTATACCGTTAAGGTGAAACATAGAGATTTATATGTTTTTTTTTGTAACACCATTTATTTACCTATGTTTACGAAAGAATAAATAAATTGAATTGAAAATTGAAATTGAATTGAAAGCTAGATTAAAAAAAAATGTTTTTTCACATTGTATGTGGTGAATACCTGTTTTCCCTGACTGCGTGCATGCCGGCCTCCTGGCAGATGGCGTTGATATCAGCACCAGACACGCGGTCCGGCCGCGCCACAAACTCTTCCAAATCAACTTCTTCAGACAGGTTCATCTTAGCAGTGATTGTCGAGAATATCAAACGCTTCTGACGCCTATGGATTAATATATTGACATTTTCAATATTTACTCTTTACATTATAGGTATAACTTTAGCATGCAATCAAACCAAACCTTTGCTTAGTAACAAAAAATATATTTTGCTAAAGTGTTTTACTTTTGTCAATTCAATACCTATTAATAAACAACATTTTATAATTATCTCAATAATCTGTCACAATAACTCTTTGGTCATGTAAGAGAGAAACTAAGCTTTTGTCAGAAAATATTTGAATTTCTACTAATACTTATTATAATCAGTTTCTATTAAAATTTAAAAAAATAAAATGCAGCCCTCATAAACATTTTAATTTTTACCATTTCTAATTTTACCATGTAAGTAAGAACGCGTTTTGTAGTAAAATTGTGACTGCGTTTTTATTTCACAGAGAAAAAATAAAATACATAATGTCTATTGTTCTCTATATTCTCGGAAAAATGTAGGTAGTAAAAAATCTTAACACATTATTTTTTCTCCAACTGACTCTTCATCCTATATTATTGTACCAGCCAATAGTGTCTCTCATCTTAGTTTTATCAATATCTATACAAAAGTTTTTTTTTATTATTTATTATTCACAATATATTTTTTCATATGTACATTATTTGTAATGTTGCTGCAGCAAAAACAACATACGTAATTTATTGGAATACATAATATATTTTATTTTACCTGTCTGGAAGTGGGAATTCAATTTTCCTGTCAAGACGACCAGGGCGGAGTAAAGCCGGATCCAAAGTATCTGCGCGGTTGGTTGCCATTATAACCTGTCAAATATAGTCGTTTTTTAAACTGTACCCATTTAAATTAATTTCATAAGTTTAAAAAAATATAATATAACACTAACTTTTACATTCGTAGTTTGATCAAAACCATCCATTTGGTTCAACAGCTCTAGTAAAATCCTCTGAACTTCCCTATCGGCACCAGTTTGGGCATCAAACCTATAAAAATATATTTTTAAGGTGATATTAACTTTATAGATTGAAACAAAAGGGTTACACTAATGTGTAATGTGTCATCAAATTCTAGAAAGGTCCAGTATTTTATGACACATTACAATAAAATATCAGTTCTTGAATTTGAACCTAAAGAGAGACATTTTGGTTTAGTGATGGACATAAATCATAAATTATTTATTGCAATTGTATTTTTCCCACAACAGCAATTTTCATATAAAGTTTAAATCATCTATAATATTTTTGGTAATGTAATAATTCACCGTGTATAAACAAATTAGTAAAAGGTAAAATGATAACAAAGGTACCTCTTAGTAGCAATGGCGTCAATTTCATCAATGAAAATGATGGCAGGACTGTTTTCCTTGGCGAGGCGGAACACGTCACGGACCATGCGCGGGCCTTCACCTAAGTATTTCTGCACAAACTCTGAGCCCACCACGCGGATGAAAGCAGCTGAAATTGATTAACATAGGCATTTAATTATAGGTCTGTAGGTATTATTGGGTATGCATAAATGAAATATTTAAATGGACTAGTGATAACAGTTAGATTAATACAAAGAAAAATAGTAGAACGAAGAAGAACCAAGAACAGATGCATGGTCAAGGTAAGTTATTAATAGGTAGTATTTGAAATTTTACCAGTGGTATGATGTGCAACAGCCTTAGCCAACATTGTTTTGCCACAGCCAGGGGGCCCATACATGAGCACACCCCGGGGGGGTTCAATACCAATCTGTCTGTACAATTCTACATGTGTCAGAGGTAGTTCCACTGCTTCTCTGATCTCTTGCTTTTGAGTATCCATGCCACCAATGTCAGAATATTGCACATCAGGCTTTTCATCTGTAAGAGGATATTATGTTTGTTACTATTTACTTATTATTTTCAAAGTAAGCTATCAATTTTATTAACAGAAAAGTTCAGTTTTCTATTCTACTACTCATGAATAAGTAGGCAGGACTTAGAGGAATCTTTTCTGTTCACAAATAGCACAGTTGTATCACATATTTAAAATAGTTATTGTTGATTGTACAATTGTGAGAAAGTTAAGTGTGTTATTTATAATCTGTCAAGCAGTGTTATCCCTCCCAGAGGGCCATAACAATTGAAAAATCAATTGTGTCTGAAATCTGATGCTTGATGGGTTAAATAAAAAAAAACCCACTTTGCATTTTTTTATAGATAGTTTCATCTCAGTTTAGATACTAAACTCAGTTAAAAAAACAAATTTATTAATAATAATCTAAAAGCAGACTAAGTATGTACATTAATTATCAACCTTTTGTCTGTTTACTCAGCACTACGGGCATCTCCACTATAATAGAATATCTATTTTCTGGTTTGTGGGAACTTAACAAATTATTATTGATAAATTACCTGCTTGTAACATAGAAATAGAGCTATCAGCTTCAGGAGGCAGGACATCAACAAGTGCATTTGAGTGTTTGTGTAGGGCCACAGATGCAGATGGCTTCAGCAGTTCACGGTCAATTGTAGAGAGTATGCGTACATAGTAATTGGAACCTGTTGTGCTGCCCACTACAGAGAAATACAAAATAGGATTGACAAAATGATCACTTTATCTCAATTATTTATAAATGATAGAAAGTTATAAGGAATTTATT
Source organism: Nymphula nitidulata (assembly GCA_947347705.1). Lineage (NCBI taxonomy): Eukaryota > Metazoa > Arthropoda > Insecta > Lepidoptera > Crambidae > Nymphula > Nymphula nitidulata. Next base: position 11,118,509 of record OX374631.1, read on the forward strand.
ACGGTTGAAATATGGTATACAATCATTATGATAAAATTTCTCTTTTCACATATTTTACTAAAGCTTGATGTATTAAACCATTAACTTATTACATGAAGCTCCAATGAAACATCCAACTAGTAGATAATATACCTATTCCAGTGTTTTGATCAACAGCTTCCAAGAACTGTCCAATAACTAAAGGAACAGATTGTATACGTTTCACCTCTTCTTGAGCATGAAGATATTCTTTTTTGAGATTTCTTTGTTCATCTTTTATGTACTCTTCTTGCACCTCTAAGAACTCGAGCATACGCTGTAGTTTCTAAAATAAATAAGAACAAAGGTATACTGTATTAAATCCTCAGTGAAATGTATGTGATAAAAAAAATATTTATTTTCCACATCACACTTGACAAAACATAATATACTGGTCTTTATACACATACCTTGTATTTAGTATATAAATCCTCGGATTCTAGCTCATCAAATGATTGAGGACCAGCAAAAGGTAGTCCCTTTGCATCGGTTGTTTGGTCATCCTAAAATAGAGTAGAACACATCTCTAAATTGGGAATACAAATTATCATCATGATATCTTGGAGAATATAACTTACCTTTTCAGGTAGAATAATTCCGATTTCTTCCATTTTCTATGCTTTAGGTAATTAAAATTTAACAAATCTTATTACAACGCGAATTTAAAACAAGTTATCTGTTACCACGATGACAGGCAAACACTGGAAATTGGAAACGTCAGTCAGTCGGCAGGGTCACGTTCAGAGGGTACACTCCGAGCCTATACTTTACTCTTTGCTACGAGTTGTTCGGTTGTTTTAAACGAATGAGTAGTATTTCTTTGTTAAAGTTTTAGCCCGCTATAACTAATAAATTCTCAGATATAAGAAAAAACCTTAAAGCTCCATAATCTCTTTTCTATCTTTTATTTACTAAAAATATACCTTAAGCGATGGAATATGTAGATTACTAATTGCTAACAAATTGAGGATAAAAGTTACAAAACTTGTTGCACTTGTAAGTCTTGAATGTACGGAGCCGGAACAGAAAGGTTGTTTCAACCCAACACTTAGAGTGTACCTTCTGAACGCGGCTATTTATTTACGATTAAAAATGACACTTCAAATACGCACTATCATGCACGTTTAGTTTCAACCCGAAACAGTGGTAAATAAAATTGAATGAAATGTTTGATAAAAATATATTATTATTATTATTTAAAATTGCTTTTAGCAGTTCATGAACTAAAACATTGTGATTCTTTTTATTGGTTCTTTAGATCGTCTGCTTTAAAACAAAAATACTGTTTTACTTTGATTAAATTTTTCAACACAGACTTCCTTTACATTTTTAGTGATAGGCGCTCAGAATATGTTCTGAGTATAGGCGGTAGCGATAGAGATTATGTTAATATATCATTGGAATCCAATTATACCAATAGGAATATCACGTTAAAAATGGTCGGCAAAGGGTTATGCGCACACAGCCTTATCTAAAGTATTTTTTAATTCTTCAGTTATTGCATTGAAATGCACATTTTATTGCAACTTGATAAAATTTTTAGCCAAAAATATTATGATGTCATTACTTTGTTGATGAGGTATATATGATATTTCTGAATGTGTGATGTGGTGTATATGTATACACCACAAGGAATGTTTTCACTACACGTTTATTTCACACAAAGTAATAGTTCTTAACAAAGATATTCCTTATTTTTTCAACATATTTGCATGATTTTTTCCCTCTATGGTAGATACTTATTTCACAAAACTATGAATTCCCGATATTTCGGCGCAGGTGCATGCGCCGATATTCCGCATAGGGCATAGACTGTTTGAACTGCCGGTAGGATAAATTTCATTGCGGGCAGATATAAAACAACGTAATTTCATACTATATAGTACCCCCTCAGTGAGTCTACTCGTAATCATGGTGTCATGGCGCCTGCAATGCATGCATGGCGCTCAATGGCGCTGTGTTCCCTCCTTCCTATAACATGGGTTCCATCAAAAGAGGCGTAAAAAGGCACCATATTAGCCAGCAAGGTGGAGGCAGAATACTGTGTTTTACGCTGCACTAGCTATATTCGCATATGCACTCTTCTTACCGCTACACAGGTGGTGTTGAGTCATTTGTCGTGCTTTGTATAAAAAAATGAAATATGTCTTCATTATTTAATTTCGTTTACCTAATTGTATCCTTGGGGTGTAAGGGATCCCGAGTAACACCTCACGGGATCGAAGCCAACCTCACCTGCACGTGGTGCACCTTGCTGTTCAACAGACGAGGCTCTGGCGCTCCCCACCAACCCGCACTGGGCCAGCGTGGTGGGAGACGGCCCACTACCCCCCAATCATGAATTCATACAACACAAGGCCCCAAGTGCCCGGCGGTACCGGAGGCCGCACCGGCGTTGACGGACGTTGACGAGGCGCCGGGACCAGGGGTGCCAAGAATCCCCGACTGGCGAAGACATCCCGTCATACGACCTTGGCCCTGGCAACTTATAACACACGTACACTGCGGACCGAGAAGAATCTGCTGGAACTAGAGGAGGAATTGAGCAGGATTCGTTGGAGTATAGTGGGACTATCTGAAGTCCGACGAGAGGGCGAGGACACGATGGTCCTGAAATCCGGCAACGTGTTCTATTTCCGGGAGGGCGAAGATCCGCCCCAAGGTGGTGTCGGGTTTATTGTCCACAAGTCTCTCGTGAACAACGTTGTACAAATCGGAAGTGTGTCGAATAGGGTGACGTACCTTATACTCAGAATCACTAACGAGGAAGTAAAAGTAATGTATGAGGATATCTCTCGGGCAATACATACTTCCAAAACTCACTACATCGTTGTCATGGGAGACTTCAACGCAAGGCTGAGCCAACCTACCATTATGCTTAGCGTTTGTGGACTATGAGAAAGCCTTCGATTCTATCGAGACCTGGGCCATGCTTCAGTCACTCCAGAGATGCAGAATAGACTATCGGTACATCCAAGTGCTGCAGTCACTGTACGAAAACGCCACTATGTCAGTCCGCCTCCAGGACCAAAACTCGAAACCAATACGACTTCAGCGGGGTGTTAGACAGGGCGATGTTATATCTCCGAAACTGTTCACTGCCGCGTTGGAGGATGTTTTTAAGCTTTTGGACTGGAGGGGACTTGGCATCAACATAAACGGCGAGTACATGACTCACCTTCGTTTTGCTGATGATATCGTAGTCATGGCTAAAAACCTGGAAGACTTGGGCACAATGCTCGGCGACCTCTGTAGAGTCTCCCAACAAGTGGTTCTTAAAATGAATATGGATAAGACGAAGATTAATATGTCGAATTCCCAAGTCGTACCCACTCTAGTGAAGGTTGGAAGCTCTATACTGTTGTTGACGAATACATTTACCTGGGACAAATAGTCCAACTTGGTAGGTCCAACTTCCAGAAAGAGCTAGGTCAATCGACGGATCCAACTCGGCTGGGCAGCGATTGGGAAGCTTCGCAGCATATTCTCGGCACAACTACTGCAGTGTTACAAGACGAAAGTCTTTAATTCGTGTGTGTTGCCAGTGATGACATACAGAATCGAGACGTCGCCGCTTATAATGGGCCTTATACGAATGCTCAAAGTCACCCAAAGAGCAATGGAGAGGGTTATGATTGGTGTTTCTCTGCGTGATCGAATCAGAAATGATAAGATCCGCAGGAGAACTAACGTCGCTGATATAGCCCAAGGAATTGTACCGGCCGCGTACTGGGAGACGCAGCGTTGGTAGGCCCCCCACAAGGTGACCCATGATCTGGTAAGGGTCGCGGGAAGCCGTTGGATGAGGGCAGCGCAGGACTGATCGGTTTTAAGATCCTTGGGGGAGGCCTATGCCCAGCAGTGAGCGTCTCTCAGCTGATATGATGAATTGTATCCTACGATCCTACCCTACATGGGAGATACTCCTCATGTGTATCTCCCATGTAGGAATAGGCCTGTGCCCAGCAGTGGGATCTATATAGGCTGATGATGATGATAGCCTAATTGCATTTAGTTACACTTAACTTTCTATCTCGAATACTACTGAATCTATTTTGATGAAATTTGCACAGTTCCCTAAACTGGACTAGGTAACTACATCAAGTTCAACAAAAAAGAATTTTTGCAAACCAACTAAAAGTTTTTGAGATATGCGCGGACAAACATTCATACAAACACTCCTGAAATTTGGCACCCATTTTCAGAAGTTGGTGCCTATAGATAGACTAAAATACTTTTACAAAAACTGTGCAATTCTAACAATATTACCTACATAGGTACATACGGGAATATTTAATTGGTAGCCTTCTTTTTTTAAAGTCTGTAAAAAACCTAACGTAACAAATTATTTTACGAAAAAAAATGAAATAAATAGAGTAAAAGTAGCCCTACCTCAGGCCCTAGCATCTCTACCATCTGATCATAATTATAAATAACTTAGGTACGAAACTACAGATTTATACATGAAGTTATATCTTTATGGATTTATATTCGCGATTTCAAAATTGCTCTCACAGACTAATAACTATACAATGTTTAGATAAATAGAACGATTACTGAACCTGGGAACTGCGCTTATATCATGCTTGTATAATTTACCTTTGTTTCCAGATGGTTATGCTCAGTCAAAATAATAAAAAAATATATTGAATCATTTAAGAACTTTAAGGTAAAAATTGTTAGTATTAACAGAGAAATATGATAGATCCTTTTTTAACTAGGTACTATCGCACTGAACAGAGGAAAAGAGGTATTCTAAGTATTTGTTGATAAAATAAACACGCTATGGATTCATCATGATTTTTAATATACTTATTACCAAAAATGTTCACAAGCCCCGAAGTTAACATCTAACTAAGCTATGCCGGGCCTTGTCCCGTAACAGTTTGTTTTTTTGAATTTAGACTTTTTTGATTGTTTTTGTTGCTAAATATCTATTTTTCTATAGTACCTAGAGATGCTTGGTGGCGTAGTGCTCTGGTTTCGATTACGAAAACAAAGCAACTTACGCCATGGTCGATTCCGGGATGGCTTAAACAAATTTATATTCTTGAGCTCCTCCGTGCTGCGGGAGGCATGTTAAGCCGGTGCTTGTTCCCGGTTGCTACTGCAACCGCTATAACCCATCAACCCGCATCGGGCCAGCGTGGTGGTGCTATGGTCCAAGCTCCTCATGTGTTTTTCCCATGTAGGAAGGCCTGTGCTCAGCAGCGGGACGTATATAAGCTGATGATGATAGGTACCTATGTAATTTATTATAACTACTGGTTAAAGGTATCCCTTAATGCGGGTTAGTCCGTGTACTATGGTCTAAGCCGTGGAGTTTAAAAAGAAAGCTCTAGAAAGGTTTTCTCGTTGCCAAATTCTAGATATTTCTACAAATATTTGAATTTCCAATGGCTTTTTAACCCCTGACGAAAAAAGACGGGTGTTATAAGTTTGACGTGACTGTCTGTGTATGTGTGTCAGTCTGTGGCATCGTAGCTCCTAAACGAATGAACCGATTTTGATTTGTTTTTTTTGTTTGAAAGCTGACGTGATTAGGATGGTTCTTGGCTATAATTTATGAATATCAGTTCAGGCGTTTGATGACTATTAGACTATCAGCTCATTTTTTACATGATAGAAGGATTTTACTAACTTTCACAGACCCGATTGATTTGAAATTTGGTCACTGTCACTTCGGTGATATTCCCATGACATACTATCCTTATGCTGATCCTTTACCATCAAAAAGTCTGCGGGATGCTTAATTCTTCAGAAACTTACAGCAGATATAGCGTGTTAGGGCTTATAAAAATAATCTCAATGAGATGGTGTTTGATAGATGATAAATGAGGCCGGGGTTAGGTATCTACTGAAAATTTTTAATTTTGTTATATGGTATGGTAGGAAATATACCTTCCTGATTAATGGTTAGGGAAATAAATATAGGTAATAGGTAGGTAGATTTTTATTTACACAACGATTACATTCTACTCTTTACAAATTCTGGTTGATGAAAGACATGAAAGAGGTGACACGCGCAAACGCAGCTGGATAGCCAACCTGGCAACCACGAGCTGAGCCAAAGGAAGTAACACCAATCTGAGGAAAATATAAATTTACTTTAATATTCAAAATGTTTGTGAATATAAACACGACCGTGTAATATTTTTGGTTTCAACTATCGGGGAAAGCTAGCAGTGACGTGACGGCGGCGATGCGATGTCGCATCAGATCTCTTTCCCTGAGTCCCTGTACAGTTTAGACCTTCAAGTGCATACGATTTCACGTAGGTAGATATCGCTCATAAAAGTAATGAACTTATGATTACTCGTATTCCTTTTTTTTTATATACAAAGCACAGCAATAGACCCAACACCACCTGATGTGAAGCGATAAGGAGAGTCCATATGCGAAGACAGTTAGTGCAGGATAGACACTGCTCTAGCTGCCTTCACCTTGGCGGCCCAAAAAAGGTGCTCCTTGACGCCTCTCTTATCATTATTTTATTATTAAAAATCAAACATAAAAATTATTTAACAGTCTGTATAAATTTTTATCCGATTTTAATTATCAGGATACCCGACTTTATTATGATAAATAAAAAGGTCTATTTGGTCGCTTATGCCCACCGTTCTCCGATGCAACACGAGATGTTCTTAATGTGTGTTTACTGTTAAGGTTATTTATTTATATTATCATGATTGTGTGTGCTTACCAATATGCGAACGTTGTTTCTAAGAACAACGAGAGGGCCACCGGAGTCGCCGCGGCAGGTGCCCACTCCGCCGGCGCCGCTGGTGCACACGTTGCTGCTTTGCACTATTATGGGGAACGAAGACGAACATACGCTGTTCGTAATCACGTTGAGGTTGACGTGTCTCATAGCTCCAGTGACGCTACCACCTGAAATATAAGAAAAAATATGGTTGGCGTAAAGGTCTTTTCGATTTTTTTATGCAATAAGGGTGGAAAACAGGCGTATGGCCCACCTGCTATTTAGCTGTGATCTTCTGTAAGCTGGAGGCGCTACGCGACAGTATGCGCGAGGAGTTGTAAGTAGGTAAGTACTACAAGGCCCGACCCCTTAAAAATAAATTGTTGCGTGTATTAAGTTGTGTATATACAGTGTGGTGCCGTCAATACGACAATAAATTAAAACATGGGCTATATTAGTTCATAGAAATGGTTTACCGCTTACAAAACCACCTTATTCGTTTGATAATTTCATGACTTTTGTATGAAATAGTATAAAATTGGCTGCTTTATTTCATAGATAGCTCATGAAATTATCAAACGAATAAGGTGTTTTTGAAAGCGGTAAACCTTTTCTATGAACTAATATATAGCCCATGTTTTAATTCATTGTCGTATTGACGGCACCACCATGTATACTGTCCTTTAGCTGTACTGTCCGTCTTCATATGGCTACGATACCAATGAAACATTGATATTGGAAAAAATAAGTAGGCATTCCGCCATTTTAGCAATGAGAAGAAAGCAAAATATTGCAGCAAAATATTGATCGGCGACGATAACGATGACGGATATCGACTTTGGCACAGGGAGTCAAATGCCATAGTCAGATCTAGGGATGTAATATTTGAAGAAAAGCAAATTGTGTCAAAATTTAGAAGAAAAAATATTTGCCTCCACCTAATTAAAATTTTGCTTAAAATATTTTCTCACTTTTATTTTTACATTAAAGTATAATAAATTTTATCAGTGACTCGCTGTGCCCGCGACTTTGTTCGCGTGGATGTTGGAAAATAGTAACATGTCGTAAGGTAGGTTACATGATTTTACCTGAGCATTTATTCGGTTAAGGATTAAAATAGTAACATGTCGTAAGGTAGGTTACATGATTTTACCTGAGCATTTATTCGGTTAAGGATTAAAATCATGTTTCTTAAAAACACCTTCGCAATTAATGCATTGGTCACCCCGTCCGCGCCCGCCCGTCTTGAATATCTACTTATTTTGTGTAATTAAAGATTATAAATAATATCATAAATGCGTGCGTGGAAGGTAGGTACTTGATCATTATTTTGCTGCGGAGTTATTTTAAAGCTATGAATTCTATTACATTTATTGATATCAAAGGATGTCAAGTACAATTTTATTATGTTCAAAATTAAATAGTTGTGATGAATAATGTACCTATTTATTTTGATAAGGAATAATGTTTACAAAAACAAAAATGCATTATTTTAGAACAATTTTGATTACTTACCAAAAAAAGGTTAGGTATAGCGAATCAACCTCTAAAGATAGACGTCTATCTGATGTGCCGTTGCGGACTTTTTTTTACAAATTTTAAAGAAGAACAATGATTTTTGCGTAACTTTAACCGTTTAGGCAGCGCACGTAACGAAAGCTCTGAAAGAAATATCTTTTTCCCGTTTTTGCAACATTTCCCATCGATGTTCAGCTCCTATTGGTCGTAGCGTGATGTTATATACCTTAAGTATTCCTCGATAAATGCACTATCCAACAGATTTTTTTAATTTAAATCAGTAGTTCCTGAGATTAGCGCGTTCGACCAAACAAACAAACTCTCCAGCTTTATAACATTAGTAGGATAAATTTCTATAGTAAAGGGGTAATTACGCTTGGCAAGGGTGATGGAATTTTAATAGAGCTGCGCTACAATGTCGATTATGTCATTTTGTTATAAAAAAAAAATTTTTACCTAATGTTATAAAAGGTAACATACCTAATATAACATTATAATATGTTGGCAATGAACTCTACACAACGAACCCCTAAACACCCTTTCTACTTTGCAGGTATTTTTGTAACACTTTGTATACAAAGTACAGTACATTTTAAAGTACAGTAAGAGCATAAGTTTAAGCTTTTATACATACTTTGAAATTAAAAAAATATAATGCAGTATAGTGTGTATAGTAGTTTTCTAATTCATCCTCTTTAACTATATTTATAAATATATATTAGTTTATGATTAGTTATGTCTAGATATTTATTTTATGTAGTAGTATGCAGTAGTAGGTAATTACGTATTAAATTGCTTGTAAATTAATTTATACTTTATATATTTATTTATAACTATATTTTACTTTAATGCTACGCCCACGACTTTACGCATTTGTCGTATTCTTGTCTATCCTGTCCATCCAAAGGTTGTCTGGAAGAGATCGCTATATAGCGATATGACCGCCCTTGTAAAATTTCAGGTAAAATAACTTCAACATTGCTTACAACATTGCATATATTTTAAATAATTTCTTACCGTCGCTAGCCAGTCCAAATCCAGAGGCCGTACCAACAGAACCAGCAAAATTTTCATTGAGTTGTGCACCAGAAGGAAGAGCGACGACGTTAATATTGTCTGTGAATAAAGACACATGTATGGTTAACTTATATACCCAAAAATACACACTCACACACACACACACAAATGGTCCCAAGCCCGACTATTGATTGTAACCATTTTTAAGCGACTGCAAAAAAGGAGGAATTCTGAATTCGGCTTTGTGCTTTTATTTTAATTTATCAAAGAGCTTAGGTAATAAATGAAAAATAATTAGACTTCATTATTAACATCAAATAAGATCTTCAGGAAAACGTTAAAAGGTCAACATAAAGTGATCTTAAGTTATATATACTTGCAATAATCTGTGAAGTACCTACTTACATATCAAACAATAGATTTTCCATTGAGTGCGAGCCCCAGCAAAAAGTAAAGAGATATTTATTTAATCTTGGTAAAAAGCGAGTGGTGCCGTTATCCTGCCTGATGTCAGAATAGCCGGTCATTTTTAATAGGCAATCACAAAAGGATGCTTTAGTGCTAAGGTATAGTAACTGTTGAAGCTCGCGATTCTGATGCTCTCATCTTCTTTAGGGTAAGGAAGCTTCCCCAAGCGATTGCTTTGAACTCTTATTATAAATAGTCTTTTCAATTTCTTAACACCCGGACACTGTCAGTGTGGTTTGCCGAACTGACTGTACTGTTTTTTTCACATAGAATACGTGAGCATAATAATTTAAATTTCTGACACATTTTTATTGTAACCTAACCTCACAGCTAATATTTTTCTTGCTGGGAGTGGGAGAGATGAAAAGTTGTATTTCTATGTTTCACATGAGAGCATCCTAGACTTCTACGCTAGCTCAACTCAGCAGTCACGACTAAAAATAACTTTTCTTGGCTGCGAAATTGATTGGTGCAACCCGAAAGTTTGAAATTTTATAAAAGACTCACTTGAAAGACCGACATTGGAGGTCAAGTAGATCATAGCAATGTCATTCCTGATCAACGATGGATTCCAGCTGCCGTGTGTGACAATGTTGCTGCTCGTGACTCTGGTGCCTCCACTCCAAAGGTTCACAGAGCCGAGAACCATAGTGAACCTGCTGGCCTGGTTGACGCCATCGAACCAGCAATGAGCGGCTGTTACTAGTCTGTTAGCCCTCAACAAGGAAGCACCGCACACGGCTTGCCCTGATAGGCCAACAAGATCAATTAATAGCCCTGCCTGAAAAAGAATTAAAATTGAATAAAAAAAATTGTCATAAGACCACGGGAAGTTTGCAAGGGTGGATAAGTCACAAGTATCGCTTCACAATGTAGTCTATGCTTTCTCAGAATGTCGTCAATCTCCATGCCAAAGTTCATCTAAAAAATCGGTTCAGCGGCTTAGGAGAGAAAACGTAACAGACAGTATTAGCCATAAAGATACTTCACAAAACTTCAAAAATACTTCAAAAAACTTAAAAGTCAATCGGACAATGAAATATTAAAAATAAGTTTCCTTAAATATCTTAACTACTAACTACTTGAAAAAAAAATAATTAAAAGAGAATATGAAAAATTTTATTAAAGCTGGTGAAAATAACAAACGCAATACTTAATGATGTGACGTTTTTCTAGCTAGGCTGAAAACACGGTCATTTTTGGTTCAGGCTTGCTTGACTGTCATGAGCGCTTGGAATTAACTCTAAGCTAAGGAGCTGGTGACAGTAATAATAATTGTTATCTGATTTCATAGTCTAACAAACGGTTGAGAATATTATAATATCGACTAAAATAATAATTATTTTAAACAATTTGTGCAATTCATTTATTGCTGCAATATCAAATGGGAGGATTACTTCTTGAGAAAGAGCATAGACTAGCTTTTCGCGCGATAACAGATATCCACGAGGGTGGAACCGCGGGCGGACACTAGCAAAAATAAAAACATAGATAGATAGAGCCGGAGCCAAAAATGTAGTTCGCTCTGAAGTTGCATCGCACAGTACTGCGCAGCTACCGTCCATGCCGCATTGTTCCGCCATATATCATTAATCTGTGTTTCCGCCGTTCCATATTTTGATAGTGCGTAGTGATTCGACTCGTGTTCAGAGCGTACTAGAAGTTTAGCGGAAGCCGTATACCTAGCAAATTTGGTTATAACTGAAAAAATCAATACCTGGTAGGGGAACTGTCCAACACTGGCTGTAGATCCACCTACGATCCTCTCCTCAATTCCAGCTTCATACTGTTGGCGTGCTTTCTCCATCATGGCCGCAGACCTCGCCAGGTACCCAAAGACGGTGTCTTCGGGTACCAAGCGACCCTGGGCGACAGACGCCACAACCAACAGAAGAGCCAGGAACTTCATCGCTATAACTTTAATCCACAAAGAAAATAATGCAAGTGTTGTTAAGCTTTATATTTATAGCATGAATGATTATGATAATTTGCAGATTAGGTGTTGATAGGAATTTGATTGATGAATTTATTTCAGTAGGTATTAATTAATACTCACACAGTTTGATAAAAATGCGTCCAGTAATCCATACAGTTACTTTTGTTAGATATTTCAGTAATTCAGATTCACTTAATCTGGAGATCCGGGAGTCCACTTGGCTATACAGCTACTACCATTTTACCCAAATCTGCCGCCATAACAATAATGTTAACTACATTTCGCATCATTGTTTTCTGGAGTAGAAGGTAAGATAGCTAGTTCCTCTATGGTGGAGGAAACCGGGTGTAGCTCGCTCCCATCTTAGGCTTTATCATCACTTAACATGACGTAAGATGAAGGTCAAGATCTAATACTCCACTAACAATAAAAAAAATTTTTACAACAAAAATAAAACCGTCTTCAAAATACTAAAAAGGCAAAATGTATTTTTTGGAGTTGGTGTTTCACTCTCTATTATCTTTGGAAACAGCTTAGCACCAACTCCAAAAAATACATTTTAGGAGGTAAGTAACTAGGTACTGAAATTTAATAATTTTTTTCTATATAGGGCTTTGAAGTCGGTTTTATTTTTGTAAAAAAATATTTTTTTCACATTTTTAAGTGATTTCCTAAGGTCAAAGCTAGATAGGTGACCGTCAGCACTATCGACTTGTCTGTCTCTCAGTCATTGGTTGAAATACATAGTGAAAGAATTATCTTCTAACTCCTAACCGTTAAGAAGGTGTACTCTCCATCATCAGCTCATTAACATTAGATAATGACTAACAGAAGCAAATACTTGATTAGCTTTGGAAAAAGTAAAACATGTCATACGTGCCAATAAAATTCGAGGTTTGCCCTCTATTTCCCTGGGATCCCATCATCAGATCAATGGCAATGACATTGGGACCACCTCTGGAGTATACTCTATCAAATAAAAAAAGAATTTTGAAAATCGGTTCACAATTGACAGAGAAATCGGTGAACATACATACAAAAAAAATACGTACAGTGGAACATATTGCGGTATTGAACTTTTAAGCCGTTTGTAAAACGGGGCGTGTTCTGAGGAATTATTTGACATGATGCCCACGGCTTCTTTTTATCATCGCACCGTTCGTCACCGGCAGGGAGTTCATCCTCACAAATTGGAACCAAAGTGGTCGCGTACTGTACGGTTTTAGAGAAACTTTCTCCCGCGTACGCTCTAGTTCATTCGAGAAAACCTTTGCAGGGAGCTTATTCCACATGAGCTCCCTGCAGTGGTTTTCTCGAATGAGTACAGCATGGGGTTCTTCAAAAAAGGCGTGAAAAGGTTTTTACAGGTGCGGCAACGCGCAAGTGATACCCCTGGCGTTACCAGCGTCCATAGGCTACGGTAGCCGTTTACCATCAGGTGGGCCGTATGCTTGATTGCCACCTTAGTGGTATAAAAAAAAACATATAACCTTCTTCTTTTTTGAAGTCGGTTAAAAATAAAATAAATTAGGATTTTTAATGGCGCAAAACAGGTTCATACTCCTAAAATACAGTATTTTAGTAATTGAAATATAATAAAACTAGAAAAATTTCACGTCTTGAGGCGGGAATCGAACTAGCGAATGCAAAACCGGACTGTTTTAAAAACCGGTTTTTATTTTCGGATTTTTTCAAAAAAACCGGTTAACCGGAAAATCCGGTTTTTTGGCATATTTTTTTAATTTTAATAAAAACAAAAATAAACAAATTTTAAGGGCTCTTGGCATCATTTATTTTAAATTTAAGTCTTATAATCCAATCACAAGAAAATATAGATAATTTATCAATACAGTAAAAATATAAAGAAGCAACAATACATAATTATAAGTAAATAAATAATTTGCTACATTAACTAACAGTTGAACAGAAACATTTTGCAGTCTTTAACTATGTATAAACTTTAAATTTTCAATAACAGCAAAGAGTATCAAATAGATTAATCAATAAATTTTGACGATACTTTTTATTTTCTTAACCCGAGAGTGGGTTGAAAAATAGTAAAAATATCGTCTTAAAGTTTTTTTTTATACAATTAGATAACAAACAAGCGGAAAGTATAGAAAAGATGGTTTTAAAATATTAAGTTGACGAAATAACAATTATTTAAGTACTGGATTCACGTCAGTGGTTAAAAAATATACAATAAAAAGAAAAATATATATTAATAATATATTTTCATTTATATATATTAGTAATAAGACTCGAACCGTGGACACACAGCATGAAGACTGAGTCATTAGGCGATGAGCTACAAGAGTCATTATAAGAGGGTCGAATTTAAGATTCATATTCTTTGCGCTTGTCTATAAACGAGGTTTAACTGTGTAAGTCAAATGTTTTCAATTGTAGAACGACGTAAGTCTCTAACAAGTGTTTCGCTATAGTTTTGTGGGACTGTCACTGGACTTTTGACCGCGACAGTACATACACCTACACCACAGAAGAACGACGTAAGTACGACTACGACCGACGCAAACGAAATGGCTACCATTTTCCTCTATGATGGCTACAGCGTCCGTCCGTCAAGATGGCGTCTTTTTCTTCAACAGTGTTGCCATAGCATAAAAAATATTAAAAATAACGCTTAAGTAAACTATAATTATTGTAAATTACTAGGTGGTAGGCCCGTATGTAGGGTCGTCTGGGTAGGTACCACCGCCTTTCTTATTTCAGCCGTGAAACGGTTCGCTGTGTTTCGGATTGAAGGCAAAGGTTGCCAGTGTAATTACTAGGCATGGACGGCATTTCATCTTAGGCCCCAGGACGACAACGCACCTGCAATATGAAGTGATTTTTCCTTGTTATTGCAGGTGTCTATAGGCGGCGGTAACCGCTTACCATCAGGTGGGCCGTCAGCTTGTTTGTCATCTAGTTGTATAAAAAAAAAAAAAAAAAATTATGGTTTTAAGGATGGTGTTCGGTTAAGTTGGGAGTTACATTAAGGAAAAAAACGATTTAATTTGTTGTTATAACATTTAATTATAATAATAAATTTTAGACATCAAGTCTATTAGTTATGTATAATGAAGACTTGTTTGTTAGTTCGTACACCTGTACATATACCTGGCGGAATATGAAACATATCTTTTTAACTCTTATAAGCAAAATTCTACTACATCAAAAAAACCGAAAAAACCGGTGTTAATAAAAAAAACCGGTTTTTTAAATGAGAAATTAAATCGAGAAAAAACCGGTTTTTCGGTTTTCGGTTAAACCGGTTTGCATTCCCTAAATCGAACCCACAACCGAAGAAGAATATTTCGACCCTACAATGTCGAAATAGAATATTTCAGTACAATGTCGAAATAGAATATTTCAGTACAATGTCGAAATAGAATATTTCGACATTGTAGACGTTAGCTCATAAACGCAAATACAGATAGACTAGAAGAATTTCACAGGGATATCCCAAGTCCTTTGTGGCTCAGTAGTCAGAGCAGTCGCCCGGATTGCGAAAGGTTGTGGGTTCGATTCCAGCCTCAGGACATGAAAATTTTTCTAGTTTTATTATATTTCAATTACTAAGTAATTTTTCAAACATTTATAATAATGTTAAAATCAAAAATTAAGAATACAGTATTTTATTATTTGAGTCAGTCATATTAAACTAATTTCACATAACATTTACAATTTCACATTTTATTAAATTGACCCATTAGTACCTAAACTAAATTACATAACAATTTCAAATAAAGAAAGAAAACGATGAAAAAAATATAGGTTACAGTCGGGAATCGAACCCGCGTCTCCTGATTTCCGGCCAGACGCAATTACCACTACGCCACCGGAGCACTAGGTATAACTTACTAATTTCTTCACCGCTTTCTTTCCTTTTCTAAAGTTTTCAAAGCAACGTTTATCTCACCACTCATTGAAGTAACACCTCTAGTGATATGGGCGGAAATCAGGAAACGCGGGTTCGATTCCCGCCTGGAGCATATATTTTTTCATCGTTTTCATTCTTTATTTGTAATTGTTATAATAAAGTAGGCTTTTCAACGCATCAGAAACAATAAAATGTGATGAAAATACATAAGTTGACCTTACGTAATTTCAAGAAATAATAACTTAAATAAATTATGCAGGGTGGTGACGACAATAATGCATGGGTTATATTAGTTTATACATAGAAATGTTTTGCAACTTTTAAATACATCTGGTTTATTTGATAATTTCATTACATTTCTATGAAATAATGCAGCCAATGTTATATGTGGTGTTAGGGGGACGTTCTCGGAAACGAAGGCAGGTTGCAGTGCTCGCCACCTTAAACAAGATTTGTCGAAAAATAAATTTTAAATCACGAAAAAAAGCAGCTGTTCCATACAAACAGGCCGTGTAGATATTACAATATGTATGAAGCAGCTGATTTTTTTCGCGATTGCAAATTTATTTTTAGCAAGTCGTGTTTAGGGTGACCTGCGCTGCCACCTGCCTTCGTATTCGCGAGCATCCCCTTAATACCCTGTATTATTTCATACAAATGTCATGAAATTATCAAATGACTATGATGTACAGTCGAAGACATAAGTTGATGAACAGATCCAAATTTTCAAAACACCTGCACAATGTAAAGTTTCATATGTCGCTGAACAATCTGTTGATCAAATCTCTGTGTACATTGAAGAATGTCAAAAGTTAGTAAACAATATTTTATCAAAAGTTGCTGGACTTACCAAATTTTCCAAACACCTGCATAATATAAAGTTCCATATGTCGCTGAACAAATTGTTGATCCAATCTATTGTACAGTCGACAGCACATCAACCGTAACAGTTTGACCTTGAGCCCGCCCTTACTGCGTTCGTAATAGAGGCGGGCGGCTTTCGCAGTGCAACTGTAACACTTGATGTGCTGTCGTGTGTACATTGAAGAATATCAAAAGTTAGTGAACAATATTTTATCAAAAGTTGCTTGATTTTATAAATCTACATAATTTATTATTGATGGCAACGAAAGTCCATAATCACATACTTACTTACAAAACACCTGCACACTATAAAGTTCCTATTGTTGCTGAACAGACAGTGCCGAGTTGAGTCAAAAGACATGATAATAGCGTTTTACTAACTTTTACACATCCGATTGATTTGAAATTTGGTGTACTGTCACTTCGGTGACATTCCCATGACATACTATCCTTGAGCTGATCCTATACCATCAAAATGTCTGCGAAATGCTTAATTCTTCAGAAACTTACAGCAGATATAGCGTGTTTGGGCTCTTATGAATAGTCTCAATGAGATGGTGTTAGATAGATGATTAATGACGCCGGGGGTTACTTAAAATTTTTCATTTTGTATTTTTGAATGTTGAACAAAGACAATCACTGAAAAGAGTGTCCATGTTCCGCACTTTCGTTTTGGGAATGAAGTCATTGTAGTGCCATTTTTTTATCTTATTCGCATAAGATTGACAAAAAGTTGAAAAAAAAAAGATTGAAAAAATTAAATAGAGTTTTAATTTAATTAGGTCGGAATAGCTATGTAAAATATACAATGACCGGTAGGCTGACACCGACTCTTTTTCAACTTGGCTGATGCTCTCCCGTCTGTTTTGATATCATTGTTATCGTTATCACATTACTTGATATATCACAATTTTTTAAAATTAAACTCTAGTTAGTAGGAATAGTACTTGACTAAACGTTGATTCTCTACTTGTATATGATTATATATATTATAATTATAATTATATATTATAATAGATATAATATATTATAATATAATAATTATCATTATATATGATATATATAATGCACGCGATGATGGGAAGAGGCCTGACGGAATGACTCTTGTTCCTTGGAAGATGGGTAAGTCTTTGGTGTGGGACGCCACTTGTGTCGACACCTTAGCCATGTCCCATCTTTCAAATACTTCATCGACACCAGGATCAGCTGCTGCTTCTGCTGAATCCCTCAAACGGCGCAAATATGCTGGTTTATCTGGGGACTACATATTTGAGCCATTTGGGGTCGAGACTTTGGGACCTTGGGGGCCAGGAGCTCATCGACTTTTTCGGGACATTGCAGGTCGTCTTTGTGAAACTTTAGGTGACAATAAGGCTGGTATATATTTCGCACAAAGATTAAGCATCGCAATTCAGCGAGGTAATGCGACCAGCCTTGTTGGTACACTTCCTGTTTCGCAAGATTTAGGGGGTGTTTATTATTTGTAAGTTCTTTTTTTTTTTTCTAATGTCACGTTGTAATATGAGTAAATGTTACAAATCAAATCTTTAATAATAATAATAATACTAATAATACAAAAAAAAAAAAAAAAAAAATTATATATGCCGAGTTTATTCTATGTCTGATGCAGGCGTAGTCTATACTCCTTGCCTCTTTTCCTCTGCGATAAACGGCCTTTATTTTCTTAAATAATTGATTCTTAATTTAAATTTTACATTTCATCAAATTCGTCAGCAGGCTTTATGAAAGATAAAGTCATTGTGGTATGAACTAAACGTAACATATATTAAAGATAGACATTCATATACACATATTTATGATAAATACAGCATTGCCCAAAAGTATTGAGCACCCCACTTTTTCCTTTTTAACTTCAAAATAAAGTATCATTTTTCAATTTAAAAAATAATTATAGACGTAAAATATTTAGTGTTCGAACATGTGCAAATCATTAGTAGATATGTATCATTGCGAAGTAGCTACTTTTTTTTCGAGTGTGTATGACCCATATAGGTATAAATCATGTGCTTATTAGTCAATTGATTTAATGCAATGCATTTGTAAATAAAGTAGAAAACATTATATTAAGTAACAAAGTGTCGAAATAATGCTGATTTTGGACTTCTTCGTGGAATTTGAGCGTACAGTGACTTTTGGATTATTTCATCGAGTTACTTTTGCACTTCTTTGTGGAATTTTAGCGTACGGTGACTTTTGGATTATATCATCGAGTTTTAGTGTCCAGCGACTTTTGATGTTAATTAAGTGATGGTAGTGTTTAGTGACTTTTGAAATTTTATGATGAACAAGGAGTTTTGAACATACCTTTGTATATTAACATAGGGAAAGTTCTTGTGTACAGTTAATTTTGTAGCTTTATTTTGTTTTGCAACTTATGTCTTTGACTGTACATACATATTTGAAATTTGTCATATTGTCGTCACACATTGGCAGGTATACAGTGCATTTTTTACTGTTGTTACATTTAAAAAAATGATTAAACAATTCAACAACAACAATTGCCAATAATAATAGGTTGGGGAAAAAGTTTTTTCGCATTTTGTAAGAAAATTCAAAACATTTTTTAATATAGTTTATTTACATTTAACTAAAGTATGTGGTACCATTTTGTTTGACAACTTTTTGCCATCTTGTAGGTAGTGACACGATCCCATTGCTATAGAAATTTTGGGGCTTCGATCAAAATACCGCGACAAGTGGTTTTGGCAGTCCTCTCGTGATGTTAACCTGACACTGCCTAGAGAATCCTGAAGAGAGCGAAACAGGTGGAAATCTGAAGGTGCAAGGTCAGGACTATACGGCGGATGCATTAACACCTCTCAGCCAAACTCTCTTAATTTTTGCTGAGTGGCTAAAGATGTGCGAGGTCTAGCCTTATCATGATGAAAAACCACAACAATTCTGTTTATTAATTCCGGCCACTTTCTTTCCACTTCTTGCTTTAATCTCATCAGTTGTTCGCAGTAGAGTTCAGAATCGATGGTCCTGCCTGGCGGTAACAGCTCATAATAAATAATGCCCTTTCAATCCCACAGCATCATCTTGTTGCGAGTTAACCCGGGTTTCGCCACAGTCTGTGAAGCCTGAACGGCCTTTGACCACGACCTTTTTCGCACGTTCTTGTCGTACGTGATCCACTTTTCATCACCTGTTATCAGCTTCTTCAAAAATGGTTCGGTTTCATTACGTCGTAATAAAGAATCACAAATGAGTACACGGTTCATTAGGTTTCTTTCAGTGAGCTCGTGGGGTACCCAAATATCGAGCTTTTTTGTGTCCCCCTTTTTTTAAAGGCGCCAAAACTGTTTTGTGGTCAATTCCCAGTTCTTCTGCTACCTCGTAACTACTGATATGCCGATCTTGCTCCAGTTTTTCAAAAATGGCATCAATTTTATCCGTAATAGGGCGACCAGAGCGACGTGCATCTTTGACATCAAAATTTCCGGATTGAAAACGCTTAAACCAAATTTGTGCTACTCAAACAGACACTGCACTAGGTCCATAAACATCGCAAATTTTTTTCGCGCCTTGCGTTGCATTTTTACCTTTTTTGTAGTAAAATTTTAAAATGT
Source organism: Nymphula nitidulata (assembly GCA_947347705.1). Lineage (NCBI taxonomy): Eukaryota > Metazoa > Arthropoda > Insecta > Lepidoptera > Crambidae > Nymphula > Nymphula nitidulata. The sequence continues at coordinate 11,138,512 of OX374631.1, forward strand.
ATCGAATTTCTTCATTAGATTCACTCATCTTGACAGTATGAAAAAGTAATGAAAAACACATATTTTCCTAATTTCAATTTTGAATTATCTTTTTTAAAATCTAAACCTTTAATGATACCAAAACCAGCCAGATACAAATAGTACAGCCAAAGAGATTTTATTACAAGTTCATACATAATATAATGCGAAAAGACTTTTTCCCCAACCTAATATATCAATTATAATCGAATTGTTATTTGGGAGTTTTCATTAAGAACATAAATTGTACAGTATTTAACCTCTGTTATCTTATTGGGTGTTGCAATAATATCTACGAAATAATTTGAAAGACAAAATAAAAAATCTCTTTAAACTTATTCTTGCTATTCAATAACACCCAATTATAAAAAAAATAATCTAGAATATTTTGACTTTCATTCCATAAAATATTATAATTAATTGGTAAAAATTATCACTCTTCATTATCTATCACTCTTTTCTTCACTGTGAATTTAATCAGTGCTACAAAACCTTTCCAAAATCTTCCAATAAAAAATATAAGACATTAATTTCTTTCTAAAATTACCATTTTTTTTAGGATTACATATTTTAAACATCCCTTTACGACTTTGTACCTATTTGGGTAATAATGTTCTTACAAAAAAAATAGCTGATTTAGGTCGGTCAAACGGTTTGATGTAGAGCACCCGAGTAGAGCCAAGATCTTGGCTCTACATTGGTTTTGTACTTTGATTTCAATTTGCGTCAGACAGATTAGCGATAAATACCTCCAAGTTAACGATGGTAAAAGGTAGGCTATTACTATTTTATTAGTACGTACTCTAAGTAATCTCGAGCTCCTCCGTACTTTGGAAGGCACGTTAGGCCATTGGTCCCGGTTGTTACTGCAGCCGCTTTAACCCACCAACCCGCATTTGGGCCAGCGTGGTGGTGTTATGGCCCAAACTCCTCATGTGTTTCTTCCATGCAGGAAGGCCTGTGCCCAGCAGTAGGACGTATATAGGCTGGTGATGATGATGGTGATGACTCTAAATAACTTATGATGAGTTAAATTTTATTGATATGTCTGCGCTGCTTTTGTTTCTTCTTTATGTCAAAGAATTTCAAAATAAACTTTAAACAAAAGTAAAACCGTCTTCAAAACTCTAAAAGGAAAAATTAATTACATTTAAGTACCTACTTTGTTAGGTACTTATCTCCTAAAAAATGATTTTTTTGGAGTAAGTGATTCACTTTCTATTGTTTCTGGAAACAGCGTAGCACAGCACCATTTTTATTTAAGTGGGCTTTATTTTTGTTTTTTTTTTCACATTTTTAAGTGATTTTCTAAGGTCAAAGCTAGATTGGTGACCGTCAGCACTATCAACTTGTCTGTTTCTGTCTTTGGTTGAAGTACATAATATTGTTTCATATTATCGGATCGTACAACTGATAAAGTATTATCTAACTCCAAACCGTTACGGAGTTTTACCTTCCATCATCAGTTCACCCGATTAACCTGAATACATAAAATATTAAAAGAATTATATTCCAACTCCTTACCGTTAAGGAGTTGTACCTTCCATCACCAGTTCATCAACATGAGATGATGTCATACGAGCCTATAAAATTTGAGGTTTGCCCTCGATTTCCTAGGATCCCATTATAAAATCCTGACTCGGTGACAATGGAACCACCTCAGGATTATACTCTATCGAATAAAAAAAGAATGTTTGAAAATCGGTTCACAATTGACAGAGAAATCGGTGAACATACATACAAAAAAATACATACAATGCAACATTTTCTTTCTTTTTTGAAGTCAGTTAAAAAGAAGATCATCCATCAGATGGTAAGAGGTGACCATTATCGCCTAAAAACACACAAGGTTTTTATTTTTGTTTATATAATATATAATATAATCGACTTTTCTATCTCTCAATCTCTGGTTAAAATACATAAAGATATTGTTTTTATTACAAATGTCGTTTGTCTTGCCATTTAACTTGGATGTTGTTTGTTAATGATTCGGTTTGAGATAGACGTTTCCGAAGATTTTCAGACGAAATTTATATGGAACCAACCTGGCAGTATACCTACTTCTTCAAAAACAACAATAATCATGAAAATAGATCTGGCTAGTTCTTATTATGAAGGAATAATACGGGACGTTTTTAGTCCCATACTTTTATTTTCTAAATTTAGTATGCAAAGTGGCCAGAGGTCAAGATTTTTACTTAAGTAAGATAAAGTTTTGTGGGACAGACAAAATATTAGTAAATAATTAAATTATAGACCTTTTAAAAATTTTTGAAGACAGGCAAGTGATATATGGCACAGGAAAATGAAAATTAACTTTAAATATGTACAAAAATGCATGATAAGTGACGTGTACATACTTGACTATATATTATTTATATATTCACTGAAAACCGTTAGAAAATATTTTGATTGAAATGTAGTTTTATTGCCAGAATAGTGAGAAATAACCAGGAAAGTGAGATTATTAAACACAAATTCTCATATTTATTTTTTATTTAGAAAAAAAATATAATAAAATTTAAATATTAAGGCACTATGAATAATAACAGTCTGTTTTAAATAAATCTTTGTAGCTTAATAGTCTAAATTTCTTTTAAAGAGATCATATAATTAACAAACTTAATGTTTCTCTTTCATTTTCTCGCTTTTGTGCTAATTCTGCTTCCCTGGTCTTTTTTTAGGTTGTGGCATTTTGGTTTCTGTGGAAAAAGGCTTCAACGGGTTAATAATACATATAATATTAAAAGGAAATTAGGAACCTAAGTGAATGTTTATCACTTTCCTGAAATATTACCACTTATATGTCTAGTAGACCCAGACAAGTGATACACAGAAAAGTGACAATTTTGAGGTTTTTCATAAAAAAACACAAAAACGCTGTATTTGAATTACATGTTAATGCTTTATAGTATATCTACACTAGGTATATTGATCAAAACATTAAACATTAAGAAATCCAAATATTGTTTACGTAAATACATACCATACAAGTGAGAAGTTGTCTGACCCGAAAGCGTCTGCGGTCGCGAAGATCGTCGTGGAAACTATCTGATTGGCTTTTAGGCGGAACTTTAAGCGGCAGTGACCTTGTTTAACTACGTACTTTGTCTTCGAAATATGGCAACAGCGCTTATTATTCAATTTATTGGTATTCTTCACATGTTTTTAGCTGACAGGAATGTGATACATAATTAGTGTCACCCCTATTCTATGATTAAAAATCGACTAAAATTAGGGAGACACGCCACTTCTTTTAACGTTTTAGCAAAGTTTTATTCATTGTTACTGTAATTAGATATATAATCTCTTAGATTTATGTACTTACTTACGTATTATGTGGGTAGAAAACTTGTGTTTTGTAAAATCACCCCACAGGAAAGTGACAATTTTGCTCATGTTTAGGCATTTTTCTCCAAAAAGATATTTTCGAACCTGGCTGAATTTCAGTGCCCATATAGAAGCCAATTAGTTTCTTATTCCAGATTTAAAATAAATCATAAATATTTGAAAACTAAGGAGCTATGATTTGAGCGCACCAAAATTCCTTCACTATAAGAACTAGCCATCTACACTACATTAGATTGATAAGTTAGACCTAAAAAAATTCTTGAACCGAGAACCTCCTCCTTTATTTGAGTCGGTTCAAAATAAGATAATTTATAGAAAATGTGCTTGTCTATAGAGATTGGGTATTTAACAAAGGGCCGATTTTTCAATCCACAAAAAACTGTATTTTCTGGCGAATAATTTCAACGTTATGACAGATTTTTTAAATAATTAATTAACTGTCAACTTGTCAAAGTTACTCTCTGAATAAATGTTATCTGTCGATTAAAAATCTTGAAAATCTGAGCTAAAATGAGAAATGCTGATTTGACGATCTGGCGAAGGTCGAAGGTATGGAAGGAGTCCTAGTTACGGTCCAGCAGTGGGTGATATGTATAGTCATCCCAGAGAAACTTAAATAAAACTAACTACTTATATTACAGGCAGCTGCACGCTAATGAATTAGCAATAGGAATTTGGAAAATATGATTCGTATAACGTAGTTTTGTAATTAATATTGATATTAAAATCATGATAAGATAAAAAAAACAGGCGAGGCGCGGGGTCGCTCGGTGCGAAACGGTGCGAAATTATAGTATATGCTGTACACAACTGAGTTACTTATAAAATATTACGACGCAATAGAAAAATTACGGCGTCAGACTATAAGTATTAATGGCATAGACCTAACTTTTTTCATAATTCTAACGGCATAGATAGGTACCTATGGCGACATTGATCTCATTAAAATAAGATAAAAAATATTATTACCAGATGGTTTATGATAAGTATTGATTCTGAATCTCGTTCAACCATTTGTCCCCATAATACGCATATCATTAAACAATAGAAAACCTATTATGTGTGATATGTGGGTACCTCACATCACAGCTTTAAAGGTTTATTATATTAATTACGGCGCCCGATATGCCAGACTTACATATATTTCTTTAATCATTATAATATTTTTTATATTTAATTCTGGGACTGATATTGACCTATTTTTTCTCTGATGCGCCTACACTTATGTTATGATGAAAAGGTAAGGTTATAAATATGGAAACCTATTTGAAATAAAACCGCTTTACTTAGGTACTGGATTGAGCTCGCGTTTAATGTAGTAGATTACTTTACAGATTTACTTTACACTGTGTAGTGCTCGCGAAAACATGAAACAATATTAAACCAACCTGTATTATTTAGTTACATCAATAATCAGTTTTGTATATGGATTATTAATTAATAATCCAGAGAATTTCGTGGCATTATATGGATTGTTAATAAACCACAAACACAAATATTATTTTTTACAAAGGTCTTTATTTAATATTGTTATTTAATTAAGATAGAGTTGTTGCTTACAGAATATTGATGTTTTTCGTATCTGTCCGCTATACCTCGTAAATTGAGTCAGTTCTACCATCAACATTTAGAGTGCTTTCCCTCCAGGTCCTGTGTATTTAAGGCGATTTCTTTGGTGATATTGCAACTGGAATATCCATGTAGGTAGGTAGGCAAGCAGTACAAAGTTTATATCATAATCATAGTGTACGATAATAAGAATGATTTTGTAGATGAGTAAGTACTAATTAAAGTAATAATCTACAAATTCTAGATAATGTGCTGCTGATTATTTTTTTAGTTATCTATCCTATAAATATTCAACTAAACATCATTTTTATTGGTCTTTGATTGGGAAATAGCAGTGATGAAATCCTTTGCTCTTCTATTAGTGGTGGCGACTTTTGTTCAAGGCAGTGTTTTGCCAGAGAACACTGCCTATGGCTACCTGAAGGACTCTGTGGAGAAGGCTAAGGAATTGCGTCAATTGGAGGAGCAGTACCTCAGCCAGAGGATCGTCGGCGGCGTGCCTGCAGGGCTCGGGCAGTACCCATATCAGGTCTGATTTTTGATTTAGTCAAACGGTTAAAGACAACGGTAGTAAATATTTTATTTCATTATTTTTATTACTAAGTATAAAACATAAAACTCACGCACGTCTTTATAAATAATGATGATCCCCGAAAAAAATACTGGAAAAAACAGTAGCAGCCGAAGCATTATTATAAATCAGTAAAATTAGACGACTCGGACTTGATAGAAAACTGTATTTTAAGTTAAAATGTTGAATCCTATAGCTAGGTCACAGAAAATTAATATGTAGATGTGAATACGTTTTTTCTTTTTATTCTAGGCTGGTCTCATTAGCGATATAGTGGGTATCACTTCTGGTAATGGTATCTGCGGAGGGTCCCTTATTAGTGCCAGCAGGGTGGTGACGGCTGCTCACTGCTGGTTCGACGGTCTCAACCAGGCGTGGAGGTACACCGTTGTGCTCGGCTCCATAACCCTCTTCTCAGGAGGCAATAGGATTGAAACCAGCGCTGTCTCTACCCACCCGAGCTGGTCTCCTCTGTTGGCTAGAAATGACATTGCTGTTATTTACCTACCGAACCCCGTCTCTATTTCCGGTAAGTTATGCTTTAATAATAAAACTGTATTTTTTATCATTGTTATTTTTCCAATATCCAATATAATCATAGTACTTTTGTTAACAAATTAACAATCATTATCTCAGTCTATTAAGCCACAGTTACCGGGTTCGTATCCCGGTAGAGGGTGATTTTTGTATGTTGAGTCAGGCCGGTCACAGCCAAAGTTATAACTGTGAAGTTATAAGTATATGGTGGACTCGACGTGTTGGTATAATGCGCATGCAGTGCCGCTACCGTAGTCGGAAAGAGACGAGATACGCGATAGAAAGAGAGGCAACAAAGAGGTGGATATAACGGTACAGACGGTCAGCAACATAAGTCGATTGACACTTTAGTACCTTGTCACGCTACGTCATTCACAGTGTTCATACAAATCGCCATGAGTATGCCAATAGGTTATTATGAAATAGTACAAAAGTGTTACTTGACTTCTGTTGTTGACTGTACAATAGTGCTGAATTGCACTTTACTGAATCATAGCAAGAGTCTCTATTTATTGAAATGATTGTGCGGAGAGAACCCCCCTTATTTAGCATTATGTGGATGACGGTTTAGTACTCCGTGAGTACGAACAATAATTGTTCTTGACTCATGATGTTCCATTATTATTTTATTTATGCATATTTTTATCTAGTATCCATAGCACAAGCTCTTAATGATGCATAATTTGCTCTAGATTGATTCATTTTGTTTAAAAACTATAAGACTTCTTTTTTGAACAGACACCATCGCACCCGTCTCCCTCCCATCTGGACCTGAACTTGACGAAGACTTCGTCAGCTCCAGTGCGATCGCTTCTGGATTTGGAATTACAGTAGATGGTAAGTATTAGATGATTGAAATTTTCTAAATTGGCAGAGCCATAACAAATGAATGTTATATTGAATTTCAACAACAATTTCATGGATTATAATATGATCACCAAAAATAAAATCTATTAGTACTTAGATGATTCACATTTTTGATATTGATTTGATCAAACTAAAATAATATGGACATCGATGGGGGAAGTCTTTGTACAGCAGTGGACTTCATAGGTTGATGTAATGATGATGAATGTAATAATATGAAATAAGTAAAGTACATTAACTATTTTAGGTGGCGGCGTATCTCCGATTCTGAATCATGTCAGCTTAAACGTAGTTTCAAACGACGCTTGTCGGTTGGCGTTCCCCTTGATACTCCAAGAGAGCAACATCTGCACCAGCGGAGTGGGTGGCAATGGCGTGTGCTCCGGTGATTCTGGTGGCCCTCTTGTCATCACCAGAAACAACAGGAAAGTTTTGGTACGTGGAAACTAAAGAGCCTTCGTGCATACTTGATACAAGGCCTCACACCCGCCGTTATGTAGTTTTTAGGCTGTTGGTAGAATTAGGTATATCTTTAAAAGGAAGGATAAAAGACAAGCGCCTAAATAGTGAGTGTCTTTGTCATAGACAATATTTCCTATAAATTTCCCTGGGATTATCCCTTCTTTTTTCTGTTTCCTTTCGTTTAATTTTTTTTCTTTTGAGATTTTTGGTTGAGGATGAAATGGTTGAATGATTAAAAAAAATGTCTCGAAATTTCCCGTCATACAAACAAGACATGTTTTCAAATGCTTTGATGGTCGAGGTCATCGTCAGTCGCGAGATCAAAAGTGATTTGATTTGAAATCTCAATTGGGCTTTGACTGGGCTACAGCTGTGACAAAATATAGCTCATGTAGTTCTATGTGCTCATGTTGACGACCGGCTGGTTGAGCGGTCTGTACCCTTTGCTATGCAGGCTACTCGGTCAAGAGGTCCCGGGTTCGAATCCCGGTCGGAGCAAATGTATGTATGATGAGTACGAGCATTTGTTTACGAGTCATGGATGTTTATATGTTTATTTAGTATATTTCAAATATTTATATACATATTATTATCAATATTTATCCGTTATCTAATATCCATAACACAAGCTCTTAATGATGATTACTTTGGGCTAGGTAATAGGTGTGAGTGTATGAATATTATTATTATTATTATGTTTTTCGGAAGGGGTTGGTAGGTGGGTGTTGCATTTTTCATCGGTAGGATTTTTTCCCTAATCGCATTTTGCCACGATCGTGTTTTGTCACGTGTGCTTTATGTATAATCGATTTTTACCTTAGTCTCCCATTTCATAATCTTAGTTTTTCTAGCCGCATTTAGTCATAAACGCATATATGTATAAGAGAATAAGTGTGTGTCAATGTTTTTGAGCTCTGTTGTCTGTATCTGTTAGTGACTGTAGGTTAAAATGACGAAAACAATAAAAAAAATTCATTTTCATAAAAATTAACTATAGTAGCCTAACTGTTTTTAAACATATATTATATTTTGAGGGTGATACACGTAAACAGGAAAACAAATTGAAATCTTTTAATTTACAATAGGCCGAAAAGCACATAAGACTATGCTGTTAGGCAAATTATTTATAGACCAAAAAGCGAATTAGAAAACATGCTGTAAGGCAAATTACCTTTAGGAAAAAATACGATTATACATAAAGCAAACGTGACAAAACACGATCGTGGCAAAATGCGATTATGGAAAAAATCCTACCGATGAAAAATGCGTTTGAGGATCTACCAAATCTTCGGAAGTATGAAGATAGTGCCTACTGTTATCGAAATCATTTATTGGTATTTCTTTTAATTTTCTCTAGATAAAACATCCTTTTTAATATCTTAAAGATCTGAATCAATTTATTTGGTAAGTATATTGTTGAATTTTGATTGGCAAGCCCTAGATCTTTTATTTACTACGTGTATTGTTTAACAGATTGGCGTCACCTCCTTCGGGTCTGCTTTGGGCTGCCAGGCAGGTTTACCATCAGCCTACGCCAGAGTTACCTCCTTCTACAGTTTCCTCCTTCAACATCTCGGTTAAAGAAAATATTGTTCCTAGACTGATATGACTCAATAAAAAAAGCAAAAGCAAAAATATAAATAAAAGTTTTCTGTTTATTTGTCTAAGCTTTAATCACCCATGTTATACAAAACCTCAATAAAAGTTACATAAATCAACAGAAACCCTTAATTAATTTATGTCAAGTCGAAAGTCTTAGACCAGTGTGCGTTGCCATTGTCAGAGATGACAAACACAGCTATGACGTGAAGCGTGATCGCTTAGGTACATGGGCCATCAACAATTTCACTGTCACCTAACGTCCGCAGAGGAACTGTCTATCGTACCTCCCAACTGCCGAAACAAAACAACACTGTTAACATTATCGTTATGGCGGCAGGCTTAGGTCAAAAGGTGGTAGCTAATCAGGCAAACTGACAAAAACCATAGCACCAACGAAACCGAGCAGAAATTTTCTGCCCCCAGGGGAAATCAACCCTGGACCTTTATCTAGAGTAGGAAACCTTAATAATTGATTCAGGTGCCTATAGGCGGCGGTAACCGCTTACCACCAGGTGGGCCGTCAGCTTGTTTGTCATCTAGTTGTATAAAAAAAAATATATCTTGTTAATATTAAAGTGTAGGAGTATATTGCTCAAAGACTACTTATCATCATCACCTTAGCCGGAAGACGTCCACTGCTGGACAAAGGCCTCCCCCTAGTGGTTGCCACGAGACGGTCGGTTCTGCGCTGCACGCATCCAGCGGCTACCAGAGACCCCCACCAGTCCGTATACACACAAATAATGATTGGAATTAGTAATAAGGTAATGACATTTATAATTTGTAAATGTCATTAAAATCCTTCAATGCAACGGCAACTTAAGTTGTCATAACAATTAAATTGTGTCTGGTTTATCGGGCTTTGATGGGTTAAAATAATTTAAATAAGGAAGAGTTTCTTACGCCACTTCTTCTCCACAGTATTCGTCGAAGCGGTGATAGGTTTCAATTACGACTTTTAAATTAATATAACATATTTAAGAAGAGTCCCTTTCGGTACAATCGACAACACATCAAGCGTACCAATTTGACCTTGATACCGCCCTTACTGCGTTCATAATAGAGGCAGCTTTCGTAGTGCAACTGTTACACTTGATGAGCTGTCGTCTGCACTAAAAGAGTTTTTAATTTCGGTTTAGCCTATTTAATTTGACATATTACCTATTTGACCTATGATTTCCCAATAATCCTTGAATTGTTGTTTTTAGAGACAAATTACTTATAAGCTTATATAGCTTGAAAGTAATTTTAGGTGATGTTGTATCTTGTTTGAAAAATATGAAATATACGTTGATATCTGTTGACAGGTCAAAAGGTACCCTATGTCCTTTTTCAGGATGTAATCTACCTCCATACCAAATTTCATCTAAATCGGTTGAGAGGTTTAGAAGTGAAAACGTAAAAGACACACAGACAGATAGACAGTTGCTTTTGTATTTATAATATGGGTATGGATAGCTTTTTTGGTCGCGGCTTCGCATCTAGCCACAATAGACATGCTTTCTTTTCTGGTCTAATTTTTTTTGAATAATTATATTTTGTCTGTAAGCGCTTATGATTGACATTTAAGTTGGTCCTATAAGAAGAAGAAGGTAGGACCGGGTCCGAAGAAGATCTTCACAGATGTAGAGCTCTAAAGATAGCAATCATCATCACCAGCTGCTGGGCACAGGCCTTCTTATATAAACACATTAGGAGTAACAGTAAAGAAGAAGATAACTATATTGTGGCAAATAACCTAGCGAATAGGTATCACACTCTATATCCGCGTCAAATCTTTAAGATAATTATTTTTTGAAGGGGTTTCTACGCCTAGTAGATAATGAGTAGATTATTTGTTTATTTAATAATTTATGTAAATACATACGTACACACAACATAAAGTGATACATAATGAAAACCTTTTACTGGTTTACTATTAACTAAACATAGCACTTTGATTCGTTTTATAGCTGTTAGTTTTCCATTACTAAATAAAATAAAAAAAACAAAATTAAAGAAAAATTGGTCAATAGATCTTTGTCGTCGATGTTTGTCGTTTGTCGATCAATAGATTTGTGTTAGAAAAAATTTACTAATGTTCTTTTGCAAAATGACAATTTATGAAGAAATTACTTTATAAGATGAAAAGTTTGTGAAACATAAATAAATGGAACGTTGATTTGCGAAATGATAACTTTGAATTTCGTTGCTTGTTATCTGTAAATTTGTATAATGACTGTTGATCAACCAAAGGGGAACCCCCGGCGCCGAGTCTTGCTGGAAGGACCATTCTTGGTTATTGAACATGGTGTTGTCAAGGGGCTTCACTACCTTCTCAATATCAAAACCATGACAATCAAATTGGATTTCGGCATCAAAAAAGCTCTTTGTACACTAGATATGACTTTCAGGAAGCATTTAGGTAAGTATATGTAGAGGAGTACAAAACAGTTACGATGACATTAAAATGAAACAATTTCAATAAACATTGTGTTTATAGTTTATTAATGGGTCACTCAAAGGTGATCATTGAAGAAATCGACGTAAGAGCTCACTCTGGCAAAGGCAGCGGCTCTGCCCTGTTCGCAGCCAGTGGCGGAGCCGAAGGAGGTCACACCGATCTGTAGGTAAAACGTAAAGTTTATAACATTTATTCTATAGTAAAATAACTAAATCTGTATGAGTATATGTATCGTCCATAATTGCAATAAAGAATTGAATTGATTCCATATATCAAGTCCCATTTCATTTTATTAATGTAGAATTTTGAAAGAAGGAGAAAGGTTAATAAATGGAAGCAAAGGTTACGAACCAGGATTGGTATGTTATTTCTGTTGACAACTAAAGGACCGCCGGAGTCACCCCTGCAGGTGCTTAAGCCGCCGGTGCCACTAGTACAGATGTTGCTATCTTGGATGTACAGAGGGTACGATAGACGGCAGACAGTGTTGGAAATCACGTTCAGATTCACCTGGCTCAGGAATTGATTATTACTGATGGAACCACCTGTGAAAAATATTGTATTATTATAAATCGTTTAGATTTAAAGTCACATGTACATTTGGGATATAAATACCTACCATCGGAAGTCAGTCCGAATCCAGAGGCGAGGGCTGTTTCACCAGCGAAGGTTTCTGACAGTTGATCTCCCGAAGGTAGCGCCACAGGTGAAATGGTGTCTGGAAAGCATGAAGGAAGTCAAATTGAAATTGAAATAGAAAAGTATGATTTATAAACTGCTGCATGCAATAAATAGATACAAAGTAAACAGAACATTCAATACTCAATTGTAAAAAAATCTTACTGGACAATGGAACTTCTGTGGGTAGGTAGATTACGGCAACATCATTACGAATCAAGGCAGGTATCCAGTTCTGATGAGTTATGACGGCGCTAGTCTGAACTCTGGTGCCACCAGAGAATAGTAAGGTGGAACCGAGGACTACGGTGAATCTCCAAGCTTGGTTTGTTCCGTCAAACCAGCAGTGAGCTGCGGTGATCACCCTGCTACTGCTTATCAGTGAGCCACCGCAGACGCCATTGCCGTTGATGCCAACGATATCACTGACGAGACCGGCCTGCCAGGGAAAAGTGTTTAAAGAAGATGAAGAAACAAGGTCAAAAATGGCTCTAATTTCGTGGTGCACCGACATAAATTAAATTACACTGCATAACTTGACTCTGTAAATAATGATGCTGATATTAAAAATATGCTTTTACGTTGCTTCTAAACATATGTCTACTTTAAGATAAAAGTCTTACACCCACACCAATTATCTATCCCAAATTATGCAGCATTATGAGATTTATGAGCTTTGTTAATGTTACTAGATAACACAATTATATGTAAATAAATATTAAAAACATTCCCAAATATACCTACAAACACTTATGACTAGTGAACAAATGTTAGTATTCATCACATAAACAACCAGCCCTTACTATACAGATGACCATTAGTCATTCGTCACAATGTTAGAAAATTACCTATTTTTTTTCATCTATCTTGTGCTAATTAATTTTCTTATAACTAATAGATAACTACTAAGTGAATGATGGTTTCTGTTTTTAATTATGCGGAACATATTTCAACATTCTTATTTTTTTAAGCTGATTGTAATGAGCCATGGGTATAGCAATCAGTGGTGTTCCATAACTAGGTGAACAATGAGGAATTGTTAACTAGAAAGTGGTAATGATGAATATACCTAAATATTACCTGGTAGTTGACGGCTCCAAGCTCGGAGGGAGAGCCCCCGACAATCCTTTGACTAAGGTATTTCTCCTCTTGCTGGCGCCGCTGTTCCGCAATAGCTACTGAGTTTTTCAGGTACCCAAAGCTAGTGGCATCAGGCAACACGCTGCCGTGAGCGAGAGCCGCAACAACCACCAAAAGTACAAAGGACCTCATGTTTACGGTAATGACTCTATTATATTTAGCAAACCACTATATTTATACGTTGGAAATTTGTAGATAATCTCAGGATTATGGGAATATAAACGATAATTAGATTATTTCGCATTAGAGACTGAGATCTATTTTATTTATCGCTGATAAGCAACTACCTGCTCATGAATAACACTGTAATAGCGCAGGAAATGAATTGATTTGGAAAATTATTTATTACGTTAATTGGTGGCGCTATAGCCTGATTCTGAGTTGAAGATTAAAGATTTCAATCAATTCGCAATTTGCTCTTGAACTTAATCTGTGAAGTACTGGCATGAATTTGGCTTTTTTTATACAACTAAATGACAAACAAGCTGACGGTCCACCCGTTAGTAGCTGGTTTCCGTCGCCTATAGACACCTGCAACATCAAGGCAAAATCACGTCGTATTGCAGGTGCGTTGTCATCCTGAGGCCTAAGATGAAATGCCTTCTATGCCCAGTTATTACACAGGCTATCTTTCCCTTTAACCCGAAACACAGCAAACTGTTTCACGGCTTAAATAAGAAAGGCGGTGGTACCTACTCCGCCGACCCTACTAAGCCAACATCCTGAAAAGGCATAGGCTACATTTTGGCGCGATAACCAACATCCGACATAGCCCAAAAAATTGCGAAAATCAAGTGGCAGTGGGCACATTGCAAGGAGGACTGACGGCCGTTCGGGCGGAAAGGTCTTCGAGTGGCGGCCACGTACCGGGAGACGCAGCGTTGGTCGATCCACCTTGTGGGGGGCCGACGATCTGATGAGGGTCGCGGGAAGCCGGACCGATCCGTTTGGAGATCCTTGGGGGAGGGTTATGCTCAGCAGTGGGCGTCTCTCGGCTGAAATGATGATGGACCGACATCCACGCCGGTACAGCCTCGAGCGGTCATCAGTGCCCCCAGTGTCGCAATTCAACTCAGAAGCCAAAATGCGAAGTATTAATTCAAAAATATAGTATAGTAGATGCTAATATGAATTTCTATAGTGGCGACGGACCGAACGATGCAGCATGGGCAGGCCTCCAACAAGGTAGACCGATGTTCTAGTAAAGGTGGCTGGATTCGTGCAACTCACGACTGATTGTCGTGGAAATCTTTAGGGGAAGCCTTTGTCCAGCAGTGGATATCTTCAGGCTGGTATGATGATGATGATGACTTTTAAATGTGTATAAAATAAATAAATTCATACAGTCGAACATAGAACCTCCTCCTTCTTTGAAGTAAAGGGATAAAGTAGATATAAAAATCACAAAATTTGCCGTTTTTTTGCAATCCTGAGCTCCTCCGGGCTTCGGGAGGCACGTTAAGCCGTTGGTCCTGGTTGTTACTGCAACCGCTTTAACTCACCAACCCGCATTGGGCCAGCGTGGTGGTGTTATGGCCCCAAATCTTCATGTGTTTCTTCCATCTAGGAAGGTTTGTGCCCGGTAGTGGGTCGTATATAAGTATAGGCTGGTGGTAACGAATAATACATGTGATTAGCTAATTAATGCTGTCAATCATAATTATGACAGTTTGCGTTGCGGTTGTATTGCGTTGTGATCTGTGAATTACCCATATCACACGAAATATATTTTATATTTACAATCTATATGAATTCATAAAATGAATCTTTAAATATAATTCTTACACAAAGAGACATGTTTTTTAGTATTTTGTGTTTAGACGGCGAAGGGATGACTTTCCGCAATGCGCCTCCACAAACAAACAACGTCAGTTCTGCATCGCACAGGGGACTGTCACTCAAGCACTCGCCCGGAACAACCCAATGATATTAGCTAGCCACTCTGGCTCGGTCCCCGTAATACTAAGCATATGATCCTCATTCCTCCCGCCACAAGTCTCGGTGACGGGGCGGGGGGACCAATGAATTTTGGTAGCTCTCCAGTCTACGGCCAACTCTTTAGTTATGCTGACATTGCATTCAGATTCAATTCACGTAGGTTTGTACGGATATCTACCGATTTTGGCATTATTGTTTCGCTTGTCTTAACATAAATATCTTAGGTAGAATTTAGGATTATATTATATAATAATGTGAATAATATTTACAAGCTATATTTATTACTGTATTTAATATTTACTAGCGGACACAATAGTTAAATATAAGACTAGGGTAAATTAGTCAACACTTTTTCCCAAACGTTGTATTTGGATAAAATAATTAAATTCTTGTCGCGATTATAGTAAGTTTCTACAGGTGGAAGACGAGATTCTCGAGACTGACAGACAGGCAAAACTTTACTCTGGCTTAAAATGTCTATTAGTGAAATGGTTTCAAGCCGTTGTTAATATAAATAAACCCGCGTAAGACGAGTGAACATTTAATAAAAATAACTCTTTATTTCTCTCCAGAACAGTAAAAATACACTTAAACACAGATTAGCAACTTCAATATCTTTTGGCGGAGACTGGATGCCGTATTATAATTATCATCCATTTAAATAACCATTTCTTCGCTGTGCATAATCATAAATTTTTAATACCAGGTTCCAACTAATCAGAGACCAGCCCTCTAATTATGTGTTATACCGACCCATTTTCATTCGACTTACGTAATTTTCTTGTACGAGTGATATAATATTTCTTATTAAAGATATCGGGTCTTCCTCTTTACCCGGTCGTTGCATCGAGCCTGGAATTAAGGGCTGAGGGTGTGGTGAAAAGAATGCGCAGAAAAGTTCAGAAATAGGCTTTTCACAAAATACTACATGCCCTGCCATCTCTGATAACCATATCTAGTTGTATAAAACTCCGGCCACCGTTGGATGCAAAGATCATCGGGACTGACATGGGCTTTTTGTAAAACACTGTGTGGAGATACAGTATTTTGCAGAGGAAGCAAGGGTGCCCCCTCTGATAAGCACGAAAAGCTGATAACAACCACCACAGATGGCGCAAGATTCGACAGTCTTGTGCCTTCTGTGGTGGCTGTTATCGGCTTATGTGCCTAGTACGTCGAGGCACATAAGCCAACTCGGGACGCGTGGATCCATTACTAATATTTCTATTATCGAAAAAATATGAACTAGAACGCTGATATTGACCATAAAAATACTGACAATACATCGCCATCGCCGTAGAGCGAAAAATACAGTCTCCTAACTTCCTTTCTAGCTAGAGTAAGGAATTGATGATATGACGTTCACTTGACCAATTAAAGTCAATCACGATCGTAGCGTGTAGTGCACTGCCGGGTTCTAGGGCTTTGGCATGTCCTGACTACACGAATCAGGTTTATCAGAAGCCGTAGCCTTAGTTATTAAGTTACTAAGAATTTGAAAATAACTAGGGTTAGGTATATTTTTTTTACATGATACTACATTAGCGGTTACATATTGAGAACTGACAGATGTAATGACAGTGTATCTACTAGTAGCTGGTATGAACCTTTTTAAATGGGAAATATTTTCTATTTCTTTGGAGAATCTTAAAGACATTAATGTTTAATTACTTCAGTGGAATTCTAATCAATACCCTAATGAGTACCCAAAAATAACTCCATTCTAGGGCGTGTTGGGTTCGAACAGTAATAATTTATTTATTCATAACCTGTATTTACAAGTCTTTCACTCACATACCTACGTAATAAATATTTAATCTGTTTTAATAATAATAATAATAATAATAATAATAATATTCATTCACTCACACCTATTATCTAGCCCAAAGTAAGCATCATTAAGAGCTTGTGTTATGGATACTAGATAACGGGTAAATATTGATAATAATATGTATATAAATATTAGAAATATACTAAATAAACATATAAACATCCATGACTCGTAAACAAATGCTCGTACTCATCATACAAACATTTGCTCCTACCGGGATTCGAACCCGGGACCTCTTGACCGAGTAGCCTGCATAGCAAGGGGTACAGACCGCTCGACCAGACGGTCGGTGTTTTATGTGCTTTAATTGGTGTATTACCTGTTTACGTCTCTGTGTAAAATTTGAGCTCACTAATACAAAGATGACGGAGAAGATCGGCTTTGATGTACAGACACTTCAACAAGCGCAGACGGATAATAATCGTAATATTATACCTGTATAACTTTATTCATAACTCCAATGAACTCTTTTCCTAGATAATCTAAAAAAACAAGCCAGTTTATTATAACATGAAAAATATACCTAAACTCCAAATGTTATTGCCGTCGCCTATAGACACCTGCAATAACAAGAAAAGAATCACTTGGTATTGCAGGTGCGTTGTCATCCTCAGGCTAAGATGAAATCCCTTCCGTGTCCAGTTATTACACTACTAATAAAAAACACTTAATAAATATACCATAATTAACATAGTAAAATAAAAAAGTATTTTACTATCGACTTTAAGTATCCAAAATACAAACTCTTTAACTGTTTTTGCGGTCTTGACATTTTCACTTGGAATCGATCGTATATCTGATAATCATTTTACGTAAAATGATAGATATACATAGTTTTTTAAACCGATATAATACACATTTCCTATTATAAGATTAATTACATAACTATAAAAGAAAACAATAGGGGTTTGAATTGTGTCATGTTGTCGTGAACATGTCCTTCATGAACATGTCCAATTAAATCAATCAAGTTCACTTCACATAGTGGCTGTATGGGCAGCGGAGGCTTGTTAGGCTTGTTCCATCCGACGATGGTATTAAGCTGATATGTATTCATATAATACCCGAGCTATGCCTAGATTCTCAAGCCACTACAATAATGATTCCGATTTTTATGAAAATTTATATTCATAGAGAATATTTATAATAATAATCATATTCATACACTTATTTATTATAGCCAAAAGTAAGCATTATTATGAGCTTGTGTTATCGATACTAGATAACGGAGAAATATTGATAATAATATTATTATTTAAGTTATTTAATTATTTAAGTACGTAAATATTAGAAATATATTAAATAAACATACCTACAAACATCCATGACTCGTGAATAAATGTTCGTACTCATAATACAAACATCTACCCCTTATTTTTTTTACGGGGTTGTGCTGTTGTGCTCCTGAGGTGAGTAGAGCTCATTGAAACATAGGACACGAGTTTAGTAGTGCCCAAGGTGCTACGAGCGTCTCCTTCCATAGTTCCTAAAGTAGTCCAGTAATTAGGCCCAAAGACCCCAGGGGTCCACGGTAGACTCGAGGGGGGTCTATGTTGGCGTGAAAAAAAGACACGTTTTTGACGAGTTTTGGGAATGTGGTACAAATGTAGCTGCAGGGGTCCATCGGAACCAGCTAAATTTTGAAAATGGGCTATGAGAAAATTAGGTCTGGGAACCTCTGGTCTACATGCTACGGTAATCGCTTACTGTCACGTGGGTCGTACCCTTGCTTTGTAACTTTTGTCTGAAAAAAATATATTTTTAAGTGCTTTTTCTATCTAAAAATATTTTGGAGATTCGTATTACCTTTAAATTTTATGATTTTCTACTTTTTTTTTACTTCATATTTCTACAAATTTCCTAATCCTCAATATTTTTCTCCGACTTCAAAAAAGGAGGTGATTCATATGTGTATATCTAAATAAAAATCGCAAATTCAATCTAAAACATGGATGCATATGTGATAGTTACGTGAATAGCGAAGTGACAACAAAGAACGGTGGAAATCATAATAGAGATTTATACTGGTAGTGGCTACCATATTAATGGCCGTCATGTCCAAATATGAAAAAAATATGGCGGCTGTTTGGTGTTTACACGATGATATACAATTTAAACGCCTGCCATCGTTCTCGTAGGAAATCCTTACTTTAGGGCCTGAAGCCAATGCTTGATATCAGTACCTTTGACATTAAAAGCTTGTCCAGACTCCGAGATTGCAAGCCATCGTGGTTTGTATGCTTGTTTGCTGCTCTTGTGGTAAAAAAACTCTAATAGATATAGCAAGCGTTATAAAACGTAGGTATACCTACTTACGACTTAATAAGCAACACATTGACGTTGTTTCGTTCGAGGAAATTGTACGTCTATCTCTTCCAAGCCTATAAATTTTCATATTAGGTTGTCCCATTTTGCTGTTACCTACTGGTAGAGCCGCGTGGTACTGACGTTTAATAAACTTGCACACCGGATTATAGCGTTTACGGTGATACGTATTTAAATAGCTCGATTTATATGGCTTGATCATTGTAAATCTTTTTATATAATATTACCTCAAATTCATGTTATACACAAATTAATATATCTATTTTTGAAATTAAAATCAATAGGTACTCAAATAACAAGACGAGTTTTTTCTTAAATGATATAAAAATATCTACATACTTCACTATTTTCCCTACCTTAGCCAATAATGGTATCGAAAATTTTCAAACTTTTTAAAACTTTTACTAAACGAATACACGAAAGTAAACGAATACACTTTGTATTCGATAGCAATTTATATAATAATAATAATAAATCTTTATTGTACCAAGAACAAGTCACAACAGTAAATTGTAGCCCTGACTCCTAAGCTAGTATGATCTGTATTTCAGGAGCCAGTTCCTTCCCACAAAAAGTTCACAATATTATAATTCTTAAATACAGCAAGAGGATTTTAAATATTAATTACACTTTTTGACAACAAAATATAAAAATGAAAAATACAAAGACTTTGTATTTGTTTTTTGAGTGTGTGTGTGTGTGTTGTGAAGTGTTGCATTAGCTTATCGGTTTAAGGTAGCTTTCAATTTCCTCAAATCCCAAACTTTGTATGAATTTGGATAATTTTGTTTTAAGCTGGTGATTAGTACAGTTTAAAATATTAATTTTGTCATTTAGGGAATTTGGTTGGCAAGTTTAAAATTGATTACGTAAGATATAAAAGTATTTTACAAAAGTTGGCAAAGTCTAAGTTGTGTGACACGCCTGATGATAGTAAAGGATAGGTGCTTCGAGACAAAGACAAATACTTTTATTTTACAAGAAATATGGTAATAAGTGGTCTGAGCTTTTGTTATGATGTACACACATTTCACCAGAAACTGGTAAGTAAAATAGGTATTAATTTCATATTCATGGTAAAAAAAAACTATACAACCACGAAGGGAAATTAAAATGAGAAATACTTGAGTTACATTATTAGAAATCCTTTTATATTTCTTAAAACAAAGAAAGTATTCTTTCATGGAATAAAAACATTTACCGAGGAGCCAGTTTTTCAGCGTAGCTTTGAACATATTAATTGGAATCACATTTGATTCATCATGTAGTTTATTGAAAAAAATTATCGCCCTTATATATATAAGTATTTCTTGAATATGACGTAGTAGTCACAAACGGTAGTTTTATGTGATCTATATCTTATATTAAGATCTATATATGTACACTTGGTCTGCAATAAACAATTTGTATGTATTTGTATTTGTATAGTAAATTATTAGGGTATCTACTATTGCTTCTGTATTCCTTTTATTATTTATTATAGAGGACTATTCCACGCACTATTAAATTAAAAGCAGCAACTTATGAAAAAATATGTAGAAAATGAAGTGAAATAAAGGATTAAGTTTCCTTGGTCGTATCACACGTGAGTGGCGTGAGCTGGCGGCGGCGTCACGCCACGGGCCGGCGCGACGGAGCGGAGGCTTGAGTCTACCACATTCCTTCAGAACCTACCAAATATTAAACACATCTCTTTAAATCAAGTAAATATAGACTTCACCACATTGTATTAAGGAGCCATATTGGTTGCTATTAGAATGCAAGCAGTTTACCGTATTCTGGATAAAGTACCTATATAAACAATCAAAAAACAGTTAGGTAATACTAATTAATAAACCATAAGTGCTGATATGACAACTTCATCTTCTTCCTCCCGACAGTTCCCCTGGACGCAGAAGATCTACTTTGTAACTCTAATTATTTCTTCGCCTTCTTAACTGAAAGTTCATGTTTTGATGTATTTACCCTACTCTAACACAAGTTAAGAGGGGTACGGCATAGTGGTTATTATTTTGCCATTCCTTTGAGTCTCCGTCTGGGGTAGCATCTCTACCACACAGAAGATAACCAGCTAAATAACCCTGGTTTGTAGTAATTGTGTGCTAGCGGCGAGTTACGCGGCAACGTTTTAAAAGAAGCTTATTGGAACTGATGTAGACCTCTTTCGTCAGCCGACTTTTTTGTAATGTTTTTAGTAATCTGTGGTAAGCGGTGCTGCTGGCGGTCTTATCAATCAAGTGTATTGATTTATGACAGCGTTTTTTTATGTCATTGTTTGTTTACCTAAATAAATAAAAAAAACAAGAAGTTTCCTCTTGATTTTTATAGCGTGGGCAACGTGTAAGGCACCTTAAGGCACCTTTGGCATTAAATACTTTAATGCCAAAGGTGCGACGATTACGAGCTCTATATAGGCTACGGTAACCGCTTAACACCAGGCGGCGTTCTCTGTCACTTTTTTACACATCGTGTAAAAAAATTCAGATAAAAAGAATTTTATAAATAAACATAATAGTAATATTCATACACTAGATAGAGTTATGGTTAATGCGAAAGTAACTCTGTCTGTCTGTGTGCTACGCAATCGCGCCTAAACTACTGAATCGATTTAAATGTAATTGGTACAGAGATAGTCTAGAGTCTGAGAAAGGACATAGGCTACTTTTTTATGCGAAAAAAAAAGTTGTAAGACATTGAAATAGGGAATGAAAGTTTGTATGGAAATTACGTCATTTATAAAGCTAGAAGCTTGAAACTTATTTTAAAGGCTTTTGATTAGATATAAATAAATACGACATTCAAAGTTTCTAAAATTTTACCCTAAAGGGGGTAAAACTTGGGTTCATCCCCTAAAATATACAATAAATACATACGGGGTCATTACAAAACGTGAAACTAAAATTAAGACAAGTAAGAAACTTGCCAAGCGCCGCGTGACCTTTTTATTTTCCGCGTGACCTTTTTATTAGGGAGAAATCCGATTACAGACCTACCCGCCGCTGGCTAAGCGACGAGCGTGTGTGGGGGTCGTCCAGCGCTAGCATAGCAGCACTGGATATACCCACTAAACTCCTCGGTAACTCCAATGCCCTTCGCGGGGGTAGCCTGGGCTCTGCCAAAGCAATTTCACCAGCCCACCCCCAGGCAACCTGACCTTGTGGCCAGGTTTTGCGCCGATGGAGATTACCCAAAACTACCATTGAACTTTGCTCATAAGGAAATGCCAGTATGTAACATTAGCAAAAGCCGTGAGCGCGGAAGAATGTACAGCAGTGTAAGCTGTTGGTTTGGGATGACTGTAAGATGTCCCACAAAAGAGTAATCGAAGCACTAGAGCGCACAATGAAAGATATCAAAGGCAACCAAGGTATCATGGGAGGGATTGTGGTACTTTTAGCTGGTGACTTTAGACAGACCCTCCTGGCAACGGGAACACCGGCAGATGAAATAAATGCCTGTCTAAAGGCATCTGTATTAAGGGTACATGTAAAAAAAATGTCTCACTATAAATACGCGAGTACAACTTCATAATGATTCTCAAGCTGCACAATTTGCAGCTGCTCTTTGAAAAATCGGAGAAGATGATATGTCAATAGACAGTAACGACATGCATGATTACACTGAGACATGAGTTCTGTCGAATTATGACTGATGACCAAAAATAATGTCTATCCTGATCTTCAAAAATGGGCAATCGGGAATGGCTGTGTGAAAGGGTAATTTTGGGGCCGACTAATGAGATAGTTGACCATATAAACGAACAAATCATGTCAGACGTGGAGTAGGATGTTGTCGAATACCTCTCAGTAGACAATTTTATGGACACTGAGCAAGTCACATCATACCCTATAGAGTTTCTCAACTCTTCAGAATTATCAGGAGTGCCTTCCCATAATTTGAGGCTGAAAGTTGGTGTTTCAGTCTTATTAATGAAAAATCTAGACGCGCCAAGGCTATGTAATGGTACACGGCTACAAATTACACATCTGGAACACAACATTATAAAAGCTATAATGATGACTGGAATGGCAAAAGGAGAAAGTGTTTTGATTCCCGTATTCCAATAATTCCGACTGATTTGCCATTTCAGTTTAAAAGAGTGAAGTTTTCCCTGAAAGCATCATTTGCTATTACAATAAATAAAGCTCAAATACAGACGCTTAAAGTTGCAGGTGATCATTTAAAAAAAAATGTTTTTCCCACGGGCAACTATATGTGGCATGCTCACGTGAATGAAAGCCGCAAAATCTTTATGTTTTGGCAAAAGATGGAAAAACTAAAAAAGTCGTGTATAAAAATGTACTTAAATAAGTTATGTGCAGTAAAATACTGTTAATAGCTGATTTTAATGCATGTCTATGTTTTATTTGCAAAATAATTGCCCTAAAAAATTAAATATGCTACCGAAAGTTACTATTCCACGCGGACGAAGTCGCGGGCACAGCTAGTATCTAATAGGAGCTCGGTGGCGAAGTGGTTTGAGCGCTCTGGTATCGATTACGAAAACAAAGCAACTTTCCCCATAGTCGACCCCGGGATGGGTTAATCAAAATTTGTGATCTCGAGTTCCTCCGTGCTTCGGAAGGCACGTTGCCGTTGGTCCCGGTTGTTACTGCAATTGCGTTAATCTTCCAACCCGCATTGGGCCCGCGTGGTGGTGCTATGGCCCAAACTCCTCATGTGTTTCTTTCATGTAGGATGGCATGTGTCCAACAGTGGGACTTATACAGGCTGTTGATGACGATGATGTATAGAAATATTGAAAACAGAGTAAATAAAAATCCATGACTCATTAACAAAAGTTCGTACTCATCATACAAATATCTGCCCCTATCAAGATTCGAACCCAGGACCCCTAACCTTTTTTAAATTCATGCAAGACTGATTTAATAGCTAAAGCTTTCTTGAACGGTTAAAATGATAAAGCTAAACTTCTTAGGGCTTAAAGAATTTTAAAGGATTTTTAAAGCTGGTAGCATTAATTGGTGACGGGCCTTGGCAATTATCACGCTAATTAAATTTACGCTGTTATTACTAATTTATTCGATAATACCGACCCTTGACTTCAACCAAGTACATTATACGGCTAAGATCGACATTTTGACTGAATCACTTTACGGCCTGAATATTTTCTTATTTGACCAGAATAGATACTAACCCAAAAAAGAAATTATATTTTTGTAATTATGTTTGTTTTAGCCTTTGGCAATAATATTGTGATTTATTTTTTAGAAGACGATATGTAAGAAAATATCAGCAAATCTGCTTTTATTCATCAGATAAATAATAAAGACAATTAACAACAATAATTACAATAAATGGTAAATTGGAAATTTCGAAGTGTGAACCTGTTATTTTCATTTTTTATCTTCAGTTATTTCTTCATACAGAGTCAGACCACATTCAAAAAGCTCACATTTCATAACCAACTTGATTATAGGCGTCTCAAATGCGCACAGAGGTTTTAAATCAATTAAAATTTTAGCTGATCAGCCGTTAGTGCTTTTTTGCATCGGGTTTGAGCTCGACGATGACGGCACATTACGTGCCGATTCTAATTGGCGCCGCTGTGCTGTTCGGCGGCGTCGGTCCGTGATGCTCGCGAGCAATTTGTTGCTCGGTGTCGCGCTCGCTGCTCCCGCAAGTGCCCACTCTCAGAGCTTTTTGTTTATAGTAAATATCCGAACGTGAACGTTTCTAAAATATAGCAACTGCAAATAAAATATTGCCACTTTTCATTCTACGACCACGTTTAAGTAAACCAAATTGTATTCGTGAAATTGTATTTAAATAATGACATCTCAGTTTAAAAAGCATATGGGCGATACAAACACCGTTCGGGAGGTATGAGATCAATGTCAATGTATTCCTCGAGCTTTACAGGACGTAAGGGGGACGCTCTCAGAAACGAAGGCAGATGGCAGTGCTTGTCACCTTAAGCACGATTTGTTGAAGAATAAACTAAAAATCACGAAAAAAAATAGCTGTTCCATACAAGCAGGCCGTGTAGATATTAACAATTTGTTTCATACAACAGCTGAGTTTTTTTCGCGATTTCAAATTTATTTTTTAGTAAGTCGTATTTAGGGTGACCAGCACTGCCACCATCCTTCGTTATCGAGAGCGTTCCCCTTACACCCTAAATAGGAACTCAAGGAAAAGCTAGAGTAGGCTTTCCTACGTAAGTTTTGCCACAACCAGTATCAGAATTAATAAGTATCTGAGCTTTCAGAGTAGGTACTCAAAAACATGTACCTATGATGTTTTAGAAAAGTAATAGTATTACTTTAGTCTAATTTTTATTCTCACGGAAAAAAATGTAAACGGTGCTGCCGCGAATGAAAAAAGATTTATAATTACTTAGTAGGTCCTTACCTACGAGAAGTTCGCCTCCTATAACCACTATTCATCCATTATTTGTCTTTTACTCCATATTGCTGCGTATTACCATTATTAATCTGTGGTGTTACTGAGTTTTTTGTATTGGTTGCGCAGGACCGATTGCTTTGGAGATCCTTGGGGGAGGCCTATGCTCAGCTGTGGGTGTCTCTCGGCTGATATGATGATGATGATGATACATATTTCTAAACTAAAAAAATTTTTGGGTATTTTCCGCGGGCCTTTCGCTTGAGAATCCCTGAAATGTCATATTGACACTGAAGTAACTTTGTTTACAATTTTTCTCTGAAAATATAAATCAGACTATCTATTTCACATTAGAAAGGTCTTTCACTTGTTAAAGATAAATGATGCCACAATGGCCACAAACAACATAGGATTCTATCATTGCAGTGCTAGAGTTGCTTTTCTAAAAACGTACAGAAGTTTTTGATCTGATAAGCTGAGATGATTCTGATGTACTTACCACAGCTAATACCTAGTATTCATTTGTGAAGTACTTACAAACCAGACACAATTGATACCTATTCTTGACACCGGCGGCGGGCCGGTAAGGAAGAAAAGTTTATATAATTTTATAAATAAAAACCAACATCAAAACTCTAAAAAGGAAAAAAATAAAGATAATAATTTAAGTACTTATCCCTAGGACAGATTTTGTTTGGAGTGCTTCAATTTCTATTGTTTCTTGAAATAACTTTGCACTATCTGCAAAAAAATATATCTAATTAAATTTAATTGTTTTATTCCGCCGTTTTATCCTTTTTAGTGTTTCGAAGTCGTTTTTTGTTTTTGTTAAACATTTTTTGTTTCCTAATTTTTCCTGATCACTTTGTAAGCGCACAGCTAGATGGGTGACCGTCAGCATAAATTGTATCATACTATCGTATCGTACCATTGGAAATTCACAGTGAAAGCAAAAATCTGAAATTTCGCTTACATTGACGACATAATTATTCCCGTCGATTTTGATAAAATTTATGTGGGACCAATTTGAAATCATATACTCTTTCAATGAAAAAAATAAATGTCCAAATCGGTTAATAAATGACGGAGTTCTAAGGTAACAAACATAACAAAATACAGCCGCTAAGACAAGCTCCTCCTTTTTCTGAAGTCGGTTAAATATGTCCATA
This sequence comes from Nymphula nitidulata, assembly GCA_947347705.1. Classification (NCBI taxonomy): domain Eukaryota; kingdom Metazoa; phylum Arthropoda; class Insecta; order Lepidoptera; family Crambidae; genus Nymphula; species Nymphula nitidulata. Next base: position 11,165,379 of record OX374631.1, read on the forward strand.
CACCATATGCTGAACTAAAACAAAGTTGCTTTGTTTTCAAGATCTAAAAGAGCATAACGGTTGCAGACAATACATATTTACCTCCCAGTCATTCCTTCAGGCAATTACGCACTCGCCCATTATGGGGATCGCTGACAGGCAATTCCTATAGAAACAATGCAACATGGAGTAAACGCTTACGCCGTAGCTCGTGCATGTGCAACGTGACCTCGTGTCCTCGTCATTAGGCTCACTTTGGATCTAACATCGGCCGGGTTAATTAGTGCTAGTTTTTATTATTAGTTGTAATTATTTTATTAAATAAATTAGTTTAAATTTAATTAGATGTTTTCGAGTGACCGGCTGTACATTCTGTAATTAGGCAATGAGCGAGTGACTACACGAGTTTGTTGCCTGAATCTTCTCGGTAGTTCAACTTTTGGAACCGGTGTAAATTCAGACAGACTGACAGACAGACTGACTGACTGACAGACTGACTGACTGACAGACTGACTGACGGACAGACAGACTGACTGACGGACAGACGGACAGACGGACCGACGGACCGACAGACAGACCGATAGACAGACTGACATAACATTCTTAGCTTACTTAGATCCAGATAAGACAGAGAGACAAACATTATGAAATTGTTAGTTAGTTATTATTATTTTTATGTGATAGACTTAAGGGTTTTTTTGTTGACGATTCGAAAGTGCTTTTTGGAGGCCTAATTGAATAAAGATATTTTCATTTTCATTTTTTTCATTATGTCATTAAGTGACAATACACCAAATTTCAAATCATTCGGATGTGTGAAAGTTAATAAAACCCTTTTTCAACACACTTCCTCATAAAGTGGCTCTAATCCCATGGCAATTAGGCACATAATGACACCTATAATCAAACTGTGACTTTTTCATTACTATTATTCACTAGTGAGTAATAGTTTTTTTTTTAATAATTAAAATTGCCAATATATATTTTTTTTCTTTTTTTGTTGTTAAATCTCCCTGTAATGGGAAGGCAAAAGGAACTAATGCCCATACAGCCATGTCTGATGTGATTGAGTTTATGTCACTTATCTATATGTATATGTGTAAGTATATGTATTTTTTTGTATTTATGTATATGTGTAAGTATATGTAGTTTAAAATCCAAAGTCACGCCCAAGGCCCTATCATAATAACAGCGCTTCTGCGACGTTTTTTATAATGTCGCAAAAGTTTTATGCTGAGATAGGGCCTTGTTGACTGCACTTATTGTTAAGTATAAACTGTTTGTATTTGTCTATTTTTTTATTTATTGTTTAAGCTTCTTGTTGTTGTTTGTTATGTGCATGTCAAATAAAAATATTTTTCTTTCTTTCTTTCTTTCTTTAATATTATTGGTTGAGTTACGCTTACATTTGCGCTAAAAGCTATCCGCGAAAAGCCCAAAAAAAAGAAACCTCATTTTTTAGTCTATGGCCGATGCGCGCGCATAGGAAAACTAATTAATTTTTCCCGCCATTACGAAACATTTTTCACAACTCGTCTCGTTTTCTCTTTTGAAGTTATTTAGTTAGTTATTAATTAAGATGTCTGCAAATACAATTTATGAAGAAAATGATTTATGTTGTACACCGCCCGATATAAGATGTGAAGCCCAGAACGTTATGGAAAGTTTACTACCAGAAAACTCAAAGGAAAAATATCTATTAGCGTACCAAAATTTCATACACATTGGCAGAACAACAAGAATACGCAGTCTTTTTCAGAAAATGTGTTCATGGCGTACTTTAAAGAATTATCTTCTAAGTACAAACCTAGCTCTTTGTGGTGTATTTACTCAATGTTAAAAAGTTCAGTCCGAACAAAGAATGGAGTGGACTTAAAAACATACTCGAATTTGTCAGCTTATCTAAAGAGACTATCTGATGGATTTAGAAGCAAAAAATCAAAGGTTTTATCATCTGACGATATTGAAAAATTTATTAAAGATGCTCCAGATAACCAATATTTGGCTACAAAGGTTAGTTAAATTAATTTTAATTAAATATTTAATAGCAGCTTGTTGACTTTAATTATTGTTTCTTTTGTTTCAGGTTGCTTTAATATTTGGTGTAACTGGTGCCTGTAGGATACAAGAATTAACAAATATAACTGTAAAAGATATAGAAAACCATAGCCAGATGCTTTTGCACACGTAGAAGATTCCATACAAAACAAGAAGAAAATTTGTGCGAAAATCACAAAAAGAATTAAACTTGATTCTGAGACGCATCCTACTAGCGAAATACCAAGTACATCCAATGATTGGATTTCACCTACCTACACGAATAATGAACCATCACAAATAACAATAGAACATGAAAGTATTTCAGTAAATAATCTATCTGATGAGACCGCTATATCATCAAAAATAGTTAATTATAATTTTACTAACTGCACATTTACTAATTGTTTCTCTAAATAAACTTTTTATCTACTATGTAAAATGGTTTTTTATTTAAGTATTATTTTATTCAGAAGTGTGTTGAAAAACGTTGTATGATACACGTGTGTATTGATGATTACCGTCTTCGGCTCCTTAAGACCCTCGCCTGACGGCTCGGGCCTCAATGCGCCTCAGCGGTAATCACCAACATTACACACTTGTACCATAATGTACTATTATCATGTAGAAAATGAGCTGATAGTCATCAAACGCCAGAACTGATCTTCATAAATTGTATCTGTAAACCATCCTAATTAAGTCAGCTTTCAAACAAAAAAAAACTAAATCTAAATCCAAAGGTTCATTCGTTTAGGTGCTACGATGCCACAGCCAGACACACAGATACACAGACAGGTACGTCAAGCTTATAACACCCTTCTTTTTTCGTCGGGAGTTTAAAAATAAAAAATTCTAGGCAATAAAACTTAGTAAGCATCTCTCTCTGTTGTTCACTATCAACAGAGAGAGAGATGCTCACTAAAGTTTAAGGGACCGGCCATAAGTTAACTTGTACGACAATGCATCGTTAATCGTTATCGTATAAACCACTCAAGTTGAAATGTTCGCATGTCAAGTGATGTTGGCATATAAATATACAAAGCTAAGTAGTAAGTTCTCCCTAAGTTAATAGACTAGCAAATTCGTTTTTGTTGAGGTAGCTATCGTACTAAAGTTCGGGTTGCTTACATAATTTTGTAGCTACTCATGGTGGGCTATAGTAGGTACAGTCGACAGCACATCAAGCGTAACAGTTTGACCTTGAGACTGCCCTTATTCCGTACCTATTAGAGGCGGCTTTCCTAGTGCAACTGTTACACTTGATGTTCTATCGTCTGTACATACACTAGGTGCCGGTTTTCTTTTAGCGAAGTTTTGTGAAACGAGCAATAAATGACCTTAAAGTGGTTATTTTTTTAGCAACCCAGTGTAGAGTACACGCTAACTAGTTCTCTAACTACTTACTTAGTGGAAATTCAATTGTATTTGAAGAAACAGGTATATAATTTTGTTTTCTACAAGTTAAAAATATTATTAAACTATCATAGGTGGATCAGTCAATTTAGTTTATCACACAAATATTTTTTTGATTAAGGTCATATGCTAGATACTAATGTATGTATTATAGACAAGTTTCAAATACTTGAAATGCTTCGTAAGCGTGTATCGAATTGAGATTCGATTAGTCGTAGTCAACTCGAAACGGCGTGAGTGGTGGTGGGCTCAAACATTAATCGAATTTCGGTCTTCGCCGTGCGGCCGATCAAGGGTGCGTTAGTTCACATTACGGAGGCTCTCGTGACGTACTCGATACTTGCACTCGATTGCTCGATATTCGATATCTCGATTCTCGAGATGTCTGCTTCGAGTGATTGCAGCAAGCCGAGGACCGTGGATGGAATACATTGCATCGATTTACAGGTCGGTGAAGGAACAAGCACTTTACTGTTGGTTTGTTGAATGGCTTATACGATCCGTAACAGAGTAGCAAGAGAGAAATGCTGTCAGGTCCATCATACCATTACATTAAATTATATTAGCCAGTATTGTTATTCTACGTAATTTTTATTCGAAGATAGACCAGGGTATTGTGTAATTATTAAGAACATAGTTTTTATTGTAGAGTTAAGAGTATTCGTTAGTGACGTTGCAAACGCGTTATCATTCACGTCAAATAAGTAGTTAAGATTTTGGCTAACTTAGCACCAGAAAAATGATCCTTATCAATTTTTTATAACAATAAACTGTGTTTTAGGTACCACCAAAATATAATTCACAAGGACTTCGAAATGGAAATTTGTCTTATTTTCGAATAGCTCATTCAGTTAAATCTTAAGATTTCTCAATACTTTTTTTTGACCCTATATTTACAAAAAACCAACATTATCATGTTCCTAGTGTAATTTGCCTGCAATATTCATGAGGAGAGGCTACCGCAGTCAGGTGCTCTGAAACTTTCTCAAGTGAAAGTCAAAATTCCCTTAACGTAAAGCACCCATGATATGAAATTACATGTTAAATATTGGGGTTTAAATCTATGTCTCAAAAGTAATTAAAGGAAGTTAAATTCACGTGGATCAATTTGTGATTAGTCGTAATTATTCTTATCATAATAGATTAAAAATACCCTTGATTAAATTATTTATACAGTGGACATAATATAATAACATTTTCTTCTGATAACAAAATCAAAGGAGTATTGACAAGAAATATAGTAGGTACGCTAGTATTAGCACAGTCTCATCCACTTTTCGCTCTTCGTTACTCTTAATGTAAATGGAATAAGACTCATAAGTAGCACATGTTATTGCTTTTGACTGTACCAAATCAAACATTAAGAATATTTGAAAGCACTGCCAAGCAAGCATTTGTAAAAATACTCGTTTCGGATGTTGAAATAGAACATTTCGCCATTGTAGGGTAGACATTAGCTCATAAACGCAAATACACATAGGCTAGAAAAATTTCACAGGGATATCCCTAGTCCTGGGTGGCTCAGTTGGATAGAGCAGTCGCCCGGATTGCGAAAGGTCGCGGGTTCGATTCCCGCCCCAGGACGTGAAATTTTTTTAGTTTTACATTTTTTTTACTAATTAGTAATTTTTTAGCATTGGCAAGTTTTTTAAGTACGACAGAGAAACGAGTTGTACGTGATTTTGAGGTAGCCCCACCCCCCCCCCTGCTCCAGACACGAAATTTCATGAATAAGTTGAACGCGGTATCACAACACTATATACAACTCACTATAATCATTGTTTAAGCTTTTTAAAGTTACATTGTATTTTATCACGATCGTTCGTTGAAATACCGCTACCGGTAGAGCTATTAGTGCCAAGATAGTCATATTTAAAGAAAAAAATAATTAAGTTTAAAAATTTAATTTGCTTATGAGGTTAAGGTTTCAGTCAGTATCAAAATGGGTCTTGATCAGCGGTCCACTATAAAAAGGGTCAACTAAATTTTTAAAAGACTGTGCAAAAAAATAAATTGCGACCCAATATTTTTAAAAAGCCACTTTGACGCTTACTGAGCTCTTAGAGCTTTTATTGATTTGCAAATGAGATTGATATACCTACTTGTATTATTCTCCAAGCAACTATATACTAATACCAGCTACTTCATACGGTATACAAAACGGCTGCATGCAGTAAAACCTACTAAACATGGGAGAATGAAAATTTGCATCGAGTATCCTTTGAAGCCGTAGCTTTTGCAGAACGCTCACGGTATCAGTGTATCTAAGTTGGTACAGTCACAAGCAATAACATGTGCTACTTATGAGTCTTATTCCATTTACATTAAGAGTAACGAAGAGCGAAAAGTGGATGAGACTGTGCTAATACTAGCGTACCTACTATATTTCTTGTCAATACTCCTTTGATTTTGTTATCAGAAGAAAATGTTATTATATTATGTCCACTGTATAAATAATTTAATCAAGGGTATTTTTAATCTATTATGATAAGAATAATTACGACTAATCACAAATTCATCCACGTGAATTTAACTTCCTTTAATAATATAAAGTATTGAGAAATCTTAAGATTTAAGATGAACTGACTAAATGAGGGGCTATTTGAAATTTGGACAGATTTTCATTTCAAAGTCTTTGTTAGAGGAGTCGCCCGGATTGCGAAAGGTCGCGGGTTCGATTCCCGCCTCAGGACGTGAAATTTTTCTAGTTTTACATTTTAATTACTAAGAATTTTCCAAACATTTATAATAATGTTAAAATCAAAAATTAAGAAACTTGGAATTCTTTACTAGTACATTTGTCCTTCCTTCAACATGAGTAGGAACTCATAGGCGCGTGGCGTAGGCTCGTAGGCGCCTTTTCACGCCTCTTTAGAAGGATCTAAAGAGGCGTGAAAAGGCGCCTTATAGGCCTACAAGGTGGAGGCGGCTAGAACAGTACCCCTAGCACGATCATTTTTAAATTTCGAATCTTAATCGTATCGTTCACACACGCTTAAAATTTCAAACAAAAGCGAGACAAAAGCTAACGTAACTACTCGATACGATGGCGATTCAAAATTTAAAAGTGTTCGTGCTAGAGGTACAGTGTAGTTCAAGCTGCAATAGCTATCGTCGCATTCGGACTCTCCTTACACTTCTCTGCTTCACATCAGCCCCCTTATTCAGAACTGTCGGAAAAGAATCGAATTTCGGAATCTCTATACTTGTCACTTTTTATCACGGTGCATCAAAGCGAGACGGCATGTGACTTTTCGAATCGAATCCGTGGTCCGACAGTTTCTGAATAAGGGGGCACGTGGTGTTGAGTCATCTGCCGTGCGTTGCATAAAAAAATCTTTTAAGCTTTTAAAACCACGCTTCAACTTTATTTACAGCTTAAGTAAGTACAGGCATAGCGCGACTAGTGATTCTATGTGTTAGCTACATGCGTCGGTAAGCTACGGTAACCTTTTACTGACAGGCGGACCGTATGCATTTTTGTCTCCTTGTTGTTGTATTAGGTTGGAGAAAAAGTCTTTTCGCATTATAGTATGTATGAACTTGTTATAAAATCTATTTGGCTGTACTATTTGTATCTGGCTGGTTTTGGTATCATTAAAAGTTTAGATTTTAAAAAAGATAATTCCAAATTCGAATTAGGAAAATGTGTTTTTTCCATTTGTTTTTCGTACTGTCAAGATGAGTGAATCTAATGAAGAAATTCGATACATTTTAAAATTTTACTACAAAAAAAGTAAAAATGCAACGCAAGTCGCGAAAAAAAATTGCGATGTTTATGGACCTAGTGCAGTGTCTGTGAGAGTAGCACAAATTTGGTTTAAGCGTTTTCAATCCGAAAATTTTGATGTCAAAGATGCACGTCGCTCTGGTCGCCCTATTACGGATAAAATTGATGCCATTTTTGAAAAACTGGAGCAAGATCGGCATATCAGTAGTTACAACGTAGCTGAAGAACTGGGAATTGACCACAAAACAGTTTTGGCGCATTTTTAAAAAAATGGGTACACATAAAAGCTCGATATTTGGGTACCCCAAGAGCTCACTGAAAGAAACCTAATGAACCATGTACTCATTTGTGATTCTTTATTACGACGTAATGAAACCGAACCATTTTTGCTGAGCCAAGCTGATAACTGGTGATGAATAGTGGATCACGTACGACAAGAACTTGCGAAAAAGGTCGTGGTTAAAGGCCGGTCAGGCTTCACAGACTGTGGCGAAACCCGGGTTAACTCGCAACAAGGTGATGCTGTGTGTGTGGTGGGATTGGAAGGGCATTATTCATTATGAGCTGTTACCACCAGGCAGGACCATCGATTTTGAACTCTACTGCGAACAACTGATGAGATTAAAGCAAGAAGTTGAGAGAAAGCGGCCGGAATTAATCAACAGAAGGGGTGTGGTTTTTCATCATGATAACGCTAGACCTCACACATCTTTAGCCACTCAGCAAAAATTAAGAGAATTTGTCTGGGAGGTATTAATGCATCCGCCGAATAGTCCTGACCTTGCATCTTCAGATTTCCACCTGTTTCGCTCTCTTCAGAATTCTCTAGGCAGTGTCAGGTTAACATCACGAGAGGACTGCCAAAACCACTTGTCGCGGTATTTTGATCAGAAGCCCCAAAATTTCTATAGCAATGGGATCATGTCCCTACCTACAAGAAGGCAAAAAGTTATCAAACAAAATGGTACCTACATACTTTAGTTAAATGTAAATAAACTATATTAAAAAATGGTTTGAATTATCTTAAAAAATGCGAAGAAACTTTTTCCCCAACCTATTATGTAAAAATGATAATGATTAAAAAAAGTATGACGATAAATCTACGTCAGATAGCTAGTTATCTTAAATAAGCTAAGCACCAAAGAAGCGAAGATAACAATGATAATATTCTTAAAGTCACGTCTGTTATAAAAATCGAGCATTAAGAGCTTGTGTTATGGATACTAGATAACGGACAAATATATACAGGATGGTGCCATCTATACGACAGTATATTTAAAACATGGGCTATATTAGTTCATAGAAATGGTTTGCCACTTTCATTATATATTATGACAATGTCTGCATTATTTCATAGAAATGTCATGATATTATCAAATGAATAAGATGCTTTTGAAAATTCCAAACCATTTCAATGAATTAATATAGCCCATGATTCAATTTATTGTCGTATTGACGGTACAATAGGTACTGTATAATATCTATATACTAAAATATTGGAAATATCCTCACTAATATTACAAATGCGAAAGTGATTTTGTTTGATTGTTACTTTCGATTCGAATTAAAAGAAATTTGCTATGGAGATTGGGCGTGGGCGGAGCCGCGGGCCACCCTAGCACTAAATAAATATACAAATGACTATGACTCGTGAATAAAATGTTCTTACATATCGAACAAACACCTGCTCATATCGGGAGTTGACCCCAGGACCTATAGTTTAGTAGACACAGGTACTTCTGTCCTACCCGACCAGGATGGCCATCGAAGATTGGTGTTTCTTGAAACACTACAGTAAAGAAAATATTGCTATTGATAAGATCTTTTTTGAGTTATTTTGTTTTGTTTGCACTAGCATCGATAAAAAACTACAAGAAAACCAAAATCGACTAAAACCAATTTTCATAGCGTAAAAAACACTGAATTATGATGTAAAGAAAAAAATTAAGATGAGTTGCGGGAGATAGTACTTTGTAGTGGTTTGAGATCGATTGAAAATTAAACTTTCATTTAGCCGTATAGCAACAGTAAAAAGTATCGAACAATATTTAGAACTTAGCCTTTTACTTACGATTATTTATTATAAATACTGACTAAAATCCAGAAATTAGTAAAAAAATAGTATTAAAAATTTATAGGACCTATTGAGTAATTAAAATAGAATAAAACTAGAAAAATTTCACGTCCTGAGGCAGGAACGTCGTCTTTCACGTCGTTTCCTGCCTCAGGACGTGAAATTTTTCTAGTTTTATTCTATTTTAATTACTAAGTAATTTTTCAAACATTTATAATAATGTTAAAATCAAAAATTAAGAATATTTGAAAGCACTGCCCCAACTTAACCGAATCGTCGGTATTTGTAAAAATACTCGTTTCGGATGTTGAAATAGAATATTTCGACATTGTAGGGTGGACGTTAGCTCATAAACGCAAATACAAGATAGACTAGAAGAATTTCACAGGGATATCCCAAGTCCTGGGTGGCTCAGTGGTCAGAGCAGTCGCCCGGATAGCGAAAGGTCGCAGGTTCGTTTCCTGCCTCAGGACGTGAAATTTTTCTAGTTTTATTCTATTTTAATTACTAAGTAATTTTTCAAACATTTATAATAATGTTAAAATCAAAAATTAAGAGGACCTATTTACTTCTATTTGCGAAAGGAAACTGTCTGATATCCAAATAAAATCAACGTTAAACAATGTGTTGTAATCTGGGCACAGCTAAACAATTAAAAGAGAATACTGGAGTGGGATCAAAAATTCCCATTGCGCACTTTTCAGCGCGTATGGATTGGGGAGACATAGGGCTGTCGGCTTAAATAAAATTGATGAACCTTTGCTGTTATGTCGACGCAAGATGTAGATACTTATTTGTCGAAAGCTCCTGTTACTTTGGTAAGTATAAATTATTTACCTATGGATTTCCTCGTGTTGGTTCCTTGTGTCGTTCATATTATTGTGTTGATTTTTTGTACTGCTTGCATATATGTAATTTGACTTTCATATTACAGAAAATAAATTTAGAAAGCTTTTTAATTTTAAGTTGGAACGTACAGGTAAAATGCCTAAATGCCAAGTGAATTTTACGTAAGTATTAATTTATTTTGAAATATAATTCATCAAAGCTCTTTTACATCCTACTCGCTTACGAGTATCTTTTATTAAAAATTAAATTTGTGCGAATTTGGTCACTCTTGTAATTTTTCCACTTACGTCGTGCTTATGTTATAAATATCTCTCATAAGAGTGATTTTTGCAATTGTTTAATAATAGAAATAGAAAAATATTTATTTTCCCAAAAAATTTGTTTACAATTAGTTTGGGGGATATCTCTCTTTAAATTTTCATAAACCTGTACTGGGAGGATTCCGCTCTTCAATATGCTACATTGATGTGCCCTAAAATCGCTGTGCAATGATAAACATAGGTCATGTATGCAAAACCAACAACCAAAATATTCATGAAAATTTATTACCATAATTAGTGAACCGTATGTCATGAAAGAGAATAATTACAGTACAACTCACAAATTAGATTGTATTCGTGTACCTACAGATCATCATCAACATACACTATTGTGCACCAAGACACCACACAAAACCACAGCAAGACATCCAAATAATCATTTGTTGTAACATTTTAAATAACTATCAGAAACAATCTATATGACTTTTTTGTATGTTACGTCAAGTAACCGGAATTACGTACACAAAATCAATGCTTTAAAATGAAATTCTTGAATTTTTTTAGCGATATAATATCACTATGCAACGTAATGAAAATACAATATCGAAAATTGTTTCATCTATAGCCAGAACCATTGTAAAAATCAATGGTTTCTCTGCAATGAACCCCGCAGCCTTGTAAAAAGAAATGCTGGAATATTATCATATTCTGTCTAATGATATATAGGACTCTATCATATCCTATTGCTTCTAAATTATATTTTGTAACTAGGAATAGCAACCCTAAAAGCTGGCACAAAGCTTTGTATTAACCCGTCCCCCGCTTGCCGCCACTTAGGCGAATTTTTAAACCTATTAATGTGTTAAAAGGATGTCCATTAGGGAAAAATCTTCTGCTTTAGCTATTAGGCAAACTGTCTGTCCTGCAGGTGAATCCTGAATAGAGCACTAACGCGTAATATGGCTTTTATTATGACAAGATTTAACCCATGTATAATATGATAAAAACTGAACTATATAATATTCGAGTAGTGATGATTGTAAATTTAACCTTTCCAAGCCCGACGTACCAGACACTGAAATTTTAATTGTCTATGTCATATATTTACATTATGACGTCAGGGCGTTAAAGGATTTCACAAAACTCCAAGTAAAGTGTACCATAATCTAGCTGATTTAATCAGTGCTTTTATTATTAGATACACTATCGCATATCTTATGTTACGGAAGAACTTTGTCATTATTATCTTTGCATTAAAATTTTATCAGATAAAAGTTTCTGCGTGGTTACCTAAATCCACCGTAATTAATAATGAAAGTAGTATCCTAAAATATTTTTTTATTACTTTTACATCTTTGTTCACATGGCACCACTGTTCTTACCACACTTTCCCGTGGGTACCTACTAATGCCAGGATTCGATCGCCCGTCCGTCGTATAGGTACTCCTATTCAGATATTATTCAAACAGTTCACAATCAATTAAAAAACATCTCATTATCAAATAGTTCCATGTCTTAGTTATCAGATTAGAATCCGTGTGTTATCTTATTTGTGTAACGATTGACTTATTTTATTAATTGATTTGTGCATGAATAGATACTATTGTAATATTGTTTAATTTTCCGTTATTAAGTTCATTTTGATGTCAGATATACGCACACAAACGTGAGTTAAGTTAAAAGCTATTAGGGCCACTTATATTTAAATGTAAGTATATATGAATAATTGTGAAGAAGTAGCAAGCGAAATCAATGATTTGTTTCTCATGATGATTTATCTCAAGGAATCTTTATTCTTGTGGGGGGGTTGTTTCCATTTTGTATCAAATCAACCTCAAAAAATAAAAAATAAAAACTTATGTATTGATAAGTATTTCATTTATTTATTAAACGTTTTAATAGTTTATTATGATAGGTTTTACAGCGGCGGGTAGGTCTGTAAACGGATTTCTCCCCGTAAAAAAAAGGTGTGCAATGCTAATGCAATAATGTTATATTACTATCGAAACATAATAATATGTAAGACCATTTTTTTGAGCTCACTCACAAAATGTTTGATATTTTAACAGTACCTTTACATGTTAAAATATCCAACCTCATTTTCACAGTTGACATTACATCAGATATAAACTGCTCATCAATGTAATAACATCTGTCCGGTGCAATAAACATTAAATCGCCCGGTGTTATCAGAAAGCATGCACGAGTCAAGTTGGATTTTGGCTTAAATCATATTTGAATGCCAGGAGGCCTGCGTGCCACTGATGCCTCAGCGAAGATTACCGCGCACGTAAGCTCTGGATTAACCATAGTTTACACATACCAGCCCATCGATCTCCCGCTTGATTGGCAGGGAGGGGCGGCAATATGCGAACTATTTTGCTGTCGCTACCATCGCCCAGTTAGCTAAACGCCTGGCTAAATAGCTACGAGTCCATTAGCGTTCTGTTACACCCCCTAACTATTGTACCGAGTTTTGGTGATGAGTAGTCGGGTTCAATTACTTTGATGACAACATACGTAACGTTGATTATTATGTGCACTGGTTGGATAACGGTTTATCAGCGATAAAATTATGAGATCGATATTGCATAAAAAACCCAGCTTAGTTCTTGTCTTAATTAGATACTACGTGATTATTGTAACAATTACAAACGTCTTACAATTACTACGTGCTTGTTACGTATTAATTATCGTAAACTCTATAGTAAGAGCTAAGGCATAGTTTCTTGCGAATTACAAATTAAAATTATGACATGGTTCACATTAATCAAATTGGGTTAAAAAATAAGTAGGTACGTAATTATAAAATGCCAAAACATGTAAACAAATTAACAGGCGTGAACATGTGTGTGTTAAACCAAAACATTACAAAAATCATTTGTGGAATTCAATACAAGTATGATTGGTAGGTTTAAGTTTATTTTTTATGACCACTTATTAATAATCTTGAACCTACCCATCACTCAAACCGATTACCGACTTACACAAAAGCTCTTCGATTTAAACGACCTGCCTAGGCGTCCAATTGAATGGGTAATTTAACCAGATAGCTGAACGCCATGTCAGTAAACGTAGCGCTCAATGACTTGGCTAGTTGTCCTTCAGACGTTTCATTAGATGCCGGCGTTCAATCAACGGCCTAGGCGTCCAGTAAAGTGGCCAATTTAACCAGACGGCTGCGACATATATATTATAAATATTCTCTGTGTTAAATTGTTAAAAATTCAATTCAAAAGCAGACGTGATTATGTCCACGTAATTACTGATTTGATTACAAATAAAACGAGAGCGTTCAAGTCACGTAACTTAATCGTAAAAGCTATAATACAATTCGTGAACATAAACCGTAATGGGTGCAAATTATAAAATTTCCGGGACAAAAGCGCAGATTGAAAAATAAATATAATTAAATGCGAAGAGTGTCGCGAACGTGACAGCGGGCGGGACGTTAATGCCGCCGGACTAAATAACGTTAGAGCACCCTTGTTACTGCAATTACGGCCGGTGGGCCGGCTCAAATGTCGGTCCGGTTAAAATGTCGGCCGTTTTAAAGTTTTCATCCGGATTAAGCACGTCACGCGACAGAGTTTAACGCATCAATCAAGCGCCAAAGGTTTATGGGCGAAGCATCATCATGGATCATGGATCATGTTTATTTCGATTTGGTCTATGCGTATTTGTAATCAAACATATTTGGAGTGATTCATAGGTATTTATTACACATTTGAAATAAAACCACTTTACTGGATTTAACTAGCACACACCCTAAATTTTGTTTACTTTATAGAGACAGTTTGATACCCTATTAGTTCCATCGCATTGAAATGTTTCGATCGTGGTTGCGATAAACTGTCAAATCAACATGGAAAAGCAGCTTCCAATACTTCAGAACAGAAGCGCTGTTGTCATTTTCATATAATTTGATAGTGCCGCAATGTTACCGTGAAATCAAAGAAAATGTAAAGATGTAAAAACTTTCTATTGCTCACTTAGACAGACAAATAGGAACTCCCATATTGACATATTGTAAATAAATTGCACAAGAATATTCAAATAATATCTTTTTCACCTCTCCAGCAGCAAAATAGCTCTTTTGCTTCGTAAAATCTCGAAGGAAAACCGGTTTTTGCAGCGAGCGTGAAGCAAAGTAAGTTTTTAAATAAATTTGAGATAGGCTGTAGCACGTTCCGAAACTCAGGACTAGCGCTAGTCGCACAACTATGTAATTTAATTATTTTAGTTTATCAGCTTAACTGTTTTAATTTATAGACGTTTTCTTGAAAAATATTAATAACTATAATTCAGTACACAATAATGTCACGTTACATAAAAATATAATTAGTATTTACCTTCCAAAAAAATGACATGCACTGTAATTCGGAACGCAACTCAAAAATAGTCTATACAGGGTGTACCAAAAATACAAATAAAGTGAAAAGGGTGTAAATGGGTCCCTTGTGTAGAGTTTATTACCAATGTATGACAACTGTAGTATGACATTATAACATGCTGAAAAATTAATTATTTTTGATAAAATAATAAAATAATCGACATTGAAGCGCAGCTCTATTCTAAGTTCATTCCCCCTAACAGGCGTAATTACCTCCTACTCTTAGAAACTTTTCTACTCCTGGTAGCTAATATTTATTTGATCAAATATTAACCTAAAATAAATAACCTATAATTCCTCAATTCTAGTATTTATTTAACTAGGCTAAGTACAAAAAAGATAAATAGACATTAGATAACTTTATTGAATACTTCACAAGAATATTAAGTGAGTGAGAATCAAGATAGGTATGAGTCAACATAAAAACCACAAATAAATTTTAAAGTTGTATTGAAGTAACCATCTGAGTAGGTAGGTTTTATCTACCTAATAGCTCAGACGAATAAACTAAGGTTTTAAGCCGTAAACCAAAAATAAAAATAATTTTAATTGAGTAGGTATGTATTTATCACACACAAGAACACCCGTAAGATCGATAAATGTGGTTAAAACTTTATCACAGATCAATCAATTTGGTACTATGTAATTGTACTAGCACTATCCTACCATTTAAAAATAAAAAACAACTTACCTCGAACTAGAAACACTTTTTTCATACAACAACGCAAGATGACAAGCAAGCTGACGGCTCACCTAACAAGCGGGGCCACTTAACTCAATCAACACAGCTTTACAGTTCACATGTATATCTTACACAACAACATAACACTTACAACATAGCCCTTAGATTAGAGAAGCAGTTCAAAGTGTACCTACTCCTCCTTGCTGCCTCAACAACGACGGCCGTCGTCGGGACGGACACGGCCTGTGTCGCATTTCGCACCATATTATCGTCATCGTCCTTGTAATCGATGCCAACATACCTACTCATGGCATACATATAGCATTATCTCGCAATATTTAATAAGAATAACGACGATCAGAGATAAAATTATACGCGACTACACTTTATGAACTTATGATCAACTGAGATCTGAAACAGATGAGGTTACTGGTGACACTGACGAGCCGACAAAGCGGGAAGCGGCTTTGAAATAGGTAGTCTGCGCGCGCCGCTCTGCGCCGCTATTTTTTCCTTCTGCGCATGCGTACGGGGAATGACAGGGATTGTCAACATTTAACTAGTTTTTTAGTTTAGTAAAATTATTTTAGGTATGGATCGCAATAAGTAATTTAAGTATTATTGTATTATTGTGCCCAATAAACTTTTTTCTATTCTATTCTATTCTATTCAATAAACAACTTTGACTTTAGTATCCTTATAACTATTGGGTCCCAGCTAAGGCTGGTACCAAAAAATAATAGTTATGACGAGAACAATACAAGGTTTTCGTTTTCGTTAAGAGGTTTATTAGAGCGCTGTTCGACTTAAATTGGATTTAATTATCGTGGCAAGCAAGAGCTATTTAATTAAATGTTAAGATGATTTTTCGGAGTGAATCTTCTGTATTTGTACTATTATGTATCTGTGGTATAAGAAGTAGTGTAACATAATTACGCCAACGACGCAAACAAACCGTTAAATGCTTGTCTTGCAAGCCCAGTAAGATCCATTTTTTCAACGTTAAAAAAGTAGGTTACAAAATAAGTAAAAACATATCCAAGCGAGCAAGGTCGCAAACACTACCTAATCAACAGTTTATAGGCACTTAGTCATAATCCGGCAGTACTCTGCTCTGTTTTTTTTATATCGAGTATTAAAAAAAATCTTTTGAATAAAATGTTGTGAACCAATGACACATTTGGGGGCGTTTAGGGTTTCATCGGAAAAAATGTAAACCAAATTTTTGAATCTCCTCTGAACTCCTAGTACTTACATAATCTTACAATTTAATTTTGACCGACAAATAACCTTGCTAGATCATGCTCATTTAAAGGAAAAGCTTGTAAAATAAAGGGAAGGCCGGTACATTTTAAATCCAAGTGAAGACTTCGGCCCGCTTTAATGCGTAGGTAATTCCGTCGACAGCACGTTAATAGTACATGCGCGTTCATTGTGACCACTTACTACTACCATATCATCATTAACATCATCATACCAACCTCTGATGTCCACTATTGAACAAAGGCCTCCCCCACCGATTTCCAAATGAAATGGTTCTTGGCAGCTGCATCCAACGGCTCCCCGCGACTCTGACCAGGTCTTCTGTCCATCTAGCTAGTGGGAGGCCGTCCTTCTTTGCACTTCCCGGTATGTGGTCGCCATTTTAAAACTTGAACGCCCAACCAGCCGTCTGTTCTGCGTGCTATGTGCCCTGCCCACGCCACTTCAACTTGTTAAGCTATGTCAGTGACTTACCATACCATACAATTTTTTATAACGGCAGTCATCAGGTAGGCCATTTTACACGTAATGGTATAAAAACCAGTTTTATTGACCCAGAGCGATGCGTCACGTAGTTTATTTCCATTTAATAGTAATTTTGAACCCTGTTCTCGTTTGACCCGTCGCTTCGATTGTGCAATATCGCGCTGTGACATAAACAAAACAGCTTGAAAATAACATCACACCTTTTCACATCGCGCATTTTTTGATAAAGATATGTACCTCCCACCCTGTCACTGTATTTGAATACTCCGGTATGTACGAAAACTTACGTATTATTTAAGTTTAAAAAATAAATGCGGAACCCGAGGTGTATTTTTTCAAATGGCGGTGAATTCTGCTGCAAGTCTAGTATTTTCAAAGACTAAGCGGTAGCAGATGAGTGCTTAGTTAGATTAGTGCAATTTGATTTTACATACTCTATTTATTTAAAGGTGTTTACGTAATATGCGAAATCGATACTAATAGCAATTTATTGCTTAAAAATAATAAACAACACCTAAACAAAAAGATAAATAATTGTTATAAAAATTAAAAAATAAATGATTATTTCAATAAAATTATTATTACTTGTCGTGGTATTAGAAATTAAGGCATCGTACTATAAGTTTTATCGGCAAAGAAAGTTTTTTGCATCTCAGAAGGAATCGACGGTACTAATAGTTTGCATATTCTAGTCTTTGGAAATATAGTCTATTGATTTGATGTAAATTTTAGGTTGAATGACATTCACAGCCGATCACTAGAGTAGTGACATTTTCATTTTGAGTTTTCGATGAAGAATTTCTTTTTTTTGGGTACTTCTGATACACCGTGTATAATCTGTGGACAAAGCGGGAAAAATAACTAGAAGTAATAGAAAAATTTTCGACTTGTGTTTATAATTAATTGTGATGATTTTGTTAATTTAATTACAAAAATGAGTTTATCGAGTGATGAAATTCGATTGACACTTTACGAGGCGTACTTACGATCGCTGAAAAGTAATCGAAAAGTCGGATGTAAAACACTAACGTTATGTTATACACCCGACTTTCCAATTTCAAAAATCAGGTGTAAAACACTAATGTCACTAATGTGAACACCATAGCACGTCAAGTATAACAGTTGCACTACAAAAGCCGCCTCTATTACGAATGGCGTAAGGGCAGTCTCAAAGTCAAACTGTTACGCTTGATGTGCTGTCGACTACAATCTAACTGAACGTGAATTACACGCGGAAAATTGGTTTTAAATCGATAGTGTAGTGCTCTAGTATTTATTATAATTACACTAGGTAATGGTTTCCATTGATGATCGCCATGAATCTACGGTTTTGTTTTTAGGTTGCAAATAGATGTGGCTTTAGATTTTTGTATTCTTGCTTTGGAATTGTAATGAATCTTTCATTAAAAAACTATTAACATAAATCATTAATATTCATATTCACACAAGTGACGTTTGTGTGAAAACCAGTCGTTATTATTTTATTACACAAAAGCTGAATCGCCGTAAAATTGATGGACTCAATTGTCGTTCGTCAATTTAAAGTATTATTTGGAGTTTTGTCATAAATTATGCATATTTTACAATCAGTAAAATATGTGCTTAAAGGGAATATGAGTTCAGAGCCGATACAAATTTAACAGTGTTAACGTTTTTTTTGACCTAACAGAAGACCGCAGCAAAATAGCCGTAGTTACTAAGTAGTATTATTTTTATGGTTAGTAGTCGCCGGAGCTCATCCAGGAGACAAATCCTCGTGCTCACAATACAATGGTGTATTGTGAGCACGAGGATTTGTCTCTTATTATGCTGTCAACACAACGAATCCTCTAGATTTTTACAATGCAGGCAACTCGATAGTAATACTTCTGGTGTCACAAGCGTCTCTATGCTACGGTAACTGCTTACCTACCATTAGGTGAGTTGGGCCAAAAAGGCCTTAATAAAATATAACTTAAAAATAATAATAATAATATTCAAACACACACACCTATTATCTAGCCTAAAGTTAGCATCATAAAGAGCTTGTGTTATGGATACTAGACAACGAATAAATATTAATGATAATATGTAAGTATGTCAATATTAGAAATATACTAAGTAGGTAAACATATAAACATCCATGTCTTGTGAACAAATGCTCGTACTCATAATACAAACATTTGCTCCTAACGGGATTCGAACCCGGGACCTCTGACCGTCGTCATTCATCATTCAAATTAATTCTATCTTAATATTTCATGATTAAACGTGAGGTATTTAAAAGAGCGTTATTATTAAGTGGCCAAAGAAGTATCAAAGTCGAAAAGATTTCTAATAATATTTGACAGAATGTAAAAGTTTGTGGATGGAGGGGCCCGAAGTCACGCGAATGCCTGTCATCAGGTAAGTGGATGTGTCAAATTTAAGCCAACTGAACATGTCAAAACAAGTTACTTGTGTTTGATCGGAACTTTGACTTG
This sequence comes from Nymphula nitidulata, assembly GCA_947347705.1. Taxonomy (NCBI): domain Eukaryota; kingdom Metazoa; phylum Arthropoda; class Insecta; order Lepidoptera; family Crambidae; genus Nymphula; species Nymphula nitidulata. Next base: position 11,185,007 of record OX374631.1, read on the forward strand.
AGCATAAACTAAATAAGAAAAGTTTTAAAAACTTTTATCCTAAATAATTTGAACATCCTTGGCTTAGTTAGAAAAAAAATAATGTTTAACTTTTTTAACTATCATTACATTACAACGGACTCTTCTAAATACGTCAGATAATAAGGAGTTACAGGAATTTTCCTTATTTATTTATTCTATCTACAAAAGGGAAAGTAAGAAAAATGGGGAAAATATTATTTAAGTTTTAACTCTGAAGTTCATGTATATGTAGTAGCCGACTGGTTTAATTAGCCACCCAACTGGATGGCTAGACCGTTGATTAAACGCCGGCATCCAAATGAATCCACTTAACTTTTAACGACTGGGCGTATTGAATGGATCGTCTTGTACTGAAAAGTTTTGCTTTGATTGGTGGGTTCAAGGTTATTTTTTATGACCATATAAAACGACATAATTTTGGTTGTAAGTGGCCATAAAAAATAACCTTGAACCTACCTATTACTCAAACAGTCACAAAAAAGCTCTTTTATTTAAACGACCTGCCTAGGCGTCCAATCTAATTTAAACCAGACGGCTGCGACATATACGGCCATATCTGGTGTTAACAAAAATTTAAGGGTGTCATTGTGTTTCAAGAGTAACCTATGAAAGTTTGACACCTTTCAAAACACTTTTATTTTCCGATTAAATAAATAAAAACATTTCACACCTGCTCGTGACAACCCAAAAAATGCGTTCTATCGCGTATCGTACGATGGTACGATACACTAAAGGTATACCACACACACACTACGATATCGCCCTCCCAAAACCCCAGAATAACAAGTTTTTTATCAGCATTCTGTAACAGTTTCTGTTCAGTTGTTTCAGTTCTCTTTGCCATAGTAGGGCAAAGAGAACTTTAGACCTTACGGCCTGATATCTAATGCTATTACTTTTCTAGTGTTATTTACCAGATGTTATCGTTACTTACGTTAGCGTTACTAACGTTATTAATACCTAGTGAGACTTTAACACCAAAAATGAATATACCGTCTAATTCTATAAAATCGTAGTTCTAAAGCTTAGATTATTTTCATACTTGTTAGTAGTTATGTAACTATGTCAACTGTCAACATATTGATTTTATTACTAAGTTCAATAATTTAATTTAGGCACATCACGTCGAACCTTCGCCGGTGTCCCAGTTCGTCCCATTTCATTGGTGAAGAGTGCCCACTCGCGGACAACTTGTCCCGGTTCCCACAACTGAATTAAATAGTTCCCGTTGGAACTGTGTTATAAACTATTTGCTGTTAGTTACAGGGTACCGTGTTCAGTCATCCTCTGATGTCTGATGATAATATCGGGCATATAAATTTTATAATAAGTTAGTTAAGTACCTACTTTTCACCCTGAGGTATAGCTTACCTTATTTTGTACGGTAACAATAAACCAGCCACAAAAAGTCTTCTATTGTAGAGGAGACGCTGCGCCGGGCGGGCTGCTAAGGCATGGCATGAAAAGGCTAATATTAGCATTTAGTAGATATTTAAAGTTTGCGAGTCATATTTATAATTTATAATTAAAAAAAATATTATTATTACGATGTATGCTGAAAAACATATTAGATTCATTGAATACTAGCTATAACTTACTAGTGTAATTCCAACGAATTAAAACGAAACGTTTGTCGTTGTTATAGCTGTCAAATTAAGAAAAAGGAAATGGGATGGGACAAAGGAAGTTAAAAAACTGCAAGAGATCAGGTTTTGACAAAAGAAACATTCCATTGCTGAAAAAAAAACAAATTAATAAAAATATAAAGAAACAAAGATTGCTAGCTATCATGGACGGCCTCATTTAGCCTGATATTCCGGAATGCTCAGATGCAATCGCTGCCATATTATGTTTTTAATGTTGTCCGGCTATAGAGGTTTCAGGTTCAGGTCATCCGGAGCTAGGTGCCACTTGATGTGAATCAAAAATTATATACCAAAGTTAAATTATAGTGCAAGTTTTTCACATATGTTTCATAAATATATGTTACATTATTATAGATAAAAAATGCTTTGCGAAGCATATTTTTTCTAATAATATAGAACTGTTGAGGAAAACTGTATTTTTTACAAAATGGCGTGCCGTGTCCTATGTAGTTTAGTGGTTTTATCTAGAGTGGTCATTTTTCACCCCTAAGAAGTCAAGTGAAAACGAAAAGAGACAAAATAATGAAGTTCTATTTCCTCGCATAAGAAACACCTTGTAAATAATACGTGTGCTCTATTAATAATAACTAAATACGAGTCATAGATTTGAGGGTTTAAAACTAAATCACTCAAGACGACGCAAACGATTTCCTGTCTCAAATATATTAGCATTAAGGTAATTTTAGTATAAAACAATTAAATTTTGTCTTATCAATATACGAGTCGATTACTGATTGGATTTACAGTAGCATAATAGGTATTAATTTGGTTACGATTAACTCGTTATCAACTTTATGATTATAAACGCGTGACATCACAGCTTACCTATTTTACTATTTATTTACCTGTAATAAAAATATAAGCAGGATAATTCGTGTTTGAAATAGGTATTTGACGACATATTATCTACAAGTGACATGCGTATTTATAACTATTTTGCTGTTTACTTGTAATAAAAGTTTGTGCAGGATAAGTCTACTGAAATATATATTATATAATTATATATTTTTGAAGTGTTGGTTCACCATTCACCAACAAAAAGAACATGGGTTATCCAGTGATATTACAAATTATATTGATTTTTCCGGAATATAAGTATATGTACCTACATACATCTACCGTTACTGAATTATCATTATGTAGAATTTGATACAATAACCCTTCTAAGTTCGTCATTCCCGAATGTCAAGGGTGTGCGGGAGAGATGTGCAAATCTCGCGGGATCCTAATGCTCTTAAGAGTGGCCTCTAATAGTTCGAACCGTTGTTCGACCATTACCAAGTTAAACTTGAGGATTACCGACTTAGCGCGTAAACCACTCGCGGGCTTCCGATTTATTATTTATTAAAAGCTAAATAGCGCTCTCGAGGTTTTCTTAAGGGATTACTCATATATTAATTGAGGATTGTTGCATTTCGTTCTATCGATTGATTACCTTTTATTTTTCTGTCGTCGTATATTTGGGCTGTGCCTCTAGCACGAACACTTCTAAACTCCGAATCGACATCGTATCGAGTAGTTACGTTAGCTTTTGTGTGGGTTTTGTTTGAAATTTTAAGGGTGCGTGAACGATACGATAACGATTCGAAATTTAAAAATGTTACTGGTTAGTATTCTAAGGGTACCCAACGTTAAGTATGAAGTAAACACAAGTTTTGTGGGTTTCACACATTGGATGCACGGCGGATATGAGTGAGTATGAAAAAATCAAAATTATTCATAGGTAACTAAAGTTAGCTATACCGATACAATGAATTTTAACCCGACGGAACACAGGTTGGGTCATAATGACCCGCCTAATATTTTAGTACCCTGATTTGTTTTTCTAGATAAGTTGCGTTCCAGATTTTGTCTGTGGCGAAGGTAGTGGCATGCACCTAATACTCACATCTATACGATGATATACGATTTGAAGAAGTATTTACAATTACTCGATAAACTAATAGTAATTACCAGGCCGTTCCGCTGTCACGTTTTTTTAGAAAATCCCTCCACCTTATTTAGTGTTTAGTCAACCTCAGTTAGGTACTAATTTACTATCGTTCTAACTTTCGTATATTATCTAGTATAATCTCTTGTCGATAACCAGCCAATCAACTAACAAGTTGAATATCAATCTATAATCAAACAAACATTTATAAAGGGATTTTCAATTGCCAATATAATACAGTGACTATTTTCGATAAATATTTATATTTATAATGGCTACTATAAATTGACTTAATGATTACAGATAGCTTACAGGGTTTTTTTAAATTATCTTGTATTTAATTTAATTTGTTACTACAAATTAAATTAAATAAGATTAAATACAAGATAATTGGATAAAAATTGCGTATGAAGATAATGTTATTAATAGGGATGTGATGTATCGATACGTGCTTCTGCCGATACGATACCGGTAGGTACTCATCATAAAATATCGGCAATACCAATACAATGTTTTTGAAACCGGAGAAACAAAGGTTGGGTCATAATTACCCACCTAATATTTTAATACCCTGATTTTTTTCTCTATATAATTTGCGTTCCAGATTTTCTCGGCTGCTGAAGGTTTTGGTACCTATAGACGCTCAGTAGAAGATTAAAATCATTATATTTCTGGCACAGGAACCTAAAGTTAGGTGACAGTGGGGAAGAACTTTTTTGGCTACGTAGCAAAAATGCAACTTGCAATCTATTTACGACATTCTGCGATTCAGTCGGTAATACAGCATTACATCAATGAGAAAAAAATGAATCAATAAATGCATGCATTTTAGCTGCCTATACATTTTGGCTGCATATACGGACTTGCCAGATAGACGGACTTCCCCGTTGTCAACATACTTACTTCAGGGCCATTTTTTCACGACAAACTGAATGAAGCGCGGGGTTTCCACCAGCGTAAATCGTGCTTCGCTTACAATACAAATGATTGAAGAACAATTGAGCGACTGCGAGCATACATTACTTTCTTGGAGCGTCTCGATTATTTGAAACATAATCGGGACATCGACGAATAAAAATTGACCAGGAATCAGCCTATCGATATCGGCAAATCCAAGATATCGTCAAATCCAAGATAACCAGATTGACTGGCGCCGGTTCTTAAATGATTCTCTAACTGTAATCGAGAAAGATCCTTTAAAGGATGGTGTGATTGTTAGCATTTCATGGAAGACAGCAAATACTGACGAGACGAAGAAGACTCCATTTTTGTTTTTTTTTCATGTAGGAACCATTAATGAAACGTGTTAGTTTGAAACTAGCTTCTGCCTGCGACTTCGTCTGCGCGGAATTAGTACTTTGAGTAGCCAGTTTATAGCAAACCTAATCATAGCCTATACTTATATCTATTATTCTGTTGTATAAGTTATATTATTGTATAATTTTATTAAAACTCATTCAGTAGTTTTGGAGTTACAAACATTCATCCATCTATCTAAACTTCCGCGATTATAATATTAGTAGGATAGGATAAGAAAATTGATACAAGCAATATCTAGATATATTTAAAACTGCTAGCGAAGCGTGCCGAGTTACACGCTTAAACCGTAACTCTTGAAGTTAAACCCTTTTGCTAATATGGCCACGAGAGACGCGTGCGGCTTTCCGAGGGCCCTAATGAATGATGATAAATAGCACTGTCAGTTGACGCCTCAATACAAAAGACGTGATGTATAAAGTAAGTGTTATCAAGTATGGTGCTAATATGATGCGTATTTGATAAAGCCACATAAAAACATTGTTATTAATGTTGAACAGAGTAATGATTAATTATAAAAAAAAACTCTTAAGAAAATATTTATAGACACCTAGTTAATCACAGCCTACACAGCTGTAAATATTTGTTTGAATGTTCGTTATTTCTGAAGAGCACTGGTTCCTGGGAGGAGCTCGGTTAGGTATTGGTTTGAGCGCTCTGGTTTCGATACGAAAAACAAAGCAACGTTCGCCATGGTCAATCCTGGGATGGGTCAATCTCTAGCTCCTTCGTGCTTCGGAAGGCACGTTAAGCCGTTGGTCTCGGTGGTTCCTGCAACCGCTTTAACCCACCAACCCGCATTGGGCCAGCGTTGTGGTATTATGGCCCAAACTCCTTATGTGTTTTTCCCATGTAGGAAGGCCTGTGCCTAGCAGTGGGACGTATATAGGCTGGTGATGATGATGACTGGTTCCTGAGATCGACAACAATGCGAAAAATGCACTCTACTACAAATACCATGCAGTTTTAAATTATTTACAGTATTATTAAGCTGACTGACCTAGGCTTATTTTTTCAATTAAGTATTAAGAAAACAGTGCTGCTATTATAAGCCTATTGATTTTTGTTCACTTTTACAGTCTTTTAATAGCTGATAATAATAGCTTTATTCATTTTTTCATTTTTAATTCTTCTGACAACATTCTTTCAGCGAACAAGACAATTATTAAGTACCTACCTAGCCAGAACAATTCGAGGGTCAAACTAAAATTTCTTAGAAAATCATAAACTGAGCAAACTAGGAAGCTTGTAGTTTGGTCATATCTTTTCAACAACAACAGTTCCATTCACATCATATACATCGCTGCATCCGATATGAAAAAAGAAATTTGCCCACTCATCCTTAGAGCTCTCTTCGACGCCCTTTTGAAACGCAGCCGCTGTTCCTCGGCGTCCATAAAATATTTTCCTCGATTTTTTTCTTAAAAATCGCAAACTGCGAGGTCGGGCCTGCGGTCAGTCCCAAATTGTCGATCGTTCGTCTGGCGATGTGCGACGAAGCGTTGTCGTCGTGAAGGAAGATCCTACTACGAGGCCATTTCTTCCGAATTTTTTCCAACACAAGTGTGCTGTAATCACTCTGCAGTAACTGTTTTTCAATGCTCTAAAACAATTATCGCGTAATGTTCCTTCCGAAGAAAGAGGCTACCTCTTCACTTTAATTGGACACTCCTCGGATGTTTCCATTACCCACTGAGCAGATTGTTTTTTGGTTTCGGGATCATAACAGGAATTCCAGCTTTTGTAACCCGTAAGTATGTCGAGCACAGCATTTGAGTCAACTTCGTTAAATCTTTGATACATTTACGGTACCAATCAACTAAGGGAATAATCATACTAGTGGAACCGTCGTCGAGAGCAGACGTATATTTGTGTTCACTTACATTTTCTTAAAACCGAATAGTTTAATTGAAACCGTATTGTTGCTTTGTATAGTGTTGAAAATCCTTTGCTTCAATGAGTAAGTGAACTATAAATCATCTCGCTTTAACTGTGGTGGTTGTCCTTCTTTCGCACCGCATCTCGCGTCCGCGAACTGTCAAAGTAACCATTGTGTTATCGGTGTGTCGTGGAATTTATAGCATAAAAAAAAAATATAACCGCAACCTACCTATAATTTTTTCCGTTTAGAACTGTTAAAGTGTACTACGAATACTGCGATATGGATTCAGCTGGCTCTTCAAATTCCGATATTCCTGCTATAGATGACAACTCTTTGAATGTTAATTTTAGACGTTTGAAGCGGAAAGGAAGAGATGACGATCTCGATCTTACGAGGACACTGGAGAAATTTATGGCAGATATCTCTTCAAAGCTGAACCTTTTGAATTCTGATCTGAGCAGTAAGATTATGTCCATCCAAGAAGATATTAACACCGTTATTAAAAAAGACTTAGAAAGCATCAAGATGAATATCAGTGCTATAAACACGCGCCAATCACAGCAACAGACAGAGTTAAACGACATTAAGGAAAGCTTGAACTTCCAAGAACTTCAGCATAAAGAGCTGCAGGAGCAAATTAATAATATCAAAACAAGTTCAAAAAATAATACTCAAGATTGCACTACATTGAAATTGGAAGTAGCTAAGTTAAATTGTGATATAAATTTACTACAACAAAGAGAACGTTCGGATAACTTAGAAATATCGGGTGTGCCAGAGCGGTCTAATGAGAACATAACTACATACATATTGGCAATCAGTCAACACCTAGGAATTCAACTTTCTCAAGCGGATATAGTTCAAGCAATGAGGATTCAACCTCGCATCAAAATTTCTGGCCGGCCTAAGGTCATTATCGCGAAGTTTCGGTCGCGTCTTCTCCGTGATTCCATTTTGTCAGGGATACGCAATAAAAAGGGAATGACTACAGCTGACATTGGAATACCTGGTGAAGCCAGGAGAATATATATAAACGAACATCTGACTCCAGCAAACAAAATTTTGTATAAAGACACCCGCGAATTGACCAAATCAAAAAACTACCAATTCGTGTGGGTTCGCGACGGAAAAATATTCGTAAGAAAAGACGAAACGTCACCACCTATATACATAAAAGAAAAAATCGATTTAAAAAAAATTGTTTGACCATATTTTATTTGATTTACTCATTGTGTAACTGTATTTCTCAAAAAGTTTTTGTGTTCAACTATCATACAAATATCGAACTATTTGTATTTATAGATGCGGGTTTATGTTTAATTAATAAATTTAGTATCATATATGTATTTAAACTATTTTTTTATACCCAGTTATTAATTAATATCAGGCAATATTTTTATTTGTGGGATATAATCGGTTCAGTGTTATGTGCTATTTTTTATGCTTTTTTTTCAGTTATAATAAATATGCTTGTGATTGGTTATAACTGCAACAATTGGTTATGTTTTGTTATAAGTTATATGTACTTGTTTGCAATATATATCATCAATCCATCTTGTTTGTGTAGTTGGTTGCAATATTGTATCTATAATCAGACCCCAAATTCAATTTTATGCAAAAATTAAGTATTTTTTATCAAAACGTACGCGGACTTCGTACGAAATGCTTAGAACTATATAATAACATCCTTAGGCATAATTACGACATTATACTTTTAACTGAAACTTGGCTGCAACAGGACATACTAGACTCGGAACTAAGTGATAACAGATACAACGTTTTTCGTTGTGACCGAGATCTTAACCGAACAGGTAAACATTCTGGAGGCGGCGTTATGGTATGTATTCGTCACCAACTGGGTGCTACGATTAATAACTTCTGGTCCTGTGATTCCGTGGAATCATTATGTTTAACAATACCCGCTGCCAAATTAAACTCATCGGCTAATTTACATATTATTTTAATTTACAATCCACCAGACGACTCAAAGCTAGCTTCCAGAACATTAGATATCCTTAAGTCTTTTAACTCGCTGTTTGAAACCTACATAACAGATAATTACTTACTCGTCGGAGACTTTAATTTGCCGTGTATCAGTTGGGTAAATAATGCATATTGTTTGAGGCATATAGGCAGAAATGACGTGCAATTATCGGCACAGGCTTTGATCGACGAACTACATTTCTTAGGGCTGGCTCAATTTAATTATATTTTAAATTCCTGTAAAAATACTCTCGATCTCTGCTTCTCCAACATTAACTTAAATATAATCGAGTCAAAACCTCTCACAAAATTAGACACTTACCACCCTCCGATAGAAATCGATTTGATTGACCTGTGTATTAAACCTTTCAAAGAAAAATCAGAGCCCCGTCTTAACTTTTATAACTGTAACTATGATTTGATCAACGACTATCTTAAATCCATAAACTGGGTCGTAGTTCTTGAAGGAAATAATGTGGATGAGGCAGTGGATAAATTATATACTAAATTAAGTGAATGTTTTACCTTACATGTACCCGTAATTACCAAAAATAGTAATTACCCAGTTTGGTATAGTCGTGCCTTAATAAAGATTATTAAGGAAAAGTCTAAAGTACACAAAAGGTGGCGAAGATTTGGCAATCCCAGGGACTACGACGAATTCGGGCTCTTACGACAGCGTCAGCAATGTGTTCAAAAAAAATGTTTCGATAATTTTACCGCGAACATTGAACACAACATTAAACACTGCCCCAAATACTTTTGGACTTACGTAAAGTCAAAAAGAGGCGGCTCCAGCTATCCGCAACAATTTGCATGGAACAATCAAACCTTTGACGACGCCACAGCAATATGTTCCGCATTTAATATGTTTTTCGAGAGCGTTTTTACTAAGCCCAACTCAAACCAGAACATTATCTATAACCCGGATAGTGCAAGCTTAGATTCTGAGACTTTGTCACATATATCTGTTACACAAGATACTGTCCTGAAGCTGCTGCAATCTTTGGATGGATCAAAGGGCCCCGGTTGTGACTCTATTCCTCCAATATTTTTTAAATCATGTGCTGATAGTCTAGCTCTCCCAGTTACTATTATTTTCGAACGCTCTCTTAGGGAATGTACTTTTCCAACTATATGGAAGAGGGCACATATAATTCCCATACATAAAAAGGGATCTAAGTCAGAAATTGAAAATTATCGCCCTATTTCCATATTGAATACACTAGGCAAGTTGTTAGAAAAACTAGTTCTCAACAATGTGTATACCGTTATTACAAAAAGCGTTCCCAGTACACAACATGGCTTTCTTAAAGGGCGGTCTACTTTAACGAATTTGTCTATATTCACTGACTATGTTTTGGGAGGAATGGAAACATCTGGCCAGGTTGACGTGGTCTATACGGACTTTGCGAAAGCTTTTGACCGTGTAGACCACACTATACTCTTACAAAAATTGCTATCGCTAGGCATCCACGGTAACTTACTGAGATGGATAACCTCCTACTTAACTAATCGCTCCCAAGCAGTCGTTCTAGGCGGTTACAGGTCCGATTACATAAATATCCCTTCCGGAGTTCCGCAGGGATCTCACCTCGGTCCTCTTTTATACAATGCATATATCTATGATATATACACGTGCTTAAAGAACTCTAATCATTTATGTTATGCAGATGATAAAAAAATGTATATAAAAATTAATTCCATTTCTGACTGCGAACAATTACAACTCGATTTAGACAGGCTCTACGATTACTATCTACGAAATAATATTTGTATTAATATAGACAAATGTCATTGCATTAGTTTTACACGAAAAAAAACGCCAATAACATTCAATTATAATTTTAATAATGTGGCTATAAAAAGAGTGAATGAGGTGCGTGACCTTGGAGTAATTCTTGACTGTGGTATGACAATGGTGTCACATGTTGATAACATTATCAAAAAATCGTATAGAAATCTGGGATTTATTATGAGAACATGTCAACCGTTCAAAGATGTTTTGAGTCTCAAGGTGGTTTATTACGCTTACGTCAGAAGTGTCCTTGAATATGCATGTCAAATATGGTCACCACATTATGCAGTACATTCAGGTAGACTTGAAAGCATACAAAAGAAATTTATTTCCCGCCTAAACTACAAATTTATGAAGCCTGATAAAGGATATATTGAAAATTGTCGTGACTATGGATTACCTACTTTACAGGATCGACGCACAACGATGGATATGGGGTTACTCTTTGACATCCTGCAGGGACACATCGACAGCTCTGAATTACTAACTAAAATTCAATTTAATACACCAATTTATCGCACACGACATTCACCGATGTTTTATGTCCCTAAACATTCATCGTTGTATGGTAAAAATACAGTGGTAACAAGAATGATGAATACGTACAATACAAGGTTTAATAGTGTTGATCCTTTTCACACTACAAAAAAAACTTTTATTCATAACATAAGAAAAATATTAACCAACGAACGAAAACAATATGGAAATTAAAACACAATAAGATTCAATTTAATAATAATAATATGTAAATGCATTTTGGATGATGAGTAAAGTTATTGTTGCAGATATAATATTAATTAATAGCTTATTTAAGAAAAGAAATTTATTCCTCTTTTTCACATGTGTACTTAATTATGTATATGTGTATGTTTAGATATGCATATATGTGTTTGTGTATGTAAATGTAATAGTAAAACATGTAAGCATCTTAAGTCACAAGATATTTGGCACACAAAAACAAACGAGTAAAGAATCTTTTTTTATTTTTTAGGTTTTGAATAAGATTAGAACTTAACAATTAAAATTTAAAACATATTATAGTCAAGTTATATTTATTTATAAGATTTTTATTACTTTTTAACACAGATGTTGCGATTTGATTATGTTATCCAGTTTTAAATATTAATAATTATGTTATTTAACTATTGTACCTAATTTGAAGCCTTATAAAATTAATGAATATTAAAATCACTCACATTTGATTGTACTCATACATAATTTTCTGACATACTTGATAATTTATTCATGTAGTGTGCAGCCAAATACTTACCATTATGCAGCATATCATACAGTACCTATTTATAAATTGTCTTGTCTCACGCTCACTACCGGTTTGTTAAATTTATTCCCTACCCGCTTTAGTTTTATACTTCATTAGAAACAAATTACTTATATTGTATTTATATTTATTTGTAAGCACAACAGATTGTGTGTGTTCTCTTCTAAGATGGCATCCTCAGTGGATAACTGTAATTGACCTATTTATTAGAATTTAGATTTAAGTACCCGTCTGTAATAGGTTGTTGTTATCCTGAATAAATAAATAAAAAAAAAAAAAATAAAAAAAAAAATAAAAGGGTCTCGGCCAAATGATGAGGTATCTATCCAACAGGTACAAAACTTCCTGACCGCTAACTGTTCATGGAGGATTTTGTGCACTTGTAGTATACAGATAAATAAACTTGTCCGAATCTGCTGATAGGTCACTCTGTTGTTAGTCTCTATCATACGCCGCACAATACTGATGTAATCTTCAGTCGTCACATAAGAAGGCCGTCCCTCACGCAGATCATTGGCAAGATTAGTGCGGCCATGTTTAAACTCGTCAGTTGTAAACAGAGGCACGAGATGGGGCTTCATCATGAAAGGCCAATCGAAGTCTATCATAACTTTCTTGTTAACTTAAATGACATTAAAAGTCATAAAAATATAATTGCATGAAAATTTTCTCGCGTTAAATTCACGCTGACGTGACTCAGACAAATTTCAATTTACCGCCAGATCGTAAAACAAATAACAAATGAAAGTTATACATACAGCTACTCAATAATAATAGCAAAGAGTTCCATTTCAAAATTTTAACATAGTTTTTCATGTATTGTTTACAAGTAACAACTAGTTCTAAAATCTTTCAGTGTCGCCCTCGCATAAGCTTTTTTAGTTTTTTAAATATTTATTATTTATTCAGAAAATCGTGAGAATATCTAAACATAACTTGAGAAAAGCCTTAAGCTTATGTATCAAAAGCAGCAAGAACGATAGTTATTTTTCAACTGACTAAAAACTTTGCGATTTTAAGTAAAACTTTTTATCATGGGTTCTTAATGAAAATTTACTAGAGAAGAGAATACAATGTTTCCTTTTTCACGAGTTCTCTTCTATAAAGAAGCTAGTACAATATAAGATTAAGTACTAATTAATAGATACGAGAATACACATTTTACACGAGAAATGCATTAAGTAGTTTGGTATTACATTGTATTCACCTACTAAATCGGAAGATAATTCGGTTTGTTCGGTATACTTATAACGTTATAGTAATACTAACTAAAGACAACTACAAATTTAAATGTATTTCAGAAAAAAACTAGTACAGTAAAGTTAGTTAGAGGATGTTAAATTTTCTTATACTTACTTATAATCGTTTTTCTGCGATACAAACCTGTGCTTAGAGAAGTGAGCGCTCGCTTGCGGAATACGGCGCAAATTCACTTAATTTAAAGTTGTTCGGGTAATCATACAGTCCGAAAGATAACTGTAATAAGGTTGATAATGGTGTGTCGTTGAAGTTGATCGAACAGACGGGAGTTGTGTCCGCATGAGTGGATACTACCCGAAACACCACTTAGTCCGGTATAATTTTCAATGAGTAATGGCCGCTGCCGCGAGGAGGCCGGGGCGACCTAGGTCAACGCATTACGGACGAGGAACCGCTTCCGATGCGGAAACTAATGCTGTGGAGACGCAAACATTGTTATAATTTGAAACTCTAATAGCTACCCAAACCATATTCTACGTCAAATGAGATTCTTTTTAAGGCCCCGAAGCAAAAAGAGGAGTGTTTTAACTTTGACGTGTCTGTCTGTGTATTTGTGTCTGTCTGTGGCATTGTAGCTCCTAAACGAATATACCAATTGTGATTCATTTTTTTTTTGTTTAAGAGCAGGCGTGATCGAGATGCCCTACAATTGGGACGATGGATGGGAGGGTGGACGTTAGCTCATAAACGCAAAATACAGATAGACTAGAAGAATTTCACAGGGATATCCCAAGTCCTGGGTGGCTCAGTGGTCAGAGCAGTCGCCCGGATTGCGAAAGGTCGCGGTTTCGATTCCTGCCTCAGGACGTGAAATTTTTCTAGTTTTATTATATTTTAATTAATAAATTGCATGTTAACATTTCATGATTTAATTAAATTGAGACACTCCATAGGTCCTTGTTCTAAGTTGTTTCCTGAATAAGGGTGTTCGGAGATCAGTCACCGTACTCCTATCTCTCTAAGTAAACATCGGAGCGTCATCGCGTCAGATCTGTGACAAGATACCGAGGGATGGGTCAAAAAATATACGGAGCTAATTCACAATATAGTACATTTTCTTGTAACCTACATAAAATTCGAAGATTTTTTCAGATTCTGACGAAATTCCTATGGAATCTACTTGTTAGTATACTTAGGGCTGATTTTTCAAACCCCAGATAAGATTTATCCAGAGAATAACTTTGACAAGTTGACAGTTAATCTATAGAAAATCTTCTTAATTTTTTAATTTTAGCATTATTATAAATGTTTGTTTGTTTTATTCTCTTTTAATTACTATAGAAAAATGACAAAATTATTCTCTAGATAAAAATTATCTAAAGATTGAAAAATCGGCCCTTATTCGAATACAAAAAGAATGATTATAATACATCTTTATTTGACGGATTAAAACTCGTCGAATTGAGAAAGAAAAGAGAATAGGAGGCCCCTTTTTGAATCGGTTAAAAATATCGTTTATAATAAGCAGTACAGTACAAGCATTTTTCAACAAACCACATTTATAATTGACATTTCAATATGTTAGAGTTTTTAGTGGATTTTGTTAATTATTATAGATTTCAACTGCTATAGTCATACAACTTGCATTTTCAAATTTCAGTCCTCTAGTTTGGCAAACATAACTTATAAAAATATTTAAACTAGAAAAATTTTAAGTCCTGAGGCGGGAATCGAACCCACGACCTTTCACAATCCGGGCGACTGCTCTTACCATCTGAGCTACCTGCGACTTGGGATAACCCTGTGAAATTCTTCTAGTCTATCTTTATTTGCGTTATAAGCTAACGTCTACCCTACAATGTCGAAATGTTCTATTTCAACATCCGAAGCGAGTATTTTTACAAATACCTAAGATTCGGTTAAGTTGGGGCATTGCTTTCAAATATTCTTAATAAACATAACTTATTGATGAATCTTGCACCATTTAAAATACCTACTTATCTGTTTTGACACAATATTTTGGATAAATCATAGCATAGACGGTTATTTCATAAAAAATATTTCACAATCACTGGATACATAAAAGGCGCGGAGACCACTTTTACTTTCTGTGCTTACAATCCTACGAATTGTTTGTAGTAAAGTATCGCGCTCGATAGTTTTTCTTTCGTGCAAATTTACATGACCTTTAGGTTACCATAGACATAGGTTTTTTGAAAGAGAATTAATAGATCGGTCACGGATACCGCGTGTCCGTTAACATGGAGCGTCTCTCCTCACGCGAGATGGGAGGGCGCGATACGACTGCGTGAGGGGTGATAGCTGTGATCACTCGCCACGCTGGATTACCGCGCCTTTGAACCTTGTGCCTCAATAGGTCCTAGTTCTTACGCAGTGTCAAGTGGGTCACTGTGATCTATTAAACCCACTTCAAAAAGGAGGTTATCAATTCGTCCTGTATGTATGTAATATTTTTATGATTGCATGGCTTATGTTAGTCTATACTACCTTCTAAACATGGGTGCCACGTTTCATAAGTGTGTGTAGGTATATGTATATGTTTGTAAGTATATTTATATGTTTGTCCCCGCATATCTCAAAAACTACATGTCGGATTGTAAAAAGTCTTTTTCAGTTTGACTAGACATAGTCCAACTTAGGGAACTGTGTAAGTTTAATCAAAATCGTTGCAGTATCAGTCACGAAGAAACCGTGTTATTGGCTTATGTCATTCATAAAGCACGTGGTTTCAATGTTTACATGCAGTTAGGCTCTATCTCTTTTTCTCTGTCGTTTCGCTCTTGGCACAGCGGTCGTGGTCACGTTGAGGCGTTCACGTCGATGGTAGAGGCAGACACAGCTCTTCGCACGATCTCTCGCCATCTCCTCCTGTTGACACACTGTCTGGCGCAGTCAGAAACGCGGCTACCCACTGCGTATTTCACTTGGTCAGTCCAGCGCATAGGCGACATCCGTATATAGACGTATCCAAAGTACTGTAGTATGCGCGACTTTACTACGGCCGACAAACGCTGCGTGATGCCGAGCTCCTGAAGAATTGACACGTTGGTGCGGAACTCCGTCCACGATATCCCGAGCATCTTCCTCCAGCACTACATCTCCAGAGCATCTATCTTTCCCTTTTCCAACTCGCGCACTGTCCACGTCTCTGCCGCGTAAAGAAAAATGGGGGATACAAGTGCTCGCACAAGCCTGACCTTGGTGGCTTTGGTAACGTTGCGTTTCCTCCACACCTTCCTTAACTTCTTCATCGCAGTTCTGGTTATGGCCATACGTCGTTTCACTTCATCTACGAAGCCGCCGTTGTTTGAGATTAAAGCGCCAAGGTATACGTAGGCCTGAACCACATCGCAGTTCGCAATCTGTGTCACTTCGGGCGAATTGTCGTTGGCGCGATTTACGATCATAACCTTGGTCTTAGATCGGTTTATCTTCAACCCAAACGTAAGGTAATTCCTCCATATGGTCAGCGTTACTCGCAAATAAGGTGGTGTCATCCGCGTACATAGGCTCTATAGGTACACGAAATAAAATGCAAATAAAGAAAGAAAAAGTAATTTAAAAAATTAAACCGACTTCAAAACACTAAAAGAAAAAAGTATTAGTATTTTACACTCGACTACAAAACTAGGGGTCTTGGTACATTTTAATGTTTTTGATGCGTTTAAACGCGCACTTTATTGAAATTACATTTATTTGTAATTACAATAAAGTGGGCGTTTAAATGAAAAAAATTTGAAAGAAAACGATGAAAAAATTATATGCTCCAGGCGAAAATTGAACTCGCGTCTCCTGGGGTCCGGCCAGACGCGATTACTACTACGCCACCGGAGCACTAGTACCTACTAATTGCTTCACCGCCCCTTTTTTAACGTTTTTATAGCTAGGCTTATCTCCCCTCTCGTTAAAGTTAACACTTTATTATTTAAATTTTATTTAATTTTTTAGTATTATTTAAATTTAAAAGTAATTTGGTAATACAAATAATCAATTTCAGTTATATGATTTGTGTGCTTGATTGTTTCAAACAAATTTTATTTAATTCAACTTTATTAAGAACATTTAGTATTCGAAAATGGATAGGTCTGTCAAGCGAGGCATCCAGAAATTGAAGAAACAGACGCCCCGGCACCGCGACAAACGGACGGAAACGCCGGAAGATCGGTCCGCTGGCTGAGTGGACATGACATCGAAATTATAAGGGTCCCTAGTTTGTGTATACGTTTATGCAATAACCATATAATATTTATATGAATGATGTCCATAAAATAAACTTGTACTGGACTGCCGCTTTATGAAATATTATAATATGTTTTCTAATTAGCATTTATTTAAAAAATGCATTGCACAACTTTTTTCAGTGCGAATAAAAGTAAATTTATGTAATTTTGACTACAATACCACTTCGTAATAACATGAACACTCAGTCCTACAATATCAATAACTACCCAAAAGGATATGTTTCATTATCGGCTATGAACATGTACAGTACCTACATTAAAAAATGTCAAAAAATGATTAAAACTACTACAAATTATTTTGCGTCATATTCTTGGTCGTTAAACCACGTACAAAAATATTTTAAAGCATCCACAAAAAACCAAATATGGCTGTATAGGAGGCCATTTTATGACATATAATCTGTGCCCATATTTTTAAATCGTTAGGAAAAACGTTCGTTTTTAGTCAAGGAATATGGAATTTGGACTCGGTAGTCTGATAGACAGATCAATAAAGTATTTTGCTTTCTTATGTATATTTTCAGTGGAATTATAGAAGTTTGTCGTTATAGTGTTGCCATTATATTGATAATTAGAAAGCTGTCACTTATCATCAGAAAGTATTTTGTACGGGGAAGCCACACAAAAATAATAAAAATTAATTGAAAAATAATGTTTTATTTCCCTAACTTAAAAACCACTATACATACTCATAGCCGGGACTCCATATAAACCTGAAACATCTCCTTTAAGAAAATATTGTTATCAAAAACCAGGTACTTAAGAAGAAAATATTAAAAACAGATTTTAATACTAAGATATTGTTACAAAATACAAAGATTCTGCATTAATTTAAGAGACCACTTCAAAGGTATTACATGCTCTTAAAGGTGTATACGCGCTCGTACTTTCCCTCCACGCTACCATATTCACTCAGAGAAGCAAATAAAACAATACGTTGTCTTTAAATGCAGGTGTATAAAGGAAGTTAATGTACAAAGCTGTAGTGGAAAGCTCGGCTCATGTTGGTATACTAGTCTATTCTCGCTAATCTCCCCTGTTATGGCGTATGTTGTGAGAACTGCGCGTATTTCAATGTTTTTATTGGGTTTTTAATATCTAATATAGGTAATGTTATCTCAAGAGTAGATAGTCTATTCGATATTTGCTATTCCAAGAATGTCATTCGGAAATTCCTGCATGGTTAGAGGGTTTCGGTACAGCTTCCTTGCTAGGTGTTATCAAAGTTAATAACTCAAGTTGTCTACAGGCCTACAGCCCTAAATTGGAAATGGTATAATGAGCTGTAGTATTGAGCGTATAATTTTAATTCCAGTGGGTTTGTTACGGACCGGAAGACACCATCAAGGTGAACTGACGATCTAGTCAACGTCGCAGGTAGCCGTTGGATGCGTGTAGCGCAGGTCCGATCGTCATGGAAATTAGGGAAGGCCTTTGTCCAACAGTCCACGCGACGTCTTTCGGCTGAAATGAAGATGATGATGATGATAATTTAGTCTATTAATTGACTTAAAAGTAGTAGTGATAATTATGCTAACAGTAATAACACTTGTGACCTTTAATATATTCCCATATTTAGATACTGATAAATTTATGAAATATTAGTAGAAGTGCTCAAAAAGAGAAGTATGTCTTCATAAAAACTCTTTAAAAATAATTGATAATCAACTTACTACGCAATGGTTAAATTTAGATTTTCAAAATACTCAATGTCAACATATTATAAGTTAGTCGCTCGCTCGTGTCGTTTGCGCCATCAGGCCGTCTTAATGCACAACACATAGCACTCCCGCGCCGCGATTGTTCTTTTCTACCATGGAATTAGCAAACATTTCGAAATGCTTTTTAATACCGTACTCAGACTATTTCTCCATAACATATTTCGCTTTTGGGTACATTAAATAGTAATAGTTCTCAGTTGTTACAATGACTTTCTAGAATCGTTTTTGTTCAAACTCCAGTTTCCATTCGAGTACCAGAAATTATGCTGATATGACAAATTAATGGTCAACAATAATTCTCCATGCTTGTTTGTTTTAGCTAAAGTTTGAAAAATTTGTTGAGGAAATCTGTATGTTAAGCTCATTCAGATCTTGTTGACTGCTCATTCATCAGTCTTAGGAGACATGTCACCACCGCTTTCCAATGCAGTAAATTAATGCTCGATTAAACCTGTCTATAATGTAGTTGTAATTGGTCGCAGTCTACTGGGCATCCCGTGCCCTGCCAGCGGTTGTGGTCTAAACATTGGGGTGGGATACGTCACTAGCTCAGACGAAAATACGGAATGAGTCACCCCTAGGATGACGTATTGGTATTTAATTTATTGCCTTGATAGAGTTTTACAATATAGATTATAAAACGAGGAAGAAAAAATTGAATATGAAAAATTAATTTGTATTAAAAAAATATATATAGCAGAGCCTTGCTTGTTATCTTAGTGTGTTAGCCTAATGTTTTAGTAATACGTAAACAATACGAGAGAACCAGATTAATTTATTCTAAATTGTATAAAATAATAAATTTTAAATTACGGGATATGGACGGCCTTTCACCTTAGGCCTCAGGATGACAACGCACCTTGCAATATCAAGTGATTTTTCCTTGTTATTGCAGGTGTCTATACGCGGCGGTAACTGCTTTCTACCGTCAGCTTGTTTGTCATCTATTTGTATAAAAAACTTCCAATAAAGGCGAATAGTATTAGTTATTTTTAGTATTAGTATTCATATTCGTAAGCGGGCCCGGGTCTCGATGGTGCCGGATAGTGCAATGCAATAGCGGAACAATTACTCAAGCTCTAATAAATTTATTTCACACTGCTTAGAAAATATGACTTTTCTTACGGATTTTAAGTTTTTTCTCAACATCATAATTTTTTAAATCACAAAATTTTTACTTGTTAAATCCATGGCACCGTCAGCATGCAACGATTAAAAGGGAAAAATTTAAAGTGTCTACAAAAAATTATTAGCATGGCCATCATAAGTGGTGGTGGTGTCGTGGTTATTTTTTACAAATTATTAATTTGTCGGTATTTTGATGATCAATCATAATTTTTGGTGATCAATTATATTTTCAAGGTTGGTTAGGTTAGGTTTGTACGGTGATCAGTTAAATACAAGCCTATTCAAAATGGCGCCAAAATATAAAAAAGTGGCAAACAGATGAAACAAATTACATTTTAAAGCCAAAAGAGCTCCATTTTCAAATTTCGAAACTACTTTTTAAATTCTTAAAAGTAATATTTGAATTATTGTTCAAGTGGCCAGTTCTGAAATTTTTAGTGCGCCCTATGTATGCCTTATGTATGTAGCAAATTATATTACACCTTTGGATAATAATTATATTATATACCCAATATTACTCGATACATTTATTATGAAATATAATATTTTATCATATTTATTGTCAGACTATAATTTATGGATTTCTAAAGATATCAGTCTCTTTATTTTGTGTTCAACTTCAGCCATTTCGACTATTGGACAATTAATGAGACGGTGTGCTTGTGACAAATGTTAAGACCGAAAACCACAAACCTGCATGGAACCGTTAAACAAAACTTAGGGCAACATTCCCATTATGCTAAATAATTACAAAGGCTCTTGGAATTTTCTGACGAAGCTAATTTTGGTTTCGTATGCACAAATACGTACTACATATATCAAACCTTTGTATACACCGCATTATGACATAAACAGTAACCAAAGTGTGAGCTAAGATATTACTATCAAATAAAACTGTAATATCTGTACTCGACACGAGTCCAGACAACCCTGGATCGTACTAAATTAGTCAAGTTACAGTTATATTATAGTCAAGTAGACACAGGCATAAATCTTTGTGCAAGTAGAAGACTACTATTTCTCCCCATATGAACTAAAAATGGATCGTTTGATTTTCAGCCTTACTTTTTTAAATTTCGGTAAATATTATTGCAAAGATAAATTAAATTACATTTTTGTAATGTATTTACATAAACCCTTGTGGATTTTCCCGCACATGACTTCAATCAGTGTACTAAATGTGTAGAAATTACTACTAACAAGTTGTGAAATTGACAATGGGTCTGTTTCTGAAGTAAATTTAGATTCAAGTGTAGTAAATATCGTATTTTGACAATAATTATATGTTTGGTTGAACGCGCTAATCTCAGGAGCTACTGATTCAAATTTAAAATTCTTCTTGTGTTGATTGAGCTCATTGCGTGCCCTGCGTGAACGGTTAAAGTTACGCTAAAATCATGTACGCCGGAATTGTTCTTCTTTAAAAGTTTTTTTTTTAAATCCGACAGCAATGTCTATCTTTTAAGGGTAACTCACTATAACCTTTTTTTTTTTGGTAATTTTTGTTTTAAAATAATGCAATATCTGTGAAGGTGGTTTTGTAAACTTTTGTAGGTACGACACTTTTGTTATTTTCCGTCATCCATGCGAACGAAGTCTCGGGCACACTTTAAAAAGTCAAAAAAACGTAAATTTAGCAGTAGATACAGTATTTAAGCGTTGCTTGTTGCGTTGCTAAGGTTATTGCCTATTTATGTATTTAAACTTGCGTGTGATTATATTTTCATAATGTTAAATGACATTGATTTACATTTGAATAGTTTTTATATCCATTCTTGGGCTACCTCTCTCTTAATTCTCATCGGGAATGCTTTGATGCTGTAGGTACAGTTTGCTCCTATTATTCTATAATGATGTAGGTGTAGTGATTGTACCAGTTACCAAACCAGGTGTAATTCGACAATTTCCAGGTGACATCGATCGCGCAGGTGGCGGCGACGGTCGCATCGCTCAGCGACCGCAGGACCGCCCCTACATCTGTCGCGGTGCACACAATGTATTGCAGCCTCCGCAACTATGTAACTTGAATTATAGAGGTACAATCGACAACAAGTTACATTTTAGTTAATATTTTGTTCGTGGAAAATGATAGGCATAATAAGCTGGATGCAAGCGAACCGAACTACTACACATACTTGATGATACTTGGGTGTTTCAAATTTGAGGGGTTTTAAAATTATTAATGGGTTAGCTCTTAATTAGCCTTCATCTCACCTGGTACGGTAAATGATGTTATGGCCGAAGATGGTAGCGAGCTACACCCGGATTCTTCATTCTCAGAGGAACTGCCTATCTTACTTACGCTTGTTATCTACCTCACTACACTTGTTATCTAAACACAACAACGCTGTTGGTATGGCTTGTCATTGTTATGGTGTCAGACTTTGACTTGGACTTCTTCTTCTTCTTTTTTTGGAATTTTTTCGAGACGTTTGTAGCGACTTAGATAAGCTCTACAAGTTTCGCCACAGTTGATCCCGGCATGGATCAATCAGAGTGTGTAATATCCAGTTCCTCCGTGCTTCGGAAGGCATGTAAATCCGTTGGTCCCGCGGTTGTTACTGCAACCACTTTTACCCACCCGCATTGGGCTAGCGTAGCGGTGTTATGGCCCAAACTGCTCATGTGTTTCTCCCATGTAGGAAGGCCTGCGCCCAGCAGTGGGACGTATAGGCTGGTGATGATGATTGTGGTGATTTGATAATGACAGGACCAACTCCTGAGTACTGTTATACTTATCTGAAAAGCATTTCGATTCAGTTTTTCTTACTTCTAAAATTAAACCCTATAATTTATCATTCATCCTTTAATGTCTGGAGAATGCATGTAGAAAGATTTCCCACCACTGAGCCATCTCAAATGGATCAACCTGTATGTATAGTTGTAGACTAGAGCTGAGGTTGAGGCGGTCAGCTTAGGTCAGCCGGTTATCCTATTGAGCCGTTTACACCGAATAATGCTCACCAAATGTTTAGGAATACCAATACATAAGGGTATTAGGTGGTTTACAACCATAATATAATATTACATGGAATATATAAACAATTATATACTTATATGTCAGTTGAACGATTGTTTATTTTTATGATGGGCTTAGGATTTTTTTTAATCGGCTTGGGAGTCTTTTTATGTTTCATTATATAAAGTTGTATTCTTTCGACAGAGTTTTCTTTACCTGTAGGTAAATAAAGCCCTGTGTCGAAAGCCTTAAAGTTGTCGAATAACGAAGGCTTCAACATGTCTTTTTATAGTCTTGCAATATATAAACTTGATTGAAAAATAGGCCTACAGTTGACTGGGTCAGCGCGGCTACCTTTTTAGAAACTGTTAGCATGTTTGTAAGTTTCCACGACCTTGGAACTTGTCCAATACAAAGTATGAGACGTTACCGTTACGGGCCTGGATCCTCCAGGTGCAAAAATACTCTTGACTATAGCTAGTAAGCTGCCGTCAGGACGACAAGACTTGTTCACGTCAATAGCACACAAAGCTTTAGGTACCTGTTTAAAGCTTTAGGAATTTGTTTGAAGCTTTAGGTACCTATGGTGAATGTGTACGAGTATTACTCAAACTGCTATTGGTATTAGGTACAGTTTGAGGAGTTTTGCTATAAAATTTTCAGCCCATGAATATAAACTGGCGCCATTAATTCCCACCACATTATTCTCCTTAGGGCCGATTTTTCAATGCTCAGATAAACAGTCAGATAGGGTTTATTCGATAGATAGCAAAAAAGTGGGTTTTTCAAGCGTCAGATAGACCTTATTCGACGAATAATTCACTTAACTTAAGAATAAATCTATCTATCCCTTCGACGGCCAGATAACCGCTTATTCTATAGATAAATTATGCTTGTGCTTTCTGGGTGAGTCAAATACTTCATAGCAAAACATGTTAGAAAACATATGTAAAATGGTATACAGCAGAATTCCGTCGTAGATTCAGACTTACTAAAGAATCGGTGCAATATTTGCAAACTTTTGTAAAAGATAAATTATGTAAGTAATGAAATCACAAAAAATACATATTTAATTTGGTTTCTGAAACCACTGTATTCTTCCCATGCTACAGCTGCCAATCACTGATTCTTTGCTTTATGAGTTTCTATATCACTGGTCCTATATAGTTTGGCGGTATTAATAATTCCACTTCATGTCGTATTATAAAAAAAAATAGGTACTGTTGCAATTACATCTTTGAGGAAAAAAATAAATTCTGACATTTTTTTCATTTCCATGAGGAATCATAAATGAGCTATGGTTTCTTGATTGATATCAGCTATAGATTGCACTTACATGTTAAGTTTCAAATAAAATACCACAGAACTTGATGTATGTATGAATGTAGTATGAAATAAGATGCCAGATGCTTGCTTGTTTTTGACAATAGATGTGAAGTTAACAGCAAACAAAGAAATTGTCTGTCCCGCTCTAACATTAGTGTCCTCTATACATTTGTCTCAACTACCTGAAGCTGGCGTTATTATGGAAGACCTAAACGGTCAGATATTCTTAGGATAAATGTTGATTGAAAAATTGACAGTCACTTATCGGACGAATAAACAGTGTAATAACTTTATTCCATAGGTAGCTATCTGTAGTTTTATCAGGGGATTGAAAAATTGGCCCTTAGACGCGTAGACAATTTTCAAACTCGCATTTTACGTACTTCCTTAATTACCTGCATACTTAACCGTCATATTTTTTATTGCCTTTAAGTATTATGTATGTGATGCTATTTTAATAAACTTATTTATTTTATCTCGTACAACATTTTCACTTGAAAGAGCTTTATAACCGAAGTAACTTTATATTGTGAAGTTAAAAATTAAGATAGCAGCTCCAACGCCGTAAAGTTTTCTAATTTGAAAATAACATAAAGGAAAAATCCTTCTTTGATACTGGAAAACACCAAAAGTAAGTTAGCGTGACGGAGTAAATAATCAAGACAAAAAAGAATTACGTGCAAATGAAGGACGCACAACCGACGGGAGAGAAAATATTATGTTTTTTTGGGGGGAAATGTTTGAAATAGGGGGCATTTTTAATGAACTGAAAATCCCAAATGTCTTTGGAAATGTTTTTTAATTAGCTACTTTTTGAGCCCCATGAGGCGTAGACACTTTGGGTAATGACTCCGTCACTGCTCGTCATTTGTCTGTTCTAGTTAATTTATTAGACACCTCTTTCGTTTTCTGTTAATTTTTTTTTAATGCATGTAGCGATATTATTTTGAGTTTTCTACTTTTTGACTAAAAGTAATAACTATTCCACAAAATAATAATACTACCTTACGATGGAGTACAATATGATCTTATTAATTTTATTTGCCTTAAGAACTATTTGTCCGAACACTTTATATGGCTTTCATAAAAGGAATACTACATAAGTATACAAATTTTCATTAAAGCAGGGGTGACTTATTGGGATTTACAGTTTCCTTCTCCAATTGCGCTTATTAATATTGCACGAACGATGGTCTGAGACAGCAAAACGTTTGAATGTTCATTGCGAGATCACGGTGTGTGCGCACCCTCGCGCTACTAAATCTGGGTAGGCATTGACATAAACAAAACATAGGGTTGCCTTCGTCCAAACTTACGAAATATCTAAAATTGACATTGTTGTTCTAATCTTGTTTAAGTCCCGTTTTAAGCCCTCAACTTTTATTCAGTTATACTAATGTTTTAAATTAATCAGTTAAAAGTATAGGCTGTACCTAAGTAGGCTTATTGTAGCTTTCGGTTTGGGTGGTAGGCCCGTATGTGGAGTCGTCTGTATAGGTAGATTTATACCATCTCCTTTCCTTTTATCTGTAAAGCAGTTCGTTGTGTTACGGATCGAAGAGAAAGGTAGCCAGTGTAATTACGGGCATGGATGGCTTTTCATCTTAGGCCTCAGGATGACAACGCACCTACAATATACCAAGAGTCTTTTTCCTTGTTATTGCAGGTGTCTATAAGCGATGGTTGCCACTTACCAGATGGGACGTTATATAAACGATTACATGACAATCAATGTCATATAATTATTTATCTAAAAAATAATTAAATTCTACGCAGCCCTAACGAAACCTAACCCCTACGCTGATTAACTAACCGTGTATGCGAACTCAGAAATGGATTAACCGCATTGTCTACATATAATAGATATTGTAATCTTTAGTTCTGATTCGGAAAGGTGATTGCCCTTTACTTTGAACTTGCCGATTTGATTTTCAACGGCGCGATCAATGTTGTGTTATTCTTTTCCAGATAAGTTTGAATAAACAGCGGTGGTTTAAGCCTGACAGAGCCCCAGGGCAGCAACTTAAAATGAGGCCTGCTTATCCTTGTTTTTGACAGGTCTTGTTGGTAGATTCCGTCGTTTTAATGTACTCTGGAGTCCTCATCGATCAGAGCCACTACAATATGACTGTGTGAAATTCCAAAACTGTTGTGACATTTGTTTTCTTTTATCAACAATAAATAAATAATAACTTCAGGTTAGGAATAGGTTCTTAAATTCTTTTATAATTACGACGAAAGCGATGGCGTTTGAGAAAAAATCTCCTAAATCCGGGAAAATAGTTTTCATGCCTAGTTTGTTTAAACAAAAGTTATTATAATTAAATATGGCAGGCGACTTAGAAGTCAACTAAATGTCACCAAAATGACATACGCGCTATGATGAGTATTTGGCTATGTTGCAGGTTTTTCTGTAAAAAATTCGCGTTTTGTACTACGCAACAAAACAAAGAAAAATTAAACGGACAATTAAACACTGTTCTGTATATTTTTACCTATTTTTCAGTATAGTATACATACACCTGGCCAGGTCTCCATACATTTTTGAAACATCTCTTTTATGCTCAAAATTAATTTTATATGAATTAGTAGGAGAAAGTGAGGTAATTTCGAACGCGGGGTAATATTCAGCGATGACTTGTACAGACGACATGACATCAAGTTTAACAGTTTTACTATTAAAGCTGTCTATATCACGGACGTAGTAAGGGTGCTCTCAATGTCAAACTGTTACAGTTAATGTCCTGTCGACTGTACATAATGATAAAAAGAATAGTTGATACAGACAGTTGACACATTATCCACTTTGAAGTCGAAACGCAACTTCAAATTATTCTCGACAGCTGCCGAAAGAGGTATCATAAGTATTCATATTCATTTGATCACTTCGAATTTGTAACATATTTGTACACGTAAAATGTTTATCGCAAGTTGTCGTGATACTATACCTACTATAGTGTAACAGCTGCATGTATCTCAGCGATATAATAAATATCGCAGAGATACATGCAGCTATTTGTTCCAAGTAAGTGTATAAAAATAATTACCTATGTTCATGTCACTAAAATGTCAATAATAGTAAAATTTTGAATTTAAAATTAATAACAATAAAATAGCAAAAAATAAAAATTCACAAGTGTGTAAATTATCTTATAATAGAATCCAATTAAAATTGATCATAAAAATATTCCCTTAAAATGCCTCTTTTATGAGCTTTTTCCTTAATACATCCCCGAACTTACTACCTTTGAGGCACTTTATAGTTTTTGGCAAGTTTTTATATATTTTAATTGCCATGTAATATGGGTCATTTTTGTAAAGTGTCAGATGCGGGGTAGGCAATACTAGATCATTACCGCCGTGCGTAACGCCTCGGCTTATCACAGATACGTTGAAAGTAACTTGTACTTTTCTGCACAAGCCGGCACAACTGGAATATGTAGACGCTACGCTAGTTACTGTTTACATTTTATATTTCTCAAATAATAGCCTACACGAGTCTCTCGGTGCTGTCAGCGTTATTATTCTGAGAGATTGTTTCTGCAAGACCTTCGCAGCAGCATGACTCGCCGCGGCGAGTGCGCATTCTTCATTTGTAGTTTTCCGAAGTTCACGCAACGCATATGAGATAGTATTGAGCTTGCTCACTACACCTTCAACATGCTGCTTCCATGACAGTGTAGAGTCCATTCCATTGTGCTTCCAAGTAACATAAACGAGTCAACTTCCTGTATTTTTTGCCTAGATGCGGTATGTGAATAGTCAGCCCCACTCTTTGGTGCGGTCAAAATTGCATAAATAAAGTTTTTTAATTTTTTTATGAAAGCCCTAACTTATCTAAATAAGACTATTTGGTGTAAACAGTTAGTTACTTTAGTTTATAGGTTTGTGAGTTTATTTTGATTACTTCGAAATTAAAATGCAGTAGCTTTGTACAGTGTTGTATGAGTTGCCACTTTTCCAAATGTTTTGCAAGCCTCGGTCGAATAGGAACTATATCTCTGTTCTCCTTACGTATTTATGAAGTTTGTTTTTATGACTTGACGTAAGGAGCTACATAGAACTCTCATTTGAATAAACCATAAAATGAAAATACAGCTCGTATGTAGGACGTGCCAGCGCGAAGCAGGTATAGGTACTTTTTGCTTTATGTATGGGAATTGCTTTGCAAAGACTGTATTAGGGGCGTTAAAAGCCCGAGTTAAGTTGTTGGTGCTCAAGCAATTTAGTCTCAAAAGGCTGGGTTAAATGCAATTATAGACTTAATTGGTATGGAGTGTGTTTTTTAAAACTGTTATGGCATATTATTCAGTTACTCTGAGGGAAAAGCGTTAAAGATGTATTAAATTCTAAACAATACAGCTGTGATGAGATATAGTGGGTAACAGTTGTCTTTGACCACATTTTACAAAAATAATAATTCATAAATAACTTTATCAAAGCGTATAGACTGTTTTAATATAAAAACTGATTAATCGCGTTGTCAGACTCCCAAAATTATTATGAAGTGTATTACGAAGATGTATTAAGTATTTATGAGAAAAACGAGGTGTAGTAACGATTTTTAATACATTCTGCTATATTATCGCTGTCAAACTTTTAGGAATATACAAAGTGTATTACGAAGGTGTATTACGTGTATTTTTCTCAAACTAAGTGTTTCAATACATTCTACTGTTAAAATACACAATATTATTGATCTCACGGTCAGAGTTGTTAATTTTAAGACACGTGTTACGTCTTAAAATCGACAAGTTTTTTTTTATACTGTCCTAATATTTTTGTAATAAAACAATAGTTACAGTTTATTTATTTACAAGCCCATTTTCTTATGTCTAATCTAGTTTATAGGCGGCGGTAACCGCTTACCATCAGGTGGGCCGTCAGCTCGTTTGTCGTAAAAAAAATCTCAATATTAGATAAAACAAAATAAGGATGTGCCAAATAAATTTTTCGCCTATTCCAGTTTAGCAAAATAACTGGTCTTTAACGATCTACGGCAGGGATATAATTTCGGAGCTATTCGTAGCTGCAATTGTGGTTATTCGTTTAGTCCGTAATGAAGAAAACTTACCTAATTCAGGCACGAAGTTGTAACGAAGGTGTTTCGGTACTAATTAGTGAAGCGCCAACTTTCCTACGGATATTTTTAATAGATAGACGTATTTTTTTGTAATGTTCTTCTAAAGTCCCTTTAATTTGCTACCTACCTGATTGCCTGGTTATTATTCATTTATTTTATTTATTTATTGCATTACAAGTGAAATATAATGTGAACGAACATGACGCGCGGAACTATATTCTGGTGGAGAGAAATGATAGCATCGACTACGGTTATTATAATATTAGTTATTTAATTATATAATAATTTATATTTATACAATAAAATATCATTGTTGTCAGCACTTAATCTGACACTTAATCTGGGGTGCACACTCATCTGTACGTGATGAATGTGATATAACACAAATATGCACTAAAATCACATGTACCTTGCAAATGCATGGCAAGGCACATGTATTAAAATTCTCTATTGTTAGGTTTTCTTTCAGATTAACATAGTTGAAAGGGAAAGGGATTGGATTTACATATTTTATTGGAAAGGCGCAATTTGTTGCTTATTTCCCACAATGAAATTAAATAAAAAAAATAAGAAACTAATTAGGAACAAAAATTAAATAAGATAATTATATAGAGGCTACAAACATAATGTGCTTAACTCACGATATGAAAAAAAAAACGATCAAATTTCGCAATCAAGAAAGCGGCCGGAAGTGAGTTCCACAATCTAAAGGCATGAACAGGGAAGGAATAGGAAACGAAATCAGATGTATGGGATTTATTTTAATGACAGCAATGAAAAACAAGAAAATTATTTCAATTGTCTAAAACGTAAGTACCACCACCATAGAGTTTGTAACAATAGTTACAAGGCGAAAGAGAGTGTATGTGTATAAGTGCTAAAAATATATCGATTAAAATTATTAGAGAAACTTTTTGTACCTAAGCTCGAAATTTTTCAAGCCTGAATAAATTTTAATAATTAAAAATAAAGTATCATTTGATATGACGATGTTTATTCACTGCTTTTTATGGTTTTCTTGCTAGGTATTAGAGCAAGGATCATATGATATGGCGATGTCTAATTCACTGCTTTTAATGGTTTTCTTGCTAGGTATTAGAGCTAGGTTATTAGGTATGCATGGCACTATTTTAAATTGCTTTATAGTGTCTTTAAAGATTTCGAATTCTGATTAAGGGATACTTGGTAGTGTTAAAGTTGGAGCCGGAGCAGCACTAGCGTCATCAGCAGTGCAAGGCAGCCCCGTCTCTGCGGCGCGCGAGTCATTACCGGCCGGCTGCGATGCGTGACTCTTTATGACCCATGACTCCGCTCACCCCCTTCGCTCTAAACGCGGACACGTGCGGGAATTAATCGTGATTTTTTCCGATAAGCCTGACCTCGCGCTCCTGAAGCTAAAAGGTCCAATTGTTACACAATTCAATTTTGAACACCTATCTTCAATTTATATGTGAATGGATTTTGTTTCGTTTTATTTATGCCCCGGTTGGCCTTTTTATTTCGTATCAGAAGATAAAGATCGTTTGTTTCATTAAATCCACGTTAGTAATTATTTTCAAAAGTAATAAAAGAAAAAGAATTTAAGGACATCAAAGGTAACATAATTATGTTCAATACAGAAGTAATTAATATTATCGCAATTTTTTTTATGAATTTGGAGAATTGTGTAATTGAAATAAAGGATGGGAAATAAAACGTAACTCGGGTCACATTATGGGCTCTGAATGTTTTCAAAAGCAATAAATTCCGATTAGAGCTTACCGCGGAACTCGCTTGCCGCTGCGTGTAGGCTGTGGCCCGAATGCGAACATTCAACGACCGCGAATTCTTCATTACCCAATTTAATTGTGCCTCCAACACGTTTTATGACTAACAATACGTGCTTATAAAATTTGCATACCTTCATTCGCACTCTTCCTCGGCCATTACCTTTCCATTTGGTAAATAATTTAGGTTCCCTCTAGGACGCCGGCCAGATATTAAAAGTGATGGGTCCCCAAGGTTTAATATTAGACTCCCCTCGTATTAAATTTTCTGTCACGCGAAATTCCCAAATGCATACGCCAGATATTTTTTGCACATGTTCATATTCACTCTTTTGTTAAACATTCGACACAGAATGTCACTTTTGCTTTCGGAATTTCGATGTGTTTGAAGAATTTCAACGCCTCACTACCTATATATTAAAGTTTTCTAATGGCTCCATCAAATTCCAGAATGAAAGGAGGCGGTCTTTTGTGGACTTTTGTTCCGAATAATTTTGAACAGCAATTTGAAATACATACCTTTTGATAAGTTAATTCAATAAGCCACTCGACTTTATGTCAATCGAATTTTCCGCGAGTTTTTCCAAAAATGTAAAATATGTTATATGTTTCTTTTTTATTGTACAAAAAAACAACCAAATATAAATTTTACAAAATGAAATATGATGTAGGTATACAAAACTGTGTTCTCTACCAGCAAACCTATGTGTTCGGAGACCGATTTTGACAGGTAGGTGAAGTAGTACGTGTAAAAAAAGACATTAATAAAAAAAAGATTTACATAAAACAAATACATATCATACCTACATACATAATATATCTACCTAACACACTTAAAAACAAATAAATGTATTAAAATTGTGAGGATCTCACAATTTGCTCTGAATTTTCTAGAAGTAAGTAGGTTAATACATATTTCCATTTCTCTCTCGTTTTTCTATTTGTAAAACATGTCAATGGCGCCTATTGTTGCATTGTCTAATCAATATTTCAAGATTTTACTATGACCTTAGCTGTAGCTCTATAATTTTAGAGTAAATAGTAGGTAATGGTTGATAGGTAATATTTACGTATTTCTACTTCGGTAGGTAAACCACTAAAGCACAAATACCAAAGTAGGTAATCTGAGGAGCACAAAGAAATTACGACCAGAATTAAAATGTCGGAAAGATGCATGTAGGTTAGAATTTTGCAAATAAATGTAGTTTTCCTTCTATATTGTGGCATTATATGTTAGTTTTAAAAGTAAACATGGGGTTACAAAATATATATCAATGCATGAAAAACATTCTAAATGATTTCACCCTAAATAGTTAGTACTGCTGTTCAAAATTTAAATTGAGACAATTTAAATTTTGAACAGCAATAGGTTAACTTATACTTTTATTTGAAATATTTAGTGACTAATATTCATATTATTGTAATACATCTGTCATCATTATTATATTGTAGGTACTAGCATAAATTTATGTCTTAGTGAAATCAAGGGAAAATGTAAATAGCACTCCGCCTATTTAAACTGGAACGTAAATCTTACAAAAAAAGTAATTTATTCTCATGTGAGGGCAGATAATGAAGTTTCACTAGCACCGTCATAAATATCATACACACGGTGACACGAAGAGTCATGTGGCAACACTTCGAATTCATATCACAATACTAAGCAAGTCAGGGGTGCAGAATAATCGAGCTCATTTTATATGCATCAAATTCAAAGAACAAAACTAATCTAGCAGCCCGGGGCAATAAAATTGTCTCACTTCCCTACCAACCCGACTGCGTTAAAAATAAATGAGCACAAGGTGTAATCTCGGCGATTCATATTATAAAATTTCGCATCTTAAATATTTCACATTTTTCAACACTTCACCTCGTGACGCCCCAAAATAGGGTAGGGTACGTAATGCCGCTATTACGTCCGACAAAGTAGCATCGGTAAAGCCTTAGCCCGTAAGTTTTTACACAGCTACTTACATTTTGCCAGTTCATTTGATCTATTCATTTTAAATTTGCTTCTTAATTTTTCTCCTATTCACTACTTTGTTGAAAAGTTGACAGATCGCACTGGCACTGTAGCTATAATAAACTTTAACGACAATAAGCCTTGATTTATCAAAATTAAATCTCTTTGTCGAGAAGTAATCAAATTTATCGCTCATTTGAATCTTCAATTCATTTCAAAGGGTCTGCTTTGGGTGTTTTAGTCTCTGTTTACATTCTGCTATTGCAATTATAGTAATAGAGTTTTTTTTACTTTCATAAAATATAACCTATGTCTGCCTATTTTCAGACGTATCGAGTGCACCCCCTTTAAAATGCGGGTAAATATGCTCCGACATCCCCCATCTTGGGATAACAGCGACATTGTTTGTTCTTCGTATTTTTTCAAAGACCCGCAATAAAACGTTTGCATTTTACATTTTTCGGGGGTCATAAATAAAAATGTTTCTGAAATTGCATTTTAAGCATTTCTAAACGGGACCGTCACCTTTGGCCGGAGGCTGACAGTTTTTATACGTCAGGAGAACATTAAACATTTCCAATACCGGACCGACTGCGTCATATTGCATATTGTAAAGCGCGAAATTTATTGCTTCTTTTATAGTAGGTATTACAATTCACAATTTATTAGAGGCATAGAAATGTTTGAAATCGTACCAAAGCTCTGTAACTTGGGATAATACCAAATATTGATTGAAATAATTATGTTTCGTTGGCCAAACAAGTAGTCGCTGAACAGAATACCAATTTGGCGTTTGTACATACAAATAAATTGACCAAATAAATTATTGTTGCCCATGTCCTGCGCCGCCTCCGGCAGCCGAGACTGTGCAGAGTTGTTGGGGTTCAAGTGAAATTAAATTACGAGTTGACAAAATGAGTTACGCCCTTTTCTGTAGATTAACAAACAAAAACTGATGGTATGAGGGTCAGGCGGGCATTAATGTTGTTAGAGGCGAATGACTCTATTCTTTGCGGACGTGTCGCCCGTTCTGACACAATGCTACAAATTTAAGCTCTCTATTGTTCTTGCTCATTTAGTTTCGCGCTTTTATCGCTGCCCATTTGGATTGTGGGACTCGCAATCTTTCCACGCTCCAGTGGCTCGCGCGTATCGATGCTTCCAAACTCGTGATTTCGTTACGATAGTCTCAAAATATTAGTTACTGAAAGCTTAATCAAGTCTCTTTTGTTTGTTGAGTTTATTCTGAATAGCATGATATCACTTCATGCTATTCAGAACGACTAATCTCATCGTTCGTAGAACAATAATTATTGTTATCTCTTTATAAGCTAGATATCATATTTTGGGAATTGTTTACAAGTTTTGGAGTTGATTTTTATTGAAGATTTTACTCTTGTAATGTTATTGCGTACATATTTATAGGAAAAGAAAAAGTAACCAAGAATTATTTTGTAAATATATTAAAAACAAATTTTACAATAACTACCCTGCGTCAGTGTATTCATATTGGATTAATTTGTGAAGTATTTACTCACATAATTATCTGAAACAATATAATTTCCATTGGTACGAGACTCGTATGGAACGAAAGCTCAAACCTTCGGTAGTAAGATTTATCACGGTAATCAGATAAATAATTTACGAATAACTTAAAAAATCTAAAAAAAATAAAAAATTCTGTATGTTTATCGGCTGAATAAAAAGCTGCTTAATTTTTTTGTCTCGCTTAGTATAGATAAAGTCTACATCTACGTGAGTACTACAATATTTCAGTGCTTTTAGTATTCAAATATGCCTGCCATCGGAATGACCCCACAACTCAGCAATAAATACAAATTAAACTCGGTAACAATTTAAAGGATAGCCAACACCGAACGCTATAATTATAGTACATAAATGGTGAACAAATAGCAGGATCTCTTAAAAACAAATTCTCTGTCCACAAACTAGACAAAAACGAAAAACAAATAATATATATGTATATTATAAAATTGACTCATTGTTAATGGTATGGTATGCCTATGTATGGTTAATTAAATTTTTATAAATTTTCAATCTTTCAAGTAAGTAGGTGTTTCCCTATAAGATCTCTCACAATAAAATAGGGCTTCGTCATGACTATAAAAGTTTTTGGTAAATCCTACATCTTTACAAAGTTCGTAAGTTACGTGGCTCTTACTTAGGCTCAGAAGATGTTATTAGTTATACTTATCGAACTCCTTAATAGAATATTTACTTTTATATGTAGATTTATGATGTTACGCCCAGTTTCACCACTTCCACGTAGTTTTATCTGACTATTGAATGATAGGTAATAATTGCTCAAAAATTATTGATATTTGATACCTGTGAAAATTAAAATTGACATTTACTGGTTCCTTCTCTTGGTCAATGTTTATATTTTATTTAACCCGGGTATAACTCAGTAACCCAATTAAATAACAAATTTCAAATTTTGTTTTTATTTACTACAACTCTTATAGAAAGGTAATCACGTCATGAATGTGCCTAATAGGTATAACATATCTAACAAAATGTAATGACAGCCAGTGGTGGGTTTCCTAATACAACAATTTTTTTTATTATAATCTAGCGTACTGTAATACCATGGTTTACGTAAATGGTTACCGTAAATAGTCCTATCACGGTGGTATATAAAATCAATGCCTATTACGGAGGTATCTTTAATTTCCTGTTTTATTCTTGTTCCGTTATCCAAACAAGCATAAATAACGAAATTCGAATTACTTCCAATAGGCGTTAATTTTTACTTCAGCCATAACAATTACGTTACTCAACCATCGCGTTGCACATTCTTTAAAAATCAAGAATTTGATGCATAGGATAGGAGTAGTCAGCTTGTTCCCAACATAGCTTCTCCTCGATGAACTCTGGTGGTCTTACAACCGCAGGAACAATTGTTAGTGCTATTTGGCTGCGATCTTCTGTTGTGTCCTTGAAATTGCAATTTAAAAAACCGAAATCCAATAATGCGAACATTGTTGGTTGGTGGTAGGCCTCTTCTTAGACCGTCTGGCTAGCTACCACCGTCTAACCTAAGCCTGCCGCCAAACAATAATAGCATTGTTGTGTTCCGGCAGTTGGAGTAAAGAAAGTGGTTGAGGAATCCGGGTGTAGCTCGCTTTCATCTTCGACCTTTATCATCACTTACCATTCGGTGAGATCACGGGTGAGATGAAGTTAAGAGTAAAAAACACTCAGCAAAAGCCAAAGTTTTCGTTGTAAGTAAAATAATCACCTGGGATAAATCAAACTATGAAAAATTTGATCTGATGTGATTTAATCTACTGGCTGGCGAATCACTAGGTATAAGATTGACCACTGCCGATGAAATAAACGCTTGCCGCAAATCATCGACTCTGCGGCGCTAATTGATGAATCTTTATCTGTCGATAAACGAACGAGTCGAGCTAAGCGATCAAATAATCATCAAACAATTGTTTGAGTAGTAATTGTCTTCATATGTTTCAGTAACACGGCCAATACCGATATAGCAATTGCTGACTATCGATATTGGCCGTGATTCAGCTTCGTGATCGATTTCGTTTCCGCCGTAGCTTCGCAATTTCAGTCAACAAACGGAGACGAAGCAACCAATTATCCAAAAAAATATTTTAAATCATTGCATCTGCCAGGCTGGCTTGCCACAGCACAATTAACTATTGTGAAGGTTAGTTCGGTAGTCGAAGCATGATCCTTCAAAATTTTAACCAAACAAAAGTATGAAACAGAATGCGCTTGGTGGTGAGAAAATCCAAGCACAGTTTCACGCGATGATTATCAAAGGAAATTTCAAAGGCGATGAAGATCATTTCGATTCGGCTCAATAAAGCAAATGCCTTGCTGCCACGCGACTAACACTACCTGATTCCAATGTAATTAAAATTTGTTAATTTATTGAACTTAATTCATATTTAATATACATTTACCGACATAAATTTATTTACCTTATAAGTTGAGACGACATTTAATTTTAATGATTCTCAAGCGGTACGAAGTTCGTCGGATCAGCTAGTAAGTAATAAGTTTATTTTATAACTGTTTTATTCAATCAACCCCACCATAAAGTAAAAAAAGTAAAAAAAAAGTCCACGTCGTCCTACCGATAGGACCATGTTCTATAAAAATGCAACCTCATAGCCCGAGTCCTTAGTCAGACCAAAAGTAAAAGAAAGGTCACTACTTCCGATTGCTCGGACTAAGCAGTGGGACCAAGGGATCACAAGGTTACTATTGTGGTCGCTAGAAGTCGTGATTTTTCGGCCGCTGATGACTGATTATTGGGTCTCGCTTGAGCATACGCCTTTAGGTTAGAAAAAGCATCAAAAGCTTTTGTTAACCTTAAGGCGTAAAACAAAGCGATTAGCGACGAATAAAACTAGTAGGCGGAATATTTTATGATTTGTCTTTAAATATACCTAAGAAATAACAGCGTGTTCAGCCAACTTTAGACAAGAGTAGCTTTTTTATAAAAAAATTCAACCTAACATAATTTTGTTGTTTTTTACACACACAGACTGGCCCACCGAGGATGCGTAGGGAGGGTAGCCCACAAATTTTCCACGGTCCGCGATCCAATTAATTTAAAAATCGCCATAACCAAAAGGGCTGTATTGTTATGTAAATGTGTGCAAACTCGGTAACAGACATGGGCATGACTAATTGTTAATTCGGTAATGCGCTTAGTGCGGGCCGCGGGGTTATGCGTGACCTCGCGCTGTCTTGCGGCCGGCCTGCACGACGACGGCAACGCAACGGAGGGATTGATCACTCCCCGACTGTCAGTGGCTCTTGACTGATGATCGTACTTGTCTACGGCTAAGTATGTTTCCTTTGTGCCCGTTAGATATTGTAAGGGCACCGTCGAAAAATCTAAACAGTTCGTTTTATTTAATAGAGTAATCTTAGTAACATTATAACTCTGAATTGAAAGTCTAGCAACTCCTGTTCTTTTTGATGGAGGAGTTCAAGATAAAGATCTTGAGGTCTTGTATCATAAATCATGTATCTAGGAACCAAATAGCTAAAGAGCTGCTTGTTTCTTGGATTTTAGGAAATATTGAAGTAGGCACTAAATTATGATTTCGGTTTTCATAAGCAGCATTAGTGGTACCTGTTGATATTTAATTTTTACCTTTTAGTTAGGTGAAGTTTATAATTTTGGCATAGTTTAATACTCATGAGCGAATAATCGACGACAACACTAGAAGTGTAAACCTATATTCCCAATACAGCAATAAGTTTCAATATAGGTATGCTTTGTATCATATTTTGTATTATTATAAACCTTCTTCAGATGTGGAAAAAAATGTATAGGTAAAGTATGTGTTTTTCTTACTGCAGAACAAAAGTTAAGTAAAGTACGAAAAAGTACCTACATTTCGATACAAGTGTAAGGTGCGGGTCAACAATATTAAGGACATGTGGAAATGAAAAATCCGCACATGCATCGCACGATGTTTTTTAATACCTACATTTGCGAAGAAATTCAAAGAAGAGAAAACTAAGAATAAGAAGGGGAGGAGATAGATGAAAAACTGTCTAATCCTTGGACCATTCATAATCGACACAGTTTAAACAATAGGGGAGTTTCCTAAAAGTGAAAATGTAGATTTTTTACATACACGTTGAAAATATAAGTTATTATAACTAAAAAAAGCATTATTTAATTCGATAATGATAATAATTTGTATAATTACAGAGTAATGGGTTTGCAATTGCTAACATTTCAAAATTTTACTATTTTAACTGACAATCACTACCTACTTGATTTAAAACAATTTTACGCTGTGAGTAATTATTTAATAGAGATGAAGTCCGCATCGGCACGCGTCGCTCCGCGCCGCCGTGAAATGAATCATTACATGGCTGAATGCGGCGGCCAGCGACTGCGATTTACTGCGTTCTTTGGTCTAAACCACCCCCACTTCAATTAATAATCTATAGAAAAAATGCGTATCCCATTTTGAATCATTCAGTTTGAAGCCCTTGGTGGTGTTTTTAGTAGTCCGACGCAAAATAAGCGGCTTCCTCAAAATAATTATATATGGCAACTTATCCATATTAATATAAATCTGAACTTCGAGATGTGATGTGAAAGTTTTTCTCCATAGAAATTTTGAGTATATATTTAACTGCAATATTATTTTAGTAACAGGTGTTTTAGAGTCGACTTAACCTTATGGAACACAATGATAATAAAAATTTCAGTTCATAGTAAAATCTTGTATAGGTATGTAGGTACTCAATATTTTATTGCTCATAGTCATAACTCTAAATATCTAATCCCAGCGACAGTGTTGCTACAAGTTAGTCTACTATCATATGCATCGCGTAGCACACCCGAACCTAACGCTTCCATTACAAGTTACGACTTCTTAAGCTCCTTTCATATTGTTAAGCATAACGGTAGTTTCAGTGTTTGACAAATCTCCTAACTCGTCCTACTTTATAGTGCAATATGCAATCTAATCTGTGGACGCGGGCGATATACTGCTCCGAGTCCAAACTAGTCGACCGTTGTTTACCACATGATACGTTTGTGAGCAGATCACTGACTGCTCGTATGCCGAGGAACTTTGATGATCATAACGCTATTTAGTTATAGCTTAATAAAAATGTAAATATCCAATGAAATATTTTTAAAGAGCTTATGTTTTTTTAAATAATTTCAATAAAAAGCAAGATTGGATGTTATTTTATCGTAAATAAATGTATCGAAATAATTGCACTCATGCACTCATTTCTTATTTGAAGGTAGTTTAAACAGCCTTTTGTTTAAAAGGATATTTGAAACTACCTTAATTAAAATGCTATTATTTTTGTTTTCACTATTCTATCAAATTTCTACGTGATAGAGATGTTGACTACAAGTAAAAAAGCTTTTCAAAGTACATTTTCCTTTTTATGATATTATTATAGATTTAATGTGGAAAATTTCTATGATTTTCCATAAATATCGAAATTAATATTCCAAAGTTCATTTAAATAATTTATAGGTACTATTAGTTTAGTCATATTAAATGTAAAAACTTTTAATATTGCAACTATGCATGTAAACTCATAAATTATAATGATATTAATTTTGTCCATGCGCTCGTACATATTTGGTGGACACTACTGTGTTGTGACGTCACAATGCTGCATCATTTTCTATTGAGCGTTTTTTGACAACTAGTAATAGCCCTCCAAACAAATTCACTATATCTAAGAATCTATTGATTGCAGATTTACTATCCATTGATTGCGGATTTGCAATAAATATCAAAATATTTATTATGATGTAAATAAATAAGTTTATTATTATTATTGCAACCTCAAAGGTTGCATCTTTATTAAAAGGTTTAATCTTTAATAACAGATGTAAAGCCTCCTTTGGCTGTATTATGATGGAGGTACAAAAATATAATTTCTTAATTTAAATAAATACCCTTGTAAACACTTGCTCCAACTCTCCAACTCCGTCCGTCCCAAAGAGTAATGCAAGTGGTCCGTCCACCGTCCTATCAATCGAACGACGTGAACTTTTTTTTTACTTTTGGTCCGACTAAGGAATAGAACTATAAGGTATATCGTCATTTTAGAGTATGTGGTTTATACTACATGAACTTTTTTTAACTTTCACTTACCTAAGGTATTAGGGGCTAATATTACAACACTTAAGTTCTGTATACTTAGTAAACTAACCTGTAATTAGGAGATAAGTAGCTATTTGACGTTAGAGAATCACAAAACACAAAATGTTCGTCTGGCCCGCCCAACCCCGCGGCTTTGGAAAACGAGATTTACATCAATCCTATGTACTCATTTACCCAACCATATGTACAACTTTCATTTTCAATGTAACGCTAATATAAATAAGTTAGAAGCATCACTGGTGGCCGGGCCAGCCTGACGTTTTCAGCCCGGCCCCTTCTACATTACCACTACTACAACAACTAGTGACAATTAATTGTTAGAGAAGTAATGTACTACATAAAATACATACATTCAAGCCTTTATTTCATACTAAAATGCAATATCTTAGGAGATATCAAAGTAAGGTGGGGCCGGGCTGAAGTTATTGAAATAGCTAATAACAATAAAAATACAAAACCTAAGAACCCATATTCTATGTTTGTGTGATCTCCCAGAGGTGCAGTATATATGTACAACTTTATTTTTAAGTTACATTATTTAAATATAAAAATATGAACACTAGAAATTATTTCAGCCCGGCCCCCTACAATCGTTTATATCTTTTTAGCTATTGCATCAATCTGCACAAAACGACAATGTGTGGACTGGTATACAGTAGTACTTTGATAAATTTTGGCTCATGAATTTACTAAGATTATATTCGACAAGATAATTAAAAATCTAAGATAGTACTAGTGGAGTGACCATCAGTCACGTGTCAATTTCAGGACATGTGTTTTATGTATAACTTATCTTAAGAGTTACCCCGTTAAGGTTAAAAAAAAATGATTTTTTCCTTGTCTAAACCTCATAAAATTAATTTTATTATAATTATAATTGTTGATAGTAAAAAATAAGAATGTTGCTGAATTTCACAAATCTTAAAAGGTCTTTATAATTAAAAAAAACATACCCACCGAATTGGCAACCTCTTCGTTTTTGAAATCGGTTACAATCGGTTTCCTAGATGGTAGGCCCATATGTAGGGTTGTCTGGGTAGGCCTTTCTTATTTCAGCCTTAAGACAGTTCGCTGTGTTTTGGATTGAAGGGAAAGATAGCCAATAAAGTAATTAGAGGGCATGTACGGCATTTCAACTTAGGCCTCAGGATAACAACCGAACTGCAATATCAAGTGATTTTTCCTTATTAAAGCAGCTGTTTATAGGTGGCGGAAACTGTTTACCACCAGCTGGGCCATTAACTTGTATATCATCTACTTAGATCATTAAAAAAATGTCCTGAAATTAGCACGTGCCTGATGGTCACTCCACTAGTACTATCTTAGATTTTAATTATCTTGTCGAATATAATGTTAGTAAATTCATGAGCCAAAATTTATCAAAGTACTACCGTATACGAGTCCACACATTGTCGTATTGTGCAGATTGATGCAATAGCTAAAAAGATATAAACGATTGTAGGGGGCCGGGCTGAAATAATTTCTAGTGTTCATATTTTTATATTTAAATAATGTAACTTAAAAATAAAGTTGTACATATATACTGCACCTCTGGAAGATCACACACACATAGAATATGGGTTCTTAGGTTTTGTATTTTTATTGTTATTAGCTATTTCAATAATTTCAGCCCGGCCCCACATTACTTTGATATCTCCTAAGATATTGCATTTTAGTATGAAATAAAGGCTTGAATGTGTGTATTTTATGTAGTACATTAGTTCTCTAACAATTAATTGTCACTAGTTGTTGTAGTAGTGGTGATGTAGAAGGGGCCGGGCTGAAAACGTCAAAAAAAATTTTAGTCCTAATATTACATGGCCAAACCGTATTGGCCTAAACTTAAAGCGAACAATTATTGTTTCGCCTAGCAATTGTTTTGCCACCATTATAATTTGGTCTAAGAATTGAAAACCCTAATTTTTGGATCTATAATGTGTAATACCCTAAAATATATTGGCATAACGTTATTTTGGCATTACGACGATTATAGCTAATTTTACTAATTTTAGCATATCTTATATTAAATGTGGCAAAAATTTATCAGCCTAAGACAAAAACAATTTTATTGAATAAATAAATTGACAGAAGCGAATCGCTGCAAATCCGACACCACGTAGTCTTGTCTGCCCTACCCCTAGAGTGTAATTTAAGCCCGCGAAGGCGCGGAGGGACGAGGCAGCCCGCGAGCTGAGGAGCAGGTGGTTTTGACGACCACCGCCGCGGCTGAGGCAAGCCGGCGCAGCCAGCCAGCAAGCCGAAGCTGCGGTGGTGGGCGGAAAGCATCTGCGACGATAAGGTCGCGTGGGA
Source organism: Nymphula nitidulata (assembly GCA_947347705.1). Classification (NCBI taxonomy): domain Eukaryota; kingdom Metazoa; phylum Arthropoda; class Insecta; order Lepidoptera; family Crambidae; genus Nymphula; species Nymphula nitidulata. Next base: position 11,228,242 of record OX374631.1, read on the forward strand.
CCGCCGGAGCCCCGCAGCGCCGGAGCCGTGACAGAAGCCATGCATGCTGCATGCCTGCTTGCATGCTGCAGCCTGCTTGCATGCTGCATGTCTGCTTGTATGCTGCATGCCTGCTTTCATGCTGCAAGCCTGTTTGCATGGCATACCTGCTTGCATGCTGCATGCCAAGCTGCATGCTACGTTAGTATTAATAAATATTAATAATTAAAAGGAAAAACATCTACTTTTTGTTAGAATACCTACATAATAATATGTTTGATTAAATCAATTTGCAACAAATACAAATTTTTGGCCAATTTACACTGCCTTATTAAAATGAGTCGGCGTTTTATACTTTATAATTATTAATTTTATGGAAATTAATATTTAGTAATTGCAAACTTTAGGGATTACGAATTGTTCGTCAAAATGTCGCATTTGGTAAATAACAATATGGCGATAAAAAGTAAGGCGAAGTGAAATTAGACCAAACACGATTATGAAGAGTGAAATTATGCGAAAAAATTTTAGGCTAACCGTTTGTGTGCCGTTGTCAATTAGAAGTTCAAAAAATTAGGCGACCCGATAGAGACCCTTTTTAAATATTTCAGTTCTAATTAAAATGATGAAACTGCACTATCTCACGCATCGTCTTTATTATTTAGGAGAGCTGAGACTGTTTAAAATAATTAATTTCATAATGGGTACAGTTAGCCTCAGAATCTTTTGAGATGTGATCAAAAATATCTGCACTATTTCAGAAAATTTCAAATAAAAATTAAAAACGACATAAAAAAGTGAAAAGGATAAAATAATCAAATTTAAGTTTTTCACAATTATTAGTAGTAACTTTCTAAGGTCAAAGCTAGACGGTGATGGTGATATCACTAAAAAGTCATAGGAAAGCAAAATTCTGCAATTTCGCATACGTAGACGGCTTACTCATTGCAGTTATTTTTATTTAAAAACCGAACTCGATCGACAATTAAAAATAAAAATAAAATGATTAAAAAAAAAATATGGGACCAAATGGCAACTATTTCGTATCAAACAAAAAAGAATCACGTAAACAACAGAAACAGCACGGATCAGAAATCTCAGCGTCATCAGTGTACATACATAGAAAAAAAAACATATCAACCGAATTGAAAACCTCCTCGTTTTTAAAGTCGGTTCAAAAGCTCAAATAATTCTGACGCTGCTGTACAAATTTTTTAAAGAGGTTTTAAGCCATATTTACGAAAAATATATACTTGCCTACTGACGCTTTTTAAACGCACACTAACTAGCAATTATGCAAGTTGGAAGTCGCTTATCGACGTGGCATCTACCTAAACCTTGAAAGGACGAAGGTCGAAACAATTTCACACCCTTCATCAGCTATTCATTACCGTCAATTTATAAACACGTACTATGACATTAGCAATTCATACCAACACATGTAACAATAGTAATCAAGTTGCGCTATGAAAGAAAAAATAACGTATTTTGATGGTGCCAAGCACAGATTTCGTTGGCAATGTATCGTGAAATTAGTTTAGTGGCACTATATAATTACGGGTGGGTTTTTATGGCCCCCTGCAGAAGCGCGAGGGTTGCCCCCGCCTCTGTTATGACGAAAATGTCAAGCCGGTATGCGACTTGATGAATTGACACTACTTTAAATTTTCTTTTCGTTTTTATGACGGCTTTATTGTGAAATAGTTATTTAACACAATGTGATTTTTAGCGTATGATTGATCTTGTAATTTGTTTGGTCTGACAATGGCACGCACATGGTTAGTTTTATGATGACTTAACAATTAGGCCACACCTAATTATTATATCAACATAAAACTAAATTGGGTTTATGGTTTTACTGTATTTTATTGAGAAATAGTTTCTACATTTTAACTACGGTTCAGAATAAAACTTCAAAGACTGAAAGATACATTTCATAGATTTATTATATAAAATCTTAACACTACATCTGAATTTAACTTATTACAGTATAGTAACATGTGAAATTTACAGATCTATTCCATTAGTACAGACAATAGTAATTAGTTATATAATTATTGCGCAAGATTCTCCCAAGATTGGGCAATCCTTAATTTAATAATTACTAAAATACTTAAGTACCAAATCTTAGCTTTTACATAATAAACGACGAAGCTCAGATATTTCTTACGATCTTTATATCTATTTCGATTTATGTATGTACATTATGATATGAAAGAAGTTACAAAATATAATTTGCAAAACCAAAGTTTACATATCAAGCACCTATTCGACTAACAATTAGTTTTCTAACGCTTCCTGCTTTGAGTGTTAAGTTTGCAGTAACGGTTATATTTTATAACTTTCGACAGTACTTTTCTAGTGGTAAATAAACTAAGCAATCCACTTTATTACCAACAATATTATTTCTTTAGTGTATACTTTTATAGGTCACGCATTCTGTCTATCAAACGTTTTTTAATAATATAGTTGATAATATCTCTAATTTTGGCAAAATAGGACACAGCTACAATATTGATAGGTGCTATTGCTCTATACAAACTAATAAACTGTATTTAATGGCAGCGGATCGTTTTGTGGCATTTTGTAGATAAATTTCTAGAAAAAATATGTACGTATAAAAATTGATTTGAAATTTTATCTATCGATCGCTACGTGTAAATATAATGATGAGTTGATGTTGATAGGATGTACAAGCTCTTAGGTACAAGTTCATGATATGAGATCGAAAAGTTTCGAATAAGTAGGTACAAATTGGTGATATTACGTGAGACAACGCTGAATTATCTAATATTTATTTAAAACGACGATATTGGATTCCTTTGTACAAAAATATGTTGAAATGATGTCTAACACACCGTCTAGTCTAATATTTTATCTTGGATCTGTATTATCGGGCTGGGCGAACTGTGGCCTGTAATGGTGTCAATAAGTACCTAAGTGTATTATTGCGCCCCGTAATAGCTGTCCGACAAGTTGTTGCATCTGTGTGTATTTTTATTTATAAAAAAAATAATACTTAAGGTAAACAAATGGTGAACATTTATACATAATAAAATATTTTATATTAATATGAAAATAAGGTCTCAATTTAGCTGCTAGTAAAATTCCGTAATATCGTGGATAGTGTTTACCATTTATTACATATTACGGGCAAGATTGTTACAGATTCATTCCATTAGTTGCATATTAGTTATGTTGAGAAAAGTAATTTTATTCAATATAATAAAGTGTTATATCGTGCGAGTCTAAAAAAAGTGGCAATATTTTTTCAGTAAAAATTTAGTCTCAATACATTCCCCATATTACTTAAAATATCTAGTTTCTTATATATCACAGGCTTAAATTATATACGTTACCATTAAGGACGTGCATACTATACGTACACTTATATTAGTAGGTACAGTTGAACGAAATTAGGTAACTATTTACACAAATAGGGGAAAAATAATGAGGCGAACCCTCCCACAACCCTCGGAGATTTCAAATTACGACCGCAGTAAGGCAGCGGCGGACTACGTATCTCTACACCCGATCATTAGTGCGCGAGCACTCGCGCGACCTGTCTTGATCCTGTTGTTCGTGCAGGACCTTATTTACAAATAATATCCTACCAGATCTGTCATTGATCCAAATTTGTGTTTTAGGGAGCTATTTGTGAATAAGGACAGGTAACACGCGTAATCGGTAAACGGCTAACTACATAAATAACTTACCTACTTTTAAGTTACACAAATCAATTAAACTCGCAAACTATCAATTTATTTATAATCTTAAATAATAACAGAACAAACATTTTTATTTGGGTTTAAAATGCTCTCATTAAAATACTGTGATTTATCAAAATTAATTTCCATTCAATAAATCTAACAATTCATCTAAATCCTTACCCAACAAACGAAGCGTACTTACAATTTGAGAATTTAGATTTCTAATCTTTATACATTCCATTTCCAACAAAGCAACGCACAACGCCGATAACTATCGTTCCATTAAATTTTAATAAATAGTCCATTAAAATTTGGAGAGTCAAATCACCTTCTCATGATCCTAGTGTGGTCGGAACGATGCACTGCTTTAGCACACTACACTTGAACTATATGACGGCTAGGGGTGTCTTTCGGTAAGGTACACTAGTTGAGCTTGCCTGAGGAGCGAGATCACTGACTCACGAGAATATGTTGAAGTACTTGAGGCCGGCCGACACGTACGGCACCGGTATCGAGCCGGCGTAGTAGTTAACCGACTGAAACATGAGATAGGCGATGTTCAGAAGCTATCACACGATTTCATTGGGATGCGTGTTTTGATTCGAGTCATTTTGCCGCGCACATTGCTGGAAACAAAAAAAATATTATTAGTAGGTATCTCACGGCTTTAAAACATTTACCATATAAAAATGATACTTGCTTTCATTTAATATTACCATATGAATAAATCATAAAGTTGAAAAATTACCTCTTGTTTCCTTTCCCAAGTCTTCATGGCTGTTTTATACTTTTCGAATTCGTGACACCAATTTGAATATATTTTTTGGTATTCATTGCTCTTCTCTGGGGGTGAACATCTGAAAATATATATTATTTAAGACAATGTTTAAAATAATAATGAGGATACTTGAATGTTCTCTGTGTAATGTTCCCATACCTGTGAATATCGACAGTGATGTTGTATGAACAAAGCAAAGATCCTCCAAGCCAGCAATCGTAGCGGCCCGCGTCACCTTCATTGACAGATATGATTAGCAAGCCGTGTTCTGAAGTCTCTATATATTTTTCAGGTTTGCTGTAATCAATGAAAAATATTTGTAAATCACGCGGAAAAAAGCTCAAATATACACAGTTAAATATTCATTTCAAGTATCAAGTCATTATCACGACGCTATTCAAAAATAAAATTAGCGTTGTTATTAAGTATTCTAATTCTTTCGAAACATTCAACTCTTTCAAACGTTTCAATATCATCCACTTTTTTTCAATTATATCACATTTTTATATTTTTGTGCAACCATTATTTAACGATACATAATAAGCTAGACTTGAAGAACCAAAAGCAACTGTTCTCATTAAAAATATTGTAAATGTTTAAGTGCTAAACCAGCATTTGTTTTGTTTTACAGTTATCAAAGTTAAGCGATAAACTCGCGAAATGCTGAACATTCTCGTAGGCTCCACAAAGACACCTTAATGCAAAGGATAGCGTTGTTTGAACGAAACTCCATAAACAGGGACGTAATTCGAGTTTCCCCTTGCATTTTAATTATACTGGCGGAAGTGCGATAAAGGCAGATTTGGAAAGACTTTAATTAATGTTGTTGCATGCGTGTACCGTTCAAGTGTTTTCTAGACAATTCCGTAGCCGTTTAAATTGTTGTTTGTCTTCATTGGGCGGGGTAAGACAGTTGCAGGCTATTTCTTTTGGATACAAAATGGCTTTAAACGACAACATTTGTAATGTAACCAAGTTTTAACTTGTGTTTTCTAAAGCTCTATTAAGATTCCTGTTAGTTTAACTTAGTTTGGAGGAGATTAGTTCTGCTTAATTTGCCGATTCAGCTTTGTATAAACATTTACAGCTAATAGTTTGGTAATAAATACTTACGTAATAAGTGTCATTTAAAAAAAATATAAAGAAAATAGCGCAAAAGAAAAATGAATGTATTTAACTCACTTAAACGTGATGGGATGTCTTCCCTTTTCCCTTGAATAGTGGTACCAGGTGACGGCTCTGGGATGCAGGACTTCTGGCATCTTTACGAAGCTGCCGAGGTGCAGGCTCTGCCCCCATGTAGCAGATACGCTCTTCCTGGCGATTGAAGAATCGCAGATGTCTGCAGTTTCGTTTGCCACGTCTTGAATCAACCTGGCAAAGGATTAAAACAAATATATTAAGGGCCTATTCACACGATGATTTTGATAATCGCATACTCTGCTTGTCGTTGGAGACAAATGTATGTTCTCTACGACCTACCGTCTTTAAGACTCGAAACTGTATACCAGACGCAATTAACTTTGACAAATTTGATTAATAACAAAACAATCGATAAATAACCAGAGATAGATATTAATTCTTAAAATTAATAACCAGACGGTTTTTCAAAGTACAATGAATCCTCTAAGAACATTTTGTATACCTAATCGTTTAAAGAATTGTTAGACTGTGTCTTTATTTGTTAGTATCAAATTCTCTGTGTTTGGTCAACAATATATTCTTAAATATTTTTATCTACAAGCAAAAGCAGCCAGATGTAATCCGATTTAAAAGTTCATAGAGAAAGAAAATAGAAAAGGCGATTCTCCGGAGTGACCTACATACCGCGAATAGTTTATTTCAAGAAAGACGTCTAAGAGTACCTAAGCAACAACAAATAAAACTACAACAATAAGATAAGTCTCACGTTAGAGTCGCAGAGTGGAGGTAGCTAGTTACTTACTAGTCCTGCATAATGTTGTACTTTCAGCACAGCCAAAAGAAGGTCTCCCAATCCACGAGTCAATTTTAATCTTATTCATTTTACCAATTAAGTAATTAGGTAAGAAAGAACTTATTTGGCTGCTAAAGTTGAGAAATAAAAAAATTCAATATCCAATATAATATGACTTTTCATTGATAATCATAGTAATAACGATCTTTCATACCCTCACACCTTTTATCTAGTCCAAATTGAGCATCGTTAAGAGCTTGCATTATGGATACAGATAACGAAGAAATAAATATTACAATTATACTAAGTAAACATACAAACATTCGTGACTCAAGAACAAATCACACTCATCATACAAACATCTGCCCCTTCTGGGATCCAAACCTGGAACCTCTGATTTTGTAAACTGGAGTACTATAAACAATCGGTCAGTATATCGTGAAAATGAAATATGTAAAACGCCCTTGTTTGGGGTAAACCAGATCTTAATTCTTTCACTTGGTAGGTTTTTACAATTTTTATTTGTCATAGGACCCCCGGAGGTCTTACGCGGCTTAACAAGACAAAATTTTGTTGAGTAAAAGGTCATGTTAACTCACCCAGGCATGTACTCTCTGCAGACTCCAGCGTCCCTGTCCCAGCCGCAGTAGGGGTCTCGTGCGCAGCGCACACATGCGTCGTAGCGGCGAGCGCACAACGCTAGCCGCAACTGAAGCACGCGCCTATCCGAAGCTGCGTACAGCGAGCCGTGCGCGCGAGATAGTGCCATTGCCTGTTCAAATGATTTCGTTAATAAATTATCAACGTCTATACCTGTCCCACTGCTGGCACAGGCCACATGGGAGGTAGACATGACGAGTCTGGACCGTAACATCACCTCACTGGCCCAATGCGGGTTGGTACCCACCGGTTGCACAACCGGGACCTACGGCTTAACGTGCCTTCCGAACCACATAATAGCTTGTCTACATTTTAATTTTGATTAACGCTTTCGAGATCCTTGCGAAAGCTTTTTTTTCCTAATCGAAAACAGAGCGCTCAAACCACTACAGCGCGGCACCGAGCTTCTTAGCCGAGCTTTTCGATATAATTCTACAAATCACTGGTAAATATTATTTCAAATATGATTGCAAAGAAGTCAATGTTATTTTTAAAAAATAATAGTAACCTACTAAAATAATGAACTTAACAAATATAATTCCGAAAAGGCTAGAGAACAAGACAGTACCTGAATAGGCTCTCCCGGGGTGACATCAAAAATGTCAAGTAAAGCTGACTGGCTGTCTCCATTCCTCGTCCATTGTACTATTTTGTGTATTTTTCCTTCATCTGTAACAAATGAATAGAATCAGAATTTTGTGGGATTACAAATCAAGCCGATTTACTGGTAATAAAAATATTTTATGCGGTGCTACTGTAATGAAATTCGTTTCTCTATTGATAAATATAGCAAAAGTTCGAACACCGCGGAAGTCAAAAATAGTAACTTTATAAGTATATTTACGACCGATTGGCGGATCTTGTGTTGACACATTTTACTTCATTTAGGAGCTTTTATTGGCCGTTGCTAGTTTCAGATTGGCTGAAACAATGTGTCTCTCGATTCTCTAGCAAACATCATCAAAATGTCAAAACCGCCAAAAACTTACAAGGTGTTAGAATCGGGTGAGTCATATAAAGTTTTAAAACTCAAAATACTTAAATCTTGACTTACAATAGAATACAGGCACACAGGCACTCAGAATACAATAAGGTTTAAAATGTTTAGATCACTATTGTTTTAATGTAAAAAAAATACATTTATATGTCTTATGGAATTAAAGATCTAGGATATTTTATTTTGAGTGGTGGTTTTAGAAAAATATTTACGTGAATAAATACCGACATGTAACACGTAAATGTAATTTTTTTTACACACCTATGGAATGCAATAAACGATTGAGTATTGAGTAAGTATTGACATAATTAATATATTTAACATTTTATCGTGACCTTATTAAAACATTTTATCGATAGTCCGGGTGGCCTCTATGTGGAATCGTCAATCGCAGTTGTGCGCTCTTCATTTCCATCTATTAGTCTAACTGGCTGATAAATTAGCAGGGTCCCTTAAAATGATGGGCTCAATTAATTTGCTCTGTCGAGGACAAAAGTCGCCACACGCGAAATTATTGCTTAACACTTGGCTGCTTTGTAAGCAATATGTCCACGTGGAACACTTGCGAAGGCTGTTAAATAATTGGGGACTGACGTAATAAATACTGAACTGAGCATAAGTTACGTTATATTTATTAGTTGATTATCCAATAATTACAAGAGACGAAATCGACTGAAAAAAATAGGATATCAACGAAACAGAAGGCGGTTCGTCCAAATTAATTATAGGCTTTTCAACTAAGCCATTTTCTTTTTTTTTTTTTTTTTTTTTTTTTTATACAACTAGATGACAAACAAGCTGACGGCCCACCTGATGGTAAGTAGTTACCGCCGCCTATAGACACCTGCAATAACAAGGCAAAATCACTTGATATTGCAGGTACGTTGTCATCCTGGGGCCTAAGATGAAATGCCGTCCATGCCCAGTAATTACACTGGCTACCTTTCCCTTCAATCCGAAACACAGCGAACTGTTTCACGGCTGAAATAAGAAAGGCGGTGGTACCTACCCAGACGACCCTACATACGGGCCTACCACCTAGTTCTTTTTTTATAAGCAACTACTTTGTTTACACTCATATCATAAAATCTTGATTATGAATCCAAAAACGGTGTGTTTCTGTTTATGGCTTATTATAAATACCTTTGCTTTTTAAAAAATAATAATGGTAAAGCATAGTTTTTGCTATAAAATAACTTTTTTCATTCATCATAGTACAGTTTTCACGGAGGTTTGAATGCCAGCTAGAGAATAAAAATAATAATAATTATTAACATGCCAACCCTGACGTCGAGTAACTTGAATATAAAGCCTCCTGCTCCATAATTCAAGTTTAATTTCACAATTTATTTATTGTACTATTCAAAATATGAATAATTATTATAATCAATATGATTTTGATGTGGTTTTAACTTAGCTCTTTTATTTGAAACTCCCTATAGTACCGCCTAGGTATTGTATGAGTGTAGATTTTTTTATACCACTTATGTGGCAATCAAGCATACGTCCCACCTAATAGTAAGCGGTTACCGTAGCCTATGGACGCATGCAACACCAGGGGTATCACTTTCGCGTTGCCGACCCTGTGAAAACCTTTTCACGCCTTTTTTGAAGAACTCATTTGAGTAAACCTCTACACGGAGCATATTCCACAATCTGAGCGTACGTGGGACAAGGGTTTATCTGAAACTGTACCCAGTTTGGTTCCAATTTGTAAGGATGAACTCCGTGCCGGTGGCGAGCGGTGCGATGATAGAAAGAGGCCGTGGGAATGATGTTAAATAATTCCTCAGAATACAGCAGTGTATGAATCTGCACTATAAATAAGTAGGTATTAAAACACCCGTATGATACTATTAAAAACCTCATCGAAAGTGGTATTTTAATACCACTTCTTGTGTGACAGTTTCAAAAACTACTAGAATGTGCTATGTGCTATTTATGTCTTGAATCTTAGATTTCTATTAGTGATCGTAGCAATACGTTCAGTAGCTTCGATCGCGTAGCTCCGTTACAGTTATTGCAGCAAATAAAGCAAGTTGAAACGCAATCGCTTTTAGAATCTATAGAATCACAATAGGCGTTCGCACGTGACCACGTGTAGTGCCTTTCTCCTTAAGGCAGCCTGCAGGCTCCTTACAAAGCGCCTGAATTAATATTCGGGCCACGAAACTTAATAGCTAATTGGATTAGAACCATGTACTGAAATTACCTAACCGGGTTACGTACAATAGTAACGTATACGTGTCGCACCAATAAGACGGAACGCAGCATCAGATATTGTGTTCGTTATAGTCGCGCAGCTATAAATCAGTAATTATATTAGTAAGCTCTTAATGAATGGTAATACAGTGATTGTGTGAATAGGCACGTGTTTGCGTTATTTCCAATCCAGACTCGGTCGCGTCGGAAACAATTTTGTGGGGACATTATTTGATTTATTATATTTTTCTTGTTTATGATTACCTTATTCTTATAATGTTACACAATCACTTCTTATTTGAAGTTTACCGAACTGAGTTTAATCTTAAACAATATACTTATATAATATTCAGTAAAAAATAATCCTATGGTTGCAAATATAATGGGTAAATTAATCTTTAATATGCTCCTTGTTGATTTCTCTTTGATTACCTATATTAATTATTTTTATTTTATATGGTACCGAATTTCGTGTATCCATAGTTTAATATTTTAGATTTAACTAGTTCATGCCTTATTTTAATATTATTTTATGAAAGATGTCACTATTTTTTTTTAATTTCTTATTCCATACGGAAAAGAGGCCTTATTGTAAGCACCTTCGTACTTCACATGTTATAACTGACCTAATGTTCATCATTTTATGGATATGTTTCGACGAATCAAATTTTGAGCATAGCTACATTTAAGAATGATCTCCGGAATGACTTCAAGTTTAAAATAATAATGTAATAATAATCTAATTGAAAGCGGACCCGGTCAAGCAAGAGATTCCAGACACAATTGATTTTTCAATTGTCATAGCCCTCCGATGGTATTCCGCCGCTTGACAGAGGGTTTTATTTCAAATGTATAGCGATCGCAGATATTAAATACAATACTGTGACGTAAGCGCTCGTGGTTATGGAGCAGTGTGAATTGCATGAGCTGTTAAGAAGCCTCATGGAGCATAAATAGTGTAGGAACATTACAGAGAAGCAATAGTGTAGTGACAGCTGGTCGTCAGGGTTCATTAGGTCAGGTGTCTGCGAGTTGCACGGCGTGCTGTTATTGACGTCCACAAGTTCCGATAATTACCTCCCGGGTAAATGGTCCAATCTCCTGTGTGATTGGAAGCATTTGCCTTGTAATGAAACATGTCTGTTAGAGTGGAATGGAAGTCGTTTCATTGACTGATGGACACTCCGAAATTCATCAAGATGCACTTCGATCCATAAAACTCTTAGTATGAACTTAAAAAAATATGCTAAATTTAATTCAAACATTTACTATAATCTATCTTATAATATAAAGGTTGACTGACTCATCAACGCCCAGTTGAAACTACTGAAGTTAGAAACGTGAAATTTGGACAGTAGTTTTGTTTTGTACTGCTAACATTCACCAAGAGGGGATTTTTCGAAATACATATAACCCTTATGGGAGTGAAACGAGGTGGCAAAGTTTGTATGGGGGACCAAAAAGTCCTTATTTATTAACCGACTTCAAAAAAAGGAGGTTATCAATTCGACATGTATGTATGTAATGTCATCAGAATTGCAAAGTATATATATCCAAAAATAAAATTCTAATTTGGGGGACTATAGTTGAATGACCCAGCTACACTAGCACAGCACTAGCTTACTTCACACAGCACTAGCTTACTGCGTACTTTGCACTTCGCTATCTTCGCAAAGGTGCGTAAAAAAGTGATTATCGAAAAGCATCTTGTCTGGGGGGCAGAAAGAACTAGACTGATTTATTTCAGTCATGTAACTCACATAAAAATATGATTATGTGAAATATTTCCTTCTGAAATAAATGCTGTAAAGAAAACTAGTAGGTATATAATGCTTTATCAAGAATAGTAACATTGTTGGTTGTCAGTTCCATTAGTGAATATGGGAGCTGCGCAACCGTTGTGATTGACGTTCACAAGTTCCGATAATTACTTTGCTGAATATAGTATGAAGGACGCTTCGAGCACTTAATAACTTACGCCAGTCTAACGGCTCATCGTTTTATTGCCGACGTGTTGGTAAGTTTGATTCATTTAAAAGTCTCTACTAATAGAGACTTTAAGGTCAGACCGCCGCCGTTTTAACCGCCTCTGTGGTCTAGTGGTTGAGACCACCTACCTCAGATCTAGAGGTCCGGGGTTCGATTCCCGTCTGGGCAGAAATTTTCTGCTCGGTTTGGTTGGTGGTAGGGCTTTTCTAAGCCCGCCTGGCTAGCTACCATTATCTTACGTAAAACTGCCGCCATAACAATAATGTTAACAGCATTGTTGTGTTCCGGCAGTTAGAGGTAAGATAGTCAGTTCCTCTGTGGTTGAGGAATCCGGATGTAGCTCGCTTCCATCGTCGGCCTTATCTTCAGTTAACATCAGGTTAACTGACTGACAGCTTTAATGACCGTTTTCACTAACCATTCCCTAGATGGGTGACTCTTAACGTCCTTTGTCTCTTTCTATCTCTTTTAGATAGACTGAGATAAAATCGCTAAGAGACTCTTAAAGCTAAGCAAATGTTAGTAAAAACAGTCTATAATCTAGTCTAATAGAGACTTAAGGTATGCTTACTTACTCATTTAAATAATGTCTTAATCAGACAAGCTGTGATTAATTTTGATTAAAAAACGGTAACACGACTGTACTTACAACAACAAAGTCGCGAGTGTTTGGCGGGATTTGGACAGTCAAGATTTTTATTACAATTATTAAAAATTATTAACAATCGAACGTTGTGTTATAAAATTGGTTCAGTTTTATGAAGCAAGTGTGTGTGTTGTCGTGCAATTTGAAGATCATTGTAATAAAAGTGATTATGGTGTGAAAGACGTTGAAAATTATTACGTGGTTTTCCACCTATCAAAGAAGCACCATGGAAATTGTCATCATATATTTCGCGTCAAACTCTCCCAAGATGCATTGAAATGTGTAACACCAGCATTTCAGTGCAATAAATTAAGAAATAAAGAAAATACATTTGACTGACTTATAAAGTCTTGAAAACAGAGCCATAAAACTAAATATGAAAAAACAACGAAGTACGTTATTAGTATTATTAATCTGTCAAGTTGCGTTATACGTCTTGCGACTTAGACCATGAGAACTTATACAGCATGGTTGACGGCACCACAATAAATTTAAACATGGGCTATTACTAGTCCATAGAAATGGTTTTCCACTTTCAAAAATATCATATTCATTTGATATTTTCATGACATTTGTATGGAATAGTGTAACGTTGGCAGCATTATTTCATACAAATGTCATGAAATTATCAAATGAATACGATATTTTGAAAGTCGCAAACCATTTCTATGGACTATTAAAGCCCATGTTTAAATTTATTGTCGCATTGACGGCACTACCCTGTATCTGGTCTAAGTATTGACAGAAAATCAAAAATCACAAAAATCAATTGTGTCTGGAATATGATGCTTGACGGGTTAATACACAGATTAGCGATTTATAACTATGTATCGTTAATAAAAACTTACGAAAAAATGTTGTGCACCTGACCTGAGGTCCTTATTTTATACCTCTTTTAATCAGGTATAAAATAAGGACCTCAGTAACCAAATAAGTTAAACGCCCACCAAAAAGTAATAGTTATTTGTTCATTAGGTGAGCGAAGTTCTTTTTTGGAGCGAGTGCTTTTGTCAAGCATCGGATTCCAGACACAATTGATTTTTCAATTGTCATAGACCTTAAGAGGTATAACGCCGCTTGTGAGATCAATCCCTTACTAGCGAATTAGTCCTCTAATTGAATCACAGGCGTAGCAAGTGACTATAAAATTGTTAATAGACTATAAAAAAATTTGCTCACGTGTGAAAAATAGTTACCAACAGCTTTTCACCTTTCCCAGCGCGAAAAATATTGGGTTTCAATACTAGTAAAAATCGTTAACTCAATATTTAAAAAACACGTTTATTTTGATGGATGAGGAGCATGAGGAGCTCGGTGGCGTAGTGGTTTGAGCGTTCTGGTTTCGACTACGAAAACAAAGCAACTTTCGCCATGGTCGGTCCCGAGATGGGTCAATCAAATTTATAATCTCGAGCTCCTCCGTGCTTCGGAAGGCACGTTAAGCCGTTGGTCCCGGTTGTTACTGCAACTGCTTTAACCCACCAACCCGCATAGGGCCATCGTGGTGGTATTATGGCCCAATCTTCTCATGTGTTTCTCCCATGTAGGAAGGCCTGTGCCCAGCAGTAGGACGTATATAGGCTGATGATGATGACGTTTATTTGAGGAACTAAAAACTAAATTAATCTTAACTACAAACTAATCAAAGGTTAAAGTCATGTTTTGGCAATCGATACTAATACGAGTTTTATAAATGCAAAAGTAACTCTGTCTGTCGGTATGTCTGTTACCTTTTCACGCTTAAGTCGCTGAGCGAATTTGAATGAAATCCGGTATTGAGATAGTCTGAGCTCAGCAGGGAAGGACATAGGATACACATCGGAGCGATGACATTCACGCCACTGGTTAATTATATTTACGTCCTAAAATGTATGTATACTTTGTTATTATTCTATCTCATCTCAGAACGCCGGCGCCACTTCAACAATAGAATGTCTATTGTGTCCGGTTTTTGAGTATTTCACAAATTTATGCGCACGGTAATAATTTATTGTTTTTTTTTTCGTTCTGAACGATGTATAGCTCTTGACATTCATTTTACTGATAATAAATGATAATAAGGCCGAAGACGGAATCGAGCTACGCAGATAATAATAATAAATAATAATAATATTTTTTTTACAATAAAGTAGGCGTTATAAACGCACTAAATCAAACATTTATAAAGATATCTATTTAAATTTAATTACTTAAAATTTAAGTTTAATCCATCGCACGTCACACCCAACGCCCTATCATGATAACAGCGGTTCTGCGATGATTTTATAATGTCGCTGAGATAGAAACCTGTTGACTGCACCTGCTGATGGGTCCGGTCTGTTAGGACAGATTGTTATAGAGTACAAATCTCATAATGTTTGGTCAATAAAACAATATTTCTTTCTGGCTTTCTTACGTTTACTTTCTTTCTTACGTTTCAGATGGACTTAGAAAAGCCCACCTACCCCTACCACCAACCAAACCGGCCAAAAATTTTTTTAGACCTCCCCGACATCTGAAGGAGGTGGTCACAACCACTCAACTACAGAGAGGTTCTAAAGTATCTTTCTAGCTACAAGTAATGTTTACCGCAATTTGCTTACATAAAGCAAGGATGATAGTATTATTGGTATTGTTTGGTCTATGTCTATAGACAGATATCTGCACTTAGTAGGTATGTCATTAGCCACTTAAGTATCTTGATGTGATAATATAGTAGATGCTACACGAAAACGCGATCAAACTGCTATGTCGTGGAGGTCGGAACTTAGAATCTGTTTTCGTGCTAATTGTGTAGTATCACTGCATGTATCCGCAAATTAGTAACGTAGGTATGTACAGTCGAATTTAATTGTTTAATAGGTTGATGAATACGAAGATACAAGATAATTTACGAATTCAGATTAGCTAAATTCAACATAATTCCGATACGATCGAGTAGCGCGCATTAATTTTGCTCGTTTGCTCGTTTGGATGCTTAGTCGTGTTTTATTCAAGGATAGTTCCAGATTTTGCCTCAAGCCAGATGATGAGCGGGCCAAATTGTGGAGATGACGTGGAGAAAGATAAGCTCAGTGCAACATTATTGGGAGAGCCTTTTAGTGGAAAGTCAGTGATGGACCTACTCGTCAATGAAAATGGATCTCTGATAGCGCTGCGATTAGTGAGTGACATCTTAGAGGAGCATATGTAGTGTCTTTTGCGCATGCGTGCCCCCCGGCCTGATTCTATCTCTATTCCTCAAAAATTCTAGAAGTATTCGAAACAAACACTGTCTAAACTTTATGTTTTACTCTAGACAGCGAATGTGCCAATAGCTAACCAGAAGGCTGGAATACTACTCATACTTAGATGACTAATAGGTACCTAGTCATCATACTAAAGCGGTTTAAGCAACTAACTCAGTGTAAGTTCAATGCAAGTTAGCGTAGGTAGCCAGTGTAATTACTGGGCATAGACGCCATTTTATCTTAGACCTCAGGATGACAACGCACATGCGATATTAAGTGATTTTTCCTTGTTATTGCAGGTGCCTACAGGTGCGGTAACCGCTTATCACCAGGTGGGCCGTTAGCTTGTTTGTCGGCAAACGACGGCATTCAAATTTGAAATTATCAGATCCCCACCACAGAGCCTATTTTATCTATTCCGTGGCTACCACTTACGTTAATGTTTGATTTATTATAAGATCATTGGACATCCCAACACCTGCTTAGTATTGCTAGAAGAGAGAGGTATATTAAAAAAAAAATTAAACATCTTTGTGTATTTCTCTATGAATTCATTATTCTTATGAGTCACCTAGCTTAGGGCTCCCAACGGACAGACCACAAGCAACAAAATTTATAGAAGCAAAAAAACTCCAGTAATTTGGTGGTTTATATCGAAGTCAATTAATTATTATCGGCTTATTGATTTTGGCCCTCGTTGTAATGAGCAATTATTAATTGTATACTTACTTTTTAGCTCAAGTATAACTTTTTAGGAGATTAAATTTTTGTTGAATAAAAAACACGAGTAGAAAAGGAATAATTACGTCATCACCATAAAGATTTTTAATTAAAAAACCTGTTAAATATTATGTAAATTGGATTTTTTGAGAGGCGATCTAATTGTATCGTCAATTTTGTGAAGTCATAAATTATCATATTATCAGAACTTTGTTTGCCATAAAATTACGCCCGATAAATATTATTGATACCTATATCAGGTAAGTTGCGAATTTGTTAATTTTATTTTTGGGCTTTGTAAATTTAATGGGTTTCTTCCGTTCCATTTCTGTCGAAAGACTAAAACAAATCACACAGAACTTACATTGCCTTTTAAGTCAATTGTCAATTAATCCAAGTAAGCAAATAAATACCTACCTAAACATTCGTTTTGCTTTAGTTCTTTGCGAACGATCAAGGGTCCACAAATGTCTGTTTCAAAAGAAATAATCCCACAATCCAATAAAGATTTCACTTCGACAGGCCTAAGTGAAAACTTTTTGCGGTCCCCGAACAATATAAGTTTTATTCCGCCAACTGGCAATGGTATAAATTCCCAAACACAAAGTAGCTCAAAGATCTTTATTGCTTTTCATAAAAAAAACTTCTTGCTTAACGTATAGTAGATCTGTTAGAGGTCAGATGGGATTTCCTTAGACACCCCTCCTATCAAATCGGCATTTTCCTCTATTCGTCTTTTATGCTTTTCATTACTTTATTTGCGGTGTTCGATATTTATGGGTAATACTACAATACAGCAATGTATGGTTATTACCACGATAACTTTCAACTAGAAATGGAAAAAGTTTCCTCGAGATTTGTTGTCCCCAGACCTGTGTTTGGCAAATGAATACTTATTGGTTATGTATAGCATTTGTTTATAGTAATTTGTGGTAAAAAATTTCGAGGTTATCCCAGACCGGGGGCATTTTTTACGCTAACTTAGCGCGACGAATCGATGAAAACCGCCTTTAATTTCAATTCAATTCAATTCAATTCTCGTCGCATTATACTATATGTCGCAGACGTCTGGTTAAATGGGCGCCTAGCCCGTAGGCTGAACGCCGGCATCCAATGAAACGGCTGAAGGACAACTAGCCACAGATGGCTGAACGTCATATCAGCCGTCTGGTTTACATTAGCCATTTAATTGGACGCCTAGACAGGTCGTTAAAATCGAAGAGCTTTAGTGTGACTGTTTGAGTGATTGGTAGGATCAAGGTAATTTTTTTATGACCACTTTTAACCAAAACGATGTCGGTTATAAGTGATTTATAAAATAACCTTGAACCTACCAATCAAACTAAAACTCTTCAGTACAAGACGATCCATTCAATACGCCAAGTCGTTAAACGTTAAGTGAGCCTAGTTTAATTAATTGTCGGGCTAGGCATTCGATTCGATTTCGGTGTTAAATCAACGGCCTAGGCATCCAATTGAGTGGTGACTTTAACCAGATGGTCACGACACATGTACTTATTATGCGACGAGGTATATAGTTTAAGTGTCATTAATCAATTCTTCACCTATATTACTGTCAAGAATAGTTGGTTCGTTTGCGAATATACTTAGTAATTGACCAGTAAACCTGTCAAACCTGTGTATAACCTGTGAAATAATTACTTGTCTAACTAAGAAAAATAATAAGTTTGATAAATATTTACAGGTATGTAAATATTTTTATTTTTATATTTACAGGTATGTAAATATTTTTAAGAAAAAGCAAAAAAAAGAAGATAGATAAATCTTCTTTTTTTTCGCCGTATGAGCGAGGATAAGACTTTTTTGTTTTTGTTTAGGTTCATAGTTTTTCTAAAGAGATGTAGGTTCAACACTCAGGATGTCCGACCGCTGCAAGCAAGGATAGCGCGCAAGCGAAAAATCACATACATTGATGATGAATGAAAGAATGAATTGTTCTAATTGATAATTATATTACAACAATGCCTAACGGACATAATGACAAGTAATTACTTACAAACAAACCCTAATTTACTGCAGTTAAAAGTGTGATAATCAAATAGAGAGCTCATTTGTAAGAGATTTTTTTGGTCGATCGACAAAAGATGCTAATTACTAGGAAAGGGACTTAAATAATAAGATTTTTTTTCTCAATTTTATGATGTGTATGTTATGAATAAAACCTGTTACAAAACTGGTGTTTTAGGGAAAACCCTGCCTTAATCAAGAATTGTATGAATCGTAAAAGGAAGATATTACGTATTAGTAGGTTCACGTTGCGTACGGCAGATAAATTTTGCGATTGGCGGCATGAGCAAATTCGGCAGCGACTTTTATCACGGATCGCAATATGTATTTTATAGGCGCCGTAAATCGGTGAACGTGGCTTTTTAACGTTTGCCTACGAGCTCTCGACCGACTTTTACGAGATTCGTCGCTCCAAATTTTATGTGACTATCAAAGAATCAGCCCGCTTCATCCTATTTGTATCAATCGTTATGAATAATTGCTCCTAAAAGCTGTTGCCAAATTGGGTGACAAAGTTTTGGTAATAGCTATGAACCTTAGCTTATGACAGTTGATCTATGCAAAAAAGCAAGATAAAAGCCGTTCCACAGCATTATTCCGAAATTATCTGACCGACCGTCAAAACTCCGAATGATCACTTCGCCGCTGATAAATTCTACGAACATTCGTTCCACCGCTAGTCGTTGAGAAATAATTTGTACATGACTGCTTGCATGCTAGTGTGCATTGTACTTGTACATTGTAATTTATATTAGTGAATATTTGAATCAGGTTAGGTTAGTACAGTGACCATTAACGCGCGAGGCGTGCGAGCGAGCGTAGCGAGCGTGCCGCGGCAGCGGCCACCGGACGCCTCATTCCGCCTTTTTTGTGACATGAATACTCTACCACTATTCGGAGTTTTGACGGTCGGTCAGATAATTTCCGAATAATTCTCTGGACTTGAGATAAGCATAAAGTTAAAGTCTATACAGCATTACATTATTGATGAAAATTTTTTGACCTGCCAAATATCTAATTCATCAATATTTTGTAACATATATTTTTGTTTGCAACCTTTTTGAGCGACTGTTAAGCGAGCACTTATTCCGGACACGTTCCAAAGGTGTATTTTTAAAGAAGGCTTTCACGGTGGTCGGCATTAGGGATGCGGCCGCCCACCTCCAAAACTTTCCCGTTCGTGCACCTTTTGATATTCAATATACTGCGGGACCTAAGCAATCCTTTGATGAGATGTTTTATGCAAAAAACGTTAGCGGGCGCGAATAAGCGTTCAAAAGTGAACACATTAGTATTCCTGGTCCCGCTTGGGACCGTGGCCTCCCTTCTGGTTTGGGGGAATAAAAAATCAATGTTTATTTTTGTTGGACGCGTTTCGAATGCTAATTATAGGTATAAACTAATTGTTTTGTGTTTGTGTTAAGGCGCTCGTTTTATAAATCCCCGTGGCCAATCAACATTCCTCTTTCATGTGATGCATTTGATTAAAGTAGAATAAATTACTCTTAACTATTTTAGCTAAAAGACAATGTTGTAATAATTATGAATGTTTATTGTTCACATTATGTACCTACTAATGCTATCTAAGACATTGATTAAGTCTAGTCTGAAGTTATCGATCATAGAGCTGCTCTTAAAATACCAGCAGGTGTTTCCGGAACATAGCATGGAAGGCGAGGTGCTCTAAACTATAAATTACTTTGGAAATTCCGTTCCGACATATCGTATCGCTACTCGGCAATAAATATTGTTCATTTTCGTCCTGTGGGCTATACACGTCGATGGGACTGGGATATACTACGTTAGGGAAATTCAGAGGCACGAGGCTCCGCGGCTGTGAGGCAACTGGTGCCGTAAAGATGCATTTAGCCTGTTCAAGAAGCATATATATTTTGAATCTTTTAGTATAGGATTTAGTACTCTTTCGTTGCCAGATCGAATTTTCCATTGTCTGGGGAACGCCGTAAATAGCTCTATTCGAGTCATTCCAACGAACATTCAGGAAAACTTTTTAATACAATTGTTTCTTTTGATTAAAGCTTTAAGCGCCAGTCTCTCGCATTACTTGTAATTGTCTAGAAAATTCCAAGTTTATTCCGTGCAATTTCGATATTGTTCATTTTCAGCCCGCACGCTCTGACATTAGTTTATTATACATAGCTGGCTATTGAAATACCTCAGCAACACCTTAACATATCATTCTGCGGCATCGCATTTCATGTTTATAGCAAAACTTGGACTCCATGCACTTAACCAAATGGCTTTCCGATACTTATAACAGCGGTATAGGATGCGTACCGCTACATTTTATGCATGGGAAGATACTTTATAAATTATGGACAGAGTTATAACTATGAAGTCTATAAACTTGCTGCTGTGATGAATATTCAGTGTCAGACTTATCTACCTGGCCAATATTTATAATTTTGTAGAAAAACTAAGTACAAGATAATATAACAATATGTATTTTCTAGGTGTCGTCTGGGTAGGTACCACCGCCTTTCTTATTTCAGCCGTAAAACAGTTCGCAGTGTTTCGAATTGAAGGGAAAGGTAGCCAGTGTAAGGCATTTAATGGGCATGGACGGCATTTAATCTTAGGCTCAGGATGACAACGCACCTGTAATATCAAGTGATTATTCCTTGTTATTGCAGATGTCTATATCTTGTCGCCGTCAGCTTGTTTGTCATATAGTTGTATATAAAAAAAAATCTTACGGCAATACTCTCAAATATTTAGCATTTTTAAACTGTCAAGCCACAGATTCCAGACACAATTGGGTTTTTAAGTGTCAAGACTCCCTACTATAGTAGCATAATGGACTACAATACACAGTTTAAACTAGTTTCTCAAAAACTATTCTTATTAAAGTTTATTTTAACGAATTGTAAAACAAAACTATTTCGTCCTTTCAGTGGCACAAACACGTTTAATATGGATTACTTTGCTTAACTAAGCAATGGGACAAATGTGATGGAACGATATAGAGACGGGGTATGCGAAATCAAAGGATCCAACGTTTGAAGCTGGAGCTGATATCATTATGTCATTAAATACCCATAACGTACCAGCGGTGACTCGCCGGGGAGCCGACTGTGAATTTTAAATCGTTTTTAATAGTATCACTGGCGCATATCACGTCAAAGCCGGGCCGACCAACTTTGCAATTTGTTTCCCAATTTTTGCAATACTTACAAACTCACTTACTTTTTTCTGTTCATCAAGATTCACACGCATGTTTCTTTTGTCTCCAAGTACAAACGCCTCGTAATTACGTTTCAAGTTTGTTGTTACACCGCTGTACTCATGCGATACGTGAATATTATTACGTTCGTTTGTTTACAAAGGAGCCCTTGATACTAAAGAGTCGCGGCGTTGACGTCTAACTCGGAGAATTTAATTAACTTCGTTAACTTCTAAATACTCTTAACGTCTTTGATACCTCGGCTCCCTAGCATTGACAAACGCGAGCGCTCGGTGTGTACATGACAGTCGCTGTCAAAGTTTTATCGAGCTCGGGGCGCGTTCGGAACTCGGCTGGCAACAGTGATTTAGGCGTGATAAAACAAATGGAACGCGAGGAGCGGGCCCGCATTGCGGGAGCATCATGCGCTCATTTCTCATTGTCTACTTGCACTCCTGGCGGTACAAGTTCGCCGGTGCAGTTTAATGCATATTATAACGCGGTAAGCACTCAAAATGGGCTAAGCGGGGAGGTAATATAGCGGCCATAGACGCTGGTGCACGAGCTCGCTCTTTATTGAAAGAGTAAACTGTCCTTTTTCACGGGACGCCTCGAGCTCTTTGTGACGGAATTTCGGGAACTTATTTTGCGCTCTGAGTGTAAATAATAGTGAACTAAGAGAGCTCCGGATTTTCGGGCTCTCACTATTTTTCCCCTTTGCTGCGGTCTGTATATACGAGACCATTTATTGTACGTCAGTGTCAGTCGGCTACTGCTGCGTTTAAACACTTTATTACGTTTCAGTTTGGACTTATTTAATCAAATATAAAGGAGCTTGCTGCACTACGATTCGAATCCGAAAACAAAGTTATATTGTACAGATTAACTTAAAGTAATTATACCGGGATGTGCGTGGCAATAGAAAGGGAGGTAACGTCAAAGGTAACGTTTAAACAATTTAATATTCCACACAAGCATTTCAAACGCCAACTCAAACGTAGCCTCTCCTTTCGTAAAAGTTGTTCCGTAAACGAACCCCCCTTCGTTAGATATCTACGTGAGTTTAATCCACTCCGTGGCCTCACGGTGGCGGGGCGGTTCGGTCGGGAACGATTTTCGTGGAAAATTGGTGAAAATTGCAACAACATAGGCGAAAATTACCACTTGGGAACGTTGTTTAGAGCGCGGCTCGAATTTATGCGGTCTTGGAAATGTGACGTCGGCTCTGTGGTCGGTGCGGCCACCAATACGGGGTGGCGATGGGCAAATACACGTCGACCGACCATTTCCCTATAACCTTGCAATTTGGATTCGCCTTCAGTGAATAATAAAACGAACAGAACGTGGAACTTTATTATGTTCGGAGCTACGAAGGCCATGAGAGCTATCAAACAGAAAATAAGACAACGCTTTAATGGTTCGTACCACCGAAGCTTTTATTCAAGTGCAGCGCAATTTACTTTAATATAGCGCATGAACATAATATTTGATAGCGAGTACGGCTTTAGACGACTTAGTCTGGCTTTTAAGTCGATATGTTAGCAACGTATTTGCAAACAACGTTCAAACTATAGCTATTTCGCACGCAATTTAGGAACAATGGATAAAATCGGTTTTTCGTGTTATGGACTAAATAATCCCTTGTTTCATAGTGGAATGCGTGGTGGCAGGTTGATGGCGGTCGGCGTTGCGACGAGTTATGGCCTTTGTGCCACTCTCACTCTTTTTAATTTCCCAGTAGGCTGGCGTTTTTTAATTCATGAGCTTTTATCAAATTTTATGTTCTGGTACCCGGATCTGATTATTGCGAAATTACCTCTTTAGAATGCTGATTGTTTAGAGTGTGTGCTGCAGACTCGAATTCTTGTTTTTTGAAAATCTACGAGCTCATCTCACTATTTTAATTTGTCATAAGAAGATACAGCGGAAATTTTATAGTGAAGCACCCATAAACCAATAAGTAATTTTTATTTTTGAGAAAATGCCGGCGGTTTGTTGAAGGGTGAAGGTTGACAAATGCAAAATGTAAATATTATTTTAGCTGTACGTTAGATAATTTGCTTTCGTTTCGCCCATTAGTATTCTTATTATTGGTGTTAGAGATTAACAAAAAAAAAATGGTTTCACGCCATTTTATTGGATAAGGAACTTTTGTGGCTTTCATAATAATAACAACAAATTTTTGAATGAATAATTACCTACTGGTTCATGGTAAGTGCTCTTAGTCTACTCCACAGGTCTACCCCCTTAAAGTCTCATTGTCATCATTAAGTCTGTATTTAATTGTAATATATAATTAGGCAAGCTACTTACTGGTGCCTGAATAGTAGACGGTGTAGTCGAGCTGGTGGCCCAACATATCCACTTTGACCCTGTCGACCACGAGCCGAGTGAAGAACAGGTCCCTCTTATAGTAGATCGGTTTTTCATTTTCATGAGATACTGCACTGTCCATTAGCGGATGAGACCTAAAAAATATGCGCTGATTAATAATTACAATAAAACAATACTCTTTTCAACGGAGCATCGTGTAATAAATGCTGAGTGGGATATTTGTAGATCAAAATAGTAGACGAATTTGAGTACGAATATCTTTTAAGAGACACGAGACTAAGAATGTTATTAGGTTTGATTAATGTGAAACGATATCCTCGTTCAAAATAAAGCGTTCATGTGACATAATTTTATATAATAATTTGTATACAAAGTTACTGACAAAAATACGACCCGACTGATCGGTCACCTGATAATAGAACCTGAAATATCACTTTCTCGTAGTCAATCCTGTAAAAACTTCGACAGAAAGCATCGAAAGAGCTTATTCAAGTCGTGATACAGTGTGATGCATTCCACTAAGCTTTAGCAATAAAAACGGTCAACGTCGATCGCGCTAAACCTAGTACCAAATAAAACTTTGAATCTGTTTGGTCCATTCATGTCATCGGTCGATAGTCGACTGCAGTTTATTTGCGCCATAAAGCTAAACTGTTAGATATAAATCCAAAGGTAATAATAATGATATTTAATATCAGAACGACCACTTCAATTCATAATCTCTTTGATTAGTAAGAGTACCTATTAAATTGATAATCACCTGCAAACGGTTTGCCGTCGTCTGATGCTTATTATGATAATTATACATCATAACTTTTACTAAATTTTAACATTATAAAGACACCCATATTATCAAAGTATAGTATAATTAAGTATTAATAAAAGAAGAGTTATTGCCTTGTATAATACTTTGAACGTTATATGTTTTCTGTGTAATAAAGGTACCTAAGTCATCGAAGCGTGTCGGCGGAAACATTACGGTCACGATGATAACAATGTCGCGCTCCGGCGACTGCGGCGCGATTGTCGCGCAACAAACGATAATGTCATCGCGACACGGCGTAGATAAAAGCCTTCAGTGGCGCTGACAACGGAATACCTCATTCGTTTAATTAAAAATCTCTACTCGCATCGTGAATGAAAATATTATACTATTTTAGCAGACAAGTTCAGGTGAAGTGTTAAAATCTCAACGTTTCCACATGAGGATGGTGGAAAAGCGGGGGAAAAAAAATAATTGAACGCTCTCAGGGTGAGAGCGTCGGATAATTAACAGGACGTGTCGCCAGGATAAAAGTGCCAGTGGATTTCAATGAGCTTGGAAATTCTGGAATCGCTGGAGACTGAGCGTGATCGTGTTCCGCGTTTTTAAGTGACGATTTTCAACTTTGTATACGTCCGGCGCTTGTTACAGTAACGACACTCGCTTTTGTTATTTTCTTTTCGACGTTCGCTTGTTTTGAAAATAATTTAATTTAGCTCGACTTTTCATTGAAGATAGGCACAAATGGTTGGTACATAATGATCCATTGCTGCTATGAATTTCTTTTATGTTCTAGCTTTTGTTGTGATAAATCACCTAGCAGGTTTATGAAAAACAAATTAAAACAGAATAAGAACTACAAAAATGTTTTATTAAAATATATTGAGACGAAAAGATTATATGCAAACAAAAAATACGGCCTTTGTAGATCTTAAAAGTTTTTCATTTAAAAACCTTCTGAAAATGTACTAGACAAAATATTCATCACATGGCAGAACATAGATAGGATTAGGAAGTTCGTAAAAATATAGTAGTCAAGAATAATTGGATTCTTACCTTATAAAATTGAGTACTGTATCAGGTAAAGAAGAAGTATCGTTCACACACGTGCCAGGCCTTGGTTCAGGGACCCTACTGCTAATGACAGGCAGCCAAGCCGAGCTGGATGTGGCTTGTTCCTTGAATTTCCCTTCAAAGGCTTTCTGGATGTCGCCGATAGTAAAGGTGCATATAGCAGAGCCCATAAGCCCAGTGGAGGCTGTGGTGAAGACGCCATAGAAGCGGCTATCGTCTCCTGGCACTTTGTAGATGCTCTCTGTCAGAAAAAGGTTTTTTTTTAATAACAACACAATTTATATTACTTTAAAATATGAATGTTCTTATTACATTTATGATAAAGTGGAAACGTAATTCGATTCGCTTGGTCTATTTTTGAATACGATGTGAAGCGTTAAATTGTAGCGATGTATTCCACATAAGACACAGAGTTCAAAGTAATTAAAATTTAAATCATCCCCCTTGATATGGGAACTAAAGCGAAAATTTATCAAGCACTGTCAAGATGTCTAATCTGCTCTTAGCTGTCCAAAGTTTGGAGTCGACTATCAAATTATTATAATTGTGGGTGCAGAACTTCATATCTCGATGTCGCTGAAAGTTGCTGTTACAATTAAACCAGTTCCTCGAACTATTAAACGTCACCCTCCATTGGAGCGAGGGACGAATTTAATATATACGGTCAACACATAACACGGAATTAAGAAAAATATCCTTCAAAATTGATTTTAGGCATGACGCGAGTGTAAATCGTATTGGGAAATACTATACAAGTGGTGCCGTCAATACGACAGTAAATTAAGACGTGGGCTATATTATTTTATACAAATCGTTTGCCACTTTCAAAAATATCGTATTCATTTGATAATTTCATGAGATTTGTATGAAATAATATTACATTGGGTGGATTATTTCATAGAAATGCCATGAAATTATCAAATGAATGCGATATTTTTGAATGTGGCAAACCATTTCTATGAACTAATATAATCCATGTTTTAATTTATTGTGTATTGACGGAACCACCCTGTATACACCTTTTTAGAATCAAATTGACTTCATAAACTTATAGAGAGTGAAAATTTAAGATGGTGGACGTAGGGTAGGCACAGGGGAGGACAAAAATATATACCTACAATATAATTTGGACAACTCATATCTTTTTGCCTTCATAGGTACCTATAGTAGTAAAAACTGTATATACTATACTTTCTGGGCATGGACGGCATTTCTACTTAGGCCTCAAGATGACAACGCACCTGCAATATCAAGTGATTTTTCCTTGTTAATGCAGGTGTCTATAGGCGGCGGTAACCGCTTACAGGTGGTCCGTCAGCTTGTTTGTCATTTAGTTGTATATAAAAAACAAATCTGTCTATACCTGCTACGTTTTCACTCCTAAACAGCTGAATCGGTTTAGATGAAATTTGAAATCCACGTGGATGGACCCGTGCGTGGATTACCAGTAATAATTCATAAACACTTTATAATTGAACAACGCTAACGCCAGCAAATAATTTAGATTTCCAAAGCACAAATTACGTTACGGTTACACCTCAATCAAGCAGGCTATACTGCCTCCCTTATAGTATAAACATAAAATAAAACCCGTCTACCATAATTAACAGAGGTAGGCATATTAAATATTAAATCACGCTTAGTTCGTCTAGTCGGTTGCGATGGGGCCTCTTCTAAACTCTGTGAAAGTGAAATTAATTCCAAGCTATCACAGGCAATATAATTGTGAACAGAGCACATAAAGTAGGTACACCAATTATATTGTTAACTCACATTTTTTATGTGCAGAGATAAATTGCTTTTTCTGTTACTGTTACTAACAAGATATAATTAAAGATGTAGGTAAAATTTTTGAAAATTAATATTTTAAAATTACAAATATACTCAGGTACAGTTTATTAATTTTGCTGGTAACTGCTGAATATAGTTGCTTTCACCAGTATCATACAGCATTAATTAAATAAAATTAATTAATTAAATATTTATTGTTTTATATTTCGAATAACAATAACGGATATACCTACGAATACGGAAATTGAAAATAATACATCTTCGAATAACGTCGTACAACATCTTCAAGTAAAGGAGCAAAGACCACGTCCCATCTAAAATCTGAGCGCGAAACTATCAGCAAACAACCCTATTTCAAGCGATTACGAATGAACGCGCGACGTTAGCCCGTAAACGCTTCTAATGGTGCTTCTACAGACATGTAAATAACACACCTATAGCAAATACGGAGCACTTGAGTACCTATTACATTCTCATGAGTTATGCAGGCGGCGTAGTGGGGCCGCGTGAAAAACCGTGGTGAGCCCGAGCGCAGAGCGTTAATATTAGATGAACACAGTCTGGCAGGACCGAGCCTTCGGGGAGCGAATCAGCTAGACTTTTGTCGTTTAAATCGCACTATGCACTTTTAAATTCGTATCTTAAATATTTGCTTCGGATTGACTTAAGACGTTTGTCATTGCGAGGGAGGGATCAGTCGACCGGGTTTCTGCTCCGGTTGTGGAAGCGGCTGCGAAGCGGGGATAACAAAACAACAACGAATATGCGAATCAAAATATCGAATCCACATTTTTTTTATATTTAGATTTTTTTGTATTAAATATGAAAATTTAATTTTATTCTTTAACAAAATGTTTTCAAGGGTATTTGTAATTGTTAGGTTGGGTATGTTTTTTATAGGAGACATTCATGCTCTACTGTTTTATCTCACGAAAGAATCATATAAAGAACTTACGTATTTCATTGAAATAGAACGGGAACTCCCCCGGTATGCTGCAATTCAGTCTGGCCTTCAAGTACGTGGCCCAGTTCTGGCTAAGGATGTTCTTGCCGCCAGTATCCCGCTTGCACACTCTGGCCACTCTGGAGTAGACGGCCTTCCCGCAGTTGATGTACTCGACTGCAGTCTCGCGGAAGAAGAAGAGAACGTATTCCCCGACGTCGAACGACCCGACGAAATTTGGCTCTAGAAAAGGGAAAGAAAAATGTATAAAAATAAGTAATAATGAATGAAAGTAAATTTAACCATTTGTGAGTACATTAATATAGTATAAGCATAGTAATATTCAAGTCTGGGTTTTATTTGCTTAAAAAAAAATATACAAAACTTTATGAACACATTTACATAAGTATACAAAATATTCCAGGTCTGTACTTCGTCATACGGCTTGTGTCTTAATATTATGTGTGCAAATTACGCTGTGAAACGCTTCTCTGACGAATTTTTCGTCGACGAACGTTTCTCCGAACGATGAAAAATTCAAAATCCATTCCACAAATACCACTTGAAATGATCCAATATAAATAATGACATTACATGAGGAGGAGCTCGGTGGCATATCGGTTTGAGCGCTCTGGTTTCGATTATGAAAACATAGCAACTTTCGCCATGGTCGGTCCCAGGATGGGTCAGTCAAATTGATAATCGCGAGTTCCTCCGTGCTTCGGAAAGCACGTTAAGCTTACCCACCAATCCGCATAGGGACAGCGTGTTGGTTTTATGGCCCAAGCTCCTTATATGTTTTTCCTATGTATGAAGGCCTGTGCCCTGCAGTGGAGCGTATATAGGCTGATGATGGCCAATGACATTACTATTGGATTCATGGTTATTTTCTTATGACCAAGTGTATTTAGATATTTTGTCTGGTATTTAAGAAAAGGGCTTCGTCGACGAAAAATTTGTCAGCGAAGCGTTTCACACCCTGTAAAATAATACAAGTAGGCAAGTGATAATGCAGTAGGACAATAAAATAAGGCAGTTGATTACAGTCTTGGGAACTAACGAACTAAAGCAAAGAGTTGAATTTCCCATAGATGGATTTTGCCATACAAGATTATTTCTAAATCGGTATGTATAAGTGTATGATAATTATGAATTAAGTGATAATATTTGGAAAATCAATCAAAATTTCAATATATGTATATAAATAGTAACTATGAAAATTAACAATCACAAAACAGTTCTATTAAAATCAGAACTATATGTACCTACTGTGTATTCGAAACAATTACCTTTATTGTTAAATTCTCGACGTCTGACCTAGTTAAAGTAAGCTCTGAATTTTTTATGCATAACAACAATTGCCACCTGTCTATCTTACGTAATTAAATGTAGTCTTTGAATTATTATATGCTATAAATAAATGTATCACTAACGTATTCCATTTGATATAATTCTAAAGTATCAAACAACCACAATTCTGCGATATGCAATAAATATGAGATGGCAGCTACAATAGGAAGAACGTTAGTAAATCGTGTTATTAAGTATTCATTTGTTAGTTTCAAATGAAATGGTCACGTGGCAAGGATTAAGGAATATGGACGTGACACACGACGGATCTTTATTACTTGTCGAGTAATATCATCCGTACGTACTTTATATGCATTTAATTTAATGTGTGGTGTATTAAACTTAAATAATAAAGCTGTGGGAGATTGGAAGTTATTGCCGTTATAAATTTCAGGTTCGTTTTAATTAATAGCACCGATGTATTGAGCTATTTGTTGATGAAAATAATGGGCATTATAAAGGATGTGAAATC
This sequence comes from Nymphula nitidulata, assembly GCA_947347705.1. Lineage (NCBI taxonomy): Eukaryota > Metazoa > Arthropoda > Insecta > Lepidoptera > Crambidae > Nymphula > Nymphula nitidulata. The sequence continues at coordinate 11,259,007 of OX374631.1, forward strand.
TCGCAATTTATTAAAAGAGATCTTCGCGTAATTAGTACAACTATCATAAGAAAAATATTGATTTGAAAAAACCGGGATTAATATTTAACAACTTTATTTGTAATATGAATTTATAATACCTAATGTTATAAATATGAAGTCTGCGAAATCATTTAGATGAAATTTTGCATGGAGATAGATTATATCCTAAGAAAGGACATAGGCGTCCTTTTAGCAGGATAACTGACATCTGCGTGGGCGGAGTCACGAACGTCCTCTAGTTATACATATTTTCGATCAATCAATATTAGCTGTCACTATTTTGAAACATCAATTAAAATCCCTTTTTCTAAATCCGAACCTCTCTTTCTTTAGCAATGTCATTAGATTCTAATAATTCTTTTGGATACTAAACAAGGGTACAATCGCGCGTGCATCCTGCGTCTTGGCAATCCTGTGTGCTGTCTCGATGTCAGCCTCTCAGCTCGTGGCTTCATTACTCCTGTGTCGTGACCGCGCAGTGGTTGCCGAGACGCAGGACGCAGGACGTGCGCGCCGCTATGTCATAGCCTTACCCTTACCAGCCCGCCGCGCCGGTTTTCACACACAATGTTGAATCTATTGTCTGATAATGGGGGCGCTTCTATTAATAATAATTTTTCTGTTGGAAAGTAGTAATTTTATTTTTCCGTGCTTAATCTGTGAACTACTCACATATATTGAACAATAGATTTTCTAGTGCGTGTGAAAACCGGCGACACTGACAAAGTCACTCACGAGATTCTAGGATGCACTGTCTTCCGTTTATTTGTTTATATTCAAAATGACTTAACAAACCGGCCGCCAGGTCTTTACATTCCCTATGTTCTTTCCTTAGGTTGTATTAATTTCGTCTCTTGTTTATTAAAATTTACTTTTCTTTCCATTTCAGTTATTTCGTCTGAGCGTTAGTCTATACTATATTATACATCTTTGAAAAAACTATGTACATATATCACATCGACATCGACTGTCCTACACTCCTCGGTAAGCTAGCTTTCTCCGTGCCAAGCCGCAACTTTAGGCGCACTACATGTACCTAAGGTTTTTAATTTGCCACCAGTATGCAGCAATTACAAACAAAACTCATTTCTCTGGCGAGCCTGTCAAACTTTCAATAAAAATGTTCATGTGTGTGACTTGGACCTGTACCTTATGAATCATAACAGAGTAAAAAATATATTGAATTCTAAATTCTATAATAATGAAAGCGGGTGACACTTTATACGTATAATGGTACCTATCGCATATTATGTGTATTTATTTCCTTGCTATTGTTTTTATTTAAAGTTACAAGTTACATTGTTACATATTCTGGTATATAATCAGCACACGATGTTTTTTCTGATTAATTATAAACCTTTATCTTGTTCCTCACACTGTAAATTGCAACTCAATATAATTCTAACTGTGGATACTTTATAAGACTATAATCTAAGACTATTCCTAATTTTTTTATTTTTTTTATTTACAAATTGTTGAAGTAGTCTATAAGTTTCCCTAATAATTAAATAAAATAAATAAATAAATATTGTAATTTCCCAATAATTGATACATAAATGGGCATGGTAACTAACCTAAGTATACATATTATAATCTTCTAAATAGTGGTTATTTCCATCTAAATTTGACAATCACTGATAGTTCACACCGAGGCTAACGCACGTTCGTTGATTGAGAATGGCACTAATCCAAAATTATCGGTCACCCGGTAATATGCTGTCACCGCAAAATGTAAATTCTCAAACGCAATCGATTTTGTATTTAGTCGGCTTTGTTTACGCTCTACGATAATTATCGGATAATTGTTACCTACGTGTCGACTGTAAGCTATTAACTAGCATTTACTTCTATTGTTAACACTGCTAATACCAGTATCAGCAGTATACACAGGAGACCAAAAACCAAATTTACGACATAAGTAGATAATGCGAAATTGTAGCTATTGTTTAGTTGGGCTACAGAAAGGTACTTACTTACTTAAAAGGCGTTTTTGCCATTTATAAGAACCATTTTCTTATTTAGAAGAATTAGTAATAAATTTTATTCATCTACTTCAAATGAATGACATAACTTACCAAATAAATAATACACATTTTTTAACTTCTAATGCTCCAAATCTCAAGAACATTTACGCAAGTTGATTTGCAGTTTTTAAAGACAATTATTCCAAAATATCTTATTTACATATTACAGTGTACAGTCATATTGGTAGAATAAATAATTCTACCAATATGACTGTACACTGTAATATGCCGCGAGGCAAAATGATTTGAAAGAGTTTTTTTTGCGTACTGATTTGTGGTACGTTATGGCGACTTACGCTGCCTATGTTTTTATGTGCACCAAAAATTATACCTCTTATTAGAACTTGACCTTAATTTTGACGGAAAATTTCATAGGTTTTGTCAGTAAATATATTTTCATCTAGTGCTAATATTAGTAAACACTTAATGCAATCCAAAAATGAGCATAACTAAAAGCTTAATAAATTTAAATTAAATTATCTGTTAGTGGCGTTCTGAATGCCAGCAATAAAAGCCCTGGAGTAATGAACAAAGCGATATTATTAACGGAAATTACCAAAATTTGTCGTAATTTCTATTCCCATGTTATTTTGCCGCAATCACAAATTAAATTGCTATTCTCTGCCTACTTTTTGTATTGACAAAATTTAAAAATGGCTATGAGTAGGTGTACAATTTGAGATGAATAACTATATTCGTAAAGAACAAGATAATTTAAGGCTTCCATTTAGCTACATTTAGGGTGTTACTTACATGTACAGACAATACTATGTCTTATTGTTACAATTGAAACATGAAGTGACTTGCAATAAAGATACGAATATGAATACCTAAGCAAAAAATTAGATACGTAATGCCTGAAAAACACGCCTTGTCTATTTATCTTTTTTTTATATACAAAGCACGACAAATGACTCAACACCACCTGATGTGAAGTGGTAAAAAGAGATTTGATTTGATGACATTTGTATAAAATAATATAATATTGGCTGCATTATTTCATAGAAATTTTATAAAATTATCTAATGAATAAGATGTTTTTGAAAGTTACAAACCATTTCTATGAACTAATATAGCCCAGGTTTTAATTTAATTTACTGTTGTATTATCCGCACTATCCTGTATACATAATGACAAATAAATACATAAACAATGAGGATAGATCAATTGGATTGGGGTCAATAATTACTACTATTAGGAAACCCGAAGGCATGTATAACGGTTTTCTCTTTCATATAAAAATAGTGACAGACATCACATAGCCTTAACCAGTGGATCGTGTGAAGTATTACAACGTAAACGAAGACCAAGAAAGGATAATTCAAATTTCATCCCCCAAAGGGATTTAACAGGCGATGAAAGTTTGTAAGACTCGGATGTTTTCTGGTTGAAACACAGAGATGTTGCCGACGGGAAATACCTACCATCGGGCACACGGCTAATATATTATATGCTTACTTGATTTCACAATACAAAGTGAAACAAAACAGTAATGGTCAATTAAAAAACTATATAAAATATACTTTGTCTTTTTTTTTATTAAAATGTTTAGTTTCTTCTAACGTGTTTCATAGAAAATTATATTCAGTCATTGCTTTAATTGGATATGCCTAGGATTCGATAATTAGAACTTTGAAACAATTCTAACTGAGAATTGGAAACGCAAATGGAGGAAACATCACTGCTCGTTAGAGCGTAAACAGTTTAATATCCATTGTTTAATCACAAATAGGCAATTGCTGTGTAAATCGAGTCAGCGATGATTTCAGAGTTTGTCTAATGATGAACGGGGCGCTCATAGGTTAGCATGGGAATCAGTGACGTGTGATTTGTTCATCGATTCGGACATATATTTCACACATTATACTTTTTTCATACTTAACGTTCCAAACTAGGTTCTGTTCTTTATTATACGCTATGAGCGTATGTTATTTGAAATAATTTTTAGGTACCTATCTCATCCCCACAAACCCGACACAATAGAAGTTTAATTGCTGAAGAGATGCTGCAGGAGCCTGTTTTAATCTTCTTGAAATCAGTGTATTAGTATGTGTCGTTTGAGATGGTATTATCGAAGACATGTAAATATTAGGAATTTTCTGCAGCTCTTACGATCTATTTTTTTATATGCTGAATTATACTCTTATTGATGGACTAGTGTGCTTCCTGAGATACTGGCTCGTTGCCCTCTGATCTCTGCCCTCCATTTGGAATTGACGACAAAAAACTTAAACGATGATTTTATAGTTCGTCTTTGCTTAGTTTTAGGTAAGTTCGCTTTTAAAATTAACGTGCAACTACTTTATAACAAAACATCGATACTCACTGTCCAACCACTTGGAATCGTACTTCAGCGTGCGTTTGAACGAGAATTCCCTTCTGCCAGTAGTCAAATTGTGTAGATCGGTCCTGAATATGACCGTGTCCGCCTTAGTGAACTCAGCATTAGTGCCGGAGTACAGCGCAGGCAGCATGCCGGGGTTGCCGCGTTCGACCCACAGCGCGGTCGAGTTGTCCGCGGGGTCGTATGGGCACTTCGCGACGCCCATACCGATTCCTGGCACGTACTCGTGTCGCGGCAGGTGTGTGAGGTTCGACTGAAACAGAAGAATAACTCTTATTTTTATTGTTTGCGGCTCAGGTGGCTCTGAAATATTTTTACTGGGTTTGATGTATTTTGAATTGCTGAAATGCTGCTGAAATGTTAATAATTTTTACTCTTGTGATATGTCAAGCCTAAAATTACGTGCCTTATATAATAGGATAACGCAGGTAATTCAAGCGCAAATACTTTTTGATATATTTAGTTTATTCTTAAATAGTTTTCCTCCACAGTATCCACTAACAATTTATTTTGTTACACTCCGCAACATTAGCCGCAATAATATTACTATTCCCCAAATTTTACAAACAAAATCTCTTTGTACGATTACTCTTATTTCACGTGCCATTAATCAAAAACTTTACTAAAAATACAGAGTAAAGTGAATTTATGCGTTTCAAAGTCACTTCCAGCGATTCAAGCCCCCACGGCCCCCGTACAACTCAACAACACATCTGCTATTAATTTCTAAAAATTTATGTCCGTTTCACGTTGAACGCGATTTATTAAGCGAAACTTATTATTTTTGAAGCGTTTTTTTCCGTGGATTCCTCTATTAGTATAATGCGATGGGTGGCGGTGCCGTTTTCGAAATTATCATAAAATTACTAAATGTAGCATAAACGTGGGGTGGGCAGCGGTGCTCGTCGTCGTGGATTGAGACTTTATGTAAATTTTAACGACGCTGCGACCATCGAGGCCACCTGTGACCCAAACTCTCCCCTCGTCCCTCGAACACCCCACCTGTCGAAAACCTATGTCGTTTTTATTTCAATAACGCGAGGATTAAATTAGGCATGCGAAGACATGCCGCTGGCACCGGCCGCCTTTGGGCCGAGCGAATTTTCTTATCGTTACGTTACCTGTATGAGGTTGAGTAACACATGAATTTGATTTATGCCAATAAAATTGTTATGTGAGCTAAGTTTCGAATGATGCAGTTTATTTCAAATTTATTTCAAATTAAAGGAATAATATTATACGTATTTAGCAAAAGCATCAATATGTCTTGAAATGCATAAATAAAGTGGTTGAAATATTTGATCGATTCACGTTAAGTTCAAGAAAAGAAAAGGTGAAAAATTACAACCAAATTTACATCATAAAATACCCGCAGGATAAATTTTCTTCAAAACGGTCCAACGTATAATAAAAGAATAAAATAAAACAAAGCCATAACGTAGAAAATACAGAGGTATAAAACCCCATTATGCGTCGGACCCCGCGCAAATACTTTAGAATCACACCAAACAGCAAACCACTTTCAATGACGTAATATTTCCAGCGACAGTCTGTAGCTAAGTCCGGGATAAATAAGCAAATGGATCGGGCGGAAGAGCCCCGGGGTTGTGGAAGAAAGTTTGCGAACCACTGGGCCCTCATTAGACCCTTCTTTTGTTTGTTTACGAAATTAGCAGCTTTCAATACTGCGAGGACTGCCGATGCCAATGGATGCTTTTGAGTAATTTAAACGGATTCCCAACATTTAATTGTAAGTAAATAAGATTTTCGAGTAGCAACTCAGAAATCATAATAATTGTTACTTAAAGAATATTTGTGACAAACAAGCCTTAACTGGGGTGAGCGGTTCTTGTAGCCTTTGTAGGTACAAAGGTAGGTAGCGACGTCGTCGTAAAATATATGATAACGACCTAATAATAGAAAAATAATCATGCCTACTGAAAATGTAATTAGATAATATAATTAAACAAACTCAAATATAGGGAAATACATAGAAACGGTGTGCCTAAGTAATAAATGTGTATTTTGTATACCGTGTATTGGTAACTCTCAAACGCACAAGGGATGTTGAGTATAGAAATTGCACGAGTGGCAAACTTGTGATGTCCTGTCACTAACAGCTAATAACAGCCTGACTAGAATGTATAACGAGCGATTTTACTTTATCTCTGGCTCAAGATTAATCTACAAGGCTTATAATAACATCTACAAGGCTCATTTTGGTATATTATTGACAATGTGTTTCTGTGACAGAATTATTTTTGATATAAGATTTAAGTTTCTGCGCAATTGGATTACACATGACGCGACGCAATTCTGTGTTATTCATTAATTGTCAATTCAAAATTCATAACATAAAATTTAAAAATTTAATGACATATCTCATAATAAAAAAAACCATATTTGACATAAGTACTCTTCGAAGGTAAAAATTTGAAAAATTCTGAAACTGTATTTATTTATATCGATGAGTTTTAATGCTTAGTTTCAAGATTTTTGGCTCTCCAAACAAACTTTGCTTCCTTGTTTCAACACGTTATTAAAATTTGAATTTCAAAAATTCTTCCCTAGTAAGTCTTTACGTCACAAAAGGAAACTACTGTTCAAAATTCATGTTGAGCTTCAGTTGCTTCGGCTCGGCGTTGATATGTCAGTCTACCGGCTTCTATATACAATATAGTTAAGTCTTCAAGCACCAACAAATATATTTATACTGACGTATGATAAGATAAGATACTTTGACGTTAAAATGAAATTAACTATAAGGATAAAGATGTCATCATCATTTAACATAATTCTGGTGGGTTAACAGTGTGACGTCTTGTCAATCTCAATTTGCTAATAATGCGGAGCGAGTTGAATGTATAATCAACTATTAAACATTAATCCTTCAGGATATGAAGCCCATGACGTGATTTAATTAAGCAGTTTGCTATTAACGTGACTTACGTGTTTGTTTCGGCATCTAGTTAATTGAATGAAATTTAAAATTTTCTTTAAAGTAAACCACCGTCGATGTACCATTTAAACGAATGCAAGACTGATATTCATTGCTTTATTAAATTATAACTTAATATCCTTTCAATTCATTTGTAGTTTGAATCTACGTTTAATTAAACCATTTTGAACTTTAATGAGTTAGCAAGAACATAGCAAAAAAACTATTCAAATCAAAACTGAATACAAAATTGTTTTCCGAGTGCAGTCAGACGTGCACATAAAAATTATGACAAACGCAGGCTTTGGAGTCTAGGAATATTTGTTCTAGACACATAAAAAGAAAAACTGGAGTTACGTTTATAGATGTAGAGGATTAAAAAGATTTTATAAAGCGGATTTTCAGTTTTAACTAAATGCTGAAAGGTACCTCAGTATTTGTATCATGAAATACATAATACATTCGCTGTGTTTATTTCAAAGGTTCTTCCGAGATGCGAAAGTCTGCATAATCAGAAATTCCCCGAAGTTAGGGTGCAGTAAGTTTTGAGAGCCTCGTATCACTTGCATACAAAGCTCATTTTGTATTCGTAAAATAGAAATAAGCATGAGTTTAGTTAAGATATGACGGGAACTTTCACGCCGTTTTGTAGAAGACAGCAGGGAAATGTTAATTACTTCTTAAAATGTTTCGTAATTACAACTTAAAATGTAAGCTTACACCTTCTGTGCAGCTGTAGATATAATTAAAACGTAATTAGAAATACAATTTCTTTCTTAAATTTTATGATAAGAATATAACAATTTAAAACCGCCTTTACCTTGTAATTTGGAAAAATGCCCAAGTAGAACAACTTTTTTTAAAATTTGATTTTAACAATATATTAATTATTTTAAAATATGTCTAAAAATATCAAGACTAAAAAAGGAATGGGAAGAGGGGAGTTACTAGTAGGATTATCCAAGTCATTGCTAGCACAGGGGTTAGAGCAGTTATCCAATTATTAGTAACAGGTCGCGGGTTCGGTTCCCATCCTATAACTCGACTTAGAAAACTCAAGATAAAGGGTGGTTTAGATATCCTTTTATAAAAAACAACATAATCGCCCAATGTTCTTATTAACTAGATGGTAGGCTCGTATGTAGTCGTTGTCTGTTTAGGTTTTTTTTATACAGAGCACGTTATTTCAACACCACTTGATATGAAGCAGTAAGAGGTGGTAGGCCCGTATGTAGGGTCGTCTGGGTAGGTACCACCGCCTTTCTTATTTCAGCCGTGAAACAGTTCGCTGACAACATGATGACAACGCACCTGCAATATCAAGTGATTTTTCCTTGTTATTACAGGTGTCTATAGACGTCGGTAACCACTTACCATCAGGTGGGCCGTCAGCTTGTTTGTCATCTAGTTGTATAAAAAAAAAGTCCATATGCGAAGGCAGTGAGTGCAGCTTGAAACACACTGTTCTAGTCGCCTCCACCCTGGCGGGACAAACTTTAAAGGAACTCATGTTATAGGAAGGACGGAACACTTGTGCTGGCAAAGATTTCCAAATTTTGGAAGTACGACAAAAAGAGTTACAAAACTTCTTTGTGCGTGATTTTGAAGTGGAGGCAGTGAATTGATGACTCCGAAGACCTGCACGCATCCTCCTGAGAAGGTTACGTACGTAGTACGCTGTGTTTCGGATGGAAGGTAAAGACAGCCAGTGAAGGGCAGCCATATTTTAAGCTTAGCCCTCAGGATGACTACTCGCCTGTAATGCCTAGTGATTTCTTATTGTTATTGCAGGTGTTCTTAGGCAACCGTAGTCACTTACCACCGGGCAGGCCGTTAACTTGTTTGTCATTTAGTTGTATAAAAAATATACCTTAATATGAAACATATGGACTTATTAACAATGTTGTTTCGGAACAAGTAATTAATATAAACCGGGTACCTAATAATATAGAACAAGAGCAATAAAGCTCGATAGGGCCCTAATTCAGCACGGGAGTCTAGTAGCACCTGCATCCGCACCTGATATATGGGCATGTGCACTAAAACACTATTTGTTTCACTGTATCCCACTGATGATTTAGAGGCGAGTGAAAAAGTTTGCTTAACAACAAACCCTTATAAATGGAAATATCCAAATAACCACCCACGAGACCAGACTTTCTCTTGTGAAATCTAAATTTAGCAATTGAAGCTTAAAATAACTTTAGTTTTATTTATTATTTATTCAACGTAGACTTATGTTGACATGCCTGTTGACGTCAAATAGTACTATTCTCTACCTATACTAATTAAATGTATGTATATTTATTTTTATGAAATAATAAGTGTTATAAATAAGTGAGTCTACCGCCTTCTATCTTAACTTAAAACATGTTATTGTGGGTCCATTACAAAGTCGCAGTGCACTTCGACCGATTGGTATCTTTTATGCTTTTTGTGTACAAAATATAGCTTTTGGCTTTGGATATGCCATGCATTCCCGAAGATTCGCAATAACTCGTTTAGTTATTCAACTAATTTATTTCACAGTATAATAGTAGTATATGTAACTATCACATTAAAACATGACCAAGTGATTAAAAAAGAGACCTATTTTAATACCGAGTTAAGTGCAGTTACATTCACTACTTTATCTACACTCATATATACCTACATTCAATTATGTTGATTGATATTGTTTTAAACACAAAATGACGCCAAATATACATTCAATTCATTGTGTGTGCAGCACGCGTATCAAGGTTTAGGTTCTCTATGGTGTCAATTAGGTTTTTCAAGTGTCTATTTTAACTATGTTAAAAATTATGTCAATATATATTCATCTTTGAGATCATAATTCAAATTTTAAAACTTGAGTGTTAATAAAGCTATTATCCCCAGCATTTTCGTAGAATATTAGTGAATCGAAGTAAATAAACTAGCATAATAATAATATTTATACACTCACACTTATTATCTAGCCCAAAGTAAGCATCATTAAGAGCTTGTAGTATGGATACTAGATAACGGATAAATAATGATAATAATATGTATATAAATATTAGAAATACACTAAATAAACATATAAACATCCATGACTCGTAAACAAATGCTCGTACTCATCACACAAACATTTGTTCCTACCGGGATTCGAACCCGGGACCTCTTGACCGAGTAGCCTGGGGTACAGACCACTCGGCCATGCAGACTGCTCGGCAGCATGTAGAACATAAACGCCTACGTCATAAACAAAACGCCTAGAGCATTAAAGGCAATGAAAAATTTAAAAGAAGCGATAAAAACAAACACGTTTCCCGTAGCACGGAGCGTAATTATACGGAATAATTATAGAACGGCGAAGCAATGGTGAAGCAAAACAACTTGCATTTGCAGTTGATTAAAAATGTAAGCGGGTATTATGGCCACTTGAATCCAACTATGTAACGTGTAGATGCTGTTATTGCTTAAGGCGGAGTTCAGGTGGGTAGGGTTATCGTGTACCAACTTTGAATAGTAATGTACCTAATCATCAAAGGAGATTTTCAATAAAAAAATACGGCGTTGCGTGTATTGCAATAGTTTTGCCAAGCGACAATATCATCGGCTGGGAAAAACTAATACTGCTATTCTGGCTTACTTGTAATAAAAAGCAAGTTTTTTGATTCTATTTATATTACAGATTAAATAAAGATTTACTATGAAATAAAAGAAGGAGCTCGGTGGCGATGTCGAGAGCTAGTTGGCGTTGTAGTTTCAGCGCTCTGGTTTCGATTACGAAAACAAAACAACTTTCGCCATGGTCGGTCCCGGGATGGGTCAATCAAAATTTATAATCTCCCGCATCACCAACCCGCATTGGACCTGCTTGGTGGTGTTACGGCCCGAGCTCCTCATGTGTTCTGTGCCTCATGTTGGAAGGCCTACGCCCAGCAGTGGGACGTATTTAGGCTGGTGATGATGATCAAATAAATGAAGGCAGGTACAAAAAAACTAAACGATTTATACCGTTTAGTTTTTTCTTAACCATTTAACACAGGTTAAGAAAAAGCTAAATAGATTTAGAAATATTCACACGTTTGATTTACGTAAATTCACTTTTTGAAAAAAATGTTTCTTTTCTTACAAGCGGTGCATTTAAATCGTAATTAAAAGCTTACAATTTGCATCCCATTCAATTCAACTAATAACAATTATGTTACTGTTATTAAATTTGTAAAAATAATACTAGCCAACATATTGCTAACCCAGCGGTGAAAAAATTCACGCGGCTTCCATATTCCTCGAAGGTGAATGGAGTTCAGCTTAGATTACATAGTGGTTTTATGAAGTGCACTCAACGCCGCACAACGGCGTGAATATTAGTTTTAGTGCAACACAGAGGACTTGAAACAAATACATTTAATACGTTGTTAAAAAATATGTTCACTTTGAGATAAAATACATATCTTGATATTTCTAAAGTGCTTACACTGGAGTACAAGCAAACGGTCTGAAAGAAAGAAGAAAGAAAGAAAGAAAGAAAGAAAGAAAGAAAGAAAGAAAGAAAGAAAGAAAGAAAGAAAGAAAGAAAGAAAGAAAGAAAGAAAGAAAGAAAGAAAAACATTTATTGGCACCAGCACAAAGACAACAGTATACAAAGTAATAACAACAACACCAATAATAATAAAATAATTTTCTTAAAAACCAGACAACAAACTAACAGACAGTTTCTTTGTGCAAGGCCAACAGGTACTGCCTCAGCATTATGCTTCTGTGGCGTAGTGTCACAGAAGCGCTGTTATTCTGGCAGGCCTTTTACTCTGTGACGTACGGGTACTATAGTAGAATATATATATATATATATATATATATATAGAATAAAAGTATAGTAAAAAATAAATAAATAGTAATATAGAAGATAAAATACGTAATAGTAATAGTAATTTAAACAATGATAATGAAAAATAATAAAAAGAAAACTACATTTGAAATAAGTTGCAAGAAAACCATATCTACATCATTATGAGGATATTCATGGTTAGTTTGGCATCGCACTCGCACGGACTCAGTGCAGCAAAATGGAGGATGTTACGTTGGCCGCCTCATCGACTGCTGGTGTGATATTTCGATATCAATTTGAGATTGTGTAGAAAACATTGGTAAGTAGTTATTAGTCGATGGTTAGAAAGATTTTTGCACATTGAGTAAATGTGTTATAAAATGTTTTCTGAATAACTCTTTTGTTTTCAGGTCACGCATGGGTGGCGGAATGTCATTCCAGCAGCGGGAGGCAGTAAACTTAAAAGAGCCTCGAAAAGCACAAGTGCGATGCTTGGGAGTAGAGAAGGCGTTCGTGCAGGCTCTCTTCTGAGCACGGTGAGCTTGTGCCCATGTCAATTTTTGATGGAGGTACTGAGGTTTACCTGATTTTAATACACCAAACATGAGACATGCGAGGTGTAGTCTGGAAGGCGATTCTCAATCCTTGCGAGATATTTCTAATTCCAGATAACTTCGAGTGATCCTATCTAAAAACGTCGACTGATAATTAGCAAGCATTGCACTCTTTGCAAGTCGAGCACTGGAAATAGATGTTATAATCCGACAATTTATTTCGATGTACAATTATGAGGACCTGGGTGGCGTAATGGTTTGAGCGCTCTGGTTTCGATAACGAAAACAAAGCAATTTTCGCCATGGTTGGTCCTGGGATGGGGTCAATCAAATTTATAATCTCCAGCTCCTCCGTGCTTCGGAAGGCACGTTAAGCCGTTGGTCCCGGTTGGTTGGGTTGGTGGGTTAAAACGGTTACTGCAACCGTTTTAACCCACCAACCCGCATTGGGCCAGCGTGGTGGTGTTATGGCCCAATCTCCTCATGTGTTTTTCCCATGTAGGAAGGCCTGTGCTCAGCAGTGGGACGTATATAGGCTGATGATGATGTACAATTATATTGAATTCGACATAATGTCTACTGAGCGAGAACAGCATTCCTCCAAAGTTAAGTAAATGCCATGAAAGAAAAAATGATTTTCAAATAATAAGTAGTAAATAATTACAACAAGTCTAATTATTGAAATTGGCTATATTCTAAAAGGTCTAATTGACCGTCATTTTCAACTAATTAATTTTAAGAAAAAATAATTAATTCTATTCGTAAAATCCTGCTTCTATACTGCACTTTGAATAGGTATACTTAATTTGTCTTAGTAAAATGATTTGGAAAAAGGGCAATTTCATATTTATAGGCCTGTTATTAATTTTTTTTATACAACTAGATGGCAAACAAGCTGAAGGCCCACCTGATGGTAAGCGGTTACCGCCGCCTATAGTCACCTGCAATAACAAGGAAAAATCACTTTATATTGCAGGTGCGTTGTCATCCTAAGGCCTAAGATGAACTGCCGTCCATGCCCAGTAATTACACTGGCTACCTTTCCCTTCGATCCGAAACACAGCGAACTGTTTCACGGCTGAAATAAGAAAGGCGGTGGTACCTACCTAGACGACCCTACTTACGGGTCTACCACCTAGTGAATATAAGGAATTATAAGATTTAATTAATTGAAATGAACAGTCATTTTACTGCTTAAAATATACAAAGCTTTATTCAAGTGAGCAACCTAAATAATATGCTTACAATTTTGTTTTCGACCGATGCCAAGCAAGCTGAAGGCAAATCTTCGATTGTAGTACTTGGGAACTAACCTTTTGCACAGTTATTATGGAACGTCTATAAGAAAAGCTCTCGAAGCTTGCACGTCCAAACTTCGAAGTGTATGTACGGTATGAAGTTCAGAACTTATTTTAGGCCATAAAAGTTTTTATGTAGGTTTGTGGAAGGATTACTTGGGTGTTTGCGTCTATCGCGGACGTTATGCTGACAGAGGATTGGCTAACTTTGGTACTGCGCTCAGAAAGCCGTTGTTATCTTAAAAAGAAGTTGCTTTTGAACAATATTTTGAATAAAAAATGACTACACTAGACAAAAGATATTGTTACTAAATATCTTTTAACAATAAAATAACATTTAAATGATTGATTTTGTGTTTGTGTGATTTTGGGTATGATTCCTATACAGGAATTATATGCTCCATACGGAGCATATAATTTTTTCATCGTTTTCTTTCTTTATTTGCAATTGTTACAATATTTAATAAAATGTAAGAAAATATAAAAGCAATGCCAAACGAGACCGAAAGGTCGTCATTTGTAAAAATACTCGTGTGTAAACACTTTACATGTAATAATTTTGACATTACGAAGGTAGACGTCCATTCGCAATTCAAAAACAGAAAGACTTAGAAATTCATAGAATCATCTCAAATCTCAAGTCCTAAGAAGCAGCTAAAAATTATGCACTCTAGTTAAACTGGGAGAGCATTGATCACTTTTCTTTTGTACCAAATTTTATATTAAGAAAGGAAATCTATTAGGTATGAAATGGTTAAATTCTAACAATTTAAAAATAAATCTAGACAAGACAAAGATCATGACATTTAAAATAGCAAGTAACGACATACTAGATATTGACTATTGTGGCAAGGGTATTGGCGAGGTAGACGCAGCCAAATTTTTGGGATTATATTTAGATAAAGATATGAAGTGGAAGTCACACCTCGATCATATATGCAAAAAACTTAATCTATTCGCATACGCTTTGTATAATTTGAGAAACATTGTTAATATTCGTACTTTGCTCACAGTCTACAACGGCTATGTAGCTTCCACATTAAGGTAAGTAATATTCTGGGGAAATGCCACTGACAAAGAAATGGCATTCAAAGCGCAGAAAAGATGCATCCGCTCAATGTTCCACTTACATCAAACTGATTCATGTAAACCCTATTTTATTAAATTCAAAATCTTGACATTGCCTTGTTTTATATATTGGAAAACGCATATTTTGTAAAAACAAATATGAATTTGTTTACATTTCATAGACGAGCTCGGCACATGCACAAACTTTGCAATGTCCCATGCAGGACGATGTTGTTGAGGAAGAGTGTTTTTGGCAATGCTCCTCAAATTTACAATAAAGTTCCAGCGTCTATCCGAAAGATTACTGATATTTTTACTTTTAAAAAAAGACTACATGATTTCCTCGTGCAAAAAAGTTATTATAATATTCAAGAATTTTTCTCTGATAAAACCATTTTAGGTGGATAAATATAGGTCCGATATATTATTAAGTAGCTTTGTTCCTGGCTTAATTTCTCAACATGTACTCATTAATTCAATTAATTAGTGTAGTTTATATTGCATGCCAAGTGGTAGAATATAGAACGCTCCTATAAAATATTTTTGTAACATCTACTTTTATACCTATATTCGCAAATTAAAGATTTGATTGATTTGATTGATTGATTGAAATAAAAATTAAATACAGGGAAAAATCTCAAGTCCTCAGCAGCTCAGTGGTAAGAGTAGTCAAGCATATTCTGAAAAGTCGTGGGTTCGAACACACCCCAGGCCCTAGGACATATTTATTTTATAGTTTAGATAATTTTCTTGGTATCATATTTTATATAATATGCTTCAAATTTCTCTGTAAGAGTATTTAATCGCCAAAATTATTGACTAGAAAACTAGAAATGTTATCATAACGTAAACCTTAAATTCGATAGCTTATAATGTTAACCGTATAGCAAGCAGTTAGAGTTGTCTACGGAATACGGTTAGGCCGTCCAGCCATTTCCCCTGGAGAAAAAAAGCCTATAGACGCTTGTAGCACCGTGGGCACTACGCGCGCGTTGTCTACTCTGTGAAAGCATAGCAGTCCTCCTGCCCCTAACATAACGCTTTCCCAATGAACTCTGGCGCGTTTACCATTATGTTTTTACTCACCACAAGAACACATTGTACAATACTTCAGCAAATTTAATGTTGAATTGGAAAAGCGATACCTTCAGGCACAGGCATTTTTTGTCTAAAAAAGGACTCACGTGTATACTGATTTAGCTTTCTTTTAGAAGGGAGCACACCCATCAGTAGAGGAGATCTGACAGCCAAGGGTCAGGGCGTCAGAGAGAGCAATCGGCGGATAATCTTGGCGTTATCGAGCAAGACCGTCCGCTGAGGACCTGCCATTACTGGTCCGTCACGCTGTCCTGATCTCCTCAGATAGTCGCGAAAAGAGTTTGAGACTACGACTGGTATGATCTCAGTGGATGTCACTTTCCACATATTGGTAACCGTGATCGTGGTGGGTTATTATTATTATTATTTATCTACAATAAACGCCTGTAAGGCGGAGGTGAAACCCAAGCCTGGCGCTCAAATTTATAAAAACCTTTATGCCTACCTCTTTTACATGTTTTTAAAGCGGCATTTTATTTTAATGTCATTCCAAATTAAATCACATGAATAGAATGACAGATTTGGATGATTGTCGACTAACACGAAAACAATAACCAATCGTGGAAGCAATGTCAACCATTTAGCTGAAAAGAACGATCGAGCGGCGAGTGATCAGAAAAACAAAGCACCGCTCGTTTGTTAGGCTTCCCTGCAAATAACAATACAACAATTTGTACCTTTAGCTGATTTAAAACACATCGCATTTGTCTTGTTCGAATAAAAATGCGATAAGCCTCGCTTATTGATTGTACCGATTTAAATTGAAATTGTGGAATCTGTTTTTCGTCACAGAAATTAAATGAAGCGTCGAAAAAACATTGTCGATTCCCGTAATGCTTTGAGTGGCATTAAGTCGACGTATTTTATTAAATAAACACCTGTCCGTAATATCTTTTATCCATTATTATAACATAATTAACTTGATACGAGTGATGCATGGGAAAATAACTATTTTATTGTCACTACTATCAATTTAATATGTTTTAATATTTCAACTTGTAAAACAGTCATAATCCTCATCTTCTGTTGTCTTCTATTTCTTAGTATTTTAACAATTTTCCGAAATAGTTTGTTGAGTGGGAAATGAGTTTGGAGCACGAGAACTTTGGGCGATGAACGCAGAATTTCTTTTTTGTAGATGAAGTTTCGGTATCAGTATATCCCCCATTTTCATTGTATTGCTAAAATTCAGGTAATTCATTATTTCTGTGGAAATCATAAGGGTCCTTTGTCTTACAAATGAACCCTAAAAAGCAATCTCAAATAAACTAAGTCGTGTAATAAAAGTAAAACAAAAAAATTATAATTTTTATTTCCCAAAAAGTCTAAAAACAAAGTTTCGCATCATTTGTTGCCAATTCGAGTGCGGTCCGGCAAGTGGTGGTGCAGCCGCGATTGTATCGGAATGGATACAAATCGATTTTTGCGGCGAATATGAACGGATCGGTAGTTCGCTACCGTGACTGTTGGAAAAATTGCCTTATCAGAATTGAACTTTCATTTTCCCCCGTTTTTGTTTAATCAATCACAACACTTTTGCAAAATAATATTCCTCGAAGTGAATTTATATTGAAAGTAGTTTCGTAAAATTGTTGGTATTTTTTTACCTTAGTTTTTTCAAGTTTTAGACTTCACAAGTCGCTCATACAGGGGGAAATGTATCCACATTTATAACAATGCCCCACCAAATGTAACTGAACTGCCTTTTCACAAACTTATGCTATATTTCAAACAAACTTTAATGAAGTAATAATTATATCATCTTTATCTTTACTAATTTTTATATATATAGTTTTCTCTGGGCGGCATTGCACTGTTAAAAGCTATCATTTTCACAAGTTTGTTACCAGAATTTTCAATTTTTGGAACCAGTTTAAATTTAGACAGGACAGACAGACAGACCTGATAAATAACATTGTTAGTTAACGTAAATTAAGATATGATCAATAGACAAATGGAGAGACGGACAGACAGATACTATGACGTTGCTAGTAAAAATATTATTTGTGATAGTCATACAAATGTGATTTTTGACGAATCGAAAGTGCTTCTTGGTGGCTTTTTTTAATAAAGATATTTTCATACCATTTCTTATATGTAGTTACGTTAAACATACTATCTCCACTCATAAAAACTCAGAATTTTTTGAATATTTGACATCTAATTTATATACTTCGTGACCTTTCACAATCCGGGCGACTGCTCTAACCATCTGAGCTACCCAAGACTTGGGATAACCCTGTGAAATTCTGTTAAGATAACTTCTACCGTACAATGTCGAAATGTTCTATTTCAAGTGACTAATTTATAAGTAACAGTAGGTACCCCTAGCAGGAACATTTTTAAATTTCGAATCGCCATCGTATTGAGTAGTTACATTAGCTTTTGGCTGGCTTTTGTTTGAAATTTTAAGCGTGCGTGACCGATACGATTAAGATTCGAAATTTAAAAATCTTCGTGCTAGGGGTACAGGCTTGTTTGCAGACTACGCTTAGAGCTGTCACCACCTCAACTAAATATGTATTTCAGTGCTAAAGACTGTTTTCCATGGGTAGACTAAATAGCATAGCAACAAGGTAGAGTGCTATGCCAACGTAGACAGCTTTGGCAGTAGAGCACTAAGTTAAGTTACTCTACCCGTAGAAAGCACCCCTTAGGGAAAGAGCTTATAATTACAGAGCATTGAAGACATAAACATTATTTGTTTTTAGATGTTAATTTGTATATAGTTTGTAAATAACCATCAATTTACAACCAGGTGGACTATGATGTGTTTAATTTTTTTTTACATAGCTAATACTATCACAAGTAAATATGCAACCAATTTTACGCACAGTTAGCTATTTATTTGCAAGAAGTTTGTTCTCTTTACGGGTAATTTGAAATTTTCAAGTCACTTATTATACTAAAATGTTATTCCACCAAACACGATTATTTTCATAAGTCACCCTGCGAAAACAGGTTCACTCGTCATTTGTTTTGAGCGCATCCAATAGCGAAGTGCCATTTGTATCAAATATGATACAAATCGGCGGTTGCAGCGAGCGACCAATGCGTCTAAGCGGGGATCGTATCAATTGCGTACATGTGATTTCACTCAATTTTTGAAACTGACGCTCCCTAGTCCTTGAGAGGGAGTGATGGCATTAGCTAACCACAGACTAATCTAAGAAGAAAGACAAATGTAATATTGGCCAAATGTTTGTGAAAAAAATACTTCTTTTTTGCTTATTCATGTAACCATAATAAAATGATTCAAATTTTCGTGAAAACGTCATTAATAAGTTAATGATTATTGATAATTAAAAACAAAATAAAGATAATAATAATAAATACGTAAATATTCTATAATCCTAAATACTGTGAAATATGTATATCTCTCACTCTTAAAGGAAATAAATAAACCGACTGTTAACATTTGAGTCCTTCTTGAACAGGTTAACAAGTTCACCGTTCACAAGCTAGACACAAAAGAGAAACATTTGTTATGTATCGCATATGATTCACGGGACAGAGTAATGGTGAAAATATTGTCAAAGTCAAAACTATGCATAGGAAAACAATCCTTAGAATTCAAGCTGAATTTAATTTTTCAACTCAACACCACCTGATGTGAAGTAGCGCAAAACTTTACATTTGTGGACGTTTCCACATAGCTAGTGCAGTTTAACACACTGCTCTAGCCCAAAAGCTGCTTTTTTACGCCTCTTTAGAAGGAAACCATGCTTTAGGAAGGATAGAACATGGCCGGCAAATAATTACAAGTTTTGGAAGTACAACAAAGAAACGAGTAACAAAATTTCTTTGTGCCTGATGTTGAGTCAATCATTTCACTGTCTCCAAGACTATGTTATGACTCCGAATGATTTAAGTGTCGTTTGAGTATTCGAACGTAAGATTTATCGTTTTTTACACATTACATTTCAATATGAAAATGATTGTATTTAACACAAATTTCAAATACTGATTTCTTTTAGATGACAAACGGAAGTAAAACAAATCAGCTTTGTAAAGGAATTAGCACGGTCCGGCATTTGAATTCGTACAATCTCTGTTTTCACAGGCTGCTCTGTACAATGGCCGATCCGATCAGCGCCGCGCGCCGTTACTACCCTACAGTAATATATTTTCAATTTTTGGCGTCCTATTACACTGAGTA
The DNA here is from genome assembly GCA_947347705.1 of Nymphula nitidulata. NCBI lineage: Eukaryota > Metazoa > Arthropoda > Insecta > Lepidoptera > Crambidae > Nymphula > Nymphula nitidulata. Next base: position 11,279,309 of record OX374631.1, read on the forward strand.
TTTGACTTATAATACAATTTATCGCCACCGCCAAAATGTCTGGTATAAATCATTACAGTGGTATGCGAGCTGCGGCGAGCTTTGCAGCGAGTGTATTGTGTCATTGATTTTCAATTACCTCCTGCTATATGTTACAAGCAGGTTTTAGGTAAAAATTTACGGCCCCTAAGAATAGGTTGCTTTTGTGGTAACGTGGAATTTAAAGGCACAGAAACGGTTTTGGTAATTTATAATCTTCCGACGCATTTTACGCACAGAAAAAAGCCATTATTTTTTATTTAGCAAGTTTCTCACAGAGGACGTGACAAAATAAAAGAATTCCTATAAATAGTATATGTAATTTTTTTCATAAGATCGATAAATTATATTCTTTAGTATGGAGAACCGCCAGAACCAAATAATTTACTTCTATTGCTTACCCTTTCATATCTTATCAGCCCGCGACTTCACAGATTAAAGATAGCGTTTTTAATGGTCTATACCATGACACGATAGCTCAGACTTTACGTGTTCTAAAGATAAAATATTTCCGTTAATGTCTTCGTATAATATTTCTTTTAGAAAGGGAGAAAATACTCCCTTAAATCCTTTTGCATAGTAAACCTCTTCACGTTTTACATCACGTAACAAACAATGCGTGTAACGTTATTTGATTTTCATACCCTTTTCATGTTCAAACTTTTCTGTGTACGAATACATTCTTATCTGACGTTCGGGGGCTATTGTGAAGTGGAAAACGGGATGCATCCCTGTTTACAATACGTTTTATGTGCAATAAACCGATCCTATGTATACTTTAAAGCGAAATCTTGTATTAAGATTATAAAAACAGGGTCGTTTTAGATGTATTAAAACCAGAAGGGTTAACATTACTGACGTTATAAAATATATTGTTACGATTATTGAAGCGTGTTCATAGAAATAACCACACTCATAACGTTGATTGTATGTTAGTATAATCCTTAGGATAATGACGGTGTCTAGAGAGTTCATTATAAATAATTGTTATTTACAGGAACAGGATGTAAGAAGCAATATTTTACCGGAACATAATTTTGTCCTTCTTAAGTACCTACATACATGTGGATATTATGAAAGTATTATTTATGTTTCATTTTATTCTGTACAATCATCACATTGGTACGTATCGTACAGATATGTAAAATCGTATAGAAATAGGATGCTAAATAAAAAATATAAAAAAATATGAGTAGGTACAATAAAATTGTACACTTTGTGGTTTTGTGGCATTAAGTAGGTTTAATAGGTAGTAGGCGTCCTTCATAATGAGATACGACGCTGACGCTTCACGACACTCATCACGGCAAACGTAGTGTAAGGCGTCCTCTGGATGAGGAAAGCAGAAAACCATGTATTGTGGCGTAGCCTTGGCTGATAAAGGTGTGAAACGCTTCGCCGACGAATTTTTCGTCGACAGACGTTACGGCGACGAATCCAAAGCCCTTTTCTTAATACCAGACTTCATAAAAAAAAAATATCCAACTCTGCTTGGTCATAAAAAAATAACCATAAACCCACTATTAAAGTCGTAACTCTATATTTCTCTGAATTGTTTCAAGTGGTTTTTATGGAATGGATTTTGAATGTGTCGGTGAAACGTTCGTCGACAAAAATTCGTCGGCCAAGCGTTACACACTAGGCTGATAATGATGTTGATGAAATTTAATTTGTAAAATTCAACATAATAAGCGCCACGCCATTTTATAGCTGTTTTTCCTAAACTACACCTGGTTTTCCTAAGCCACGGTCATCATAGATGCCTATAAAAGAGGGCTTGGAAAAGAAGACAAAGGGATGTTTCGGTTCCTTACATTGAGCGGAACGCTAAACATGCTCGCTCGAAAACACGATAAAACGTGTGAAGGGTCAAAACTGCCGGCGATACATCATAAAATTATATGAAAGTCAAGAGCGGGTGAGTGAGAGGTGAACAGGGCATAGAGAATTTATTGCGGTCTGCTTTCGATACCTATTGTGGGCAGCGGTTTTATGACTTTTAAAATAATTTTATGAAAATAACCTCCCACTTATCGCGCCGAAATGCCCCAACGAATTCTGAATGCCAATAAATCAACGTTTATGTGTTTTATCAGTCATTTGTAATCTGGAAAGTACCCACATATCTAAGTTAGAGACAATAGACTTTATATTGTATGTTACCGACTGGTAAGGAACAACATGTTAACATAGATTTTTTATTTAAATTATAGTATATAGTAAGAAAATTACGTTTGTTAATACAATATTATGTCTCGATCGCTACTTAGCAATCGTGTTGAATTTAATTTATTGATAATAAATTTTTTCTATGTTATGATTGAAATATTCAATTAAATTCCAATAGTAGTCTGTATACCATAAGTATTAAGTTTTCTATTTATTTCCTCCCATGCAGAATTCTATAAAATTGTCATACAGCGACGACGACGCCCCGTCTCCGGGAGTCGTTCGGTTAGAAATTTCCTCAGCCCGCCACAGAAATCCGAGCTCGTCTTAGGTGTCGTTTGGAATCACTGCCTGTAAAATTTTCCACATTTCCTATAGAGCTCACGTGTGGCTGCTGCGTGACACTGCAAAGTTAAGATTCGAAACTCACGGAAAAATGAAAATACATTTTTGAATAGCCCTGATTTGTGTAACTATTATTAACCTTTCTTCTCTTATCTTTTCAATAGAAAACCCAGTGAGTACCCACATACATAACTAATTAATGAAAGTATTGCATTCGCGTTTTGGGATCCAGTCCAGTTTTCATTCTGTTTTTTTATTATTTTATTTTATTTAGGATAACAACAGCCATCAATATTAATAAATACAATAGATTGTTATTATTTTAACTATGGGGCCAATAAAAGTTTTTTATTGTAAAAATTGTGTACTTTAAGTTTTTTATATACATTTATGTGTTAGGTATAATTATTCAAATTAAGTACTATATTATTTCAATAGTTCATGTAAAAGTTATTTATAACTTATTTCAAATAATTACATACAGCACCGATATTAAATTCAAAGTGTATTTCGAATAAAGTATACCTACAATGTTTTATCCTTTTTATTGTTTCCTCAAAGCTCCTTAAAAGCAACAAAGGGTTCACAATAGGAGTAATATGCGTCGTCGTGCATTTACAGTACAAATGTGTGGGACCTGTTGGATTCAGATCCCTGGCGCGTGTCCAGAAACACACGGATCAAGCAAGTGGTCTTTAGATAAGTAACTGTTACTGTGCATTCGAAAAGAACTTAATAGCTTAGTCTGGAGCCTAGATTGTTTTGATAGATTTGGAGAGTTCATAGTCAGGTTTTGATATCTACATTCTAAAAATTTAGGCTCAGTCTGTATCTGCAAGAAATTACAAGCTGTTTGAAAGACACTCAAATAGCAATGTAGCCGTACTTATAGTTAACAAGTTTAGACAAAAAACAAACTAGATCATCAGTGTATTTTAGAAACCAAGACAATGTTACTGCCGCATTAGTGATTTTAACCCTAGTATAACCTTCTGGTGTACCATCTATGAAGTATATATCTTATGACGAATAACTGTTTTTAATACCCGTCGTTTCGGCAGATGGTTAGCTAAGCTAAGTATGTAGGATTGAAAAAGCTTAAAATTTCAACGCCCATTAAAATCAGTACAAACGATAGTACATCAAGTGTAACAGTTGCACTGCGAAAGCCGCCTTTATTAAGAACGGAATAAGAGTCACGAGGTGATAAGGATAAATATGTGCTGTAGACAGTACAACACTATTAATGTTAATGACGAACATGCAAGTGGAGTACCCTCCAAATAATGTAAAGAAAGGTGGAAATAGCCAAAATAAAATTATTTATTTCGTGATGTGTCCGAAAACCGGACATTCTATTGTCAAAGTGACGCTCGTCGGTGGGCTAGTAAGAAACAAAAGGATAAAATCCAGTACAGTGAAATTCGAAAATCCTCAAAGATTCCCACAGTAAAAAGATAATAAGTTAAAGTCAGTAAGTTCTTAAAGTGTTATTTTTGTACTGCATTTGGTACAATAAAATATTGTAAAATTGACATATATTAGTTTCATCTGCTTGCACTATGCAGTCTGTTTTCATCAAAAAACGGTTGCCTCTAAACCCTTTGTTTCATTTTCTATGAAAATATTATGCCATTTATGATATAGCGATTACTTGATATTTACATTATAAGATTTCAATACGATGCTTATATATTATAGGAAAACCAGCCTTTCTTACCACTCGTAGCGTTACTATGACAACATCAATTTGTTACATTTGACGCTACGTCGTAGCGAGAGCAAACGGCTACATTGCTACGTCGTAGCGTCGAATTCAACCGTAAATATAGTATTTAAAATGTCGATATCGGCGATTATTAAATTATTGTCAATAATATTTGAAGTGAATACTGACATATAAGACCCAGTCCTTGGGGCTGTGGGCGTTGGTGCCGCAGACGTAGAGCCTGGCACCGTCACCCATGGGTTGTATCACCCTGATGTGGTTGCGGCAGTCGAAATGCTGTGAAACATATTAATTGTATTATAATCTTATCTGAGGAGCTCGGTGGCGTAGTGGTTTCAGTGCTCTGGATTCGATTACGAAAACAAAGCAACTTTCGCCATGGTTGGTCCTGGGATGGGTCAATCAAATTTATAATCTCGAGCTTCTCCGTGCTTCAGAAGGCACGTTAAGCCGTTGGTCCCGGTTGTTACTGCAACCGCTTTAGCCCACTAACCCGCATTGGGCCAGCGTGGTGGTGTTACGGCCCAAACTCCTCATATGTCTCTCCATGTAGGAAGGCCTGTGCCTAGCAGTGGGACGTATATAGCCTGGTGATGATGATGATGATGAATCTTATCTAATAAACAAACTTATAACCTGCTTGGGTACATATGGCACATCAAGCGTAGCACGACAGTTGGAAAGTGACTTTTTTTACGACGGAATACGTAAGATAAACAGAAATGTCAATGTCAAATTAACAGTCTGTTAACTTTACACCTACATGTTAGAGAACACAATGGGCTCAATATAAAAATTTAATAAAACAGAAGATTCTTCATAAACCAAAACCATTGACTTGCAAGTGTTATACAAAGAACAACGTATGGAATAAAGAAATTATTTTCAATTTAACAGAGGCAAACAAAAATGTGTGGCTATTTTAAATACACTGAATATGATATAACTGTCCGGAGCGAGGCAAAGAGAATCGAATTTATTTACTAAATACCCGCGGCAAAATTCGTTGGAATAATAGTGATTCCAGGTCTGTGTGTATGAGTGTTCACAGGCTGTGATTATGCAAATTTGCGTCCAACATAAATATTAAACGGTACATTAATATTCTGAACGACAGAAATAATGCAACGCTCGCGCCGCCGGACAAAGCAGTACCTACTCAACTGGACATTGCTCTTCATTTAGGCATAAAATTTATTTTAACTTCACAGAAAACAGAACGTTAAACTACGAAAATGATGGTATTCTTGAAAATGAGCATACGTGGAATGATCAATCAGTAGCCGATTACTATTTATAGTTTATGTTAATACCTTTAGTCGATCATTGAAATCTTTAAGATAAATTTTTCATTTGGAGAATAATTTTAATTGTATTTTATCGTAGATATCTCAAATTGTTTTTTTTCGTAATCGTTTGGTATAATAACAAAGCCATAAGCTCAAGGAAATTATTAGCAAAAATGTTTTAGTATCATCACATTACGATTAAAATTGTTTGTGCAGAGCGTGGACATGTCCCATATTTTCGGAAGAAATATTCCTCGAAGCTTGTCCCTGAAGTGGCATTCTACCGAGGAGTTTTGATACGGGGCCATGTCGGGCCACATTGTTTGTGCCCAGATTGGTCGCGGTCGACGCGGTCTAGCGGGAGATTGAAACTAATTTTCTCCTCGTCAGTACGCCCGCTCACCGCTGCGGACACACTGTCAGAATCTGAGATACAAATGGAATAGGAAATAATATAAAACAGTTTTGAGACTGTGTTTTGACAGAAACAGTTTTTACATTATTTAGCACTCGAATAAAGAAAGTTTGCATCATATTCATCAGCATTTGAATACGAAAAAGAGAGAAACCTATTAGACATCATTTGGACAGTTATATAATAGTTATTTTGTTAGCGTCATGTTTGTTTGTAATTAAATTTGCGATTTCTAAAATTGAAGGTGCTGGAGCTCTGAAATCCCAAAATCCCAAAATTTAGACGATATTGAGATGGAGCTATTAATTATTATTGCGTCGAGACATTGCGTGTCGTAGCGCCTTCTATCGGCTTTACCGTCTCCCTTCCTACTCAGGAGCACGTGTGCTGGTCTTCGGAGTCTTCAATTTACTGTCTCCACCTCAACATCCCGCTCAAAGAAATTTAGTACCACGTTTCTTTGTCGTACTTCCAGAACTTGGAATTCTTAGCCCGCACAAGTGTTCCTTCATATTACATTGGTTCCTTCAAAAGAGGTGTGGAGGAGCCTAGTGCAGTGTCTAAGCTTCACTAGCTGTCTTCGCATATTGACTCTTCTTACCGCTTCATATCAGGTGGTGTTCAGTCATTTGTCGTGCTTTGTATATAAAAAAAGCTTTTCCAACGAAGTTCGATAGTCTTGCATGTTTGGGCATGCAAGTTTGCAGAAAATTACCTTACTATCTGCAATGAATTGTTCGGACGTTTGAACATCAATCTATTAGTTTAATAAATCCAATGATGCGTTTCGCGAATCAAATTAAACTGAAAACGTGTCATTCCTTGTTACGCGCTAAGCTTTGAAAGGATTATAAATATCAAAATAATTTTGTGAAATAACATAAATATAAATTAGTTAGCACTTTTAACAGAAACTTATACCCATTTACTCGGACCATAAGGTGTGCTTAACCTAACGGCTATTATTTTAATTAAAATGCTTTTGTCACTGTAGTAGTTGCTCATAGACCAAATGAATACGGTAGTTTTTTCTCTAACGAAGCTTCTGCGCAGTTCCCTCTGCCTAGCAACGCAGGCTTGGCCTGTTGGAACTTTCTGTGAGATTGTTATAAAGTAATTATCGGATTAATATACTCCTGACACTAACAGAAAACTGTTTTGCAGAAACAATCAGAATAAAGCACAAGAACAATCAGCTCACGTCTAAGTTTCTTTTAACGGCAGTTAGCCGGCCCGTATAAGTTCACTCGCAACTAATGCCTTCGATTGGTCCATTTCGTTAATTATTCGCCACTTTGTACGTAAGCAGATTTACGGCCGGATTTTCTCGCGAACTCTTACTCTGGTTTTCTGCTACTATTTTTCTTTAACGGCCTTTATTAGGATTTTAAGTAGCGATTTGCATCGACAATGTACTTATTGGTTACCATCAACGACCTGTACGTTATTAAGAGATACTAAGGACTTCTAATGATTTATTTTAATGTTCGCCATTTTTAAGCGAGAAAAAATTCTAAGTATCTACGGTAATTAACCTAATCAAATTTTCATTTTCGAATCTCAATGAACGATAAAACTCACACTTGAGAATTTGATATATTCTCGTATCTGAAAAATGTACAAAGAATATTGTTCGAATATTGTTTAAGATCCTATATTTAAAATTCCCGACAATGATTTACCTCTGCAGTGAATTTTTACTTAATAGCGTCACAAAGAGAGGCGAACTTAAAACAACAGGGATCCGCGGTCGCCTTAACGGAATTTCGCCGACGGCATTTTTCCAGCCTTTTTCGTGTTACGACATCGTGTTTAGAGAAAGGAAAACTCGCCGACAGCGGGAAACTTTGATTATAGCTTTCACGAGTGGCCGTTCGTTCCACGATCGAGGTGATACACTCCGGGATATTTCTTTTTTATAACCCTCTTTGATACTAATAAAACAAATTTACTTTTTTTACATTGGAAGAGTTGGCGCGAGGACCATGTTGTCTATAGCCTTTCTTCCCGCTATTGCACAAGTTTGACCCTTTATTCCAAAGTCTATACGAGTATGTCGCCGCGAACCAGAAGTTACTAGCTCTGCAATTTGCTTCCACATTTTGCCATTTCTAGGTAGGTGTATATTTTAGTAGCTAAAAGGTTTTACTGTGACTTACTTTGAGACTTTATATACATTCCATTTCGAGCTTTATGACTTTCTTATTAGATGTTTGCTGAATCTACAAAGAGATATAAGTATTTATTACTTGAGATAAGATTAGATAGAAAGTCTTTGAGATAACGTTCAAATATAGTTTTATTATTATTAATAAATGTGAAATATAATATAAAATAAATGAAATCATTGCGTGGATATTCACTTCGGAACATTATTTCTTTTAATGCCATTTACAATACAATCAAGATTTCTTACTAACTGATACAAATAGATTTATTTCGTAAAAATATAATCTTATAAAATGGTATGAGTGAGAGAAGTCATAACCAATCACGTCCTAAATAGTACTCGTCCGTAAGAGCCTCTCGCGAAGTGGCATTATCGAATTAGCCGCTCGCGAGAATCGCAGTAATCGCCCCCGATCTCAGAGCCGTAGGAAATAAAACAAATATTGCTTTTACGCCACGATTGTAAATCAAAATTAACGGCTTTAATATAGCGAGCCAGCGCGCGCCTCTAAGCTTCCCGCCATGAAATATGCTCGCACCCCGCAGCTCACTGTTAAAAATGGGATTAGTCCTTGATGAAAATAGTGCTAGTTGTGAGTAGTAGCTACGGAACTAAGACATTTTTAATTAAATTACTGCGGTTTTAACACTACAGTTTACTCACCTCTGACTTGCCTTTGGACACGCATTGCGCAACGTTGCTTGGCTCCAAATTTATTGAATCTCTCTGCGAACAAAGGCGAACAAAATTAATCTTGTCTTGAAAGAAAAGACTCACGTTTATATTATACAAAACTCTGACAAAATTTGGAAGAATACGAGATAAAATGATATCGTATGTGTACCATTGAATAAAGTCAGGTGTAGCTTATTTAGTGTAATTGATCTCTGAACTAAAGCTTTTGTTATCAATTTATTAAAAATGCGTCTAATGAAATAATGCCATTTATTGAATCTTTCCTAGTGAAAATGTATTTAATTTTTAATAAAAAATGTTATTTGTAATCAATTTAGATCAAGAAATAAAATATTTGATTTATTACGTACCTCGCAGTGCGTCGCGCTGACATTGTTCATATTTAGCCGATACAATCGGTCCCTGAAAAGAAAATATTGTTAGAAATATTTGTTAGCCCATACATTATTGTGGAACAATGCTTTTTTGTGTTTAAAAAGCATACTTTTATACTAAAAGAAGAAATATAGTGCGATGGCACAGCTAGGGCTAAGGTTTGCGACCTCAGAAATATCATTACTTATGTTGTTGCCAAGTTGCCGACAGTTATTTGAGGAGCTCTAAAAATAGTGTTCATCAATACTGGAACTGGTCAAATTAGCTTGGAATGACTAATTAACAGAACAATAATTATGTTTAGCATAACAGTCATAAAGAACTGAGCTTTATTGTAACAATTATAAATAAACGCATAAAAACATTAAAATGTGATTAGAACTGAGCTTATCACAAATACGCGTTAACGAGACTTTTATCGTAAAGTTAAACTTTACCTAACAGTAAATTTTAATTTGCGTTACTCTCTACGATTACAATAATCGCGAACCAAATGATGATTCGTATTATGAATTATATTTTTAAAGAAAATAATAGTTTACTTTAATCTACGTATCTTTACTTTTTAGGAACTAGCTGTTAGTTAGCTTTTATAGTAAAAAATGAAAATGAAAATGAAAATGAAAATATCTTTATTCAATTAGGCCCCCAAGAAGCACTTTTGAATCGTCAACAAAAAAACCCTTAAGTCTAACACATAAAAATAATATTAACTAACTAACAATTTCATAATGTTTGTCTCTCTGTCTTATCTGCATCTACGTAAGCTAAGAATGTTATGTCAGTCTGTCTATCGGTCTGTCTGTCGGTCCGTCTGTCCAAAATAAAAATAAAAAGTTTTTATTAATCCAGGAACTTTTGCGGGCGCTCCAAGAACACCCTACCAAAGTTTCATCACAATCGGGCCAATGGTTTAGGAGAGCATAGAAGACAAACATTATGTATGTTTGATTTTTTTTTATAAACATGAAAACACACTAACCTTTAGGATTTGATTAATATCGTGATAGGATTTTAATGGTGGAAAGTTTAAGTGGTCTTGAATGGCAACAGTGAAGTATATAAAATATATGTACATATATTGCTAATCGATACACTTAAACAAAATCGATCTAACGGATAGATAAATTGTTTCTACATTCATTCGTTCGTTAAAGGCTGTTCTCTTTAATTTTATGAATCAAGTAATAACATGTCAGTAGTAGAAAAATCACTAGGCACTGACAGTTCTTGCGACAGTTCTTACTCGGTTGACCTGTTTCAGACTAATAACTATGACAATTTGCATTATTGAAGCTGGTTCTATTTACACCTGTCGTCTATGTATAGCAGCGAAATAGTTTATCCATTATTTGCAAAAATTAATGTGTTTTAAAATATTTGTCAAAAGTATTGATTAAATCATTTAAAAACCTCTCAAGTTAAACCGTAAAGTATTTATTACTTTTCATATATCGTACAGTCAGATCTTGTATACACAATATCCGATAGTATTAAATGGTATAATTATGTTTGTACGGTGACTGTTAATGTGCCGTTGTCAGGCTGAGTTTAAGTAACGTAAAATCGAAATAAGATGTTTTTCTTCATGGCAATTGGTTGGATCAAATGCCAAACGTAAGGTGAGTTAACATAAATTGATCATAAAATAATATAATTCAAAATGACAGAAAGGTCTCCTATTCGTCGTCTATTCTTTTAGACTTCTACATATAAGCTGGCAACATAACGCTTTCTCTTGAACTTTTAAGGATAGGCAGTGCGTGAGTATTGCCCAAGGTGTTACGAGCACGTCTACGAGGCTACGGTAACCGCTTACCATCTGGCAGTCATTCTTGATTGCCCCCACAAAAAAATAGCGCTGCCTGCCTACTTCAGAATATTTGATGATCAATTTGGTGACCAAGCTTTTAACAATTTAATATTAAAACGCAAAGTTCTTCCAACTTAAGAAAGTGGTCCACTATCTAAAACTAGTCATAAAAATGATCCGCTAAAATTAATCTGATTTTTCAGTATCCGCAAAAACTCTGAGGTGGGCGAGCAGTGTTAACATAAATAAAAGATAACTTACATAGCGCCGACGTATAGAGCATCCCGCTTGGAGTCCACGAAGAAAGTTCTATAGTATAGGGTGCCGCAAGAAAACTCCCGGACATGATCTGTAAAGATAGAAAACAAATCTAAATTAATTAAGCCAGATGTTACGTAGATAACTTAACATTTAAATTTAAGTTTATCACAAAACTATTTACGGCTGAATACTATGTGAAATTGTTACAGAAATATGTACTGATGGCTGCACATCAAGCTTACCATGTCAGTTGGTAAGTAACTCTTATTACAATGGATTAGAGTACCAGGCAAAGTGTTTAGTTTGCAACCACAGGCACCTGTGTGTATCTAAATATTTTTTTAAATTGTATAAATAAGTAGCTGCGTTAGATATCTTTAAAGATATCGACATTCTCAGGAAAGTCAGTATTTCTATCTTATAAAATAAAACAGAAAAAATAAAAGAAATGCAAATGGTATCCCATGTCCTCGGTAACTATCATCGGTTTACGAAAAGTTGTATAATATATAAGAACTTGCATTCTAAACAGTATTAATATTTTTAGAGTAAGTAGGTACCAAGCGGCATTTTATTAACAAAACATCCCATGTTCTAGATTTATAAGCGAGTATTCTAGGTATTCAAGCGAGGTAAGCAGATATGTTTTCTAGGCAAGACGTAGATCAAAGCCATGAATAGGGGTCACTTTTACAAATACGTTTGAGCTATTCGACAAGCCTCAGAACAGAATAACATCAAAGGGAAACTGGACTTCAGCACTTTATATTTAACACGATATTGGTTACGGAACGTACGACGTGCGATGTATATTTTATAACGAAGATAATAAGTAATTTATTTTTTATTTTTCGTTAAAACGGTTATAATGGTTTTCGTTTTCATTCTTCCTCATCTTCATAACATTAGTAAACCTTAGTATCTAGATTGTGGCTACTTCACAAATGACGAGAATGACGGAATAAATTAACAGATAAATTTGAAATATTGTTCAAATAAAGATCATTAGATATTTTTATATATTTTAAATAAAAAAATGACTTGTTATAATCATCATTCCAGCAGAGGGACGCCCGCTGGGCATAGACCACCCCCAAGGATCTCCAAACCGATCGGTCCTGCGCTGTCCGCGTCTATCGGTTTCGGCTTAAATGAATCATTACAATTATGAACTACCGCCATGATGTTTTTTTTTATTATTTGTTGCAAATTTTGCCTTGTTTATGTAACTGCGGCTACGTTTAAAAAACACTTTTTTAAAATTATCTTTTCCTTATACATTTACGCAACATACATATCAAACATCAACCTAGCCGGTACTTGAAAAAAATCATAATAAATATTTTGAATCAGCAGACAAAGCCAATAGAAAGAAATGTAATATTCTATACATATAAATAAAAAGAAATGTTTGTATGTTTGTCCATTATACGTTCCGAAACCATCGATCGGATTGTGATGCAACTTTGTTAGAGTGTTCTGGCCCGCAAAGGTTCCTTAATTATAAAAATTTTTTCAATACTTTTTTTATTATAGAGCCTAACTGTTTTCTCTCTTTACGGTCATTGCAAAGCATCCCTGTAGTTAGTTATTTATAAAAAATAAGTATCGTCAAGATAAAGTTAACCTCTTTATTTGTGTACTTCAATTCGTTGTAGTAAGAGTTATTTTTGATGTGCTACCGTCTGTTCATAGACCGGACTTCATACATTTGCGGGACATCTTTACTAATTACAAATGAGTTCTGAAAGAGACTCATTTCGCTATATTCATGAATTCGTGCCTGCATGGGCAGGTCATTTTTACCTCATTTATTATTAAAGCGGGATGCGGGTCCGAACGGAGCGTGGGTTTCATTTGCTATTTTAGGTGACTATAAGGTAGTGTTATTTACCGTACAAGGCTTCTCTGAATAATAAGATTTTCCAAGGGACGTTTATTAACTTGGAAATAGCGTGAAACCGTAATGAGTTATAATCTTTATCCGCCTTATTACTAAACGGGATCTAAATTTAAGCCTTCTTTATTAAAAATAATGAGACAGCCTCTATTGTCAGCTAAGTTTATCTTTGTTAATATGTGCTTAAATATTTAGTAACTATCACAGTTATTATATTTCGTATTAAGTGTCTGTAAATTTTGATTATGTTTATTTAAGTGAATACAATTACTCTATGGTACAGTGTTTGCTGATAAATCTTCAAAACCAATTTCTGCAAATTGAAATGGTCAATATATCAAGTCCAACACAAAAAAGCCAAGTATTGAGTCACGCACAATGTACTGTTGGTTACTTTATAAGGGTGGTCTGAACTAGGACTACAGAACTACAAATTGTTAACTGTACGTGACTACAGCGCCTGAACAAATAAAACTGGACGCAAGTAATGTCCTGCAATTGCTTTAGGTCACGATCGACAAACAGTAATTATACTTACTACGTTTTAAACTTTGACGATTACTAGAGCCAGCACGAAAGACGTGAAACGAAAACGCTGCCTAAAGAAATCAAAGCAAAAATAAAGAAGTTCCAAAATACATATGAAAGTTGAGAGTAATGCAGCACCAAAAGCTGAGAGCCCGACAATGTTCCGCGCTAGTAAATGGAGTTTGAATAGGGAATGCGACATCGACGGCGGGATTGGGCAGGTGCGCCGGAATCAGACGCGGTATTCCGAGACGCCGCTGGGACGGCTGCAGGCTTGTTGTATCGCCTATTTGCATATGTTCGGACTGTAACTTGGCATGCGACATATTGTGCACACTGAGTTCGTCAGCTCTTAAATTTTCGTCACTGCGGTGATATGCATGTAGGTATACGACTCCCGTATGTCTATTTATGATGTTTAATATTGATAGTTACTTTAAGAACTTTTAAAAGCTTGTTAAAAGCTGCAAGGATTGTAATATCATATACGACTAACATCGTTATGGTTGAACAGCATAAGTAAATAAATAAAATGAAATATGAACCCTAAATATGTCTGCATTCCGAATATAATAAAAGAAGCAACCTGATCTGTTCCATTGATAAAAATAATGTCTGCCAATGAACTCGGAATTAGATTGAACGATTATTTTACGAGGCGATGCAATAGCGTTCGCTTTTATTGCTATGTAATTTTATACGAAAGCATTTGAAGTCAGCGAATGTCAGACGTAGACGCCAATAAACGTTTAATGTACAAATGAGACTTTGGTGTCAGTCAATGTAAATGTTACTTTGATGTCTTTATTTTATAAAATACATAACGTGATTAAATTGCTAGAACGACCCCCTTTTCTCTATACTGAGTTGGAGGAAACGGGGTCATCGAAAGGAATGTACCTTAAATTTTGATAGCAGTAAATTCCATTGAAGTATTTGAAAATTACCTTGCGGAAATGTACGAACCCTTATCAGAGTTTGTTGCATTGCATGGTCTGCTTATCATTTAAGAAACAAAACGTTTGAAAGAGATTTGATCTACGTACATCATAACATGACACCTGTCAATAGATGCTATACATATAACTATATAATTAAGTTTTCTTAAATTTATCAGTTTTTTTTTCATTTATTAGAACAACTAACAAAAAAATAAACTTTATCTATTTTACTGCTTATGTTTTTCTAACTATTACAAATACTAAGTACAATTAATACAGCCAAAAAAAGGAACCAATTTACCAGATTATTAGGAATTTTAAACATGAATATAAAAAAATATTATCTAGTTAGTTTGACAGTTGTACCATCATATAGGGAACTTAACCGGCTTCAATACGATAAGGCAAGTGAGGCAAGGAATCATTGTAGGTACTCATCACGATTTCATTTGTGGTGTACCCACAAATCAGACTCAAAAAGTTTTCTATTATTCAGGAGACACCGAGGTTTAGGTACCTATATGGAATGAAAATTTAAGATACCATTTTCTCTAGCGACCTCCTTTCTTAATATCAGTATTTAATCATTCAGAGCTTACACTCAGAACAATGGTTCTTGTCGAGCTACAATTATTTTTCCATTTTAAGGAACTCTTACTTTTACTCTGGGAGATTTAAAAAGTCAAAGCAAACTGTGAGAATAAGCAAAACGTGAATACAACTTCGTGGCATCATAGCAGAACATGTAAGAATCGTAGCGAATATTTTCCCAGGACGGAAGATTCGACACTAAAAATACTTACATATTTCAACGCTACGCTTCACAGCCGCCGTGACTGTCATGCTATCTTTTACTGCAAATCCTGTCAGATTCATGTATTCAGTCACTGTGCAGTTTCATAATTCAATCTTTTAAATTATGAGAATCACGATAAAGTTGTAACTCGGAGTACCGCAAGGAGGTGTGTTCGACCCACAATTTGAATAAATTAAATTAAATAAACACATTATTTCGATTTGATGTACAACTTTTCATGTTGTTGTTTTTTGGATACATAATCATTAATTATTATTATAATTATAATTATTATTTCATGGTGTTGTTTTTTGGATGTATAATCAATCTTGTATTGTAGGCATTGATCATCCACAGAGGTTTTATGTTACAAGCGCAAACTGTAATTAGCATGGTCTAGCCATATCAAGATCCCGCAGTCCTCACGCGACTCGTTTACTACTAACACGATAAACAATTTGATACCGCCTACCTATTGTTTTAATTTGACAGGTTTTCCTCATTGCGACTTTGAGTTGGAGTCCTTTATTTTAATTAACTTATAGGTCTAAATATTTAGCACAAATTGAAACATTATTACTATTTATAGAAACTAAAATTTTTTTTTTATACAAAGCACGACAAATGACTCAACACCACCTGATGTGAAGCAGTAAGAAGAGTCCATATGCGAAGACAGCTAGTGCAGTTCAGACACTACCCTAGCTGCCTCCACCTTGCCGGCCCGAAAGGTGCTTTTTCACGCCTCTTTTGAAGGAACCCATGTTATAGGAAGGAGGGAACACATGTGCTGGCAAAGAATTCCAAGTTCTGGAAGTTCGACAAAGAAAAGAGCTACTAAATTTCTTTGTACGTGATGTTGAGGTGGAGACAGTGAATTGATGACTCCGAAGACCGGCACGCGTGCTCCTGAGTAGGAAGGGGGAAGGTGGGATAAGGTCAAATAGCTCTTCAGAACACTCTCCGTGATATAGCCGATAGAAGGCGCTAAGCGACGCAATGTCTCGACGCAATTGCAGAGGCTCAAGGTTGTTGGTGACCTCCACATCGCCAACGATACGGACAGCACGACGCTGCAATCTGTCCAGGGCATCGAGTAGGTACTTGGCGGAGCCATCCCACAAGTGCGAGCAATATTCCACGCAAGACCGGACCTGAGTTTTATACAGCAGGCATAATTGGTCAGGCGTGAAAAATCGACGCACCTTGTTCAGGACACCGAGCTTCCGTGAGGCTGTTTTTATCACGGTTTCGATATAGTTCCTGGAATTCAGATCGCAACATATCTCCATACCTAGCAAGTTTAGGGAGCCCTGTGCCGAAAGAGTCGTGCCCTGAAGAGACGGAAGGGGAAGGAACGGCGACATTTTGGCTGTAAACGCGCACACCTGTGTTTTCTTAGCATTGAACTCAACAAGATTGTTAGATCCCCATTCAGATACGAGGTTCAACACCCTGTCGAGCTCAATGGTAAGATTCTCTCTCTCTCTCTCGGTTTCAGCGCGCCCAGCCCCTGGGCGACCGTAATATCCCCCATGCACTGTACTGTCATCTGCATAGCAATGAATGTTTCCTAACGGAATCATGTCATTGATATGAAGAAGAAAGAGTGTGGGGGATAGAACAGAGCCTTGTGGTACACCAGCATTCACTGACATGAACCGCGAAGCGCATCCATCTGCGAGGACACGGATTCTTCGCTCATGCAGGAAGCCGGCGATCCAGTTACAGAGCTGAGCGGGCAGACCGTATGCCGGGAGCTTGGAGAGAAGAGCCTTGTGCCAGACCCGATCGAACGCTTTGGCAATGTCAAGGCTAACTGCCAGTGACTCACCACGTTTGTCAATAGCTTCACCCCAGACATGCATTAAGTACGCTAGAAGATCACCCGTTGACCGGTTCGGCCGAAACCCGTACTGTCGATCATTAATTAATGAGTGATCTTCTAGGTATCGGATCAGCTGGTGGTTTAAGATCCGTTCCATGACCTTGCAAAGAACTGAGGTGACAGCTATCGGGCGGTAGTTAGCTGGGTCTGATCGGTCTCCCTTTTTGGGGACCGGTTGCACATTGGCCTCTCTCCAAGATTCCGGCACACACCCAGAAGAGAGAGAAAGACGGTATAGCCGCGTTAAGACAGGAGACAACTCCGCTGCGCAGTTTTTCAGTACTATCGCTGGAATGCCATCAGGTCCACTAGCTTTCCGGACGTCGATTGACTGAAGCTCCGCACGTACATCACATTGCCTAATACGAATATCGGGCATTGTGTGGCCACAGTGGGAGAGTGTTGGTGGCTGTAAGTTGCAGTCATCGATTCGGGAGAGAGCAGCAAAGAGTTTTACCAAGAGATCGGCTTTCTCTTGCGGCTTGTGAGCTAGCGAGCCGTCAGAACATCTCAACGGGGGCAGCGAGGGTTGACAGAAGTTGGATTGCACGGCTTTGGCCAGACGCCAGTAGCTACGGCTTCCCGTAGGATGCGTAAGAAGTTCTTGGCCAACTCGTGCAACGCGCTGTGCATCCGCTCTGATGAAGGCCCTTTTGCAGGACTTGGTGGCGTTGTTATAGACTGCTTTCAGTGAGTCAATGTTGGGATCCCCGCAAGCTCGGCCCCTGATCCAAGCGCGGTATGCCGACTGTCTGTTTTCAACAGCTAAGGCACAATCGCGGTTGAACCAGAGGTTACGCCTACCCCTACTGATGAGATCGGAGTGAGGGATATAGTACTCCATCCCTAACATGATCTCATCAGCAACAGCAGTAGCGCTAGCGTTCGGGTCCAGCTCACTGAAACAGCGCTGCCTCCAAGGGACAGATGCGAAGTAATCCCGCATACCGTCCCAATCTGCCGACGCATAGTGCCAGATGCGGCGTTTGGCAACCATAGGTACCGGTGGCGACGCCCGTGGCACCCCAGCGGATACCAGGCAGTGATCCGATGTTCCTAAAGGAGCACGAACCTCTAGCCGATATCCATCCGGGCGAGTCGTCAGCAGAAGGTCCAACAATGAGGGCGCGTGACCGACAATGTCTGGAATCCTGGTGGGCTGGTTTACCAGTTGGGTCAGGTCGTGCGTGAGAGCGAAAGCGTGGACAGTTCTACCAGCATGGTCAGTTTTAGAGGAACTTAACCACGACTCGTGGTGAGCATTGAAGTCCCCTAAAAACACCAATTCCGCGGTTGGAAACTGCTCCTGCGCAACATCTGCCACCCGACTAAGATGTTCGAAAAGTCGAGTTGTCTCCATGTCACCGCTGTGGGATCTATAGAGGCACACGTAGATTCGGCAATGTGTGCCCAGGTCCACATGCACCCCAAGAATAGAGTAGGAAGGGTCCTCCAAACAGCGCAAACGGCGACAGCAAACATCCGCCTGGACAAACAAAATTATTTTAACACCTTGGAAGTAAATAGGAGTAACTATTGATAAATTGAATGTATTGATAAAATAAATTGATATTCAATTACGTTTACAATAAGAATAAACTAAAAAGCTCTTTATTTAAATACATTCACCCTAAGTTCTTTTATATCGCCACTTTTTTACCCTACCACTACTTCGAAGTATACACTAGCTTCTTTTTATGTATTTTTAAATAAATAATAGTCATTTCTTATAAATTACTTGGTAGATATTATTCCCAAACAGCGTGGAACTTTTGCAATTTTTAGGTTTACGAAATTACATGTAGCAAACGTGACTTCATTGGGGTAATTGTTTTATCGCATGAGCACGGTTACACGGGGGGAAGTGGGGTTGTAGGTTAAGGGGGTCTCACAGCTGGAGCCCAAAGGAAGAAAGTTATAATAAACCTGTGCACGTACCAAAGATCCTATCAGACGAAATAATTTGGTCAAGGATACTTTAAGTAAACAACGTCCTCTGGAATGTTTACTAATTGATTTTTTAATATTCCAGGCATGTATAGCTAGTGAGTGAGAGGCGTCGATAGCCTCATGGTTTAATCATAGGGCAAAATACAGATGTCTGACTATTGTAAGTAATTAAGATGTGGAATCACTTTAGGCTTACACGAAGAGTTCATAAATAAATTAAATGAACATTCTATTGTAATACAAAATATTTTTTTGTGTAATATTTGCAAAGTAATCGCTGCGATTAGATGATACTGCGCGACTCTCAAACTGTGAAGCAATCAAATCAATGTTATGTCAAATAAAGAAGGCTCCCGATTACTCAATTGAGATTGAATCACAATGATTGAGCCCGTACATCAGGCTTATTAATATCGTGACAATACGTAATAGGGCCTGCGCGAGTCTCCATTGCCATCGTTTCGCTTGATGGATTACACAGCTATTAGAGGCGACAGGAAATCCGCGTATTTTTCATTTGGCAATTGTAACTGCCTCGTATCAAAACGTCGTTGTACACGGCACCGATTAGATTAAC
This sequence comes from Nymphula nitidulata, assembly GCA_947347705.1. Lineage (NCBI taxonomy): Eukaryota > Metazoa > Arthropoda > Insecta > Lepidoptera > Crambidae > Nymphula > Nymphula nitidulata. The sequence continues at coordinate 11,299,169 of OX374631.1, forward strand.
GACACACAATTGGCTTACATGAAAACTTTAGCCCATTAGTCGGTAATACCTACCGTGTATTGGATTAATTCTGTACGCGCCCCACGGGTGTTTGTGTTTCGTGCCGTTATCGTTTCTGTCTCCAACAATAATTCGGACAAGGAAGAAATTATACTTTACGTGATTTCAGCAAATAAGGGCACAGTAAAAAAGTTGTGGGTATTATAATTGGACGTGGTTTTTGTTAGTATGCCATATGCTCAGATAAAAATGTAAGTACAAATTTGTTTGCGTAAATTTATAGGCACATAAGGACAGGCTAATGCGATACTAAAGGTTTTGAAAACGTTTCAACTTTTTAGGTTTCATTATTTTCACCTTGTTTTGTAGAATATAGGAAAGGAACCCAAAGCGAGTACTCCACGTAAAGCGGGTAAGTCCCTAAAAGTATAAAGAGATGGTAAGAATCTGTGAGTGTAGCATGAATGCTCACCGACCAATTTAAAAATCGTGCTACCAACTCATTTTTTGATATACACATAGATACTTACTCGCTTTAGGCGAAGTACCTGTTTTGGGCTTCGATGCCTTACCTAACATTCCGAAGATAATAAAAGTTAAATAATAATATGATTACTCTGCCTGCTTGTATTGCTAGTTCGTTAAAGATAAACTTGTGTAAATTAATATATAAGTTTTGTACAAGTTTTATTAGTATTTATAGGAGTTTGTTTTATTAGCAATATCTCTTTTAGAACAAACCTAGTCAAACAGATGGACCAGAGGAAATTTTTAGGGTTAGAGCAGTCACCCGGATTATGACAGGTGGCAGGTCAGTCCCCGCTTAAGGACATGATTTTTTCTAGTTTAAATACTTTTCAAACATCTTTATTGTTGAATGAACTATTATAAAACTATTACAACTTATTTTTTTTTCTATTAAAGTAAAACTAAGTTTTTTTTTTATACAACTAGATGACAAACAAGCTGACGGCCCACCTGATGGTAAGTAATTTGATAATTCATTATTTTGTGAGGATACAATAGATATTCTATTGTAGAGGAGACGCCGCGCGAGTTGACAATGGACAAAAGGTAAAAGTACTGTGTGAAAGGTCGCGGCTTTCACACTTTTTAGAAAATATCATATTCAAACTAAGAATGTTCCTACATTTCCTTATTTTTGGTTAAATTTTCTAAGGAAAATGGAAGGGTAGAGCTTATACAGCCATGTCTGATGTATATAAAATAGCTATTGTAGCCAGGCAATTTCACTTTGAGAAGGTAAATAGTAATGAAGAAGTTTAAAACGGAAACATGAGCATAAAAATATATCTCTGCCTTTGTTGTTTGAGCTAGGTAAAACATAGTACTATAATATGAAATAGAGAATTTAAAAAGATCTTCTCATTTTCAAGCTAAGCTAGATAAAAATTAACAAACGCAGACGATATTAAATAATCTTGGAAGGAAACTCAAAGCACGCTCAGTCATAAGTGCTAACACTCTTCATAAATAGACTCAGATGAAGTGACGTTGAAACCAAATTAACTCTAAGATATGAGATTTCAGTCACGATCTCGAATACTCGGTTACTCGGCAACTCGAACTGAGTTAAGAGAGTTAATCGCGACACGTGTTGAGATAATCCACCAACTGTATTGATGTTCTAAAGCGTGTGCAGAACTTCTGCGAAAGTTTGAAACTTTCATTGGAAATTCGTTTTATTACGTACCTACTAGTTTATTACATTAACTTCAATGTATGTACCTTTATCGTGTATTAAATCAATTCTTGAAAGGAACACAGTTACACTATTTTTTGAAAATGATTATAAAATATTCCCAAAATTTCTAAATTTAAAACTACTCAAAGTTATTCCCAGTATATGCTCCAAATTAAATACTCTGTTTAATTCTACTGATGGTTATTATAAGGAGGAGCGAAGTGTCCTAGCAAGATATTTTGCAGTTTATCCAAAACGTAATTTAACCCTCGCAATGTTTATGGCAATTGAAATCGCACGCTGAGAAGATCAATTTTAACTGGTAATAAAGTTTGAAGAACATTGCTGCAACTTTATAGTGGAGTGGTCCTCGCTGCGTTCAAGGGTCGATGAAGCTCAGAAGCGATTAAAAGAATGTCGTAAAAGGAACGAGTAATCTCATACCAGCCGTGGTAAAGTATTAACGTGAGGACTTCTCTCGTAGTTCATCCCTTTTTGGCGACTCAATTTTTAAATAACTCAGAAAATAAGAATGCGCTGTAGAATTCGTCGTTTTGCAGTTCCAAGTTTCACTTTGATTTTGCGTTAATTACATTTATACCGTGTTATTGTCACCATACAATTTTATCATTTATGTTAACATATTTTTGATAACGCACTGTTCATTATCAACTGTTCTAAATATAGTTAAAAATGGCTCTATTCAACTGTTTCTTTAAGAACGAGCCTTTCAAAATATATTCGTTGTTGATAAAAGGTCGACGTGAATCTGTACTTAATATATTGCAAAAGTGTAATCTAAGCCAGACTTTTTAAATTACTTTTTGTAATCCAACCCTGCAATGGATGGCGTGTAATTATTTTGTCGATGCCATAATTTGACAATAATATTATGCTACTTAACTTGTCACTGTCTTATCTTTGAACACTATTCAACAACTGACAACTATTTTAATTAAACCATCTACATAATTTTAACATGTTAATTACTAAATATGAAATAATATCAGTAGGTATTCTCACCCCTAGCAATTCTGAATGTGTATGATTAAGTGACAGGATAATATCAAAGCCTGCGTATATGAGACTGACAAATTATCTCCTAGAATTCCACAGCGTAATGCTTATTAACTTCACTTTATTATGAAGTCTGCTACGGCAAGGTAATGTACACTTCATTTACCATCCAATAAGTTATGAATATAATTACTAAGTTAAGACAATATGATAAACGTTTCAACAGCTATTAAACTCTAGAAATTCATTAATGTTGTGTCTATTGCATTGACTTTGCATTTATATCATTCAATTGTATTTGGTTGCTAAAATAGTTTATTTTTTTATTTCTGTTTACATTCTAAATGTTAAATGAGGGCTTTAAAAGTAGACGCTTAGCCAGCCTATATGCGGATCGAGTCTCGGATATTCATTCAATTGTGCTTAAAACGGCGGAAAAATGCTCAGAGGAAAAGTTAACAATATCGGAAAAATTCTCGTCTATGTTACGGGAAACTTCAGTGATTTAAAGGCAGGTATTACTTGCTTCATTGCAGTTCAAAGTATATTGAAGTTCTGAGCAATCGAAGTTATGTAGGGCTACAACTTCGATATTTCATGAAAAAAAATATTCGATATTGGGTAATCAAATATGTAATAAAAAGTTTGGAGTTCTAGATTTAAGTGAACCCTTTCATTGTAATCCTTTTAGCATTCGTCTTGGTAGACACGAAAAGGCTTTTCCGACGGCGGACTAATTCCGAATGCACCTCAAATCGTAAAAGAAGTCGTAAAGAAACGGGACTCCCCTCGAACCGATGCACGGGAATCAGGGAACAAATAGTTGATTTCTTATTGGCTTCCGCCCAGACTCAGATTGAAAATTCGCCATAAAGACATTGGGATACGCCTGGCCGGATTAAAGGGGGAAACTAATAAAGAAAACTTTTGCGACACCGTATTTTTACGAAACGCTCTCTTAAAACTTCCAGGGTTTTATTAGCTTCACAATGATAATTTAGAAAATGCTCAGTGGTGTCAGTAACGTTTTTCTGAAAGCACTTCTGTAACCTCTTAGTTTTTCTTTCACCTTGTGTAATTTATTAAGTTTTCAATCTTTGCACAATGTTTAGCGCTCGCGTTCATAAAGAATATATTTAATATCACGCTGTTAAATTAAAATGTATTTTATTAACGTTGCTTGTGTTTGAGTTAGGGAACATGTATATCAGATAGCTTTCAGCGCGGGATAAAAACGGATTCACCGTAGAGTGGCAAAAATTATGAAATACAGCGACGCGGCGTCGACAGGCGGCTGGAAGTAGTGACGGGAGAGATGAGATAATAAAGACAAAACACAGTAATAAACATGCTCTGGAAACATGTCAGGGCGCGCACTCGGTCGTCGAATAGGAAACAGGGTAATGTGAATTTCATTTACATAAATTATCTCAAGAGTGAAATGGTGTCTTTGCGAAGCGACGAGAGCGCGCCCGCCTTTAAGGGATGTTTGTTTACCCAACACGTCATGATCGCCCATTGGGATTAATTTATCCAGAGCGTTGCGCTTAAAGAAAATAATACAAGCTCATTTATGTTCAAGAATAAATATTCCTTTTTTTTAAAGGATGTTTTGTACAATGAAAAGTCACAAAGTGATTGGTATAAGCAATATTTATAGATAAGATAGTACAAATGTAGCTTAAGGTGTATTTACCCAAGGAATTATCAGTACACTTTCCTCGAAGAGAGTTCTAAATTCCACCGACGATGCCGCTGTAGGTACGTAATGTCACACATGCCTCGACTCATCGTTCAGCGAAATATTAAGGTGCATAAAATTTTATTATGAACATTACCCCCTTACCCAGTTCTCTCTATAAACATTTTCCGTGTCGCGCCCCTCATAGGACAGGGGCATCTTTGCCTCAGCCTTATTTCCCTCTAATGCCACATTTGTGTCTTAATAACGAATGGTATTACGTTACGAATGCTCCCATTGTTTGATTTTCAATCTCTCGAGATCGCGGATTTTCTTTGCTTCGCTAATGGGACGTGCTCAGTGAAAGGGAATATCGAAACACTATATCGAGTTGAGTCTTATTGAGTATTATTTAAACTGCTCATTGATTATCGGGACCCACGATGCGCTCCATTTTTTTTGTATTGCGTACTACTTTTATTGGAGCGTAATAATATTTCATTGCGAAGTGAAATGAGCTATTTCCGTATTTTTATTGCTCTTGACAGCGTTCAGAGGACTCACAATTGGTTGATATTTAGTTTATGATAAGTCCTGGCATGCAAATGAAAGTAAAGAAGAGTGTTCTGTTTAGCCTTCGTGTATATATTCATTATAGAGCTTGCCTATTAGATTACTAATTTTATTAACATTATATCAAGATTCAAGATAAGCTCAGTAAGTCGAAAAGCAACCGCAATCGAGTGCAATAATTGTTGCCAATCTCAACATAGCACGCTTCGCAGCCCCAATCTTGGCAGCTCGAATCCTCACGCTTATTGATATGACCGGTGTCGACTATGGATATTTCTGATATTGATACCTGTTTGTCTTCCAACCTTATTGAAAAGATTCCGCCCCATTCTTTTTTATTACACCCACTGTTTGCGGAAGCATTCATCGAACCAATACATCTCAAAACAACTATTGGCTTCATATTGTCATTCCAATGAACACTACTTTCCTTTCAATATGTCCCGTTGAATTTTTCTATTCATACTCCGCTGATTTGCGAAGCAAGCGATAACAGAATTAAAAAGGCAAAAAGAAATTGTTTATTTACCGCTTGGAAAAAACACGAAAATCTTCACTGTGACGAAATCTCGAGACTTCCTTGATAGCTTTTGCTTATGTAGAAGATTATTTGCTCGTAATTTGTTAGGTACTCGTCTATATACAGAGTAAATGTTTTCAGAGACTCGGTAGCTCTTCAAAAATAATTTACATAAAATCTTCAGCAAACGCAACGAATCGCGTAAACTTCAATCACGGAATTTAGTCGTCGCTCGGGGACGATGTCTTCGCCAATATTTCTGTTAAAGGTCGCCCATCATTAACTACAGATCGGTTTGTGTCAAAATTACCCTAGAACTTTGTCACGACTTGAGAATTATATTTGCTCTAGCAAACGTGATTTATTGGGATTATATTCATTCTACCGTAAGAAAGGAAATCAGCGAGGTTTACTCGGACACGTCACCCCCGTACCAAAGGTTTATTGAAAATAAATATTTTAATGTTAACCGATAGCCCAAGAGGGTTTCAGGTAAATCTTTGCACCTTTTCTCTGCGGAAGATAGTGACGGTTTGGGAGAAATATTCGGGGGCATTCACCGCACGGAATCCCATTGCAATTTATGCTCATTGAACTGGAAAAAGTATATGGGGAGCTAAGGTCGGCGCCGAATCTTTTATTGGTCGATGAAATCAATAAGCACCGTGACGCGGCGAGTGTTCAATACTGATTTGTTGCGAGAGCAATGTAAACTCATAAGTAGGCAATTATTTAAACTTGTATTTGTATCATTTTGATCAGAAGCTCAAGTTTCACCAAATTCAGTACTATTTATTGCTAGACAAACATTATTGCTAGTTTTCATGCTGAAACATTATGGGGCACTAGAAGTACTTATACACCGATATTTGTCAAACTACGACATTAATAAATAGGCGCTTATTGTAAAGTTAAAATATACAAGTTGACTTTAGAAATAATCTTAATTGACACAGCGCACCCACCCCAAAGTTACTAATTATTCATTCATAATATATTCATAGACAAAATTCAATTGTTTTCAAACAAAGGCAGTTGTCATTTGTTTTGTGGAGTGCCATTGACCGATTTCGTTTTGGAGGGAAGTAGGTAATCGGCGAAGTTATAAATGCAATAAGTCAAAACTTTCTGTCTCTAGGGGACAAATTCAATCGAACCTGTACGGTGAACAATTATTCTGAATTCATTATAGCGTCCTGCAATAAGTCTGATAGGACCTCCAGGGAGAGCGGCACTCCAGCAGGGTAATAATTGAAAATTGAAATTTGCTTAGGACCGCATCGGGCCTCCTAATTTGATTTCGGCCAGAGCGGTATCTAGAAGTAATAACATAAATAAAGGTGATACTGCTTGCTTAATCCCGCAATCACGACCAGGCAGTTTATCTATTCATTAATAGTAAATGAAATCATAATTTATCAAGGTTTTAACGTCGTTAAAGGCAAGCTTTACAATTTTAGTAAATAATCCAGGACCGGAGTTATGTATAAAATAATTTACCTGGAAAACGTTGTTTTTATTTGGATAAATAATTACAGTTTTTTTCTGATGATTATGTTGAAAGAGAGAGTCATTGCTCTTCAGCCTTCAAATTGACTACTGGGGCCTTACCGCCACCTTTATAAAAGCGATTCATATTCCGCTCGGTTCAGTATTGGTTCCTAAACTGCATCGCTGTCATAGTCGTAGATAGCGTCGTAGTACGAATCAACAATTCTACTCAGTTTAGGTTCTAAACTGGATCGCGATAAACGATGGTGGTACGGGTGCTGTAAAAATATTGATAGTTAGGTCAAAGATTTTACCCCCATACTCATTTTTTATTGGAATTCAGCTTACAATAATAACCAGGTAATTTTATCAACATGAGCCTACTACATACTACAACTACATAGAATGAAGATAAACAATTTAGTAAACCAATAAAATTGATAATGATAAGAATTTATACTTAAGTATGTTTTTGGGTCAAAATTGGTAATGAATAGAACAAAAATCTAATTGAAATAAATAAATAGAAATTAATAATTGATAATAATTATTAATATTCTTTTCCTGATATTTTATAGTTAAGATAATCGTCCAATCAATAACAACCTTGAAAAATGTCTAAATAAAATATAAATAAATATATGTATATTTTTATTTATCATACATATTAGGTTTTTTTTGTTATTTCATGTGATTGAGGCAATTTCAAAATGTCTCCTAGGAAAAAAATAAAATGAAAAGTAAGCAAATGGCGTTAGAATATAAAATGGTTTTGAATGAAATCTTGGAAATGCGGGTTATTCCTTGAGGATCACATTCCCAGAGGATCATGTTCCGGAGGATCACGATTTGTTCGACGACGATCGACGATGAAGGTAAAACAAATCGTGATCCTCCGGAACATGATCCTCTGGGAATGTGATCCTCAAGGAATAACCCGGAAATGCGTTCATAAGTACGTATACAACGCTGTACGGATTCCCCTTTGTCTTGGGAGTAATTCTTCTACGGGACTACTCACTGGAGCATACAACCCCCGAATATAATGCATCTCGAAATAGCTATAAAGTGCACATACCTGTATCCGCGTTTGAGTTGTAAATCTTTATGGTGGTACTAAAAGTTTCATGGCATTGAGGCACGACAGAGTAACTCTGCGTAATTATTTATTACAATTACCTTCGTATTTCTTCACTGTTTCAGATGTTTAAGCACAATTAATAATTGCATAACTCAAAATAATTTTGTTATCAAGTTACATAGGTCTTAACATGTAAATTGCTAGTGGTGCAAGTCGTCAGAGACATATAATGGCTTAAACATTCTCCATAAAGCCAATGTCTCATTTATTATTTATTAGCCATCAAGGGCGCGACACGCGCTTAGGCAGAAACAAAAGTATGCGCACAAGTGAATGCTCTATATTGGCAATATCCAAGAAATTTCTCCGATACAACAGAGACACGTACCGTTATTAGCTAGGGGGTTCCTTAGTTCCTGTGCCCCCACGCTATCACTCACCTATCCGTATCATTCCGAGGGGGCACCTCGTGACCCCACACGACTAATCACGGAGGATGTGGCATAGACGCGCTATGCATATTTATTATTGCCTACCAATTCTCACCGTTCGAACGCCGCTGTTTTTCATTTCGCCCTAGCTATTTATTCAGCGGGTCTCAGGTACGAACGGCTTAATTTTTGATTAGCTCAGATACACCCTTAATTTCTACACGCATCTGCTAGCGTAGACGTAAGTTCGATCACGTCCAGAGCGGTTGTTTGTTTTCCTTGTGCCTGCTAAGTGAATTAAACTGGATCGAGTGGATCGTGCCACAATGAATCCCGATGTAAGTTTCGATATTCCCAAATCAAATACAGATGTGTTAGTGCATACAGCAAAAGGAGAACATAATTAATGTTGATAAATTTACTATCTCGTCATGCAGTGATATTACGACCGCTATAAACAATTCGTGCGAGCGCAAAGTGCGACTCTGCTTAAAAACAGTAACACGCACCTCCCGCGCCGAATGTAATTAAAACTTTTCTAGCGAAAAGGAAATCCAATAAAAATTAATTGAATTCTCTTTCATACCTATAGTCACATATCTACAAATATAATGTTAAGTGAAAAAAGTAAAGGTAAATAAATATATTCTGCGCAAATTAAATTCCTGACGAATGTTAATGTTTAAACGGGGAATTCTTGTACACTTTAATAGGGGAAGTGGAGTTAATTAAATATGCCCTGGGTTCATTTTCATGAAATTATTTGATCTTGGCCCGACACCAGCTCGATTTGGAGCGATTCATTCACGAACATCCCGGGGTTAATTTAATTTAATTTTTGTCGGAGCAGATTTGAAATGGTACCCGAGAGGCGTCGACGGGTTAAGTATATTCGTGGCGAAACTACAGAAACACGTAAAGCGAACTTTATTACTGTCTGTCTGGGCTTCCTCACTTTTGAAGGACGGTTCGCTAAATTGACTGAGTGCGGTCTCGTGTTGGAGTAATAAACGTCTTTATAATAACATTGTAGGTTAGCCTTGTACTACCATCCTTCTTTTTAAGACAAAGTTTAAAAATAATATTAGAATTTCCAGAGAGTGTGAATACTACGCGTATTACATTAACGAACCGAGTTGTTATTAAGTTTTTGAATCACTATTTAAAAACAGTACTAATTTACTAGGTGAAAGGCCCGTATGCAGGATTATCTGGGTAGGTCCACAGCTTTTCTTATTCCGGCAGTTTGCTGTGTTTCGGATTGAAGGGAAAAGTAGCCAGTGTAAATACTACTGGAAGGTATTTTATCTTACCTAGTCTTCACGATGACAACGCACTGCAATACCAAGTGATTTGTTCCTTGTGAGAGTGTCTATAGGCGAAGGTAGCCACTTACCACCAATTGGGCCGTCAGTTTGATTGTCATCTAGTTGTTAAAAAGAAATCAGATCTACTTCAGTAGATTTCGACCTGTTTCAAAAAAAGGATCGCTCCTTTTTTTGAAAAAACTCCCGTTTTTTGATACGACGGTTTTTGTATATTCCGGGATATCTCTCTAAAAACTGAACCGATTTCTACTTTGCTTTTAATTTTATACTTTTGATCTTATTATAAATTCAGTATTAAAATAAAAAAAACTGTACATAAAAACTGCAGAAACGAATAGATATAATGAATTATCGAAATACATAGCCAGTTAAAATTATTCCACTATAAATCCAAAACTAACAAGTAATTGTATACAATAATCTTCAGAAATGCTAAATTTATTATATATCTATTACGAAATAATAGGTGATAGATAATACATCTAAATTAAGTACTTGATTGTCTTTGTTCTGAATGAAGTGAGGGAATAAAACCAATAGTAACGGAATAACTGACTAAGTTGCAACCTGCCTGATATGCATATAATGGCAATAAAATCAAAAAGGAACACAAAAACAGAAAACGTTAACATTAAATTAGCAAAACCTGCGGTGGACACATTTATTACTGTTGCTAAAATTATAGCCACTAGGTATTACATAAACAAACTCCGAAGATTTATAATCCTCGAGTGCATAAGACAGGATGCATAATTTAATAATCCTTACACCCTTGATTAAAATTTCTCAGTACGCATTAGTAGATGCCGAAGGGGCAAGGAAATTAAACGACTCATAATGATTTCGTTATAGCGTTACCATGATTAAAATCTTTGGATTAATTAGTAAAAGTTTGGGTGTATCGCATGGGGGATGCTTTAGTCAAACATTGGCGTATTGACTGCACTCGACATTTAAGATTAAATTGAATGTTTTGAGAATTAAGTAGCAGGTTTGGTTCTGATAGCTGTGTGTTATAAATGGCCTTTCTGAGAAGTATTTAGTAAATTTTAAGAAACTTGCGATGCGGGATATTTCAGTGAATGTACATTTCTATCTCTGCCACCATATATAAGGAAAGACAAGATCTTACAGCTTAGAAAAGTCTAAATCTGTAAGTTCGTACTCGTACGTAAGTAAAATGGTCTCAGATGCTGAAAGTTGTAGCTTACTTAGCCGTAATAAGTCTAAAGTTAGATTGTGAACACCTCGGGTGGGCGGTAATAGCTGAACATTCAGAGGTGGTAAACTTTGCCGCCGATAATTGCCGAAGTGTGAACGGGATGTCGATTTTAGATCCAGCAGCAGTCAAGTCGCGTGTGATCAGGGTTACCATAAATTTAAAGTTTTTTTAACTCGCGGAAACCATTTTGATAATGGAAAGTTATTTGAATTAAATTTATTGGAATTTCAGCTAATTTGTTCAACAAAGCTCGGCGTAATAGTGTGCTTTTCAGCCTGAATTACATGTTTAAGCATTTTGCGAAGTTTACAACGCAGTCACTAGTCCAAGACAATCATCTTAGTTTGACTGGTGGGTTTAGACTATTTTATTTTTATTATTTAAATAACTGAGCTTTTATATTTATGATAGACAACGTCCAAAGAGTAAATTTTTGTACCGGTTTAGTGCATGTAACAATGTATTTTACATAAACGATACTAAAAATGGTTATTCGAAAAACTACTGAATATCTTAATGGAAATTAAACTACTTTTAGTTCTTTTGACAAAATACTTAAATATTTCTTCTGAAATAAGTGGCACCTTTGCAAATGCTCGACATTTACAATGTATTTATTTAAGTTGTGTGTATGCAAATGGTTCTATAAAATTTAATGCATGTTTATTATTCTAATATGGAAATAGAGATACCAACAACATTATGATCCATACTTAATTACGTATAAGTACGAATTTGCATGGCACGTCCGGGTAGATAAATGTCGCGCTCATGACGAACCTAACATACTACACAGTTTATCCCTTTCAGTTTCCATACGGTAACCCTATATGGCAGTGCTCAATTTAACAATTATCGTTGGCACAGGCACGCTTCTATTCCGGCTATAATTATACGAATTACAGCTAACTATAACGCTTGCCTGCTAAAATGGTTATTCCGCTACCTATGTTCCTTTTGTAATGGTTCAATCGAAAATTGAAGGCTGCGTTCAATTTGTACATCTAATGCTGGAAATGGGCGGAAATTGTATTAGGTAGCGCCTAATAATCTGCCAGTCATAAAATATCTTACTTTGTTGGGTGAAAATTTAATAGAGAATGGAAATCTGTAACGGAATTAAGGTTATTGAATTAGGTACTGTTGCTGCAACGTATATTTTGCGTCGGCATCTTTTAGTTTTTTTTATGACTACTGGTATTTAGTGAGGACTGTCATCGCTTTTATATAGGTAGATTATCCATAAATAAAATGACAAATTAATAAGACAATCTAATATATCATTTCTCACAATTAGGATGAATGGCCAAAAGCCTTTTGTACAATGTCTGAACAGGAATAGATCACGAGTTAGCCAGAGGCATGTAAAGTATTCCAGGTTCTATCTTTGAATAATAGATGCGCGGGCCCTGTCGCGTTACGCCGCCACTCGTGTGATTTTGAGACAATCTGATTTTGTGTTTTCCCCGCTTTGGCCTTTGAATGTTTTATTAGATCACTCCTACGGATCGGGGTGCGTCTAATGGCCCTGCGGTCGCCTTGTTATCTCGCCTTTGTTTTCTTTGGCAATACCAGACTGTAGCATTCACTCTGAATTTGAAATTAAATTCGGAATAACAGTAAATTGTATTTCTTAACTCATCTCTTTTAAAAATCACAGGAAAATGTTCTATTCAGGACTCACTATAGTAAATAAAACCTCAAATACGTACTTTTTTTTATTAAAGTGCTCTACCATTTGGGCAGTTTCCTTTTAAATCGCCCTACGCCCATTGTTAAGTTAAATTTATTTCTCAGACCGCCATAGATTAGAGATTCTACAATTAAACCAGGCCCGTATTAAGTAATTTAAGTGCAGCAAATTTGTGTAATAAAGGGCCAGTTTAATTACGGTACGAAATCGAAATCGTAGAATACCATCGAGGCATAACGTTTCCCAGGCGCGGCGACATTTATTGGCGCGGATAAAACAATAAAGAACGGTTAACTGCGTTTTAATGTGAACAAGAACATTGGCGGACAATGGCCAGCGATTGGGGTCCGGTCAGTGGTCACTGTGGACTCACCACAATGGTGCCGGCGTGGTGACGTCACCTTACAACTATCGATGTCGATAACGGTATGCTTGGATATGATTGGTGGCGGGATAATTTTATATATGTCTTTTTACAGAATAATGTGAAATATATATTTTAAAAAGAAAGTTTTTTATAGCAATATTACCTACAAAGTTTTTGAATAAACATTACAAGGTATTTATTTCAATTTTTACGATTAATAATTGAAAAATATGTTCGCTCTCAGGCAAATTATGATTTCAATTTAATCTACCGACTATAAATCATTCGAACAGCAACGGCCCTCCAATCGTGTAGCTAAGTAATAAAACATGCCCGCATAAACCTTTGAATTGCTGACCACGGTATCGAACCTATGCCCCTTTGTCTGTGTCCGGCCGCAAATTGTTTAAGAAATAAAATCTAATTTACCGCCTTTCTACGTTTATAGGAACAGTTTTACGAGTGCCGCTGACTCGAGAGCATTGTTTACTTTCAATGCTTAGCTTTATTCGCTCCGCCCTAATACGGGTTGTAAATTTTTGCGAAATAAAACTTATCCGTTCGTTATTCGAACACTTTAAGTAGTCAATTTCAAGGCAGAGCGGACTTGTTTTTATCCGATTAAGTTTTTGCAAGCTTTGTTACTTTTATAACTATTTTAATGGTTCGTGTACCAATATATTTATTGGGTGGATTAGTGGGATATTTTTATGTGCATATCGATAGATAATTGTAATTAGTGGATTAGTATTTTTATTGATATACATATCCATTACAGTATTATACGCATAGATATTAAAGTATTACAAGCTAAGTGATAACATGAGAATAGACTTGTAGCCAACTAACCAAATAAGCTTGCTAAAGTGGCAATGGACTGTAGTAGCGTTAATAATCGCAGGGATTAGTTAAGTCTAGCATTAATACCATAGAGGCAAATTCAAGGTGGTGGAGAGATTATAGCGCTTCTGTCTCCTAAATCATTAACACCTATTTATCAAGCCCAAATTAAGGAAAAAATGTGATAAGGATATTAGTATCCTTGTCACATTTTTTTCTTAATTTGGGCTACTTTGGAATACTAACAACTAGTGACCGTCCACAGCTCCACCCGCGTCAATGTCGGTTATTGTGCCAAGAAGTAGTCTATGGCTCTTTCTTATGATGTAATTTATCATTGTGACAAATTTAATCCAAATCGGTTAAGTGGATCAGGAATTTAAAAGTTACAGAGTTAATTTCGCATTATTAGTGTGGATAATACCTAAATTAAATAAATACTCAAAATATATAAAACATAAAAACAGCCACGACTCGTGAACAAATGATTGCACTCGTAAAAAAAATGACTAGATTTGAATACGAGATAGCTCAAATTGTCTTGCACTTTATCTAAATTTAATTATTTACAAAAAAAATATTAATTTTGTAAAATACCTTTTATTTGTTTTTAAATATCCTTTCCATTGTTTTATTTGAATTGTTTTATAAAAAAGTAGTGATTAATTCAATGGTTTGTTTATAAAATAACTCATATGACAGTAAAAATATCTTGACCAGCCAGAGATGGAAATAAAAAACAGTATGAATGCAAATAGCCGTAAATAGAAAAAAGGGTCCCCTCATATTCCATATAGAATTACCAAGATGCATTGGAGGCGGACGCACTTACCGACTCCCAAAGTTATATCTCTTATTTATGTTCATCACATTCGACTCGCACTATCACCACGTGCATTACTGGACAATAGAAATTGGGAACATATTTGCAGATAATACAGTTACCCGGACCGGCGACCGAAGGGACAAGGGCTGCATTGAGCTCATACAAACAGAAAAATGGCCCCGAGCGAGCTGCAAAATGTCCCGAAAACACATTAGACGCATTAGAAACACCATTAAGAGCCGAGCAGCCCGATAACAATTAGGGTGGATCAGGGCTTAGGGGGAATTAGCAGCACATACGGTGTTGGCACTGGTTTAAAGAATTTTCCACGAAAAGATTATGCCCTTGACTTACTTCATCAAGGCAAAGTAAATATGAAAGTTCCAAAGGTGTAGGTTAACCACGTCATCATTGTGAAAACAAAATTCATTCATAATAAAGAAGGTACAGATAAAAGGCATGAAAAATGAGACATCAACACCGAAAAGACGTCGTATAAAAGAGATGCCGAAAATTCTTCTAACCGACGACGCCGAACACTCTTACAATATGCATAACTTGTTGAAAGAGTAATCAAAAGACGATATAAAGTGAAGAGGAGACACGGTGAAAGGCTAAAAATGTAAACCCTCTCTTAGATTTGCTTCAGCCACGACTTGCGACCCCTCGGGCGAAACTTGCTGTAAGATGGGAAAAATTACCGAGCCCCGAGAAACTTTTTTCGATTTGAATTATGAATCCTTATTTTATGCTTCGTCCTTACGAAGTTTGCTTTACATTGGCCGAGCCATTCTTTGACATTACGCGAATATTAATTTCGTGCATTGAATGGACACTTTCATACTAACTGGGCTAAACTTTGGAACACATTTTATTATTACTTGCCTATTAACGTTCACCCTCATTTAAGCGGCATGTCTTTTGTCTGTTATTGTATATTTTCATATTTTTCTTATCCAGCTTTTGGTGACGACTGGCTGGTCAAGCGGTTCGTAAGTACCCCTTACTATACGGGCTATTTGGTCAGGGGTCCTGGGTTCGAATTCCGGTAGGCGCAAATGTTTGTATGATGAGTACGAGCATTTATTAACGAGTAATGGATGTTTGTGTTTATTTAGTATATTTCTAATATTTATACACATTATTAAGTATCCATAACAGAAGCTCTTAATGATGCTTACTTTGGGCTGAATAGTAGGTGAGTGTATGTTATTATTATTATATTTTCCTTGCCGGCGTCTGCCGATCAATTGAATATCTATTGTTTAACTTGTGAGTTCGTCACAGATTATAGAAGCAACTACATTTTAGTTCCTTAAAAATACATACGAAACTTCATATTACAAGGAAAAATTATTTTCTAAAAGAAGACAAATTTCGACTTTCTTGGAAGAAAATTTATTCAGAAGGTTCAATCATAAATTAAGGGAGCAATTGTCTTTATTCAGAACAGGAGACGACTCTGAAAGACGTCCGAAGATTATTACATCGGCGGGGGCTTTTGACTTTGAACTTTCAAAAGAGTTTGTTGAATAACTTTTCTATATTAGCTTTGGTAATACGATTTGAGTCAGAGATATTATGGGGTAAATGTTTGTCTCTAGGTAGAGGTTATTTATTATCCATAGATAATATTCAGCAGAGTTACATTTAGGCGGGAGTTGGATAGATTTCTAAATTGCAACACGTGGTTAATTGGTTAGATAGACTGTATGAGTATTTAAGTTTACATAATCATGCAAAAGCTTCATACTGATAGACTTGTATTTAACTAAGCATCATACTAACCTAACCTTACCAACGAAAATACTAAGTGCGCACATAAAAAATCTGATTTCGGCACCAAATCGTTGAATAGTCGAGCAAAACGTATTTTTAGGTGCTAACTTAGTATTTTTTAGTTGCTCAGTTTATTATATTCCATACTGATATAGTGACAGTGATATTGATTATTTCTTGTTATTGCAGGTGTATATAGGCAGCGGTAACCGTTTACCACCATCTGGGACGTCAGCTTGTTTATCATCTAGTTGTATAAAAAATACTATTAGTAGAGATGTCGCAAACATTTGGTTGAATTAGCCAATTAATTTGACGCCTAGGCCGTACAAAGGCTGGCATCCAATTAAATTCCTAGGCCGAAAGTTAATTGAACTAGAATCATTTAACAATTTGGCGTATTGAAAGCTATCTTAATTGGCCGCCTCGGCGGATCGTCTTGTACCGAAGTTTTTGTGTGGTTGTAGGATCAATGTTTGATTTCGGTTTTAGGTAGTAATAAATAAACTGTACGAACTAGACGATCTGTCTAGGCATACAATAAAGTTGCTAATTTCAGCAGATAGCTGCGACAATAACAGGACACAAAATTAAATAATAATAATATATTATATCTAAAAGTATTCACCCTCAAGTTTGTTTGTTAAAATTGTTATACCTTTTACTTCTATTAAAATGGCACCCAAAGGCACACATATTTTAAAACATACATTTCAAAAACAAATGTGCATTGTCGAGCTCTGAAAACATTATTTTGCCTTCTAATACCTTCAAAGGTTTATTTTCTCTTTTAGTGAGCTCATACAGGCGAGCCGGCCCCGTAGGCGCGAGTTCTCAGTTTCACTGGGAAAATATGTAAACTTTTAAATTGTATTTGCATTTCATACAAGCCGAGAAATATTGGCTTCGTGCCTGGAAACCGCCGCGAAGACTCATGTCAGATGCCGTACTTAGGTCCGTACTTATTGGTTTTATATGTGTTGGTATCTGTGTTTAGCAACGAAATACACAGGTTGTGTTCATCTCTAAAACTATAACATTAAAGGTGTGGTTTTACCAGATGAATTGTTTGCGGCTGACTGTTTGCCTGAGTTACGGCAGAATACTCGCAAACGCTTTTTAAATTTGAGAAGGCTACGATATTCAAAACTAAGCAATTTTTGATTCAATGGTAAACAATCAAATTCTCTTTAATTAATCGGAAATAAATTATGTTGTATGGTGTAGCCGTTCTTGAATATACTTTAGTTCAAACATGACGTTTAAATCTTTACTGGATCAAAAGACGAAAGGACATTGTGATTGTTTTTTAGGTTTTATATTTGGACATAGTTACAGAATAATAGGTAATTATGTGTCAGAAGAATATTATATGGGTAACCATATAATATTCTTCTGACCATTTTCGTAAAATAGTTTACATTTTGTTTTATATGACTTTATTATGATTCTACAAGAAAACGGTCCGCGAGCATCTCTTTAGGCTAATAAAGAGAAAATCACTGGAATATCCTGGATTTAAAATTTATGAGACATTTGAGTATTCTGACTAGCTATACTATGTTCAATGGAGCAGTCGTGTTCCTACTACTCATCCAGTAATAGTTGACAGTGTTTATAATAACAATTCGAGATGGCAAACTTTAAGACAATCGAACACGCTCCCCTTAGCTTAGATAGAGTACCATATTTATTTTCATGTATAATCTATTTCAACTTATGTACAATTCTGAATTATTTACTGCTCCAAATTAATGGTACACACAAAACCGTTGTTAGGCCGAGGTAAACATTATGGAAGCACTTTAAAGTTTTAGGATTAGCACATAAATAATCTGTGAATACAATACAGCCTAAACAGTTCGCAGAGTTTGTAATAAATCTTAGGCGGTCAATTTCCTACCTTTTAGATAAATGTCGAATTCTCGGTGGATGGGCTTTTATATAATATTAATTGATACTAAATTATCACCTAAGGTCCGGTTTGGAATGTCGATGTTTCAGAGTAACCTTTTGGTACTATAAACATCAAGGAACAATAAACATTTTGGAGTGACCCTAACAAGGTACCCTCACCAAGTTCTTAGCCCTATTCACCCCCGCTGTCCACAGCCCCAGTCAAAGGCCAGCCTAAGGTCTCGAGGGAAATTATTGTCGGGATTTAAAGGGCATTGCTTACGCGAAAGGATAAAAAAGCTGTGTACTTTTAGCACTAGTTGGTACTCGAAATAACTTTTATCTGGTATTGGTCACGTGGCGATCGCCTATTGATTGCTTCATGACACAATACTTTTTATATGACTGAATTAAGTATGCATTGTGATCATTCTTTTCCACGTGGTAACACTTGATTGACAGGAGATTAGGGACTGCGATTTAGCTACTTTCACTATCTCTGATCTATAGTGTCAATCAAGTGAATTGTGTTACTTATTGATAATGAACAGGAAAAGGTTAATTTACTTCATAAATTTAGATCAGCATTCTTAAAGTGACAAAAAGTTATAAAGTAAATATTATTAAAAATGTTTCAAATAATAATTCTCCATATGATATTGACGTCGTGAAATTAAGGTGAGTAAATATGTATATAAATTTATTTAAATTTCTGAGCTTTTCATCGCATAGGAATTGTGCGTATTAGAAATTAGATGTTTACTTTTATTAGTACCCCTTAGTCAAACATTGCATTTCGTTTATGCACTCTACAATAATTTGATTCACCCTTGTCAAAATTTGTTTTCAAAGCTTGTATGTTGCTACATAAAGTAAACTTTCCAAATATTTTTGTACAGGATAAATTCGTCAATCAGGATCAAGTCTGCGCTCTGAGAGCGTCTAAAGAATATTCTGAGAGACGTTCTACTGAGAAAAAACTTTCCCTAAATCATTGTCAATTCCAATAAAATAAGCGAAATTAAATAAACAACAACCCTCGGCGAGATAAAAGGTCTAGTCGTCTCTTCAGACCACACTTTTGATGGTGTCGTATTTTTAAAAGTTAGGGGAAAGTTGACACTTAGACGAATTTAACCTTCCATTGTATTAATTATTCAGGGCGGTGCTTTCGTGTTTCAAGGTGCGCTTGCACGAGGGTAGGGTAATTTGTTTTAGAAAAAAAAACTGTCGAGGAAAGAATTTAGGAAAGTTGCACCGAGTCTCGCTCCAACAATAGCCGGGCGGGTGAAAAGTTTAATAAAATTGTTTTGGAATGCAGCGCGGAACGAGATAAGTTCCTTCGAGTGTACACTATTGATTCTGTTTTTTATGAACTTGGACAAATGGGAAGAGGGTAAAATTAAAGCTGCGAATGAAGTGCTAGACTACTCGCTCTATATTTATTTAATGTTCCTACGTTAAATTTTACTTATTTTGAAATACCCAGTGAAATTACTGGGGATGGAACGCATTTTATCTTACGCTTTAGGATGACAACGCTCATGCAATACTAAGTGATTTTTTCCTTGTTATTGCTGGTGTCTATAGGCGGCGGTAGCCTCTTACCGGTGGGCCGTCAGCTTGTTTATCATCTAGTTGTATAAAAAAAATCGTTTATCTAGATATAATAAATAATTTTGTTACAATTTTTTAGTGTTTTATATTTGCTGTAAAATAGGTACAGATATTAGTTTGACCTTTCATTTAATAATTACCTAATATAAGAATGTCCAATATTGGACAGGTAGCAATTAAAGGACCCACAAACCAATTGTATTGAAAATTTGAAACGTATCCCGGGTTTCAGGAGCTATTAAATGTTCTGCGCCATGGGATTCAAAACGGTTTCTGCATGAATGTGATACTGATTTTATAAATTGCACAGCAGAAATTATAATTAAATATATATGTATATTTTATGATGCTCGGAATAGTAGAAAAATAGTTTTAGTTATTATAAAGCCGCAAAAATAATCTCGAACTACTCCGTAGTCTTCGCTAACATATATAACTTGGACTTACCATGATTCGCTAGATATTATGCAAACAAACTGAAATACCACATTACGCAAAACAGAATTGCAGAGTATTAGCATGTAGGTGATCTAAATAAGCAAGTACCTATCGCTTTTATTTATATGGAATATACGATAGCGAATACTTATCACAGTATAGAAATGATGTCAATCTATATTTGTAATATCACAATTAAACGATAATAAGCCATTCCAATAATAAGTGTTCAATAGCCTTACTGCAATAAATTGAAAATTTTGAAAAGTTATTAAGTTGATACGACAATTTAAGTAAGTAACAGAAAATGTACTGTATGAGATGACAGTCATATTCGCAGTTTTATTATTTTTCATATGTAGATGTAAATGAAGGCCATTCGGTTTTACATTCTCATAGAAAACGGCATGACACTAAATCTAAGCCCGAAGGCTTCAGGACAGCGGCCACCATTCTTGGAGGATACCTCGACTTGAAGTTTGGTAAGCATTTTTAGATTGTCTTAATGAGAACACGAGTTAAAATAACGCGTTTCATAAATATTAGAAGGCATTTTCGTTTTCCGAAGTTTCGGTCTAAAAGCATCGTTTATTATAAACCCTATTCTTTTATTTACCTACGAATGTCCTCTGCTTACAGCCTTTGCTGGTCCAAATGAAACGTTTGAAATCGAAAAAAATTTCACGGCAGCTTCGTGTTTTGTATTTCACACTGTTTCGTTTGTCTCCGAAGATTAGGATATATTTTTTAGTTTTAGGGGTGGTGCTTGTAGGTAAATAGTTATATAATAATGATAGTGTTTATATTGCCACACATCAAGAGCAACGTCTGTTAAAAATGACGACTATTACATCGTATTCAAGTACCCACAAACGTCAATATTGAACTTAAGCCCTTGAGCTGCTGTTGCGTTTACAACTACGGTATGAAGGTTATCATCAAAAAATCAATTAATAGGAAGTGGTTTATTTCTTTCCAATTTTACTTACATTTGTATACCTATCACGCAATTTTGTAAATACATATTATTGTCGTAACAGAAAGAACAATAGGTACATAACAAAACAACATTATTGTGACTATCTAATGTTGTTGTGACTGAACCTGCTTTAAAGAATTGATAAAAGTGACATTAAAATAATATGTAATATAATTGAATTGGTGAAATTCAATTCATATTCGTTCATTTGTTAGGGGAAGTTTGGGTTGTAACTATTTGATTTCAAATTACTGTATGGCTTATGAAATACAAGTTGCATGCTCTTAGCAATGTTTCATTTTTGACTTTCGAAACCTATAAAAGTTCTGCTAGTAATTAAGTGTAGGACAGAGACGGCACGAGTCGGGTGAGTACCTACACAAAAGAATATTTGTACAATCTCGTTTGCAGATATCTAGGGAGGCCGGTCCCGCGCGGAATACTTTAACTTTTCAATTGCAACTTTTGATGGGTTTTCGAACGAAATAATAATCGCTATATCGTTGTGATGGGGTGCACGATGAACACTGACACAAAAGAACGGCAATTTTTAAGCGGAAAATTGAGTTATGCAGTGTATTATTCACCCTTAAGTTGGATGCATATTTAATGAAGTACATTCGCAAATGTATACCAATTCAAATATAGGGAGTTAGAGGCTTAGAGGTCCCGCATTTGCTTGTGGAAAGATATTTATCAAACAATATGGAGAAACCGCATTAGACTCAGCACTATGGTTATAGTGCTGAGTCGACTAATAAGTCGAGTTAGTTCTTAGTTAATGATGCAAGTTATAAGTGCTAATGAAATATCATTGACGGGCGAATGGCCAAGTGTTTATTAGGCCCCTTAGGCCCCGTATTATCCCGGTAGGGGTAGATGTTTCTGCAATAAGTACGAACACTTCTTCACGAGTCATGGATATTTGTATGTTTATTTAGTATATGTATTTTTAATGTTTTTATTCATATTAATATCTATATTTCTCTATTATCAATAAATACATTGGTGCCACTGCTCATTAGGTATTATAACTCAAACACCCATGACGGGTTGGCTCTCTCTAATCGAGGTTAGTCCTACCATGTATGTATACATTTAATTTTAATCGAATAAAGAGTTTAGTTACCTAGTATTCATAATACACGCTTTTAATTAAGCTTGATTTAGACTAGATAATATGTGTGGTGTAAGAATATAACTTAGTTTATCATTGAAAGAAAACGTTTGTAAGCCAATATTTTATTTGATCATTTTGAGTTTTATTTGAGATATTTTACCCCCACAAGTTTATCAATTCAAAGGAAATATGGATAACATCAGGTAATAAGAGGTTTCGTAGATTCTCGTTACCATACATTGAGGCGCAGACAAGTAACAGTCAATTCTTGCGCACATTTCATGGCTGATAAGGCTCATGAATCAGAAGTCCATACGTGAAAGGGAAAGGAGGTGGGTTCGTTTCCTTAAAAAATCCACTCTCAAGTCAGGACGCGAGTCGAATTTCCTGTCTGATATGAATCTTCCCTACTCACTTTAAGGTGATGTATTTTCCTATTTCTACCCCCGTAGCTCACGAACAGGACTGTTTCTTGGGAACGTCACGCGCCCCTTCGTTAAATTGATTTTCAATTTGTATGAAATGTGGACCGCGATGCATCGAGCAATATGGAGGCGGAATAGCAGAAAATTATTTGACTGAACTCGGCATTGATGAGATTTGAAGTGGATTACCTGCGTTGGGGTGGACGGTGGCCACTTTCAAGGGGCTTAGACTACTAGTATTGAAACAAGAAGCTTTTATCTACACAAAATTTAAATTTTAATAAAATTTTCAATTAACTCTATTGACGATCCACTCACGTAAGGGTCAGACCCAGTCTATTAAATCAGCAAACTTGGATTCGAGACCCAGTACAGACAGGATTAAGTGTAATAAACATGTACCTACATTTACGTACGAGTCATGGTTGTTCGTATGTTGATGTAGGTATTTTTACTGTAAAAACTATCATTATTATTTTACTATTATTATACTAGTTTTGTTCTCAGCTAAAAGCTGGTCAACACTTAGTTACGGGCTATGCCAAGTAACAGACTTATATTCTTAATTTTTGATTTTAACATTATTATAAATGTTTGAAAAATTACTTAGTAATTAAAATAGAATAAAACTAGAAAAATTTCACGTCAGAGCAGTCGCCCGGATAGCGAAAGGTCGCGGGTTCGTTTCCTGCCTCAGGACGTGAAATTTTTTGATGAAATGTTTTATTGAAATGTTTTATTCTATTTTTATTAACAGACTTATACTTATTTAAATCAGGTGTCGTGTGTAGTGTTGTATAGTCTTGTAAAAAGCGCCGAACTATTACACATGTGTTTGTGTATGTCTAATGGCTATTTTTTGCATGGTAATAAAAGTAGTTTATGAGAGATCTAATATTTTGAGGTTGCTGAGAAGCTGTTTAGGGATAACCCCTGTGCTAGAGAGCACAAACGGCACTATGTGTACCTACTTTGTTTAATTCCCATTTTCTCAGTATTTCTTCTATGATTTTTTATTATGATTTTATTATTTTTTCTTTCTTCTCTATTATTATCATTATTAAAAAATTGGTCCCACGTACAGACAGAATGCAAAAAATAAATGTTCTTTTTCTTTTCATTGTAATTAAATGTGAATGATTTAACTGTCACTTTCACTTTCATAATTACTTACATTTTTAATTTATTGTATCTAGATCATTCAATAGAAAATTGCGTTTACCGCAACTTCATACGCAAACTAATTATCATATTCATATTTAATGCAATTTTACAAGTGCCGCTCGCTTCTTACACAACTACCAAAAAACAAGCATTAACTTGTATAGTATAAGATTATTATGTAGACCCCCATATTCTCACTGTTACGTCTTTCAATCGTTTCAAATTTACAAAGGGTTTGTCAAAGCCGTAGGTGGATATGACAATGAATTATTCACAAATCCCGTCTCTTAGACAATAATAAATTTCTATTAACTTCTTGAGATGTTACTTTCGTTTTATTGCCAAGTGATAGGGATTAATTCGTCTGACTTATAACTGCCATACATCTGATGTCCTATGGGGCTGGGGGAGTATAAAATAAAGCGTCCCTGCGATTATATTAATACAAGGAGGGGCATAGTAGAATATTATCTGGGAGGATGCGGTAAGCCGTCTAAGTGGCGAGCTCAGAACTGAAAGTTAGACAGGCCCTCAGGGCAGACTACGGAGACACCAATTTTCGTATCATTCGTTGAGTCAATAGAAAATGTAACAATTATTTAAAATGTAAAGGTACCATTTTCGAGATGAAGAGACGAGAGTAAGTATGATGAAGACAGTTCTAACTTTGGGAGGTATATTTTCAGCGCCAATTTTTCTTAATTAGAAAGGAAATATTAACTCCTAACACACAGAATTTTCGTTTTACTCAATCTAAAAATGACTGTAAACTATCTATCTTCACACCCAAAAGAAGAAGCGATATTATTTAGAACCTATTACAATGAAATCATTAGACTACTTATAAGTGTAAAGTTTCACAAAGGCGACCAAAGATGAGACAGACAGACGACAAAAAGCAATGAAAGCTGAACGAGCACCTAATTGAGGACGGACAAAAGCGAAAGTGGTAGAATCTGAAAATGAAAGCCGTCTGAAATCAGAGGAACGGCTATTGACATATGATCCAGGCCCAATAGAGTAGCTAGGCAGCTTTTACCTTTCAAATTTCTTTAGGCGTAGATAAAGAAATTTAAAAAGTTACTTACGTACCTTTTAATGAGTTTGATGCGTTTAAACGCCTACTTTATTGTAACAACTATAAATAAAGAAAGAAAACGATGAAAAAATTATATGCTTCAGGCTGGAATCGAACCCGCTCCTCCGCGTGTCCCGCGTATGACTAGTGAGATAAACGTTGCTGTAAAAACTTTACAAAAGGATAGAAAACGGTTAAGAAATTAGTTATTTTTCCCGCCTGGAGCACATTTTTATCATTTTATTTATTTGTTTATTTGTAATTGCTACAACAAAGTTACTTATGTTTGTAATCTGACAATAATAAATTCAATTCAGAGTAGCAATTATATTGGAAACTTTCAATTGGAATGCAAAACGAATTTGAATAACTAATTTGCATGATAACAATTTACATATAATTGAATAAAGTGAACTTGTTAGTGAACTAATTTACTGGTTTCATTAGCTAATTAAGTTAAATCGCGAAATACATAGGAAGTTATGACATTTTTTAAAATGACAATTCAATTGATTCTGACGATATTTTTATTTCTCAAAGTAGCATTTAAGTCTATTTTGTATCAAATAAGTATCTGTAAAGCTGAGCTTTAAGTTTGCCGCGGTGGTAATGCATAATGAATCGCTTTACATTTTTAATCTTGGAGGAAGGGTTTTCTTTAAAAAAGTAAAAAGAATGTTAATAATTGTATATGTTTGCAGACATCAATAAACGTTACGGCGTCACCATTAGCAAAGTTGAGACAGACGGGAGAAGTTGCTTTGATTAATTTCGAATGATATTTGATATGTTCATCTGACGGGCTGCCATAGAGGGGGCCCTGACAAATGGGTGGATTTTCATGTCTGGAGGTCGGGGGTTGCGATTAAACGTCTTCTGCACAAATCGTATCAGATTAATTCTACATCGGCCATTTATGGCATTTAAAGGCATCTTTCAAGATGTAATAGAATCATGTATAGCCTAATACGGATTCGTGGCGTGGTCAGACAGTTTTAGATTTCAAGTTTGGATTCACGACTTCTTGAGAAAGGCAGAGCTACATTTAATAATGCCACATTTTGGAATAAATGGATTATGAATATTGTAGAAACTGTACATGGATTTGATTCTGTACGAAAACAAGAAACATATTTTACTAAATTAATTTACTTAGGAAAAAATGTATTAAAATATTTTGAATACATATTTTTTCTGATTCATTGATCTTAAAATTTGTTTCACTGTGCAGAACATGATGAATTATGTAAACTATTATCCTTTATTTAAAAATTCGAACTATACCTTTACTCATAATGATGAGATGACGTATATGATATACGTCATCTCTTCATCATGTCACAAACATGACAGACATGCAGAAGACGATAGGATTCAGATATTCTGTTTCCCGTTCTAGAACTTTGGCTTTAAATTTATTATAATAGTTCAATACTAAATTTTTTTTGTAAATACCATCCTTTTTGTCATTATTTGTGATTGCATGTTTCTTAGCCATATTGGTTAACCTTAGCAGGCCGTTTCAAAATAATAATTGATAGTAACCGACGAATTGTGGAACAAATTAAGTTCTTAAACAATGCTTTTTAATAATAATAAACATTTATTTCAGACGTAAGTACATCCATAGATTATTAGTACAGTGTTAGTAACTATTGTGCTTAAATTCTATATTAGTATTTTCAGTTTGAGAAATTTAACCCTAGTGTCCTGAACCAATTTCCACCTTGTTTCTGGCAGCGATCACTATTAGGATGCCGTTGCTGCTGTCACATATATGTTGTCACAAAGATGCCGCCTCCGAACGTATAATCAAATGGAACCCTCTAGTGCGTGCGTCTGCAAACATTTTTGGAGCGCTACAGCGCCACGGAAGCCTCAACAGCAACAAAGAATTGTTGTACTGTACACGTAGGACGTTGTAGGTTCGCCGTGAATATGACCCCCAGTTCACCGGTATAGAATGACTGCCAGAATGCCTTGAACAAGGTAACCTAAACGTCATTTATATTACCTCTTACCACCAAAACTCTACGCTCCCTGTCTATATCATCGTCATCTCTTAAATCACTCGTAACAATGTGGCCAAGATACTTAAATTTTTCCACTACCTTTAGTGCTACACCAGCTAGATATACTTACGGGTGGCACAAAGCGAAGCCGCGGTTTAGGTACTTTGAAAACAAGTAATTCAGTTGTATTTTAAGCCATGCACTTTCGCGTATATCTCGTGGGTATATACCTAGTTGTTAACTATATTGTCAATGACCAAAAATACTGGATAATACTTAAAGAGTGTGAACTCTAGCAAATAATAATCATAAGAATATTCTATACAATTTTGTCTACATTCTCTTCTTCAACGTTGATTTACTTAATATTACTCGCATTCTATTCCACTTCATGTCATTTAAGATTACTGCTTCCAGTCCAATCTTAAACATCGAAATCAAATTCCACTAGAGCCATTGCCACGAACAAGGGAACGTTCTACGACTCCAAATGCGGAACAGCGTACGCTTACGACAAAAAATAAATAAACTTGAAATTCAAAAGACAGACTCCTAAGCACATAATATGCCATATTTTTCCTTTAACACGGATGATACGGAGCTTACGTAATTTAAAAAATACACGAACAATTTTCGCGACTGCAAACGGAACGATTAAATTATACATATGTATTTATATAATACTGAACCCAAGTGTCTTGTAATAAAAACGCGATGGAAAGTGAAATGAGACAAGAGGAGCGAAATGGGACAGACATCGTTAAATTCACCTTAATGTCTTGGAAATGCATACGAGATGTGTAAATAAAAAATGAACGCTAAGTACAGTCAAGTAGAGAACGGATGAAACTACGCTTAGAGATAACAGAACAGATGAAGAAGCAGTAAAAGAGTCGTTTTGATTACTAATAATGTGCTATTCTCACAAACTTATATTGTCTACGTAACAATATTTATGCTTCTATTTAATGCAAACGCGACTATAGCAGCTAGGTTAGCATTATGACGACACTCTTTTGTTTTTTCGTAATTGAACATTTTAGTTGGATCCGAGCTAATCGCTTCACAATCTTTTGTCGTTAGCTGGAACGTCTTTATGAATATCTTATTATGATCCTAAATTGAGAAGAAGCTTACCTACTGCTTATTTGCGTTGTGAGAATTTTTTACTTGGATCAAGTCAGCCATTCGCAAACAATTTTAATTAGGTTTTATGTGTTTCTAGAGACCGTTTTGTTCTAGGATATGAATTTTAATGATTTTTTTATTAACTTATGTAATTACTTTTATGCGAATAAGAGTGGATCCCGACATTATTCCCTATAGAATACCTACAATTGAGGGATTATTGTTAATTTGTAAAAAAATGAGTTTTAATCCTTTAACGCTAATTTTAATTGTTTATCTATGTCATACACTGATGACGTCTGGGTCATAAGTGTATGACATAGACAATTAAAATTTAATTGTATCTGGTATCGATATACCATGTATGTTTGGAAAGGTTAAGTAAATTTAGTGTGTCAGTCACAGAATCTTAATAAATCCTTTTTAATAAAACGGGCTCCACTGTATTTTAAATTTAAAATGAAACAGATATACATATTGTACAAAATATGGGTATACAGGTAACCTAAACTTTTATTAAATATTAATTTTGCCGGATCTACAGAAATCTCCCAGGGGGGTGATTTAAATTAAAATTGTACATAAAATAACAATGAGCATCACCCCATAAGTTATCAATAGAGAACATTCTATGTGCCAAAAATTGTTGGCTAATTTAAAAACCCGGCGAGTATTAAATTCCTTCAAAAAATTAAGCTCATCACCGATGAAATATCTCAGCCGGAAGCTTCGCGTAGTCATGGTGACTTTTGTGATAGCGCGCGAGCAGTGTCATTACACTCTGTCGTATATTGCGTCATTATTTCGCAACACGCACCCGTTTACAACTCCGACAATCTGAGATGTTGCTAATGGAAGAACACGGGAGTTTTGATAAATTCCCACCCGTTTTTCCCCTGGGGCTGACAGTTTAAAAAACAGGTACGTAAGCGCGACGTAGCGTAAGCACCGTTATGAAATTTACCACTCTTGTAAAACGTTTGATTCTGATTCCGCCTGATGGAGTTTTTGCAGTTTTTTTACTCCCAGGAGTAGATTAACAATACAATTTAAGGAATACTGCTATGTAATTGTTAGACACGTTAAAAATTTTACTTTTGTACTTTTTAAGACAATAATTTATTTTTGTGCTTTAATTTTTACTAAAATATTACGATAACAAATGACATTGCATGTTTATTAGACACAAACATTTGTCAAATTTCAACAAGTGACTTAAAAGCAGTAACGGAAAACACGAACAAACATAGCGTGCTAAATTTGTACCCTCTTTTGGCTTATTATAGTCAAGTAAAAAGGTACCTGTGCTTTGGACCTTCTCACCCTACTTGCGTGACTTAAAATTATACAAATATATCTTGTCGTCGTGAAATATTTTATTAACAAAAAATAGAGGATTTTTTCTTGTAAGGGGTCAGTTTTACGATTCTAGCCGCATAGTTCAGGCGAAGCACGATAAAATCCCTAGTTATTCAGATGTGCGTGATGACAATTAATTGAAACAAAATAATGTTCAATTTGTAAAGTACCCGCACGTAATCAGACTCAATAGATTAAAGTCAGTATCGCAATTACCTACCTAGTCTAGATGTTACCATGCTGCCATCAACATCTTAAATAAAACTTCAAACCTCTTTCAGCTACTCAAACTAGTTTTTCTTTTTTATTTAACATATCTACAAGCAACAAAAATAAATTCTTAAGTCAAATGATCAAACGCCCCAACTTTCCGGGGAAATGAGCTAAGGTGATAAGAACTTAGTGTAGGTATAATAAGTGACATGTGCAAAGCTTTATACTGTACTGTCGCAATTTACGCTTTCGTAATAAGTACGCTATACGCTATATTGCAACTACATTGTTAAGTTTTGTATGTTCCTGCCTGAGCGTTGTGTCTCGTATTTTTTTTTAAATATTTTATGATGTACATTTGATAGACAGATCATATTTAAAACGAGAAACTTATGAACGTTCTTTATTAAATTATACAAACATGTCCAAATTATTAAAAAAAATTGATATTATTTTTCATTCTTTAAATTTGAAAGTGTGAGTGTTTTAAAATCATGCTACCGTATTTAATAGGCAAATTAAGTTATGTATAATTGAAAATTATTGATTATAAGTGCGACTTAGAATAAGAACTGCGAGTATTTCAAATTGAAATCAAATCGCAAATATGTATTTTGTTTGTGTTGCTAGCGGCGGTGGCCAGGTCCGTTCGCAACATTCGGTGCACCCCATGTATTCCTGGGGGCATTTCCGCCCTACTCATTATCCCCTATAGTTATTACTGTCATTTTTCAACTCGTTATTTACTCTGAGCAGAGCTGATAGCACGACATTTGCTTCAAGACTTTAAGATTAGGGTGAAGGTTTTTTGGGCTTTGCAAGGATTTCGGGGATCGCAGAGAAATTGAAAATATCCCTTTAAAGTAGCACCTTCGTACCCTCGAAGATTTGGGTCTGATAAGCCGACGAAATGCGCGTAATTACGGGTGTGGGGGATAAGACTTCATAAAAGATAGACTTAAGACTTGCCTTATCAGAGTGTGAGTAATAGATACAGAATCACGAGATGCGAGTGCTCTGATCCTGTCTTGCACGGACTAAAATTAAACTACTATTTCGTTACACACCAACCAGAAAACGACAGTTGGTCGGTAAGGTCAGTAACTTTTTAAAATAGCAATTTTAATGCACTTTAGCCTATTCTTGACGCATCATGCCAAATAAAACTAATCAAAAGTGTATGGATCGGAAGTTTTATTATAACTAATGTCGTTACATTAGTTACTTACTTATGAAACTTCTGATCCATCTCCAGTCTCTATTTCAATGAAATAAGATAGGGATTAATGAATCGCTATCTTACTTAATTAATAGAGAGACTGAAAACTTTATTTTAGTTTAAGAGAATAAGTAGATGCATAATCGACACTATTATCTACTTAAAGAATTTAAAGTAATGTAGAGTAGTAAAATAGGCTTCTTATACATAGTCATTACTTTTAGTACTCGTAATTTGATTTCCAATTGATGTGAAACAAAAACAAAATATAAAGTTTGCAAACATCGCCGCGTATCTCAAATAATATTTCAGGGAGAAAGGTTTATCAAAACGTCAGCCGATGATAAGAGAAACGTCTTTACAGCAATGAACGAGAAAAGTTTCGGTCCAACTTTTATGAAGTCTGACTTTTATGACGTGGTAATACTTGACAAAACATCTTGATGTTTCTCTTGACGTTTGCACTTTGGTGTTAGAGGTTTAATTAAAATGAAATACTTTTTCACGAGTCATTTAACAGTTGAGAAAAAATATGCAAAGTTCTTTTTTTCTTTCAGTTACTTTAAATATGTCTAAAAAAATAAAAAATATCGACTATAATTTTAATGTTGACAGTGTATTTTATTTGATTGGAAATATTAGGTCCTTATACGAATGCTTATATATTGGTCGGCTTAGCAATCAAGCTCTTTATAAAACGTAAGTAGATATTTTGGTGCCGCTAAAAGAACTTTGATGAAACCCGCATGTCTTGGAAGAAATTCGTTGCCTTTGGCACCTTAATATTTCACGTCGATGTGACTCCGGAAGTCGCCTCATCATCGATAGATAGAAAAGGCATTCAGAAAACCATATCTACATTATTTTTTTTGGGTCGTATTTAAGCAAATATAGGGATAAATACAGGGTCAATGACACTGGTGTATCACTATGCTATAATTTAACAGGTGAACTTTGATTTATATTACTAAACCATTCCCAATATGATACGATTACCAAAACTACGTAAGTAATTACCGTTTTGCCTTAATTTCTTCCAGTTTGCAAATAAAATAATAATACTAATTTATATGTTTACCCAAAGCGTATAAAAATTAAAGCGTAACAAGTTCGTCGATACAATGCCACAGATCTTGACTGTTATCTAAATTAGGAAATTAATTCGGGAATTTTTAACAGCGATAATATTGGTCAACGCTGTAACGCTGTTAAAAATCCCCTAGTATAATTTATTAAGAGATAAAAAAAAATGGGAAAATGCTATTTCAGCGATGCAATAAACTCTTCTAGATTATTATCGGTGACAAATTTTCATTTCTCTTCTTTTTAAATCGTTCGCACATTAATTATGGTTAAAAGCTTCTCAGATATCTTAACTTTTATGGTGACATCACTTTGTCAAACATCAATTACTTTTTGACAATGATCAATGACGACGCAAGCGGCGGGTAAATCGGTCGACTCATTGTTCTTTCTGTTTTAAAACTTTGATTGCGAGTAATTTGAATTGATGTGTTGCGAGAAATTTTCACGAAATTCATATTTCATAAAGTAATACCTATTCAATTTATACTCAATCTAAACTTACAAACTTTATTAATCAAATTAAGTCAAAATAAGGATCTTGGTAATATTCACAATATAGCTAGAAGATTATCTTCGCTGGATACCGAATTGATTGATCCAAAACCAACGAAAGTTATCACTATAGCTCGATAAACAATATTTGACGTTTGATATCGACAAAAACCGTTTTGTCGAGTTTTAATTTCAAAATTTGTATGAAGGAATCCGCTATATCGAGTTGGAATGTCTAATTTTGTCGATCGATAGCACTATGCTCGCAGGGCAGGTATGTTTTTATTTAAGGTAATTATTTACTCCTACAGATGCTTGGTCGAAAATCTGGTCCGGCAGAGTTGTTTACTTTAAGATGTTATTATTAAAAGAAGAAAGCTAGAATGTGCCTAACAATAACTGACATAAAACTATGGTGAAGCTTTTTGTCATAATTTTAAAAATTATATTACATTCGTTGAAAGGAGACTCACCCTTGGTCGTGCTGCACGTGCAATTGCAGTTAATAAATGAATAATAGATATATTCGTGACAGCAAATACTAGAAGCTACACGGAAAAGTGACCACGTCTAGACACCGGCCATCAATATCTAACGATTACTGGTTAGGCCGGCTAGAAAATGAACCACTTTATGAATAGTGAATAGTACCTATACTTTATTTTTAGAAAAATCTGTACTTAATACATATATTGTATTTACCTATGTAGTATATA
Source organism: Nymphula nitidulata (assembly GCA_947347705.1). Classification (NCBI taxonomy): domain Eukaryota; kingdom Metazoa; phylum Arthropoda; class Insecta; order Lepidoptera; family Crambidae; genus Nymphula; species Nymphula nitidulata. The sequence goes on from OX374631.1 coordinate 11,332,665, forward strand.
ATGTGATTCATATAATTATAGGTATAATTATGTTTTTGTATTAATAATTTAAGTCAATTTATACACACACGCCGATTCTACCTTTTCATTCTCATTTCTCTCTGGCAAGACTGCTGGAAGAGATTTCGTTTAGAAATAAGCAGTATCTTTGTACAGTTTTACCTCAAATGTCTTTTCAGTTTTTTTTGTGTACGTTAATTCTTAAATAAATATAATAATATATATTTCACTTGCGTATTTGCGATCCTAAATAATACACCTGCATCGGAATATAAGTACTCTAAGAGACGTAGGGTATAAGTAGTAGTATTTTTACTATTTGAAATTTGTGTGTCACCTCCACCTTACAGAAGATCACAGCTAACCAACAGTGTTGCTCCTACGGTAAGTGTCAGCTCATTAATAACGCATTGTTTTGGGAGAAGGGAGACTTGTCCCTTATACAGTCGACATCACCTAGTCACTTTATTCTTGATTTTCACAGGGCAGTCAACGTGTTAATAGTGCCCAAGTTGCTATGAACGTCTTTATACTACGGTTACTGCTTATCATCAGGCAGTCGTAATAAAAACTCTTTGAGAGAACGAACTAAAGATGATATAAGTTTAAAAAAATACGATCAAAATTTTGTTGTTCGAAATACGAATACCTTTAGTTTGGAGCGCGGTATACGATCATAAATGCTTCATGCCAAATTCAGTGGAGCTCGTGTGTCTAGTATCAAATCGAGCTCATCCTCTTCCTATTTCAGAGGTTAAGCGGTTAATTTTTAAAGCGCCAATTTTAAAGGCTAGTGGAAGCCAGCCAAGTCTAGTTCCACACTAAGCCCGTCCCAGCAATATGATAGGGCGAACTTTTATAAAGGCTCTCTATAATGGATTTGCGGCCACTCAGGATTACGTTTGTAAATATTTTATTCGATTCGCTGTCGAGTTGTGGCTGATTGACAGTAGAGGTCCCTAGTGGCAGACGGGACTGGCATTTGTTGCGCGAGTAAATTATCTACGAAATTACTTGTCTATTACATTTGATGCCATTTGTGCAATGACACGGGTGTGACTGGTATTTAAAGCTATAAAAGGTATTTACTTCAATTTTCTTTGTTGTAGTCAGATACGAACATGTTAGTTATTATTGGTGTAGAATAATTGATAGTGATATTAAAAAAGGCAAGTTCACTGAATCTTAATTTTACTTACCTACCTAGGGGTTTAAATTTTTGGTAACACTTTTGATAGCGGCAACATTCTCTTAATAAACCTAATCGTATTTTTCCATTGTTTTTATTTATTTATCAGTGACATTAGCCACTTTTCTGCGGGTTATAAGCCCTTATATGTCTCAGCTGCTATCCACCTGAATATAACTGTTAACTAGTTTGTAGTTACAAAGTGGCTTTAAACTGAGCACCTGAATGGCTTTCCAAGGTTCTAGACGCACGATATTAATCAACATTTAATTCCACGTCGCGGGCAAAAGTGGTCCATGTACGATCACCCTGGGACTCCTAGAAAATTTACCAACAGCATTAGTTCGTCCGAAATTCTACCGTCGTAGCAAAATATGCAAATGAAGAGCTACTCATTTGACGAATTTTAATGGATATTTAACAGTGTTAATTATAAAGTTTCAACTTGACTTAATTTGGCAGAAACGTTCAGAGCTATCCGCTAAAACAGATGTATGTTTAGAGATTTCAGTGTGTGACCGCGCGGAAAATGCTACGAGTGTTTTATGTTTCTCGTCCTACCTAATTTAATAAAGCGTTTTGAAGTATTTAGGTTCACGTTAGTGTATCCTATCCTTTAATTTAGGTTTCTTTTGACACTAAAACAACAAATACTGTTGAAAGTGAAAGTTAGATAATGATTTTAAATAATTTGAGGGTTTATAAACTAGATACAATTACCATATTTATTATATTTCAGCTTCAGCTTGATGATCCTTACCTGAAAAGAAAACAATAACAATTAGTAATTAAGTAAGTTAATACCTGTTAGTGACTTTAGTAATTATTAGGGATATTACGCACAAAGTGTCGATGATCCTGGAGATTAAATCACAGTTTTAAACAGCTCCACGTCGCCTTTGATGCGACAACTAAGGCATATTTTGTAGATTTAATTAACTTTTGAAGCCCCGAGCTCAATAAATCTTATAATAGGATTTTTTAATAAATGTTAATTTTTTTTTAGAATATCAAAAAGCGCAAGCGGGGACAGGCTTCGGCAGATTTGAATTTACCAGATATGTAAATAGCCTGTGTTGAAAAATTGCTCTAACACAATTTGGGTTAATTGAATTTTTGTTCGTTAAACTCGATGTGAAAGCACACCTCCCGCTTAATTACCGCCGAGGGTTTGTTAATTTATAACGTCCGACAGACTTAGCGCACTCCAAGTCCGTGGAGCAGGATAACATCGAAACTCCCTTAAGATTAATTTGGCGAGGTACTCGTAAACTTTAACTCGTTTGGTTCTGACCGAATTCTCAGTCTGCTGCCCTTGAGAGTTTAGAATTTAATTTAATGAAATAAACTGCGGTTATCGACAGCTGAGGTCATGTTGACTGTGGTTGTATGATAAACATAAGCACTGGTGGTCACGAAAGGATACTAGCTATGTTGATGCTCGCCATGGGTTTGATATAGATTAAACCTATTATTGACTTGTAAGCAAACTTACTCATCTGCCCAAAGTTACAACACTGCCCTTAATCCCTTGGGACTATTTATTTTGCAAGGGTCTTAACTTAAAACATAATTAGAAGGACTGCAGATTAAAAAGCAGTCGCCATTTTGAGACGGCCTTAGAAGCCTTATGAAGAACTTTTCGGCGCACTCAGCGGGTGGTAGGGATGAAGCCGTAGTATTTCGATACGAGCGACAACCGACCAATAATACACTGTGTTTGTTTACGCGTTAACGATACTAAAGAGCGTGAAACCATTAATTCAAAGTAATCCGACCAAGTACATGTTTATCGCATTACTTATACTGTTAATTCTGTTTTCTAAATTCCTTACGACACCATACTTGGCACCCGTAGCGGATTTGACAAAAAATGTACTTACTTTGATTTAGTCATTCGTTTCAAGCAAATACTCAAAAAAATGTAATGATTTAATTGGAAACTCGGAAGAGGATGTTGGAAATAAAAACTCATTAAGGCAAGCAGGTAGCGAGTGGACTGCCGAGATGAGTTACAAACTTAAGTGTCAATTCGGAGAGCGTTTGAGTGTCGCCGCGGCGTAAGAGGGAAATTAAAAATTGAAAAAGTCGCCGCCATGATGGCAGTGGCGTTAATGGCTGTACATAATAAATAAAGCGGGCCGCTCGTAGGCTTATGTGCGAGTCGAGTGGAGGGTGTGGCCGGGCCTCGCGAATGGGCTCTCCGCGACATCTGAGACGGGCCCTTTCGAGAGCGGATCTCGGCTCGGCCTGTTTCATATTGCCCTGCCCGCTGCCAAGAGCTGCTTCACTTTGATTTAAGAGAAAAAGCCGTTTTGAAACCACACTTGCCCTCTCAGCCGTATGATAAAAGATTCTAGAATGTCAAACGTCACGAAAGAATGCTTAAAAAGATTCAATGGCAAAGCGGTCATGGTAAAAATGAAACGGTTTTCCTTGAAAAGAACTGAAAATTCAATAAAATTATTATCATTAATTTAGTCATAGATTAATCTGTGGTCATAGTGTTGACCATGCTCCCACATATTTCAATTTAATATTGAAATTAATGCAAAGAGCCGACAATTCTTTGAAGTTTTAATGATCGGTTTCAATTACCCCAGCACTTTAACTAACCCCTTTTGATACGGCCATGTTGTTTTCTTGTTTAGCGCGTCATAGTGACGTGTGTCAGGCGGCCATTTTGAAAAAACTCGAGTGCGGCTTCCTTCCGCATCGGTGGGCCGTCATGAGAACTATCGTAGCGACACCCCCTCTGTTTTACATACATCGGATTCATTGTTTTAGGCGCGCGACGTACATATGAGAAACTTTTGTTGTTTGACGCGCCCCGTTATGAAATCCGAGCGGGATGTCGAAATTGATACCGTGAATCGACAATGCCTATAAAAGTTTTGGTACTTTGATACCGTTGCGGTTTATGACTTTTTTTGAAGAAATTACATTGCATGTTTTGAATTTGCATGTATGAGGCACTGCTCAAAGGGAAGGTGTGATTGATTGAAACAGGCGACTTAAACTTAAAGCAAAATTTTATGCACATTTCATTAAAAAAGTTATTAATGGATTCGACTGGAGCCTAGCTAGGCGTTTAAAATATTACGTATAAATAACACGACATTCTAGACTAGAAATAACACGACAGTAGGTATTCAATATTATAATGAACAGTGCTTATTAGTGTTTTCAAAGTCGACAAAAAGTTGATTTGAATACAATGAAACCCCTATTAGGAAAAATTCCAGTGTAATTATTCCAGTGAAGCGACGTGACAACACATAATTTACATAAGTACCTACGTATTTACCATTTCTGAAGTACTAGGAAGCGGTGCCGTATAGAAGCTGTATTGCTTCCACTGAGTAGTTACTCCCTCCGTCCCTAGACCCTCGTGTTTTAATTGTTGCTTCTGAGAGGTGGGAGGATCTGAGCTGAGCTCACAACTCTTTATACCTTTACCGACATTTTGTTATATACAGGCACTAGCTAGATACATATTTACTACTACATTACCAGCCATTTTTGTTGCTAGCTTGCATTTCAAGATTATTCATTTATTAAATAAGTTGTTGGTACTTAAAAGAAAAAGTTAAATGCAATACTTACTGGCTGGCAAATCATAACGTTGCGTATTGGGTTACAACTATTGGACAATTGAACACAATTTTTTTGGAATTTTCACTTTAAAGTTGTAGTTTAAGTAACAATACGGCACTTACTGACATGTGGGAAAACATGCCCACAATATATTTAGTCTGATATCAAAACGTATTTCAATTTCTAGTTGAATTAAGTATTGATTAAAGAATTGTTAATCCGTCAGACGGCCGGTCGAATGCTTAGTGCCTCTACCAAGCCAGTGGTTCCAGGTTCAAATCCCGTCAGGAGTACAAACATTAAGTGATATAGGTATATTTGTTTTTTAATCTTATTTATATATAGATTAGGTACTATTTTTATTTCTGCGCTATCTACAGTAGCCATAACTCGAGCTCAAATTAACTCTTACAAATTAGCTCATTAGCATTCAGACCAAATTAACTACTATCAATAGCAGACTTCTCAATAGAATAATAAATCGGTACAGTATATTTTGGGGTAGTTTACATTGCCTCATCGATTGTAATTACGAGTCCTCTACACCGAATGACGTGTAGAAAAACAGGCCCGCGGGTACAAAAACACGGGGTGACGTTAGGAAAACAACCGAACTCCGGTCAAGATTTACTGGGACTAACAAAAAAGTATTGAAAGGGACCTCGTTGAGACCTTGTTCTACAAGGGAAAGTGTTTCTTTAAAGATTTGGTGGAAAGTTTCGCGCCTTAGAAGTAACACAATAGCAGTCAGGGTTTACCGGTGTAGGTGCGAGATGAAATATTGTTTCCAGGGATTTTGTTCATAATTTATTCGTTTTCGTGGTTATTTACTTTTACCTTTATACGAATTGTGACTTATTTTATGGTGTTGATTTTTATTGTTAATAAGACTTCGTAAAAATCGTTCGTCGCGTCTTCTTTCAATAGTTTTAATTAAAACTAGCTTCTGCTCGCGACTTCCTCTGCGTAGGATTAGTAAGTACTTCGAGTAGCCTATTTTTAGCAAACTAATTTAAGGCCTATACTATATTACCGCTATTAATTGCTTTTTAGCAATAATGCCGCGCAATTGTACTGTCTTTTGTTTTTCTAAGTATATATTATATAATTTGATTGTTCTCTTGTGTGCAATAATAGTTATTTGTTAGACAAGAGTGCAAAGTTGATTTTTAACCGCGTGCTCAATTTTGATGACCGAGCAAGCGAGGGAATCAAAAGAGCACGAGGTAAAAATCTTTGCACTCGAGTGCTCAACGAGGAAATGCCTCAATGAAAAAAAAAAACATTTGCGCATTATAACAATTTCAGTCAATTCTGTTGGCGTCAAATAAACTTCTTCGTGGCTAGAATCACTCATTTTAGGTTTTTTACTTGTTTTCAAGTTTTTTGTTTTAAACCTATGGTTTTAACAAATATGTCGTAAAAAGAAAATGGCGCGCGCAAAGCAAATTAAACAAAAAGTACACCAAGAAGGAGCCGAGTCTGAGTTTTTAACAAGTTAAAAAAGGTTGTATGATAAATTCGGCACCATTGCGGTAGAAGTAAATAGGTTTAATGATGTTTTGAATTCACAAACTCAGTGCACACGATGTTCTAATTTCAAATTTACTTTATCCTCTAGCGGATAAAAACGACTTTTGCACTCAGATATCGAGGAGCAAAAATACTCTTTCCGAGATGGGGGGATGAAAAGAATATTTAATTATTTATTTATTTACAACCCCTTCGTGGCCTAGCGGTTGAAACCGCCTGCCTCAGGTCTAGAGGTCCGGGGTTCGATTCCCGTGGCGGCAGTAATTTTCTGCTTGGTTTAGTTGGTGGTAGAGCTTTAAGTTAGCTAAGTTAAGTCAGCTAAGTCTGCCGCAATGACAATAATTTTAATAGCCAATTGGTTCCGGCAGTTAGAGGCAAGATAGCCAGTTCCTCTGTTGTTAATGGATCCGGGTGTAGCTCGCTTCCATCATCAGATGAGATGAAAGCCAAGAAACAAAATCAACTTTTTTTGTAAGAATGCAATAAGCGATGTAACGTGGTACTAAAGTGTTAGTTCTACCGTACAACTAAGTTAGCAACACAGTGATTAAATAAATCTGAAATAACCTAATTCAGTAGACCGGGCGACGTTGGTAAATACAATTTATATGACTTCTAGTTCCCCTTTTCTGAAGCTAATCAAAGGCAAAGGATGCGGATCACACAAACACGAGCGTAGTTTTCTTAGAGCAATCATGGCTCTGTCCTGTTTACCTGGACCTCTTTCACGATTGATTGTCAATACTGAAGGCAAACATCGCACGAAACAAGGGGCACAAAGATAGTGACAATCTGCGAGACCGTTTTAAATTTTCACCTTTCGAGGATCGAGTGTTTGCTGTTTACCTATTTTAGAGTAAAGGTTTTTTCTTTTGCGAAACTTAAATAAGTATTCAGAAATCATCCATTACCCATGATTAGAGTAGTTTAAGAATGAAAGCGAATTTAGGCTTAAATTCTAATGCTTGTAATTTTTAAAGGTTGGAATAAGATCTGAATAGCATACTTTAGAATGGTTGCATAATGTACGTAATTTGTAACGAATAATCATGATCATACGTCCCACTGCTGGGCACAGGCCTTCCTACATGGAATAAACACATGTGGAGCTTGGGCCATAACACCACCACGCTGGCCCAATGCGGGTTGGTGGGTTAAAGCGGTTGCAGTAACAACCGGGACCAACGGCTTAACGTGCCTTCCGAAGCACGGAGGAGCTCGAGATTATAAATTAGATTGACCCATCCAGGGACCGACGAACGAATAATATCAGAAATTGTTTTAATTAAATATAAAGGGAAACGTGAAATAAATCCCATTCTGATAAGATGGATTGAGCGCCCTCAAAACATGGTATGGACAATTTGGTCAACCTTACCAGATTTGGTCAACCTTGCATGGGTTTTGCTATATTTAATATTATTTTATAGTTTATTAGCAATGAAAAAACCGTTGACCGTGAAATTAGTAATATATTGATATAAAGGAAAACATGACAAGAATGACAGTAAAAACAAAAGACAAAATATTTACAAAATAAAAAGTATTATAAAAGAGTTCGTATGCGCCTTCGTGCACAGACAATTTACAACAAAATTTGCCAATTTGTTGTCAAGACTATTAAATGTAAATCGTACAACAAATCTACATAGACAGACGAATGAAAAATTTCCAATTACTGGGAGCAAATTGAACGCGGAGCAAAAAGTCCTTAGACGTAAAGATATATGAGCACGCAGAACAGTTTATTCCTCAGAGCCATAGTAACTGCAAATAAAAAAAGGTTGGCGACCGCCACAGGGAACTTTCGGTTCAAAAGTTAACTCTGCGTCCCATAAATAAACCTTCGGTTTTGCTTTGGGATCCTCGGCGATTGCAAATTTCGACGCCGAAGTGGAACTGTAAAGTCGCATAAATTACTGTTTCCGACGGTCCCAAAGAGAAAAACAATCGGAAAGTAGCACTTAGCAGCTTGACTAATCGCCAGTTTGCAATGACAGGTCGGGAGAAATGTGGAATTTGGGCAGGCGTCCTCACCGCAAGCCAGACACCGCCGCTGCCATCGCCACCGAAGCCGCAGCCGCACCCGCTAATGCGTCTCGCCGGTGACTAACTATGGCCTATTGACGAATTGTTGTTTCAAGATCATTTACTGAAATTACTTTTTAGTTTCAAATAATTATTTCTCAGTGTGTTTTACTACCAAGTAAATAAAAGGATTTTATTCAAACACATATTAAGTAAAGTAGTATCACTTTTATAGAAAAGTTACGTTTCCCACGACACAGTTGATAAAGATGTGCTTATAAACTATGACGGCTTTGTCGACCTGCTGATCAAGATACGAGATATTTTTAAAATAAGTAAATTTTGAATCACACTAAAAAAGTTTCTTGAGAACATACTAAGGTTTGGTGGTGGCAACTGCGGACCTCGGTCCTAAATATCTAGCTCGGTAGAAGATCTTCGCTTTTCAGTAATGAAAAACCATTTTCCATACTCCCACATTGCAATAGCAAACGCTTACTAAAAATTTCGCCTATGGTATAGACGATTTCGGAGAATACTTATATTTTATTCGGTCAACCTTCGGACACCTGAACTACGAGTATATTGTAGCAATTACCTACTTTACTTTTGACAAAAGTAAAGAAGCCACGCTACGCTAATTTTTTTTACTTCCATAAAGTGCTCTAAATATTATCTATATATCTCTTTTGTTAAATAAACACTATTTCAAAGACATCATCATGACGTGGAAAACTAATTTTTATGTATTATTATGGTAACTACCCAAACTTAATAATGTTGGTAGAAACATTTATTAATTCCGGCCTTACCCTTGGTCAGGTATACCAATTGTATCCGAGAAATTGTACCACTGGGAAATTACTGGATTAGTAAGTCCGGCGTAACTTATTCCAAATGAATAAATACGTATACTGAAGTTAAGGTTACTTGGCCTCAGTGTCTAGAGATATCTTACAAAAGGCTGTATCTTAAATAGGATTGCCAATATTCTACCCAACGATAACTAAGTAAGAGTCTTACTTGTTTTAAGCTGAAGATATTAAAAGAAGAATTATATTTATTGATAAATACAAAAAACTTCTTTTTTTCTACGTAGGTACCTACTGTTTTATAAGATAGATACAAGTCAAAACAAATAGGTACTTTCCCAACTTTTATCTATTAATTAATAATGTTTATAAGCTTATGAATACCAAAGTCTCAACAGCCGTTAATTAATCTTATTCACGTTTATTTTAGTAAACTAAACCTAAACGTTCCTGAGATAGGAATTAGGAATGTGTGGAGATTTACCGCGATCAAGAATTCTGTCACGTGTGCATGCCTGCGTATCTTTCTGTGATGGAAGGCCACCTGCCCATGCCTTGACTCCATCATATATCTTGCTTAGAAGGTAGTATATTCGCTCCACTCTAGTTCCCGCAAATAAATCAGTGGTAGCACGTACTGCAACGATGCGAATGAATTTAAGTAGGATTGGAATGGCAATTGCTTGTTATAAAGTTATAGGGGACAGTTTGTTCCTGAGTTAGCAGAATATTTTATAATATTCTATTCTATATTCTTTTATACTATTCTTTATTATGCAAGTATAAATCCAGTAATGTCATGTGACTTTCAAATTGATAAAAATAATGCTGTCCAAGATTCTAAGATTTAAAGACTAATTCTTAGAGGCAAATAACGAATACCTTAGTAAATTAACGTTGTCTACTTAATAGCAAAATTATAGGGTTTGCGACTAACCGTCTCATATCTAGGTTTGATTAATATTGCAAACACAGTCGTGTACATTGCATATCAACGATTCGTATTATCATCATATGAGTAGTTAACATTGTACACACGACAGCACATCAAGTGTAACAGTTGCACAACGATAGCCACCTCTATTACGAGCGGAGTAAGGGCGGTCTCACGGTCAAACTGTTACGCTTGATGTGCCGTCGACTGTACATACAGATTATTCGCGCGTGGAGCAACAACGCCGTCGCTGTGTCTACGTATAAGGAGTCCCAGAAAGTTTCTTTGTAGCTTAACTATTGTTTGGAGTTCAACTTACTCGTCCGGACGCCGAATGGACAGAACCGACTCTGTGAGAAATTGTTTTGTGTGAGTTTACAAAAGGAAAACATTTTGCGAGGAGCTTAGGCAAATTGCTTAAACAGGGGAGCGGACTCGTGACTTCATATTTAGTATGTTAATGGGAATTTAATTGCTGTCTCCGGGCTACGATGAATTAAAAATAAGGTCCTAATGTCTTAGTGTCCAGAAATAATTTGACAAGTTTAGCAAATAGCAAGAGGGGACGCAAGATTACCAAGGACCTATTCGAAATCACAATTACTATTTTGTTTGATGAAAGTAAATAATTATTATGATTTTATTCTAAGGCAGATAGAAATTATTTTGCACATTTACATAAGTAGCTACTTAATCACCATCATCATCATCATCACCAGCCTGTTATACGTCCCACTGGCATTGGCCAAAGCCTTCGATACTGTTTCTACCCCTCGCCTTCTTTCAAAATTACATTGCATTGAAGTAAGGGGCTTGGCCTAGAAATTATTTGAAAGTTACCTTAGCAACAGGAGACAAAGGGTCAAGATTCTGGATAGAGTCAGTGATGAGTGCTCGGTTAATTATGGTGTCCCACAGGGCAGTATATTGGGCCCTACATTATTTTTAGTTTATATCAATGAGCCCTGCCAACTCAAATTGGATAATGGCAAAATCTTTGCTTTTGCGGATGACACCGCTCTATACTTTACCGGAGAAACTTGGGATGAGGTATTTATGACAGCTCAGTTAGGCTTTGAGATGGTGAGTCTGTGGCTGCAACTTAATGTTCTGACTTTGAATGTCCATAAAACCAAGTACATGATGTTTGCATTAAAAGCTGATATTCTACCGCCGACCTACTGTGTTATAAAAGCGCGTACAAATGGTTGTTCCGATCCCAAAAACTGTGACTGTCCCTCATTAAGTATGTCTGACAACATCAAATATCTGGGCGTTACCATAGACCGAACCTTAAACTTCAGGTTGCATATTGAGAATCTCGTAACTAGACTTAGAAAACTGATCTTTATATTTAAAACCCTCAAATATGTAGCTGATTGCCGCACCATAAAAATGGTTTTCTACGCCTTATGCCAGTCAATACTTGATTATTGTATCTTATCGTGGGGTGGTGCAGCAAAAACTATCCTAATAGTGGCCGAAAGAGCTCACCGAGCCATTCTTAAGGTTGGTGCTGGCGTGCCATTTCGCTTTCCTACTGACCAACTGTATGAACACCGGGATGTTCTCACTATCAGGCAAACTTTCATACTGCATACCATATTAAAGCAGCATTCTGAACTGATCTACAACCCGAAATCAGTGGAAAATAAGCGGAGGAAGGATAAAGTGTGCTACACTAAAAAATTTAACACAGCTCTTTCACACAAATTATTGTTTCCTTGGACCGAAAATCTATAACAGCCTCAATAAACGCCTTAATCTTTATCCTTTGTCAAAGTACCAATGCAAAAAAAGTAACCAACTACCTGAAATCCCTAAACTACAAGGAAACTGAGAATTGTCTTACTATACCCACTTAGCTCCATTAACAGGTAGTCTAACTTACAAACTAACTATAATGTTAACTTAATCTACTTTTATCCTTGTACCTTTTGGTATCATTCTTATTTTAAATTGGTATCATATGTCTAACTAATTATAAAGACTTGTCCACTCGGTTTCTAGTACATCAGACACATACTGACTCGCACATACTTACACTAATAAACACAATACATTTAACAGCACCATACTATACATTTACACTCTTACACCAATACACAACAACACTCACACTCACACGAACTCATATTCATTACATATCTATGAGTTCAAGTTCTCTTTACTATATTATTTTCTTTCTACTTACTATTATTTCACTTTTTCTTATGTTAGTGTTCCTCGTGTATTCCTTCCTAATGATTAAATAAATATATAGCTAGGTATTGATAAGAATCCCACAAATCCACAGCGGGAGGGCACTGGTGACCTGTAATACAGGAGTTGTAACACCTACATCAGGCACCAGTCTCTCACAATGTCACGGCGGTGGTTAATATCAAAATTGTACCATAGCATAGTAATATACATCTAAGCCATACATTGTGAAGAGAAAATAAATGACTTTTCAATTCAATTCAATTCAATAAAGGAATGTGTGTATTAACAATCACACATTAATATTAGAAACCTGAACCAGAATCGGTATTTTTATATTCTACAAAATTTACATCCTACACCAAAAATTACATATGTCTACCTGTATTTTATTTATGAAATTAGAACCCAAACAAGCTTGCAAAATATGATATTAATTATTTATAATTATCAAAGACGCGAACATTTTCAAACTTTTCTAGTGTCGGCTTGTTAATAAGGTTATTAATTATTTTATCCCATACATCAAGTGTGGCGAATGGGGATTTAGAGCAATTAAAACTTTTGTTTCTGTTTCCCAATAAGCGTTGTATGCCGGCGGAGGGCGCAGCTGTGCCCACGTGGTCTAATGCAAATATACGTTACAGATTTTAGGAAGCTAGCCTTTACAGTGTATTGATTTATTGTTAGACTACTTTTATAATGATTAGCATTATTTTTACTAGCGATTTCTCAAAATAAAAATACAAGTTAGCTAGGTATGTAGGTACCTATTTACTTTCACTTTAGCATTACCTAGAAGTCAAAGCTTAAGTTTTTATTGTAAAATGGTAATGAAATAAGTAATCAATAATTGAATTATTGCAATAAATAAATTTGTATTTTAAAATACTTCTAAAAATATATTTATTTAGTTAGATCTATACAGCTGCAGACAGCAGACTTGACATTCAAATGAATACAAATTTAATATTCACGTTTTCAAAGTTACAATGAACCCGCTAATGATTTGCTTAAAACGGAATAGGGTATCTTCTTATGCAAATGATCCTCGATGACTGTGCTGTAAGATTGGCTCGAACTTTCCCGGGGCACATAAAAATGTTTTGTTCGTCCTAATTGCTCGAAGTGGCTGCTTCGACTTTTTGACAAGTCATTGTTTTCACTGCTACGCTAAGAATACTTTGCTCGCCACAGTCGAGAAAATCGCTTGGAAAATGTTGCTTAAGGCCACGAACGTTAAGCTGAAAAAAATTACATTTTACCAATATACCAAAACGTTTGCCGGAAAATTAAAGGTGCCATTATACACACACTGCATATACATGGTTCGGAGTTCTAAGAACTCTCTAACGAGCTAGGAAATAGGTAGCCAATAATGTTCTATTCAATTCTACCCCCCACTTGTAATGTTACAGTCTACAGACACTATCCCTCCCACTATAAAACGCAGACCAAAGTTAGTCCTGAGCGGCGACCGCCTAACTTTATTGGTATGAGCTTATGACGTCCAACTGTCATATTGAATTCATTATGACATTCACAAGACAGTGAATGTCTTAATTGAAAGGTAGTATGACATTCTTGACAGTGAATGTCATAATTGATAGTGAATGTCATAATTGGAATTCTTTGCCAGCACATGTGTTTCCTCCTTCCTATAACATGGGTTCCTTCAAAAGAGGCGTGAAAAAGCACCTTTCGGGCCGGCAAGGTGGAGGCGGCTAGAGCCGTGTCTGAACTGCACTAGCTGTCTTCGCATATGGACTCTTCTTACCGCTTCACATCAGGTGGTGTTGAGTCATTTGTCGTGCTTTATATAAAAAAAAATCTTGAATCCAATATAATAATGTGACGTCATAAGCCAAACTTAAGTTCATACCAATAAAGTTAACCGGTCACTCCGCGGGTCTAAAGCTGTTGCTGTCACTTTTCTTTGTTAAAAGAAAGCCAGTGACAGCATCAGTTTTTAAGCCAGGTCTGACTGTAGTCTGCGTTTTATAATAAGTTCAATTGTCTAGCAAACGCCGGGTATGTGTACAGCTTTCGGATGAAACCTGCTCCCAGAATAACGCTCTCTCGTTGAGCTCTGACGACAATACTACAAAGAAGTGTTATTTAACTGCGGTTTTTTAATGTCAAGGTGCTTTGTGCAGGAACTAAATAAAAAAAAAAATCCATCATAATTTCTAGAAAATTCTAGTTGTAAATATCGCAATGCCCTACCTTTCCTAATATGAAAGCACAATTGGAATAATTAGGTAGGGTAAAGCGGGTCTTAAAGTTCCGGGGTAGGTTGTTCCAAAACGAATAACTTCGCGAAGAAAAGAGATATATAGAAACGTGTGACGTCATCGCAAAACGCCATACCATGGTGCTGCTACGGCAGTCATTTTAGTGACGCTGTGGTGTGACGGCGAGCAAGTCGCTTGGTGGTACTCAAATTTCACGATAGTATTTTTTTTATACTTGAATTTTTAGGTCTATTTCAATCAATAGGTAGTAAGAATTATAGACAATGTTTTTATTATCATTGTGACATCTACTTCAAAATGGAATTTGAGGCTGAAAGTTCCGCAGTTTTAGGGGTTAGTTGTACCTAGGAACAACGTACCCCTTGATCAAACAGTGAGAGAAGACAGAAAAGAATGAGATAGGTAGAGGAACATGCCTCACTAACCTTAGCCTGGATCTTCAAATATTTAAAATTTACCAAACAATAGGAGAACCTATTAGCCGCGTCACACACATTTTCTCCAGAAGCTGTTAAAGCCGCTTGTTAGCCGCTAAGGTAGTCCACTACATCTTGGCGACGATTCTTAAAAATATAAATAAGACTAATAATACGTTTATCTAATAATTTAAACGCATCCATATACTACTTAGTGCATCGGTAATGATTACAATTGCTACGGGAACAACCGACCTCAACGATGGAACAACCAGCCCCGGGCTTTCTGTTGTCAAGTTTCTGCAGAAAATTGATCTTGAGCCAAAAAGCATTAATATTTTAATAAATGCGATCACATGGTTTACAACTAGAATTAATTCTGTATCTATATATCCATAAGTCTTGGATTCCATATCACTATTTGGAGTTCTTTTTTTGTGTTGTTTGAAAATCTTAACTTTGAACCCCGCTCTCCTTTAGTTCTTAATCGATAACGGTGGTTTTTTTTCATACAACTAGATGACAAACAAGCTGACGGCCCATCTGATGGTAACCGGTTACCGCCGCCTATAGACACTTGCAATAACATCATCCTGAGGCCTAAGATGAAATGCCGCCTATGCCCAGTAATTACACTGGCTACCTTTCTCTTCAATCCGAAACACAGCGAACTGTTTCATGGCTGAAATAAGAAAGACGGTAAATTTTATCAACAATTGATAGAGGCAAATTCAAGAAAATTTAAAGTGAATCAGTTTAATATTCTGGCTAGAAATTGCAGGTACCGACATATATGAATTGTTTTTACATGTTTTATAATTTTGCTTACGTGCCTTATTTTGACAAAGTGGTCGTCCGTTCATTTTTAGTGACCCGCTTCACAATTCCTCGTCATCCGTTTCCGACGGGTGTTTTCTGTTATAGACGTGTTACCGCTTATGGTTGCTTTGATCCTGGTCAGTCCATCTCACAGGTGATATCTACAGCTTTATGGGCCCTTTGATTTTACCCCATTTTATACTTTGCCTTTTATTTACCTACTTATTGTTGTTTTTCAGTGCATTCATCATCTAATTTTTTCTTAATTTTCCTTCTTTTCTTTTTTCTACTCGAATAAATAAAATAACCCAAAATTCATTTAGTTTTGTCACAAAACATGTATACCAAATTACCTGAGTACATATAACAATCAGCTGTGTGTAACAAGGTAAAGGTAAATAATAAAGATATCATTTTGTTTGTTATGTATAGGAAGCTGTTTTGAACTATTGTTCGCTCGCTACACGTGCCACTAGAGATGAAAGTCAACGCCTTTTTGTAGAAATAATAATATAACTATAGAATTTTGTTATTGCATTTTCAAGAAATAATGCCTGCTAAGTATATGCGTACTTTTTCTGTTACCAACACTAACATCATGATGTCTCGTGTCTTGAAACTCTTGTAAAAGTCATCATCATCATATTGGCCTTTGATGTCCACTGTTGAACATAGGCGTCTTCCATCGATTTCGAACGGTTCCGCGCAGCCTGCATCCAACGACTCCCTGTAACCCTGACCAGCTCATGTCTGTCCATCTAGTGGAGGCCGTCCCGCCTTGTGTTTTTCGGTACGTGGTCGCCTTGCTTTTACCTTTTTATATTTAGGTAAGTATATAAAGCTTTTGAATTTAACGAAGCCCTTTTGTTTTAAATATATCAAGTGTTATTAGTATTAACATATGAGCATACTTGTTAGAAATTAGATGACTAAAATAAATTTAACTATCTTTGCGTTTCAATAAAACAAAATAACAAATAACTTTCGTTCTACCACAAAACTCTACAGTTAGAATTCGTTAATTTTTACTGGCCTATCTAGGACTCGGAATTTGAGCCATTTGGTGTTGAGACTTTTGAAGGACATAGCAGATCGGTTATGTAAAACCCTAGGTGACAATAAGGCTGGTGTATATTTCACACAAATAATAAACCTCGCCATGCCGTCAGCATATTGGTGCACTTCATGTTTCATAAGATTTAGGTTGTGCTTTTATTTATTACAAATTTTTCAGGTTAATGTACAGTTGTTTTATTTTACGTGGTGTAATATTAATGCTTATTACATAAGTATTTTATTCAGTAAATGTATAAATCAGAAATCCTTATTATGACATTGCTTTTAAATTAAAGCCGTGTCTTTGAAATTCTACAATCCATTGTCGACACTCGCAAACGCCCTTTGGACGCTTACATTTGAGACAACTTTCACAAAGAAGAATTGATTAATCAAAGCTTAAAATCAACGTTCCATATTTTATTAAGAAATCAAATATTTCTTCCGAGGAATCGAAAAGTGAATACAAATAATTTCTTCCAATTAATAATATCTCATTGTTTCATGCCGATCTCGATCTGTACAGGTGAACAGAAACAATCACTCAAATAGGCTGTTCATATTGAATATTAATCGTCGTTTTCACTGACGAATGAGAATAATCTGAAAGGCGAGCCGGGAGGCCGGAGGAAATAAATTTGTAATGCAAAGTTAGAAATTCCATTCCTGTGTTGTCGATAAGTAAACGCTCTTACCGGGGCCCACAAAGGTAAGAATACGTTTAGCATTTTACTTTCCAACCGTAACAATGACAAAAAGATGAGAACTTCGAAAAATAATCCAGCGGTGGGTCGATCCAACATTGAGCCAATAAGGCCTAGGTATTCCGCAATTTATTAGCCTTGCAAATTCGAAGCCGTCGCTTCCCCTCTATGAAATATAGCTTACCGCGGCCGCAACAACCTTCCCGAGACCGGCGGCGCTCAGTCAGTATTACACCCCTATTTTAGCTCTAATTAAAAAGCCATCAAAGAGTTTTCAGTCATTAATCATGAAACTGTTAACGGTGAATGCCGACTTCCCTCCGACTCCGAGGAAAAAAGGAGGATTACGATATTAACAAAATGCCTGAAATATTCAGGGTTAGTGGAGTGGCAAGCCGCTTGTAAAATACGGATCTAAAGGCACAGATTTGGTAGGTTTAATGCGAACGAATCTTGAGTTGTTTCCAGCGGTTTAAAGGATTGAGAACCTTCCTTTAGTATTACAACAGAAAATACCGACGATATTTTTAAGCCTCGTAATTGACTACGCGGTTATACGTTTGGTGTTTTTCTTTCTTTCCCTTTAAGCGGTTGGAAAGAACAAATTATATTTACATTTAAATATTTGAGACTGGAGATAAAAAGAGAAGATGTTAATAAAAGTGGATTAAAGAGGTCGTTTAAGCTGGTTTTTTGGTCGGGAATTTCACCAACATTATTTTCTAAATCACTTTTTATGTTAAGCTTTCATTATAAAATTGAAATAATTCTGATACAATCAACCAAAATGCAGTACAATGAAGTACCTACCCATAAACTAGACACAGTCGATACACTATTGTTGAGGACCTCAGATTTTTCACGGAGTTATAATGCCAAACAAAAATGACTCAGCATATTATAAATGCCAGTTACTCGTTATTGAAATATTGTACAGCGTTATAATAGCTTATTCCAGACAAACTTGTAAATACATAACTTGCAGTAGTTGCAGTTTATTGTTCACAACGAAAGTGCATTACTGCGGCCACAGGGTAGCGGAGTTGCGTGGGGTGTAGTAAGGCCATTAAATTCCTATACTACTGTAAATTGCAGCCAGTAAGGTTGAACTTAGTACTAAAGGTATATTTCCTTGAAATTTTATATATCATTGAAATGTTTTGAGACTGTAGCAGCCCAGTCTAAATTTCACCATTTTAACCGACTTCAAAAAAGAGGAGGTTCTGTGTTCCGCTGTATGTTTTTTTTATGTATGTTTACAGATTTGTCTGTCAATCGATTATAACAACCGATTTTCAAAATTCTTTTTTTTTCGATAGAATATCCTCCAGAGGTGGACCTATTGTACCAAGTCTCTGATCTGATGACGGGATCCCAGGGAAATCGAGGGCGAAACTCAAATTTAATAGGCACGTATTACATGTTTTTTTTTTCTAAAACTAATAAAGTATTTGCTTCTGTAACTCATCATCGAATGTTGACGAGCTGGTGATGGAAGGCACAACTCCTTAATGGTTAGAAGCTACAAGATAATTATTTGAATATTATGGGTACGTATATATTCTATCGGATTTTTCGGGTGAACTGATGATGGAAGGTAAAACTCCGTAATGGTTTGGAGACAGATAATACTTTATAAGTGGTACAATAACATAATATGAAACAATATAATGTATTTCAACCAAAGACTAAGAGACAGATAAGTCGAT
This sequence comes from Nymphula nitidulata, assembly GCA_947347705.1. Classification (NCBI taxonomy): domain Eukaryota; kingdom Metazoa; phylum Arthropoda; class Insecta; order Lepidoptera; family Crambidae; genus Nymphula; species Nymphula nitidulata. Next base: position 11,351,919 of record OX374631.1, read on the forward strand.
AATGCTGACGGTCACCCATCCCAGATTTGAACTTATAAAATCACAAAAAATAAAATAAAAAAAAAGTACACAGCTCATAAATGTATTTTGTGGAGTTGGTGCTAAGCTGTTTCCAGAAACGGTAGAAAATGAAGCACCGACTCCAAGAAATACCTTTTTATGAGATAAGTACCTAGTTAGTAGTTACCTAAATTTCATTATTTTTTTCTTTTTAATTATTTGCAACACACAATTACCGCGTCTTCGATAAGAGTTCAGTAATATGAAAAGTAGTGATGGACACTAGGATGACTAAATCACCTATTACCTAAATAGGTGATTATTATTATTATATATAATTAGTATTTATCTTATATAATTAGTATTTATCTTGTAAGTACAGTATCAGCAAAATTTGTTAAATGTCATGTCAGTGTAGTGGGGATTAAAAGCATATATACTATCATACTGACTGTACTATGTATAAAATAGCTCACACACTTACAACGTAGAACTCGATTGGTCACAGGTGCAGACTACCAGAAATGGAAAATATTGGAGGTGGTATACGTCCAGATGTAAATAAAATACAGCACGCACTGCTATGACAATATCTAAATACCTATGTACCTTATAACTTACCATATTTATCGCAAATAAAATTGCGATATAAATTAGATCATGTTACACGGTGTTTTTTATAATAAATTGTTGCGATCTATAACCTGTTTAGCTATTTTTAATAAAAGCATGCAAATATACATAGAAGTGAGGAGCTCGGTGGCGCAGTAGTTTGAGCGCTCTGGTTTCGATTACAAAAACAAAGTAACTTTCGTCATGGTTGACATCGGGATGGGCCAATCAAAATTTATAATTTCAAGCTCCTCCGTGCTTTGAAGGCACGTTAAGCCGTTGGTCTCGGTTGTTACTATTTTGCCCACCAACCCGCGTTGGGCCAGCTTGGTGGTGCTATGACCCAAACTTCTGACGTGTTTCTTCCACGTGGGAAAGCCCTAGCCCAGCAGTGGGACGTATAAAGGCTGGTGATGATGATACATAGAAGTTGGACAATCAAAACTTCACTCACATGTCAATTACTTTAAAGTCATTAATTAAATTTGATCATCTATTATTATCTCTAAAATAAAATAACAATAATATTTAATTTTAAAAATATTGATTTATCAAACAGTACAATATTTTTTAATATGTCTATACTAGAAAAGAAACTTGTCCGGGTGCGGGATGCGAACTCGCTACCTTTTACAATCTGGGCTCTAACTACTGAGCTACAGAGGATTGGGAGAACCCTATAAACTGTGTAAGGTGCGTCATCGCAACCAATACACATGTAACGTGTACCTTTCAAATGTCAATATTACCTATATAGTTGCGGGTTAGCACCCCACCTTTTTCAGAATTTATTTTTTACCCTAAAATCTTTAAAATTCTTTTCATAATTTTAAACTAAAAATTTAAGAAAATACTTTAATGTTTCACAAGTTTGTTCTTTGATCATAATATAAAATGATTTACTTCTCTTTGACAATATCAGTAGAGTTCAGTTGATAAAAGTAAAAGGTAATTGAGACTAATTTAATTGTTACTGAAGTAATCTTAGGATCGAAGAGGTAGATCCAATTCGAGTATGATCCAGTCCGAGGGTCCTCAATTATCCAATCCCGCGAATTGATGGAACTGAAATCGGAATAGAAACCTGTTTCGGACAACTCTAACGTCCGAGTGGTGCTACAACGTCCGAGCGAGTAGTAGCGTGTGGGACGAATCGAGTGCACTCCCGACACCACTCAATAACCGATTCGGATTGATATCGATTATCGCAACCGATTCAGAAACAATGAACCCTTCATTATGAGTACAATGGATTACCGAAGATCATCCGATAGGTGTCAATGATGTTAATTAATAGATATGAGATTTGATCTGTGATGAGCCACAGAAGTGTTTTCATTAATACTATAGTAAAATACTATGGTAATTATATACTTTAGTAAGCACATATTATGAAGATAATGGATATGACATTGACTTTGCTACTCATACACGGTAATAACTAGGTATGAGCTGCACATAATATATAAACGTGTATTCGACTTAATTGTCTTTTAGTATCTCTAAAGTCTTACGAGTAATTGAGCTTAAAAATCGGTCATAAACCATTCACATTTTAAAATATTAAAGGAAATGTTCCAAAAATGTATGGAGACGCGGCCAGTCCCCTTATTCACAACTGTCGGAAAATATTCGAATTTCGGAATCTCTATAGTTATCGTTTGCGGTGCGTTAAAGCGACACGGCATGTGACTTTTCGAACCAAATCCGACAGTTTCTGAATAAGGGGGGCAGTCTATGTACACTATACTGAGAAATCGTTAAAAGTATGCAGAACAGTGTTCAATTGTCCGTTTTTTTATTATTTTCTTTGTTTCGTGGTACAAAACAAGATTTTTTATATAAAAAAAATGCAACGGCCAAATATTCGTCATAGCACTTTTGCCACTTTGGTGGTGCTTAGTTAACTTCTATGCATGTCTTCTATGTCGCCCGCCATATTGTTATGTTGAATATAGGTGAAGTAGACGAAAATTTTCAAATTATGTACGAACAAACTATGCATGAAAACGAATTATTAGTATTTTCCCGGATTCAGGAGAGTTTTTTTTTGTATATTTTATTTGTACTGTCTAATTTTCCATGCAAATGTCAAATCGAAAATTAGTGCGACTCTTCGCCGAAGATACAATTGATACAAAAACAATTCAACATCACTACTTTGAACTAGTTTAAATGGAATCTATATTATTCCTTTTCATAATATAATATTAATCTACATACAATATCAATCTATTTCAGATTTCTGTGATCAACTCTATAATTAATATTATAAATTCGGAACTTAGTTCATTTGCTAGCTTTATAATTCTACTATTAATTACTAGAAGGTTTCGGCGTTATCAAATTTAGAGAGGGTATCATCATTAAACATTAGGATAACTAATAGCGATTTTATTGCAAATAATAAGGTAATTTTAATAAATAGTGACATTATGTGTATTTAACACGAATTTAAAAAAGTTTTATTTCATAAAAATAGTGAATGCAGATGAAATTAATAACAGCTCACGAACGTGTGTGCCTGAACATCGGAGATATGTCAGCTCCATCATACTGGGATTAAATGTTGTTCAAAAATATGGCCCAATGGTATGAAATATGTACCAAGTTTGCGAGTTAATAGCTGTACAATTGTTATTGTCAACAGAAAACAGAAAGTTGATTTCACTGCATAATATTTTTATTCCTTTTTTAAAAAATATTTTTAGCTCTATATCTGTTTTTAAAATTATCTACTAAAATATTTGTAAAAAGTGCTGTGATCTGAATATTATCATTGAATTTAAAAAGATCTAGTGCGTGGAACATGGTGCGTGGGTTTACTCCAGAGATAAATTCTAAGAAGTAAACATTTTAACTGTGCAAGTATATTTAAAATGCAATTTAAGGTAGTAAGGAAAAATTATTACTCATTTTTATCATTAACGTGATAGCTACTTACAATTTAAATACAAGGAAGAAACATAATATCTAGTTAAAGTACACCCTACTCGCCGCTATGGAACAACCAATTTTTATGGTGCAATGTCTATTTGCATTTACAGCAACTTTTTAAGTTTATACCTTTTCGACAATTACAATAAATTGAAAAACTACATTAAAAGTGGAACTGTGTAGCAAAGCTTACTAGACCAGTGGTCTTCCTTATTAATTTCTATTTTAGTTACAACACTGTTAAATATGGTTTGTATTTCTCGTTTGATATTAGAGTGAGAGCAACAAAGCATGTTTTAACAGTGCTTAAACTAAAATAGGTTTCATTAACAATTTTAAAACAATTTTAAGTAGGTAGGTAAGGAGTAGGATATCTACAGTCAATTGGTATTTAGATATAAATATTTTTAAGCAGCTGTTACAAGTTATCGAAAAACGCTTTATAGAAATAGTGACGTCACATGTCATGACAGCAGTGGCTACTAATGTACCAAAAACACATGGACATATTTAATGATATCTTTGTAATTTATATGCAATCACATGCATAGCTGGAATATAAAAAGTTGTTAAATTTGATGTAAGTATATTTTACGAATTATGTTTTAATTAATTTTTAAAGTATTTATTTGGTATTTTTTTAAAAGTTTCCATGCTTAATTTATGATATTTTTTTTTTCGAAAATATGTATTTATAAATACATTATTATTAAATTACTATATTTACTACATTTGTAAATAGATTTGATAAATCAAAAAAAGCTGTGATTACACCGCATCAAATTTTCTTCTACGAAGTAAGAAGAAATAATCCGAAAGATCATAACACTACCGATCCGAGCACTCCCGAGGGGAAACCTGAGGGCACATCGACCCCGACTCACGGGAAAGCTGGGCAACCGGCAATCTCTGAGTCTGACAACACCTTGGTGGCAACCGTAGGGAAACCCATGGAGGTCACCGAGGTGTCTCATACACCTCTGCCTAACACCAACGCGGAGGAAATTCGACGCCAGATCCAGCAGAACTGGCCCCAGACGAGCCAGCCGAGGAACCAGGCCAGTGGACAACCTGCAAAGGGGGTCAACAGGCAAGGGGAAACGGCGGGCACGAAAGGGAGCCAGCGAAGCAGGAAAAGGCTAAACAGGCTCGAGGCTAAGAGGAACCAGCGTAAGCCGGACTCTCTACCGCAGCCTACGAATCTGGAGCAAGGAGAGGGACTGGAGCCATCTGGGGAACCACAGGGAAACCTGCCGCTCGAGAAACCCAAGAAGGCATCGAAAGCACGGAGGGGGCCAAGGGCGGAACCACAGGGAAACCTGCCGCTCGAGAAACCCACTGTGCGGACGACACTGCCGAGGGGGCCAAGGGCGGAACCACGGGGAAACCCGCCGCTCGAGAAACCTAAAGCGGTGCCAGGACCTAGCCAGGCGAAGGATTCGGCACACGGGAAGGCGGGGAAGGCAGCGGCCTCGGCAAAAGGGCAAGACTCGACGAGACTATCTCTCCAAGAGGTGAGCCCAAGAAACCGAAGCTGTCGCAATCCCAGCACCCCAGACCAGCCTCTTATGCGGCTGCAGCTGCTTCAACTCCGGAGCACAAGATCGCCATAACATCTGCGATCAGTGGTCATATCGCTCGTGAAACGGGTGATAAGATCCAGGCTTATCTGAGGAAGCAGCTGATCCAACAGTCGCTGAGCGGGGACATTGGCTCTCAGGGGCCAGCGTTCTGCGGGAGGCCTTTTTACCTGGATGGTAGCCTGCGCCTTACTTGCTCGGACGAAGCCACGGTCGAATGGGTAAGGAGCAAGATACCGTGCAGTGATACTCCTGATCTGAGCGGGCTCGCTGTGGTTAAGCCAGAGGACATCCCGAAGAGAGTTCGGTGCGGCATCATGCTGCCTGAGCTCTGGGATGAGGACCAGGCAACCATCGGAGCCAGCGTCAGGATGTCCAACCCCTGGGCACAGGCAGAGCGCTGGCTCTTGCATGCTGTGCACAGGCAGGAGAATGCGGGCGCCACCTTTGTGGTTGTGAGTGTTCCCGAAGACATTGTCCCAGTGCTCGTGGCTAAGGGGCGCCGGCTCAGCTTTCTGCTGGGCTCGGTATACCTGAAGTTCCAGGATGCCAAGGGAAAGTTCGTGGACACTCCGCCGACATGCAACCTCACCAACAATCCGAGGATGCAACCAACTGCACAACCGTGCATCTCAACCACCGACAAGGCCCCGTGCACAACACCTGTCGTCATGCCGGGACCCAGCCAGGAGGCGCCTCCAATTGACAGTGAGGATGAGCTTCTGGGCAACGGTGAGCTGGTCTTAGAGGGAGAGGAAAGCCAAGATGGCATCCCCCTCTAAAGCCCAACTCGTCCAATGCAACCTCCACCACAGCATTACGGCAACGGCTCAGTTACGTAGATGGTTGGAGGTTCACAACACAGCAGTCGCCCTGATTCAGGAGCCGTGGATCAGGGGTGGCACCATAAGAGGACTCTCCGGGCTAGGAGGTAAGCTTGTGTGTGCCCCTGTAAGCGATGTAAGATCCTGTATATACATATCTAACGACATAAAAACACAGCCACTAACGGATTTCTGTTCCAGAGACCTTAGTGCCATAAGGCTAACACCTAATCAAGACGTCAACAACCTTGATGTGGTCATCGCATCAGCATACATGCCCGACGGCGGCGACATGCCTCCAGAAGGAGTAGCCCGCCTGGTTCGGTTCTGTGAAAGGGTCGGGCTGGAGCTGATCATCTCAACTGACTCCAACGCCCACCATCAACTGTGGGGCATGGAAGACAGCAATGCAAGAGGTAACTATCTCGTTGAATTCTTACTTTCTACAAATCTAGAAATCCTAAACACAGGTAATGAACCCACCTTCATCGGTAGAGGATGCAGGACCATCATAGACCTGACACTAGCATCACCGGTGGCAGCCAATCTCATCTCGAACTGGCATGTCTCTAACGAGACATCCTGCTCGGACCACAGATGGATTCGCTACGACATGCAGGTATCTTTAAGCCCACCAACACCCCGTAGATACCCCAGGAAAACCGACAGGCGCCGCTACGCTCAACTACTAGCAACAAGCCTGGGCATGCATAACATCGAAGCCGGGATAGACAGTACGGCAGAGATTGAACAACAGGTAACGAATCTCATTGATACCTTAACTAGCTGCTTTAATTTAGCCTGTCCCCTCAGTTGCACAGCGAGACCAAGCCAGGGCAGGAACCACTGGTGGGGACCTGAACTGGAGAGGTTACGGGGCGCTGTAAGGAAAAGGTTAAACAGGGCAATGAACACCAACAACCAGTCAGACTGGGACAACTACAAAGCCATTAAAGCTAAGTACAAAAAACGAATACGATACTGGAGATCCTCATCCTGGAGGAAGTTCAGCGAAGAGATAACCTCCAACCTACAGGCAAATCGGGTAAGAAAAATTCTAGCAAAACAGGGACCAATAGAACTGGGAACCCTGCGCAGACCAGATGGTTCTTTCTCGACCAGCATTGAGGAAACCAATGACATCCTCCTGCAGACACACTTCCCCGACTGTCTAACTACAAATCACCAACCAATCTGGGATGACCAGACTGTAACACCAACTGAAAACTGCTGGAGACTTGCGCGCGAAATCGTGATACCACAGAGAGTAGAATGGGCAATCAGTAGTCTTCTACCGTTCAAAACTGCAGGAATCGACAATATCTTCCCGGCACTACTACAGTGGGGCGGCGACAATATCACCCAAATACTCACTCGGATACTTCAAGCCTGCCTGGCATACCGGTACACCCCCCAAGCATGGAGGGAAGTCAAGGTCATTTTCATCCCTAAGCCAGGTAAAACTGATTACACTAACCCTAAATCCTTTAGGCCTATAAGTCTCACATCTTTCATGCTGAAAACACTGGAAAGGCTGTGCGACAACTATCTAAGGAACGGGGCGCTGAAAAGCAAACCAATCCACAGATACCAACACGCCTACTGTGCAGGTAAATCAACCGAATCGGCACTTCATCAAGTCGTTGGTAAGATAGAGTCAGCGATTCAAGGTAAACTAATATGCCTAGGCTCTTTCATTGATATCGAAGGAGCCTTTGACAAGACAAACTTCTCCAGCATTGAGACTGCGCTAAAGGGCCACGGCGTCCCAAGCACCCTAGTCGCCTGGATAGTAAACATGCTACGCAACAGGTTTGTCAAGATGGGAGGTAACGGAGGAAGTGGTGCCATCGTGGCGAGGGGCTTTCCACAGGGGGGGGGGGGGGTCTTGTCACCCTTGCTCTGGAACCTAGTGGTAAACGAACTCATTACAGACCTGAACGCGAGGCATTTCTACACTGTAGGCTATGCGGACGATATCACCATACTCACTCTGGGCCGTCGAGCAGATGTTGTCTGCGATACCATGCAGGCGGCACTGAGAATAGTGGAGTATTGGTGTGGTAAGCACGATCTCTCTGTAAACCCTACAAAAACAGAACTGGTAATGTTCACTAATAAACGCAACATGGGAAACTACCACCTTCCCCGGATGTTTGGAACAACACTCACACTGTCCAAAGAGGTAAAGTATCTAGGAGTAGTTCTGGACAGCAAGCTGAGTTGGAACAGCCACATTGAACAGAAAATAAAAACGGCAAGCGTCGTCTTATGGCAATGTCGTAAGATGGTAGGCAAACGTTGGGGATTTGCCCCTAAGATTTTCAAGTGGCTTTACACAGTGGTCATCAGACCAATGGTAAGTTACGGCGCTGTGGTGTGGTGGCCCAGGTCGGAGCTCTCGACCTGCGCTACTAAACTACAGAGCTTCCAAAGACTAGCATGCTGTGCTATCACGGGGTGTATGAGAACAACCCCGACTGCCGCACTGGAAGTGATGCTGAACATTGCCCCACTCCATCTGCATATACAACAGGAGGCAACTATTGCTGCGCTACGTCTGAAACACCTTAAACTAATCATGTTCCCTGAGGTAAAACACATTATTAAACTTACAAAAGACTGGACCAGCAACCCCATAATGGATGCAGCATGCGACAAAATTATGCCGGTCTTTGTCTTCGACTAGAAATACAAGATAAGGAGCTGACCGAGGATGACGACCCCAAGGTCACTCACGGGTCACTCATCATTTTCACGGACGGCCCCAAAACGCACTCAGGTACTGGTACTGGTTAAAATTTATTTCAATGTTGTATCAAAATCAATATTTAATTGATTTTTCTGTACTTGCTTCTAAGTACAAAAAAATCAATTAAATATTGATAGTCATTAGTTTTGTAAATAAATGATTTATCGATATTTTATCCTACCATAAGAACCATTTGTAAAACTAAAAAACGGAGCTGTTATATTATTTTAATGTCATCGGAGCCCATTTGTATCTTACTAGGTATATATCGGCTAAGTTAATAGTTCCACATAATTTGTCCAGGGATTAGTAGCAATATTCGATTTCCTAAAAGGATTTTCGTGAGTTTAATACAGCAGAAAAAATACAGACTGCCACATAAAATACTATTACAAAAGCAATCCAATAGCACAGTTTACCGTTATAGTAGCGTGATCCCAAGCCAATTTTCGTTAGTTTGGGGGAACACAGTAAAAAAGAATAACAATAAAGTAATATAATTTGGGACTGGCGAGCGACGTCGTTACCTATTTGTATCAGGGGGCGACCTTTAATTTAATGAAGCGGTGGGATTCGTTCTGATCATTATTCGATAGACTTTTGTAATTAGCTTAATCGAATGCGGCTTGAGTGTCATACTGTCGCAAAAGTTGTGACAGTTTGCATAAATATCGATGTTGAGTTGCGATAATTTTAACCCATTTTGTATCGAAAACACGTCACAATTATTTGATATGAAACGTCCGAATATTGTACTTGCAATAATTTGAGTTACTCAAGGAAGTCGAGAAAACGTCGTATGCTATCCGCCATATCAGCACGGACATTCATAAAGTTAAGGAACCTAATAACATTTTTTTTTATTATTGTAATAAAAAAAGTTCTTAAGCTTATGCAAATAATAATAATAATGTCAATTTAGCGGAATTTAATTAGTCATTTCATTATCCACAGACAGAGATAGAACTAACACAGTGTAGTTATGCAAAAAAAAAGATTTTAAAATGCCAAGAAAACTTTAATAACTTTACCTTATCTGTAAATAGTACACTGAAACTTCTAGTTATCACAATTACAACAATACGTTTATCTTATTTTTTTTTTAATTTATTTGATTATCTGAAACGTTGTTATGATTGTGGTACAGTTTGGTACTGGCTCAGTATCAATCTGTAACACACTCTTAACACATACGCCATGGTATGCTTACCGTGACGTATTTTATATGATATAATATTACTGTTACTATCAAATTTTTACAGGTTAGACACTGCATCATTAGTGCCCAAGGTGCTACGGGCGTTTATAGGCTACAGTAATTATATATTATCCGGCGGACCGTTAAACAAAAATCCATGGAACTAGCCAGAAAAGGTCAGGTAGGTCGTATGTCTGTTGCCGTCCTTTTAACAATTTAATAAACTTCGAAGCAACTAAGGTCAGTACCTATTTGAAATTTACCTAAGTTTATTGTATTAATTACAGGCATATTACCTTTCATGACAATAATCTTTAAAAGATGGCGGATGAGTCACGAAGACACAGTTAAAATATTAAAAAAGGTTAATTGATCAATCACGCTGACAAAATATTTAGGTGCCTATGAGTAAGTAGCCTTACCTGTCTAAGAAGTAGGTATTTACCTACTTCTTAGAGAAAAGGCAATAATAGAAGTAGTCATTTTATTAGTAGTTATTGACTTATGACTCGAAGATTTTTTAGAGTTCATTAAACAGTTAAGTCAGTAAATGAATTGTGGCACCAAAGATAAGACTAAGTAAGTCTCTTATCGCCTGGTTGCAAAAGTAACCTGGCTGCCTGAAAACCAGTGCTGCAGCAATATTGTTTCATCAAGCTGTATCATCTACATTGGTTATTTTTAAGCTAAATAAGTAATGGATCTGATTTCGTTGCTGTTAATTAGAATATTATTGGTGGTCACCCTGCGTGGATTGTATTCTTCGGATTCGTAATATATGAATTCGTAAAATTTATGTTTATTTTTGCAATTGTGTCCGAGGGTTGCGTCTAGAACAAATTTAATATAATTGTTTACAACTGAAACACTGTGGTACAGTACTAAAAATCGAAATCGTTAATCGTAAACTTTCCTTTTACAATGTCATTAGGGAAATTGGCGTCGTTAATTTATAAAGGGTCCCTTTAACTGCTGTGCTATCGACGAATTTAAATCGGTAATCCCGCGGTTTGTTTTATGGCATCGATATCGAACGATTTATATCGATGATAGGGAACGTACGCTTAATACAGTCCAGATCAATGTTTAATTCACGAATTGAATGAAAATGTTCGGTTAACTGATTTCCTATGGGGTTCCGTTTTGAGCAAACAAAAATCATTGCAACAATGAATTAATATCGATAACGTATTTGCTTTCACGTGTGACAGTTTTGGTGCGACGGCCATTTTGAGCTTACAGAGGTAAGGGTAAATACACACTTAAAGTTTATGTAAGTATCCTTTATATGAGATTCCGATATGTATATAAAAGGTGTTTATACTGTATCAAAGTAACAAACATGAAAGGTTTGCGTTGACTTTTTCTTCTTTTGTTATATGGGTTTTTGTTAGGCATTTGAATATCAAAATACTTTGATATTCAACATAAAATGGATGATTGTATTCTGAATTACATTTTATGACTATTTTTATAAGAAAGGTAGGTTTAGTGGTATATTCCACTCAAAGGAGATAGTAAAATTTCGGGCCAGCTCATAAGCACCATTTCAGATTTAAGGTAGACAAAAAAATACTAAATAAAATGGTTTCCTTTAACTAACTCAAAACTGTTCTATTTATTTGCAAAATAAATAACAAAAATAATTATAGCGTAAAAATGGCAACATATAACTTACAACAGTGCCCAAATGTATAGTGTCCATAGCCATAAAGACGCAGTTAAAAGTTGAATTCAATATCGTACTTATTTGAGTTGTCATTCCGTGTTTCGACCGTGAATGTCTTGACTGCGCTTCTGTGTTTTTCAAGAAATAAAACGACAATAGTTAATGTAGGTACAGTTTTAAAAAACTGAATTATATTTTAACATTGACATTTCGATTCTTTTTAAAATGGCTACCTCTGTGATGTTTTTAATCAATCAAGTATAAAAAAAAATTAGATTTTATTATTTCTTGCAAAAAAAGCTACGAAAAAATTGTGGTCATGATTTGGCCCAAATCTCATACAAACTTTAACTGTCTCCTTTAGAGCTCCTGGCTAGATAAGCGCTTCTACCTTGCAGAATATCGCAGCCAAATGAATTAGAAAGGTTACCAGGACTTACTGAGAACGTGTTGTAACAGGAAGAACAGGGGGATTTGTCTCCTATACTGTCAACATACTCCTAAACTGCAAGTAGGATTAGGTACACTTGCTACGGTAGACTCTTACCACCAGGTAGACTTGCTTACGACCCTCGTTGTACCAAATTTTATAAGTCATCGAAACGTGATAGGTACAGGAAAATACTTCCAATCGATTTCGTCTTAAATTCGAAGCCTACAAAAGCTTTCTTACTTTTTAATTCCCTTGTATGTTTTGATAGGAAGTGTCAATAAGGGCGCGAACAATTCCAGCTTACCAGTGTAGAATTACTACAAAATGAAAGATGCATTTTTTTGTAAATTTCGACTTTATCACTAAATAAATAAGGCACACGAAACTTGTTTATTAACGGCTGTCAGTACAAAACTAAAGGTGCAATACTTGAGCGTGAAAACAAAACGAGGATTGGTCTCGTATCGAATTACGGTCGAAAGCGGATTGCATTCGTATAAAAGCGGGCGTTAGTATTGACTGGTTGGTTATTTGTTCAGTTGAGAGTTTGACAGCCTGAAAACTTTATGAAAATACAGAAAACAGTAAAATAATATAAAAACAGTCGCAAAAAGTTATTTATTGGAGTGTATTTTGGACATGAACACAAATAATTTTAAGCGTGCTGTTAATGTTACTCATCAGAAGATATTTATAAAGCTACATGTTTGTAAAGCAAAGGATAAAGGATAAAACTAGAAACAGTAGGCACCGAAAGCAAGGAACATTATACTCGAAACCAAAGCATAATTAAGACTAGGCACCTCCTCACAGGAACTAATTAAACTTATTCCATTATTCGCTGCAAACGAAATTTTAAGAGAAAGTCCGGGGACAGCTGGTGCAAGAAGATTTACTATTATTATATCACAGCACTTTGTCGGAATCATTTCAATTAGTGCGTTTTTGCATAAAGTTGAAGCCGTACATTCTTTCAAATACCAATAAAGTGTCTTTGTTTTAGAGCTCAACAAAATTAACATTGTAAATTCTGGTGCAGTGTTACCGAGTATACATTGTACATATTCAGCAGAGACCGCATTAGCTGCCTCCCTCAAGCTCGGATGTTTATTACATCTAAAAGTAATTCACTTAAACAGTTGTGCGCTGTCCCTTATTTTATATTCTTAAATAATGCTAGTTTAATTAACACAAAGAATTCGTTTGTTTATTTATTTTAACACGAAATAATAGTGCACTAAAACAGAGATAAGTATAATGCATTTCCAAGGGAATAATCCATCATAATGTATCCTGTATTATAAACATTTATCTCTGTTTATATTGCAGTATACATGATGAATTCTGGTACTAATCTTTAAAGGGTTCTAAGTCATAATACTTTGTCAACGGTTTAAACTAAACTTAAAAGTTGCTATATTTTCGATGGATTATAACTACTACTCACTCCTCGCTATTACTACTCACAGAACAAAGAAATAAAATCCCTTACATAGTCCCGCTAAAGCCACATAATGGAATACGAAGCGTCCAGAAAACTCGTTCTAGGTGCAATTTCCAAAAGTATTGATGACTAGAACACAAAGGCGGCGCAGAGATTATTCAGTAAGTAACTTGTGGTGCTTCGGTGTTCGGGCATTGTGACTGAAGTGTTTGACTGGTGGAGTTTTATCATTGATAATGACGTTGCTGACGCCAGCATCGAATTGACGTATGATAAATACTCAGAACTAGACTGAAATTTATTGGAAGACGATCGATTTTTAGTTCATACTTTAATACAACATTTTTAGCTTCACACGAATTATTTTATTGCTTTCATTAATGTAAAGTTCCCTGTTTAGCTCCTCATGTGTACCACCAATATCGGAAGGCCTGTGTCTATCAGTGGGACACATAAAGGCTGATGATGATGAATGTACCTATAGTTCCAAAGTTATTTTGGTCATGATAGAAAGAGATAGTTAATTATCTCTATAGGGTGCTGTCCATGGGTAGAGTTAACTGGCTCGTACTCTACCAGTTTTGGTTGTCTTAACATTTTCTCTACCACACTACTATGCCATTTACTCTATCCGTAGACAGCGCCCTTTTTGGATAGCTGAGAGAGGGGTCTATGCTCTAAGTCAATGCCTGAGCATAAAATTCACTCTTGGTGTTGGATGTAAAAGGCCGCGTTCGGAAGTACCCCCCGTGCTTCCTAACGCGGGTGCCAGTATTAATAAAATCGATAAATGAGTTCCTAGATAAACGATTATATGCTTCATTTACTCCATGCAATTTGTTAATCCGAATCCAAACACAACTAATTAGCAATTTGCATAACGATTTTATTGTAAAAAAGATTATTGCTATAATATTGTATTAATTAACGTCGTACAATTGTAACTGAACTGTGACAAATTATTATACCCTTATACACCGAATGTAAATTAAAATAATTTCATTAATTTGCTCGCAATGACATGCCGCGTAAATTGAAGTTATCGATGGAATTACGCCTCGAGCGCTATGCACTGGCGAATGATGGGGAACAAAATTTTCTGTTACTAATTAGTGTATTTTTCTCTTTAGTATTATTGAATCATTACGGTGAAGATTTGTATCAGTGCGTTTGATGAGAACTGGAAAATAAATTTAAGCTCAAAATAAACGAGTGTCATTGATTTAAGAAGGTGCCTACTTAACTTGTGGTGATCTTCGTTAAAAATTAAACCTTTTACTGTAATTCACTGACTAATTTAAAACTATTACCTACGTACCTATATTTCAAGTTCTATATGCAATAAGATTGGCAAACAAGTATTTCACTCATGGTGATGGTTTGGATGGATGGTGAAGTTTAAGGCTTAGACGCACCTAGCGCCAGGCGTATCTATAAATAGAATACTTGGTATGGGTAGCACTACAGATCAGTCTCACGAGATCCTAACAAGACCTTCACAACAGGCAAGAACGTAGGTATAGCGATACTATTCAAAAACATTACAAATGCAGTGACATTTTACTGCGATCTCCTTGGAATTTTCGAGAAAGAAAACTTATTTCTCTTTTCTTTTTTTAAGTCTCAAGCTCTTTTTTTAAGTCAGTTAGAACTATCTTTGAAATATGCAACTAAAACACGATTAGGTACGAAAGACGTATAATTAGAAAAGAGATTACAGAATTTTCGTCTTGTTAAGTTATAGTTTCGGCTCTTAAGGCTTCAGGGTTTACTGTTCTATATTTTTTGCGATAAATTCTTTAATAGAATAGTATACCTGCGCCATATATTTTTTAGCAATTCACGATGGATTGTACAAAATTCCCGTTAAATGCAAACGAGCGTTTATTTTCGCTCGAACGCGTTATCAACGCAGTTTCATCAACAACATATTATACAAAATGGCTCGTTTACAACCTGCGAAAAGCCTTACGTACCTATTTTGGCGAAATGAATAAATTTCACATAGTTTTAATGATGCACAGGTTAAATAAACTGAAATAAATCAATAAAAAGATTTGTTGACGTTGCTTCGGGATGACAAGTAAAGCATTCTTATCAAAATGACATCTCATTTTCAAAAAACTCGTTCCAGTGAAAAATTCGTATATCTTTAAGAAATACTAAAAAATATATCATTTGCTACCAACTTACTTACAAATGTATAATTATCCAAGTCAAGCTGGCATCCAAGATACTTGGTGTGCTCAATAAAGGGCGGTGGCACTTCTCTTCGGGGCAAAGACTGTAACTGTATAAGTCTCATGTCAGGCCCATTTGGAATACTGATGCCACCTATAGGCGTGAGCACTTAGATACCAGCTTGGACCTTTTAACGCAGTTCAAAGACGCGCTATGAGAATTGTCGACGTTCCCGAGCTCACAAGCGGTATTGAACCCTTAAACCTAAGCAGAGATTTTGCTTCCTTATGTGTGTTCTACCGTTTGTATAACGAAGTGTGTTCTAAGGAATTATTTGATATGATGCCCACGGCCTCCTTCTGCCATCACACCGCTCGCCATCGGCAGGGAATTCATCCTCACATGTTGAAACTAAAATGGTCTCGTACTGTGCGGTTTCAGAGAAACTTTCTCCTGCGTACGCTCAGGTTGTGGAATGATCTCCCTGCAGAGGTTTTCTCGAACGAGTACAGCATGGGGTTCTTCAAAAAGGGCTTGAAACAGTTTTTACAGGTTCGGCAACGCGCAAGTGATACCTCTGGTGTTGCAAGCGCCCATAGGCTACGGTAACCGCTTATTATCAATTGGGCCGTATGCTTGATTGCCACCTCAGTGGTTTAAAAACAAAGATTAGAGTAAAGTAAGTATTTGCAAGTAAAATATTTCTATATAATCTCACTCGAATGAGTTTATTGAAAATCTTTTTTCTTTTCCCTGTGCCACGTTATGATGACTCACAGAAATCAGACTTTACGCAATTGCATGAAAAAAAAAATGAAATAATATTTTTACTCTGCCGAAATTGTATGAATTTATTATCCTCTATAACTAAATAAACACCGATTGAACACTGAGTATTCGTATTTGAAACGTAAGTAAAAAAATGTAATGACTCACATCATTTAAAAACCAAGAGAAGCTCGTAGCAAATGAGTCAGAAAGCAGAACAAGCAACTATTATGTCGTTAATTACAAGGGTCGAGACCTGCCCTGGCCTGGCAAAGGGCTGAATAAGTTTTGGGCCGATTCTTCGCCGTTTGCCGGGTAAGCGAGAGGATGGACAGCCTAGCCTGTCATTAGCGAGTGTTTTGCGAACTTGTCCACATGCTGAATAGCGTTTAATGAAAGGGTTGAGTTTCATTCACGTGTGTGTGAATATAGGATTTTTATCGGTGTGTATCGTTTACGAGTGACTTGTACTCTGAATATCGGCGCTAACGACTGTACAATCATTAAGTTTTTTATGTCAACAAATATAGTTACTCGGCCAAGAGGTCCCGAGTTCGAATCCCGGTAGGAACAAATGTTTGTATGATAAGTACGAGCATTTGTTTACGAGTCATGGATGTTAATATGTTTATTTAGTATATTTTTAATATTTATACAGTACACATTATTATCATTATTTCTCCGTTATCTAGTATCCATAACACAAGCTCTTAATGATGCTTACTTTGGGCTAGATAATAGGTGTGAGTGTATGATTTTATGTTTTTATATATTTTACATCTCAGGATCTCTCCTGGTAAGTATAAAAACGCATGGGCAACTGCCATATTATTATTATTAAAGTGATACTCTGGTTTAATTTAGGAACGATAAAATATTTTCTTTTTATGTTTTCTCAAATCTTTTGTAAACTTGAGTTCTCAAACCGTCTGGATGAGAGGCAAATGTCCACTAGCATTCTAGTTGAACAAAAAACTACGGCTTGAAAGAAAGAGCTCACTCAGTTGGACCGAGTTAAAAAAGGTAAAAAAACACACAATGAACGAAGGAGCCGGACGAAACAGGCTTTGACCGTTGACCACGACTCATTTGAAACGCGAGAGGCCCGCAAATGGTGGCCAAGCAGCTATGAATTTCAAAAGAATGCAGTTTCGCTTTTTACTCGGAATTGTATAAGAACAACTGGCACCGTTGACTAACAACAAACTCCTTTAATATGAATCATGGACGTCGCTTGAAAGACTCCGGTTTTGTTACATCGAGCAAAAACGTTTTATTTATAAATTCATTTATTTGCAGTGAAATCCTGGGGTAGCATATAGGTAATATAGGTATACCTATTATTGTGTTTCATATTATATTCATTCAGTGTAAGTTCTCAACATTGTGGGCAAAGCCCAAGAGAATTACTTACTCTTGAACCATAACCGCATTATATTAGATAATTAGATATCATCTTAGCCTTTGTCGTAGTTAATTTAATTCAGAACATTCGCATGTTTGTAAAATAGACAACAAATAAACGAATGATGTTTAGTAATAGATAGTATAGTACTAATGAATTTTCACACGT
Source organism: Nymphula nitidulata (assembly GCA_947347705.1). Lineage (NCBI taxonomy): Eukaryota > Metazoa > Arthropoda > Insecta > Lepidoptera > Crambidae > Nymphula > Nymphula nitidulata. The sequence continues at coordinate 11,369,890 of OX374631.1, forward strand.
TGTTTGACGCCTGTACCGTGAAGGGTGTTTGTGTTTATATATGTTCACCACACCCCGATCACGTTACAACTATGGAAAGATCTAAACAATTCTCCGGGAGATGACATTACTTATTTCCAACGTACAACGTTTCAGTTGAAATTTGGTCACGTATACGTGGGGGAGTCCCATATCGCATCTTGGAAGCATCTCGATTGTCCATTGTACCCCCGCGAGACAAAAGCCGCGGACACGAGGCTTACCTCCGTCAAACCAGCCGGGCCCTCGAATCATACGCCCAGGTATTTGGTAGATCGGCTTGTACCGCTCATGTTATTTGTAATACGGACAATACATTTACTGTGATACTGTTACAACACAGTTTGTCTTTCTTATTCCATGAATTGTGGAGTATAGCAACCTCACAAACAACTATATCATAATACTAAAGTGCTCGCTAAATAATTTGCAGATATAGATAAAACTTCTTTTAATCAATTCAAATAAAAAAAAATCTGAATGATATTAATATAACGCTTGCAATAGTTTGAGCACTCTGATTTCGATTATGGAAAAAAGCAACTTTCGCTATGGTTGATCAGGAATGGGTCCATCAAATATCTATTTGTTATATTGAGCTTCTTTGTACTTCGGGAAAAAACAGTTTTTGTCTTTAGTGGCTTTAAAAAATAAAAATCCCTTATAATCCGATACTTCGTTTGTGTGGTCCGTTATCCGGAGTAGGTCCTGTGTTCTTTATAAACTGTTTAAAATAAACGTTAACATTGAAAAAGTAATCTACTAGTCAGTCGTGTTCAATGTTTAAAATAAAAGAGTAAATACAACAGTTGTAAGTAAACCTACAGAATGAAATCAATCACCGATGCTAGGTGTTAGTCAAAATTCTAAAGCTAAACTTCACAAGGGACAAAAAATAACCTTAAGCGTGCATGCGACGTGTGCAGCTGACGCCCAAACTTGACAGAATTATGATGTCCCTAATCTACTGTTACGGTCGAACGAACGGGCCTCGCTGTCGATAACAATAAACGACTTAATATGCCCGATAATCGGTTTTGCTATTCGAAAACATCAGTGATTGACACTTTTGATGACGTCTGAGCTGAACCGAAAACGGCTGAACGAGAGGGGAAAAATGCGAAATCGAATTTGGATTAATCTATTCACGTTCTAAATGGCGTAACTACGCCTAATACATTTTTAACCGTCGGAGAAACGAACTAGCTGAGTGATTTCAATCTGAGTGAATTCTGAGCGTCTCTTTTAGTATTTTATATTTTTTTTTGCTAGATGGACTTGTTCACGAATTTGTTACTAACAAAGGAAAAATATACAACTTGATTAATGATAAGTATTTACTCTAGTTTTGAATTATTACAATACCACTTATATTATTATGATTAACTGATCCTGTAGCAGGTGATCCTGAAAAATTAGGAGGATAATGTGCAGTAGGTATTTGGGATGAAGACATAAACCTAAAGAGTATACTCGAAGAGCTTTGTAGTGGTCTTACTTACCGAAATAATAAGCAAGAATAGTACTTAATATTATGATTTCGTTTCAAATTTACTTTTTATTACATTAAAATGTTTGATTTTGTGCGTTTATAACGCCTACTTTATTGTGAGAAATACAAATTAAAAAAAAATGATGAAAAAATGTATGAATCGGCGTGAATCGAACCTACGTCTCGTGGGGTCCGGCCAGATTATTTATATTTAATTTTATTTATTTACTTTCCCTAATATTAACTTTCATTATAACACAAATTATTTCAAGTAAAATTTAAGTACTAAAAACTTGAATGATTAGTAAAAAATTCGCTGCCGGTGGCTAAGTACTCCACTGCTCCACTTGCTAATCAAACATTACCTACACTAACAGTTGTTTTAGTGGGTTTTCACTAACTGTTACGAGGTATAATGATACAAGTTCCCAAATTCATTTAGACCGAAATAGTTAAAGCCCATTTAATGGAAGTGGTAAATTTCATATTAATAGTGCGGTTAAAATTAAGCACGGCCTGAACGGAATTTTCACCAAATGTATCGCTAATTTGAAATTGTCACCTGTAGCTCAGATAAATAAATCGATATGAGTTGAATACTGTTGTTATTGTAATAACACAATACGTTATAAACAGGAGGATGTTCCATAAGAAAACGTATCAACCTTTACATTAATAGGAAGCAACGAAAGTATGTCCTATGGGAGTAAACAATGTTAGTCTCCGTCAAAAAGAAATGGAAAATATTTTATTTATTCCTATATCCATATAAAAAGAAACAAAAAAAGTATTTCAAGTGAGCACTGAGTCAGATACAAATATGAGATTGTAAATGCGATTTGTATTCATTATGTTTGACCGGGCCGATTTAGTTGTTGTGGATAACACAACGCCAAAAGAGACCGGGATTGACGGGATCTTACTAAATTTAAATCAACAGTTCTGATCAATTTTAATTCTTCCATAATTAAATCCAATTGTACACCGTTAAAATAAAAGCGATTGAGGATATAGGTCTCTGGCTTCAAATTGACTAACATGTAAAATTACTTCTGGTTCAATAAAATTATTTTATTTTTCTTCACCAATAGTTTATGTTAATTTTAAATACTAACAAACAAACCAATACGCTTCATTGTACAGTCGACAGTACATCAAGCGTAAGAATTATACCTTGAGACCAATTACTCCGCTCGTAAAAGAGGCTGTCGTCTGTAAGCACATAGGACATAGGAAATACACAGTAGACAGAAATAACAAAAAATAAAAACATTGTATTGTTTTTATTTTTTTAAGCAGCAATCTCTCCCATGCAGTGAAAGGACATATGTATAACGGAAGGTAATCAAGAGAGCGTTTGCGTGTAAGAAAAATAGTGAAATTAATAAATAACAATTATCATACGAATAAACAATAATAGGAAGAATAATGACGATATAATATTAACACGAATTATTCTAGCGTTTCATCATTGTTCTGCATAATAAAAACTCTTATTGTTATTAATGTTATTTTACAAAGCCCAACCAAAGTTCAAATCTCTCTTAAATTATAGTCTAAAAAAAGTGAATTTCACACGCTAGGTGGTAATTTAGGTGGGTGGATTAGGGACCTGTTGGCCGTGTAGTTTTCACATTTAAATGTATTTTCATCCCGATGCAAATAATGAAATGAGCAAGGTAATAAAATATATCTATCTTTTTTTCCTTTTTATTTCTAGGTTCCTACTTACTAAGAAAATTAACTATGATAAAAATTCAACATAATTTGGTTAACTATTTAGAAGAATCTGAATAAACGCCAGTCTACATTACATACAAATTTTTTTGTAATAGCTAACTTTAACTCTTGTTTTCTACATAAGTATGTACGTGCATAATAGAAAATTTAATCCTTTTATATATTGTTATTAAGTTTTTTTTATATACAACTAGATGACAAACAAGCTGACGGCCCACCTGATGGTATGCGGTTACCGCTGCCTATAGACACCTGCAAGAACAAGGAAAAGCACTTGATATTGCAGGTGCGTTATCATCCTGAGGCCTAAGATGAAATGCTGTCCATGCCCAGTAATTACACTGGTTACCTTTCCCTTCAATCCGAAACACAGCGAACTGTTTCACGGCTGAAATAATAAGTTGTCATAAATGGAGATGTTTGTTTACACAGGTACATTGTTTTTACAGGTTTTTTGAGAAGAAAAGATATTTCTTTTCTTCACAAAAAACCTGACCTAATAAAAATATATATTTTGAGTATATTTTTCATCCCAAGGTTGTCTGCAAGAGATCCCTGTAAACAAATCGACGAGACCACCAATTGTGTGTGATATCTTAATGTATATTATTGTATCTTTTCTCTTATGATATGTTATGATAAAGAACATGCCATTTTAGTTGTTCTTCACACAGAACAATCAATTTGTACAGATAAAAGCACACAGTGTCAAAACTATTTATGATTAATAAGATAATATTCTTACACTCACACATCAAGCTAGTAAGTAGCAATAAGAAGTTGGTTATAATAAGATAAGGAATTATTTACAAACAAAGAAAGGAAGCAATGAGGTGGTAGACCCGTATGTAGCGTCGTCTGGGTAGGTACCACCGCCTTTCTTATTTCAGCCGTGAAACAGTTCGCTGTGTTTCGGATTGAAGGGAAAGGTAGCCAGTGTAATTACTGGGCATGGACGGCATTTCATCTTAGGCCCCAGGATGACAACGCACCTGCAATTTCAAGTGATTTTTCCTTGTTATTGCAGGTGTCTATAGGCGGCGGTAACCGCTTACCATCAGGTGGGCCGTCAGCTTGTTTGTCATCTAGTTGTATAAAAAAAAAATGAAAAAATTATACCCTTTAAAGGATAACGTATTATAGATTAACTTCAATGAGTGGTGAAATAAACGTTGCTATAAAAACTTAAAAAACAAGGATAGAAAGCGATGAATAAATTGGTATATAGGTTACACCTAGTGCTCCGGTGGCGTAGTGGTAATCGCGTCTGGCTAGATCCCAGGAGCTGCGGGTTCGATTCCCGCCTGGAGAATATAAATTTGTCGTTGTTTTCTTTCGTTATTTGTAATTGTTACAATAAGGTAGGCGTTATAAACACACAAAATCAAACATTAAATTATTAAGGAATTATTTATTATCAGCATTAGACTGCATTGTTAATTATAACACGTAAATGTGCCGTGCGTGCTAATAAAAAGCGGAACGATCAGTAAAATAAACAGTCCCAAATTTTGAATTATTGAAATACACTTTGCGTTGTGGTTCTGTGAATTATGGTAATTAAAATACACGTACCTAATTGCTTAAATATGTGGTACATTTTCATAACTACTTTAATGGTGTGGTGTATTAATTATTTTCTATAAATAACATGTGATTTTAAAGCTTAAATTAATAAACAGAGGTGATAGATTTTAAAGTCACAAAAGAGGTAACATATCTTTCAAAAATGTAAGGAAGTAGGTATATGTTTTTAAAATTGTTAATATTTACCGTTTAATAAAAAAGTCACGTCTTTAAAAATATATTTTAAAGACTTTTTTAAGCAACAACTACTATTTCTATGTAAGAATACATTGTATTGTGGTCGTGCTAACAAAAATGGACGTCAAACTGAATGCAAGAGAAATGTTAACTACAACTGTATTAAAGTCTTAACTCGTATCATCTTTGAGGGGCTATGAAACAAAAGGCATGTTTTGTTCCATTCGCACATCTAGCAAATTAATGTTTCTTTCTCCATCGCACCCCATATACTCCCCAACAGGTCTGCGATATGTATGTGTTTGTGGTGATTTTATTTGTGTGTATTATGCGCAGTATACGTTCACTTTTTTAAAATATTCATGAAAACTTTTTTAATTGCAGGTATTATAGAACCAATCAATCAATACTTTGGAATGAATAAAAAACTGTTGTTGACCGGAGAACGTCAATAGCTCAATTGACGCTATATGAGTAGTTGACAAAATTTTAATTTTGACTTACTTTAGTAAGAATAAAAAGAAACAAAATAAACTCACCTCGCCTGTGTCTTGTATGGTATTTATTCTTAGGAACAGTTCCTGTGCAGCATGGCTGTTCATAGTAAAAGTTGTAAGAATTGTCCACTATGGATGTTTGTTGCACTGTCTGGGACTGAACCTGCCACCCTACGCCGACGAGGAAGAAGAAGAACCACCGGACCACAACGGCTAAGGTATCCATAGTCCGCACGTTCATTTTGACCTTAACACGACACTTAACACTGAAAGTTTTTTGGTTTAGTTCGGGAACTAAAAGTCTGAAGACATTTTTATTTCTGCAAATACAAAACAAACGAAAATCAGCAACTTATTGATTCCCGCAATTAAATTAAGCAGTAGTTTTTATCATCATTACAATGTAATCAGAATAACTCCGACTCGTTTATCAAGTTATAAGCTACAAGAAACTTCTCTTGTGCTACGTATGCTAGGCTTAAAGTTAGGCCTAATTTCGGTGTGTGCTAGCGACGGCCGCGGCGCGAATACCAACTTAGTTGCACGCGAACTGAGCACGATAGCAATACTAAACTATGATAATTACATTGTATTTAGGAAAATAACGTGAGAACGATTTAGGTGACGTGTATTTATGCCGGTAACAATAAATAATTATTTCTAAATTATGAAAATGGGACTTTGAAAGTGCTGATTTTGTCACTCTAGATGAATATTATCTTCAAATAAATAAATAAAAGTAAAACTTTTCCAGAATGCTGTGTTCTTACAAACATCAACCATTTCATTATTATTAAAACCTAAAACAAGTAAAAACAAAACAAAAATAAACACCAAAAGTGGTTTATTCAATAAAGTATGATTTATTTAAAACCAGCAAACCTAATGTACGGAACGGTCCCGACATAAGGAACAGCTACAAAACAAATGTTTGTAGCAAATGTCCCATCGATATACCGAATAGAAATATAATAGGACTAATAAAACGAAATTATGGGGAAGTGAAAAAACGGTTGGCGAACGCCCGTTGTAAAAGACAATTTTTGCTTGTTGAGTTTACATTAAAAAAATACTATACTGTGGGGTCACGTAATGGCTGGGAAGACCATTATGGCGCGGACGATGGCATTAAACACACCTCGTGAAATGGAAACCGCATGGCGATATGCAACAGGGGCATGCGAGCCGCACAATGACAGATAAAATGAATTTTGTTTTCAATTACCCTAAAAAGGATTTCGCGTATGTGCCTCGAATGGGCCAAGATGAAGATTAACCCTTGTCTGAAGGCTGTGGACGTTATCAGCGCAAACAGCTCATTCTATGGACATGAAGCTGTTAATTGTATGCTTATAATGTTATCCCAGTCGTTCAGAACAAATACAATTATTTGTGAAGATAATACATTCGTTCATTATTAATACCTTATCACCGCCATTGATAAGTTGTAAAATGTAGGCAAAAGAATTAATATTATTGAAGTAAAACTAAGCGGAAAAAGCAAAGGTATTGTTAATAAAATTATATAACACAAAGTAAGTTTACAAGTATTACCTACCAAAAAACGGAATATGCTTTAGTCTGGAATTACATTATTATACCTACTTATCTAAAAAAAGACAATAGTTTCACCGGATTTTTTATTTTAATGTTTTTCAAACCTAGCTGTTTTTGTTCGATCTTCTGAGAACAAGGCCACGAGGTGGATTTACTGAGGATTTAGATTTAGAATTAACGTTTATCTTTAAATATATTATTATGTCCGAATGTAAGATCCAGATTTTTGCTAAAACATGAAAGAAATCGAAATTAAGCTTTTCATGCTTTCGTAGGCATAAAAACCTCGCATTTATCAAGGGTTTTTTTTCTTCAAAATCCTGATTTTGTGACTATCCCACGTCACTTTAATTAAGTACTGTAAAGATTATTAATTATTTCACAGGTCAATCAATAATAACTTTATAGTGTTCCTAATATGCCCATTTTCTAGGCTTAATGTTGACACTATCTAGTTGCCCGTAGAGATAATTATCCTGGGTTTCGCCGAATAAATAAATGTCTTCCGCTAAATTTAACCTGAGCCACACAGGTCGGTCCTTCGTCATGTGACCGATATCTTTCTGAATGCGGTCAGGGATCTCCCCTTGAAAGAGTCCTGAGATGAATTAAATAGATAACAACTTCAAAAAAGGGAACAGGAAAGGGTTGAGTTGTTTGGATGTATAAGTTATTTGATATGCAAATTTTAATCATATCTGATCACGATTTTGTAGATGTAGACAGATGTAGTGATCGTATATTATAATCTGTTAATTAAACTGTAACTTAGTTAGGACCCGGGCTAAATATGCTATTTTTTTGGCCCCTCGTTGGTGTAGAAAATGCGGGTTCACGGATAAGTAGTGGTAGGGTTAACACTTCTATCGAGATAACTTATTTTTTTTGTTCAGTTTCAATATAATAGGCAATATTTTTCTTTAAGCAAAGTCTACCACTTAAAAATACCTAATGTTATACTTTCATAAAGAAGTTCATGGGTTGTCGTGTAGCGATACACAATCTTATTTGAAATGATTAATGATGGCGTGGTTTATCGCATGAGTGATTTTTGTTCAATTGACAGTGGATCGGAGTAAATATTTTGAATCCCCTACTTTCAAATTATACTTAAAGGGAGCAAGCTCCGTATTCGCCTTTTATTTTGTTTGTATCCTTTGGGATCATGCGATGTTGGAGGCATTCATATTGCAAAATGAAAAATGGGTTTTGAAATTATTCCAAGTAGTAGTTATTCAATATGGCGTCCCAGTCATTTTAACTTATGTAGTAAATAGTTTTTTAATCTGCGAATTGAATTCTAGGGTCTTATTATTACTTAGGTTATTATAGAATATGTGTACGTATATTTTAATGCTTACTTAGCGTGTATGTGTGATGATTCATTCCTGTATGTTCACAGCCCATTATGTTCTGAGAAAAAGTCGTCGTACAGCTCGCGGGCAGAATGGCCGGCCATCTGAACCGGTTCCTTAATAATGTCTTTATTACCAATGATTCACCGCAACTCTACAACTTCGTAAGAGGTTTATCTCGTTAACCGTTTTAGTTTGATAAGCTAGTCTCAAAGTGATCTCTCATTGAAATATTCTCTAACGTTAATTTTTATCTCACGGCCAAAACTAATTAAATTTAGATACTCAAAAGGATTCATACTCTAAAATAAAATCTGTCTGCAGAAAGGTTAAAATGCTTTTCTATTAATTTTCACCAAAGTAATTAAGCGAGGATTTCGGGATACTCGACGTGTAATTTTATTACAAGGGTTCATTAAGAGGATTTTAATCTTCTTAATATCTGTCGATCTCGTTTCGCAATACGATTACACCGTTACTGCTGCCCATGGCACGACAGACACCGCTCATTATGAGCGAAGAATGTTAAGAAATTTCATCCGACAAGCTATTGAGGCCGCCCTCCCAATTGTGCGAAGGTGTTCCGATTGAATGGGGGTACGTATAATGAAATTTTGCCTTGATAAAGACCAGTGAGCCCGTAACACAATACTTGATGTTTCCTCCGCGACCCGTATCCATGTCATGCCATTAAACCGCGAAAAAATATCAGAGAACGCATCTTCGTTAACCAAATTAATGTTGGCGGTAGCTTTTGTTTACGATTGTTCATTTTTTAAGTGAAGTGATAGGTATTTGAAATTATTCTTTAATGATGTTCTTAAAAAGAAATTCTACTTCATGGATATCGTTCGGATTTTTATTATTTACTTTTTATTCACAATCAAAAAAATTGGCAATGAAACCTTTATGTAATCCAAATTATGTAATAAATTTCAGATTTCAAAATAAAAAAATCTACTTATTTGTTTTTAAAATAGTTTTCCGAATTTAGTTTAGATATTTTATACCTACTTAGGTGTTTAGTATTATGCCGTTAAAATGGAGCTTATGATAATGTTCTTTTAATAAAGGCATATATAAAAGAGTACTGGATTGTTTAGTTTTTACCTAATACTTAGGATTTTATTTTTAAACCTATGTGCTTTATTCTTTAGGTTATTCTTTAGCAATTCTTAAACTTTATAATGATTGTTTTATGGTACCTTTTTAGTTTAAATACCTTAGATAAGTCCCTTTTAAGGTAGTCGAATTTATTAATTTATACGAATGTCTTCTGTAGAATTCAATCTACATCCTAACTATTATTATAAATGCGAAAGTAAGTTTGTTTGTTTGTTACGCTTTCACGCCTAATAAGCCACTTAGGTGATTTAGATAAAATTTAGTATGGAGATTGTTTGAGACCCTAAGAAGAACAAAGAATACTTTCAGTGCGATAACCGGGCCGCGGGCTGAAGCAAGTATATAAATAAAAATCAATGTTTGTCTACTATGCGCTCCGAAACCAGTGATCACATTGTGATGAAACTTTGGTAGGGTGTTCTGGGGACGCTCGTTAAGGTTCTTGGATTATGAATTTTTTTTTTATGAAGTATAAACTTAACAGTTTTAATGCAGGAATAGGTAGGTAAGATTAAGGAACAAAATTGATTAAGTTAATAGTAATATTATGCGTAAACAATAAAATCAATTAAATACTGTGTAAATCAACGACAGCTTTCAATTTGCTGCCCAGAAGAGATACGAGCGACGGCTTTTAGTATTCACTTGAATTATTAATACAATACTGTAACGGCAGCGAATTGTAAGCCTCTTAGGTAGGGAACTGAATAAATATCGTTTAGCTGATAGTGGGCGTGATTATGGATTACAACTAAATCTAAATTTGAAAGCAGAGCATCTCTTTCTCTCATTACGGGTGGGAAAAGGACAGCTGTTAAATAATTAGTTAGATACAATTTTTAATAATACCTAAGGTTACCATTTAAAGAAATAAGGTAAGAAAAAAATTATGCACCCTGCAATCTTAGAAATAAGGTTAGGTATTTCAAGAAATATCAAAAATGTATGGAGACCCGGCCAGGTCTATGTACACTATACTGAAAAGAAGGTAAAAATACGCAGAAAAAAGTTCAATTGTCCATTTTCTTTTTATTTGATTTGTTGCGTGGTACACAACAAGTTTTTTTTATAGAAAAAACGCAACACAGGCAAATATTCATCATGACACCTATGTTACTTTGGTGACGCTTAATTGACTTCTATGTCGCCCGCCATATTGCCATAGTGAGTAACAGTGAAATCGACGAAAAATTCAACTTTTGTACAAACAAACTATGCGTGAAAACGAATTAGTATTTTTCCCGATTTTTTTCTGGCCCTATATGAAACATCTTCTTTCATTTCATGGGGCAGAATCGGATCCGCTGTCTTCGATAGCTTAGCTGTCACCCGGATTCTTAAAGGGCGTGGGTTTGGTTCCCACCCCAGAACATTTTTTTTAAAGTAATATAGGTATTTTTTAAAGTTTCTTTTTGATTTTTTTCAAAATATTAAAATAAAATTAAGCAAATAGGTAAACTTGTAGGATGTTTGTCTGGTCTAACATTTTTTTATACAATAACAAACAAGCTGACGGCCTATTTGATGGTAAGCGGTTACCGCCGCCTATTGACACCTGCAATAACAAGGAAAAAACACTTCATAAGTATTGCAGGTGCGTTGCCTTATATGATGAAATGTCTTCCATGCCCAGTAATTACACTGGCGACCTTTCCCTTCCCTCTAAAAGACAGCTAACTCTTTTACGGCTGAAATAAGAAAGGTTGAGTATCTACAGACGACCCTACATCGGGCCTACAACCTAGTGATCTACCATATTTTCTCTTTTTTCAGATAACCCAACATCTACTCGGAAGACTCGTTGATCACTGATTTCATACACATTTCATATTCACTATCCCTACGAAATAGACTTCGTCAGCTTCGTCAGTGGCCACATATAGGAATGAGTACAAATGTGAAAAATAAAAATCGAACATTAGTATCGCTCTTCGGAACTGTGGTAGTGTTAAATTGTGCCGATTCAAAAGATCCTTGTTAAGTCCATTTAAATAATGAACTTTAATTTTGATTGTGAATAGGTATAGCCAAATCCACATAAACGCCACCAGTTACCAAAAATAAGAAAAGGGCGTAGTGTAGACCTCGGCAGCAGCTCCAAACATGCTGTCTAATTTGACATTTATAGGTAATTATTTAGGCTAAGGCAACAGCTCCCAAAATGCTTTCTAATTTGACATTAATAGGTAATTATATAGACTAAGGCAGCAGCTCCATACATGCGTTCTAATTTGACATTTATAGGTAAAATTTATCTAGGCTTGGACAGTAGCTTCCTACATGCTTTCTGGTTTGACATTTATAGGTAATTACCTAGGTTTAGGCAGCAGCTTCCTATATGCTTTCTAATTTGCCATTTATAGTTAATTATCTAAGGGCTGATTTTTCAATCCCCAGATAATTTTTATCTAGAGAATAATTTTGGTGTTTTGACAGATTTCCTATAGAATAACTGTCAACTTGTCAAACTTATTCTCCAGATAAATCTTATCTGGGGATTGAAAAATCAGCCCTAAGGTAAGTACTTAAATAAATGTACGTAGTTTGCGCTACCAAATGTTATCAGAAAATATTTCTTTGTCAACTTGTAGTTAGAAATTCTTTGGAACAAAAGTTTTTCGAGCGATAGTTTTATCGTAAGTGACATTAGTTTTTCTTTGACAATTTAAATGTTATGTTTGACAGACAGTGACACCGTTAAGTGACTGATTTTGTTATCAAAAGTTAAAACAAGTATTTAGAAATAAGATTTCGCTTTGAATCGTTTTGTTTATAGTACCCAAATATAGACAGTGTGTATGTAAGTACTTGTGTATGTACATCAACTCCCCTTACTTAATCTTGCATTAAAATCACAAGAGGATATAATTAACAATTCTGTTAATCATGACGGATTACCAAGATGAGATTGTGTTAGAACTAACACACTAAAGTTATTAATTCTGTTCGGTAACATAAACCTCAAGTCTAATTAATTTCTCGAGTACAAAATCAATTAAATGGTACTAACGTTGCTATTGGTTCGCGGCGACCGCAAGAAATGTACGCAAGGTTTCAAAGGAAATCTCAGAAACATCTGCATATGAACATCTATGCGGCTTCCTATAAAATTATATTATTAAATTCCGTAGTTAAAGCCACAGAAGTTTGTGAACTTCAATAAAATATGTGAATCCTTATTAGGCACTTCTCTTTGAAGTACATAGGTAAATCAGAATTCCATAAATTGGATCATTTTTTGATGCAAACCTATAATTGAATGTTGGGTGGGTACACGCACACTCACAAAATATATATAAAATTTCATATAATTTTAATGTTACTTTAAATCAGCTTTTAAGGTTTTTCTGTTTTAATTTAACCGATTTCTTTAAAATGGACGGGAGAGGCCTTTGTTCAGCAGTGGACATTATAGGCTGGTATGATTATGATGAATTTAACCGATTGTATTGAAACTTTAATCAAAAATCCAGTTTGAATTTTGAAGCACTTTAATTTTTAATGACGATTTCCAGAGCGTTAGATATCATCGAGCAAACTATAACATTTATTATGTATCATCATGTTTTAATATAACTCGCCCATTACAGTTAAAAAAAATTCAAAGTATAAGTCCCGAGGCAATTTCAAATGTTCAGTATAGTAGTAAGATTTAAAGTATCAAGTTTATTGATAAAATTCACGTAGCATTTCATAATGAAACACCAACAAGTTTCCCGAGCCAAGCAAAAGCTCCAACAAAGATTTTTACCGCCAATAGTTTCAATAAATATGACAGTGGAAGCCCAGTGGCGGATGCGTAGGTGCTATGGGATGCTACCCACGTACAAAATACACGTAAATGTCCGACTGTAGTATTATTGATACAAATAGAGTTATCAATTGCTTAAGACAAGGAACTACAGGATAGAGGTAGGTAATTCTTGGGGGTTTGTTATGGGCAGTTTTGTATCGGAGTAAACTTTTGTAGCAGTGTTTTGCTTTTAGGAAATAGGAAATAAGTAAGAATGCCATTCATTTGTAGTGGCGTACGTATCGTGTCATCGTATTTGATCATACAGAAAATATTTAATTGTTTCTACATGTATGTTTTTGTTGAGAAGGGCATTTCAGGCAGCATTTCATTTGATTTTAAAAATCAATTTATCAATTATCAACGCAGGCAGTAAAATATTTATTTAAACACTAGATATCGTAAAATAAGTATTGTGACATGTTTGCATATCCCATTGTAAAACACGATGCTATTAACATTATGGATATATATCTATTATTAAATTATGTTTTATTATTCTTCTTAAATGTATACTTTTTTCTTGGTCTTTTTAAATTTATTATATGTTATGTAAATACAAGTGAATTATGGAATACATAGTGTAATTATCAGGAATGTATAAGGTCGAAAGCTATGACATGGCTTTATTTAAGACTAAAAATCTTTAGTTTCAAGAATATACCTATCAAAGCCAGTCATTGTGATTCTTTTGTAAATCAAATATTGGTCAATTACTAGTCAATCTGGCAGCGCAATGCATTTGAATTTATATTTTACTTGAGTTTGATAATGATAATGCTTGTTTGTCAATCACCAGTATTTTTATCTACACAATTTTACTGTAAAATTAGTGGGTAAGATAGATTGCCTAAATCAGCGTGTAATTAACTAGGAGTAAAAGTGAAATATGGTTTTTTTCGTTGTAATGATTATTGTAAATTATACCTTATAAAGAATTAATTATGTATACTATGGAAGTTCTAAATACTTTATTACCTAATACATTTTTTTTAATAAGTAAGTATATTAAGAATTAAAACTTCAAGATACATAAAGACAGATAATGTAATCTTGATTGAAGCTTAATGTAACACACTTATTAAATGTGTAATGATATAAATGAAAATTTAATGGTACATTTATAGTTATTTTATTATTTATAAATAATTAATATAAGAACAAAAATAATAGAAGTATGGAAAATACATTTTTTTATTTAAATAGAATAATTGTAAACAATCGACATCTTGAGAAAATGTGCTTAGCTTTTAAATAAATACGTAAGTACCTATTAGATGAGGAATCAGTCTGTTGTTTTCGTCAATTGTAAATATTTTTTGTCAACCTTCATAATATGATATCAGAAATGTTATTTATCTAATGTTATAAAAATTTTGGTTGTAGAAGTGATTCTATTTATTTTAATTTATTTCGAGAATTAATTTAATAAAGGTACACACTGAATTCATAACTGTTGTACATTTTAATGTACGATTTTTCTATTAAAATTAAGGTGGCATCATAGCTTACACCTTTCAAGCATATGATTTCTGACACAATTGATTTTTCAATTGCCATAGCTCTTCGATGGGATAACGCCGCTTGACAGATGAAAATTTTCAATGGTCATTCCCTAAAAAACTTTTACATCATATTATATATTTTATTCTTTCCATGTGTTTGATAACTGAAATATAATCAAGCTCGTACAAATTTTACAAAAAATCTAATTTCTAACATCCATCTTATCATCGTATGGTTTTATGCTTTTCCCTAGACTCAAGTTATATTTTCCATAAAATATATTATATATAGCAAAATAAATTACTAGCCAAACTTATTACAAATTTATTATTCACCACATAAAGTTTTATATGAACGTTATTCATAGACAGGTAAAACATTTTACAAGCACACTTAACGTTGATTTTTGAAAGGGATTCAACGTTACCGGCGATTTCTGTTTGTACTGTCTGTCTATTTATACCGAAGGTTGTTCAACTCACATCTGAGCGAGTAGCTATATTAGCATCAGATTTAAAGTTGAATTTGTCGAGGGATTGCGTCCACTAAATCACTTATAATTTAGTTAAAATTTCTAGTTTGAAAGTCACCTTTAATTATCATCTTGATATCAGATTTTTTCTTTTTAAAACCAAATCCCTCAAATGTGCTTTTATATAAATAACAGATAAAATTAAGCCATATCAAACATCGTTTTCATGACGGCAATATATATTTGTAGTTTCCTCTAATTTTTAATGAATCATTTTAAATTTGAAGAGACAAATCGTACACAGTATTGTAGCACTCATTATTTAATCAATTAACTATAAAACATGTCGGAGTTATTAAGATACACACTGTCCTAACAAGAGAATGGTGCAACGACCAACCTCTTCTGTAGTCCGTTGAACTAAACACGTTGCAGTTTCACAGAAAAAAAACAATATCACTGAATTTCAATATAAACGATAATCACTTTAACATAGAGTATATTCGTTGTTTAGACCAACGTTAGAAAATTGTAAACTTCTAATGTTATATTCTACAAAATAAGTTTATGAACTCGCTGCGTCGCGGAGAAGTTTGACGCAAACGTCCCACACACGTCCATTTGGCGTGCCGGCCGGCGCAGTACTACCTCGCTGGTCTCATTCTGAACAAAACTTTTAAGTCATGGAGACGGCAAAGCTATATCGCGCCTCTACAACTCACGCACACCGACGAACCCCGACACCCTATGCACAAACACGCAAGCGAGCTTCCAAGTTCACTAAATAAACGAACACCAACACAAGCGCGTGCCAACACCGTCTACCCCTGTTCATGAGACACTAGAGCGAGACGCGTATATCAACAATGCATTTCTGAACTCTAGAGTGAGCGAGAGACGGTACCGCAACAGATGTATATCATTTCACGCAGGTAAGTATTGAAAATGTTGGTGTGTACGAATGAGACGGCAAACAAATTGGGCTTAAGAGAAGCCGGTTGTGCGAGAAAGGGACGGGGAGTGTTCAAGTCACCCACTGTACATTCCTTCCTGATACCGGCGCGCCGTCGTACCTTTCGATCGTTCAAGTGGCAGATGAAGCATTTAGGGTTGGCACCTGATCATTGCAATCATTAGTGAATTTAGTACACATTCTTTTTTAAACTAACGAAAATAATTTGAAGTAGAAATAGCAATATATGTTTTTAGATACTGGATAAAAAATAAAAAATTTTCATCTAAGTAATTTTTATGCAGATTCGGCGATACTAAATTAAATAGGTATATCTTGTGTAAAATAATATTTGTGACAACCGAATAAAGCTTAAAAAGTAAAGCTAAGGCGAAAAATAAACACGTTTGCGAAGCAACGGCAATGGATCCCAAGCTAATAAAAGATTCAAGCAGCATCCCTACGTCAAGATGTCACAAAGTAGCAGGTAGCCGAGGTAGTCTAACGTGTGCTGCAAAATTTCGGTTGTTTTTTGCATGTTACGTCTCGGATATTTCTTTTTGTTGCAGTTCTCGTTCCCCACAATGAAGACATCTGCTCCTTTGGCATGGAATTTTTTGTGCTTCTTTTAAAATGATATAACTTAATTAAGGTGAACATGCAATTATTTAAATTGTACTGCTGTTCAGAAATAACTACTAAATTGAATAGTATTAAAAACATCCTCATTTCATAATATGATATGCCACTTTTTAAAAATAGTATTACGTATTTCATGTATATTATTATAAAATCAATCTGTAAATGTTTGTTATTATAAATAAGCCACGTTAAAATATAATAACCCAGCTAAAAAAAAGTGCAGACATCCCATAACATGTGTTTCAAGCAAAATGATCCCAAAAAAGTTTGGTATCTGATAGCGTCAAGAGGACACTTCTGGGAAATTGGAGACTTGCGCTACACGGCGTCGAGTTGATACTAATATGCCCCGACACCGTATCACAATATTGTTTGTTTCTTGTAGGTAACACATAAATTAGTGTAGTATCACATTATAAAAAAATGATGGGATCAAACATCTTGGTGAAGTGCTTTGACGGGACTGTGATACAATTGTCAAAAGGCATGGTGAGGCATGGTTAATACTGCTGCAAGCATAGCGTCGAGAATTCCTCGACTCACCTGTATTTGTGAAATGTTTTATAGTGTTGGTATTATGTTCTCGCTTTACACTTTTAGACCTTTTTTATATCTCATGTGAAGTGACAGCTAAGCCACGAAGGTCGTGTTAAAATAGTATTTTGGATTTTGCCCGCGTCATGAATTCATCCTAATAGCAATTGACGTCGCAATCGCTTAAAAACAAAAAGAATCACGTGGTTATGACGTGTTTTTGACAGGTTGATGCGGGTAAAGTGTCCGTGGTACACTTCATTAGCCATGAACCTCCGAAATCCTGTGTGAATCCAACAAAAATACACGTGAATTGTGTTTTGACTTAGATAGAACTAATACTGCTGCACACTTCCTTTGTGTGTGTGTTTACAAAATATTAACACAAGGATAAGCACACAAAGGAATTACGCAGCAAAGTTCTCTTCTTCTTGGTATAGTTTTTCTATTTGGTTCCTATTATTTACAGACAATTATAATAACTGTAATTCTGTAGCATTTCATGTAGCAATAAATATAGCAATATATCATTTATTTTATAATGTTACAAATGTATTTAATTAAAAACAGTTAAAAAAACAATATCGCCACACCACCACTTTCAATTGTTTTGATATTTAGCCAAGCAGTTTTGAATCCGGAGTGAAAAGAGGACTGGCTTCTGGCGAAAAATAATGACGACGCATTGTACCTCCTTGGATCAACTAAGTCGCTATTATATTTCTTCCAAGGAGCTCGACAATGGCACCACGGCTTTGCTGTCAGCGATACAATAAGCAGCCAGGCTTGCTTTATTTCCCAGACTAAGATGTACCTACGGCACGGTGGATGTCATACTTGTCTTTGAGGCTACCTAAGAATGAAGCACTGATCTTTTGTAGTCTTATCTGGCTTTTGTATCGGCCGATATTATGTTTGATGATGGACTATAATATTAAGACTATTGTAACGAGGTTGAACATCTCATCGGTAACTACTTACTTTAATAAAATTTATAAGTTCAAATTGTTAGCTAGAAATATAAAACCGAAAGATATTTAGACTAAAACAAATCCATGTCCTAAACCAGTGACCTTTCACGATCCTAGTGACACTAAGATACCGAGAATTAAGATGATAGGACTAGAGACGACCTTCTAAATTTATTTTAATCTTTCTTTTCTTTTTTTGCGTTTCAAGCGAACGTCTACGTTTACAATGTCAAAAAAGATATTATGATATTAAAATAAAATCAAGCTAAAATATTATTTTCACACACTTAGAATACTTTTATGAGTTGAGTTCATAATTAAAATGTTTTTAGAAGTTAATTTGTGCTTCGTGCTTTGGCACTTCCCTGCATATGAAGTCCGTGGGGAACGACCTCTGCCGTGTTCCAAACGCCGGGAACTGAAGGAACTGGTAACGCCGGGAACTGTAGGTACTGGGTGGCCGCGTACAGGGAGCGACAGGCTTAGGTGTCAGGTGATCTCCGTAGCCTTCAAAGGTGATCCACGAATGTTAGACCATTTTAATTGATTGTGCAAGGTCGCTGGTTTGGTTCTCTTCCCAGAGCATCATTTTTCTTCTTTAAATATTTTTTTAAATATCTTTTATTTTTATTGTGAACTAAAAAGATAACAAATAACATTTAGAAAATCTTACAGCATTTTTGAAAGCTCCAGTGCCGAATGACGCATATGTATTTCCAACGCAGTGACAAGATTCATAAATAAAAGGTGAAACAAATGTCGACAGCACAAACGGTATACGGGTGTGCCCATGAATTTTTATGTGGAAGCCTCGGGGAGGCAATTGGCGAATGGTAGTTCCAGTGGTCAAAACCTCGAATAGAGTTCAGCGTCCAGAATATAATAGGAGCAATAACAAAAGTGAGTTGAGCTAACCATTGATTTGGATTTTATGTTAGGCGCACAAAAAAATGAGTCCCTTTGTGTTGTATCCGCAAAAGTCTGGCCACTGCATGGCGCTGAGTATGCGCGCTCTGTGTATGGAATTATTCGGCTGACAGGTGAATGCTAAAGATATTTCTATTGTTAGCGGGTGCATTTTTTACGCGTGTAATTTTCTCGCCTTTTGATTTGGGGTATCTATAGGAATTTTTGAGGTTGAAGATTACACATTATTTGGTAGTAAGAAAAAGAATCGTTAACAAAGCAGTTTTAGCAAAGTAAGTCTAATAGAAACTGCTTCAATCAATTTTATGACAGTTATTCCAAAGTTATAAAGAGTTAACTAGTCGTATCACAATATCAATGATATTTAGTGAAAATCTGCAGTTAACAAACAACTCCTGTCAAAAGTATTCTCACATCGAATAAAGCTCTCCCAATGTGCTAACTCAGTAAAACGTCTCGTGTAGCCAGTGAGAGAACTCTATCATTTTTAGCCCACTGTGCGCCGTCAAGCCACCGTCGAGTTAATGTCAGAACGTTCCGCCGCGCTCCTTTCACTATTTTGGACATTTATTAAGTCGGAAATGCGAATATCCCGACCACTGTGCAACTTGTTTGGCCTCCTAAATTAAAAGTAACATTGTGTATGACATAAAGACAAAGTTAACCTTGGTATTACGTATTGTAAGGAGAGGCCCACAAAATGTATGAAGCCTGGGCTTGAAATAATTTTAATTTTGAACAGCACATTATGTCCTACACATCTAGGGTGAAAAGGTATAATTATTTAGAAATTTTAGTGCAATCAAAAATATTCTATAACACCCGGTTTATTTTTAAGACGATCATGAAAATGCCATAAGAAAGTTACTTTATGCGTTTTGTTATTGCATTACTATAAGTAACAACCATTAC
Organism: Nymphula nitidulata; assembly: GCA_947347705.1. NCBI lineage: Eukaryota > Metazoa > Arthropoda > Insecta > Lepidoptera > Crambidae > Nymphula > Nymphula nitidulata. Next base: position 11,390,147 of record OX374631.1, read on the forward strand.
ATTTTACTTTTAAATTATAGAGCTGGAGCTAAAACTATAGAAAAAACTTCAAATATTTACAACAATAGGTGTATTTTACATGTTTTACGACTTGAAAACCGAAGGGAAAAAAGCAAATCTGCGTATACTTAGACAAACGGTCAGCTCGAAAAAAGCGTATTTAATTACCTTTGTAAAGAGGTATATCATATTGCTGTTTAAAATTATTCGGAATAGAAGCCCAAAAAGACCGTGTCATTTAAAGCTCGAAGAGATTGACAAAGTTCACAATACACGACTGAAGGCTACACTTGAAATAGCAAATATTTTTTAAATGAGACGTTTAATTGATTTTTTTTTACAGTTGGGAGCGCGCCCCCATTTGGATATTCCGTGATTTGAATTCGAAATAAAAGATACAAAAATTTTAACAGTGGGTACTTTGCTATTAATGTAAGTAATTACTAGTAATACTGGGCATGGACGGCATTTTATCTTAGGCCTCAGGATGACAACGCACCTGCAATATCAAGTGATTTTCCTTATTATTGCAGGTGTAACCGCTTACCATCAGGTGGGCCGTCAGCTTGTTTGTCATCTAGTTGTATAAAAAAAGTATATTGTATTTTTGTATGTGACTGTACATAAAAGAACTTGAAAAACTCGACAAGCATCAGGTTCCAGACACAATTGATTTTTCAACTGTCATAGCCCTCCAGAGAAATAACGCCGCTTGACATTTTAATACCATAGCACTTTCTTATTACTCGACTTCAAAAAAGGAGGAGGTTCTATGTTCTGTGTTAAAGTATTAACATATATTATTTTGATATAAATATTTCGAACTCCAACCAGTCACAACGCAATCATACCACAGTTCCACTGTATGTATTTTTTGTATGTGCACCGATATCTCAGTCAATTGTGAACTAATTTTTTTAAATTATTATTTTTACGATAGAGTATACCTACTCCTGCGGTGGCCCCATTGTCACCAAGTCAGGATCTGATGATGAGGTCCCAGGGAAGTCGAGACAAACCTTAAAATTTTATAGGCACGTATTGTACGTTTCATATTCTTTTCTAAAGCTGAGCTAAGCTGAGCGGATGAGCTGGTGATGGACGGCATAATTCCATAACGGCTAGGAGTTGGAGGACAATTCTTTAAATATTACAGGTAAGTATAGACCGATAGTAGTATTTCTTCAGGTTATTCAGGTGAACTAATGATAGAAGGTATAACTACGTAACGGTTAGGAGTTGAAGTTTTTTTTTTCATTCAAAGCTCAGCAAATGACTCAAAACCACCTGATGTGAAGCAGTGGGAAGAGTCCATATGCGGAGACAGCTAGTGCAGCTTGAGACACAATGTTTTAGCCGCCTACACCTTGCAGGCCCATAAGGTGCCTTTTCACGCCTGTTTTGAAGGAACCCATGTTATAGGAAGGAGGGGGAACACATGGGCTGGCAAAGAATCCAAAGTTTTAGAAGTCCGAGAAAGAAACGAGTTGCTTCTTTGTGCCTGATGTTGAGGTGGATACAGTAAGTTGCTGATATCGTAACCTGTATTTTGTAGGAAAAATAATAAGCAAAGCTGAGTGTTCTTCAGTTGACCTTTCTCAGTTTTAGTCTTTTGAAGTCGGTTTTTATTTTGTTTAAAATTTTGTAATAATTTACCTAAAAATGTAGCAATGAAAATTTCCAAATAAAGCAGATATTAAGAATAGGTTGTTTCGTACTAATTAAGAAAAAAATAGACAAGTAAAGCTAAAGGTATATATTATTATTAAAGCTAAAGGTATGTTCTAGAATTCCAAAAAGAGTGTATATTTTTTTTCACTTACACATAAATTATCTATTGAAATTATTGAAACACAGTAGAATCGTAGCAAATAGTTATCATGAGACGATTTAAAAGTTTAGAGCTTGTATAATATTCATATTGAATGGAAAGTTAAACAATATATTTTTTCGTTCCGCCGCTGCTAGAATATAATTAATTCTAAACGGCGCGCTTATGTAATTTTGTAGTTCTACTCTAATCTAAAACGGAATTTCATATTTATTTATTTGAAGGTTCTTTTTAGTAATCGTTGCTCTGCCCCATCAATGCTGCAAAGGGTCGCGTAACTTCTTAAACATTTACAATGTCAGTAATACTGCTAATAAATTAAGCATTGGAAGAACGTATCAGGTGTACGTAATCGAACCGAGTCGATATCGAGCCGTAATCAATCAGACGTCAGTGTTATTGTTGTGATTTGTTGCGGCGTGGCCGGCCAATCGGGCGGGCGGACCATTAGTTTGATTATCTCGTCAGACCCGCGCTGATTGTGCGAAGGTTTGCTTTGGATTGGTTCCACAAACGACACCATTTTGCAACTTACTTTACGTCTCAACACATGTCTTCCTGGACAAGAGTTGCGTTTTACCTGTGCCTTGAATTTAACTTGTTGTCAGAATGAGAATTATACTCCAAATGCCATGTAATTTGTTGGTAATGAGTTCCCGATATGTTCCAGAGTTGAATTTTTAATAATTATTAATGATTTTTTTTTGTAGGAAATAAAGACTAATAAGTTCCTACCTTTTCTACTTTCAAGAAACAGTGCAATTATTTTTGAAAAATCTTTAGCGTGTTTGGTCTATTATTCTCAGCGTAGTACACATTTGATTTTATAATTTTTGTATTGTGACTTACAAGATTTCACTGTGCTCGTAATTAAAGCATATTATGGTGGATGTAAGTAACAATTATTGGGCAACTAATTAGCATTTGCTCCGAATAAATACGTACAGTTTAAGGATTGATGTTAGTCCAAAAAATCAGGGTACAGAAAATGACACTATGAATCCGGAGTAGCATATTTTACTTCCGCGACATGAGACAAACTGATGAAGAAACAAACTTTAATATAATACTCATTCACAGATACATATTCTTTACAACTGATCAAAATACATACATGAGACATGTGTCATTGAAAAAAAATTATGATTGAAGAAAAGCAGTTTGTGTTTTGCATATCATATTTTATTTTTCTTACCGAAAATAATCTCAATTAATGTTATCGCTTTACTAGTACGTACCGAGCTAGTATTAATTCACCAAGCGTTAAAATTTACCTTAAAATGGGACTTAATTTATTTCGTCAAGCCGCGTAAGACTCCCGAGAGACTGATGACAGTTAAAAACCAATTGTGTTTGGAATCTGTAGCTTGACGGGTTAAGGTAACGAGCTGGGTATTACAGAAAATAATAATTCTTACTCAAGAAACAGTAATCAATATATTGAAAAGCAGTTCTTACAACCTAAGTATCTAATCTTCTTATCGTTAATATTGTTGGTGACATGTTGCTGTCTTTGTGCAAACGCTTTTCATTAGAGAAACTAACAAAAGTCTATTGGAACATCTGAACGGAACGCGTATCAATGTCAACCGAAGGTAAATGTCGGTCCAATGACATACCCGACAAATGTATGAGGGCGAACATGGGGCGACGACAAAAACTTGCGGATAAAAGGCGAGGTCGTGACGACCAGAGGTCTCGTGAAGGCGTCCGTTTGAATGACGACGTCATGTTTATTTGGCTTAAAAAGGGGACAGTTTCTTACCTTACTATATAGGCATGAGTGTACCCCGTTGAAAGGCGAATGACGTTGAGCAGGAGCGCCAACATGAATCTTTAAGGACGATAAGATGGGATGACTCGGGTAAACGGTTTTAAATTTTCTTCCCCGAAACACGTTTGTTTGCTTAGTTTAGGTAGATTCGTGCAGGGGTGGAGGCGACGATGTGTTTCTTGCTAAAATAAATATTGTAACCCTTAGGAATAAAACCATGCTAGAACGAAACATACATTATTTATTTTGCAATGAAAGAAATAAAAATTCCTCGAAGGAGATAAAGCTAAAAATAAAATCATCTATTTTGGGAGCAGAGAAAGTAAAATATCAAGTAGATAATTAGAAATTTACACATGAAAAGATAATATGCGAAAAGCTAATACGGTACGGACATAAAACAGTTCAAAAAGTGAAGGTAATGCTTAACCTTTGTGGAAAGAGCTCCGATGCTAAATTAGTTTTCGTCCAATCTCGGTACGTGATCGGATTGTATAATTAAATTTTTCCCTTTTCATTCCGAGCTCACGGTGAAGATGCGTATCGTATCGATTGAAGTAGTTTTGCTAAATCGAACCCGAGCCACAACTCACCGAGTGGACCATCAAACTGCAGGAAAAAGGACAAAACAAAATGTATAAAGGAAATTGCTTCCACAAATCCACTCGTATCTTTGGACAATAAACGTAGAACGGCCAGGCCTCCCTAATAGTAACGAAATCACGAAACCAAAACTGTCTCCCATGTCGGTTACAGTTAGATATACTTTGTCTTAAGAATGTCGTAGACTCTCTAAGATTGATTTGGCATACATCTTTTCTTTATAATCGGTTTACGAACTATTTTTTGTATGAATTTTAAATATATTTCAATAGCTTACCAGAGTTTTATAAAAAAACCTTTGGTTTAACCAACCAAAAGTTTAATTAACCAACTAAATAATAAATAAGCTGACGGCCCATTAAGTGGTAAGTAGTAACCGTTGCCTATAGACACCTCCAATAACTATGAAAAAATCACTGGGATTGCAGGTGCGTTGTCATCCTGAGGCCTAAGATGAAATGCCTCCCATGCCCAATAATTACACTGCCCAGAATACCCTACATACATACTGTCGTATCACCTAGATGAAAGCGGATAAAACATGCATAATCAAATAAGTATTTATTTCACTATAAATGTTAGGTGTAGGTCATGTCTAGGTCTAGATTTCTATCAAACATTTTTAAGTTCTTATTCAATACAAAAACAAAGAGACAAAACACAAGGATATGGTATAGACAAACGAACTTACGAAGTTAAGGTAGGAATTGTACACAAAGTTAGTGGATTTCTATTGCCGTCTTATTATACGATGGCTTTTGTACAGTCGACAGCACATCAAGCGTAACAGTTTGACCTTGAGACCGCTCTTACTCCGTTTGTTATAGAGGCGGTTTTCGCAGAGCAACTGTTACACTTGATATGCTGCCGCCTAGACAAGAAAATAACGGGTTTACGTACAAAACTTATTCCTTAAAAGCAATTTCTTGTATTAAACCTCGAGGACAAGTATTTAATGAAGCAAAGAACTCAATAGACCAAGTACTCAAAAATAAATTGCAGGTTTTTTACACTATTTACTATGTCCCAGAGGCATGCCGTAAACCAACTCATCCATTAATTAAACAATTTTATCTAAATTCGAAGTTTGTAGACTGAATGTTTTTGAGCATCAATTCATAATTAATTTGTTGTTGTTAAAGTTATTATATATTATAACTCAATGAAATTGTTGCCTGCTGGATCAAACATGATTAACTTTTATGAGTATACCAGATAACATTTTTATAAAATAAGCAAAATTTTTTGCAGTTTTAATAAATCAGTTACTGGTTTGTTTTGTGGATCTTTTAAATGGATGGAATGTTTGTACTTGTTTCCATATCTGTAGGGATTTATTTTTATGGTGACTTTGTGCAATCAGGTGGATCGTCAGCTTATTCCACATCCATTACAATAAAGAAAAAATATTAAAAGTATGATAGGTTAGTGTAATTGTTTATTATCAAACAGGTCATCAATCTGATGGTAAGCGAAAACTACCCTCAAGCGGTTCCAGGTGATAAACAAAGCGAAGATAAGAAACGACGGACGGTCCCTCACTCAAAAAATACTACACTACTTAACCAATTTCTTTAAGTTTAATCTGCAATATTTTATGGTCAATTTAACTTTATAAATAAGTGTCTCAATTATTTCTCCAATAACATACTATTTATTAAAATTTCAACCAGCCACTTCTAATACTGTCGGTTGTCTACGCCGTCCTATCGACAAATGTAAGGCAGTGTCCCGGAAAACATCGAGATACGTGGCCAATAATAGACAGTGTCCGAGTTGCACCTTTCGCTCAAGAAAACGCTGACTTACCCCACCGCACCGCTTATATTTTTGGCATTCGTACTGCACGTGAACTTTATATTTGGACTTGCTAATAATGTGATATGTTTTTTTTTACTTAGAATATAGGGTTTTATGACTCTTCCTTCTTAGGTCCTATCAGAATCATCTGAGCTCTTAGAGTGATCAAAAATATCAGAACTGTTCCAGAAAATCAATTTTAACAATACTACTACTTAGCTGATATTATATTTCTATACTTAGTATTCTAAAAGCTCAGATAATTCTGATGTTGACTATATACACTTATATCTATTAATATGCAATATGCAAGAGATACTCAAGCAACATCATAAATATTATTTGAATTTGCTACTTCGGTAGCATAATATATCGTATAATAGTTATTATTATAAGTAATAATAATAACTATTATTATTACTTATAATAATAGTTATTCGGAGCTTATAATAATAATATAATATAGTAATAATAATACGGAGCACGTGGAGGTCGGAAAAACAAATGAAAAAGGGTAAAACAATCGAAATACGTAAGCCATATATTGTGAGAAACAATTAAGTCAATCATAGCTAATAATGCTATTAAATAAACATTTGCTGATAATTTAAAAATAGGTTACCTACAAAAAGTGAAACTTTTTAATAAGTTTATAAAGTAATATTTTCTTATACGTAGGGAATAAAGCATTTGTATACTTAATAGACCAATAAAATATTAAATATTATTAAAAGCCAAAAGTGAAGTAACTGTGTTTTTTTAATGTTTTTACTATTTTTATTAAAACAACTGTTTTTCCTAAAGGTAGAGTGCTTCAAGCCAACCAGTAAGTATACGTAGAAAAACCATACCGCCAACACGGTGCGTAATAAAGAAAATAAACACATTATAATATTGTAGAGAAAATTGCCTGTCAGGCACACAACGGGCTGGTCAAAGGATAAAGGAGTTTCAGCTTTTAAAAGAAGTAAGCTTTTTTATTACACGTTTAGGTAATTAGGTTTTACCCTTTAAAACTGTGCGGCCGGCGTATCGATATATTAACCGACTCTATGATTTTGTTTTAAAACAAAAGCCCCTGAATTTAGTAGCGCCCCATGATCTTATTATTATATGTGATTTTTGTGTGATATTTTCTGTGAATTGATAGAAAATTCACATATATAAAAACAATTGAATGGCCTTTGCTTTTGAAGTTTGTTTTATTCGGCTTTAATTAATAGAAACCAACACCTTCATATCTAAGCAATATGTGAAAAGTAAAAAGTGTTATTTATATTATTTTATATGAAGTTATTGCAGACGCGGGGTAACTCCAGACAAGGCCGTTTACATCATGATAAGCATGCTCAATGCCAGGGATTCGGCATGGGTTCTTTGGGGTAGACCTAACTCAATCAAGTCAGAAATAGATAATCAAGTAAGCGGCTGTACAATTTTAACACTTAGCAAGGGACATGGCACAAATTGCTAGAGTCCCTTGCTAGTTTTTAAAATTGCCCAGCCGTGTCCGGAGTTAACCAGTCGGATAAAAATAGCTGCAGTATATTGAATGTAATAATAAGTAGTCCCATCTTAATAAAAAATCTCGTTACTAAATATTTACTGTTGTAAAAATACTAGGTACTACAATACATGCCAAATGCAAGCATGGAGGTTAAGTATATGCAGACACTCGTTCAATAACCTATTTTAACTTGCCTCACCATTCAAAAGGGATTGTTAAGACTTCGTTACAGCTTAGGAAATTGTTACCTAACTTATGGAACTACACTCAACGTCTGAGAAGTTAGTTTATGATTACTGTTTCAAGTGTTCTCGCCGATAATACTTATATAATACGCTTATGAGTATGAAGCATTGCTGAAATCCTTAATTTTTTAGCACAAGAACTCCTGGTAGTTTTTATAAGGGTAGCATATATTGTCTCACAAATATGCAAGCCATGAATAAATAAAAATTTATAGAATAGATATGATTTGGTTTTAAAAGCCTAAATGACACCATCTCTGTAAAAGAAAAGCAGATTACGGAAGATCGCAGCTAAATAACATTACTTCGTATTATTGTATTCCTGCGGTGAAGAAGTACGCTAAAGCTCATTGTTGGGAGGTAGGGGACTCTTATTTATGCTGTCAAGATAAAACTTTCTGTTGATTTTGATATGGCAGCCACGAGCCAACGCGTGAGTAGTGCAAGGTGCTAGGAGCGTCTATACTATAGACGCTCCTATACTATACTATAGAGCGTTACCGCTTAATATCCGATTGTACATTATATTTCGTTTACCACCATTTTCGTATTAAAATATAAAAAATAAAAAAAATATCAGATAGTGACAAAATTACTTATATTCTGAGTGTATAATTCGAGATTATTTAAGGCATATAAACTGTGTTGGAGTAAATTCGATTTGGTGTCCACAGCCTCTTTCTAAATCTGTGTACGCAGCAGCAAGAAACGAGGAAGAATATTAAATATGCTGACAGTGGTTTTATTATAATAGAAGTGTCAAAGTTAAATTGAATATTAGGGAGAATGATCTCGCTCGAGAAGTTCTGACTGAGAGTTGAGTAGTTAATCCTATACCACAATTCAGTTCGTGTTATTCTGAAGCAATTGGCTGTTAGTCGCATTGCTTATTCATTGTTAGTCACAGACTATTTATGTTTTAGACGAACAATCTACGGGTTCGTTAGGTATAACACTAGGTTTGTTCAATAGCTACTAGAACTGGGGCGGCCTTGATTGCGATACGTTACGTGCGCTGTGTATTTCATATTATATATATTGCTTATTTCTTAATAACAATATCTGCAGTATGATATTGTAAAACGATAGAAGTCTATTTATACGGTACTCCTCTCGACGTATGATGCAAAGATTATTGTTCATAACTAAATCATGGTACCTACATTAAGAAGTATGTATGTAATGTGGCGAAAACAATGAAATATGTAACATGGACTATATTAGATATCTTTAGCTTACTGATATTATCCCCTATTTTTTTTTAGCCTGAGGTAGCTCCTCTTCCGTAGAAGGACTCAGCTGAATATTTGAAGCTGCTGTTGTGTTTTTGCTATGAGTAAGATCACCAAAGCTCATTAAGAAAAAAATAAGCTCAGAGCAGGGAAAACTCGTGTCCTATGCTGTCAACATAACGGTTTATCTTGACTGATTCACGAGCTATGTTAGGCGTTTCTCTGCGAGATAGAATTAGAAATGAGGACATCCTAGAGAACCAACAGGATTAGTACGTTGAAGTGGCAGTGGGCAGGATACATAGCACATCGGTGCGAAACCAGGCCGTAAGGCCCGGTTGCCTGGGGGTGGTCTGGTGAATTTGCTTCGCAGACCCCAAACCGCCTCCGCGAAAGGTACGGGAGTTATCCAGGAGTTTTAGCGGGTATTCCAAGGGTCAATTCAGACGCTGGGCGAGTCCCGCACACGCCCGCTGCTTCGCCAGCGGCGGGTAGGTCCGTCAATGGATTTCTCCTGGTTAAAAAAGGTACACATAGCACGCAGAGCAGACGGCCGGTAGGGCGTTAAAGTTCTAGAGTGGCGAACACGTACTGGAAATCGCAAAGTAGGACGGGCTACCACTAGATGGACAGACGACCTGGTCAAGGTCGCGGGGAGCCGTTGGATGCAGGCTGCGCAGAACCGTTTCATTTGGAAATCGATGGGGGAGGCCTTTGTTCAGCAGTGGACATCATAGGCTGATATGATGATGATGATGATTTTTTTATTTTTTTTATTTATTTAATTCACAAGGAGTTACAAAAAAAAAACTTAATTTAGTATTCTGCCAAACTGTCGCACAGTTTGTCGGCAGAGTTCCCGTGGCCGCGGAAGCTATATATGACAAAATAACACAATCTATAAATACTATTCACTGTAGGGATGCTGCTTAATAAATAAACATGGCGCTGATTTTAACAAATTCGGAAAATATACGCTACTGTTACCCATAACAACAAATCAAGTTTAACGGTTATGGAACATTTTTACAATTGTACGGCTTAGAAAATTTATTTTATACAAATGGTTTTAGTTTATCAAAAAATATATAATGACACTAGATTGCCCACATCAATGAAAACAACCGTCCTTATGACAACTATAAACACAAAAACTATGAAACACAAAACACATATTACACAGTTATCATTATTTTTTTCAATACTCCCTTATATATTTTAGCAATACGAGATATAACAACATGTGACAACCGAACAAACATACCACTGCATCTCGGAAACTATTGATCTCAACATACAATTCCTTTGCGTTTTCTTTATGAGTTCCAGCCCTCCCATCTAAGTAATAAAAATAAAAAGTAATATAAATAAAGATAAAAAGTTGTCAATTTCTCAATTATAGATACATAGTAACTGCAACACATGCTTAACAGAGTCCACTAATAACTTTTTTTATTATTATTATTTTTCCTTATTCTTATACAACCAGATGACAAACAAACTTACTGCCCACCTGATGGCAAGCGGTTACCGCCGTCAATATACACCTGCAACTTCTATGGACACAACGACAAATAGTGCCTTTTAAGGATTTTCTTCAGCGAATTTTCTGATACACTGTCACATTCAGCTAGTATCTTACTAGGCAGTTCATTAAGCAGTGTTAGAGTTAACCATTGCCTTGTGCGCCTGCCAAAGTAATTACCATATATAGGTATTTTATATTCCTTTTTGTGAGCTACACGATATTTACAGGTGGTTAACACGTAAGTAGTACCTAAGGTGCTTCGAGCAACTATAGGCTACGGTAACAGCTTTTTTATTTTGTTACTGAAAAGTCTACGTTAAAAATACCTAAACGAAATCAAAATCACGTTTGGTAAATTTTCTTTACTAGCTTATTTAAAGTAATATTTTTCATTCAAATCACAATCAAATCTTTTGTAGGTATGTACTTACATATTTATAGATTATACACATGGGTCCATTGGCTTCTGTAATATCTTTTGTGTCTATCATGAGAAATATAAGAATGAGAAATATATCATACGTTTCTGTCTATTGTGAGATTATTATCGACAGTCTCAGCACTTTGTCCAAATGTGATGTTAGGGCTATGACGCAGACAATGAAGAGACGTATGTCTCACAGTTTAATAGAGTATAGGAGATAAGACGGTTTACATATCGGGGTAGTTGGTCACATACTTACTTAGATTATGGAATGTATGGAAATATTGCTGGCCCACAGAAAGTCATTCCTATGGATATACAGTCTGCATATTAATAATAAAATAATAAAGTTTTCAGAAAAATGTCTACATCAATTTTCGGCGGGCTTTTCGAAGTATATAATATTGCCATGGAGAAAGTTATACCTATGCATGTACAGTCTGCATAATAATAATAAAATAATAAAGTTATCAGAAAAATGCTTATAATATTTTCATGTTCCGAAGCGGGATTTTCAAAGTATTAATATGTATAAGTATTTTTTAAAACTTTTATAAAAATGTTAAAAATTTCATACACTCACACCTATTATTTAGTCCAAAGTAAGTGTGTTTTGCTTGTTAAAACCGTTCATATCTTTTTATTCCTGACTTTCTTTTTTAATAGATATTACCCACCTCCCAAACTAAGAAGACATATTCTATTATTAGGGAGACGCCAAGCGCCAGCGGGCTAGTAAGGGACAAAGGGATTTAAAAATACTAACTTACTAATAAGCCAGCCTAAACGTTTACCTTTTTGATGTGATGGCTGTAAACTTAAATGCAAACCTTACCAAAACGTAGACTGCATAAAAAGCTATTCATAAACTATTTGCTTATTTAAAATTCATTCTAAGAATTATACATAAGTGACGAAAGTATAATGAAGCAAGGAGACATTGTATTAATAAGTGTACTTTCCAGTTTGCATACATTTTGTACCTAAAGGAAATTCGAATATGAAAATGATAAAAAAGTTCTAATTCATTCATTTCGACAATTATTTTAAAAATCAAACAAACCATATTTTGTAACAGTTTTGAGCTGTTTTGGTAAATGAATGATGATAATGTTCATAAATAAAATAATTACAAGCAACCACTAATTATTCGATTTTTGAAACTGAGTTGGTACCTAACAATTTATTTAATAAAAGCTTACATTTATAATGCGAACATTGTGACTAGAAAATATGAAAACTGTTTTAAATTCCACGTGAATCAAGTCTAGCCGGCTTGGGGTCGGTAATTTAATATCTCCATTATACTAATAACTTTTAAAGTGAAAAAGGTACATAATCTTGATTATTAAAATCCTAGAATATCAACAGTAATGTTTATTATTATATATAGTATAATATAGTTTATCTATTGCGTGCTTGGAAAGGGCGAAAGGTTAAAAACAAATATCTATTCTTATGTGGTAAGTGGAAAAGGATGGTAGAATATAACTTGTTACTGATAAGCCACTAGACATTTTGTTTTTTCGAAACGTCGAAAAATATTTACATTTAACCGTGTTTGGAACAGGATTACCGAATGTGGAAATTTACATAAATATGTCAAAACAGGAGTGCAAGCACGGATCTCCTGACAAGTGAAATTTGAGTCGATAAAAACCGGTTTGTCGTGTTCTAATCTCAAAGTTTGTCGACTGATAGATCCATGCTCGCGGGGCAGAATTACCACATTTCATAATGTCATGTTACGTCACAAAAAAAACTTTAATTGGACTTTTCAATATTTTCTAAAAGGAACACTAAAATTTGGTGACAATTAATTTAGTATTATTTGGCCATGTATAGTTACATCAAATTTAGGAAGAAATATGTATGCAGGTCGCTAACTGGGCAACACACCCAACAGCAATACAAATAATAAGCTTGTACAAGATATCCCAGCGAAGATTAAATAATAGGCATCTGATTTCGGAGGCAGACCACGTTCAATTAGGGTTGGGTGCCCGAGGGAGACGTGGGATCATATCAGACTCTACTGACCACAGTTTAGACGTAATAGTGTCCTATCAAAAAGTTGCCTTCACTTATGTACTTTGATAGAGACATGTGGCATTAAAGGGTTAACTCTATCGTTGAGTTTCAGTGAACATAGTTCTCAGAAGTTACCTACGTTACTTTTCTGTTGGTATAAGATATTATACAAACAGAAAAGTACTGAACAGGTTTTATATAGAGAAACTGTGAGACATTTTAACTTTGATATTAAATTATTTTGAGGTCAACTCTAACATTGAAGATAAATCACCAAATATAACTTTTTGGAATTAAAACTTAAAAGGAAGGTACTTAGAAGTTTTAATAAACTTTTTAATTTAGCTCTTATTCTTTTCGGTTCGTCCCGAAAATTTATTCGTTATAATTCTACTTTAAAAAATATTCATGAGCTTCAAAAATATTGTAGTTATAAGAATTCGAAAAAATATGTTAAACTATTTTAATATAAATGCCTGGACTTTCAAATAATTTAAAAATATTGGATCATGTTATTACCTATTTATAATTTGCATTTGAAATAAAAATAACGTTTCATCTATCTTATTAAATAAGCTGGGATCAGATGTTGCTAAAATAAATTTCACAATATGTGACCACAAAGTAGGACGACCGAAGAAGGCGGAGGCGGGCCGAACGCTTACTTGCCACCTTTGTATAAAAATAAAAAAGGTTAATAATTAATAAATAATGTTACTTTGCGATATGTGGATAATTGTCATTAAGGCATTTTGAAAAATATGATAACAAATATAGCATTACTAATTTTATGACCAACTTTCGATATTTAGTCGCCAAATCTGATGGTTTGGCACGATCCCGGGATGGGTCAATCAAATTTGTAATCTCAAGCTCCTCCGTGCTTCGGAAGGCACGTTAAGCCGTTGGTCCCGGTTGTTACTACAACCGCTTTAACCCACCAATCCGCAATGGGCCAGCGTCGTCGTGCTATAGCCCAAACTCCTCATGTGTTTTTCCCATGTAGGAAGGCCTGGGTCCAGCAGTGGGACGTATATAGGCTAATAATGATGATCTGATGGCTTGGCACATATTTCCCTAATTTTTATTCATTTTTTAAGCTGATGGTACAAGAAAAAAATTACATTGAAGTTTGCTGGGACAGGAAATATTTACCTCTTATTTAACATTGGGCACGCGACATTATTTTTCACCATTGATCTGCTGTGAAGTTCGAATAACTTTAAAGAGAGACTTACTGAACATCGCAGACGATAGACGTAGACGGAAAGATATTAAAATTAACTATTCTATTGAAATTCATTGTAAATATGTCTAGCATTTTCAAGTACAAGTCAGTTGCGAGCCAGATTAATTAATTTTGTTACTATTTTACCGTAGCGTGGCCATTGTGAGTTGTTTTATATAAGGGATTCACGATAGTATATTGCGTAATACATATATTTTCATATCTTGTTCATAAATGCTTAAACAATTTGTGTAGTAATTTATTCCAGAAATTATTGAGAAATCTCCGCAAGTCTGCTATAGGAAACTCGAAAACAAAACTTCGTCTGTGGTTGAAAAATCCGGGTGTAGCTCGCTTCCATCCGGCTTTATCATAACTTATGATCAGGTGAGATGAAGACTCACAGATAGCTAGTTAAGTATCAAAAAATAACAAAAAAGGTAACAAAACTTATACTCACATGAACAACGAAGGACTCATCGTAAACTATGCGAAGTATTTCCAACCCAAAGAACAACTAACACAAATTCTGGGCCGGCAAATTCGAAGTGACAGGATTACCGTAGCATTTCGAATAGGTTCGGGAGTGAGAGAGCTTTCCTGCTTTCCCCACTGTTTCTCCTTTACTTTGCAAACATAAAATAGATAGTGGATTGAAGTACCCTACACTCATGCTTGTTTTAGATCTAAGCTGTAGTTATTTGGGTTGCTACTTAGCTGTGAAAATGTTGCATTGTTCGTTTTTTAGAACATGTCTTTGGTACATAAATATGAGTAACGTAAACTAACATTTATAGCTTTCTTTTATTTCCAAGAAAGAATCCCGTTTTTATTTGGTACGTAATAATCGTTTTCATTGTTAGGACTGAATTTATTTATAAACAAATGGGAATAGATAGTAGATACAGCTAATATTCTTACTGCTTAGTATGTTTTTGTTTATTAGACATATAAATAAATAGATTTCTCTTCAACAGCGTTTAGAATGGGGATTTCTGATAATATTTACTGTCACGTAAACCAAACAGTCGCGGTTCATTCGATTTGGATCCCTTGTCTTAAGTCCAATACCAGTACTAATGTATTCTGGACATCGCCGCCTGACCTTTCAATATCACTCGCAATCAACCCTCGCTTCGGAAAAAGGAATTGCTCTTGTTTACGCACAGAATAAAGTTTTCTTCTCATTGGCCCGGAGATAAGGCAGAGATTAAACCCGGCTTGTTTGCAGTAAGACCCCAGTCCAAACGGCCCTAGGTGACGAGACAAAATATCATTTGGCATAGCTTAATAGCCCGAGAAAGGTTGCTTTACGACTTCTTATTTGGTATCTTGTAATGAGTTTTGTGACGAGAAGGGTCGTCCCGAATGCCGGCTTTGATGTTAACACGGTTTTAAATGAAAATCTCAAAATTCATTTTGTAATTTTTAAAAAACTTTACTTTCCTCTAGCAGGAACAACAATGTTAGAGACTCTGAAACAACGTCCGTCCTGTTTACAAGTACTAGGTGTAAAATATAATGACATCTTCGAAGTTAAAACAGTATTATAGGAGAAAATAAGCTTTATCTTCATACTTTATATTCCAGAAAAACATCTTTACTTATATCACAATATAATAATATCGTATTACAGAAACACGAGATAGGGATATAACTTAATTCAATCGTTCTTCGTATGTCTTCTTCGGAACATGATAATATTTCAGGAAACAAGGCGAAAGTATCAAATGTCCAAAGAATTAAAAGTATATATACGGAACAGGAAGTAAATAAATACAATCATAAAATAATGCGGTTGATGGAAACATTTTATATGCAATTGTTTTGATAAATAGGGTAAATTACTTCGATGCTATTCAAAGGATCATTCTATTTTTCAGTTATATGCTTCGAAGCACGTTGAACAAATTGAATAAGACAAAATAAATAGATTGGAGCAAAATTGGAACGTTTGTGAGAACCAGCTCTCATATTGATATTTAAACGTTTTACGCACGAATATCTATAGGCGTATCGTGAGATCGTCTTGAAAGGTTTTATTGAATATCGGAAACGTATTTGGGCCTGAAATGAGATCTTCGCCGTTGTTCTCTGAGCGGTGGGGTCGCTTGATCTGTGCGTTTTGAAGTCTGACAGTTAATTTCTTTTGTTTTTATGTAGACTTTTCCATGGAAGGAAATGCAAAGCAAATACAGCAATATCTTTCATTCATTATATATTATAATAGTACCTACATAATTTATCATATTACAGCAAATTCAGACGGAATTTTAAACACATTTGAACCACAAAGAATTGCCACAAAACCAAATTTATTTTATTTTTGCAAAGGAATTTGTAAGGATTTACGTTTGTAAAGCTTAAATAATAAAAGGACACGCACATAAAGCTGATTTGTGCTAAATTTGATCTTGAATGTAAATTAGACATTCAATTCAATCAATAAATTTTGCCTACATCTAAACATTACCTACCTACCTAAGGTACTGTAAGAGTAGTATGATTGTATTCAAAATTTGTTCAACTGATATTATCTATAATATTTAATTTATTTGGTTTCTCTGAACACCATTAACATAAATCACCTCATCATTTAGATAAAAGAAAACTAAGAAAATATGTATAAAATAAATAAAATGATTTTTCAAGTGGAGGATTATTAGAACTTTTCTAAATGAAATTTTGGTCATCAATTTAAAATCATAACTAATTCACGCCTTAAATATTTTGAAATGAAAATAAAAATAGTTCTTTGTGATTCACCTTATTAAATTTTAGTAAAATATTTTTTAATACAAAGAGTATGTGACAAAGCAGTTCTAATTCACTATGAAGTATTTTTATAAGGGGACCAAAAAATCATTACAATCAAAGATCCACTTCATCATTAGTTAGTTAGTAGTTAGTCTCATAATCTAACAGAGTTGACCAAGTGACACTGTATGTTGTATTCATAACAAAGTAAACATTTCTCCGAGCAAAGGACGTTAATCATCGTTTGTGTGTTCCCTCGGGAGCTTCTAGCACCGATCTTCCCTTCATTTCCTCCAAGACATTTGTGTTTCCGACTCTGGGATAAGCAAAAATATTATCAGGAGATAATATTACCAGGAACCGAGATGATGAGCCCAAGACAACAATAGCATTAAGCTATTGTATGTATTTTTATTAGCACGTGTCTTGTGATAGATAATATTATTAGGTTCTTGCCTATGATGTTGCTATTCTAAAAGATATCTACATTAATATCTTAAATAGGTGAAATTTGGATGTATTGGGTGATCTTCGGAACTATATAACCGATTTCAAAATTCTTTCACTAATTTGGAATGGACATTCAAAGTAGACACCTGTTTAAAAAAATCTCCACGCAAGTGGAGCCGTGGGCAGGAGCTAATATTGAATAAATCCTAGTTCTTGTGCCATCTAACGTGAGTTCATTAACTGAGGCACTGTTGTGGAAATTTCAGTGACGGGTGACGGAAATTAAGTAACTTTTTATTCACACAAGCCGCGTAATACTCCCGAGACTATAACGATTGAAAAATCAATTGTGGCTGGAATCCGATGCTTGACGGGTCATGGGCGCTGATTTAACGGAGTGGAATTCTGCCGCTGTAACGTTATCCAAATTACGAAAATAGGAATAAGAACAATGTCTGGCTGGTCATGGTGACGGAGGCTTGCTAGTCAAAGCGCCTATGTTACCAGATAGTCCTTAGTAGGAAGTGTGGATAAGCGTTGTTATGAAGAAGAAGTGGAATAGAGCAATCAATAAGTAATCGATAGTAGAATTATGTATCAACATTTGCAATAGTTGTCAGACCCTACATCTTTGCAAATCTGTGCCAGGTCGTAAGTATCTGTAATTAATATTACCAGTAGTTTGACTGTATTCTCATAGTCCTATCGTAGAAATTGAGGTTGCTGACAGTCATACAGTTTCCATACAACACTTGAAATATCCTTGCATGTGTTTTGTTAAGTGAATAATAAAGAATATTTGTATTGTATTGTTTATGTTCTGTACTTATGACCGTAACAATCCGATTCAGTATCCACTCCAAGCTGTAACGTGTTTTTGTTTGTTGGAAATTCATGTGGCACTTAGTTTCTGAGATTTTTTATCTTTTCAATGTAACTGATTGTCACATCAGTATGTTAATGTCATTTACATTGATGGATGCTGCTATCTTCAATCAACGGCTTTCAATTCATTATTATTGACATTCGATTTTTCCATTTTCGAAATTTGATCTCAACAATGAGTGAGCTCATTAAATTTCGAAAATGGAAGCATTCAAGACTTAAACGGACATACACTTGAGCTTAGTACCTGGCGCATACACGTTATTTACATTGCGTGCCGTCTCTACCTACTGTTTGTGCCAGATGGAACTCGTTACTAAAAATAACATGAATTTTTAAACCCTAACAATACAAAGAACCATGTAATAAAAAGAACACGGCCGAAATGAACGAAATGAACTTAAAATTTGAAATTCCAAGTCGAATTCAAGTTATGGAACGTATATTTAGTCAATATCAAAAGATGGCGTGTCATGTGAAAAAAATGGCTCTAAGATTTTTTTCTGCCATTTACAATTAATTTTAGGGCTCGATTTGAAAACTATTACATTAGATTTCATAGGCAGTTTTCAATCGTATTTCTTGGACTACTTTTTGTGGACGTAAACGACGCAATAGACATAAAAAATCGCAGTCAGGAATGGTCGTATTTGTCGAGTAGTACCATTTTGTCGTCAATTGAGCGTATCAAGTCATTTGTTTCGATATAGATCGCCCATTGGCAAGGGCTCTTGCGAGCAGACATGGTGTTTTAAAAATAAAAGTAGAGTTTTCGATTTTAGCTAACTACTAGCTTCTGCCCGCGGCTCCGCCCACGTTGAGGAGTTTTTTTTAAGTGGTTATTGTGAGTCAACATTCGGAGATATTTAAGTACATGATATTTTATGAAGGCCCCTTTAAAATGAACAATTTTATGTAAGTTGTTTTGCCATACATAGCTCACTTATACGACATCGTTCTGGCATAAACATTTTAATAAAGGCTTAGTCTTGTTCCGTAAATACATTTCACAAAAATATAAACATCCCACGGCAACGGCGCGCTGATAGTGGATTTGTCTTTGTAAAGTATGCCTATAGAACATAGTTTTAACATCATGTTCGTTTCGTTGCTATGCGAGAGCTCCGTGTAGGTGAGGAATTACTTTTAGCCAGTGCTTCACTGGGTGACGCTACCCAGTTTTGCACTCGAAAATAGTGGCGAAACGACGACATGCTTTAGTAAAATTTATTGCGCCGCTCCATTTGATCGTAGCGTGATGACATAGCCTAAAATATTTCCAAAAAAACCTCCTCCTCCTTCTATACCTTACAGTATAAATCGCTTCAAAGTCTCTATTAGTAGTGGTTCTCAAGTTATAAGCGTACAAACAGACAGAGAGACATTAAAATTTTATTAGTACAGAGAAGAAAATATCGTACGTAGTACAAGCATAATTTTATTACAGGCGTTATAACATTTATTTGTGGTATTTATTAACACTTGTATTTGTGGTTAACACTATTGTAATATTATCGACTATTTCGTGTACCTTCAGAGCAAGATTTCTATAGCACTTAATAAGAGTTTGATATCTTATAAAATACGTTTATTGATGAAGCAGATTTTCAGATTAAATATATAATTACAGTTAGAGGTAAAATATTGAAATAATAATTTTCAAGTAATAATTTTAATACCTATTCATTTTCACTGATCTATTTAAATGATTCTGACCTCGATTCTGCGTTACTCGCTCAAGATAATTTATTTCATTACTTCTATACATAAGAAAAGATTATAGGTTATTTTTATATTCTGTATAACATTTTTTGTAATAAAAAATAAGGTAAGTATAAAGTTCAATGCGTTTTGAAGAATTCAACAGAATCGTAAACACCGGAGCTACTTAGTTGTATTCATATCATCTTACTTTATTGGTCTGAGAAACTTTAGCACGTATAGAAGCGGCGATATAGCAGCGATATTTACCCGTACCATCATTTAGGCTACGACCCTATTTGCTAGTTCAATGTATTACAAAGTCACAAACATTATTTCTGGTTCTTGTGCAGTTAAATGTTGGCTTCGTCAATCGGGCGTGCACATCGCGTCATTCGTTTCAGCGTCGCGGTCCCTCGCGGCGCGCCCACCCTCGCAAACAGACAGAGTGTTTCTAAACAAACCGATTTTTTTGAAACGGGGAATTAGTGTTATATGTCGCGGTATATGTGCTTATAAAGCTTCTTTCTGATCTTCAGCTGTCTACGGCTTCGTCAGAATTGACAGTCAATTATATTGAGTTGGAAACGTGGAAGTCAGTTGAATTAAACTTAGGATCAACGGTCGTGGACTGACAGCATTATTGCAATACTGACTTGTGTATTTGTTAAAAGCAAAGAAATGAAAAAACTTTTATAACTCTCAAATCATTTTTATAGTCTGAGATCTGTGACAAGGCTTTGTCTGCGCCAAAATTACAAATGCGATAAGTATTCGGAATCCATAAAAATCCAATAAAACACTAAAATGTTGAATTCCAATTGAACTTCAACCGTTTCATTGTAAATATATGCAAATTTCTGTCTAGCACACTTTTATGGTGTAAACTAAAGAGTTGCAATTTAGTTGACTAAGTAGAATCTTTGGAACTTTGTAATAATATGTGTCTTTGCCATCCAAATTAGTTTTTGGGACAGAGTGGCTGTATCTTTTATGGGAAGAATATCAACTTAAAACAATGTAACCGAATCGTGAAGGCGAGGCATGAAATTACCCAGAACAGTACAAATGTAATTAAATGTAACCGTTAACTCTGCCGTCGTCGTAAAAGTTAAGTAAAAGCTCCTCAGAATCTTTGTTAGATTTATGTTCTTTACTCCCGATATACAGTACCTACCCACCGATGAATGGTAAATTAATTCATGAATGTTTACGGCGAAATACTTTTGGTACAACTTAAAAAAGGCTCGCCACCCAAAGTCGTATTAGTTTGATTTATTTTTAGTATCTCTCGATAAGTATAAAATAAAAATTGTTTATTTAATTTCCAATTCTCAATTTTTAGTTCATTTATTGATTGTATTATGAATATGATTGTTTTTCATAATTACTAGTCAATACATTTATTTAGAACCACTTCTTAAATATTCATATCAGCTGAAAGACGTGCACTGCTACTACTGGACAAAGGCTTCCCCTCAAGATTTCAACTGCCACGGTTCTGCGCTGCACGCATCCAGCAAACAAACGAATGTACTTACAAACATAACTAAAACCTATTACATTCTATCTCCTATTACAGCCTAAGCCCTAAAAACAAATTACTTAGTAAAATAACAGCGATAGCATTATCAAAAAACATCGCTGTATGGTAATAACGCCAATTAGGGTTAATTAAGTCATTACAATACATTCTTATAAACCCTGAACTAGGTGACCTTTTAGGGCTCACCTTGTCCTAAAGTTCTTGAATACTATGTAGAGCAATATAGCACTTAACTGTACAAGTTATACAAAGTAGAAGTGAAACATCAAAAGCTGCAATACCTAGGTATGTGATGTTACATATATTATTCGCTGTCTTATACATATATTTACAGTTGCAAAAATAATTAGTTTTAAGATCAGCTAGCTAGGTATTAGAGCCACACGCCTGGGCAATGTATCGAAGATTTTGAAGATACACTTCTACTTTATATACTTATATAGTTAAATACTATATTGCTTTAATAATGTCCAAACTAATTATTTTTTTCACTTACAATTGTAAGTGTACAAAATAGTTACTTTTAAAGTCAGCTAATAATAATTATGTAGCATCGCATCTTAAAACCGTGAAAAACGGAACAAAAATAAAGCAAATTCTAACTATAAATAGTCAACAAAACCGTTCTATTTCAGAGCAGCCTGTATTTTAGATGCAGAGGGCATAAAACGTCCGCGACATGTTACCATCTATAGTTTTAATTGGTGACCATAGATCTGACTGTGGCGTCCGACATGTTGATGTGAGGGAGGAGTTACATATTGTACTCAGTTTTATGTACTCTACGCTGAAACTCCTAAAAAGTTTGCGATGAACTTTAAAGTAAATTATGAACACCTGTAGTTAATTATGAGCACATTAAATTTATGACAGTAAGCAGTATTTGGTACGTTCAAAAAGGTCAATGATCGTAAAGTTATAACTTGTAACCTTAGAATAATAATAACGCATTGAAACCGAGTACGCGAAACAGTAGAGCCAAGCCATATTGGTTCTGCAATGTGATTCACTAATAGAAATTACGACATCGAGCTTGACGACTAACAAGACGACGAACCGCCATTGATTTTGACGCTTGAGCACAGCGCTGCGCATAAGCGTATTCACTAAACTCTACGTCGATCTCCTGGCTGTGTATATTCGTCGCTGGTTTAGAGATACGACATGAAGTGCAATCGATACTTTTTCATTTCGTTTTTCTTGTTTAAAATATATCACAATGACTTCATTCAATATTTGATTGTCTTTTACATAATGATATAAAAATAAACAACTTTTTAGTTCCGGTTCACGCCGTGCTCGTCGTCGGAACGCTAGTGTCACCAATGGTTGTCAAACAAACGCCAAAAGGTACGACAGCGCTGCCGAGAGTCACGAATCCAAGACTTTAAATAATCGCATAGCTGATTTAGTGACATTCCCTAGCGAAAACACCGATCCCAGTATCTTAGAGTATTCTGCGCTAGCACATACCAAGCCAAACATTTTTAGCCGAATGTCAGCCGGGATTGTGCTATTTTTCGTAGCACGAATGCGTACAGCAATATTGAAATGTTTATGTACCTATATATTATTGACACCGATGAAACATGGATGACATAGATTTAATATCAGTTTTACCTGCAATCAATAAACATTTTATTTGTTAATAGGGTGGTGAGCAAACATGACTGTTCCTGACTGTATGTGAGCTTTGTTCATCATTTCCAAATTAAAAAGAATCGTTATATTAGTAGCAAGAAGTAATACCCAATTTTCCTAAAATAACGCTTCCGTGACTGTCTCTAGTGAACTTATTCAGAGCAGTGCAGGTATACAAACAAACACAACAGTACAAAAAATACTTAGACTAATATTTGGAAGGTGCCATCTTCTGTAAAGATAAGATCCTTCTCCAATGTGGTGAGCCTAATTATAATGCTTTATTCTTTATTCACAAAATATGTGTTACAAAGTGTGGTTAATTTCCCTGCATTCCAAAATAGGCAAATGCCTATAGTATGGAATTCAGTGTCCTTTCCCATTCGATACAATTTGTCATCAAAGCACTAATTTGAGTAGGAAATACCATTATTTCATAGCTATTATGTAATATTCCGTGACCAATCCTCGTGTTGCATATATGTCTATCTATTCCAATCTCCCTGAAAAGCGACATCACGTCGGTTAGTAACTATCGGGAACGCTTTGAGCGCTAAGTTATAGGTAGGTGTCGAGCTATTGACCCACAAACGTTATCGTGAAAATGTCGGCACAATCCCGCCAAACACCAAACATCCGCAGTGGACTCTGATGGATAGATAGTCTGTGGGGACAACCAAATGCTTATGGACTCTATTTTCAAAGGTTCTCAGAAATTGAGATACATATTTGAGAAAGTGTAAAGTTCACGGTAGCAACTTATTATCGTGTAAGCTTTACTACTACTTTGTATTTGCTACTAAACTCTCATACTAAAAATACAGAAGTATTTTAACCACTTTAACGCTCCTTTCGACTCTATTTATAACAAAGTAATCTTAAAGAAAAGTTTCAGCATTTATTTTCATTTGGACAACGGCATTCCTCCCTAAAGGTAACTAGCTCATTTGATTCTCAGCATTAGGGGGTAAATGGAACATTCATTACAAATGCTAGACGCCCCCAAGTCCAAGACGAAGACCTATTACGATGGTAACAGGGAGTTTATGAGCAAACATTTTTATTTTGTTCCAGTAAGTAATTACTGCAAACGAAAGAATGCGTCTGTGTATTTCGCTATGCAGACGGTGACTTCTTAATTGCACCTTAGGTTCGTGACTTGTATTGTGAACTTTATAAATGTGGTTGTTGTACGATTATTTGATTTTCCTTTAAATCAAGGATTCTAGCAGTGCAGCAATAAACCGCAGCAATAAAGAAATTCTCATAAATAAGAACTGGATTGGTAAAATGCCAAGTAAAATTATTGTCTTTCACTTAATTTTTTTGACGCCTAACAATGATAAATATACGGCGAAAGACCTTCTGTCACCAGATAATAGACTAATTTCTCAACTTTTAATTATTGCCGCGATTTACTGCCAGAGAAACTCGACAGCGAAGAACAATCCCGAATCCATTCAATTATACAAACTTTTAATTAATATTAATAGGAGCTCTCACTTTCAAAAGAAAGAATAAGGCAGATAAAAAACTCCTTAGAAATCCGCGTTACCCGCAGCTGTTGACTGTAAATTAATGCGAAAACAATAAAGAGAGCGAACGTCTCCGAAAAGAGACGAAGAGCCGCGAATAAAAATTAATTCCGAACGGTTATTAGTACCAGTGAACAAAAGTGGAGTAGTGTGAGTGCAATAAACGTCACGCCAAGAAAGATAGGAAATTAAACGAAACTAGAGTGAAGTCGGTCGTGCATTCTAGGGGAGGGAGTTCGGCCGCTCGTGCTCCAAGTGCAAAAAAAACAAATTAAGTTCGCCCGATTCTGTTTACTTACTGTGAGCGACAGCTCCAAAGAGTATCTCTTTTGTTTTTGGCCAGAGAGCTCCTATTTTTCGCTCTTGTAATCACGCCAGTTGAAGATTAAAAAGGTGTCGTACTGATTTGATCTGGAATTCATAATTCGCAATCACAAGCACTAACGATTGCGAAAGAATTTTTGAACAGGGATTTTTCTCTTTTCCTTCTATGATTTACAGAGAGCAACAATAATTTGAAAGGTACATCTAACATACAAAATGTTTGGTGGTTACCATAAATATGTTTTTTTTTAATATTAAAAAATTTACTTCTGTTTTGATTTGATTTTATGTATAACCTACTACCAATAGGAAATTAATCGAGAAAATTCATCGGTGTTGTTATTGGTTTTTATTTCGTGTAAAGCTTTGGTAATATTCAAAATTATGTGATATAGAAGTTAATGGTTTTACTTACCTTTTGGCAGTGGTTCAATGACTACTTTGACGGCTTCGACGGTCACCAATCCCGTGATCATCCACAGAAGAGCCAAGGCGCTCTGTATCACCCTCAACGTCTCCTCCATGATGACGGTGACTATATGTTCTTCATCTTGAATTCATTAATCTGAAACAAAATTGAGGACTTATTTCATGAATTAAATTTGAGTACGAATAATTCTACATTTATTCCGCTCTCATTTTTACACACTATTTTATTACATAAAATAAAATATTACAATAATATACCATGTCGTTTTTTATTTGTTAATGGCTAAAATGGATTCTGCTGTTGCTTAATGTAACATTTGATTCAAAACATTACCGGATAACAGGTTCGGAATAGTGGCAACTGTGTATCTGGTAATCACAGATTAGTGATACATGTATCTCCTATAGGTATAATCGTATTACAAATACAAGTGCAGGTTGCGCTGCTAATGGCTGGTTGATGATATCAGTTTCGGGAGTGCCCACACGTGTGCACAATGAGGCATAAACATCCAGATGGTATCAATAAAGGAAATAATAACATTCTAAGGTGGTATTAACATCAATATATGTAAAGTATTTTTTGGAGATTGCCACTAAGTAGTCGAACTCAAAAATTTGTACGTACATACCATGTCAAACAACCATTGCGTTTATATTCGTAGCAAGGTAGCAACTATTATTGTGCGAGTCCAATTGTCGATGTACTAAAGTGATAGTTACTGATGGTAAGTACAGTCAAAATCTCTCCTTAGATGATTCTGCTAGATGATCTTATATATTCCAATATGAGTAGGCACTCTAGTATCGATTATTTTTTAATCGGGCAATTGGATTGAGTTGAAACTGAGTGTTTGATGGAAACCAAAAACAAAAGAATCAAAAAGTTTTTAATGCGATAACAACTACATTAGTTTTAAGAACTGTGCTACCGCCATTAGCATAACCTCTAGACATAAGGAGAATCCACGTTCCAGATACGAAATTAACACCTTTACATAGAATTATAGCAAGGTATAATAGTTATTGCTTTTGTTTTTTATTATTCAATAGATTATGCACAGTTTTCAAAAATATAAACGGCAAAGCGAATCTCGATATCCAATGTTTTATTGACGAGATCCAATAAAAGCTTCAAATCCAATCCTTCAACTTTCCAAAAGTGAGTTCGTCTAATATCTCACGCCTTTGCATTTATGAATAATAAACTCGAAAAAGTTGAATTCGTGAATCCGACTCAATCTGAATATTGTAGAATTTGGAAGATGACACGAAAAAAGTAAAGAAGGATTCTCCGGTTACTTTTTAAGACTGGTGTTTATTTTGCAACGAAAAAGTTGGCGGGATTATTTTTTTATGGAAATAGAATTGACATCAATCCCTATAGGGATTAACGAAATAATTTTATACTGCGAAAATACTTTGCCAACGTTATGTCGAAGAAATAAATTTTTAGCTGATAACACTTTTCGGTAAAAGTCTATGTTGACTGTTAATTTTCCCAGATAATTCATTATAAAACACCACCTGATATGATGCGGTAAGAAGAGTCCATATGCGAAGATATAGGAAGGAGGGAACACATGTGCTGGCAAAGAACTCCAAATTCTGGAAGTACGACAAAGAAACGAGGCACTTAATTTATTTTTTTCTTACGTTTCAAATAGTAAGCATGAGTACACTACATCATAGGTACGAAAAATTTAATCCTCACTATTAAAATAAAAGGTATAGAATAGATAAACTATCGCATACAAAACATATGTTCCATTTTGAAACGAGAGAAGCTTTTTCGCGACAGGTTTAAGCGCCATGAATTTAATGACGTTTACGCGTTTCTTTCCAGTTACGCTACCAAGCGACTAAGTAAACTGTAGCGCAAATGCCACACTTGATCGGAACATAGTAGTGATGGGAACATAGTAATTTCAAAATCTCTAAAATCCGAATGGCTTAAAATTCCAATAATGTAAGTTACATTTATTATATTTCATCTTTTATTTAAATTTAGATATTTTTGTTATTTCTTAACAACAAAAACAATTTAAATAGGTGCAAAAGTACACAACTCCATATCAATAAAGGTGCGGAATATCAACAAATTATGAATCTCGATCATGAGAATACCAAAATATTGAAATTTTGCGCTTACGAAAAATAGTCTTTATCATTCGTAGGCTTGAACACAATCTGTAAAAAAGGCAAAGGCGTGCATAACTACGTCATAATGATAGCACCAAACCTCAGTAGTGGGTAGTTTGTTCTTTTTAAATCTACTTGTCTTCTTGAATTCCTATAATTAGGCTGAAACTGATTTGAGCTTTGATGGTGCGCGCTCAAGAAATTTGTGAAATGATAATTACTCAGCAATCATAAAAATATTCTTTTTGAATAATTGAAGCTTTTTATCACTAAAACTTTTGTTTTAGCTTGAACAAGTGCAAAACTCAGGGCTGAGATAATGCCGAGGCTTTAATAAGAAGATTACATTTTATAGAAGTTTGATAAATTTGTATTACAGCAGCGACAAAATTAATATCTGCAAAGGAGTTAGATAACAACTTTTATATCCGAACAAGTGAAAAGTTATGCTTGAGTATAAATCATTATAACTATATCAATATATTACTGTAATAATAATCAGGTTTTATCTTTGCTTCAAACAGTTCAGAAGGAGTTGTACAATATGATCCCATATTTACTTTACGGCCGCTGGCTTAAATTTAAAACAGATATTTACATAGCCTGGCAGTAAGAACAATCTCAATATTGTTTCAAGAATTGTTTATTATTTCGAAATAGAAAATTTAATTTAAGCTATAATGCGGTGTAGACGTTTTGTAATTAAATATTTTAGTTTTGAAGACGAAAGTAATAGTGGTGTAGAAGTAAAGTACTGAATTGATTTTGGTAAATATTTAAACGAGCTTTTGAAATGGGTTTCTCAAACACCTAAAGTGATATAAATGATTGCTGATTTAATTCTATCATAGCATTATATCATAGGGTATTGTCAAACAAGCGACAATTTTCTATACATGGCTGGCAAAAAAGCGTACGGCTCGCCTGATGGTATTTAGTTACCGTAGCCTATAGACGCTCGTAATACCTTATCCTGTAAAAGTCAAGAGATAGCATAAAAGAGGGAAACCCCTGCTCCCAATATAAAAAGGCTCCAATAAGTTCTGGTGGTTTTATACAGTGTGTTACAAAAGTCTGAAATAAAATTTAATGGGGTGGTTATGTTCCTTGTCAAGAGTTACCAAAAGTTTTAAAAAAAAGACCACTTTTATTTTCCGAATAAATTCATAAAAACATTGTCTCACCTGCCCGTGATAACCTTAAAATGCGTACTATCGCGTATCGTATGACACACTACAGTTACACACGCACACACACACACAACCCGCACACATACTTCTATCTACGCTACTGTAACACCCGGTATGCTTACAGCAGGATCTCACAACGACAAAGAAGTGTTATTTAGCTGTTGTGATGTTCTGTATAGTTGTGGTAACACTATAGGGAGCGTTTAACTTCGAGTTATAAAGCACCAATATGCCCTACACCTCTTATTATTGAAAAAGTTGAAATTGGGCACTAGCAATCATACCAGAGCCAAAAAATGTATTGAGAAACATACTGCTATGTAGATATCTTCTTTGATAAGGACGAACTATGTGTGCGTTGCTTACGCACACATGCCGAAATAAGATTATTGCATTTTTTTTTTCAATTTTATGGCGAAAAAAAGTACAATGGGCGGACTTAATGACTAAGGCATTCTCCATCAGTCAACTGGTAAAAGGTGCTAAACAAAATAAAATATCAGTGCAAAAAGAAACGTATTAGATTACCTACATACTTAGTCTAGTTTTGAACAATAAAACAGTTCTATTACGGTTGTAGTAACATCCACGCCTATTACGGAGGTGTATTTTTGTGTTTTATTCTTGTTTGCTAATCCAAACAAGAAAAAAAAACACGAAAATAAAAATAGTTATAAAGTATATGGTATTTATAATTTCGTGTTTAATTCTTGCTTGGCTATCCAAATAAGAATATCACGAAAATAAATGTACCTCCGCAGTAGGCGTTGTTTTTAATTACCGCTGAAATAGCACTTTTATGCTATACTTGCTTACACGCATATCACGCACGCAGTTTCAACAAACACTCTTGTGTCGTCATCTCGTTTGTTTATTTATTTATTTTTAAAATTTTGTGTTATTTATTTTGTAAAAATGTATAGCTAACTTGTAAGGTAAATAAGTGCTAAATTATCTCTGTCTATCCAAATGATCTCACAATTTGCTGTTTTTCAAATACTTACATACAACAAGATAAATCTAAGCATAGGTACGTCGTATTCTTTAAGCTTCAAGAGTAATAATAGATGGTAGAAGCTATTGTGTGTAGCAGTAATTGCAATGTGCATCATTAGTACGGCACTATAGCGGGAAAGAGACAAAAAGCCACACCTCTCTCTCCTCCTAAACGTTTTGGTATCGCCAGTGGTAATTGTTTGGGATGTGCAACAGTACGGGTAATATCTACGAAATTAACTTGTAGGTACTTACCTACCTTAGTCGTATTCCGTTTTACGGCGAAATGAATTATTTACACAAGTAAATTTAAACTGTTTTGTTGTAGTGCTTTGTTACTTTGGAGCTGTGGTTAGAAGAGCACTGCATGTTCGTTCAGGTTTATATTTATTTTAGTTACTTGTGGCATTGTGGTCCTTTGTACTATGTAATGTAGCCCAGTAAAATAAAGTTATTTTCATTTTTAATAACCAACTTTTAAAAGGATGAGGCTTTCCATTCACTGCCGAGATTTCTGATCCGATTTACGTAATTAATTTTTTGGTCGATGTGGAATAGTTGCCATTTGGTCCCATAAAAAAATATTCAAAATCAATTCGGTACTTTGGTTTTTAAATCGAAATAACTGGAATAAATAGTACGTCTATGTATGCCAAATTGCGGACTTTTTAGTGAAACAATACGATAGTATGAAAATTATGAAAAATAGCTTGGAAACACAAAAAAAAAATAGTTACGTACTTATCCGCTAGAAACATTTTTTGCAGTAGGTGCTAAGTTGTTTCCAGAAACAATAGAAAGTGGAGCACCGAGTCCAAAAAATATGTGTCTAAGGGATAAGCACCTACTTAAATTTAATTATTTTATCCTTTTTTAGTGTTATAAAGTCATAAATTTTTATTTATATGTATAATTATTTATTCAGTTTTTTGATAAGAAATTATGTTTTTTATTTTTTATTTATTTTATTATTGTATGAATATATTTTAAAACTACACTCTTAACCTGGGAATGGAGGCCCAGGTATCATACTCTGAAATAACTACCGACGTCTAGTAAATATTTAGCAATATATCACAATGCAAACTGAAAGCATTATAATTATAATTACAGCACGCTAAGTTTCAATTAACTGCCACACTATCAACATTTGCCACGAATATGACTGAATATCCCCATGTGTTTCTTTCCCCCATGGGGAAAGCCTATGCCCAGAAGTGAGACGTATATAGGCTGGTGAAGATGACTGAATAATACTATAATAAAAGAGTATTTAAAATGTTGTGAATCTAGTGTCTGTCTGGCCATCCTAAAAAAAATCAGCTGTTAGTAATGCTTGATTTGAACTAGACAATTGGTGTAAATATGATAAATATAACGCTCTCTGGAGTTACTTTTATATCTTTGTTAAATTTATGAGTCCGGTAACTACACAGCAGTTATCAACAACCTGTGAAGCCGGCCCTTAGTCCACCACCATCTCTTAATCATCTCAGCCTACTTTCGCAGAGCTCATTGGAGGTAGAAGCTATTCATAAAGCTGAAGGTGTAAGATCATAGGCTAGATTTCTAATTACGAGAGAGGGCGTGGCCACAGTCGACACCTGATTAAGGCATCAAAGATTCACTGAAAGCCTGTCCGTAATTATTTAGCGTACATTGCGGCTTTTAAACGACGAAGCACGCCACAACTGTAAAAAATGTCAAAGAGCATTGTAGAATATTTTCTAGTTATTATCTAGTAAATATTCTACAGCGATTGCGAAAAACTAACCAAACTATTAAACTATTGTAAAATACAAATAAAAACATGACACCTACTCTGCAGTTTCCCAACGAACATTAAAAAATGTGATCTAAAAGCCGTGTCGATACACTTCACATGGCGTTTTGTCGTTGTTGGTAATGTAAAGTGAATAAGGTTTACGACTTTGGACTTAAGTACATTTGAAAGTCCATTTTTATGCTAAGCCAGAGCGGCGTCGTATAATGTTAGCTATGGTCTCAATATCTGCTACTAGAGATATTACGGACATGAAATAGTGATGTTTTTGCAGTAAATAATAAAAGTAAAATTTAATTTAATTTAGATTAGAATGAACTCTTTTTAATAATAATAAAATTAGTAATATAATTTTGAAACAAGGTATAACTTTAAGCTCTAGTTATTTACCAGCACGCCAGCATCTCCCAAAAAATAGAGTAAGGTCTGTGGATCTTCACAAATGAAGCTCTCGTGCATACTGAAAAAATCCTATTACAAAATCATCGCACGAAGCCGGCACGTTCTTCGTTAACATCAGTTTTCATTCGCTTTAGCTAGCCCGTACCTGAGCTTCGTCCGCGCCTTGTCCTCTTCAAATCCTATATAATAATGAGACAAGCTCTTTGAAGGAAATTTTTAATGAAACACCCTAGAAGGTTATAAAAGCCTGCAATCTTTAAAAACGTAATTGAGCTTGGACCGCCGTGTTCTGGAGGATTCATTTGCAGGTGTTGTTCCACGATTATTATGAAGAGCACATTTTGAAACAGCAAAAGGGATTTTAGTTGCCTGCTCTACGAGGTATTCAGCTCAGTTCCCGTTATGTTTCTGTTTATAGCAGTTTGACCTTTGAAGGACGTTTTAAATGAGTGGGGATTCACGTCTCTTTTCAATAAAAGTAGGTTAATGGGCAAAAGTATAGAGCTCGACGTAAATAGCTCGGGTTTTAATCAGGACGAGACAGCTTTTAGTAGATATTTGTGATAAAGTAATTGGGTATCGATATTTGTCACGCAGGTTTTTGTATGTATTGTATGAATCTATACTAATATTGTAAAGGTGAAAACATAACAGACAGATAAGTTACGACTCGTCTGACTGTAACGTTTTCACCCCTAATCTGCAAACCAATTTAGCTGAAATTTTGCATGGAGATAAATTACCTCCCTAGACATGAAATAAAACTAAAGGCGAAAACTACATGGGAGTTGA
Source organism: Nymphula nitidulata (assembly GCA_947347705.1). Classification (NCBI taxonomy): domain Eukaryota; kingdom Metazoa; phylum Arthropoda; class Insecta; order Lepidoptera; family Crambidae; genus Nymphula; species Nymphula nitidulata. The sequence continues at coordinate 11,422,923 of OX374631.1, forward strand.
TATTGATTACGCTTTCTTCCTCATAATGCATCATCACCACCAGCAGCATACATTCTACTGCTGTGCGCAGGGTTTTCTATTGTAGAAAGACATAATGAGCTTTGTCGTAACACAAAGCAGTTTTGTTGTCCAGAGCTGTTGGAGTATCAACGGCTCAATATGTCTTCCGAAGCACGGAAAAGGTTTACTTAGATATTTTTTTACCAAGAACAACCATGTATGAAGTTGCTTTGTTTTGGTAACCAACACCAAAACGCTGAAACTACTACGACAACCTACTTGGTTAAAGTAGTTAAAAAACCTCAAAATGGTACCTACATTAATAGCAGTATCAAATTACCCCGTGATTGAAAAAATAGTGGCATAGTGATAAAAACTTTTTCGTTCTCCGGTAAGTAACAAAATTAGTGAAATTGCTGTTTGGTAGGGTGCGAAAAAATGTAATTATACCCTCGGTGGGTCATTAAATATAGTTAGAAGTGCGCTCATTGCATCCACCGCGGCGTGTAGTTAAGACTCGAAAATTGTACTTTGCTTCCTAAAAGTTTCCTGGTTATGAACATTTTTCTTGAAAACCGGACAATTGTAGAAGAACGTACTTTGGAATAGATAATTTGAGCTATTGTACTCCTTATTTATTTTGTATTAATGGCCTCCCGCAGCTCCGCCCGCGTGGATGTTGATTGTCACGCCAAAAGCAGCCTATGTTCTTTCTTAGGATGTAATCTATCACCATGCCAAATTTTATCTAAATCGGTTCAACGCATTAGGATTGAAAACGTGACAGACAGACAAAAAGAGTTACTTTGGCATTTATGATATATTGAATTATTATAAATTTTTTAACACCCTCTGTACACCCATACCGTCTTATTACAAAAAACTACTTAGTACTTGGTTTAAACTAGGACTAAGTGGTCCAGGTTTAATACGGTATTAAAGCTAGTACTAGGATTGTTATTAGAAATCCTAGACTTACTGAGGATCAAATAGTACCAGAGTTAGTTCATGGATTAGTAAATAATTCACAGATTATAAATAAAATCGGCATTAATCATTCATTCATTCTCGAACCGTTCAGTGGACCGTTTTGTTTCTCTAATTGTTACTATTTTAAATGCTGATTTTATAGTCATTTAGTAACTTATCAAAGTAAAAATATATAAATATTTAATTATTTGCTATTGTTCGATTTATACAATAAGTATGATTAATAATTTTGATGCTCTTTTTCAAATTTTATAATATTTTGAACACCTCTAGCGTGAAAAGGAGTGTGGGGTTGTAGTTTTTTCCTACAAGCATCTTATTACCTTCTGAATGTCAGAAATCACAATGATTTTTATTTACCTTTCCGTAAAGTTCTTTAGATTTCCACTAGCCAAAATAAATTGACTTTAAATCGATAAATAAAAATTTTTCATAAACTTACTTATCATGGAACAACAAAAGAAAAAAATGGAGTGAAAATTATGGGAGTGATGAAAACAAAATAAAGCTGCAATATTTTCAACATTGTTATGCAATGCTAATCTTCAATGAAAATAATACCGAATGCGCTTATTATCCAAGGAAATATTACGTCAACTTATTGCTCAGTCGACGCACATAATAGAGGACAAGTCGACTAAAACTACATTAAATATGTTAAAAATAAAAGAGCAAACAAATATAATGATCAAGTAAGTACTTAGTTGAATTTTGCTTTTTTCATACTTTAGTGTAACAGAATAGACTACAGATTCGATATGCTGAAATAAATATTGTCTTATTGTATTTGTGTAGGTAATGTACCTACATAAATAGGTACAAATAACTTACAATCACATAATCCTCTTATCTCTATATTATATCCCCTTTGGAATGAGTTTATGTGTATGATGTATATTGATTGTTGGATAAATAAATAAAAGAAAAAAGTCATCATAACTATAATTTAATACTAAATCCATCCAAAATACATTTGATTTCAATTTACAGATGTGAAGAAATGTGTCAGGCTATTGTAAAAAGCAATACAGAATTCAAAGAAAAGCAAAGGAAATGTTACAAGTAGAGCACACTTATAATAACAAAATAAAATGTTTCAGACTGGCCGATGTACTTGTACACAATCTCAAAAAATGAAGAAAAAATATATGAATCTAGGAAATGTACAACTAAATATAAATAATGTATAGTTTTTTGGCTTAAAAACAATAGAACTTCTTAGTTCACTTTTGATATGGGAACTATAGATAACATATCACGATAAAGAAATAAGCTGAAGTATTCCGAATTGCTGTTTTGGCACATACAAAGTCAGTACTACACACACATTACCCCGTGAAAATAGTATGATGTTGAGCAAATTATGAAATAATCATTTGTGTATAAATGAAATATGCCCAACAATTAAAATATATCACATAGATATTTAAATGTTTTGTCAACTTGTTGGAAAGAAAATATTATGCGTTATTATTGCAACTGCATACAGTAGGACAACATACAGTAGGTTGCTGTCTCCACACTATGACCAATGTCTGGTACCTACTTAGGTTAGCAATTATTGCTGCTCCGGCCTCGCTTCTTGGATAATATACTTGTAATGAAAGATAAATAAAATAATTTATTACTAATGATGTTTTATTGAAATATCTCAGACTACAAAATAATAATCAGCAAGAATTTGTTCAATCTGGTGCTCCTTTGGCTTGTATTAAGTTACAAGCCCAGTGATACACATAGTTTTAGTTCTCAGGTACGATTCATGTGAAGTACATGACCAGTTAAAAGATCTGCGTTATATGTAGTTGTAGTTCTCAGCATAGGTATGATTCAGGTGAAGTACATGACCTGTTGAAAGATTCTGTTATTTATATGTAGTTGTATTTGAGTCATGCACACTATATAATTTTGAAATCAGCATCATAAACCACCTAAAATATGGTTGCTTATTAGTCTTACTTTTCTAGGTATCATAAAAACAATTTTTGCTTTTTTTTTTTTTAGTATAAATGAATATTTAAAGTATAAAAAAAGTTCATATCCCCAGGCGTGATCCGAACCCGCGGCCTTTCACGATCCGGGTGCGCTAACCCGAGCTGCCGAGGACTTGAGACCTCTATGAATTTCCTTTAGTCCATCTGTATTTGCGTTACAGTAAAGATACGCCATGTATACAATCAGTTGTATCATCTTGGATCTGTGAATAAAATAACATATGTACCTATATTAGTAGGTACTCGCAAACTATCTGCAATTAATATAGCTATTCATAAAAATCAGTGTTGATTGACAAATATTAAAAACACTTACTTCGTGGCGATCCCAGTTGGGTAATGCAAAAACCACTTGCATTTCAGGGCTCAAAGAACCTCCTCGAGGATCGTGGGCCAAATCTCTTCTCTTAATAAATCGACTATTTTCTGACCAAAACATTTAGTAAACCTATATTTATGCTTGAAATTTTCGTCAGTCAAGTCGAAGGGGTTGACTTGTTGACGATGTCTATTAGGATGACGACTAGACATCTCCAGTAAGTAAAAGTTTATTCAATCATTAAAATTGTTGTCATTTTTTAATAACAGTAATATTACTATTATTCCAAATTATTCTAACCTGACAACAAACTTCTAGTTCGCTCTGAACACGCGTCGACTGATATGCGCACGGCGGAATGGCGCGGTAGGCGAGAAGCTGCGCAATACAGCGCGGTGCAACTTCAGAGCGAACTAGATGTTTGGCCCGAGCCCGCGAGCGTACTTACTTAGTACCTTAGTACCAAAGATAAACTAGGGGTCACGGCGGTTTATCTTTAGTACCATAGTTAGTCCATGGTTTAGCGTTAGTCTTCGTTTTATAATAACGATTTTGTTTAGTCCTCGTTTAAACCCAGTTTAATCCTAGTACTAAAGTTAGTCCTCGTTTTATAATAAGACGGATAGAGTTCTTCGTTACGCTCACGGCTTAAGTCTGCACCTATGACATAAGACACTGCTTTATTCCCCTAGTTTATAATCTACTATTTTATGATTAGAAATAATAGTGTAATTACTGGCCATGAACGGCATTTCATCTTAGGCCTCAGGATGGCAAAGCACCTAATATCAAGTGATTTTTCCTTGTTATTGCAGGTGCCTGTAGGTGGCGGTAACCACTTACCGCCAGGTGAGCCATCAGCTTGTTTGTCATCTAGTTGTACAAAAAAAATGTTCGTGTCGTTCTACATATAGTGTACATAGATATCAACACAGTGTATTTTAGATAGAAGATAGAATTAAAAGCCTTTTAAGTAAACAGTTTTCCCAAACAATACGTACAAAGTACTCGCAAACTGCAACCCATCTGCTATAAATGAATAGCAACATTCCTTCGGCATCTGGTCTTTATGGCTTTAGTCTGATTCCGCTTAATGTAAACAAAGAAAATTAAATTTCAAGATAATCAACTCATGGCTTACCTTTAGCGCCAAGATTCCCGAGTCCTCTTTCGAATCCTTTGTCGTCTTATTGATGCCATAAAAGAAACGATAGCCGACAATCCTTAGGCTGAGTCTAGACTGAAAAAGTGTGAATAAATGGCAGACTGAAGAGGATAAATGGTGTTTGTGGACTCTTCATTTGACGACTTTCCTAGACCATTCTTAAGAGACTTAGTTTAATGATATTAAGTAGTTTATGCTATAAAAACCTAACACTTCAATTAATATAACCACAGCTTAAGGAACATATCATAATAACGAGGAAGGAGGTCTTTTTCATAGAATCAATCGGAATTCAAAGTTTGAGTATAAACTTCGACGTATTAGCGAGGAGACTGGAAAGATTTTATAACTTTTTGCGGAAGAGTAAAATTCTTTCCCGTGTTCAAATATTTATAAAACTTTACCTTTTAAGACTTTTATCATTTACTAATTTAATGAAACACTTCATTACAAAATTTGATTGATTATAATTATTTTCTATAAGAATTGAGAAAGATTTTATTCCTTAGTTATCATCGTATCTATTTATTTATTTGTGTATAAGTAAATTATATAAAGAATTATAATAAACGGGTAATCGTAATATAAACTTTCCTGGTGGTAAATAAAGGGTAACCTTGGATTTTGGACCTTGGATTTAGATTTAGACAGGATTTAGACAGGAGTTGTTAAGGCTACCTTGCCCATCATACTGGTTTTCTCGAACGAGTACAGAATGGGATTCTTCAAAAAGGGCTTGGAAACAGGAACTTAGGTGACATTTTACCATTAAAGACGGAATCAAAATGATACATTATAATGAGCATACTTACCGTCCTAAATTAGCAATTTATACTAAAATAATGGTTAGTTAATTGTGTAGGTAATAGTATAAATTTAGGAAGTAATACACATTGGAAAAAAACTGAATGCATACCTAATCATCATCATCACCAGCCTTTATACGTCCCACTGCTGGGCACAGGCCTTCCTACATGGGAGAAAAACATAAGGAGCTTGGGCCTTAACACACTATCACGCTGACCCCAAGTGGATTGATGGGTTAAAGCGATTGCGGAACAACCGGGACCAACGGCTTAACGTGCCTTCCGAAGCACGGAGGAGCTCGAGATCATAAATTTGACTAACCCATCCCGGGATCGGCCATGACGAAAACTGCTTTGTTTCGTAATCGAAACCAGAGCGCTCATTACGCCACCGAGCTCCTCTAGGCATACATAAATAGTGAAAATTAAATATAGTTTGCTGACAGCTTTATTTTGAGAAATGATCGAACTGCGTCCACAAGATACCTAAGTAGATGTTGAAGACAAAAGAATATTTTCTAGCCTATTATCAAAATTATGGAGACCAGCCTCGGCAGCGGAGACAATGCGAGTCATCTTCGTCTTATTTTAATAGCGTCGTTCATTGCTATATTGCACTTTATGAACGGCGTAATTGTCGGGCTGAGCTGCGTTAGACAATGATATTATTTGTGAATAATGTAAGAAAGTATACATTTCTCGAGATTCGAGCATAATCAGCTTAGAAATATTTTACCCAGATAACAATGAATATCTAGTATTATATAGCGTTCTACTAAAATCTGAAGTATTTTGAAAGCTAAAATATACATTTAAAGTAATATTGCTCACTGGGGCTCACACGCAATAGAATGTCTATCCTTCGCTGAAAAATGTTAGTCTGTCAAGCCACAGATTCTAGACATAATTGATTTTTATTGTCATAAGACCTCCGGAGGTTTTACGCACAACAAAAGACACGTCCCAGGTTGGAATACAAACCCAGCACCTCTCACTATCCAGATGACTGTTCTAAACATTGAGCTACTGAGTACTTAAGAGAACACTGAATTCTCGTAGGCCTTGTCTTAAAATTATTCGAAAAATATTTCAAACATTAAAAAAAAATAAACTGGTTAATGAGGTTATCATTATTACTTTATTATTTTGGTTTGTGAGTTTTTCCAGCGATACAGAAAGAAAAATATAATGGCTTCATTAAATTTAACATTTAGGAATAATCCGTTCTTGGCATATTCAATTACGCTTTGACCGCTAAACGGATTTCGAAGATACTTAGGAAAAAATCTTAGCTTTAGGGTACCTATGTTCTAGTTTTACTTTATTAAAGTTACTAATGATTACCTAAATGAAATATAATACGCACCGCGTATCTTTTCTTATGAGGGTTTAGAGAGAGCTCGGTGGCAATGAGGAGCTCGGTGGCGTAGTGGGTGATTACAAAAACAAAGCAACTTTCGCCATGGTCGATCCTGGATGGATCAATCAAAATTTGTAGTCTCGAGCCCCTCCGTGGTTCTGATGATAGGTACACTTGAACCGTTGGTCCTGCTAGCTACTGCAATCGCTTTTACCCACCCAATGTGTTACTGCCCAAAACTCCTCATGTGCTCCTCCCTCGAAGAAAAGCCTGTGCCGAGCTGAAGGTCATATTATATGGGCTGGTGATGATGACGAATTATTGTTACTGGAAAGAGCTAAAATCTAGTAAGAAAAACGTATTTGTTGAAGTTCATCTATAACTTAACGACCGGCTGGCCGAGTGGTCTGTGCCCCTCGCTATACAGGTTACTCAGTCGGGGTCCCAGGTTCGAATCCCGGTGGGAGCAAAAGTTTGTATGATGAGTACGAGCATTTGTTTGCGAGTCATGGATGTTTATAAGTTTATTTAGTATATTTCTTATATTTATATACATATTATTATCATTATTTCTTCGTTATATCTATAACACAAGCTCTTAATGATGCCTATTTTGGGCTAGACGATAGGTGTGAGTGTATGAATATGTATAATGAATATCATCATCATCATCATCAGCCTATATACGTCCCACATCTCCTCATGTAAATATTATTATTTAATAATAAATCTTGATCAGGAAACATACAATCGGGTTTCGTATTTTTTCATAAAATCCAAAAAGCTACTTAAAAAAACAATACTTGTAAAGCTAAAATACTTGTAAGTACGTTGTAAAACAACATGTGACAAAATAAAACGATGGCACTGAAAACAAGGCGGTTAAGAAGCTCTCCATCGACATAGTGTATGCACAAAGGTGCGATAGGAGCAATGTCGGCGCAAGTGCTGCGGACGTGGCCCTTTGTACAAAGAAATGCAAGCGGCCGGCGCCGGCAACAAAGTGGTCCCATGCACGAGACGGTAGGAGCCCTGGATGTGACACGCGAGCCGGTACGAGCTGGACTAGCTTTTATTGGTTACATTTAATAATCCTACGTGATTATACCTGGAATTGATTATAGATTTCGCTTTGTAAGCTGTTCGCAAATTTCCAGAACAAAATTAGAATTATGCCTTCTATTCTTATTAGAATTATGTGTTATAATTATTTATTGCATAATAAGGTTCAACTTTGCGTGGGCAGTCTCTACTAATCCAACAGAAAAGATTGAGTACAAATTATAACATAGCGCAGTATTACCAATCAGCATCTTTCTTTCACAATAGGCACCAGCCTATTGTGAAAGAAAGAAAGAAAAAATATTTTATTTAAATAGGCCACAAAGAAGAACTTTTAGATCGTCAAAAAACACAATTTTATAACTATAACAAAAATATATTAGTAATAAAAATAATATAAAACTAGAAAAAATTCACGTCCTGGGGCGGGAATCGAACCCGCGATCTTTCGCAATCTGGGCGACTGCTCTAACCACTGAGCCACCCAGGACTTGGGATATCCCTGTGAAATACTCGTTTCGGATGTTGAAATAGAACATTTCGATATTGTAGGGTGGACGTTAGCTCATAAACGCAAATCAGATAGACTAGAAGAACTTGAGAAATTGAGATTTTATAAAAATCTGTATTACTGGTGTTCGCATCAGGCCCACTCCGCGAATCAACAAACACAGTTCAGATTGACTGACTTAACCTACAGAAATTACACACAGTGAGATTGTGAACTTAATATTAAGAACTACACAGTATCAAAAATAAACCTAATTCCATTTTGATCCTCGCTTTAAGATAACTTTTTTATTGCTTTCTTTCTTTATTTTTAATTGTTACAATAAACCTAATTACTTTCAAGATAAGTTTGTCTCCGAAGAGTGTGTTCGTGACTGTTGTGTGGAGATGTGTGTATTTGTGGTCTGTGTGCGTGTGTGTAGTGTGGATGTGAGTGTTGTTGATTGGCCTGAATGTTGGATATGATCTACTAAGCATAGATTTGAACGAATAAATAATATAATGTAATATTGAGCCATCTTAGTGAACCGAGCAATTTTTCCGTTTACTCGAATAGAATGACATGATCAATAAAGATGCCGAAGCTTAACGTTATATTTAGGTTAGTACTGTGTTTATCCAGTAAAATTTAAGTCCTTGCAAACATATGCAAGCAGGAGACCGATACGGGAAAAGATGACCAGCGTATGAACGGATTAATATGAAATATTGGCGATATCGACTATAAGTGGAGGGAAATGTATATTGGTTCACTTCCACGAGGAAATTGGAGGGACTACAACCACAATATGACGTAGTGAAAACTAGATTTGGCTCTAAAATAGAAAAACACTATCGTTTGATAACTTTTATTGTTTGATGAGATGACATTATACCTAACAAATGATAAACACATTTTTACATGAGGCTAATGAAAAATCTGGTAGAGCTATCAATATCCCAGTACCTATATAGAATAAGTGAAAGGAAGGAAAACCTAAAAACCGCTGGATCAACGAAATACATAAAACTGCCGGTACAGACTGGACTCAGAAGGCAAAAAATAGGAAAATATGGAGACAGTTGGAGGAGGCCTATACCCGAGAAGGGGTCTTTAATACTATAAGCATTTTTTTATTTATTTTGTTATTTTTTGTATATTAGAAAGGCATGGAAATAAAGGCTACAATACACAATAAACAATATAGAATAAGTACTGGGTTATTGATAGCTCGACCAGATTTTTTAGTAACTATACCAGAGGTCTCTGGTTTGAATGCTGGTAAATAAGTGTTAACTGTTTCCCAAAAAACGTAGAAGCTATTTTTAAGTTTCCATAATTTGTCAAGCCGACTAAGGCCTCCGGAGGTCTTATGACTATTAAACACCGATTGTGTCTGTAATATGTGACTTTAGATTAATATCCAAAACAGCTCTTAATGTAGCATAAGTTTATTCAGGCAAATTCACTATAAAAACTATCAAATAAATCATTAGGCCGATTTATTTAAGCCGCAATATGAAACTCAACTTATTAACTTGAATTTGAGATTCTCCACTTCTGGGGATTGAAACTTCTACCCAGTTCAATAAATAATAGCAAGGCATGGCATAATCTCGAATGAATATTCAAGATTTTTCCATGACCGTAAAGTCACATTTTGCCTTACTAAAGCGTAGATACATCATAAAAATGTATTAAAATATTGTACGTACGTCTTATGAAAGTCTGACAGAAAAATCTGCAACAGAATGTTTTGTCTCTATCTCCTAAGGTTGTACTCACAGTATCCATATTGAAAACTGACGCTAGTAGTTACAGTCATGGGCAATAAATATATTACGTACCCACTATTGACATTTTAGCATTGTTACCTTCGCAACAAGGGTCACGAACAGTCAAAAAATGAGTACATATTCGTTATTGTGCTATGTATGCTGTAAAGAAAAGAAAATTATAGTAGTAGGGTTCAATCTCCAAAAAGAACATACAAGTTTCTATGAAATTGATATCATAAATCAGCACTGTTTATTTACAAAAAGCACGAAAATTGACCCAACACCACCTGATGTGAATCGGTAAGGAGAGTCCATATTCGAAGACAGCTAGTGCAGATGTGCTTTATCACGCCTCTCTTGAAGGACCCCATGTTATAGGAAGGATGTGCTGGCAATGAATTACAAGTTCTGGAAGTACGACAAAGAAACGTGACACGAAATTTCCTTGTGCGTGATGTTGAGGTGGAGACAGTGCATTGATGACTCCGAAAACCGGCCCGCGTGCTCCTGAGCAGGAATGGGGAAGGTGGGATAATTAAGTAATCAATCTCAAATTTTATTTAACCTATCCGCCATTACAACTTAAGGCCCATTTACACGATGCTAGTTTCTTGCATACAAATTAATAGAAGCAAGAAATGACTTGCATAGTCGATACAACACAATAGACTATAATGTATGTCAATTCTTGCTTCAATTTATTATTATGCTACAGGCAAGAAACTTGCGTTGTGTAAATGGGCCTATAGTTTTACGCAACTACTTGCTAGCGAAATATTCTCCATGAAGTTTAGGGTGGACAAATAAAAATCCTCTCACATTTTAAAGCTATTACCATATTTCGCTACATAGTGTAAAACAAAAAGAATTATGTTTCTGGCAACTTGTTGCGTAGGTAAAAAAGTTTTTTATTTTCTGACCAATGGTTGTCAAACTTACCATGACTGTTAGTTTTTTTTTCATGATTATATATTATACGATTATAGATGTTACGATATAGATGTTATATCTGGACATTGAACTAACCAAACTTTAATTTCAAGTTTTTATTTTTTTTATAAAACTAGATAACAAACAAGCTGCCGGCCCACCTGGTGGTAAGCGGTTACCGCCGCCTATAGACACCTGCAATAACAAGGAAAAGCACTTGATATTGCAGGTGCGTTGTCATCCTGAGGCCTAAGATGAAATGCCGTCCATGCCCAGTAATTACACTGGCTACCTTTCCCTTCAATCCGAAACACAGCGAACTGTTTCACGGCTGAAATAAGAAAGGCGGTGGTACCTACCCAGGCGACCCTACATATGGGTCTACCACCTAGTAAGATAGATTAGAACACGAGTCCTCTTTCTCTTTATTAATCCTAGATGCAAAAATAGGGGTGTTATAAGTTTGACTAGTCTGTCTGTGTATCTATGTGTCTGTCTGTGACATCATAGCTCCTAAACGAATGGACCGATTTTCATTGGGTTTTTTGTTTGAAATCTGACGTGATCAAAATGGTTCTGAGCTGTAATTTATAAAGATAACCGCCTCTGTAGTCTAGTGGTTGAGACCATCTACCTCAGATCTCCGGAGGTCCGGGGCTCAATTCCCGTGGGGACAGAAATTTTCTGGTCATTTTGGTTGGTGGAAGGATGTTTCTTAGTCCGCCTGGCTAGCTACCATCTTACCTAAGTCTGCCGCCATAATAATAATGTTTGCATTGTTGTGTTCCGGTAGTTGGAGGTAAGATAGCCAGTTCCTCTGTGGTTGAGGAATCCGGGTGTAACTAGCTTCCATCATCGCCTTATCTTCACTTAATATCAGTTGAGATGAAGGCCAAGAGTTACCCCGTTAAGGTTAAAAAAAGATCTGTTAAGGCATTTGATGACTATCAATTCATTTCACATGATGAGATTCGCAGGACAACTAAGGTCACCGACATAGCCCGAAGAATTGCGAACCTCAAGTGGCAGTGGGCAGGCCACATTGCAAAGAGGACTGACGGCCGTTGGGGCGGAAAGGTCTTCGAGTGGCGGCCGCGTACCGGGAGACGCAGCGTTGGGAAGCCCCCCACAAGGTGGACCGACGATCTGGTGAGGGTAGCGGGAAGCCGCTGGATGCGGGCGGCGCAGGACCGATCGGCTTAGAGATCCCTGGGGGAGGCTTATGCCCAGCAGTGGGCGTCTCTCGGCTGAAATGATGAATGATGATGATGAACTCATTTCACATTTTCAATATCACCTATAAAAAAACTGTAATTCTGTATTCAAAATTTTATAGTAGGCAATTGCAATCTCATTTAGATATACACTGTTGAAATTGCATTCATTAAATTTGAAAATGCATTTATTTTCTTTAGAGAATCTGAAAAAATATTTCAATTTCTTTGCTATGCAGGCGACACCGACGTGGCGACTCATAGATAGTGCTACGCCAGGCAGAAACTGCCAGATAAAAACATCAAACGTTAAACAAGACGTCTTGCCGTTTAATATTTTTTTGTTACCTTTGCAAAAATGTTACAACATTGAACATGTTAAAACATCTATAGTTTTTGTTGTTGAGGTGGAGAAAGTAAATTGATGACGCCGAAGACCGTGTAGTTAGGAAGGGGGAAGGTGGGATTAGGCCAAAACTCTTTATTTATAGCACTCTCCATAGTGTAGGTAGTAGCGGACCTAAGCGACGCAATGTCTCGATGTAAGGAGGTTACTATAAAATTACGAATGCGAGGTGATTCCGAAAGATATTATCAGAGAAAAGAATCAAGAGTCCATGCTCAGTGCCTATACTGTTAATTAAGCGTCGGCATCCAATTGAATGCCTTTTTTTTAGCCAGGAGAAATCCATTGACGGACCTACCCGCCACTAGCGAAGTAGCTGGCGTGTGCGGGGCTCGCCCAGCGGCTAATTTGACCCTGGGAATACCCGCTAAAACTTCTGCATAACTCTCGTGCCTTTCGCGGAAGTGGTCCGGGGTCTACGAAGCAAATTCACCAGACCACCCCCAGGCGACCCGGCCTTACGGCCTGGTTCTGCGCCGATGGAGATTGCCCAGAGTTACTTTGAGCAATCTCAGACGTGGCGGCCTTTATATTGCGCGCGTGGGAGCTACCCGACGCACGCGGCCGCACATCTAATTGAATGCCTAGGCCGATAGGTAATTGAACTAGACATATTCAACGTTCATCAACTTGGCGTATTGATAGTAAGCTCAATTGGATGCGGATTGACTTGTTCTGAAGAGTTTTGGTTATTTAAGATTAGTTGGTTCAAGGTTATTTTTTATGACCACTTATAACCAAAACGATTTCGGTCAAAGAAGGTCATGATAAAACCTTAATCCTACGAATCATAATAAACAGTCACACAAAAGCTCTTCGATTTAAACGACCTGCCTAGGCGTCATATTGAATGCCTATTTAACCAGACGGCTGATACGACGCTTAACCATCTGGTTGACCGTTGCATTCAATGACTTAGCTAGTTGTTTTTCAGCCGTTACAGTGTTTAATAAATGGCCTAGTCCAATTAAGTGGATAATATAGCCAGATGACTGCGACATTTATATTCCTTCTATTGTTTCATTCTCTACCATGATGTTGCGACCTCGTTCTAAATTACGACCTACATTATTATAAAATTAAACGTACCAGACTTTTTGACGTTTTGAATTGTGTAAATATTATATTTTTCTTTACAAAAGAAAAAGTCCAGACTACAGTATCGTGCACGTTAGATACCACGTACATCTAAATATCTATGTGGAAATAAGCAGCAAATTTTCACACCCTTGCTTTTAATGGTCTGGTTAACAAATACAGACAGCAGGAAAAAAATGTAGAGACTTTTGCACCCTTTGTGGTTTGATATATTTAAAAGGGCGTACCTTTGTGATGCTTACGAAAATTGCGTATACGAAATTCATTTCATTGTGGCTTTCAAAGAAAGGTATGGAATTATTATGTTTGCGATTTTCAATTTTCAAATACCGTATACAATACAAAACGAATCATATTTTGAAAATGATAAGTAAATTGATTCTTATAAGAGCGTAATATTCTAAATAGATAACTTTATATTAGAGTGAATAAGAAATAAACATGACTAACTATTCAAGTCACTAATTTCGATGTCTTTTTATTATGTTAAAATATACAAGTAAGCATTCAACTACAATTTTATAGATTTAATGGGATAATTTAGCCTGCGGCGGTACATGTTTGCCTAGAAAGTTATTATCCAGTCTAGTCTTGTACTAACATACCGTAACGCTTCGCACATGGAGATCCAATTCTTATGTTATTCGAAGAAATATTTAATATATGTACTTAAGTATAAAAAAATTGTATTGCTTTTTACAGCTACCTTATCAGTAACAATGTAATGAGTATGTAATGAAATACGACTGCTTCAAATGTTTTCGGAAAATAACAATAAACAAAAAAACTCGCTACAAAGTTTTTCCTGACGCTACGATCTAATTTCGTGCAGCTCCGGCCTCGCTCTCCACATTCCACAAAGTAGCGAAAGTGTCGCGAAGTGCCGCCGAGCATACAATCCGCAGCGCCATTGTTGTCTTTGATTTAGCCACCGCGTACCTACGTTACTAAAGCTATACCCACTGCGCCAGCGCGTAATTAGAACTGACAGCTTACGTGGAGATTGCGTATTTGTATTTTCTCATCAATTATTGAATGGAATAGCAATGGCTCAGATGTCAGCTCAGTTTGTCGGTTTTAATCAAATAAAGCTTATAATTATTACTTGAAACTACTTTGCATCGTCTTTAGTTTGATAATTGATTTCTCAACATAAAGGTTGCGGTTGCATAAAGCCTAGAAATTCTGCTAAATAAGCGTGTAGAAATATTTCTTAATATTCTATTAAAATACACCAGTATAATTTATGTCATAGGTAATACTTATTGGGCTGTTTGAACTTTGAATCAGTCATCATTTTAACAAGAATATGATTTTGAAAGTAATTAATACCAATTTTATTTTATAATAATCATCATTTGGATTTAAGCTGGATTTAAGATTTTACTATCATAGTTGTATAAGTAACGTTAAAAAAATATCATTATTACTCTTTTTATTTCAATTCATTTTAATAATTATAAAATTTTAATATAATTATAAAAATATGTCGAATATTTCATAAACCCATAGGTAAATTGAAAAAAAGCAAATTACTTCACTGTTTGATAGGACATTAGAGGCATTCATTATCCACTTCATTCACATGAATTCAATAAAACATTTAAGCAGCAAATCTCCAATAAAATCACTCGAATCATTATGCCAAATATTAAGCGAGGAAAACGACGGGACATTTTCATTTTATCACGCCGTCGTTCATATTAACTTAGAGAGGTAAATATGCACGCAATTTTCAACCATTCCATTCCTAATGACTTTCACTGACACGGCGCAAAACCCCTCATTTTACACTTTGACGCGTTCACTTACTACGCCTAGTCCTGTCGCGATGACATTTTCCAATGGAAGAGAAAACAGTAGAATGGGAACAAGGACCTTATCGCGATCAGATTAAAGTTTGAGTTGCGATAGCAGTCAGCCATACACAGTGGGACTTTTGTCTATTCTGGGCCTTCAAGGATAAAGTATAATTTGAGTTGGGGTAATATGGCTTATGTTGGAGTAGTTATTAAGCAAATAATACCTTAAGAATATTGACTTAGAGATTACATTGGTACGCCAAGGGCAAGGGAGATGTGATGAGGATCATTCGGTAGTTATAGCTGTCGGGTCGTTTTGTCTATCGGTAATATGAGACTCGGTTCGCACCTCTGAACAACAGAGCCTTACCTTTTTCACACTTTTTATGGAGTACTTTTCTATAGACGGACGTGTGGGAATACGGCGGTGTCACGTTACTATTAAATGTAGGCTTTTTCATTGTCAGATACAATAAAGTTTACATCGTAATATTTTTTTGTTATGTCTGTCTGTTGATGATTTCTCTGTTATTTAAGCTTACCTATGTCTAAGGGTTGACTAGAACTACCTATGACTATTACAAATTATAAAAGTTTAGTTTAAAGTACAGCCTTCTTTCAACTTTGCCAAGTCAAGTGTCAAATCTCGTAAGTTTTCTATTTAGCGAAAATCATAGCAGATTGTAAAATACATCTTGTTTAGGAATCCGAGTTCCAGGACCGTTAATTCAAGTGACTGATGTGTACAGACGACGGCACATCAAGTGTAACAGTTGCACTACGAAAGCAACCTCTATTACGAACGGAGTAGGGGTGGTCTCAAGGTCAAAGTGTATATGTCTACTCAATTAGGGTACCAAACAAGCATACAGTTCTGTTTGATTTGTGGTAAGCGCTTATCGTAGCCTACTGATAATTAAGTGTTATTAGTAAATGGCTTGTAAGTATTTAACTGAGCATCATACTAACCTTTTAATCACTGGGAAAAAATGCCTTACGCATGCCCTCCCGTCGGGGGACGGGAGGGGTATGTGGGACTCCCCGGGTTCCCGGGTCTACCCACTAAAACGACCCATTGGCACTCCCTCATCGTCTTATGTGGTGGACTGGGAAACCGGCAGAGTCTCTACTTCCAGTCCCCCACCGGCGGGCCCTTCACACCCCAGCATCATACTAACCTAACCAAACCAACGAAAATACTAATTGAGCGACTAAAAAATCTGATTTCGGCGACAAAGCGTTGAATAGTCGAGAAAACTGATTTTTAGTCGCTAACTTAGTATTTTTAGTTACCTAGTTTATTATATTCCTTAGTAAATATATTATTGATAGACTTATAGAAAGAAATTTAATAGCATTAGATTTCAGCAATTTATAATGCCTCTACAAGGAATACTAAGTGAAATGAAATAGTCATCCCATATCGGGAATTACACCACGAGTAGTGGACTTGCACTGCAATTAAAGTAATGTGTAATGTTTTGGAACTATAAATACATATCTACTTAATACTCGTATATTTCTTTTCTTATTAGAATGATGCTACATTTTGTTTTACTAACTACATTTACGTCGAAAAGTTTCTCAATCATTGTTTTAATTTTCCACAAAAATAGTGCTTAACCCGTCAAGCATCGGATTTCAGACATAATTGATTTTTCAATTGTCATAGACCTCCAGAGGTATAACGCCGCTTAACAGATTAGGCTTTTAGGAGTATCTCTGGCCTGACCGATTAATAGTGTAGTTACTTAACTGCGCGCCGTACATTCCTCTGAAATATGAAGCCGCAGGCAGCAGGTGACCAACATTATAAAATTAAACTAACAGCTTCAAAACTATCCTTGTCATTCGATGAGTTTGAAATTTTTAGAACACTTTAATACTAAGTTATTTAAAACTTTTTAATTGTTACGTCGGCTTGGAGCCGAGATAATTCAAAATGATTATTACCATTACTCAGACGTAATTAGTTAAGAGAAGTTTTATAGAGATTTTCAGACACGTAAAGTTGGGAGAAGCTGGTATAATGGGACAAGATGCAATTTTAATTATTTAAATTACATCTTTCTGAAAACTGTTTACTCATCCCTTCTGCTAGGGTCTTATTGAAAAGCTATTATTATTTAATTAGTTTTAATATATTCAAAACCAAAGCACCTTATTTCGACTAGGGTTCTCTGGTAAAATATCAATAATTAAATCTATAATTTTATATCATTAATTGCCGTGTAAAAGTCATATCTATAATTGAAAAAATTGTTTTTTTTTTATTGGAACTATAAAACAATGTTACAAAGAGTATTAGTGCGTTAACAACTGCATTAGTTTCTAGAACTGTGTTACAGCCATTAGCGCCCACCTCCAGACATGGAGAGAAACAGCGTTCCAGATACCAAATAAACACATTAACTTGTGATCACAAATTTTACAAGGTAGGCATCAGATAATTTAAAAATTAACTAATTAACATAACAACTAAGAGAAATGAAATGAGCAACAACACGTGATCTGTGTGAAATAACTGTGTGTGTGTGTGTGTGTGTATGTGTGTGTGTGTGTGTGTGTGTGTGTGTGTGTGTGTGTGTGCGTGCGCGCACACACTGTAAGAACTTTGTTTACTTGATTGTATAGTAGAGGGGATAGAATGTGAATGTGGCGCCGTGATGAAGTCAGTCTGTATTTAACAATTTTGCAAACCCTGCCATCTCTACGCCTGTCGCTAGAAATACTGGGGTCATATGGAAGACGCTTGTGTTTGTGAAGGACAGTATAGCTAAATTATATAAATTATAAACTTTAGACTGTACACAATAAATAGCAATAATTTATATGAAATGATTACCTTTATGTTAAAATAACGTGTCCTGAGTACATGCCAGAAAACATAAAGGGAAAATACTGCGACGACCTCTCATAAATGATACCTATGTAATGTTCTTTCAAGCCTCTTTTCCAATGGGATCATTTGTGTTTTATGATTATGAGTAAATTTTTACAAGTCTTTGAGGTCTTTAAAATTATTCAGTGCAGGGTGTATAGAAATCCTATACAAACGATGTGGAGTTATGTGAATCTACATAATTATTAGTGAGGTACAGTCGGCAGCACATCAAGCGTAACAGTATATATAACCCTATTAAACGCTATGTATAGCTATTAGAAAGAAAGCACACCCTCTTCGCTATTGGTTCAACTCTGTTCAACTTCAACCATCTTTTAGAATTTGACCAATAGCAGAGCTTGTCAGAATGCTTCGAGCGTTTATTGGTTAAAATTGGTCGAATTGTTTGAGCTAACGCTATTTGTACGCAGAGTTTAGTCTAATTTCTATGACATCGCATTTTTTAAGTATGAAGTTGGGGCTCAAGTTTAGAAGTTTTTTTTTTGTATCTGTGGTATTTAAAAGTTGAGTATAGAAAAATCTCGTCCATTTTGTATTGAGACCTAAATTGTATGGGGCGACCTAATATTAAGGGTTCAAACTATTGAATACGAAATCACAAAATCAACTTTGACTGCTTGTTTACTTTATTTGTAGATAAATGTTAGTTTCTTTGAAAAAAATATCCAAGTAAAGTAATATACGAAATGGCCACGCACTTGAATGGAATAAAAATAAAATAGTAGCACTACACAAATAGGTAGATAATATGAAAAACCGACCGAATATCGGTAAGATAAAACGCCTACTTTTGTTCTACTGTTTTTAAGAGAACAGGGACATACCAACCTATATTTTAAATAAACTGCGCTTTTCTTCGTGTTTTTGTATGTAAACATTCAAATGAACGCCATATAAGTGTATGAAAGTATTTTGCTTCATTTATTTTTTACCTCTAGGTATACGAAACAGGTTTTGGTCAATGTCATTTGATTTTCTTCAACTTCTAAGTTTCTAACAAAATGAAAAGTATTTGGTTAGGTTAGGAGACTTCCTTGCTAAACAAATTAACCTAGCAAGGTTACTTAGGTTACTTAGTTTGATTATTTGGTATACATAAACCAACTAATCATATTTGTAAAATGATTCCAGCTACTATTGTTTTGTAATTAAAAACATCTTTATATTAAGTAGCTGAAAGACTCAATCCAGTTCATTTATGAACAGGTTAATAAAACAAATATTACTTTGCAGGTGGCGGGCAGACCATATATTTTTGGTTTTTAAATATGAGATGAAGATCCAGGCTGTTTAAGAGGCTACAAGATAGTGTGTTGATGTGTGGTGTATTTGTTCACATAATTCTTGTTATTAGTGAATTCTATACCTATGTCTGTGAAATAACTAAGTAGGTAACCACAAACCAGACAAGAGATATTCTATTGTTGAGTGGATGCCAGTGTCAATATTTATGGAATTTTATTAGATATTAACCCGTCAAGCATGAGATTCCAGACACAATTGATTCTTCCATTGTCATCGCCCCCGGTGGTATATCGCCGCTTGACAGATATTAAAAGCTACAGACAAATATTTTTTTTACAAAAAGTATATAAATGACCACCACATAGAGGTTAGGGTAAGTTTCAGTTTATAATTTTATGACTGACTTCAAAAAAAATGTAAGGTTATTGAAGATATTTTTTTTTAGATACTTAGTTCAACATTTTGGCTTAGCAATAGTGAGCACTTTAAATCAATACATAAGCAACCAGAGACATAATTACATTAGTTTTTGTTTCCTGGGGTGATGAGATCAACAGGGCCTGGTAAAAATACTAATAACACCACCACATTACAAAGTAGGTTAGGAAGAGTTGTCCCTATAGGTTCCTTTACCTAGCTCTGCCTGGACAACTGTAATATTCACACGTGCATAATTGTTCAGCAACAGCAGTTTTCCAAGTTCCTACATGATATTAGTGTAACTGTCATGACCTGTAAATTCAAATGCTTACCATTAACAGTAATAGTAATAATTGGATAGCCATCCAATTATCTATGTGATTTTTATGATAAGAAATTGATATAATTTCAAAGAGCAATGGTGTTAATTCACCCAAATCATTATTTTCTTAGCCCAAATTATAATAAAATATAGATTCTAAACCTAACAGTCTTCTAACATATTTTCTCCTATTACTATTGTTGTTTATTATTATTTAAATTCAAGATGAAAAACCTTACTTCTCATTGCAATGGTTATTTGATTTAGAATGGTGTTCAAAATTTAATAATACATCTTAGGCAATTTTATAGGTTAGGTAGTAATATTTCTCACATCATAGGAATGGTTTTTCTATACCTGTCAAGTATCAGATTCCAGACACAACTGATTTTTCAATTGTTGTAGCCATCCAGAGGGATAATGCCGTTTGACAGATTAATAAATTACTAGCATAAAACAAAAAAATGTTTAACTCTACTAGTAAAAGAGAGATTTCTAAAAGTTATTTTGGATTTCATTAAATAATTATAGAAAAGAATAAGGGAGGAAAAATGGTGCTAAAAATACTAATATCTACCTACCTACCTACTTAACTGCATATTGTTATAATTAATTCCATTTAAATATTAGGCACCTAAGTTATTCATAAAATTACCCTAGGCCTACAGATTAGTTTTTATTTTTTATAGCCCCCGACCCTAAAAGAGGGGTGTTTAATGTGTCTGTCTTTGTATCTGTAAGTTTGTCTGTGCCATCGTCAGCCATGCAATTTTTTTTGTTAGAAAGGTAATGTGGTTGAGATGGTTCTTGACTTTGAATTATGAAGATATGTTCAGGCGTTTGATGATAATCTTTCACAGATTCGATTATTTTGAAATTTGGTGTACTCTTACTTTAGTGATATTTCAAAGACAAGCCTGAGGGTTAATTAAAATTATAATTTAATATTGTTAAATTTTAAATAAACATGTTAAATCAATTTTGACTCTTTCTTATTTCTTACACATTCCCAATTAGACCTGATTGCTCTCAAATAAAGAATTTCTTTTATCTGTCAAATCATGGATTGCAAAAACAATTGGTTTTTAGTTTTGTCCAAAAAAAAATGTATTTTTAAGTAATTTTATTGTCATGATTCAACCCTCACTTGTACTGAGGTTAAAAGAGTTCACCTCAGAGAAGTAGACCGAAGTAGCAGTTTCAGAATGTTAATGGAGTGTTTGGCTGAATAATGATGCAATTTGAATTGCAATAATACACTTATGGCTTATAAAATTACTAATCCAAATGTTTTTACATTCAAGAGACAGCACTTCCCCATTTCACCTGTAATTTCAGTTTTGTTATTACTACTTTTAGTTATTTATCTTAACACAATAATTTGACACCAGTGGCACAGATGAACTAGTAGCGACCAGTGTCTAGGAATTGTCAACAAAGCTGTTAGCTTCTTAAACTAGTCATATTAACAACCTCGCCAGAGCGTCGCCTCGTGAGGTCGCCAGCTCAGCTCTCCAGGTCTCCAGGTCAGCTCTTGGAGATATACTTATGGTAGCCTGGTACTTCAGACTGGAAATATACATTTATTAGGTGTCAATAGATGAAATGAATTAACGGACTGAAAAACTTTCTCCAGTGCTCATGGGGTGTAGCATCAGTCCGATCAGTCTACCTGTCTGTCTGTGTGTGTCGACTTAATATCTTGTTTGCACTCTTAGCTCAAAAAACTTGTATTAAAATTTGAATCCAACTTCTATTAATTCCCTACTATTATTTTATTTCAATTAATTTTAAAATCCCTACACATAATCATCATGTCAGATAAGAGATACCCACCGCTGAGCTTAAGCAATTGGGCAAGGACCTCCAAACCGATCGGTCTTGCACTGCCTACACATGAGAATAATTTTGAATCTTAAAATTACAAATCGATCCTAAGTAGGTAGAAATGTAGAAAAACAAACCTAAGTGTTTACTTAGGTTTATTTTAATTTCTCTCCATAACAATGGACCATAATAATGACCTGACAATAGAAATATATTTTTAAGTTCTTAACAATGAATAAATAAGGAAGCCTGTATTTTAATAGGTATAATAATAGTTGATTGAAATAATTAAGTACGCTGAGCATTATTGATAAATAGGTAGCGTAAATAAAATATCATAACTAGCCATTATAATATGTAGAAAACTTTTTGTTTTAAATTAATGCAATGGTCTTAGCCGTACTTTAATTTTAAATCAAGTTGAAACAACGAAGCGAAGAGAGTAGGCCGCGTACGTAGCTAGCTGTAGCTATAGCTACCTATAAACCTACACATATTTAGTCGGAGGCTATAACGAAGAAATACTTCTAATAGTCGCCGCGATCACGTTCAAGGCCATCTGCGAGTATTGTAGGTACAGAGTACTTGAGAGAGAGACGTTAGATAGAGGCGCTGAGAGACATATGTTTATCCTTTGCGCACAAATTTTCTGTGCGTTGCGCTCTAGGTTCAAGGACAAACTGTTACGCTTGACGTGCTGCCGACTGTACATATCTGGTGATGTCTTAAGTATTAAATTAGAATTTTTGCATGCAATAATAGCTTTATTAAATTTTATAACTGTGCACTGGAGGAACTACTTATTTTTCGTCGTTTTTATCGTTTTTTTGTGGACAAGAGTAGCAAACAAGTGTGGATACCGCTAGCCTGATGGTAAGCGGTTACGAGCTTTTAAAGACTCACTGACACTAGTCACTGCCTGCCCTATAAGCGAACGGAACGCGTTATGTTAACAGCATGGTAGACAATGTCTTTGAAGGGAAAATCCGATTACAGAACTACCCACCGCTAAGCAACTGGCACCTTCTGCCGAGGCAAATCTCACCAGCCCACTCCCAGGCAACCTAGCCTTATGGCCAGGTCTTGCACCAATGAAGATTACCCCGAGTCACTTGGGTAATCCCAAAGATGGCAGAATGTGCTATGCGGAGAATAGCATCTCTGGGACGAATCGAAGACTATCAACATAGCGCTTTCATAATGAGCTCCGGCGACCTTACCGCGGGAACGCAACAGTCTGGCTCTTAAAATTTGAGTTGTATAAACCACTGTTTCCTGCCACTCCTAAAAACTAACTTAACTTATTGCTTGTATTAGAAATCTGCCGTACTTAGGCTATAATGCTGTTAACCGACGTGCGGCGCAAATTCAATTATGGTAATTACATGTCGGTGATTATAGCTTCAGTACGTTAGGGGCGCAGTTCGTCTTGCCATCAGTTTTACCACGGACCGGTAAGTTCCATGGCACTGTAGAGTCCCGGTGTGGGCAGAGTGCCTTTCATACCGCACACGGGCCTCCTTGCGGCAGCCGCAGAGGGTCATCGTGATAAGGATCGTGCGAGATATCCGCACGGTTAGTCATGGGACTGCTTGCGTAGGGGATCGATGCCTTGTTTATGGCCAGGATGCATCAGCACCGTGTTGCAGCACGAAGAGAGGCGGGTTCGCACCTTGGCACAGAGGGAGGCAAGGTTCTCGCCGACCCAGCAGCCGGCCACCGCATGATCGAAGCAATACGCCCGGTGGTGGAGGAATGGGGTGAGCGCCAGCTGGGCAGCCTCGCCTATTGAATGGTACAGGTACATGTATTGCAAAGACCGTCACATCGAGGATTGCCCAAGTAACTCTGGGCAATCTTCATCGACGTAAAACCCTATAATGCTTGAGGGTCGGCTCGTCAAATTGCTGCGGCAGAGCCTAGGCTACCTCCGAGAAGGTTACTGGTGGGTTTTAGTGGGTATTCCCAATACCGCTGCGATCAGGTACTGGGCGACCTCCACCAACGTCTGTCGCTTAGCAAGCGGCGAGCAGGTCCGTAACCGGATTCCCCCACGAAAAAAAACCCTAAGGATGACAACACTCCTGCAATACCAAGTGATTTTTTTCTTCTGCGATAAGAAGGGGCGACGGTTGACACTTACCACCAGCTGGTACCTCAGATTTATTATCATGTAGTAGTATAAAAAAACATATCAAAGTCAAAACTGGAGTGTGGCTGTTTTATTTCTTATGACTAATTAAAGAAATAATTGCTTCTGACGTAAATATTCGTTTGGAGACTCAAGGGATTCTTTTGTCTTTTTCCTCAATTACTTAGTAGGTATATTTGATCATTCACAATATAATCATTATACATTTATCAAACATGACAGCTAAAAGATAAGCATAAACACATACGCCTATCAGATTTTTACCCACAAATCGTGGCGCTTATCGACCGAGATTCCCTTTTTGCGGACATCCAAAAGTGTGAAAGCGTGTCATAGAAAGTGCGCGAACTCAAAATAGGGGAACATCTCCCTTATGACATACGGCTCCTCGGGCAATACAGCTTTTACTCTAACCCTTACGACGACGAAATTAGGTCCCAAAAATCGATCGTCCTTACAAATTTTTGCGGTAGAGACAGCATCAGAATTATTTAAGCTTTCAGAGTGCTAAGAAATAACTATGATGTTTTAGAAACGAAACCGTATTACTGCAGCATTATTTTTTTGCTTTCACCTATTGAAGATTTAAGTCACGGTTTAAGTAACATACGATTCTATCACCTTAGTGTTATTTTTTTTAAACTGTACTGAAACAGTGCAGATATTTTTAATCAATCTGAGAGTTGAGTTGATTCTTACGCTGACTGTACTTATTTTGAATTCCCCAATCTTACGATACCTAGCTTAATAGATGGCTTGACAGGTTGGTTGGCTTGATGGTTTGATGACTTGGCTTTGGTTGGTTTGATATGTATTTTTGTTGGAATAGCGTTCTTGGATTATTTAAACATTTACATTGATTTGCTAGAGCCAAATTAATGAAAAGTGTTATCCAAATTAAAAATATTTCTATATAATGGCAACTAATCAGAACCGTAGAGATTTTTAAATATACCTACAATTTATTTATTTAGGGTTAAACAATAACTTAACCTTTTGATCCCTACCAGGCCTGGAGCCTCTACAATAGAATATTTATTGTGTCTGGTTTCTGTGTACCTACTTAATTTCCAACTGGCTCTAAAACAAACATATTTTTACGTCTGTATCTGAAATTTTCCAGGAATTACACTAGCTTCCGAAGACTTTAAGTTACTGTAAATATTTCAACATAATTAAAATTTCAGGACAAATAGCGTCTTAATACTCTATGAATGAAAGGACTATGACGTAATAATATAGACAGACAGACACAAGCTGCTTAAGCAATGGAATTTACTTTTCAAAATTTCTATCGTAACAATTTTTTCCCCGACACAATGCAGACATGTTTAAGATTAAACGTTGGTAACGTAATAATTCAAACACAAGGAAAAAGTGTTTGTAAATTGGATATTCAGTGAACATTTTTTACAGAATATGATTCGTCTAGAGCTTACTGTGTGCATAATATTTTTTTCTACGCTCCTGAGAAATCAGACAAGGAGGCATGACGTCTTGTGCACGCGCCGTGAAATAAGGTTTTTGTTCGCAAAAATTGAAAACAAAGTCCTTGTTTTTGGTATATAAAATTGTATATAAATAAATTATTATAAATTATTTGACATTGATTTTTGCATATAGAAATTATTTATTTAATAGGAATAAAGACATTGCGTCGATGAAACATACTTTCAATGTTGTATCATTGTATTTAAAATAATGATGTCGTAATTACTTTCCAAATCTCACCCACTGTTTTATAAAAATTCCCTACATAGTTAAACATTAATTTACTACTTGGCTTACAATTCGTAGTCGAGGTTTGAATTAGTAAAAAAAAAAAACATTCTCAGTTCATTTTTCGTCATTATTATGTACTTACCTAATTCATAACGATATAGAATTATAAGTTCATTAAACATGAATGACGAATACCGTGGATTTTGGTAACAAAAATGTACTTAACATTAATACAAGAAAAGTGTAATATTATTAACCCCCAGAAACTTTCTCATAATATCAATTACGTATGAAAAATGATACTTCGTATATTACTAGCGCAAGTAATGATATAGTATTAGTGTCTCGCCACACTATCTATTGTCCTTTCACGATTGGCTATTCCGATATTCAACGACAGATAGAATAATAGAATTCGGTCGGGGAATTCGACTAATCCCATTAATCATCTTTCAAATTCAATACACTGACACGTTGTCCGGCGCAGTTCTAACGGGTATGCTTCCATCGGAATACCATAGATTTTCTGTTTTACTTCCCATAGTGTATAGGAGGTGGGCGGGGATAGTTGGAATATCAGCACTTAAGGTATTCGAATATGCAGACGGGCAATCGGCATACCAGCTCAGCTTGTATTGACTCTGGCTGTTTGCTGGCTAAGATCACAGTGTTTGCGTCTGCTTGATTGTTGAATAATTCATCGCCTATTGATTGTCATGATCTCCTTTAAAGACGTTTTGAGGAAATACTTAAGCAATCTACAAAATGTAAAAGTTTTACTGGACAACACTCAGTACCTCAATGTAATTTTCATTTACGTAAAGATACATCATAGCACATAAGCTAAAATAACGAAAGTTGAAGGAATATAATTATCAAATAAAACATAGAATTAACAATAATTACGAAAAATATTTCGATGACGTGGAATAATTCATTTAATATTTTGTTATTGAAAATAGTGGTAATTAAAGCAGGTATATTTTGTGTCTCATTTTGCCTTCTTGAATTTCTTGAGTTATTATCATCATACTGGTAGATTTGTAGTGTTATTTAAAAAGATAAAATATGAAATAGAAATAGTGGGTAGCATTTAAATAAAAACGTAAGACCACCATCGTCTGGCAAAGTGATAGGTAGGAATACTTAGGTATTCTGTTTCCACAATCAGAAGAATAAGTACTAACCCCAACTCGTTCATTACAAACGTTCAGAGAAATCCAATATTATAATACACCGCTCAAAGGAAATACCGTGTTGGAATAGTAATACTTTGGAGTACTTTATGGATTTAAGCATGACATTTTTAAGGCGACGAAACGTGACAAGCATAGTAGAATACCCATTGTTCGGTTTCAAACAGTTCACAAGAGTTTCCTAAGTTTTTTTCTACATAAAAGCGAATTCACTTATTTGAGTTACAGCCCAGTAATAAATTCAAGGAGGGTGGGAGCTAATAAAAAGAGATAACAGTGAATAAAACCTTCCGTTTGTTGATTAAGTGGGCGGAGAGTTAATGAAAAATCTCTACAAATTTAACTGTCAGCAAGTGAAATATCTATTTCTTTAACGATGCATTCGTTGTCTCTATCTTCACTTTAAAAAATTGTGCATCGAAAGATTTTCAGAAGCTTGAATAAATTAATTTTGCAGCTCAAATAACCACCCATACCTACTAAGATTGAACGCGAAAAACCAAACGTTACGTAATATTATTTGAATCTGTTTTAATTAAGTGCTCGTTTCCATAATGCATGGAATGAAGAAAGAAAATGAATACTTTAAAAGAAAACAAGCGCTCTACTTTGCAAAAGAAAATATCGATTGTGTGAATCAGAATTGGATAAATTCTTGCGGGTTGTGATCCAGAGCGATCGTTGGCTAATCTTTGTTTGATTTTAATTACCGCTAGCCATCTGGACCGGCGGCGGCCGCACTGGGAATGAACGCGAAGTATTATTTTTTGATATTCACGCAGAACCGTTTGGCAAAAATGCATGCAAATCTGAACGAACTCGATAGCAAGTTTCTCGTGAAAAAGCTCTACCGATGCAGCTGCCATTTTCTAAATACTATGTTTGTCGTAGAAAAATTTATTTATCCCACACACCCACTAATCGCTTTGGACTACTTACCAAATGACAATTTATATCAAATAGTTAACTTTTTTGATACACAAACGATTAACAAATAAACGTACGATCTACCTGATAGTTAGCAATTACCGTAGTTTGGATTTATGTTTAAAGAATTTATTTCTCATAAAAACACATGGTTCACTTACTTAATGAGTAATACAATTATCATAAAAATATTGTTCACGATCACGCTTCTGCAGCCCTGGTTGTTTTGTTCACGTTACATATATTATTTTAAGCATATATAAACTACAAACTTCGATAGCCGCCAACCATCAGGTAGGGAAAGAAATATTCACGCGTCACCTACCCTATGAAAAAAAGAGAAAGCGTTATGCTGGTAGCATTGAAAACAAGTCCTCCGACTCCTAATATAAAGCAAACCTTATACGCTCTGGTTACCTTACTCCGCATAAAAACAAAACACTACAAGCAAAGTCTATAAATATGAAGTTCTACAAGGTTATAGAACTGCGAAGTTTTATAAGTTGGAGATACTTCCATTCGTGGTTGGTGATTTTTACTTGGTATTGCCACCAGGTGGGTAGTGGTCAGTTTGCTATATAGTTGTAAAAAAACTTCCCTGGTCAAGTTAGCTAACCTTAGTTCGAGTGAAAGATACAACTAATACTGTCACTGAACTTGATATGACAGTTTTTCCAAAGAAAATTAAGCTGATACCACAGTCTAAAAATTAAAAACAATAATTGTTCATACGTCTAAAACAAATGATGGCGTAGATCGGTAAGATTATGCATACAATGCCTTATTTGCTTAATAAATCAACACAATCTTCTACAATCAGGTCTGGTAGATTATACGTTTTAAGAAAACAGATTTAGCATGGATTACTCAGATATACAGTAGTCAATGGTAAACAAAATTCTCAAAGTGCTGCTTTATCAACAGACTGTATACAAACAAAACATAGACTTAATTGAGATAATGTAAACAAAGAATTTCCATCAGTGAGCGAAACGGATCGCAATGTTGCATTGCTTTGTGCCTATTATTTACGCGGTCTATTTATTTTAACCACTTATCTTTTTTTAATTTGTAGTTAAACATTCACTTTGAATGTTAATTATATTTTATTACATTACTAGGTGGTACATTTACTAGGTGGTAGACCCATATGTAGGGTCGCCTGGGTAGGTACCACCGCCTTTCTTATTTCAGCCGTGAAACAGTTCGCTGTGTTTCGGATTGAAGGGAAAGGTAGCCAGCCAAGAAGAGAAGAAGAGAACCTCTTCCACTTCTCGGGAACGGAAAAGGTTTTTCTCTAGAGAAATAGAAAAAAAGGAGACAGCGCACCTTGAACAAGGTGCGTCGATGCCGAACAAGTTTAAGGAGCCCTGTTCCCCTTAGCACAAACAGTTTTAAATTTCGAAAAGCCATCCTATCGAGTAGTTACGGTAGCTTTTGTCTGACTTTTGTTTAAAATTGTAAGCGTGCGTGAACGACACGATTACGATTCGAAATTTAAAAATGTTCGTGTTGGGGTACTTTGCCGAAAGAGTAAAGTCCTGAAGAGAAGGAAGGGGAAGAACGTCGACATTTTGGCTGTAAACGCGCACACTTCTTAGCATTGAAATCAACAAGATTCAAGACACCTCCATTCAAATATAAGGTTCAACACCCTGTTGAATGGTAAATGGTAATAGTCTCTCTCTCGATAATATTTTATTAATTGAGGCGCATTATTTGTATGCGTAAAAAGGGACATTGCAGAGGCATTTCGAAACCTCATAATAATTTTACATATAATTAATAAAATTTTGAATTTAGAAAAACTGTCAACGGCAAATTAAACAAAAATAAAACCAAAATCGAATTACAAAAGAGCTTGGGTACCACCAGCCAAGAACCAAAAACTAAAAAAAATAATAATTAGGTATTGCTATTCAATGAAAACATTTTTGCAAGTATCACCAAACATAAATATGATTATGTTTGGTGATACTTTCAAAAATGTTCTCTATGTTTTAACAATGTTTATGTTATGTGTTTTATAAACGTTTTTACGTTCAATATACCTCAATGTAATGCGGTCACTTTGAATTTTCCCTTAGATTTTTATCGATCGAGATTTTGACTACATCTAGACAAGTTGTAATAGGGGGAACTTCTAATAAGAAAACTTCTAATGGACCGATTGAAAGTCCGATTTTGGATGCGATACCAAGTTAATGAGCTACAAGACCGGTGTGATGATTGCGTGCTGTCTGCCACAGTTAGCGTAAGTATGGGTTAACTGCTCGCTCGGTGGAAATTAAACAAACATTGACGCTGCTAATGCGAGCTTTACATCTATAGTTAATATTATATTATAGTGCGGACTTCTAGTACATTTATCAGCAACATGATATATACATACCGTCTCTCATGTCAAAGCGGAAGGGATCGAAATTGTATATATATTTTTAATCCTGACTGTACGCAGTAATGGTATCCTACTAACCTTAAAACATTCATTTGAATATTCCATACTATTCAAGCACTTTCTAATCGTGTCTGTTATGTCTGAATCTAAGTTATCTAACCAAATGTCTAGATGAGGTGCTTGGCGCTGGTTGTATTGCTGCGACTACCTATAGTTCTACATTTTCAATCAAAACTGTTCCATTTTTTTCTTTGTGTTTCCATCATTTCAAAATAGCTGATTAATACAGTCCACATCCAGTAATTGTACAAATGTTGCTTTTGTTGAAAATACAACCGCGCATAATTCAATATTGTTCAAACGTGACATTTTTATCGTACGACTATTGGATTATTGCTGTATTCCTCGCTCGTGGTGTCTAGACAGTTAATTAAAATCAAACACTGAATATCGATAAGCCTGCCGGAAATCCTAAAAATTAATCTATTAAGCTTTTTTATATTTTCCATTAAAAGGAAAAGAAGAGATAAAATTTTAACAAGCGTAATCTGCATTAACACTGGCACATGTATCTGATAAAAGCTAGGGGAGCAAAGTTCAGGACATATTAAATCGTTAAGTGTTTTGATAAACACAGACAGGGGGGTTTAGCGATGATGCGATTCACTGTTGGGAATTTGGTAAATCATCGTTAGGGAAGCACGTACTGTGATTTCGATAAACATGGTTATCTATGAAAATAATACACTCACAGTTTTATAGGACTAGCAGCTCATTTGAATATTTAGCACAATTAATAATGGATAAGTATTATTATATCTATTACATAAATGAAGGCAAAAAAAAATATGGGTTGGCATCCCGTCCCAGGACATGTCTGTCATATTTCTAGTCTATACACTTTCCTAAGCATCTTCAATACATTTATTATAATTTTATAATAAAATCTACATTACATATCCTTATACCATCTTTTGTATATTTTATTTTCCTA
Source organism: Nymphula nitidulata (assembly GCA_947347705.1). Taxonomy (NCBI): domain Eukaryota; kingdom Metazoa; phylum Arthropoda; class Insecta; order Lepidoptera; family Crambidae; genus Nymphula; species Nymphula nitidulata. The sequence continues at coordinate 11,454,445 of OX374631.1, forward strand.
TCAAAAATTGCCTAAAAAATAAAACAACATGATTTCACTCAACCTGTGATGGATAATTTTCACCCCAGAATCATTATTTGTACAGGAAATCAATATTATAATGGAATATCCTCAAATTACTTCCACATTATATTTAACGATTAACTGTTGAATTCAAGTTACTTTATCAACTGATAAAACGAATTTCAATTCTAGCTTAAGATCGAGGTTCACTAAAGCTTTTACTTCGAGAAGCTCTTAATTGAATACGTGAATAGATAACTCAACAATAGGAATCAGACAAGATCTCCCTATAAACAATTCCGGGAAATCAAAAGATCCTCTCTTAGCTAGTAAGAAATTAAGAGGATATTTTGATTTACCGCAGTAATTTAGAAGGAATGACTCTGAAAAATTATAATTAATCCCACTTTAGGCGGGATTGAAATCGGAAATAAAATCGAGACCAAAATAAATACTGGAAAAACTAGCCAATTTGCAAATTTGTATCCAAGTAGTGGTAGCTTAAGTAGGATTAAGGTGCCTACAAATATTAAAGTGCAAAAGCATGAAGTTACAAGCAAGAATTGAACTGAAGATTTCAAAGACCCTGTTAAGATGCTTCAAATTAACGGCAGCGGAGATTTTGCAATATCAAGAAATGATGTCAACGCTAACAAAGTCTTAACTATTAACGATACAATTTGCAGTACTGGTGCAAAAGATCCACATAATGCTGCAGCTCCAGAATTAGCCATTGAGACAGGCGACGACAAAGAGCTGGCGGCTTATCTGTCGGATTTAGATGAACTCGACCCTCTGATACAAAATAATAGCCAGCTCGATAGCGCCATTGTTTGGGCATGAAATTAAAATTGAACGGGGTTCACACGTGCGCACCGCTCAGATAAGGGGTTGCACACAGCAATCGATTCGTGACTCGATGTTTGTACCACTGATTTACTTTTAGGGCGGATTGTTTCTTTATTATCTTTCACAAGTGGCACAGTCTTAAGATTTACTATATTTAGTAACCATTACATTGATAATTTCACAGATGTTATTAGTCTTTTAAACTGAAATAGAACTTAAATATATGTAAATACGTAACCCAATTTTGCACCGAGCGCCGTGGAGCTCATTAGGGAGGCCTTTGTGGACGTCTTTCGGCTGAAATGATGATGATAATGAACCCAATTTTAATTTGTCAAAGACATATTTTATCATATTTTAAACCTATCTATTTCATTGCAAATTATTGATAGTACTGTATGGTTCTCGTCAACAACGCATCTCCCCTGGAGCCAAATCTATTAGAAGTGCGAGTTAGTACAGCCAGCAGTGTGTCTAATATAATATCGGTACTTATTTTTAATTCTATAGTATTTTCGTAAAAGTAACTTATTATCAAATCTGTTATTTATTAGTGATTTTTAGGTCATATGTCCAATTCTGAGTACTTTGCAACGAATCTTGCCAGACAGTTTGAAAACCAATAGACTACCACTACTTTTGAAATACCTTGATTTTTAATTTTGGTTGCTTAAGTATAAGTAGTGATTACATATTAGATCATTTCTTAATCCTATAAGACTTATAAAAGAAACACAGCTGTATCGGACCACAACCCATAAATAATACTCGTACTTGATGATAATAACTTTCACACTTTCGAGAAAATAATATTTTATTATGAAATTATTTTGATTTTGTTAGATAATAATTGGTCGGTCGAGTAACTTTAGTATGAGGAGAAAGATATGGCTCCATAGTAACGTACCTATACTTTGAGACGGGTTTTACGTTTAAGAATAGTTTCATATCAGTGACGGTTTACACAAGATGATAACCAACGCTGGATGAATGCATTGCACTGCGAATAGCTAAAATTTAAATCGAAATTATTAAAACTACATAAAAGGGAAATTATTTTATTCAAGCAAATGGTACCGGAAACGCGTGAGTAGTAAATTCCGTAAATATTTAACATTTTTATACTAACATATTTTACTACTACCGCATAAAGTATATTATATATTATATAACTGTCATCTGTCTTCATTTTTACAACATTGATTTGCACAGTGCCGTGTGCGCTATAGTTCATTTTTCATTATCAATAGAATTATTTTACCACTTACCATATATTGGGTCAAAATAGTTTTAAAATTATCCAAATCTTTCTTGCTAACTGTACTGACGGAGGTGTATATTGCATTATTTACCTATTAACATATCATATCATATCGCATGTTGCGGCTTGCGGCCGGCAATTTAATTTATGTGCTACAATGTTTGCTAGCCCGTCACTATTGACCGCTAGTGCTGTGTCTGCTGATATTCAAAATGCTCGTTAGATAGGTTTGTACTATGATTATATTTCTTTCTTCTATGGGTTTCATTAGTAAGTCGTCATTATTGGCTAGCTTATTACGAATAAGGAAAACTCCATATCGTTTGCGAGTTTCAAAAGAGTGAGTGTGCTCACGTGAGTTCAATAATAACTAGGTACATTATGAGTAAAATATTATTTTATTGAAAGAAATACACATGAAGAAAACGATGAAAAAATTGTATGCTCCAGACGGAAATCGAACCCGTTTCTTCTAGGGCCCGGCCAGACGCGATAACCGCTACGCCACCGGATCACTAGGTGTAACCTACCGCTTTCTAATTTTATCGTTTTATATAGCAACGTTTAAAGTTTTTTAAAAAGCAGGCGTTATAAACTTACAAAATCAAACATTTAAATTTACTGTAAATTTTCATTCATTTTTTGTGAAATTTGTGTAATTTGTAACGTTAATTATTACATGAAATTATGTAAGTAAGAGTGATTAAAAAAAACTACTGAAAAACTAACATTTTCTTTGGGCTTTATTGAAAGCGAAAGGGTACGGGTTAACTGAGCACAAATCATGAACTCTTTATGCAGATCCGTGCTCAGGGCAACAGGATTACCGGGAGCATCTGTGTCTACACTCGGTAATGAGATTAACGCGCGCCGCTTTGCAAGTGTTCCGTTCACGTTTAGCGTTAAACACATGGCTAATGATGTATGAATAATTTCAGGACTTTTTGAGGCACTTCCTCTTTAATAATAACTCAACATCATATACAGATTAGGGACTCTTGAATTTTAAATAGTATGGGCGGCAGTTATTAGTTATATTTCACTATATGACACTGAATTTCACCTACAATTTTATTAGATGTTTTTTGTACAAGCGTACGGTCCGCTAGTATTGTAGCGTATTTGAACACAACAAGCGTTACGGTACGCTTGTACCGTTAACGTATTGTAACAAAACAAGCGCACAGTCCGCTATTACTTTAAAGTAGTATTATTTTAAACACATTCCGTCTTATTACAAAAAACTACTTAGTACTTGGTTTAAACTAGGACTAAGTGGTCCAGGTTTAATACGGTATTAAAGTTAGTACTAGGATTGTTATTAGAAATCCCTAGACTTACTGAGGATCAAATAGTACCAGAGTTAGTTCATGGATAAGTAAATAATTCACAGATTATAAATAAAAACGGCATTAATCATTCATTCATTCTCGAACCGTTCAGTGGACCGTTTCGTTTCTCTAATTGTTACTATTTTAAATGCTGATTTTATAGTCATTTAGTAACTTATCAAAGTAAAAATATTTAAATATTTAATTATTTGTTATTGTTCGATTTATACAATAAGTATGATTAATATTTTGATGCACTTTTTCAAATTTTATAATATTTTGAACACCTCTAGCGTGAAAAGGAGTGTGTGGGGTTGTAGTTTTTTCCTACAAGCATCTTAGTACCTACTGAATGTCAGAAATCACAATTATTTTTATTTACCTTTCCGTAAAGTTCTTAATAGATTTCCACTAGCCAAAATAAATTGACTTTAAATCGATAAATAAATATTTTTCATAAACTTACCTAACATGGAACAACAAAAGGAAAAAATGGAGTGAAAATTATGGGAGTGATGAAAACAAAATAAAGCTGCAATATTTTCAACATTGTTATGCAATGCTAATCTTCAATGAAAATAATACCCAATGCTCTTATTATCCAAGGAAATATTACGTCAACTTATTGCTCAGTCGACGCACATAATAGAGAACAAGTCGACTAAAACTACAATAAATATGTTAAAAATAAAAGAGCAAAAAAATATAACAAAAATAACAAATAACAAAAAATATAACAAAAAATATAACGATCAAGTACTTAGTTGAATTTAGCTTTTTCATACTTTAGTGTAACAGAATAGACTACAGATTTGATATGCTGAAATAAATATTGTCTTATTGTATTTGTGTAGGTAATGTACCTACATAAATAGGTACAAATAACTTACAATTACATAATCCTCTTATCTCTATATTATATCCCCTTTGGAATGAGTTTATGTGTATGATGTATATTGATTGTTGGATAAATAAATAAAAGAAAAAAGTCATCATAACTATAATTTAATACTAAATCCATCCAAAATACATTTGATTTCAATTTACAGATGTGAAGAAATGTGTCAGGCTATTGTAAAAAGCAATACAGAATTCAAAGAAAAGCAAAGGAAATGTTACAAGTAGAGCACACTTATAATAACAAAATAAGATGTTTCAGACTGGCCGATGTACTTGTACACAATCTCTAAAAATAAAGAAAAAATAAATGAATCTAGGAAATGTACAACTAAATATAAATAATGTATAGTTTTTTGGCTTAAAAACAATAAAACTTCTTAGTTCACTTTTGATATGGGAACTATAGATAACATATCACAATAAAGAAATAAGCTGAAGTATTCCGAATTGCTGTTTTGGCACATACAAAGTCAGTACTACACACACATTACCCCGTGAAAATAGTATGATGTTGAGCAAATTATGAAATAATCATTTGTGTATAAATGAAATATGCCCAACAATTAAAATATATCACATAGATATTTAAATGTTTTGTCAACTTGTTGGAAAGAAAATATTATGAGTTATTATTGCAACTGCATATCAGGACAATATACAGTAGGTTGCTGTCTCCACACTATGACCAATGTCTGGTACCTACTTAGGTTAGCAATTATTGCTGCTCCGGCCTCGCTTCTTGGATAATATACTTGTAATGAAAGATAAATAAAATAATTTATTACTAATGATGTTTTATTGAAATATCTCAGACTACAAAATAATAATCAGCAAGAATTTGTTCAATCTGGTTCTCCTTTGGCTTGTATTAAGTTACAAGCCCATTGATACACATAGTTTTAGTTCTTAGGTACGATTCATGTGAAGTACATGACCAGTTAAAAGATCTGCGTTATATGTAGTTGTAGTTCTCAGCATAGGTATGATTCAGGTGAAGTACATGACCTGTTGAAAAATTGTGTTATTTATATGTAGTTGTATTTGAGTCATGCACACTATATAATTTTGAAATCAGCATCATAAACCACCTAAAATATGGTTGCTTATTAGTCTTACTTTTCTAGGTATCATAAAAACAATTTTTACTGGGTTTAATACCAAATATCAACTTTATTAAATCGTAACTATTAATATTAATTACCTACCTATATAATAACACAAAAGAAATGTATCTTTTTTTTAGTATAAATGAATATTTAAACTAGAAAAAAAGTTTATATCCCCAGGCGTGATCCGAACCCGCGGCCTTTCACGATCCGGGTGCGCTAACCCGAGCTGCCGAGGACTTGAGACCTCTATGAATTTCCTTTAGTCCATCTGTATTTGCGTTACAGTAAAGATACGCCATGTATACAATCAGTTGTATCATCTTGGATCTGTGAATAAAATAACATATGTACCTATATTAGTAGGTACTCGCAAACTATCTGCAATTAATATAGCTATTCATAAAAATCAGTGTTGATTGACAAATATTAAAAACACTTACTTCGTGGCGATCCCAGTTGCGTAATGCAAAAACCACTTGCATTTCAGGGCTCAAAGAACCTCCTCGAGGATCGTGGGCCAAATCTCTTCTCTTAATAAATCGACTATTTTCTGACCAAAACATTTAGGTAAACCTATATTTATGCTTGAAATTTTCGTCAGTCAAGTCGAAGGGGTTGACTTGTTGACGATGTCTATTAGGATGACGACTAGACATCTCCAGTAAGTCAAAGTTTATTCAATCATTAAAATTGTTGTCATTTTTTAAAAACAGTAATATTACTATTATTCCAAATTATTCTAACCTGACAACAAACTTCTAGTTCGCTCTGAACACCCGTCGACAGATATGCGCACGGCGGAATGGCGCGGTAGGCGAGAAGCTGCGCAATACAGCGCGGTGCAACTTCAGAGCGAACTAAATGTTTGGCCCGAGCCCGCGAGCGTACTTACTTAGTACCTTAGTACCAAAGATGAACTAGGGGTCACGGCGGTTTATCTTTAGTACCATAGTTAGTCCATGGTTTAGCGTTAGTCTTTTATTTATAATAACGATTTTGTTTAGTCCTCGTTTAAACCCAGTTTAGTCCTAGTACTAAAGTTAGTCCTCGTTTTGTAATAAGACGGATTATGTTATACACAAATGCATGTACACACAAATAAGTTTAAAGAATTGGTAACTGTTAAATGAGTAAGACGTCGTCCTCTTCTTTACCCATTGCGATGCCCGACAGAGCCTAACAGAAAATAAACTTAGTGGCATAGTTAAAAGGACAGTAGATACTTAACTAAGTATTTCCACAAATATGAGCAGTATACAGAACAGGGTAATGATAACTTTTTCTGTCAAAATTTAATTAGCTGATGGGCAATTTAATGGTATACTATATGGTGACCATCACCTGCATACACCTGCCACATTTAAAAGCTGCCGTTGCGATTTGTTTTAAAATCTTCTAATATAGAGTCGTCATCTTGTAGAATTCTTATCTACTGGTGCTTCTAGATGAAAGTGACAAATACTTAAAAACCTATTTCATGGAAAAAATGTTAACTCAAGAAAATAGTTTTTATCCCGTAACTTTAATTATACTTAGGTATTACAGTAACACAAATAGGAATTGAACGTATAAGTTTTTTTCAGGAATGAATAAATTTTGCTCAGATAAAATTATATAAGTCAGTCTGTCGTTAGCGGTAAAAATGGAGACCTATATCAATGGTTATCAAAGACCTATATCGAAGTACTGGTAAACGTTTACTAACTTCAAAAAAATCAGACTATCAATTAGATTACTGATTGGTTCTTAACTATGCTAGCGTGTGGCAGACTTGCATGCAAACAACCCATAAGCGCATCCTCCGTGGCAATAATACGGAAAGTTGGGCATTACCACGATTATATTAAACAAAAACTAATAAGTGAGGGGCTGCCAATGATGATAACAAACGACATAACTTCGGCGAGAAAGTTCGTTTTATTTTTATACCAGTCTGCAGTACACGAAACCACACTTAAGTAGATAGTTCCTTATTATTTATTTTAAAATAATATACCTAATCAAATTTCTAAAAAGTCAAACAAAATGATTCCAATTAACAAAACCGGCCCATTTACAGCGCATGTCTGACACATTAAATTTTCGCCAAAGCTACTACTACGGAACTATTTCTAAAACACCCACAATATTGTTGAATGCACACAAATATTATATAAGGAAATAAATACACCCAAAACGCAATCAGAAAATAAAAATATTTCTAAAGTAAAAATTCTAATTTTCATTTTTAATTCTAGTCATGGTAACGTCTAATATTTTGCACAGTACTACCTTGATTATCATTTAATAATCATCTTTTTTACTGATACCTTAAAACTGAATTCCGCACCCTCAACGTAACGGATTAGGGAAGACGAATGATAACCAGTTGAATAGCGCAGGTTACCGCTAAATTCGTGCGTATACGTCTGTACGTGAAGCTGAAAAAGTTTAACGACATTTTAATGCATATCGTAGCTTATCGCATTCAAAACGTGTGCACAATAAAATAGAGGTGGCCGATACAGGTATTATTGCTGCGCGTATCTTCATCAGTCACACGCTATTTAGCAGTTAGCGCGTTGATCCTGCGACATTTATTTCGTGTTAATCATGTACGGAGATCGGGATAGGGCTGAGCGAAAATTCAGTAATTTATTTATTTATTTATTTAAGGGAAACATACAGCAATACAATAACACACATAAAATTACGCATTTGCACTGAACAAAATGCCAACAAAGTTTCCACTTATAGCTATTGCATTTCGTTGAAATATATCTAAACGAACACACAATTTCAATTCTACTAGAATACATACCTAAATACATACAAGTAATATTATACAAATGATTAAAAATAAATACAACATTTAACAATTAAAAACCTAAGTAATATGTTTTTGTTTGACTGCCGAGACAAAACCATTAAAAGTGGTGTGGAAAATATCAATATCTGAATAAATATTGTTATAGGTAGAACAAGCACGCACTATAAAACGGTTCTGAGAGTACCTAGTTTTCAAAAACGGAACTGAAAAAGTATCCTTAGAACGGATTTTAGTGTTAGAACATTTCAAAAAAATATTGCTTATTAGGTAAGGGGACTCAATTAAACCATTTATGATTTTGTACAGAAGAGTTAAATCTCTTATTTCTCTGCGAATTTCAAGTGATTGAATGCGAGATAAGTAATCAACATTATTGAAATTAAATCTATAATTTAAATGCTTTAAAATTTTGATTGATTTCGATTTAAAGTATCTTTGTAAACAGTATATTGTGGGTTCCATGACGCTGAAGCATATAATATTAGTATATAATTTAAAAATCCATACTGATAATATGATAGATGCGAAAGTATCTCCGGTCTGCTAAATTTTCGCACATCTCGAGTAAGATTAAAAGCTACCTTATGACATGATATCCCATATTTATGCGGGCGACCTTTTTATGCGCTCTTTAAGTACAATATAACAAAATTCAGTCATCATTACCGTCATTCCAGTTCCATTTTCCTTCAATACCATCTAGAATACACAGAAAATGCCGAATCCAGTCCGCACTCCATAAGTCAGTTCCGGAGGTGGGATAAGCCGTAAGTAAATCATCGCCGATGAATACGCCGCGAGGACTGCGCGTTGGCATGATAACGATTAAATATGGCGAGGCCGCTCATATAGTGTGTACTTACCGCGGCCGTGAGTTGTGGCGCGGGAAAACGCAGATTTATGTGCCACTAGCCTTAACGGAAATTATAAAGCGCATTTCAGCTATCTGACGCCGTGACGGATCGCATACGCTGTGAAAAATTGATGGTTTTGTTATTTATCGCCACGTGGACATTGGCTGCTTGCAGAGGATAGTCGTATCTTCTAAAGCGAACTTTATTAAGGGATCCCATTAGTTTTTAATAAATTGTTAAAGTATCACGAATCGACATCTTTAAGAAATTTTATTTACAAAATTTTCTGAGGTCACCGTTATAAATATTATTATTATTTTAAAATTTTGACTTTTTCAATGAACGAAATGTTTAAATATGTGTATGTGTGTGTGTTAATTGTGTATGAATTTAGAAATGCCATAAGAGCTGTTATGGCCGCTGATCTTGTAGTTATAATTTCTACAGATTTGAGTAATTTATTTAAAATAACACGTTAATTATGTAATTATGAAACTCTCAGACTAAGTTCATAGTCAAACGAATTCTAACTGCGTTTGATTAGTAAGCCATGGGCAAATCGTCTCAAGACTCTAAAAGCCTGACAAATTTTCAAGTTGATTCTACTTCTTATTACTACAACTTGTTACAAACCTGTCACAAATGAAATGTCAAGCCACATATTTCAGTTACAATAGGTTTTTAATTGTTATAATACTCCCTGGAGTCTATCGCTGATTAAAACGAATTAAATAGAACACAATGCCTATAATTTGTACATCAGAACAGTCTTCAAATCGATGACGCAACTGAATCACTATTGATGTGCAAACCCCTATCCAAAACCGCAGCCCTATTCACATTCCGCAAAAGTTCCGCTCGCCCCCTACTCGATATCCGGGCGCGATTAACACAATATAAATGTCGCGTTATTACCAACGCGAGAACTGCTAAATGAGCTTTGATTAATGTTGAAAATATAGCTATCGTCGCAATATTATCATAATCAGATACAGATTAAAAAATGTGCGTACACAAAATAAATAACTACCGCCTTTGTTCTATCCTATAGATGGTGCTATAGAGATAGACTAGCAAACCTCACCGAACAAACTACATCTACCTACCTAACGGGTGTCTTTTTCATCACTTGACATTGGCAAAGATGGTCGTTTTCACTTTTTAGCGCCCGATTACCTAACTCCCTATAACAAACAAAATAAATAAATAAAATAAAGTCAATATAGTATAATTATGTATTCCAAGAACTGTGCAACTGTGTCAGGATGACAACGCACCTGCAATATTAAGTGAATTTTCCTTGTTATTGCAGGGTGCTTAGCATTTGGTGGGCCGTCAGCTTATTTGTCATCTAGTAGTATAAAAAAAACTATTATTACTGTTATTATAACGGCACTACACAACGTGATTTCTTATATATAAGCAAGATATCGCGGAAATCATACGATAGGGGCGTATCGAAAAACTACTATCAGCAATTTTTTGTCTCTGTTACAATGATGTAGGAGAGACAAAAATTGAGCAACTTTTTCTTTATAAGCTGGATAGTACTAATATTTTTAGATTATTATAAAATTGAAAATTTTAAGTAACCCTGGCCTCAATAATCATCTATCTAACACCATCTGATTGAGACTATTCTTATGAGTCCAAAAAGACTATATCTGCTGAATTCGTCAGAAACTTACAGTTTCTGACGAATTGAGCATCCCGCAGACTATTCGATGGTACAGGATCAGCTAAAGGTTAGCATGTCTTAGAAATACCACTAAATAAACAGTAAATCTAATTTCAAATCAATTCGATCTATAAAAGTTAGTAAACCCCTAAGTCAAGTAGGAAATGAACTGATAGTCATCAAACGCCGGAACTGATCTTCATAAATTATAGCTAAAGAACATCCTGATCTCGACCGCTTTCAAAGAAAAAAAAACAGAATTAAAATGGGTTCATTTGTTTAAGAGCTACAATGCCACAGACATATACACAGATACACAGACAGACACGTCAAACTTATAATGCGTCGGGGGGTAAAAATATAATATAAGAACCTTCGGGTGATAAAGTAACTTAAATTTGCTTATTACATCTCCTACCCTTAATTTGTTTATACGCCTTTAGGGTTTAATTTATTTATCGCTATTGGTAATTGCGTCATACAAAATGAGACGTAAAAATAAATTGCAGCTATAGAATTTTAACTATAATTTATTAACATTCCTTGTGGACGTATACAAAAAAAAAACTTAAAGATATTATCAATATAATGTCGAATCGATATTTTATAAAACGTAGGCCTGTATGGTAATGGTGAAATCTATGCCTATGGTTAAACTCTTAAAAGTGTATGTAGAGAGCAGAACTAATAAAAACATCAGACAATTATTTTTATTTTTATCCGCCGACGAAAAAAGAGAGGTGTTACTATACAACTAAGTACAATACAAGCTAGCTGGCGGCCCACATAAACTGCATCATATATACATTAATATTTTTTTCAAAATCAAATTGAAAATAAATCGAATTTAAAGTAGTTTTTTATCTGGTAAGTTTTTTCTTAGTATCAATAAAAACTTCAAACACAAAAATTCGAATCACATTATAATCATAACAGTTTACTGTGTCTATTGTTTGTTTAACAAGGTGTCATCATTAGGATTGTATACGATCATGGAACCCCGTTAGGGCACTACAATTTGAGAACTTAATTTATCATGGTTAAATCTAATTATTGAATGTAGTATAGACATAGTTTATTTCTCAAATGAACCGAGCTACGTCTGCCTCGAGCATCACGTATTGTTTTATTGCGACGATAGAATGCAGCGAACTGTTGCAGATAATGGAATATGCCAAAAACGCATCGGGGGTCGATTGGTTATCCGTCTAGACTCTCTCAATTTGCAGATAAGTATAGGTATATTGAAGAGAAAACACTGATTCAGATCCTGTACTAAGTTTGGGCTTCAAATGAAAATTCGATATTAAAACACTATAATTAAATTATGACCCACTAGTATGGATTATGGAATAAAAAGGTTAACGATTCTTTATTATTAGAATAAAAAACAATCAAGCATACGTTTGCCTGACGGTAAGTGGTTACCGTAGCCTATTAAAACGCTTGTGATGGCAGTTATAGTATTATCCAAGCATTGTCTAGAACGATAAAGGACAAGAGTATCGCTATGATCATTGCACGGGAGAATAGATCACCTGCTCCCAACTAACGCGTCTTCTGGCCGCGGCTACGACATCTCCGCGCGCGCGTCCTCAGTAACCACTGCGCGGTTTCATATGGTCACGACGATATGCTGAGAGGGTGACATCGAGACAGCGAGCAGTGGTTGCCGAGACGCGCGACACAGAACGCGCGCGCGGTTATGTCGTGTCTGTGGCTTTAAGCGCTGGTAACTTTCATTTTTTTTAGGTAAATTCTCCCTATAAAGGGACGGCAAAGGGAACTAACGCCCATACAGCCATGTCTTCAGTATTTCTTTATTTCTTATTTTATTGCATTAAAATGCTGGCGTTTAGATATATTTCAACGAAATGCAATAGCTATAAGTGGAAACTTTGTTGGCATTTTGTTCAGTGCAAATGCGTAATTTTATGTGTGTTATTGTATTGCTGTATGTTTCCCTTAAATAAATAAATAAACACATTTCAATGCTTCTTTGGGAGTATTTGACACGAAATATATGATGACAGTCACTTTATGTGCTACTTGATGAGGTGGATAGCCACAGAAAAGTTCTCATCGTATTTCACACCATAATCACTTTTATTTTATTCTTATAATCTTTTAGTTGCACGTCAACACAAACACTTGAATAATGAAACTACGCCTTTTTTATAACTCAATGTTCGCTCCGACACAATTTTTAGTAATTATTGTAATAAAAATCTTGACTGACGCCACAAAAACCCGCCAAACACACCCTTTACTTTTTTTTATACAAAGCACAGCATATAACGCAATACACCTGATATGAAGCAGTAAAAAGAGTCAATACGCGAGACAGCTAGTGCAGTTTGGAACGTACTGTTTTAGCCACCTCCACCTTGCCGGCCCATAAGGTGCCTATTCACGCCTCTTTTGAAATACTCATGCTGCGAACCCAGGAAGGAGGAACACATGTGCTAGCAAAGTGCGAGAAAGAAACGAGTTACTAAACTTCTTTGTGGATGATGTTAAGGTGGAGACAGTGAATTGATGACTCCGAAGACCGGCACGCTTGCTCCTTAATTAGGAAGGGGAATAGTGAGATGAGGTCGAAAAGCTCTTCGAAACTCTCTCCATGATACTCACCGCAGGAACACAAAACTACGAAAGCGTGTTATTTCTCTACGATATTCTGTAACCTGCTTCATATCGAGCGGAATAACGCTACGCCCTACCTCACTAAAGCGCTTCTTATTGACTCTATCAAATAACAGTAATTTGTCGAATTTTATGGATACGATATTGTACTTCCATGTGCATGTCTATCAATCATATCGAAGTCAGTGAATATTTTTTATTTGACTTACTCAGCTAATTGAAGTAGTTTCTAAGTAGGTATATTCATCAATCAGATTTGTGTTTAATAATTGAATATACTAACACGTATATTAAATCTACCACACAGTTCAATTTTCCAGATTTCAAGAACATCTTATCATTTGTCTACTTGTTTATTTTCACAATTATTTATTCGAAATAGGTACGTTCTTGTTAAAACTAAAGTAAAAATTTGTTGCCTAAAAATGAAACAGTAAAAAAACAATTTGATTATGACAAACAGACCGGGATGTCGTTTGATGATTAGAAGCCTGTGAATCAATTGTGGTATGCAAAAATCAGCAAAGTAGATTGCGCCGCAATGATTCTGGTGATGCACTCCACCCGGATCATTATCATTACAGGCTGGGAATCCATTAATCACGTTGGTATTCCTGAATCGTACCCCCCTCCCCCCACACAACCCCAAGTACCTGGACGCACTCGTGCATTCACCCTTCCCTTATCAGTTTTGATGAGAGTCGCGGAAACAGGGTCGCATTTGGGAAATGATACGTCATATGAAACATTGTTATTTTTCATACGTTTTTTCAGGTGATAATGTGTTGATGGTGTTTTTTTAACATGATGTTACATGAGCACACGTGATTTCTTCGTATAAACGTGACATTTGTTTAAAATTGATGGTTGAGCAAGAAGTAAGTACCCATGTCCGAAGTTAGGCAACTATGTTGACGACCGGCTGGCCGAGTGGTCTGTGCCCCTTGCTATACAGGCTACTTGGTCGGGAGGTCCCGGGTTCGAATCCCGGTAAGGGCAAATGTTTGTATGATGAGTACGAGCATTTGTTCACGAGTCATGGATGTTTACATGTATATTTAGTATATTTGTAATATTTATCTACATATTATTATCATTACATATCAGTTATCTAGTATCCATAACACAAGCTCTTAATGATGCTTACTTTGGGCTAGATAGTAGGTGTGACTGTATGAATATTATTATTATTATTTATGTAATAAAAAACACTAAAAGTTATCACAATCACCGACTAAAAAATAAATGTGACTGATTGATTATTTAGATAATTTTAAAGCATCACTTTTTTGGAGAAAACTAAATAAATAAGTTCCCTGGTTTCTTAAATGCGTCACAAAATTATGGTATGACATACAGATAAACTTTGCGTCGCCGACCCTGCGCTATCTCCGTGACTCCGTCTATTCACTAATGCATTGTTACCGAACATTGGTATGCTGAGTGCGGCCCGCTCATTCGATACGGATGTATGAGCCAGTTATTAAATCAGTTGGATAAACAGACACCTGCGCTTTGAGGTGCATTTGCATAGTATGACGTCATTTGCATAATTATAATGGATACAATATGAATAGGTAGATGTAATGAAAGCTGTCCATAGGTTGTATGCTTTGAAAGCTTTCCTTAATTGGATTTTTGCAATTATTTCCGCATAGGTTTGGTGTTACAAACGAAACAAGTAGTTACTTGTAGCTACTGCGGTATCCAATGCTAAAAAACTGCTTGCATTTTCTTAGCAATGCCGAGATGCTTGTTGTGTGGTGGTTTGAGCGTTTTAGTTTTGTTTGCGAAAACAAAACAACTTTCATTTGTACCTAATCTTGAGCTCCTCCATGCTTCGGAATGTATGGTTTACTTTATGTATGGTTACTATTTAATCTGGATGTGATGGAAAAAAAATGAACAAGTTTTTTTGGTAGATTTCGTGAAAAAAAGCTTGGTAAAATGTTGAGTAAAGTATTATACAACAACATGTGGCACTACCTTATTACATTAAATTTATTATAAATTTTTGCGAGAATTATAAATTTAAAGTAGCGCGCGACTGCTGAAAGAAATTTCAGCAGTCGCTTATCGTAAGAGGATACTTAATATTTTATTGCCTACTTTACGTTATAATAATAAAGATAACAGACTATTACTACACATAGACACCCCACCAGAATAGTGCCCAGACTAGTGGTTCACCCAGTTAGATTTTAAACCGTGGTCCGACAAAATCAGATATTTGGGTGACATATTTTGACATAATCGTGACATCTTTTTGGTATTCAAATCGTTGTTGGTGGCCTATCCAGCGCGATTCCCATTGTTTTTCTATAAGTCATGTAACTAATAAATGATGCTGATCCGTTACTTCTACCAAAGTCGTAATATAAAACAAATATGTTGTTGGCAATCTTAAAACACACTTTAGACACATTTTCATACCTACCCTGTCAATTAACCTTGGTGTCATTCCAAAAATGTTAGAAATACAAATAAAGAAGTTACACATAGAGCTGCGGTGGCGTGGCGGTAATGGCGTCTGGCCGGACCCCAGGAGACGCGGGTTCGATTCCCGCCTGAAGCATACAATTTCTTCATCTTTTTCTTTATTTATTTGTATTTCTTACAATAAAATAGTCGTTATGACAATGTGACGCACAAAATCAAACATGTAAATGTGACCCGAAAATGTAAATTCAGACATGACAGACAGACAGAGACTATAACGTTGTTAGTTAACATATTTTTGTGATAGTTATAAAAATGTGTTTTTTGACGAGTTGAAAGTGTTTTTGTGGCCTATTTAAATAAAATATTTTTTCTTTCTTATTTTTTTTCTTCCAATGTTATCTGATCAGAAATATATTTTTATAGAGTTTAAGTGGATCGCATATATTAACAAAAAATATTACACTATTATTTGACAATTTCAATTTTCAATTCAGTTATTGCACACACCATGCGCGCAACATGATCGGAATATAAATTAGCGTTTACAATAACGCAGACTTGCAAAACAGTCAGCTATCAAAGTATGCTGTGGACGAGAACTTTGTAAAACAACATAGCTTACAGGGGAGGAAGGGAACTTATAGGTAATTATACTGGATGTACAAATTATTATTACACTTTCATTTACGATTTAACCGTAGGTAATGAGAGCATTGATTTGGCATGTCGGCTATTTTGGGATAGCAGCCAAGAAAAACGTATTACATTCTGTGACGAAGAGTATTCCAGGATCACTTAACAAGTCACGTTTGTATTTGGGCTACAAGTTAGATGATTGCGATTTTCGATTCTTTGCAGGGTTAGGTACTTGGTAAGCGCAAGGAACTCCAGATATTTGTCCGGGATTCGAATCCTATGAGTGCGAGATGTTTGTATGATGAGTACAAACATTATGTTCACAAGTCATGGGTGTTTGTATTTTTATTTCGTAAATTATTTATTAACCATATTTCTCCGTAATATTAGATCCACTCCACACACACCACCACTGAATTAAAAAAATACACGATTTTGATAACGGTTAATTTAGGATTAATGATAGGTGTGGGTGAACGCATATAATTATTATAATTATTGTTTTTTGCATTTTATGGAACAAATAAAAAAATATTTTTTAAATTATCATATTCCTATATTAGGTATTAAAAGGTCGTAACTATTAAGTTGTATTCAAAATTAAAATCATAGAAATACAAATAAAAAAAGAAAACGATGAAAAAAATGTACCCTCCAGGTGGGAATCGAGCTCGCGTTTCCTGGGGTCCTATTTAGGAGCTATGACGCCACAGACAGACACATAGATACACAGACAGTCAAACTAATGACACCCCTCTTTTTACGTCAGAATTACACTTTGAGTTTTGAATTTGCAACATAATGCACAATATCTTGGGCAATAGCTTACACAAACAGATAATAGCTTAACTAATAATGATTGTAGACGCCTTATATTGTATTAATCTCTTGTTCGAATTCGAAATGTCTTTCGAAAGAACATCATAAAACACTTTATTGCATAGTATCATTGAAAGTATATACTAAAATTATTATAAGTAAAGTCCTTACAAGGTTTATATGCAATGTTCAATATTGCATTTAACTGTTAATTATACTAAATTAGACGAACAAAGCGATCGAAGCTAATGAAAAAATAGTAATATTCATACACTCACACCTATCATCTAACCCCTTGGTTCCCAAAGTGGTCCAGGTGGTGCATGACTCGACGGGGTCTACATTGGCGTATCTAAGCTTCACATTTTCACTGTCGAGTTTTGGGCATATGGTAGAAATGTAGCTGCAGGGGGTCCACTGGACCCAGCTAAAAAGTGGTCTATCTAACCCTAAGTAAGCATAATTAAGAGCTTGTATTAAAAATGGCAGATTTATGACTTATGGATTTTTTGCAGATCGATAGCGATTTGTTAAGCATTTTGCTGTGATTGTGATTTATTTCATTTATTGTTATCCATTGTTAGTAGCCAAAGCTATGTATATGTCAAGTACAATCAAGTAACAGATAGGAAGCAACACACACCATATATCAGCCGGTAATAGCTCGAGTCGACATAATTGAGTCTAACCAATCGGATATCGGCATTACATTACTGCGATTTACGCGTTTATAATGTTATCGCAATGTACATTGTGCTCTGATTGCTTCAAGATGCATAGCTGCGTATACGCGTAGCTATTGCATAAATCCAAATCAGATTATTTTTGATTTGGTTAATTATTTATTAAGGACAAAACATTTATTCAAATTACCTAATAGATTGGGGAAAAAGTTACTTGGCATTTTTTAAGAAAATTCAAAACATTTTTTAATATTCTTTATTTACATTTAACTAAAGTATGTAGGTACCATTTTGTTCGATAAATTTTTGCCATCTTGTAGGTAGGGACATGATCCCATTGCTATAGAAATTTTGGGGCGTCTGATCAAAATACCGCGACAAGTGGTTTTGGCAGTCCTCTCGTGATGTTAACCTGACACTGCCTAGAGAATTCTGAAGAGAGCGAAACAGGTAGAAATCTGCAGGTGCAAGGTCAGGACTATACGGCGGATGCATTAACACCTCCCAGCCAAACTCTCTTAATTTTTGTTGAGTGGCTAAAGATGTGTGAGGTCTAGCGTTATCATGAAAAACCACACCCCTTCTGTTGATTCATTCCGGCCGCTTTCTCGCAACTTCTTGCTTTAATCTCATCAGTTGTTCGCAGAAGAGCTCAGCAGGACCATCGGGTCCTGCCTGGTAGTAACAGCTCATAATGAATAATGCCCTTCCAATCCCACCACACACACAGCATCACCTTGTTCCGAGTTAATCCGGGCTTCGCCACAGTCTGTGAAGCCTGACCGGTCCTTTGACCACGACCTTTTGCGCACGTTCTTGTCGTACGTGATCCACTTTTTATCACCAGTTATCAGCTCTTAAAAATGGTTCGGTTTCATTACGTCGTAATAAAGAATCACAAATGAGTACACGGTTCATTAGGTTTCTTTCAATGAGCTCGTGGGGTACCCAAATATCAAGCTTTTTTGTGTACCCATTTTTTTAAAATGCTCCAAAACTGTTTTGTGGTCAATTCCCAGATCTTCAGCTACGCCGTGACTACTGATATGCTGATCTTGCTCCAGTTTTTCAAAAATGGCATCAATTTTATCCGTAATAGGGCGACCAGAGTGACGTGCATCTTTGACATCAAAATTTCCGGATTGAAAACGCTTAAACCAAATTTGTGCTACTCTCACAGACACTGCACTAGGTCCATAAACATTGCATTTTTACCTTTTTTGTAGTAATATTTTAAAATGTATCGAATTTCTTCATTAGGCTAGAATTTGGAATTATCTTTTTTAAAATCTAAACTTTTAATTGATACCAAAACCAGCCAGATACAAATAGTACAGCCAAAGAGATTTTATTACAAGTTCATACATACCATAATGCGAAAAGACTTTTTCCCCAACCTAATATTTATTTATTATTATTTTTAATGTCTCACCGCTTCTGTTCAGGTATTTAGCGTGCTCTGTATTTAAAACACATACGAATTTTTTTGTAACATTTGAAGTCTATTGTCTCGGAACTTTTCTTCAAAAAAATGTGTATTATTTATTTTAAAAAATCTCAGTTGGTTTAAATTTCAATTATTCCAATTGTCATTAAAAGTTGTGGCTCGGGAAACTTAGCCATGCAGTTCCTGGAACACAATAATTAAAAAATTTAATTTGAGTTACGACGTAAAAATTACATACAAAGTTATCGCTATCTGACGTTCGTGAAACAAAGTTATAACCGTATTTCGGTTTTAGGTGTATTTTTTACATTGAAAAATACACATATAAGTAGCAGTAGTAGTAGTAATAGTATATTTTAGTTAAAACTATATGTCCGGGCACTTCACGTTTGACGTGACGTGATGGTGGAACTTAAGCAGAGATGTTCGAGAAATTCTATTAACCTTGATCACTTCAGGAACAGAAGATAATTATTAAAGATAACGATAGCGTAATATTGACATTACCTAATATCTTAATATTTTTCGGTATTTACTAAATACGGTAATGATATATCAATAATTACTTATTATAATTGTTAATATGAAATACCTAAGAATAAATTGTTTTATGTTCCATGAGCTTTATTCGAATTATTGTAATAGTAGCGTGATAGATAGAATAGATAAGGATTTCAACAAGACAAAGATTGTTTTACAGAGGCGGCACAGCTCTTTTTACACTTAAAACAATGATAATGATTTAGGTAACAATCAAAACTTGCATTCTACACGAATGCAAGTTTTTTAATTTTTTATGTGCATATAAATAATGGTTCACAAGTGAAGTTATTAGGTGGTAGGACCGTATGTAGGGTCATCTGGGTAGGTACCACCGCCTGTCTTATTTCAGCCGTGAAGCAGTTCGCAGTGTTTCGGATTGAAGATTACTGGGCATGGACGGCATTTAATATTAGGCCTCAGGATAACAACGCACCAGCAATATCATCCTTGTTTTTGCAGGTCTATAGGCGGCGCGGGCTATAAACGCTTACGATCAGGTGGGCCGTCAGCTTGTTTGTCTTAAAGTAGTAAAAAAAAGGGACTACATAAAACAGCTGAGTACAAAGGCACTGTTTATTGCAATTAAAATCTCTACCAGCCGTGTAAGGCGTCTCCAGCATATCTAGCGAACTCACCTAGAAACTAACATAACTATCTGTAAGTTGTAGTTACTTACTAAGATATATAGCTGCCACTCAAAGCATTGTTAATGTTTGATAAATAACTAAATTTTAATGTAATACACGGAACTGAAAGTTTTGATGGGAGCAGGTTCTTAGCGCGTAATCGTAATTATAAAATATTAATAAGACCCTTAAGGTTATTACGTCGAGTACACTTAGCTGGCAGTGCGGCGTAAATTTCAAGAAAATTTCATCATAAAATTTGAAAGTGGCGGTTGTTAAAAAAGAATAAAGTGCCCAGTGAGAATTTATAAAAAATAGTGGAATAACTCTATGAATATTTTATTTTTAATTACTACTTAGGCTGTGTTATTCATTAAATTTTTTCTCATAGCTTTCATGTTATTTTTCATTGAGATTTGATGTCGGTCTGATTTTGAGTGAGCTCCAAAGTTTTTTCAAACAAATTCTTGTATACTACGTGTGACTGCCTCATCTACAATGCATGATCTTAGTTCAGATATGTTTGTATTTTCATCATAGCGCGTAATCGTACGGGCGCGGTACCGATAGCATCTTTCATGGGGCGTATTCATGACGTGCCCGCATTGTGGGGGAATCGATACCCCATGAATATTTGAATGCTTCTGCTGACGGCATTTTTGTCGCAGACGGCCTGCCTAATTAAAACTGTGTGTTTATCAATTGCATATTATGATATCAATTAGAATGTTTTCTCGAAAATAGATCGGGCATTTTACGGACAATGAATTCTATTGAAGTGGACATACTGTTGACTGCTAATTATTATTATGAAACCAAAATTTAATCAAAACTTATATTTACCATCAAGCTTCTGATCTAATCTGCTAATTATAGTAACATTCTTAAACTTACGATTATCTCACGCTCGTTTTCACTAACATTTGCTGAACGTTAAGAGTCTCTTAGCGATTTTTATCTCAGTCTATCTAAAAAAGATAGAAAGAGACAAATATCATCAAGAGTCACCTAAGCCTAGGGAATGATTAGTGAAAACGGACATTATTGTTTAGGCAAAATTAAGCATCACTGAGAGCTTTTGATATGGATTCTAGTTAAAAGAGAATCCATGCCAATATTAAAATGCAGTAGCTACGTCTGTCTGTGTGTTACAATTTTGCTCCTAACCCGCTAAGCCGATTTCGATGAAATTTGTGTTGGAGATAGATTACGCGGTAGCGGAGAAGGATGTTATCTTCATCCTTGCTGAAAACGTTAAAGACTGAGATGCTTTTACATATATAATATTAGTAAGTAAAAAGGGCAATAAAAATTTTTTATTTGATTTTTCAGTGGGATAAAAATGCGTCACACTGTCTTCGTTATTTAATATCAGCATAAAAGCAAAATAAATGACATTCGAAAACCATTTTCAGCTACGGATAGCCCTTTTTCATAATAATACGCATTTTTTCCCACTCCAAACAAAAGACGCGCCGTTTGCGCACGCAGTATAGTAAATTACGAAACAGTTCGCATGGAAAATGAAATGCCTGCTTCCGGGCCATTAAACAATTTGAATTTAACACTCGTCCCTTCATTTTCCTATTACCGCAGAAATTGTGCTCTCGCGATTCGCGCGAAATCGCTGTGAAATTTATAAATGCCCGAGATCTAAATGTGTTACGCTTACTGATTAGTTCAGTGGATAGTGAACGAACTGCAGGAGGATGAGGGATAATTATTCTCAATTCTTCAGTTAGGGATAAATTAATATTTTCTCTTTACGTACCGGGAGCATGCGACACTTAAATAAAATGAGTAAAAAACTTAAGTTACAAGATTTTATTAAAAATGAAGATAATTATAATGTAGATAATGTGCTAAGAGCTAAAACATAATTAGGCAACTCCTAGGTACCCGTCATCACATGATTCTCGTCATCAATCTAGGACATTAATGAACTCAAAAATGTAATCGCGGCGCGTGACGTAACATGAGTAAATAGGATCTATAATCACTATTAACGGTTGACTTGATATAAATTTCACGCGCCTCGTTGATTTATTTTTGTATCTGATCAATGTCCTAGCTAGATTAATGATGAAACTAGTACCTAGGACTTACCCAATTATTTTTTAGCTTTTAGTACCTACATTAGATTCACCATAATTACCTTTCTTTCCAATAAAATCTTATGACCTAATATGTGTTTATAGTTTTTAAAGCCAGTGCCTAGTTATAATAATTAAAGCACTTAAGACGACAATCGAATAAATATTAATATTCTACTGCTCATTGAAAAATGCTGCAGGTAAAATCTTTAATCTCAAATGCAACAATAATTGCTAAGTTAGCTTCGGCATCTGCTATAAATGAAAAAGAAAAACATGGCAACTAAAACATCCCAATTACCCAAGCTTTCGCATGAAAGCCAAGTGAAGCTCAAAGAACGTACAACTTAGTTAAACGGTACAGGAATATTCCAAGACCTTGCCGAGGTAGAGACTGAATCAGAAATATCTCCTTGAGATTTAAGACGCATAATTCACGAATCATCCTTGGCCGGGAAGAGATCATTTATTTGAACGTCTGCATCAAAGAAGGATGGAGTAATCGAAGTGGAATAAATCAACACAGAACAAATTAAATACGTGTAGTAGAGCAGTTGAGATATCGTGGATGTGAGCCAATACGTTGCTTTTTATTGAAACTTTGTTGGAGAAATTAAAAAAAAACAGTAAAGTGAGAGGCGTTCAAGTAACTGTAGTTCTGTACTGTTAGCTTGGGATATTTATTTTGAATCCAGGAGGTCAAGAGAATAATTGAGTCATGACAGTAAATCATAGGAGGATATTCCTTTGTTTGCAACATTCATTTTGTAGATTCATTTATTCATAGATAGATTAATTGATTTAATTGTTATTATTTATTTATTTATGCACAAAGATACGTAAGAAAATACATAAACCAGAACAAAGGCACTGCTTACAATAAATTTATATTTTTTTAATTTTTTCTAGATCCTCTCGACGCATGCTGTCTAATACGCATCTTATCCAATACGCGTTTTGTCAAATCTTAGCAAATAGTCCAATACGCAAAAATACGTTACCCTCTCACTATTTCAGGTGTGTAGGTGTACCCTAGGTCACACTACGTAGGCACAACACTGTTGGCACTAGGCTAAGTAGTGATTGGCATAAAATATAAGATAATACAGGAGTAGCGTGGCGCACTCCTTGGTCCTGTTAAGCGTCAGGAAGCTACTAACTAATTGGCGGGAGCCATAATCACAATAAGAGGTAGGTACATAATTAGAGTTAGTTATAATATTATTAGTACATTCGTACGTTCGTTTTCTAACTTAATAAAATTAATACTTGTAAATGGTATAATCTCCTCTAATTTGCTGTACCCGACAGGGTCCATGATTTAAACAAAATAATCTATTTAAGAACTTTTAATAACTCGTTGTGGAAATGCAATAATAAAATAAGCAGTCAATCTTATTACAAATGGCTACGGTATCTTCATAATTATTTCTAAGCGTTTTGATTTATCTGCAACTCACTCAAGAGCGTTTTCAGTTTTATAATTTGCTAACAGCAAAATTATGACGTAATTATCATACTATTTTGTTAGAATTAGATTTATCAAATTAAGTCACTTTGCCGCTGAACCCTAAAGTCGAGAATAATATTCTGATAATTTAAGAAGCGCTGCTGCCCGATCACGTGAACTGCAGATGTTGTATTTCATTATAAGATTTCATATCTCGGCGGGAAAATTGCTTTTATTATTTATGCATACGTCTTTCAAATCATTTTCTATTGGATAAGCTCCACTTATTGAATACTTGTAGATATTTTCAAGAGTCGTTTAGAAACTAAATAAAATTCGTTCTTCCGACTTCTCTAGTTAATGCTTTTTTCTTTTAATAAATATATTCTGTTACTGTATTATGCAACGTATTATTTAAATCTTAATCTTAATATCCCTTAGCGATCTGTTAATTATTAGATGCAGTGATACTGTTTGTTTGAGTGATTACTGAGATGATGAGTGCTTAAATTTGAGCTGGGATTTCATTTTGTCATAGTAGTTTAGTTTTATTACTCTAGTTATTTTAAAGTCAATTGTTTCTATTCATCATCCAAAACCTTTTATTGAAAACTTTAGGAATATTCTTAACTCTTGAGTTGTAAAAGTTGTATATAAATGTAAGGTATTTTGCTATTTAGTAAGTCAATATTGGTTAATTTAAACTATAAGTCTATTAGTATATAATTATGAAATGTGAAACTGTATTATGTGTGACTGTTTGTTTCCGTAAATAAATAAATTTGATAAGAAGGGTTGGTAGGTTTGTTAAATTTTTCGGGAAGTACCTTGTGTGAGAATTGAAATTAAAAGCGCTAAACAAAACTGAGGAGACCACCAGCCAGCATCAGACGATCTGAACCGCCATACCACCTAGTTGGAGTGCAACACCAGCTTGGAATAAAGTCTCACTCGAATCAAGTCTACATACTGCCTGAGCAATAATTAAACACCGTGACATATGCTTGAATCGGAGCACTCAAAATATAACACAAAGTGACGGTAGTTAACATAAAAACTTAACAAAGACAACTGACATCATAAGTCTTCCCGTGACCAGGATTGCTGTGAAGTAATCGAAACGTAGGGTTTTATAATAATAATGTAACATAGATAAGTTGAAACGCGAGATAAATAAGTTAAAGTGGATTTATATCAAAACTGAGTAGCTCGCTGGCTTGGTTGAGCTAATTTTTGATGTAACACGTATCAAGAAATGGTTGAAGATTTCGGGGTTAACGTTTTGTATTAACAAAATATTGCCAGTTTAAACGACAGTTGTCGCATTTTAGTATTGTCTTACATTTTCGCGAGCACTATACATTTGAAATAAAACCAAATTACCGCATTTAACTTGCGTTTAATTAGATGTTACATTATTGTTATACACGCGTCGTTTCGATAAAGCGATCGTGCATCATCCATTTTGTATAAGCAGTGGATGTCAAATTACAAGGAATTACGATTGTGACAAAATTGTTACTGAATGTCATATTGGACAGATTGCGATTGATGTTGGAAAGTCAACCCGCAAGTTCCCTCACCTCCACTTTTGATTCATTGGTCTTGTTTCTTTAACGTAAAACCACAACCACAAAGGGGTTAAAGTGACAAGGAATTATTTAAAGGTTCACGCCTGTTTTCACTAACCATTCCCTAGGCTTAAGTGACCCTTAACGACAATTGTCTCTTTCTATCTCCTTTGAATAGGTTGAGATAAAAATCGAAGATGCAAATGCTAGTGCAAACGAGCATAACATATAGTATAATATCCAAATTTTATGCAGTCCTAGTTTTATTTTTAACATAATAGTATATGACAAAATGGTGTTGAAATGGAGTATTTTAACATTGTGAGGGCGGACTGTAGCTTTTAACGCAAATATAGATAGATTAAAGAAACTCATACGATTATCCCAAGTCCTTGGTAGCTCATTGGTTAGTGCAGTCACCCAGATTGTGAAAGATCGCGGGTTCGGATCCTGCCCCAGGACTTCAATTTTTGTACTTTAGCTATTTTTTTCTATAATTTTACAGACTTATGAATAATTAAGAAAATATTTTTTTGAAATCTGGTCATTTAGATAATTTACATTTTGAAAATGTTACGCGAAATTTCAGCCAGAGGTTGAAAATTTACAAGAAATTTAGCAAGCGACTGCTCAAAACAATCATCTATCTTCATTGGACGAGAAGTCCTGAACTGGGCGACAAAATTAAGACAGTCCAATACTTTCCCCGACTATACATTTCAGTCGCAACGTCTGCTTCAGGAAACATTAAGTGCCTTTCCACCTTGTTACTTGTGATAAATCGTTAGCCGGAGATTTGCAGGATTAGTATTCATCGCGACCAGAAGGGGTGGCGAAGATCGAGTTGCGTTTTTTAATCAAACACATCGCAATCCGTCAATGGGACGCGCCATGACTAAAACAAAGCGATAAATTAAGGCAGGAAACGGGAGGCGAACGTTGGGCGCTCGTATTGAAAGATTTACTTCCTCTGTTTAATTGCAATAACGGCTAGGCACGTTGGTATCGTATTTTTCTTTTTACACTCCGCCTCTTATTGCCTTCGGGCCGTTAAATAAATTTATGACGCCCGACAAAGTTCAGCCCACCTCTGCTTCTGTGGTGAGCTAAAATTAGGTGGAAATGCGAAACAGAAATAAAAAGCCCAGTCTCAGGTGCGTTGTTCGCGGCCGGCTGCTAGTGGGATAAGCTCTTGACTCGCGGTTAAATGGCTTGGACGCTCATAAAAGTTTCTTAACGCCCATAGTTTTGGGCTCACCTTCATGTAGACTGAAATTTCCCTCTCTAAAAACTTTGCTGGACAGTTTCGTTTCACATTACTCCAGCCTATTTGCCCCGGGATTCATTACTGCAGGGTTAAACCGTGCAAACTTTGTTATTTACGCACATGC
The DNA here is from genome assembly GCA_947347705.1 of Nymphula nitidulata. Classification (NCBI taxonomy): domain Eukaryota; kingdom Metazoa; phylum Arthropoda; class Insecta; order Lepidoptera; family Crambidae; genus Nymphula; species Nymphula nitidulata. Next base: position 11,481,586 of record OX374631.1, read on the forward strand.
ACTCATTACTAGGTTTTGTTTTGGTAAATTCAATTACATTTCGCATAATAAATAAAACGGAATTTCGGAAACTCACATTAGCGCCCGGCTCCTTTAAAACCTTCGATGTAATCTGAAACAAGGAACAAACACGCCTAAATAACAATAAAATTCTAATAAAAACTTTGAACACGCAACCGAAATTGTATAGGGAAAATTGACCAAATTATTATTTACGACTGGAAATTAAAACAGGGTATTATAGAAGATTACTTTCGCTCCCTTCCTGAAATACCGAACAGACTATGGGACGTGTTTACGTCAATGTGTTTAGTTTAGGAACGTGTAATCATAACTTCTACATTACCGGAATACTTTTCGATATTACGGTAAACGTTAAATTGAAAAATTGTTATGAGTTAGTGTGTAATAGCATACACATGTTGTTGAACTACTTATAATAAAAGCATTTATTCCTGATTGCCCCTATTTTAGGCTTTGCTGCAATAGGGTAAAGTGGGGTAATTTCGAATTACCCCACTGTACTCTGTAAATGGTAAAAACGGTATGTATTTACTATATAAAAACGGTCACAAACAACGGAAGCTGACGGTCCACATGGTACAAGGAAAATCACGGTATTTCAGTTGCGTTGTCGTCCTGAGGCTTAAGATGCCTTCCATTCCATGCCTAGTTATAATATCGCAAGAAGCCTGGCAGTATAGCTTTATTTATTTCCTAGCGATCAGCTTGATAGTGTTGATGGTAAATAAGTGGATAACAACGGCTTATTTTCAAAATTCCAACAGAATTCAATTGTTAGGAAACAAAATAACAAAACCAATCACTGTGATGTTTAGATGTGGAGTAGTGACCGGTTCTTTCAAGCTATTCAGCTGACCGCTCACTCCCACTCCTTTACACTAAGTCCCTCTGAGTTCTGTGGAGCTAAGACCGCCTTTGAACTATACAACTAGATAACAAGCAATCTAATTGCCCACCTGGTGGTAAGTGGCTACCGCTGCCTAAAGACACCCGTAATAACAACGAAAAAACTTGGTGTTGCTGGTGCATTGTCACCGTGAAGCCCATCCAAACTCAGCAAATTGTTTTACGGCCGAAATAAGTAGCTATTCACAATAACATATTGGAATACATGCTCTTTAAAATTCGCATGAACACTGTAAATGGCGTAGTGTGACATGGAACTAATGTTCATTCTTCTTCCCGGTTCACAGGAGAAAGGGAACACCTTCGGAACAGAAAGGTGTTTTCCTACGTCCCTGGAGAATGGCACAAGTGATGAAGATCCACTTCATCATTCGCCCCCTTTTGCCATCCGACCCTACAAAGCCTACGGGTATGACTTTTACACCTGAGACGTCTTAATAAGGGATGGTACTTATATCGAGACCTTTGCCATGTAACATTTCACTCGTAGGTATAGATAAATGTTGAGTTTGAATTCCTCAAGCAGCACAAATATAACATAAACAGTATTTTCGTGTTTGGTTCTCCAAACAAGAATAAAACACAAACGTACTACGTATTTCTGTTTCCATCTTGAAAATTAATTCTCTAACTGCACCTTCTCGTAATAGAACTTGAAGGAGAAACTGAATGATATCATTTTAAAAACAAACACTAGTAAATTAGCGTAAGTTAAAACTAAATCAGACCACAATACGTTTCTGAATTCATGTACATGTATTTTCATTAAGATTATGGAAACATGTTATGAAAATATTTTACTCGCGCTACCACATCAATCGCACGGATTGCGGTCACTACTTGAAACAGAAAAATTCCAACGCATTAAATTTAGAAACCATTTCATTTACAACCATTTAAACAACAAAAACATTTGTTTTGATCTGAAAATTATGAACAAGTACAGAGATAACTTAGGATGTAATGAAAGCTTTAATCTGTAAAATACGTACCCATATCAGAATATAGATTGTCTATTGTCGACAAGCGCCGGCAGGTATCCTACATGCGCTCGTAGCACCTACGCAAGGGCAAGAGAAAGCGTTCTGTTGGCAACATAGAAGCATAGATCCCTGCTCCTAGCAACGCTTTCTCAATGAACTCTGGCATCTTTACTCTCAGCAGGTACACAACACTACAAAGTAGCGTTAATTAGTTGCAATCGTATGGTAAGGTAGACGTTATCACAGTGGAGCGCTCACGATTTAGTTGCGATAGTAGAAGAAGTAGAGGATACTCAAGATTCGAGAGGTAATTACTAGTCACATTAATCCATATTATAAATGCGAAAGTAACTCTGTCTGTATGGTTTTCTTTCCTTAACCGTTCAGTGATATAGATGAAATTTGGCATTGAGATAATAATAATAATAATACATTTTTAAAAAGGTATTGCGGTCTTGCGTGTAATATTGATCGCACTTGTAATATGGCTCTGCCAAGTACCTCTTCGATACAATGGACGGACTGCTGCGTCATCGTGCTGTCCGTAACATTGACGATGTAGAAGTCACGAACAACCTTGAACCTCTGCAATCGTGTCGAGACTTCTATCGGCTATGTCTCGAAAAGTGCTTTGTTGAGCTTTTTGACCTTATCCCAACTTCCCTCTTACTACTCAGGAGCACGAGTGCAGAACTTTGAAGTCGTCATTCACTGTCTCCTCCTCAACATCATACACAAAGACATTTAGTTACTCGTTTCTTTTTCGTACTTCCAGAACTTAGAATTCTCTGCTGGCACGTGTGTTCCCATCCTTCTTATAACATGGGTTCATTCAAAAGAGGTGTGCAAAAGCACCTTTTGGACCGGCAAGGTGTAGGCGGCTAGAGAAGTGTCTAAACTGCACTATCTGTCTTCGCTTATAGACTCTTTTTACCGCTGCACCTCAGGCGGCGTTGAGTCATTTGCCGTGTTTTATATAAAAAAAGGAAAAAGGGTGCCTTTTGAAGCGGTAACCGATTAGTACACAATGAATTTCATACTTATAAAATATAAAAATGAAAATTTTTAGTGACTCCCGGCCTTATCAATCATCTGTCTAACACCATCTCAAACACGCTATATCTGCTGTGAGTTTCTGAAGAATTAAGCATCCCGCAGACTTTTTGATGTTATGGGATCAGCTCAATGTTAGTGTGTCATGGGAGTGTCACCGAAGTGGAAGTACACGAAATTTCAAATCAATCGGATCTCTGAAAGTGACTAAAACCCTTTTATCATGTAGAAAATAAGCTGATAGTCATCAAACGCCTGAACTGATCTTCATAAAGTACAGCTAAGAACCATCCGAGTCACGTCAGCTCTTAAACAACAAAAGCAATATCAAAATCGGTCCATTCGTTGAGGAGATACGAATGCCAGACACACAGATACACAGACAGACACGTCAAACTTATAACACCCCTTTTTTCGTCGGGAGTTAAAAACAGTCCAAACCATATTATACGTGATGGTTTTGGCAGCACGTGTCATTGCTTGTCCTCAACTTAGTAGGGGTAAAAATTTACATTTGTTGTGGTATTTTATCCAGTTGAATACGCCCAGGGAAGTTGTGAGGGCCAACCGGTGTCCGCAACTTTGCTAATGTTAAAATAATGTACGTAACACGTTTGGTTGTACAGGTAAAGTATGCATGCTGTATCCTATGGGGTCGTTTCTAATATAATTCAAATACTACGAAATTGCGGTAATTAATTTAACCGATTTCCGAAAATAGACGAGTTTTTTCAAGATATATTTATAAATCAAGCAATATTTGAAATAAGAATAATAATTGTTAATTGCTTGCGAATGTATACTTATGTTGCGGTACCCTTTCAGGGTTCATGTTTGATACTGAAAATTATTTGTAAGAACAACTTTTGTAAACAACATGAAAGCAATAAATGATTGATTGATTGATTGATAAATAATTTCGTCAATACCCTTTTTTACTTGATTTGAAGCTATAGTTAGACAAATGTAGAAAATAGGGATATTGACAATTTTATTTCTTATCTGGCTCTCAATATTCGAGTAGAAAAGACTCCCTTAAAATATATATTTTATACTCGTAAACACGAAATAATTTTATCTGAATTATTAACAAATTAGTAGGTACGTCTACCAATTCCTAGAGATAACCAGATAAAATTCGCATTAGTAAAAGGAACAATACAGAAGTGATAATTAAAATCCTTTATCATGTGGATTTTATGTCACCTAAATTAGGGTCCCAGAATTACAGGTAAGCCTTAAGGACTAAAGCCCGCAGCAGCTAAACATTGCGCTTGAATAATCTCTTTACGGTTACAGTCTAATTTTTTTCCAACATGGATACAGCAGTTAGAAAAGCTGAAATGATTTAATAAAAACGTTATATCTTTCTTGGGTCACGTAAGGGAGCGCTTCGGGAGAAAATTACATTCTGTTTGGACACGTCCCGGGAACACAGGACAACTCAGTTAACGAGTGTTGAGGATTCTCGGTATTTTTTCATATCTCCACAATCTTTGGGATGGACGGAAACGATGAATCAGGAGTAACGAAATGTGTAAATCTACTTAATTGTGTTTTCATCACAATATATTAGTATCGTGTTTTTATAAGTCGTTTATAGGTAGTACTATTTGATAGCTATCAATCAACTAAAGGACATGTCTCTTATATGGCTACGTACGAAAATGTGTATTAAATAAAAAAAATCAGGAAAATTGTATATAAATGACTGTGTTTCTTCATCTAAAATTTTGTTGCTTGTATTCCGGGTAAAAAAATATATTTTGATATAAAATGCGCAAAATTTAGCATCGAATAGTATCGTCCATCTAACTGATGATACAAAAAATACGATACCATTAAAATGCTAGTCGATATGAAAAAAAAACCAGTTAGTCTTGTAGGTAGAAAAGTAATAATAATAATCTTCATACAGTCACACATATTATCCTATTATTTAAGTAATGTCTATTTAAAAATATTGGCAGCAAAGAAACGAAATTGAATGAGTAGTTTGGGAGATCTCATCCTACATCCAAACTTACAAGCGTCACATCGTTACAACATGAGGATAGTTTTACTGACGTCAATCAGACAAGAAAAAAAAGATTTTACAATTGTAGGTACGCGATTGTTAGGATAAGCCATATGATTTAAGAAAAGTTTTCAAGTATTGTAAATGCTTATTGAAACACTGTATATAATAAGTACCTACCTACTTGTATTTTAAAAAGTTGCTAAATGTCTTTTAGTAGTGAAATGCTCTAAGGTGTGTAGTCCAAGCTCCTTATAAAACCGAAATAGCTCCCTTGGAGTGATTGCTTTTGGTAATTAGTTTTAAAATTTGTAAGATAATCTTAGTACAAATCAATGTTTCTCTATTCTGTTTTTTTGATTGATGTAACGTCAGAACGAAATTTGTAGAGAAGCTGTTGACTTTGATCTAGGTAGCTTAAATAACGTGTAATATAATTATTTACACTATACAGTTTATATTATTATATTAGTTAGTTTTGGTTTGACCGTAATAAATCAGCCAGGAAAGACAAAGTTGTTTAATCAAATAATTAAAATTGTTATTCATCACTTTTTGCATTTTTTTGTATACATATAAATCTTATGTCTAGATACTTATCCCAACATAAAACCTGTTTGGGCAAATGAATTTAAGACGACAATATAAGTACATGCTTAATAAAAGTTGCTTAAATGTACCTAGCCCAACTTTTGACTGCTTAAAAAAAAGAGACTACATAATTAGGGTAATACCTAGCCAAAAAGAGTTGGGTTGATTTTCTACCAAACTATTGCTGTTATATATTTATAGAACATATTATTAGCTATATCTTGTAAAAAGGTTGGTTTATATCTTACCCGTTCCTTTATTATATTTTTTATACAACCAAATGACAAACAAGCTGACCACCCACCTGGTGGTTAGCGATTACCGCCGCCTATAGACACCTGCAATAACAAGGAAAAATCACTTGATATTGCAGGTGCTTTGTCATCGTGAAGCCTAAGATGAAATGCCGTCCAAGCCCAGTAATTATACTAGCTACCTTTGAGAGAAGAGAAGAAGGCCAACAAATACCCCGTCAACAATAAAAAAAATCTAGCTTTAGCAGTATTCATTGTTTGATTGGTAAATATTTCAAAAAAATTAAATTAAAATTAGCTGCAGTAATACTTAGAAATATTAATGAGCCGACACTGGACATTAACGCAATGCACCGCCTCAAATACCAAAGCCCCAAGTTAGCTTCTCAACGGAAACACACGGAGCACCTTATCAGACTTCCGTCCTATGATATAAATGTCGGGCGATTTTATTTATGCCCCAGAGAGGGCGAATCGCGAGATTGCGACGTAATAGATATTTCGCGCTTTCATTTAGAAGACAGTGCCATAATAGATACATTTGCAAAATGTCGCCGAATTTTGACAGAGAATATTTTGCGGGGGAGAAACGTTCCATAGAATGGGAGTTCTTTTTGGCTACGTCACTAAGTTTGAAAAAAAAAACATATTTTTTACGAAAAAAAATCGTCTTTTATCATTTAATTAATATTTTTAGCCGTGTAGCCACAACTTGTATTTCAATTTTCATAGCAAACTTTTACGCATCAGAAAGTATAATATTGTCATAAACATCATTATAAATCAACCAAACCACACTTGCTCACAAACTATAAATTTAAAATTTACTACTTATGTAATATCTACAGTGCAGTCAAGAATATAATAATTATATAAATAAATTATATTTTTACAATCACACCTATTATCTAGCCCAAAGTAAGATCTAGGCCAAAGTAAGCTTTTTTAAAAGTTTGTGTTGTGGATACTAGATAACGGAGAAATATTGATAATAATATGTATATAAATATTAGAAATATACTAAATTAACATATATAAACATCCATGACTCGTGAAAAAATGCTTGTACCTACTCATCATACAAACATCGGCTCCTACCGGGATTTGAACCCGGGACCCCTGACCCTGTAACCTACTGTATATCATATAGTATGGGGCACAGACCACTCGGCCAGCCGGTCGGCCAAATAATATTAAAATGCTGTGTAAATATGAAAATCAAATATCGTCCATCCTTTAATCTGCCTTTGACACTGCCTTGCACATTGCCCGAAGTAAAGGTTATTCTGGAATCATGAATATATTAATTACGGTTTATTAGGGTCCCCATTTTTGTGTTGAGGGGAAAGTATTATTTTGTATTCAAATTTTTCAATGTAGAAGTACTTCTTGATTTGGCTTTGAATAACACTAAGTACCAAGAACAAATATAAAAATTATTTGACAAGTAAATTAATTGTTGGCAAATCTAAATAAGATTGATAAATTATTAAACGAAAGAAACTGCTTTAACTTCATTCACTGACCTGCAGTGTTTATTTTATGTTTATTGGATATTAATGGGGTTTTATTAACCGAGGCAAATGACATATAATAATATCTTCGTACTAACTAAAATATTACCATTACATAATGTAGTATAAAGGTACTGTTCATTGCTGAGTATAATAAATATTTGAAAATTATGTTATTACTGCGGTTATATTATTGCGGCTCGGTCTGTTTAATGCAGTGGAATAATTAGACACGTTGAAATCGTTTTAAACAGTGTTATACTAAATAAAAAATTAAGTCTTTAATTTTAATATTACAATTATTTAAATCATGTAGGTAAGTAATCTTAATTAGAAATGCTAAATCATAATAAAAATAAATAAAATTTCCACTAGCCCATGTCCGATCATGTGTGTCAAAATAAAGTTATACACTGAAGTATACTCAAATCAGCACTATCACGAATTTAGGAACTGCAAAGCATAAAAATAATAATTTTGTTGTATTTTACACTTGCTAAATAATTAGAAATACCTATGTATTGCTGAGCCCTTTATATAGGTACAAAACACGGCAAATGACTCAACACCACATTTAAAAGTGCAATAAAGAGTATAATTATATTAATCATTAAAATTTAAATGAACAAAAATTTAGTTTTGTATTTCGCTGGACATAATTAAATTTATATGTTACTTTATTACATACATATAAACCGTAAAGTTGTTTTTTTCATACAACTAGACACACACATTTACATGCACTCGCACTGTACACGCATTTTGTTCGCATTTTACTGTACACGCATTTTGTTCACTAGACTGCCTATTTACATAATCCTTTATGTAAACGAATGTTACTAATTCACAGCAAACAATCTTCTTGCTTGAACCTAATATCTTTATTTCTCAATAAATCCCCGTTAATTTTTAAGTAAAGTTGTCTAAGTACTATAACTTAGCCAGACTTGCACAAGATCAATACCTAAAATAAACAAAAGTTCCAGTTTCTTAAGTAGAGACTTATAGTTGTCGTCTTTGTAAACAGCTTAATCGGTTCTCACTTAGTAATTTACGAGAATACTTACATAATTGTCTACAAAAACTTAGAAACCACTTGAATTTGGAACATATTTTTACTGACAAATGGTGAAGTTGTTACAAATTAAAAGTATTACTTTCGTTCAATAAATTTGAGCAGTAATTAACAGTAATTGCTTGAAACGATTGGACTTACATTTTTCTTATTTTAAGGTCAGACAATAATTGACGAAACAAACATTTTAAACAAATTGTTTTCGGTTACTTAAGCTTTTTTATTTTTTAATGGAAACTTTGTCTTTCAATAACGAACAGTCATTTGAAATGAAATTTTCAGAGAGTACTTTTTAGTCTAACCTTAAATAATTACTTACTCTCAAATTGAGTATTGTATCTAAAGTGATTGATTTCAACCGGTTTTACAATAAATATTATATTGTATTGCGTAAATTGAGCTAGTTACGAAAAAATATTGCTCAAAAAGACTAAAAAATACTTGCGATGAAAACGCAGGATTTTTGCTATCATTAATTGCAGTTAACAAACACTTTAAACTTTAATATTTTTCAGAAGGCATAAGTACTTTTCATTAGTAGATACTGCTTACCTCAAACATAGCTAGCGTCACGATAAAAATAGCTTGTATCTGATATGCTAGACTTAATAAATTATAAACGGTAAAAACTGTAAAGGATAAAATTATTTTTCAGTTTTTTTTAAGTCGGTTTTAATTTAGTTTAAAAAAAATTTAACAATTTTTAGTAATAACTTTCTAAGGTCAAAGCTAGATGAGTGACTGTCGGCATATATTGTTCCTACCATCGTATAGTTTCACTAAAAAGTCATAGGAAAGCACAAATTCGCTATTTCGCATATACTACCTATACATATAGACGACTTACTCATTCCAGTTATTTTGATTTAAGAACCAAACTAATCGATTTAAAAAAAATGTATGGGACCAAAGGGCAACTAATTCGCATCGAACAAAAAAGAATCACGTTAATCGGATCAGAAATCTCGGCGTAATCGGTGTACATACATAGAAAAAAAAAACCAACCGAATTGAGAACCTCCTCGTTTTTGAAGTCGGTTAAAAACAGCTCCAACTTTTATTGAATTATGATACTTGTATGTGTTAAAATTAATATTTTTATACTCATAAGTAGCCAGATTTATTAATAATTCTAAAACTTTTTCAATTAGTCTAGGATTTTACTTAAAAACTTTTTAAGGGTTTTTTTAATTTACCGTTCACATGAAAGGCCTCACTACATTTAATATTCTTGGTATTAAAGCTATGTCAAACTAAACGTTGATTTGAACGGAATTAATTTAAGTCTATCCTTTTAATCTCGAGGTAATTTCCATCAACCTAATTTGCCAAGAATCCGTCGAGAAAGGCTTGAATCTTTTAAGCGTTGTATCGTGGACCTCTTCCTACAAACTCGTCTCTACAATCAGAGCTTATGCATAAATTTGAATTTTCAATTAAGGATACTTTGAAGAAAATTTTATTAGATATAAGGAGGAACCTTTGGTCTCTTAAGACGAAATACGTTTTAAGGAACAGAGACACTATAGAGTTTAATAATTGGGTATTTTTATTATTGCCTTCTCCACTCACACACACAACAAAATGAGATATTGTAGTTACTGAACTACAATATCTCATTGTGATTTGTGGCTTTATTGATAGCTATGTTATTTCTTTTTATTTATCGATTGACCAGTAAAAATACTAATAAACAATTTTAATGCAAATATCCTAGTGTGATTCACTAGCCTTTATTTTACAGGAGCTACAATGTGTATGTTTTTTCCTTTATATTATATTTGTGCTAAAAATACTGTAAATTTCTAATCGACAGTTTATAATAAGTCATTGACTGATAGTTCAATATCATTTTTAAGTGAACATTCGTATTCAACAACAAAAAAGTAAATTTTGTGAGATGTGTTTGTTGATTTCATAAAACGACCCAGTGTAATCATAAGTGATTGCAGGCTGCAGTCGGCGAAAGTGAGTCTTTTTACTAAAAACATGTCAACTCTAAGGTTTTCTTTGTTCATTTAACCGGGTGCACCCCAAAACGTCTGAAAGGCGTTTGCAAGATATCCTAAATGAGTTTCGTTATCTCCAGCAAAAGAAAATGGGATTAATAGTTAACAGAGCTGCAGGCGCTAAACATCCACACGGACAGTTAAATAAATACTTTACCCTTGTTTTTTGTACAAATAAATCGTTTCGCTAGCTCTTAAGCATTCCAACGGAGTAGTTTTGCTTAAAAAAACTTAAGTTTTTTTCTTTATCTTAAGAACCAATTTAAGAATAAATTTGCGCACTTAATTAGAGTTGACTCGGGAGAATAGTTCATTTTATAAATAATCTAAAAAAAATTGATATCTTATCCTTACTACTTGTGGTGTAAGAAAACAATGAAAATAATATATATATACACGAAAGTAACGCCGTCGTCGGTAGTTTGTGGTTGATGAATATCACTGGAATATGAAAACCTCTGAATTGGAATTTGACAGAGATTTTTTATTAAAAGGACGGTCACGCCAAAATGAAGTCGGTTATAAAATAGCACCAAAATTTATTTTAGTATAAAATTCTTTTCCACTAAGTATCACTTACTGAACTTACCAAATGGAAAGTCTCCCGAGCGGAGCCATACCTCCTCGAGACGATGTTTACTGGGAATCAATAATCCTATAACCCACTATCCTTCAAAATCCATTTATGAGATATCACATAAAACAGTCAACGGACGATTCTATTTATTCTTTGAAAGAGACTGAGATCAAATAGTCTTTGTCCTACCCATCTTTACTTATTCAAACAAAATTACATATGCCTGCTTCAAGATCACCATTGCCCGAAATTTTACGCGCTGGAGATAGTGTCATGAATATAAATCTATCGTAAAGGACACCACCGAGAGACTAGAGTGTACAGCGACTAGTGATGTAGGTATTTAAACTGTATTGAGCTGTGTGATATTTTTAAAAATGGAACCTAGTATCTATTTTCCTGTATAACAGTGTTTTATCACGTTTGTTTATATCACGTAATACATCGTGTAACTATTAAAGGTGTATACAGTGAATAACTAGGTACGTCGTTAGCATTAAGATTTACATATTTTTTTGTGAAATAGTAAGATGCAGTAGGTAATTGTCTTTTATTAATTTGCTGTCTATAAAATATAATTTTATATTATAAGTCTGAGTTCAACGAGTAATAAACACGAGCATATTATTATATTTACGAGTCACGGTTATAATTAGATAAGATACTTAGATGTTATTTTAAGTAAGATAATTTGTGTGAGTGTAGTAATTATTATTACAAATATATCACGTGTTTTGCTTAAAATTTACGTAGGCTAGTTATTATTTGGTGTTCTATAGATTTCTCTATATGATTCATGTTCAAATTATATAATGTCATGGCGCAAGCAACTGCGCCGAAACATCGGGAACTCGTTACAATCAAATAGTTTTAATTCAAATATTCATATAAAATACACGTCAGAAGATGCTGAGTATTTAAGGAAAGAAAAATACTTGACAGAATAGTGTGACAAAATCACTAGATCACACATCACTACGAGGTCGAGTTTACGGCAAAGCTCACTTTGCATTCTTCGGACGGTCGACCCTTTATAGCCATTTTATAGACTTAGGTCCTTTTGCATAAAGCCTCAACGCGCGGTGAAGTTACCGACTACAGCTTCCCTCTAAGATGATGCGCCCAGAAAACAATTTGGTGGGCAACAGTTTTTATTGTAGTTAGTAATATTTAATTCTTGTGTTTGATTTATTTCCTTTCTTATTGAATGTAGTTACTTACTTCTAGATAAATATTGATTTTAACACGAGACGGGTAAGTTGAAAAAGTAATTAATTAGTTATAATTGTATTATTAAGATTATTACTAAATAAGCTAGTAAAACCGAATTGATTAAAGCTACTACCAACGAAACAAATTATGAGTGTAAAGTAACAACAAGATGTTTAAATATATAGAATAAGAAAATGAAGAAAAAACTCGTGAAGATATATTATAACCATCTACTTATTTAATTTTCCAGGACTGTGCAAAGAAGATTCATTAATGGAGCTCTTAATTCTAAGTAAAATATTTGTAATTCGGTTGCCGCTGTAACCGTTCGTCCTTCAACAGTCCGCTGCTGGCGGCTTCTCAACAATAGAACATCTGTTGTGTTCTTGTATATGTTTTAGGTATTTAACAAATCATTACCAATTAAAAGGCCGTTTATGATTACTTACGGCATTTCATCTTAGGCCTCAGGATGACAACGCAACTGACAACCACCGCAGGTGTCTATGAGCGGCGGTAACCGCTTGCCGTGGCCGGTGGGCCGTCAGTTAGTTTGTCATCTATTAGAATAATAAAAAAAACTTTATTTCAATTATTGAAGTCAATGTCAAAAATATAATTTAGATAAAAGTTTAAATTAAGAAATAAAATATACCCAACAAATACTGGGTGCAAATAAAATATACCCAACAAATAGTGGGTTTTAAGGATGGATTTAATTCGGACACTTTTTTCATAAATATTTATAACACCTAGAGCTCGAACATGTGGACCAAACAGGAGGAGGAGATAGTGGTGGAGTTTTGTGGATAAAGGTACCCAGTACAGAATAAATATAATATACAGACAATATTGTGTTTTATGGCAAATAAAAAATTTGAATTTGAATTCAGGGAGAAATCTGATTACAAATGTACCCGCCACTGACTAGGCGACGGGCGTATGTGGAGTTCACCCAGTTGAAACTGAGAATACCCAATAAAACTCCTTGGTAATTCCACTGTCCTTTGCGGGGGTAGCCTAGGCTCTGCCGAAGCAAATTCATCCACCCCCAGGCAACCCAGCCTTACGGCCAGGTTTCACACCGTTCGAGATTACCCGACCGAGAAGCCCTTATTGCGTTCGTAATAGAGGCGGCATTCGTAGTGCAACTTTTACACTTGATGTGCTGCCGTCTGTACAATGTTGTCTTTAATAATTTTGACTATTACACATAGCGATGAACTAACTACTCATAATACTATGTGACTATATATGACAAATAGCATGAGACCTCATTTTTGGTCCTCTTAAAATAATTTGAATGCAAATTTGATATTTTTTATCATTAAAGGTGACAAGCAAGTAGCCATGCACCTACCTAATACCTGACTTTAGGTAGTTAAAGACGTTTGACCAAATCTCTTATACACACCAAGCTCTTTGTGATACTCGAAAGATCGCATTTAGCTACCACCGCAGTACAATTAAGTACAAATGTTATCCGTCGACAAAATAAAATATTCCTTCTCGTTTCCAAACTGACATTATTTATTTAGTATATAGTCCAATTTTGTGTAGCGTGGTTTCTTTTTATCGCAACACATGTATAATATCAGCATGATTCATAACTTAGTAAACCTAATAATTAACTAAATATTTTAACACCAATTTGAAATTTATCTACTAATTAAATTTTTGGTCGTAATAATAATTTGTATATTTAAACATTAAGCCACAAGCGCATTCTATGTCCACATTAACATTAAATTTCGATAATGAATAGTAGAAATGAACCCCACCGCAGTTTACGCATTGCAAATGAAATTCTTGCCGCAAAGGTTAACCTTAATTTATGATTTGTTTTTGAATCAATTAGTTACGTTTTGATCATGACATAAATGCGATTAATTAACGTCCATTGAACTAAAGTAAAGTGAACAATAAAAATACCATATTTTAAAATCAAGGTCTATTTTATACCATTTCTGTAGAGATCTATGACGCTTAGAAGCGTTGGAAAATTTGGATTGGTCTAGAAGATAAAAATTATGACGACGACTACATTACGGCAAACATAACGAAAAGACTTATGAAGATTATAAAATTGAATGACATGACCTGCGTGTTCATAAAAAATTAAAAAATTTCACCCCGGTTTTAAAAGCTTGAAACTGATCGGTGAAGTGAAGGATCTGACAGTGAAGGGTCTGAATGAAGTTTACATGTATTTATTGCTCATTTAATTTTGATTTCTAATCATTATTTTTAACAGAATCAATTCAATAAATTGCAAACCAAATAAGCGCAGTAACTGGGTTGATAGTAGGTATTTCAAGGCGAAATTAATCCAAGTAAACACGCTTTATTTGGCTTAAAATCCAAAACCTTTCACAAAGGATGTGGGAAAGGAGTGGTGTAAATCTAAATTAACAAAATCAGTGTACCGTTCGAAGCCTCAAATAAGAAACCTTAATTGGCGGAAAAGGAAGTAATGTGATTACGCCCGTGTCACGTTTTGGCTTGCACGTTCTGTACATATACATTATTAACGTACCTACCTGTCTCGATAGGGGAAAGTGTAAGATATATGTATATATCGAGATGCTGTTGGTTTATATCGCAGTACTCAATAATAAATGAATATTGATCGGCACCTTAAGAATAATATAAATAATATTCTTACACTCACATCAATTAAATAGCCCAAAATAAGCATCATTAGGAGCTTCAACACTGGCGCCTCAACGTTTCTTCGGGCCTCAAGTTGGGCGCTCATAACCGCTCCTAAGCCACCGAAAACAACTAGGATTACAGCCAATATATCAAGTGGGCTTACTATCATTTCTATTTTTTATTTAGAAGCAATAAGACTTTTTAATTCACTTTTTCAATTAAAAATATTGTCATGAAACTCTATGAAATAAAAAGATAATTAGTATTTACAAGTTTATTTACAAGGAACTAAAATAACACGTCGGAATAGAGCACACACTGAGGTTAAACGTATAAATAAAAAGAACACTTAAGGGAGGGCCAAAGTCCTAAGTGGATGCGCCGAGGAGCCCTACTGCGCTGCCGACTGAGGACACGGGGAAGGGCCCCGTGGCAGGCACGTCGCAGGTAGGCAGGCCGAGGCTCGCAGCACAGGAACCGCCGAGGACCCGGAGACTGCTGGTGACGGGGACTGCTGCCACTTCCTCTTCCGACCTTCTTCTTCCGTGCCGAAGACTAGACTGCCCTACCTAGCATCCGGCCCTCCTTTTATACCACGGACACAATTTAAAATCGGAATAGAGATTTCTAGAAAATTATAGACAAACAAAAAAGAAAAGCAGTTGTCAAACAAAAGAAGACGTCATGTCAAAATAGTAAATAAACAGTAATTTCGAAGAAAATACAATAATATCAAGCCTAAATATTATTGAAAAAGACGTGAAAAATGGGTAGAATACAAGTGCAAGTGTGAAACAGCGACTTACTTAAGTGGAGATACACATTTCAGACGAAAAAGTGATGATGATGATTTACAGTGAAAATGTTGTAAAATCTAGTGATAAAATAAAGATATTGTACAGGTAATTGGGTTTAACAGTATTTACACGTGATCCACATAACAAGGTAGCTTATTAAGGTAGTGTTGCATACCACAACACTACAATATAACAATCATTATCTTGTCTGGTTGCAAAAAACGTCGAGGGAATACGAAGGTAAAATGATATATTATGTGAGTAGTAATTATATGGCAACGAAAATGTTTAGTTTAATATTCCTTTCTAATATACCTTGACAAAGATAACAGACGTCGTTAACATAGATGTTCATAAATATATAATTATCTTTTCATGAATAAAATGAAATACTGAAGTAGATTATTTGAGATACTACATCCTTTAATACATTTGTTATAACGCCTCTACCCATTTAATAAGGTGCGTGTTACCACACTTGGAAGTACAAGGGTAGCTCATAATTAAAGTAAAAGCGTCACCCGAATCTGTACGGAGTGTAGGCACCTCAAAGAACACTTACAATGGTTAATGTGTTTAACGCTCGGTAGTGCCTAGTATCATCATTACTTGGAAGCTTCATACAGAACTAATGTGGGGTGGAGCAGCTTTTTTTTATTTAACATTTTGCTTATCTCTAAAGAAAAAAACAGTGCCTAATCATGGTTATAATTTATACCAGTAAAAGTAACCAAATACAGAAATATAAAAAGGTACAGATCATAAAACAAATAAAGACAACAATTATTAACAGTAAGTCTGTCTAATATTTTCGCGAGCTTTGCCTACACATTTGAAATAAAACCACTTTACCGAATGTAACTCTCGTTTGATTCATAATTAAATTATCATTATAAATGTATACCCGACAATCTATTACTTTACAGCGATTGTGACTACGGGAACACTGAAGGTATCATTTGTCTTTGTTTACTTTTTAAGTTAGTCACCGCCTTTTTGTGTTAAAGTTTGAGTGTTCTGATTCACGCATACGGAGCTCACGTTGACCATTGATCGGACCGTATATAAACAGGCTTGAGACTGCATAATCCTGATTATAGGATCCCGAGCTAGTGGTACAAATCCAACCCATCTGTTCTGTTCAAATTAAGATGATTTTTAATAAGCAATAGTCAAATAAATATATGGATTATAGTATACATTCTGTACACTTCAGAGTAGACCAAAGGATTTTATACCCATCACAAAATGTCTTTTCTCCTAACCATGTTCAACTGGGATAACATTCAGCAATTGTCCAAAAAAAATTAGTATCGATAAGGAAGCTACCTAGTGATTTAATTTCGACACTAGCCCACATGTATCGACTCCACACACCTTTCAGCCCGTGCCCCGGCAAGATAAAGTACATTTAGATAAATGGAGAAACGCAACCTTCAGTCGGCGGGCACTCCGGCTAAACGACAGTCTTAATTTTCCCAAAGTAATAATTAAGAGTGAAGGCTAGGGGCGCCAACTCTGTTGCTGCTAAATTTTTAAATACCCCCTAAGTACAAAGTCCGATACGTTTTAAGTTAATTTTATTAATAAATAAAGATGGAGCGTCTCGAATTGCTTGTAAAAGGGACTTTTAAAAAGTAATTAGTTAATGTATATTAAGTGTTTAGTGGGTAATGAATTTGATACAAGAAATTTTGTCTTTACAAGTGTTTATTGAGTGCAGAATTATTTTTAGGACAATGGCTTTCATTGAGTGTATTCTTCCGACTCCCGATTAGTACCGTTGGTGAAACAAGCTAGAACGGTAGGTACACTATCAAAACAAGTCACATCTGATGGTGTGCTGGTGGAATTGCTGGGGCTGAGCATAGGCTTAGAGCAGTGGAGTTACCGGGGAATTTTAGTGGGTATTGACAGTCTCCTTGCGATCAGGCACTGGGCGACGCCCGTCGCGTGGCCAGCAACGGGTAGGTCCGTAATCAGATTTCTCAAAAAAAAAACTAAAACAAAAATTGTGAAACATTAAGGAAATTAATTATGAAATAAAGTTGTTTTCACAAAAAAAGTGCAAGTGACGAAGTTAGTGCTATATAGGATTCTCTCCCGGTCCACCAGTAATAAAGTCAATACTTACGAGTAGGCCCACGCGCAGTGCGGGGTTCTGTAGTTGTTCATCACTATATGTGAATTTAGAAGGAGACTTGTCACTTGATATTTATTAATGTATTAATTAAGCTAACGGTTTAGCGGCCACTAATAAATGAGAACTTTAAAGCTAAATATTTTCAAAGAAATTCCTGAATCAAAAAATAGTTATCAAACACCAGCAATATTTATAAAGACCATTTCAAAAACACTCACAACATGAGATAAACGAGAAAATAACTTTAAAATTTAAAATGTATTTAAAATTTTTGTCTTTATGTCTGTATGTGTTTGTGAGTATGTGTGTAATTTAAAATTTATTTTAAATTTTAAATGTATGTACTTGTTCATTCATGCCAAATTAAAGCTTTCTAGTACAAAAAGTCTCTGAGCTAAGCTACGGACACACGGACGAAATGGCGAAACTATAAGGCTTCCTTGTTATTGAATACGGAACCCTAAAATAAACAAAGGTAACAGTGTTTTAAGATTCCTGATTTTCAATTATAGTACAGGTGGCTGCAAATCAACCATAACACGTCAATTGGAAAATGACTCTTATTACAACGGTAAGATCAGGTACTCACAAATGTCAAAATGTTTAGCATAATCAGCTGGTGTATGTGCATTTTTTATGTATAAAAAGCACGGCAAATGACTCAATGCCACCTGATGAGAAGCGGTAATGGTAATAAGAGTTCAACAACGAAGACAGTGAGTGCAGCATGAACCCATTTTTCATGCCGCCTTAACCTTGCCATTTTACGCCGCTTCCAAAGAAACATGGGAACATGGGTGCCGGCACATGTGTCCTTCTTTTAATTGCATGAGTTACAGAAAAAAGGGTTTGATTTGAGACCAGTCATCAAACAACACAATAGAAACCAAAAAACATTCACACACTTACAAACACATACAACGGACGAAGAAAATTTAAACACGAGGATAGGAGATGTTTGATATCCGGCCAGGTAGGTATATGTACACTATTTTAAGGAATCAGGAAAAACCTCATGAATCCAGGAAAAAATACTAATAATTCGTTTTGATATGGTTCATTTGTACAAAAATCTAAATTATTCGTCGATTTTACCATAATTCAATGTGGCAATATGGCGGGCGACATAGAAGTACTAAAATACGTCACTAAAGTGACAAAGGCACTACGATGATACTAATATTATTTGGCTGAGTTGCAGGGTTTGTTTAAAAAACCATGTTTTGTACCACGAAACAGAATAAATAAAAAGTTAATGGTCAGTTGAAAACTGTTCTGCGTATTTTTGCCTATTTTTAAGTATAGTATACATAGACCTGGCTGGGACTCCATACATTTTTGGAACAACTCCTTTATCACATGTCAATGTCGATTTGTATACAAGTGACAATTCTAAGGATTATGTTTTTTTGGATTATAATATTATCTATGTTCAGTAGGGAGGGACCACGCTGATTTTTTTTCATATATTCTGGCATACAGTCAAGTACAATATTAGGTATAATTATATTTTCTGCTCAATCAGGTATAACCAATTTATTTTCTGCTCAATTGGATGTAAGCGCCATCCAAAAATAGCCTGATACTCAATATCAACTCTCAAAGTTCGAACGAACGCTAAATGATTTCATTTCAGTTTTATATATTACGTTTAGCGAAATGAGAATTAGTGCCATTAAAACTAAAAAAATAAATATCGAAATGTTTTTTGATTAAGCTTTGCTTTTGGTTTAAAGAGCTCGATTGGGGCCCCCAAGGTCTTGACAATCCTATTAGGAGATATTCTTTTTAATTGTAATAGTATTAATTCCCTAATAAAAAGGAATATGTTTAAATGGCTATGTTAAAAGCCGGTAAGTGTAGTAAACAATTTTCAAGGATACCTACATTAGATGTGAAAGTTAAGGGTCGTTCTTCAGGTAAACCCGTGGCCCTAATGCTGGTTTATTAATTCATTGCGATCGTGCAACTTTTGCAAACAACTGTCCCGGCTTGAAATATTTACTGTCGACGACGATACGGGATTATTTTGAAGGCGGACGTATCTCATCTTTAAATAGCTGAGCTTACGTCATAGTAGTGTAGAACTCAATCGTTTATTAATACTGTGGGATAGATACTCTTAGGGATAACATGCAATACAACACAAAGTATTACTTTTTCGTTAACTGCAGTCCTGAAGGAAAGCTTAAAGATATTAGTACGGAATTAGGTTGCCTTCTGTTTCAGACTTAGGACCTGTATTAGGACATGTACTTAGGATATGTACTAACTTCAGCTGGCATAGTATTGGTTTACATTTTCGCGAGCACTACACTTTGAAATAAAACCAATTTATCGGATTTAACTCGCGTTTAATTAGATTATTTATTATTAGTTACATTATTACTACTTATACCTACACCCGACGTTTCGATTACTTTACAGCGATCGCTGTGTAATAATAATGTAACATGTAATCAAACGCGAGTTGAATCCGGTAAATTGGTTTTATTTCACCTGGCAGGCTGTAATGTCCGTGAAGAGAACAGTTAGGTTTTATAATAAAAAAGTTTTTATTATTCCGGAACCTTTGCAGGCGTGACCGGAACACTGTAAGTACCAATGTTTCATCACAGATTATTTTTTTATCTTGTAGACGTTTTTTTTTATTTCTTAAAATACAATTTTATTGCTTTTGAGGTGGTACGAAGATTGCCGGGTCAGCTAGTATCTAAACAGATTAATTAAATATTATCACTTAAACATCTGCCCCTACTAGACCTAGGCTAGTAGAGGCAGATGTTTCATATTATAGCATTTCAGATGGCTTCTAGTTTAGTAGATAGCGCCTGGACTATCTGTCTTTAGTTTTCAATTAGTAATACGAATATAAAGTTTTCAATGTTGTTCTCCAAAGTTGCTTCCGAAGAAAAAAACTGTACAGCAAAAATAATGTTTTAGATGAATAAAAAGGTTTGAGATACCTAATTACTAGAAAGTTCAAACCGATGTAAAGGATTTTGACCCCTAACGCATTGACATAAAAGACAGAATGTATACATCATTTTGATGCTGACAGTATATTTGTATTTTAGTTAAAAAACAACAACTTATGCAAGAAATCTTATGCATTACATTGATGTTCAAACCAAAATATTATTTTCAAAACTCCTTTTAAATATAAAATGCAACTGCAGGGCGAATGAAGGGTCTCCTCCTATTATATCATGCCCGATGTCATTACTCGAATTAGCCGCTTAATTTCTTTGAATATTTTCTTCTCGCCGTCTCTAATTACATTACTGATCGCAGGAGATATAGCAACAGAACCACCCCTAGCAGCAAAAACTTTACAACTCTGATTATAATCATTTTATTTTATGTTTAAATTTAGCCACTGAGCACTTGCAAAATTTAATTTGGAAGGCTCCTTATTAATTTTATGACGGGAAGAATCAAGGTACGACTTAATTAGTAGACTCGACTGACTATGAATGATATAAAATATAAATGGAAGCACCATTGAAAGTACGAGAAAAGTTCTAAATGAGTTAGCTAGTAACGAAGTTCTTGCAACTTGATTTTCAATCCTAGAAAAGGTAATGCGATAATTTTGGATGACGATGTAAAACAAAGTTTGCTGCTGTAGTCAGTTTAAATATACTAATTAAATGTGCAGATGTGCAATGCACTATTTATATCTTAGAACGCAGTATCATTCAAATCTTGAAAATTATCCATACTAATATAATAAAAGAGAAAGTGTGTCCGTCTGTCTGTTACCTCTTCACGCTTAAACAGCTGAACCGATGTAAATGAAATTTGATAAAGAGATATTTTGAAACTTGGGAAAGGTCATAGGATAGTTTTTATCCCAGGTCAAATGTGGGGTAGAAGTTAGTATGACGAATCAATAACCGCTGGACGAACATAGGATACTTTTTGACGCGATAACATCACGGGAGGAGCCGTGCGCAGCCACTAGTAGTCTATGATTAAAAATTAATGTTTGTATGTTTGTCTCCTATGCGCTCCGAAACCACTGATCAGATTGTGATGACACTTTGGTAGGGTGTTTTGTGGACGCCTGCAAAAGTTCCTGGATTAACATATATTTTTTTTATAAAAACAAACAGTTTTCTTCTTACGGGAGTTGCAAAGTATGCCGGGCGCAGCTAGTAGCTTATAAAACTATTGACAGGACAGCTGCATTTAGTAGTAGTGATTTTTCCTATCTATTGTCTTTATGTTGTTAATATAAAAAAAAACGTATAATAAACAATTTTTATATAACTATCACAGTGCTTTTCGAGGAACTGCTGCTGTATGCAAAGCAAAATAAGGTCTCTAAATTAGGGTCAATAAAATGTCTCCGCATAATTTTTTAAACCGGCTATAGAAGGGTTTAATAGTAACTGTTTCCTATAAGCGTATGATTCTTACCGGCCCTTATAAAACATTTAATATTATTTTTTTATTTATATACAGGATCATACCGTCAATACGACAACAAATTGAAACATGGGCTGTATTAGTTCATAGAAATGGTTTGCCACTTTCAAAAACATATTATTTATTGGATGTAGTATTTCATACAAATGTCATAAAATTATAAAATGAATAAGATGTTCTTGAAAGTAGCGAAACCATTTCTATGAACTAATAAAGCCCACTTTTTAATTTATTGTCGCATTGACGGCACCACCCTATATAAATATATACTCATTGATTACCGTCTATCAGAACGATCCAAAAAACCTACTATTCATGAAAGAAAAACAGAATCAAATTAAGTTTGATACTTAATCGACCAGACCAAGTCAAATAGGCATCGCGTGTATCGAAAGACTTCCAATAAGAGGAGGGTAGGTAGGGGTATATTAATCTACTGCTAATGTGGTGTTCAATGCCCTTGCGGCACTTGCACCTCAGCGGAGACACAGTTGATATCGATATTTTGTCAAATAGTTTTGAATCGTTGTAATTTTTTTTTATCATAGCACGTTGCACGCGTCTGAAATGTTTTATAGTTTTTTGTCATTTGATGTTCTTTCCAAATTAGGTTCTTATAAAATCCCTAAACGTGAAATGAACCGATGGCATGGCTTTAGTTATTGATATTCAGTATTATATCGTGGTTAAATACGCTGCCGATTGCAGCGTATTTAACCATGACCATATCGATTTCACACACTCAAAAAAATTATTTTTATTTTTTCATAATAAGCATACACAACAGGTAACAATCATATAACATACAACATAAAAATAATAAAAGTGTAAAATCTAGACTGGAACCCAAAAGCGTGAATATACAACATGATAGTTAGTTAAATTTGACGCGTAAACAAAGCTATGGAATTAAACTTTGAAAAATAGTAATAAAAAAAGGGTAATTGAATTGCCCACGTTACAATATTAAAATTAGAGTTTATTCGAAGAGAAAGTAAGGAATAAGTTTAGTGGAGGATACTTATTTACCAAAACTTTATTATCTCCTTTGAAATCTTTGTTATTTGTCATATCGTTACCTGATACGTCAACGGTATGGAACAATACTAGAGAGAAAACTTTATGGTGTTAAAATTTTACACTTGTGAATTACGCTGGTAAAATAATAATCATTTAAAAAATGTGTATTGTGTTTCTTTTCTGTTTTCCGTCTTGGAAAGTTTGATTACAGTGGTTGTTTTGGTATGTAGTCAAAAAGAAATAAAAAAGTAATGCATCTAATTTCAATCTATTTTTGAAATACAGTAGGTATTTGAAAAATAGATTGATCGAAAATTGATTACAGTCACATCACTACTGCGTGTACAAAACTCTGTTATATTGATGGGTCCTCTTTGTCTACGTCGGTTGGTCAGCTCGTCTGTGTAACTTTACGTGTTACTGCGAACGAGACCTTTTCAAGTCGAGAGGGGCTCTTGGGCATATAAATCTGCCGAGATTCCGATGTAAATTAAAGAGAGATAAATGGATTCACAGTTATAATAATCAATACATAAGATTTTATTTTTATCTATAAGGTTAAAGTGGTGATATATGAAAGGAAGGAATGCTATTTTTAGGCGACTTTATAAATAATTGCAGAAATAATGTATCTTTGTTATTTGAAAATGATGTATTTCAGTACAGATGGTACAGATACGAATATCTGGTTTCGAGTTCTTGGCCCGTAGTAGAAACAAATTATAAAAATAATATGAGCTCTTCATTACTTCACAACTACGAAATTTCGTAGCAGCCTACGAGTTTTCTTTGAATTCACATAAGTGAACTACGAGAGTTCAATTGTGCTACGAGTTGTCTACGAAGGTCTGAGTTCTCTTATTTTGATTTTATATAAAAACTAAATAGTAATCACTATCTTACATTGCTTTTGATCATTAATATTTGAGATGATTATTTTTATTTGTGTGCTGTCCCATGAGAAACATAAATTTGCTTACGTTAATAACAAAATTTCATTTTCTAAATATATAAGTATACTTATACTACGCAAAGGTAATAAACAAAAGATATAACACCAAATAAGTCCTCTTATTTCACTCAAAGCACTTCAAAGTCCTTCCAAACATTTAATCAAGACTTGCCGAATTCTAAATTTAAATTAAGCCCCTGCACTTGCCGTCGCTATACCAACAGTCCCTATTAAAGAGGAGCATGTGTGTGGAACTAATTCTTGTACCCAGGCCTAACATAAACTATTTTATACCTTTTAAGTCTTTTATCATAAAGTTCAATATTGAATTGTCGCGTCCTACCTAAGCAGTTAGTGTTGCTTCAACCCGTTGCATGCCACGTGCGTCATGCTCCGGCAGTTTAGCGTTATTGTAGCGGTGGAAAAAACATCAGTCTTACACTGGTTGTATAGGGCTGAATGAATGATGCATTTTATTAGTGTTTTTGCCGGACGAAAGAATGTTTATTGTTTTTAATGCAATTGAATGGGCTTGAAAGTGATGAGGAAATTTAGGTACTTGTTTCATTCTTAAGAGATGTTTAAGGTTCAATATCTTATGATTTTAAGGTTAACTTTTCAATTTCATTGATTTAGAGATATAAAAGGAGTTAATAATGTCACATGAATAACTGCTTCAGCTTATTATTAATGTAGTTACGTTTGTTTTACTTATCATGCAGCATTGAAAAAAGTATTTATATGGTAACTTAGTCTCAATAGGCGGTCGCACATCAAGCATTGCATATCAGTTGTAAATGTATAAGGTGATCACTAATGACTTTGTGTTTTTACTTGATTTGCGCGCTTGTGTGCAGACGACAGCACATCCAATGTTACAGTTGCACTACGAAAGCCGCCTCTATTACGAACGAAGTAAAGGCGGTCTGAAGGTCAAACTGTTTTGCTTGATGTGCTGCTTAGTTTATCCACTGATTACAACGCTTGCGGAGGCAGACATATATGTATATTATTTACATTTGCTACTAAGTTACATGAAAGAATCTAAATTTGATAGATGAATATTTTGTTGGTTAAATAAATGACGTAAAGGTAGACTGCCTAAGATCTCTGGCTTTGTCGTGAAAAAACCCAAATTGTGATTTTTGAGATTATTTTAATTGATTTGGGTTTGCTCTTGATCCCACTATTGCTCCGAGAAAAAATACGAGTAGAGAAAGATAGAGTATTTTCTATTATTCTGAACACCCGGCCGTGTTACGAGTATTAATCTGTGAGGAGGGTCGCCAGAGCTCATCGAGGAAGCGCTATATAGTGGTCAGGGTACTTGCCTTCTAAGATTAAAAATAAATCGTCTTGATTGTCATCGGTGACCGGTCACACTGGTAATAATTATGATTATTTTCAACCTAAACCTAAGGGAGGTGGGGTATAGTAATGAAAGAATGGCGATGTTACAGCACCTCTTTTCTAGTTTCAATTTTTTTGGCGTTTTTGGTTTTTTTTTTTTTGGCCGCGTGACTTTTTATACAAACTTTCAAGTCAAAAATATTGGATATCAGCAAACCGAATCTAATAAAACTTTACATGCATAAGCAAGTCATGCTAGTTTAAATTATAATAAGTGGATTTTTCAAAGACGAAAAAAGTATAATAATATTTGAGTAAGAGCAATTTTTAGCTTTTCATACAAACCAAAAATCGCCATCACATCATCACCTGTGCACAGCAGTGGGACGTGTATAGGGTGGTGCCTATACACGTCCCACTGCTGGGCACAGGCTTTTCTACATGGAAGAAACACATGAGGAGTTTGGGCCATAACACCACCACGCTGGCCCAATGCGGGTTGGTGGGTTAAATCGGTTGCAGGATCAACCGGGACCAACGGCTTTACGTGCCTTGCAAAGCACGGAAGAGCTCGAGATTATAAATTTTGACCCATCCTAGAGTCGACCAAATCGAAAGTTGCTTTGTTTTCGTATTCGAAACCAGAGCGCACAAGCCATCGAGCTTCTAAAAAACCCCACCAGTTGATTATTTATTATAAGACCTTTCGAAAAATCATCGGATAACTACTTAGACTAGCGTGACTTGCTTATGCATGGTAAGTTTTGTTAGAACCGATTTTTGGTTTCCAATATCTTCGACTTGCCGTGCAGCGTAAACCCACATAACGTTAGCCCATATTCCACATTTCAATTTTATGTCTGTCTCTTTCTACCTTCGCACCGCTCGCCATTGGCAAGGCACTCATCCTCACCCGTTGGAATCAAAATAGTCTTGTACTGTGTGATTTCAAATAAATTTCCTCCCGCGTATGCTCAGGTGGTGAACAAGTACAGCTTGGAGTTCTTCAAAAAGGGCTTGAAAAGGTTTTTACAGGGTCGGTAACGCGCAAGTAATACCTCTGTTGTTGCAAGCGTCCATAGGCTACGGTAGCCGCTTACCATCAGGTGGGCCGTACTTAGTGGTATATAATAAAATGGAAATACCTTATACCAAATTTTATTCACATGTATTTAAAACACGGAAATAAAAAGCATCCGTAATAGGCTTTAATTTCGCCTACCGCCGTAATAGGATTGTTTAAATTATATGGTGTACTATTTTAAAAACACCTTTTAATCTGTTTGAATAATCCAAATTATTTTTATACCTATTTGGTGCAACCATTTGGATTTTCCACCACGCCTGATTTAAATCCAAAGCAGCATACGTTTCCACAACGTCCCATAAGCTCTTTTATGTACAGTCGACGGCACATCAAGCGTAACAGTTTGACCTTGAGACCGCCCCTTGCTGCTTTCGTTATAGAGGCGACTTTGGTAGTGCAACTATTACACTTAATGTGCTGTCGTCTGTACTACCTGAGCCATCGATAATGATGCTCAGTACCAGACCCGCCACACTTTCATTAAGTTTTCTCGTCCAAATACTCAACCCCTTTCAATGTGCAACAGAGACAAAAAGTAACATTTAAGGTTCTGAAAGGGACAGAAAATGTGTAAGTCCCTCCACTTGATCCTATTTATCATGCGCGGGACTTATTAAAGCGACCAACGCGTGTGTTGCTACTCCAAAACTTTAAAACTGACGTAGGAAACGTAGGAGTCGCACTGCCCTTTATTTTTTTAGGAATCATACAAAATAACGTTTTTTTCTAAGTCAGTGGTAAAATATTTTTTATGCTTAATAACTTAGTAAGGGTGATCTTTGTTCATGAAAAATTTACATTATTATTTAAACTAATGCAAATTTGCTTTTTCAAAGTATCAAGCATATTGTTGACGTTGTAGTACAAATGTAATTATGGAAGGTAAACACTAGTTTTGATAGAGATTAAGCGAACAAAGAGTCGACTCGACAGCCGTCGGAGTCCAACAGATTGGCGTTCCCATTCATATGTAGATTGTTACAAAAAATCCAATAAACAAGACATAGGGCCGTCCCCTCGTCATTATTGAAAAGAATGTTAACAGAACAGAATGTCGAGCTTATCCGAGCTCGTTTTACCAAAGAGTTGGCCTAACGAACGGACACCCTATTCACTCGTTACGCTTGACACTTCAATTCGGATTAAATTTTGTTAGATATTTGTGTTTGAAATAACAAGCTTTTCGTTTTAATAGTTTACTTTGTGGGTATTTTTTTCAGTTACAGTAGCCCTAATTTAAAAAAAAAAAATCTCGTATTTAACCAACCAAAGAAAGTGACTGAGCATCAAAAATCTACATGCCTACCGAATCTTTTTTTTTGTGTGCATGACATGTAAGCTTATTGATGCTGTGAATATGATATGCCCACCGCGGTTACTTCTAGAAAAATATTTAAAAAATGAGGATCTCAACTTTATAACTACGTTTATTTCTACCTGTCGATTAAATAATGAAAACGGCTCTCAATGAGTACAAATTAACTTTATTCTATACATACACAAATAAAAACTGATTGTTTAGCACGAACGTAAAAAAAAGAACAACACAGGAGAGTAAAACATAAATTTTTAATTATACCTCAAAAATTTGTTCTCCGTCATCGAGTATCTAACGAAAATCTTCAACTTTTGTTGCTACGATTTCCTAAGAAGTGATGTTTTACATCACGTTTTGTCAACTACTATATCTTTATTAAAAAAAAATACAAACATCATTTAAAGCTGATAATGATTACCTTCTAACAGTGTCATATTAACCAGCTATTAATATCACTAAACATGGTTGGTTATAGGTATATTTATGATAAAGTACACGTATCATTTTCCTAAACTGTACCTCGTTAAAAGCTAGTCTGATATGCGTGGGCATGGGTGATTAAGATCGGGTGTCCTTTGACTCTTCTAAAATTGCTAGTCCTAATTTTATCTGGCCGAACCGTACTGGCCTACACTTTTAACGTTCAATTATTGTCTAGCCTAACAGCTATTTTAATCCCTGAATTTAGAATATCTAATATTAAATGCACTAAAATCTGTTAGCATAGTTTTGGCATAACGATGATTACGCTGAAGTGTTGGAAGCCCTGTCATTTTCTATATTTGTGATTTTTTTCTTAAACTAATATAGAATTAAGTTATATATTTTTACTTAATCTGATTTTCATATTCACTTAACCACTTAATTAGGAAACCGAGATGTTACAGAAACAAATCGCTGTAAAACTAAGTCTAAGCTTGTTTGCCCTGCATGCGTTCTGGCTTTGCTTCATCACCAGCCTAAATACGTCCCACTGCTGGGCACAGACCTTCCTACATGAGACAAATACATGATGAGTTTGGGCTATAGAAAGAAAGAAAGAAAGAAAAAATATTTTATTTAAATAGGCCACAAAGAAGCACTTTTAAATCGTCAAAAAACACATTCTTATAACTATTACAAAAAATATATTAACTAACAACGTCAAGTCTCTCCGTCTGTCATGTCTGAATTTACACCGGTTCCAAAAGTTGAACTACCGAGAAGATTCCGGCAACAAACTCGTGTAGTCACTCTTTTCAAATATTAAATTACAATGTTTGTAGTTACAAAAATTTAACCTTTAGCAGTGCAATGCCGCCCAGCGAAAAAAAATGAAAATTAGAAGAGAAGGTAAGTCAACGTACCAAGAAAGGTACCCAATGTCAAAAATAATATCGTTATTTTCAGGCTATCTGACAGTGCACAATCACAATATAGGTTACAGAGGTTAATAGTCACAATACTCGTAAATAGACATATAATACATTTGAAATTTTAATGTGTCCATGCATTCTTATAATCTAAAAATTCTTGGACCTTATAGTAGCCTTTTTTTATTAAAGTTTGTTTCACATATAACTTAAGTTTGTGAAAAGGCAGTTCAGTTACATTTGGTGGGACTTTGTTATAAATGTGTATACATTTCCCCATGAATGAGCGACTTATCTTGTGAAGTCTAAAACTTGGAACAGCAAGTTTAATTTTATATCTAGTGTTTAAGTTATGAATATCACTATGTTTTGAAAAGGTATGTTTATATTTGTGAACATAAATTATGTTCTCATATATATATTGAGAAGCAACGGTCAAAATATTAATTTCTTTAAATAAATCCCTCAGTGTATCACGTGGCTTGAGTCTGTAAATAGCACGCACAGCCCTTTTTTGTAAAATAAAAATATCTTCAATGTCGGCTGCTGTGCCCCACAATAACAAGCCATATGACATAACACTGTGGAAGTAACCAAAGTTAACAAGTCTTGCTGTTTCAACATCACACAAAGACCTAATTTTTTTAACAGCATAAGCAGCTGAACTAAGTCTTTTAGATAGGGACGAGATATGAGGATACCATTGTAAACGAGAATCTAACTTAATTCCCAAAAATACTGTAGAGTCAACACATTCAATAGTTTCTTCATTAATTTCAACATGAGTACTAACCTGCCTTACATTTGGTAAAGAAAATTTAATACACTTAGTTTTCTTTGAATTTAACAATAAATTATTATTTTCAAACCAGGATAGCACTTTTGAAATGGCATTATTTACATCCTCAAAGTCAGTTTTAGTTCGGTCTATTTTAAAAATTAGTGAGGTGTCGTCTGCAAACAATACCGTCTCACACAAATTTTTTGAAAAGCAAGGGAGGTCGTTGATATAAATTAAAAAAAGCAATGACCCTAATATCGAACCCTGAGGCACGCCCATATGCACAGGCACACCAGAAGACTCAGTTTTGTTTATAACAACTTTTTGAATTCTATTGGTCAAATAGGATTCAATAAGTTTTAATGAGTTTATTGATACACCATAATGCTTTAATTTACCTAATAATGTTTGATGGTCAACACAGTCAAACGCCTTGGATAAGTCGCAGAAGATACCTAGAGCATCCTGCCTATTTTCCCAAGCATCAAATATGTGTTTTATAAGCGCGCGTCTGTAGTATTTTTTCCTTTAGTAAATCCGAACTGTCTATTGTGAAGCAATTCATTTCTCGTAAAATGAGAAAGTAATTGGTTAAGAATAATTTTTTCAAAAATTTTGCTAAGAGTCGGCAAAATATAAATGGGACGGAAATTAGTGGGGTCATTGATATCTCCCGCCTTAAACAAAGGTATTATTTTACTTAATTTCATTTGATTGGGAAATACACCATCATTAATACATTTATTAAATATAAACGATAATTTAGGAGAGATAACATTTATTATCGAATTTATAACACTAACAGAAAAACCCCATAAATCCTCAGTCTTTTTCATATTCAAAGACTTAAAAGCTTCTATGATCGTATTAACGTTAATTTCATGGAAATTGAAAGGAATATTGCACTTATAAACATTTGACTCTATGAGAGCAAGTGCGCGCTTAGTACACGAATTCAATTCTTTTGTGATTTTAATAGGTATTTCGGAAAAAAAAGTCTCGAAGGTATTTGCAACTCCATCATCTGTTTCTATAGTTTTGCCATTGACATTAATTTTAAAACACCTATCAGTAACTTTTGTTTTACCACTTTCTTGATTTATAACTTTCCAAGTGGCTTTTATTTTATTATCTGATGTCTTAATTTTATTACTCAAAAAGTTCGCTGTAGCAGTATTACAAACCCTTTTAAAGATTTTGGAGTACTTTCTGACATAATCAATAAAAAATGGATCAGTGGAAGTGGACTTTTGATAGTATAGTTCAAATAATTTAATTCTACTAATATAAATACCCGGAGTTGCCCAATCACTAAACTTCCTTTTAGAACTGACTGTAAAAGTTTTTTGTTTAAAAATATTTTGGAATTCTATATTTAAATTATCAAATAAATTGCTATATAACTTATTGGGATCATCGGTTTCTTTAAGACAGTGAATTGTATTCATTACATTATTTTCAAATTTCTTCAAGCGACTATCTGTAATAGGCCTGTAAGTAACTTTTTTAATTTGGTTAACATGATGGTGCTCAATAGCGATTTTCTGTCCACTATGATCTGAGTTTATACAATTTATAATTGATTGTTCAAGTACATCACAGTTACAAAAAATATTATCCATGCAGGTAGCTGATATTGGTGTAATTCTAGTAGGTTCAAAGAAAGTATGAAGAAGATTAAAACATTTGAATAAGTTAAGGAACCTATCTGAGTATGAATATAGCATCCATGCGCCCAATTCGGGTTGGTGGGTTGAAGCGGTTGTAGTAACAAACGGGACCAACGGCTTCACGTGGCTTCCGAAGCACGGATTATAAATTTGACTGACCCATCCCGGGACCGACCAGCGAAAGTTTTTTGTTTTCGTAATCGATACCAGAGTACTCAAACCACTACGCCGCTGCTCCTAAAACTTGTTGCTTTGCATGCAGTACTCTATTTCTTCTCCTAAAATAAAATTGTTTTTCCGAAAATCATCATCCAGAACACTTTATGCTACAATGAACTTGTTTTTATTTTTTATATAGAACTAGATGACAAACAAGCTGACGGCCCACCTGGTGGTAAGCGGTTACCGCCGCCTATAGACACCTGCAATAACAAGGAAAAGCACTTGAGCGTTCAAGTCCACAGTCTCCACACAGTCCCCGCCCCAAGACGTGAAATTTTTCAAGTTTTAACAGATTTATTACGGCTGTACTAATAAGTAGCGCCTATATTATAGTATTTTTGTTTTCGTGTTTTTTTCTTGATTGGACACACACACCAGAATAAAACACGAAAATAAATATACCGTCATAATAGGCGTTGACTTTGACTACCTACGATAGGACTGCTTACGTTATTTGTTACATTGTAAAAACTAAACCGAAGCATGTATATTATTGTTAAGTCTTGTTCGTTTTGACTTTGTGAGAGTTATAGGTTAATAATTTTAGTTCCGCCTAATGTCGAAATTCGGTTGTCAAAATAAAGCGATAAAAATTTGTCGTAGTAAAAGATATTAGATATAGATATTTAAATTTGTGCGAAAAAATTTTAGGCATAAAGTTTGTACGCCACAACAAATAGGGTTACAAAAAATAGGCGATCCAATACATACCTTGTAGATCACCCATCTGTTATGGGTATTCCTAAGGTGAAAAGCAGTTACAGTATATGAGGGAGAGACGGAATAGGTGAAAAGAGCAGGAGTTTAGAGCTTAAGTGCCGCTACTAGAACGCAAGTTGATTATAAGACTCACCTACCTGTACTGATATACAAATCCCGCTATGACCTCTTCTTTCCGTAATTCAATTCAGTTCTCTTCGATGCTTGTTAGTTAGGTTCCACACACAGAACGCATCCTATGGGTTTATGACATTCTGATTGCACCTGCCAAAACCTTTCCTTTGAGGTACACAGTCAGCTGTAGGAATGTCGAGTATTCACATATTAGCCGGCGCCCGTCTATTTTTCCACTTCCATGCCACTTCACAAAACTTCACAGAGGTGGATTCATATTGCCACATCGGGTGCGTTTGTTTTGTTCAAATTTATTTTATCAAGTAAACGCTGGTATTCTGCCCAGTGGGCCGGAGGTAATCCGCGATGCGGGTCTGCAGAGGTGCCCTAATGAGGGGAAGTATTCGTTTAATTGTTTCGTTTAACGATTAGTGGGTAGAGCTCGATGAGTTCACGTGAAAGTGCATCTTAAAAAGTTCTTTAATCTTGTATAATCATGCTTATACTTTAGACGCATAATTTCAAAAGTGCTCGAGGAGGAACTTCTTGGTGTGTGTGTGGTTTCTCTTACTAAACAATCGATAAAAAAGTCGATCCTAATTTGTCATCTAAAGGTTATGTTTTAGTTTGTCAAGCCTATTACTTCTGTTAAGCTATTGCATGGTTTTGACATACATGCTTAAAGTTATAACATTATGCTAAACCCAGTATATTTAAACATCCTCTATACACTAGCATACATCACAAAAAACTAGTGACAAGCAAGTGTATCGTCCTTACGCAGTGCCCACCCTATAAAAATCCAAAGGAAGCATTAAGATAAAGAAGACAAGTCCTCTATACTTAATAAAAAAAAATAAACTCGTAAAAATATTCCCAATTCTCATGTGTTTTACTTTTATGGAATATTTTTGCAATATCATCATCCTCGTCGTTTCAGCCGAAAGACGCCTACTGCAATGTAAGCCAAGAGTATTTAATAAAATTAAATGTAAGTTTAGTAATTGCTTCTCTTGTTAAGAGGTTAATGAACAGGGTATTAATAATTACTATTTACAAACTCTTGTCGACTAGTTTAGTTAAAGCACCGATAGACTATGTTTTGTTTGTCTTACGTTAAATGAAAAAGGTAAGCCGCGTTTAA
The DNA here is from genome assembly GCA_947347705.1 of Nymphula nitidulata. NCBI lineage: Eukaryota > Metazoa > Arthropoda > Insecta > Lepidoptera > Crambidae > Nymphula > Nymphula nitidulata. Next base: position 11,515,560 of record OX374631.1, read on the forward strand.
TAGTGTTTTAAATAAAACAGATTTATGAGCGTTAATAATTGAGGGTGTAAAATTCAGACAACGCTCAGCAAATGCAGGCATGAATAGAACTCTGTCATTTCATCGTGCTAATCTTGTGAGCTATTAGAAAAGTATGAACGTTGAGCTATATCAGTGACTAGTGTTCTAATTTCTGATCCGACAACTATTTCTGTGTTTTTACAAAAACTCAAATATTTATTGCAAATTAAGTGTTACAAGATCTTAAGATATTATTGTTATTACAGCACTTACAACTTAATTACCCTTTTCGAGTATAGCAACAAAAAGACAATAAATTTCCTAAAACTATATGAAATTACAACATTATTAACAATATATTTAGATTAAAAAGGTACTTAAACGAAATTGTATATATCAAATCTTGTTAATATAAGTACATTTGCGTATTTTAATGTATGTAGATATATGAGGTATTAATTGATTTTTCTTATTTGGCATTGACGCGATGATTCGGAAGTTCTATTTCTAAATGAAATATCTTTAAACATTTATTTCAATGTTATCATAAAACTTGGTCAAGCCGCAGTAACACTTCAGGGAGTCTAGAAAAATTATAACCAATTTCAGCTTGACATAAATCGTTAATCATTTTATAAAATGTCAACTTACACAGTATTTTAGTGTTTTGTTCAGATGTTTTGTTACTTTTATGTTAGGGAAAATGTTACCCGTTAATGTCACTTCAAAGATGTTAATTTAGAGTCATGTTCAGGCGCAATTTTATTGCAACACTTAGCGAAAGTCTGCTCGAATCTTTGTTTCTCGCCACCCCGGGGATCAGACCGCTCGCAGCGATTGAAATTTAAAATATTGTACCCTTTGCCATTATGCGAGCTTATTCACCCTTGAAATATCCCAAGGGGGTGCCAGGTACAACGATTGGGGAAAATATTTTACACTTGTTACTAAGAATGTCGCGTTCGTATCTGCAAAGCCTAATTACAAACAAATCAGTGTTTTAATCTCTTGGCCTAAAGTTCAATTTTGCATGTGTTCGCCTCAATCTCGCAGGGATATTTATGAAAAGCACTTAATTAGTGTGTCGAGAATGAAAAATTGTTATTGAAACCGAGTTGATTGAACTGGCGCATCATAACTATGTCATTTCGGATGCGACGGTAATGAAAATACAATTAATCACTGTGCACTCTCGGAGCGCGTTCATTGTGAAATGGCGCTCAGTGCGAGATTCGGTAAATTGCAGTGTTTTGTTTATACGTGGTTTTTAATGAAACGGACACATTTAAATGTAGCGAGTGAATGTCGCGTTGGATTTCAAACACGCCTGATTAAGGGCGAATTATTAACGCTTTTGTTCATTAAATCAAGCCGAGCGATTATTGAAAACGTTGTGTGTGAATGAAAGCAATGACCAATTGAGCTTTCAGCCCGCCGGAATGCACCCAGTAAAACCCTGTTGTATCAGATATGTGGGTACATTACAGATTAAGTACTTAATAAGTACTATATTAATATAATCAATCCATTTTCCACTTGTTTCTTTCCGTATGATTTGAGACAAATAAATGAATAATTTATACATCACTTGTATATTACATAATTTGGTATATTAAAAAAAAACTGAAGAAAAACTGTTTATTTAAGTAAAGTTTTTGACTTACCAATCCCGGGATCGACCATTACGTAAGTTGCTTTGTTTCCGTAATCGAAGCCAGAACGGTCAAACCACAACGCCACCGAGCTCCTCATCAGGTGCTAGCAATAATTTAATCATGCCGTTTTTTATCTCACAAAAATAAGAATAAATGAGATTTCCTCCATCATACTATTTTAAGAATGACGTATTTCGAAAATACTATAATTAATGCAGCTACCTAGTGCAGTTTCTTGCAAAGGTTTCAGGTATCTTATGCAAGAAATTGTCAGTCTGTCTTTGTGAAAGGACAAACTTAATAGACTTAGCTAGAAAATCTCTGAGTCTAGACAAAGGTTTGAATTTAATGAAAAGGTGTTTCTATTGTAGTCAACAACACGAAATGATTGTCCAATTTTTTATTTTTTATATGATACCAATTGAGAACGTGCGTAACATATATAAGTCTTCTTTCGAAAGAAACCAAGTATCTTAGGTAAAAATAAGTACTTTATGTAAGTACCTAGACATGTGATTTTAATGTACATTTATGTTACTGAGTACTAATAAGTATGCTGGTGTATATTGTATGCTTAAACATGCTTTCAGTTTACATCTATAAAATACAACTAATAATAGAATATTATAATAATAGCTTATTATGCAACAAAAAAAAAATATAGTGATAATGCTCAGATATTGTTGGTGGCAGATAGAGAACTATACTGAAATTGTATAAAAATATAAGCAATTGCCTACAGCCTAGAACTACGGCTTTACAGATAAGTAAACGATATTAAACCTGAACCAATAGGTTTCTTAGCTTTTAGTAGTGATTAAGGCCTTCCAAAAGCCTACGATCTAACCCTAAGGTAAGGCCTTCTTATGGATCAATATTACACGTTAATAAATAAGACTTTGATAAAATATGCATTATTTCTCTCATTCGTATGTCAAATGTGAAAGACAAAGTCTAAAAAACCAGCTTTAACGAGGGCTACTTAAGTATCAAAAATATTTTTAACGAGCGCATGTAAGAGGGTAAATTCACAAATATAGCATTTTCAGTACATTCAATTTATTTAGGTAACTTGCGATTCGATTTTTTAAATAAAATAAATTTTAAAGCATTGACAAATGTAGCCCATCCATCGACATTTCGAATCATTTAGCGCCCCTCGATTTTTTACACTCAGATTAATTCCGAATCGTTATCAACGCCTTACGATTGCCGGCAAATTTGTTACGGCAGAGTTCACCTTTTCAGTCAAATTGCAAATTTTATGCGAGACGACGATAAAGCACCTATAATCATTATTATAACTCATAAATTTGATTGAAATTCGGTCACATTTTCGCAGGCGCTTATCTTGCGCTTGCAGTCGGTTTGAAAAATAACTCACCCTACGATTCGTGATTTGACGACGTCGTGGCATTCCGATCGATTGACTTTAGTACCACAATAAAGGTGCTTAATGTCCAAATTTGCATGTTTTACACTTTATGAATTTTTCAAGAATTTATTATTAGTTCTTTGTACTAGAACTGAATGATTTATGTGAGTATAATTATTATGTTAGATACATTTCGCGTTCAGAAAAGTTTTGATGGAACTATGTTAATTTATTCATTAATATTCATTGATTGTAAGTAGCTAGCATTTATAACATAAGAACTACTGTCCAAAAATGTTTCTAGCTTCTGTAGTTTCGGCGGGGCGTTTATGATTCAGTCAACCAGCTTCTTTATATACAAAGATTGCTTGTTATTACTTCAATTCACTTTTTAACCGACTTCAAAAACGAGGAGGTTCTCAATTCGGTTGGTATGTTTTCTTTTCTATGTATGTACACCGATTACGCCGAGATTTCTGATCCGATTTACGTGATTCTTTTTTTGTTCGATGCGGTATTTTTGCCATTTGGTCGCATAATTGTTTTTCAAAATCTTTTGGGTAGTTTGGTTGTTAAATAAAAAAAACTGAAGTGAGAAAGTGGATGACGTTATGCGAAATTGTAGATTTTTGCTTTCTTATGACTTTTTAGTAAAACGATACGATAGTAGGAAACTATGTAAGCTGACGGTCACGTCTAGCTTTGACGTTAGAAAGTTATCACTAAAAATTGTGAAAAAAAGATTTTGAACAAAAATTTATACCGACTTCAAAAGACTGAAAGGATAAAATAATTAAATTTAAATATGTATTCATCACCTAGAAACATATTTTTTTGAGTTGGTGCTATGTTGTTTCGAGAAATAATGTAGAACGTGAATTTAATTACTTTATCCTTTTCAGTTTTTGAACGTAGCCATCTTCACAATTCAATTAAATAAGCCTGTACATAGACGTTGTCGCGTCAAAACGATAAATACAAACAAATCGCATTACCCAAGACAAAGGCTACCATCATTCTGTTTACTGTATCTCGTTAGTCTTAATGAATCTATTGAGAGTCCGTCGAGCGGGTCTAAAGAAACCCGAGGAGGGTTAAAGTTGCGCTAATAATTGTGCTACAGCCGTCACTAGACTTCGAACACCGCTGGCGAGGCGTCAAGTGAGGGCCCATTCATACTGACTCTCTGACATTCACACGCTTACAGTACGGTGAGTACGAATAGATGGAACAACCTTTTCTTCAGTCCTATTTCAAACTTTTTATTCCCTTAAAACCTTTTTAAAAGACGCTAGCACTTTACATACAGTGCCACAAACTTACCTGAACCGAAAGAGCGTCGCTGTTGTTGAATTTAGTGTTGGCACTAAAGAAACTTACCGATTTTTGGGGTAAGAATAATAACATTTCACAAAGACTAATCGAAATGAACATAATTTATCGATACTTAACGCTTCTATAACGTAAAGATAATATGGCTATTAATAATTAACATTCACGATTAGCATTATATCATAATAAAATATCGAAATCGACTCGTCAAGCATCAGATTCCAGACACATTAGATTTTCAATTGTCATAGCCCCCCGGTTGTATAACGCCGTTCGACAGATTAATGGTGTTTGGAGGCAGTTTTTTCATGCATAAATGATAATACTTTAATATTAGTGTTTATCGCAACACTTGTTATAGCTTTTGGGACAAGACAATATAACAACACCAACCGTCACACACATTATCAGACTTGACAGTAAAATGACATTTGAAAATGGCCACCTAAGTACTTAGTTCCAATTTTTACCACCGGTTCAGATAAGTTTGTGGCATTCTATAGTTTAATTTAAACCGCAAACAAAATATTAGGGGTTAAAGTATGAAATTGCCGATTTGGAAAATTTTTGGAGTTCGGCACAGTAGACATCTGCTGTTGTTATTGCTTGACCAGATCGGAGAAAGCTATAAGTAGTGAACAATACCCTGCTGAGTCCTCCAAACACTTACCATTACCTTTTAATTGGTACGCTTTGCTTTAGGACACTGTTGCGGCGTTTGACCTGGGGTCAGCCACAGCATTTTTCGCTTACGGTTATCGTAAAGAATCCACTTTTCATCACATGTCACAATTCGATCCAATACTCCTTCATTTCTGTATCGATTCAATAAGGCAACAAGCAATCATGAGGCACCCATTTTTCATATTTTTAACCGACTTGAAAAAAGGAGGAGGTTATCAATTCGTCTGTATGTTTTTTGTTTTATTTTATTGATTTAGAACATTACAACAACTATCAATTTATACTAATATTAAAAATGTGAAAGTAAATCTGTCTATCGTCTGCTACCTTTTCACCGCTAACCCGATTTAGATGGTTATCTGAGCATATAAAACCGATTGATAAATGGACTAAAATAACCAAGAATGTTAATTATAATATTTCACAGTAACTATACTACTTATATTGTAACATACTTAAGTACGTATAATGATTTGTGGGGCCTTTACTTGCTGCTTTGTAGCAACTGCTGGAGTTGGCGTCTTTTGGCTGATACGATGATGATGATGAATATAAGAATATGATTATTAATAATATAATCAAAATAAATGCAAACATTCCCTTTGATCGTTCATGAATGTAACAATATTTACAATTAGGTACACGTTTTCGTAAGACACTTGCGCCTCTCTCACATTGTGAATGAACCTCGAAGCATCGACGATGCCTAATGCTATTTACCCTCGCTCGAATTTGCACAGAGACGAGGCGAAATTATGCTTTCGAGTGCATTGGGTGTGATCCTTAAAATCTGTAATTTCTCCTTGGGAGACAGCTTTTAAAAGAGACTTTAAATATAGCTCTTTCTACATTTCACGTTTCTACGTTTTATTGTTTCATTGGAATCAGAATTGCACTTGTAGTTTGTACTTCAGTAAAAGTACTTCAGTACTTGGTGAAAATTCGTGATTTTTGTCACATCCACTCACAACCACATAAAACCATACCTACCAAGAAAGGTTAAAAACCTTACTGTACTGTTTTAAGTGGAACGTCACAAACACTTCCGTTTGAATACAAATATTCAAGTAAAAACTTGAAAAATATTGAAAGGCATTAAAAACCATACCCAAGCCCATACAGGAAAAAATTGTTATTCACTTCTCCCTAAGCACATATCAAAGATATTTAGTAGATAATTCCGTATAGGCGCGAAGACCGCAATATTTCGCTACGCTCAAATCGCTTATTGCGCTAAACGAGTTTAAAATTATTAGAAACTAGAATTTCTTACGAACACTCGGAGAGTTAATGTTGTTACGCGAATTATATTTAGGTTGCCGGAGCGGTGTCGCCCGCGCACCCTGCCGGAAACTAATTGCGTTTAGCGCTATAGAGCTCTCAGTAAGAGCGAGCAAGCGGCGCTAATGGACGGTATTAATTAATACGGGCGTCTCGTCAAATTTCAACTTAGCTGCAATATCTGTTTCGCTATCGGGACTCGTAGATAGCGAGTTTTGGAAGCTTAGAAATTGAATTATTTCAAAGCCATATTATATTGGCAGACGCGACTATGGCTTGTCAGATAATTACCAACTTAGAGATAAAGTCGGGGTGGAATATTGTGTTTGTGTCAAAACGTAACCAATACGGTATACGTTATACGTTTACCAGCTACCAAGAAAGCTGATTAAATATTATTTTTTACAAACTGGTATAGGCAATTAGGTCTTATCACCAACACATAGTATTATTCATTTATTAAAAGCTCACAAAGCAAGTTGGAATAATATTTAACAAACAGTTTTAAATGAGAAGTAATTGTAACTACAGATGTGACTGACCATAGTTTGGCTCAAAGTAAATAGAATAAGACGATCATCATGGTAATCTTTAGACGACTTTGTTCAGCGGTAGTCAAAGATGATGATGATGATGAAATATAAAATTAATATTTAAACTAACTCAGACGTTTACACACAACACAAACTTTAAATGCGGAGGAAATAAAAACAGACATGAGAAATACTAAACTCGGCTACGCGTACTATAGTAAAGGCAGCAGATGGTCTATAAACGTCGAAATGTTGAAAGTTGCCCAATGGAAGTGCGACAACAAGTGTGTACCCGGCAAGGTTGGCGCAGTTCTGGATACGTTTACTTTACAATTCCAAACGCAAGATATACTTACCTTTATTTGAAATGGAATAGAAATATTCTGTATTTTTTAGATCAAGAATAGAGGAGAGTGGGGTAATTAGGCACGGGCATGGCAAGGTGAGTTTGTACGAGGCCGTGTACAATCACGAGCAATACCATGTACCCACTTATTGCTGTTCGTGGGTTTATTGTAAGTGTAATAAGAGTGTACATCATGCTTGAAAGGGATAGTTGATAATCTCTTTCAGCTGGACTCTTTATATATAAACTCTTTTATGGCATGAACTCAATCAATCGGGTTTAATCGGAGTTTACCCGCGTTCGTAATTGACTCACTCTACCCTACTTTTTACCGACTTGAAAAATATGAAGTTATTAATTCGACAGTTTTTCATTCAAAACGTTAAATCCATCATTCGAATGTATGTAAAAAAATAAAAAAAACATTTTTAAATTTAAATAGTCAACAAAATAAGTACGCATAATCAAACCCAATCTACAATAAATTATAAGCCTACGTAATCTATAGATTTTTGATGTTCATGTAGTCAATTACTGTATACTTATTGGAATACAATTTTAATAAAAGTTTTGATTTGAATAAAAAGTTAGTTAGAATTTTCATAGGCATCTGAATAAGAGCCTATGAACAAATTTCAAAAAAATACCTCATGAAGTCTCCAAATGACATTACAGGAGAGAATATTCTGAGTGTGCTGATAATATTGAAATGAATATGATCGATCATGATCTTATTAATTTTTTGTATACCTACTCAAGAAAGTAAAATCGCCCGAAGTCAAAACATCAATAATGGGTAAAAACTTTTGATGTTTGGTACAATCATGACTAATAATTTGCTGGTGACTGTTCCAAACTAACTACAAATCAAAATTATTGGTGACATTTATGAGTTATTTGATAGCAATGCTGTTGTTGTTGTGTTTTGTCTTAACCAAAGCATAAAGTAAGTACAGTGATACTCCTTCATATAAATCAAACTAGAAAAAGTTCTAGTTTGATTGATATGAAGGAGTATTTAAATGAAATCACATTCTGTCATTTATCTTTATAGATGATGGAAGTTGACGTCATTTAAAGTGTGTTTTTATTCAACAAGAGAGCAGCCACACGCATATGACCCTACTGCTATGCGATTCTCTAAAGCCAGCGGCCATGGATTCGTGGCTGTCGGCAGCGCTGTCATACTTTTTGGCGTTTGTTTCACAACCGTTGGCGACACCAGCGTTCTGACGTCGAGCACGGCGTGAACCGGAACTAAAAAGTGGTTGATTTTTATATCTTTATGTAAGAAACCAATCAAATATTGAATAAAGTCATAGCGATACAATTTTAACACAACAAAAAAGAAATAAAAAAATATCGATTGTACTTCATGTCGTATAACCAAAACAGAGACAATCATACAAAGCCAAGAGACCGACGCACAGTGGGACATCCATAGGTCATAAATCTTAAAAACCTGCTTTCTTGTTTTACATTTTATTCCTTGTCGTTACATTGGATAGTTGCGGTACCTTCTGAAACTATAAATAGGTCAGTAATTAGAGTGCGCCTTCATTATCTATTGTGCATTCAAAGAGAGCGCATCGCCAATCGTAAATACTGTTATCAGTGAGTCATTAAAAAGCGTGACGTCATTTGTTGTCATTGCGGGACCTGTGAGTGCTGTGTGAGTTTTTTCTGAAATGGATATCCAAGAACAGGGTATGTAATAATTAATATTTTTATTTTAATTGTATCTTAGTATATATTTTCTTTAGTATGTCATTGCTACGAGGCGACTTTTCTTGGAGTATTATATTTTAATATTCAAAGTTTGAATAAACTTTTAAATATGTTCCCACTCGCTCCGACTATGGAGGTATATTGCACCATAATCTTTAGACTTTCTTATCTTAGGAAAATTAAAACTTGGCTGCCCTTATCTGCCCTTTTGGCGATGACAAGGGTGCTACGGTTGCCAGATTATCTCGTAGCATTTGCTACGAAATTAGTTTATTTAGTCTTAGTGCTTTGTGTAGGTTTTGTGACTGAATTTTAACCGTTTTTTTTTTGTTTTAGGTAATTTATATATATGCTCGTTTTCAAGAATGCATATTCTTGAAATATGGCTAACTGTCAATACCGATAATGACTCGGAAAAGTGTCGTCAAGTCCTACAAAGTTTGTTGACTACTCTGAACGATGCTGAGAACATTGATATTCATTATTTAGAGAAAATTGTTAATAATTTATGTAAAGCTATTGCTCGATTCTGGAAAAAATGTAATAGGGATAAAACCAAGCTTTTATATAAGAATTCCGATTGGTTTAATGTTATTGAAAAAATTCAACTTGTGAAAAATAATAAGCAATGTACTCCGTCTGAAACGTCGCCGTGTCATTCACGTGGTCGTCCTCGAAAACCTTTTACGCAATGTAGTAAAAGGACTAAACGTCGGAGAGTAGCTGATTTGTCAAAGTCTGATGATTCTACTGTGAGTGCATTGCTTGATGTTTCAGACTGTTCATTCGATTCGTGTATATCTAGAGTTAGCACTGATGATGTCTTGTCACTTGTGACTGATGCTCAGTTGACAAAACATCAGTATTTATTAATTAAAAACTTTGTTAATAGTAAGATTTCTCCTAATGTATTACCATGTTACCAACAAATTACTAAAGCGAAACAGAGATGTTACCCTTCTAATATAACTGTTTCCGAGTCTTCAGCTGAAGTTGAATTACAAAGTCTTTTTGATCACACAGCTTCTCGAATCCTTGAATCTCAAAAAGAGGTCTTAGATCAGATTCCTGATGATTGTTTGTCTAATATCTCTTTACTTGGGAAATGGGGATTCGATGGCAGCACTGGACATAGTGAATACAAACAATTTTTTTCAGATTCAACTTTAGAAGATAGTAGTTTGTTTGTAACATCTTATGTACCCCTTCAAATTATTGTAAAATTAGCTGAAGATAATTGTAAAATTTTATGGAAAAATCCTCGACCCTCTTCCACTAGGTACTGCCGTCCTATTCGATTTCAATTTTTGAAAGAAAGCACAGCAGTGTCTTTGCAAGAGGAAGCTTATTTTAAGGATAAAATTGAAAGTTTGCAACCTACTTTTATTCAGATCGACAATCGTGAATTGGTCGTTTCTCATAAGTTGCAGCTTTCAATGGTAGATGGTAAAATTTGTAGTGCTTTAAGTGAAACATCTACAAGTAGATGTTATATATGTAATGCTACCCCTAAAGAGATGAATAAAATAGACGAATGTTTACAAAAACCTGTAATAGAGAGTAGATACCAATTTGGATTATCACCACTACATTCCACGGAGGGACACGCTCCATACAAGGGCGGTCATAAATAGTTAAAGTCCTGTTACTATCAATACATTGTATTATTTTAGTGACTTATAGTTGTAAAAGTGTTTTAGGAACATTAAAATGAAAGAAGTACATGTATTTACGGAATAAAAAACGTTTACTTCAGTAAAAAACAAATATAAACAATAACATACTTTTACCTAAATTTATCATGAACAAACACTTAAAAATTGGAATGTAAAACATATATTTTAAATAAAATAAGAGTCAAAACATTGATAACATTATTTAATTATAATAAAATAATAGAAATAAATAAATTAAAATAATTAAATACAAAAAAAACAAAACAACTAACAAAATACAAATAAATTATTCTTATTCTAACAATATTAAACATGTAACAATTCTATTACACTTTGTGACAGAGTATTTTTCTTTTTAGGGGGAAGTTTCCGAAGACTTGTAATATAAGGATCTGAATGTAATAATAGTCGTTGTATTAAATCTTGATTGGTAACTTCACGTGACATTTTTCGAGTGTGACTTCGTCTATAAATTTTGATATACTTATTTGTCGCTTCAGCAGCTTCTTCGGAAAGTTCTCCTATAGATAACAATGCATAACTTATAATATCTGATCCATGTACGAGCACCTTGTGGACAGAAGCAGGAAGACTATACCACGGATATTCCTCGACCAGGCTGTATGCTGTTTGTAATGCATAGTCTTTAAACTTGCATTCATTAATTTTATGTCCAGAAGATAACGTTTGTAATATTACACAACAACGATCTATGAGATCCTTATTCAAACCTGTAATTTCAGCAGATACAGCTGATTCCAAAAAAAACTTCCTGGCCGTGTTTCCGTCGTTAGACGTCCCGCTTCCACCACTACGCGGCTTGTCAACTATTAAACCTAATCGTTCCCTAAACTGGGACTGTACATATTGTTTTTTATTTGATAACAATTGTTTATCACTATCTAGCCTAACTTGCCATTTTTTTATGTCTAATCTATATGAAAGATGAATAAAATATTCGAAGAAACGTATCCAAGAATTGCTGTGAAATAATATAATATTGGCTGCATTATTTCATAGAAATGTTATAAAATTATTCATTCTCTATGAACTAACCCATGTATTAATTTATTGTCGTATTGACAGTACGACTCTGTACCTATAGTATGTACTCCTAGTGTGTGTAAGTCAATTGAATCGAAATGTTTGGTTCGAAGTTGAGTTCACCTGTTCCGTTCTGTTTGCTAATCCTTTGAAACTGATACTAGAGGTCATCATCACCAGCCTATATACGTCCCACTGCTGGGCACAGGCCTTCCTGCATGGGAGAAACACATGAGGAGTTTGGGCCATAATACCACCACGCTGGCCCAATGCGGGTTGGTGGGTTAAAGCGGTTGCAGTAGCAACCGGGACCAACGGCTAAACGTGCCTTCCGAAGCACGGAGGAGCTCAAGATTATAAATTTGATTGACCCATCCAGAGGCCGACCATGGCGAAACTTGCTTTGTTTTCGTGATCGAAACCAGAGCGCTCAATCCACTACGCCACCGAGCTCCTCGATATGATACTAGAGGTACTGTACAGAAAATACATAATTAAAGAAGGAGGGCCAACAATAACAGTTACATTGACTTTGATCTTAAATGAAGTCCAACTAATCGTTACAATGTTTTGATTTGAGAAAGCCGTTAGTCAGTGTATCTGTGTGCGTGCCCTTGTTATCGCCCATAGTATGAACCTGACTTTCTGTACGTACACGTGGTTGGTACTTCACTTCAAATCTGTGATGTCGGATGCTTAGAAATTAATCGGTTGAGGTCGCATTGCGTACTATTGTGATTGCTCGGTGACATCCGATGGTGGCAGTAGGTACGTGCCATAGACGACAGAAAAATTGAATGGCATGTACAGTTATCGTACTTCGCGCGGGTGGTGATTGTTTTAACCATCCGTCCGCAGTACAATACTCATAGTAGTCCTCGGGCGGCAACAATGCATCTAATTTGTAAGCGTTTTAGTTTCACTAAGCCAAATATTGCAAATGTTTCTTTAAGACAGGTTCAACGTTTCTTTTATTAGTAACCCAATAGTAAAAAAACATCCACGTGCTACCTAATTGAAAGCAATAACCGTAGCCTATAGACCTAGACAGCCTTTGACATACAATTATAATATTATCCTAATACAATTTATAACCTAATTTTAAATTGTTTCAGATGTCTCATGAAGAATTGGAGCTTTAGAGGTATGAATACTAACATAACATTACCTATTTTATTTAGGTACATAAAGTTGATAGTGTTTTATTTAATGCCTGAGACAGCCTCGAAAAACATATAATGATGAATTAAACTTTTTTGTATAATGTAAAATGTAAGATCCTGCATGTATACTGCGCTTTGAATATAACTTCTTACATTTTATGTAGACATCTATCTAAAATGATTACGTCTCGTCACGATATCGATAGTTTCTTAGAGTTGGAAGCAAAACAGAAATAGCTATAGGTACTTACCATATGCATTTGCATACGTTAGAAACACAGAATTTTTGATTACAAAATTAGTAAAATGTAATATTCTGTTTCTCGGACGACGCAATTATGTAGTACCTTTTAGTGCCATATGTCTGAGCAATATTGCGAGAGCCTCCGGTGGAGACACGCAAGAACATTTTTTTTTATTTAAACCTCTATTTAAAAAAAAATAAGAAGAGGTAGTGGTATTTACCAATCGAAATAAAATTTCCACAAATTGAAATTTCACCTCCATCTCCACAATACAGAGTGTACTAACACTCTTTATGGTGTTGTGATTCTGCGGTGAGTAAGATTGACGGAACTCATCGAGAAAGCGTTATGTTGGGAGCAGGAGGACTTGTCTCGTTTGCTGTCAACATAACGATTCCTCTTAATTTTTATAGGGTAGGCAGCGCAGAAGTACTTGGTGCTCAAGGCCGACCAAGGTGCTGCGAATGTCTTTAGGCTACGCGAATCACTAACAGAAATAAACGACACCGAGCTTGACGACGAGCCGCCAATGATTTTGACGTTTGACACAGCGCTGCGCTTAAGCAAGCGTATTCACTAATCTCTACGTCGACCTCTCGGCTGTGTATGCTTGTCGCTATTTTAGAGATACAACATGAGGTACCTACGATCGATATTTTTCGATTTAGTTTTTTGTATTTTTTTTATATGACTTCATTCACTATTTGATTGGCTTTTACATGAAGATATACACGCCGCGTGCTCGTCGTCGAAACGCTGGTGTTGCCAATGGTGTTCAAATGTTTGTCAAACAAACGCCTTTTAAAGAATCATAGCTGGTCGTTTAAAAAAACGACATGTGAGCGTAATAGGTATGCTTACCACAGGAATGCTCGATCAAGACTTAATGACCTGACGTACAATGATTAACAAACAATAATATATATTTTCTTGTTAAAAAATCGGATTTCACAAACGCCTAAATTATCAATAATCATAGTTGTATTCATTAAATTATCAACAAGTTAATCACATAATTATTGATAAAAAAAAATTAATTCAACTTTTTTAATTTACGTTTCTTAACACAAGTTTCCATACTCTCCATTAATACATCCTATTGTATAATTTAAAACTATTAAGAAAAAAAAGCTATTTTTAATCGAATTGCTTGCATCGATTATTTTTTACATCCCTTTTTTAAAGCTGTAATATGTAAATGCCGATTATTAATAATATCTACAAACAAACACACATATAACAGTTATGAGGCATAATTAATGATGTTAATAATCATTCACACACTCGCAGGATGGGTGGCAATTACTCGGGAAGTGCTATTTATAATTCAGACTGAAACGCTTTTGCACTCCGTTTAATCTAACCTGGGCTTAATTAACTGTAACTGCGAAAGGCACTGATGGTTGTTTACCTAATAAGTTTCATGCTTTACCTTTAATTGATTTTAATTCGAGGTTTATTAGATCTATTTTTGTTGAGTCAAACAAGTAGATACCTGTTTAGGTATATTTCACTATTTTTAAGGAGACTGTATTTTACAATAAATAATAAATAGCATGTTGTGTCTCTTAATTTTAAATTCACAAAGAAAAAATATAACACATTTCTCTAACTAAGACATTATCACTATAATTTAAAAATCAATAGCATTCTTTATCTTGCAAGGCATTGTCAAAGACAGCAAGTAAAGTTCCCACAAAATATTATACAATCATATTATTATGTAGGTTAGAAAATAAGTAGTATAGTTACTGTGAAACATTTTAATTACTTACCATTCTTGGTTATTTTAGTGCATTTATCAATCGGTTTTATATGCCCAGATAGCCATCTAAATAGGGTTAACGGTGAAAAGGTAACAGACAATAGATAGAGATTACTTTCACATTTTTAATATAAGTAAGTATAGATTGGTAATTTTTGTCATTTGAAAGTACTAGAGGAGAGTTTTTTTTTTTATATAAAATATGGTAATTTTAAACGAGGTAAAAATAATAGATAATTAAGTTAAATTAATAAATACATCATAATTGATCATCATCATCGTCATCATCATCATTTTAGCCGAAAGACCCCCACTGCTGGGCATAGGCCTCCCCCAAGGATCTCAAAACCGATCGGTCCTGCGCTGTCCGAGTCCATCGGCTTCCCGCGACCCTCACCAGATCGTCGGTCCACCTTTTGAGAGGCCTACCAACGCTGCGTCTCCCGGCACGCGGCCGCCACTCGAGGACCTCCTTGCAATGTGACCTACCCACTGCCCCTCGAAGCTCGCAATTCTTCGGGCTATGTCAGTGACCTTCTCCTGCGGATTTCATCATTTCTGATTCAACCACACAGAGAAATCCCGAGCATAGCCCTCTCCATTGCCCTGACATTGTGCCTACTTGTGAGGCCCATCATCATGATACGTTTTTATTATTATTAAGATCAATTGCATTGCCTTCCTTGACTACTTGTCAAGCTTATTCATACATAGAAATTTAATTTAATACAATTGCATTCAAAAGAACTTTACCTGCACATAACCGTCACAAACATCGTAACCAGTTTAACATTTAATTACAGCCCCATAACTGACGTGATTGCATTTCCTGGAAGTGACGTGCCCGTTTATTATTTTGCCAATTTGAAACGATATTAAATTCTTGGAAGCAAAGTCGGGGCGGTGCAATGGAACTAATATTGAGTTAGATTGAAAGCTAATTAGGAAATTCTATGTTTTTTGGGTAGTAAAATTGTGGTAAGTATTTTTAATGAGACACAGAACTGCATTGTTCTTGCGATTGCCATTAAAAAAAATTAAGCCCGATGGTGGTAATTCTATATTACACTATTATAAGCTAATATAAGTTCTCTTGTTCATTCCAATAGAATTACAAAATCCTATGTCAATATATTTTTTTTTACAACATGACTATATTCAATATTCATGTTGTAAAAAAGGCGGAGACAGTGAATTATTATTAACTGTTTCCGCCTCAGCACAAAGACATTTAGTACCTCGTTTCTTTGTCGTACTTCCAGAACTTGGAACTCTTTGCCAGCATTATAATATAGGTTCCTTCAAAAGCGGCGTAAAAAAGCAACTTTTGGGCCGGCAAGGTGGAAGTGGCTAGAGCAGTTTCTAAACTGCACCAACTAGCTGTTTTCGCATATGGACTCTTCTTACCGCTTCATATCAGGTGGTGTTGAGTCATTTGCTGTGGCTTATTCTTAGTCTTATAGTAAAGTACAAGTCACATTCACTCAATTTGGGCATGCAAAAAAAATCAATTTTAAATAAATCATTATTTACATTGATAAAATATGATGAGATTACAAATTTTATTCTTTTATGTCAAGTTCTGCCCCTACCTGGATTTAAGTAACCACTCGGCCTGCCGGTCATCTTATTTTTAGATAGACGATCGCTATTGGCTGCAGATGGCCTTGACAGCGTGAACGAGGTTTTAACGAGGCTAGAACCTTGGTGAGTACTCAAGCTTTAAGGGGCGCATTCGCCTCTGGAGGATTTTTAATCGACAGGCATCACCTCTGGGGGAGGTGTCCCGCTGACGCTTAGAGTCTCCAGGATGCTCGAGCCATACGGGGGCGGTTACCCTGAGGTGCCTCTAAAGACTCGAACCTCGGCTCAGGTGAGTCGTGTCGTGAAGCGATGGGAGAAAAGCGCCCAGGTACGTGTCATAACAAAAGTGTGGTGATAGGATCATCAGGGTCATGGAGGACATTCCTTGGTCTACTCAAAAAGTTTGGGGCGTTTACATCGGGAGAGTAGTAGGAGGTTCTTACATTCATCAGGTGAGAGTGGTGGGGTGCGTTGTCAAAGTAGCGCCTGGAGGCGTCTTTCAGAACCTGGCCAGTCGATCATCCTATTAGGTACGAGTATAGTGGAGTGAGGAGCTCGGTGGCGTATTGGTTTGAGCGCTCTGGTTTCTATACGAAAAACAAA
The DNA here is from genome assembly GCA_947347705.1 of Nymphula nitidulata. Taxonomy (NCBI): domain Eukaryota; kingdom Metazoa; phylum Arthropoda; class Insecta; order Lepidoptera; family Crambidae; genus Nymphula; species Nymphula nitidulata. The sequence continues at coordinate 11,532,574 of OX374631.1, forward strand.
GCAACTTTCGCCATGGTCGATCCTGGGATGGGTCAATTAAAGTTTGTTATCTCGAGCTCCTCCGTGCTTCGGAAGGCACGTTAAGCCGTTGGTCCCGGTTGTTCCTGCAACCGCTTTAACCCACCAAACCGCATTGGGCCAGCGTGGTGGTGTTATGGCCCAAACTCCTCATGTGTTTCTCCCATGTAGGAAGGCCTGTGCCCAGCAGTGGGACGTATAAAGGCTGTTGATGATGATGATGATGATGATAGTGGATTTAATAACCGCAGATACAAAGTAACTGTTATTTGCCTTTGATCTCATAAAAATTGGAGGTTCTACCTTATTCAGGCACTCCCATGTACATGTACATGTATTTTTCTGCAGTCAGTAAGGTCGCAAGAGCTCAATAGACGGAGCATGGTGTGGTGAGCATAGTGTCACGTGTCCTGTGCTGTGAAAATAATGATTTTACAGGGTAAGCAAACCGTAATTACTAATTACCCTTGACGTTACAAATACCTTTATACAATAGGCTCCGGTAACCGCTTACTATCCGGTGGTCCGTATGCTTGTTTATATTATTTTTTAATATTAAAATTAATATTAAAAAATTAATTTTGAATTCCCAAACAGGATTCGGGAGTGTTTTGTGTTAGAACTTCACATATGAAAAAAATGACTATGATATTTTCATTTCAACAAAATATTGTATACATACCTACCAATTCCCAAGTGAAATCCCAATTCAAAACACATCCAGCAGTTTCCGTTAGAGAAAGTCAGTCCAGTTTAGTAAACAGGAACAAAAACGGTCTCTACGAGACCAGAATAATGTGTGCTCGTTCGCTTTTAAATCAAACTTTTGCATGCGTCTGTAGCTTAGTTCCAATAAAGAATGAACTCAGACGTCAAACTTTTAACTCTAATGCCGCCCATAGAAATCGTGACGCGAATATTTCGAGAACTTTCTCATGGAAATTATGACGAAAATCCTCAAAGGTTCTTATCTCAGGTGCATCGATCGTGCCTCTTGAACAACTTACCGATGACTGAATTCAAATATTTTCACTAAGTGCAAATCCTCTCAGAGTTCTTTGAAGCAAAAGCAACTTTGTGCTTGCAAAGATTTTTGGTAAGCAGTCGTGGGAATATTCTGTTTGAATATTTTTGAATTGTTTGCAAATGGATGTTGAATATTGTGCTTTTTGGTGTTTTGCATCGCGGCTGTGCTCTAACAAATCGGCTTTAAGAAATTTAACGTATATACAATAAGCTGGCTCAATCAAACAATTTTCGTATCATAACAAACAGTAAAAACTGTTTGTTATGATACGAAAATTGTTTGATTCACATCAGTGCCGAATAATTGTATCTTCACGAAGCCTTCTTCAAAATACCTCTACAGACGGAGAGTGAGTTAGGTCTTGACTTTAACACTTCAAACACACAAAACAATGCATGTTGACAGGTAATTCGAATAAAGTTGAATTACCTGTCATCATTCATTACTGTATCTAAAAAATAGTAGGCAACAAAACTTAATACTATTTACCTAAAAGTGATAAGTTGCTTACATAATAAACCTACTATTTTCCCAGGTGAAAAATCCCTTTCTACCAATTTACAAACGGATTGAATAATTCATCTAGGTACTGTGAGTTAATGGCAGAGTTTTGTATAATACTAATCTCAAAATTACGCTAATACCGCTTTTCTTGTGAAATACAAAACTTTCAAGGATAGTACTGCTAAGTAGGTACCGAGAATTAGGCGCAAACTTTAGAAGTATAATTTTACTAAATACTGCTTTGCACGTAGGATCGGCTAAAATAATTGCACGTTGTAATTATCAAACTGGCACCAAAGTTAGGCCACGACAGCTGCTCGCTTCGCCAAGTGAAATGTCGTTTCTTTTATTTAAGCGCCACTTTAGGGTTGTGTCATTTTTATTGGACATTTCTTGGCTTTGATTTTTAGCATTACAGAATTGGTGCCATTCGATCTATCAAAGTTAAATAATTACTGGCGGTAACAACAGTCAGCTATATTTTATCAGAAGTAATGGTAAACCATTTTTTTTTAAACAAAAACACTAAAACTCTAATGATCATAGGTAGTCATTGGCGCTAGTAAAATTCTGTTTTACATCGTCTGAAACGCCATGTAATTTCACTGCCTTCGAAAAATCGTTAAGGAAAGTCAATTAAAAAAAGGCAAAGAAGCTTTGGAATTCCAATTTTGAAAACTCCAGCCAGAGCTTAACAGGAATGCGTTTTGTGGGAGCAGGAGGACTTGTCATCTAAGATATCAACATACGAGTATCACCCACGACCTTTCACAGCCCAGGCGACTGCTCTAATCGCCCGGATTGTGAAAGGTCGTGGGTTTGATCCCCGCCTCAGGACGTGAAATTTTTCTAGTTTAGATAATTAATTAAACATTTATAATAATGTTAAAATTAAAATTAAGAATATACGAGTAACACATACTCTTTTTTTTATTCTATGCCCAACGCGTGACGCTTGTAACAAGCACTAGGTATAGGGTAGGTAACTACGGTAACCGCTTACCATCAGCAGTGTGATTCATAAACAAAGATATTCGACATCGAGCTTGACGTCTGACAAAGACGACGAACTGCCATTGGTTTTGACGTTTGCGCACGGCGCTGCGTGAAAGCGTATTCAATAATCTCTACGTCGCACGGAGGGACACGCTCCATACAAGGGCGGTCATAAATAGTTAAAGTCCTGTTACTATCAATACATTGTATTATTTTAGTGACTTATAGTTGTAAAAGTGTTTTAGGAACATTAAAATGAAAGAAGTACATGTATTTACGGAATAAAAAACGTTTACTTCAGTAAAAAACAAATATAAACAATAACATACTTTTACCTAAATTTATCATGAACAAACACTTAAAAATTGGAATGTAAAACATATATTTTAAATAAAATAAGAGTCAAAACATTGATAACATTATTTAATTATAATAAAATAATAGAAATAAATAAATTAAAATTAATTAAATACAAAAAAAACAAAACAACTAACAAAATACAAATAAATTATTCTTATTCTAACAATATTAAACATGTAACAATTCTATTACACTTTGTGACAGAGTATTTTTCTTTTTAGGGGGAAGTTTCCGAAGACTTGTAATATAAGGATCTGAATGTAATAATAGTCGTTGTATTAAATCTTGATTGGTAACTTCACGTGACATTTTTCGAGTGTGACTTCGTCTATAAATTTTGATATACTTATTTGTCGCTTCAGCAGCTTCTTCGGAAAGTTCTCCTATAGATAACAATGCATAACTTATAATATCTGATCCATGTACGAGCACCTTGTGGACAGAAGCAGGAAGACTATACCACGGATATTCCTCGACCAGGCTGTATGCTGTTTGTAATGCATAGTCTTTAAACTTGCATTCATTAATTTTATGTCCAGAAGATAACGTTTGTAATATTACACAACAACGATCTATGAGATCCTTATTCAAACCTGTAATTTCAGCAGATACAGCTGATTCCAAAAAAAACTTCCTGGCCGTGTTTCCGTCGTTAGACGTCCCGCTTCCACCACTACGCGGCTTGTCAACTATTAAACCTAATCGTTCCCTAAACTGGGACTGTACATATTGTTTTTTATTTGATAACAATTGTTTATCACTATCTAGCCTAACTTGCCATTTTTTTATGTCTAATCTATATGAAAGATGAATAAAATATTCGAAGAAACGTATCCAAGAATGTAGTGGTGATAATCCAAATTGGTATCTACTCTCTATTACAGGTTTTTGTAAACATTCGTCTATTTTATTCATCTCTTTAGGGGTAGCATTACATATATAACATCTACTTGTAGATGTTTCACTTAAAGCACTACAAATTTTACCATCTACCATTGAAAGCTGCAACTTATGAGAAACGACCAATTCACGATTGTCGATCTGAATAAAAGTAGGTTGCAAACTTTCAATTTTATCCTTAAAATAAGCTTCCTCTTGCAAAGACACTGCTGTGCTTTCTTTCAAAAATTGAAATCGAATAGGACGGCAGTACCTAGTGGAAGAGGGTCGAGGATTTTTCCATAAAATTTTACAATTATCTTCAGCTAATTTTACAATAATTTGAAGGGGTACATAAGATGTTACAAACAAACTACTATCTTCTAAAGTTGAATCTGAAAAAAATTGTTTGTATTCACTATGTCCAGTGCTGCCATCGAATCCCCATTTCCCAAGTAAAGAGATATTAGACAAACAATCATCAGGAATCTGATCTAAGACCTCTTTTTGAGATTCAAGGATTCGAGAAGCTGTGTGATCAAAAAGACTTTGTAATTCAACTTCAGCTGAAGACTCGGAAACAGTTATATTAGAAGGGTAACATCTCTGTTTCGCTTTAGTAATTTGTTGGTAACATGGTAATACATTAGGAGAAATCTTACTATTAACAAAGTTTTTAATTAATAAATACTGATGTTTTGTCAACTGAGCATCAGTCACAAGTGACAAGACATCATCAGTGCTAACTCTAGATATACACGAATCGAATGAACAGTCTGAAACATCAAGCAATGCACTCACAGTAGAATCATCAGACTTTGACAAATCAGCTACTCTCCGACGTTTAGTCCTTTTACTACATTGCGTAAAAGGTTTTCGAGGACGACCACGTGAATGACACGGCGACGTTTCAGACGGAGTACATTGCTTATTATTTTTCACAAGTTGAATTTTTTCAATAACATTAAACCAATCGGAATTCTTATATAAAAGCTTGGTTTTATCCCTATTACATTTTTTCCAGAATCGAGCAATAGCTTTACATAAATTATTAACAATTTTCTCTAAATAATGAATATCAATGTTCTCAGCATCGTTCAGAGTAGTCAACAAACTTTGTAGGACTTGACGACACTTTTCCGAGTCATTATCGGTATTGACAGTTAGCCATATTTCAAGAATATGCATTCTTGAAAACGAGCATATATATAAATTACCTAAAACAAAAAAAAAACGGTTAAAATTCAGTCACAAAACCTACACAAAGCACTAAGACTAAATAAACTAATTTCGTAGCAAATGCTACGAGATAATCTGGCAACCGTAGCACCCTTGTCATCGCCAAAAGGGCAGATAAGGGCAGCCAAGTTTTAATTTTCCTAAGATAAGAAAGTCTAAAGATTATGGTGCAATATACCTCCATAGTCGGAGCGAGTGGGAACATATTTAAAAGTTTATTCAAACTTTGAATATTAAAATATAATACTCCAAGAAAAGTCGCCTCGTAGCAATGACATACTAAAGAAAATATATACTAAGATACAATTAAAATAAAAATATTAATTATTACATACCCTGTTCTTGGATATCCATTTCAGAAAAAACTCACACAGCACTCACAGGTCCCGCAATGACAACAAATGACGTCACGCTTTTTAATGACTCACTGATAACAGTATTTACGATTGGCGATGCGCTCTCTTTGAATGCACAATAGATAATGAAGGCGCACTCTAATTACTGACCTATTTATAGTTTCAGAAGGTACCGCAACTATCCAATGTAACGACAAGGAATAAAATGTAAAACAAGAAAGCAGGTTTTTAAGATTTATGACCTATGGATGTCCCACTGTGCAATGTCATGAAACGAATAAGATGTATTTGAAAGTGGCAAACATTTTTTAATTTATTGTTGTATTGATGGCACCATTCTTTATAAAGTTACGACAACGCGATACAGATGCCTGTAAATATTTCCATTTGTTAATTTTTCATTGTAAATATATCTACCATTAATTTCCATTAAAAAAGGAAAGTCACTAGTTATGAGTATTGTGATAACCATCAGCTCATTTTCTGTATACATTACAACAATTAGATTTCGAGGTATAAATCGCACTCGCGACTCTTTGACAAATGGAAATATAAATGGGACGTCAAACGTAAATACACTGTCAGATGGATATCAGAAAATTGCTTGGTTTTTGTTGCGGCGACTACAGAAGCCCCCATATAAGCTGGATACGTAGCACGTAACCAACAGTGAAACGAAACAAAACACTGTATTTATGATTATGTTATTATTTTTGATTAGAAATGAATGGGCATCAATAGTTACTTATTACTGTTGAAAAGAAAATCTATTACTTTAGCTATTATAATTCTTTGTTTATGTTTTTATGTTAGTAAGCGATGTAGATGTCACGAACAGCCTAGAGTCTCTATGATTGCGTCGAGACATTGCGTCTTTTAGCGCTTTCTATCTGCTTTATTGTGGAGAGTGCTCTAAAGAGCTTTTCCACCTTATCCCATCTCCCTCTTTCCTACTCAGGAGTACGCGTGCCGATCTGGAGAGTTATCAATTCACTGTCTCCACCTCTACATCACACAAAGAAGCTTAGGAACTCGTCTTTTTTTTGCCGTACTTCCCAAAAATTGGAATACTTTGACAGCACATGGTGTTTCCTCTTTTATATAACATGGGTTCCTATAAAAGAGGCATTTTGTGGGCCGGCAAGACGGAGGCGGCTAGAAGAATGTGTTTCAAACTGCTCTAGCTATCTTCGCATAAGTATGGACTCTTCTTACCGCTTCACACCAGGTGGCGTTGCGTCATTCGATGTGCTTTGTATAAAAAAAGGTAATGTTTTATATTCGGCCAGGTGTAAGTATGTATGTATATGCATTTAATTTTATATTCTAATTAAATATTGTTATTTTTGTTTAAAGAATGAATTTTTTATTAGTCTTGTGTTTTTAAGCGCAGAGTAATAAATAATAAATAAAATCCTTACTTGAATTAATACTTATTCTTAGACCGCGAAATTTTCTAAACCATTAGGTTTAAATTTTCCGCGGTGTATGATTAAGTCTAATGATATTATTCTCCCGTAAGACTCGCTTACATTGTTTGATACTTCCAAAATGTGTAGTCTAATAGAACTATAACAATAAGAGCGGAACTAGAAGAGATATTGAGTTTGGTAACCACTGTATTGTATTGTTTGCGTTTAATTAACACAAAATAGCGATTTAAACAAAAATATTTTACCAACATTGACATTAATTCAGCTTTAAATCATATGGCAATGAGTGTTGCTGCGATTAATAGCGTAAAATAACGTTATCGGCGGGCTACATTACCGTGTAACGTTGGTAAACTTGTACAACAATAAATAACGGACACTAAGCTGATTAGCGTAAAACCAACTCGACAGTCACCGAATTACCCCAAAATCTGTTAACAAATGGTAGCTTTGCATAATTGAATGAGTAAAACGCAAACTTGGGCATATGGAGTGCGAATGCGGGGAAAAAATCGTACGCGTCAGAAATGTATGTTTATCTAATCGAGATTTCGTGTTTGTAACGTCAATACGGAGTAACGTTATGGCAAACGTTTTAGTTTGTTACACAAACATCACTAGCGACGAATTAGAATGATTTAAAATTTAATAGTCTCGATTTTATGGACAGGGAAATTTGTTTTTTAGTTTAGATAATCTTTGTGGATAAGTAAGTATCGGCAAAGATACGAAAGTTATATCAAGATCAGTTTTACTATCTTACATTTTCGCTAAAATATGAGACAAATACTATGTGCGCCAAACTATAGGCGTGCGAGAAATATATCATTATTAATTTTCTTGGAGAGATACCGTGATCGTGATCTCAACACCCCGTGTGTCAAAATAACACCGAAGAATGACGCCAAGATCCTGCATTTTGATGGCCAAAAAGTCTCCTCGTCATAAAAAGGTATCTAAACTAAAAAAAAATCATATAGTCATATTCATAGGGTTGTCTCAGGTCCTTGGTAGCTCAGATGATTAAAGCTGTCCACCCGGATTGTGAAGGTTCGCGGGTTCGGGCCCCGCCCGAGGACATGATTTTTTCTTGCAAACACTTTTTAACTTTTCCAATATTAATAAGGTAGACAGGTGTAATGTTTTAAAAAAATAAGAATATTTCTTTGTCATCTTATCAATCAACGTCGTTTCGAGATAAGTAAAACAAGTTGTTTAAAAATATTGACGAATAATGATAATGCATTATTATTACTAAATATGGACAGTTTATTTTTACAGTGAGTTCCCACTAGTTTGATTCAAGTAGCTTCAGCAAATTTATCTTCACACTTTACTCTCGGACAAATACTTAAGCTTAAGCCTAACAAATTGCTTCTATAGGTGCTGATTGCCATTAGGTGCGGAAGTTCATTAACACGGCCGGCCATTACAGCGTAACGCTCCGGCGCTGCGCGGCGCGGCGTCTGCGTTCTTCTCCTGAAATGTTCCACGGACGAGGTGTTAGGGTTCAAATACATCACTGCGTAAAGGAGTATTAGATCGCCGTGAAATGGATAAAGTCCCTTGGTTCTTATAAGACTAACTTACTGGATGTGATTGCATAAGAAAATTTTGGATGATACACGTTGCGTGCGTAGTTACACAACACAACCCAATACTTAACAATTTATTGATTTGTTTTATGAACGATAAAGCACGACTTATAACCCAATAGTGATGATTGAACCTGTGGAACTGGGAATAATAGTAGCAGATAACAGCCATAAAATTAAAAATGGCAATGTAAAATGTAAGTAGAATTAGTAAGTACATACAATAACAACCAACCTGGGGGTGGAGTACTGGTGACTTGTAATACGGGTTTTTCCAAAACCTGTCTCAGGCACCAGTCTCTCACACACAAGGTCAGGAAAACGCATAATTATTATTATTGGTAAATTTTTGACTATATATCTAAAACTATAAATCTAAAGTAATTCAGGAAGGTTTTATTATATTAGTAGGTATTGGCAAAGTTTTTGTTATTAGATTCGTTACATATTCGCTTTGATGTGTCAAGGCCCTTTAATTCCGTTTGCGTTGCTCCCACAATTAGACCTGGCTATTGTTCCGCTATGGACTTTCTGTTAGCAATTCTAGCTTCGATCCGAAATGCACGCTCTTAGCTTCTTTGAGTATTACGGAATGTTTAAGTAGTTTAGAATTATTAAAACATAGATAACATAGATTTAGTGTTGAGAGTGTTAGCATGAACCATAAGTGTATTAAGGTATTTGGTATTATGACCATGACCTTCTATCACTGCACCGCTCGCCATCAGCAGGGAATACACCTTCATACGATGGAACCGAAATCGTCGCGTACGGTTTTTAGAGGCGATTCGCACCTAAGGTTTAAGGACTCTCTAAGGTTCTCGCCTCTATAAAACCTCGGTTATCCCAGCAGTAGACAGTCCACAAAAACTTACTACTACTTACACTTAAGTAGTGTTACCCTTCTAAAATAGACAGCGTTCAAGCGGTTAATTTAATGTCTTGTATTGTAACTTACTGTATGGTAATACAGAAACGGGTCACATCGTCAAAACTATCCACTATTCGTTTAAATAGGTAATTCACAAGCGCATTATATATTCTGTTATATTTCGCATGCACTCGTTACAAACTCATTTTGAGAAACTTTCGCTGTGTGTCATGCACAATGATATTTACATAAAGGCATCCACGGTCAGTGGCGTAAAATGTAAATAATAAAATTACATTACGCGGAGCGGTCGGGCCGCTTTGTTTTACGTTACAGGGACGATGTGGATGCAGAAATTCGCGGCCGGAAAATTTTGCCTTTTTGTCCCAACACTTTTGCGACGCCATTTTTGTGTCAATAATGGTTAAGTAGGTGAGTCAGTGTTTTTAATTTGCGGTGTTATGGTTCCATTGTGTGTAAATGTTTTCAAACCGTGGCTTTCGCGATGAACTTTGATATTAGTATTTTGTAAATTTTCTATTTCTATATATTTTTAAACATTTACTAAAAGTGTAGAATCTGATCGGTCTTTATATTATAGCTGACTGAACCGTGACTTTTCAATGATCAAAAGTCACGGTTCAAGTCTTCAATGTGGCGTTTTTGTGGGGATTTTTAGAGACTTTATTGCTATTTTTTAGTTTAATTGTAGCATTCTTTACAGAAAATTGAAGCTGAAACGCTACTTAATACCTACATGCGGTGAACACATTGTAGGGAATTCCACTCGTCAAATGCCGAGAAAATTCTCGGCATCACCGTGAAATGAAATTGCCATAAGTAGTCTGAATCCGAAGACCCTTGTAGTCCCATAAAAACAAGAGGGTGTGAAGTTAATGCATAGATCCGAATGTTGGACAACTTTATAGAAGATGCATGAGCGCATGGTAATTTTCAACGAGATGAGGATACTGAGGAGGTTGGGACGCTTGGTAGGGCAAGCAATTAATATTATAATAATATAGGTATAATTATAGACGACGTAGTTACAAAGTATCACTAATCACCGAGAGAATTCCGAAACCCACCTAAATTCCTCTTCACATATCCATGGTAACTACTATGGATATGTGAAGAGCCGAAGCAATGATCATGACTGGTAGGTAACATTTTTCTATGAATCTTCTGAAACAAAAAAAGGCAGAGTCCATCCGCCTGATTGAGTCAATCATAGAAAAGAAACCCGACCCCAAAAAAAGAGAACAAGAATAGACCGATCAAAATTTTAATTTTGGACAGATTATTGATATACAAGTTAATTTGACCAAAGCCCCGGCCCCCATTCTCCATCGAAAGGAGACGAAGAATTGCACACAAGGTGAAAATTGGTAGTGAAGCCTTTGTTCATAAATGAACATCATCATAGACTGCACTGACAATAGTGAACATAACCTAAATGACTAAACATTCATTTCAACAAAATGCAATTATGAAAGCGCTTAAACATATATTAAATTACTGAATACAGATTTGAGCTTTCCAGTCCTCTAATTAGTGTTATTTGTTACATAACGGCAATTATACTACCAATTATTTCTAAATTTACATACAGAATGAATAGCATGACAAAACCACACTCGCTGAGGCAGTATGTTTGTAGCACGTAAGTGTTTTTTTCACGCTTTATTTATGCCCTATACATACATACTGGAAAACTTTTTCGGTTCAATATTATAAAGGTACATATTTTTATGTACTACCTACGTTCATAAAATTGATCCAATTGTTTGGTGGGGTGGTCAGCGATTCTGTATGTCTTTGGTTCAGAATTTGAATTCCAGTAGTTGTATAAATGATGGAAACGAACATTAATATTTTTTATGAATTACTTAACTCTTATTCTTTTTTTGTATTAATGAAAGAGATAGGTAAGTATAAAAGATTAAATAACAGTATTATGATATTTTCGCTTGAGGAACTTGCTGGCTTGGTGGCTTGCTATCAATTACAACTTTCGCCGTGATTGATCCTGGATGAATCAATCATAATTTGCAATCTTGAGATGTCTAGATGCCACGTTTCAACCCTCCAATCAGCAACATGATATTTTTTTAACTCCATCTCTCATGTTTCTTCCATTTAGGAAGGAAGGCCTGAGCCTAAGGATATGAAATGGCTCTCGATACTGATGAACTCATGCTTTTCTCAGTAAAGCATAGAAACGTGTATAATGAATGTCAGATTTTTTTTTATTATTTGAGTATCTACATTCCTCGCCAAGCGTTGTGAATTTGTTATTCACTTGTCTTATCTTTATCAGTTTTTGCGAAGTATTTAGGCTTTACTTTAAAAACTTCTTATGTACTTATAATATGAACGTAATATTTAAAAATCTATTTTTCATTTTACTTAGTTCAAAACAATCTCCGGAGTCAAAGCAATTTAAATTACGTAGAGACATTGAATTGCAAATACAAAACCAAGTATAAAGTGTTGTTTGGCGTTTTCGTTGTTTTCTGCAAAGTTTTCAGAGTTTGCATGTAATTGCTTAATTTCATGGGCAAGACGAAGTTCTAGCCTAGGGTATAAGCAATCTCGAGTCAAAGTACTTGTACTGAACTTTTTCAATATTGTTAGGTAGGTATACAGATTAATATTAGGGTGCTATTAAATTATAAAAAAATAGATAATAAAGAAAACCTTATTATTTAAATAAAGCTTTATTACAACAACTAAGCTCAAATGCTGCTTTTATTGAACCGCATTACTTCAAAACAAATTGAGTAAGTATATAACATTCGTAATATTAAGTATCTACACAGTAGATAGTAACATTTTATACAGAAATTAAATTAAATTTCAGTAGGTATTGATTTTTAAATCTTTGTTCCAATACATTTAAATTTACAAGGCGTAGTCTTTAAATAAGATGAAAATGCGGAATTTCAAATATCAACAAGCTTTAGTAATAAATAGCTTTAGTATAAATTTAGCAACAAGGCAAGGCATAACAAGGCAAAAAAGCATTTATAGTAGTAAATGTATTGGAATTTATTTTTATTTGATACGTAAAATAAGTCAAAATAGCTAGTAAATTCAATATGGTGCCACAGTTGGCACCGCTATTGAAGTAAAATAGAGGAATCAGATGCTTTCACCAAATAATATATTTTTAAGAATGGGTCAGTAAACTTATGTTGATTGTTATTGTTACTTTTACAAAGCGATTATAACTTTAAACAACCATGGCAACAAACTAGTAAAATAGTGTGTGTATCCGTACCTATTTAATTCCGCTTATTCAGTTTCAGGCTCTACATTTCAAAGCGCACGCAACTTCGCTATATTTCTAGGAAGCGATGCGACGACAAGCCTCGATGCCTTATCTGCTATCGTAATTGCTCAAGACCCCTCTTTAATATCGTAATTGTAACGTGCCGGACTAATTCTGGTATATTTTACCGATTTTTATCGTAGACGTGAATACCTAACAAAGTTAGGAGGTTGGGTTGGGGGTGGGTTGTAAAATAACAGGTATTTTTGCATTAAATTACAGAATTGGTTGGTAAGGAGTAGGTAGGTATGTGGTACTCCATTTATTCTCCTTAAATTGAATTATTAATCCGAAAATCATCATCCATAACACGTTTGCTATATACTTCAGTAACCATAATGTTTGAAGATTCGAAATTTTGTTCAACCATTAGTTCTAAAACTTGTCTGTCATAATATCGGGTACCTAGGTACTATTAAAGTTGGAGCCCCTAATTTTGCATGTCCAAGTATTGTATTTTATATTCCGACATGATGTTCAATTTTTGCGATATTAAAGTATAGCGATACTCATTTCAACCAAAAAGTAATATGATGAAATAAAAATGATAAAATATGATGTGTGTACTAAGCGCCACCTAGCGAGGGGTGGTAGAACTGTTCACTATCTCGGCTCGTTGAATAGTCCAGTGGCGCCCTATTGTACTTGCGTTAGAAATATGCACTACAGTAGCAGGGGTTGCTTTTTGACATAGATGGCGCTATTCACATTTTTGACATTACTTTTGGTTCAAGCTTATTGATTGAACGTTGCAGCTTGCCTTTTTGTTGCAATCTTTTAAAACAAGGTAAGGATGATTAATATAATTTATATTAGGTATTGTCAGACCGATATGATTTCGTAATAATATCTAGTAGATACTGTATAGTATATCTGTATGAGATAATATCATCGATTACTATTATCGTTACCTACCTAGGTAGCTAGATTTTTAAAAAAAATTACGGCAAATGACTCAACACCACCTGATGTGAAGAAGTAAGAGAGTCCATATGCGAAGACAGCGAATGCAACTCGATACACACTGTTCTAGTGCCTTGACGGCACGTAAGGTGCCTTTTCACGCCTCTTTTGAAGGAACCCATGTTATAAGAAGGAGGGAACACTCGTCCTGGCTAAGAATTCCAAGTTTTGGAAGTACCTACGACACAGAAACGAGTTACCTAACTTCTTTGTGCATGACGGTGAGGTGGAGACAGTAAATTCATGACTTCGAAGACCGGCAATCGTGTTGCTTTTTAACCTAACACATAGGTATATGTTATTGACTTTTTGGCCGCTTGTTTAATATTTTTTTCAGACTTCAATAAAGGATAAAAACGTTTAATAAACGTTTTAAAGTTATCTACATCTAAATTTTACTTGAAGTCTATACAGGATGTTACAGAATCCCGAAATAGGTACAATTTGAAATTCTGGGGTTGTGGAAAAAAAAGCGGTAAAAAGTAAATTTTCCTTTTTTCCACTTTTTTGTACCTATCACTATTATCAATTTAGTTAATTCGTGCAGTAAATAAGACCGCCGTTTTTGGCATATTTTGTTTGTTTTTATCTGTGTGATGTTTATGTAAATGTACAAAATAAAGAATTTCTATCTAACCATCTATAAAAATCTTATAGGTGTCAAACTTTCATAGGTAACTCTAGTTATGGAACACAATGGGGCCGGCAAGGTGGAGGCGGCTAAAGCAGTGTCTATTCTGCACTAGCTGTCTTCGCATATGGACTCTCCTTACCGCTTCATATCAGGTGGTGTTGCCTCAATTGCCGTGCTTTGTATAAAAAACAACAACCTTAAAATTAAGAAGCTTAAAATTATTAGTAGGTACATAAATTAAGTGACCTAACCGAAAATGTGAATGGTAAACTACCTAGAAAATTTACACATAGGTAGTTCACATCTCATGTAGTTCCTTAACATCCAACAAAAGTAGGGCAGTTAGATGCTTATGTAAGTCATTGTATTGTACCCGCGATGCATCTTATGAACATGAACGTACAATGGGCGAGATGTCACTTAAATTCGCGTTTCTATCTGAATATGTCATGACTCACCTGAGTGTGGAATTTGATGTGGCTATCTCTATCTGCCTTGCCAGTTATAATTTTTGAAAGCAGACAGGTAGGAATATTTAAAGACAATAGCCTACTATTGTCTCCATCTACTTTTAGCTTATTTTATTATCTATCTATATCTATATATTATTATCTACTGAATTGATTACAAAAGATCTTGTCTACATGTTCGATTGGGGAGGGGCTATAGAACCACCATAAGCTTTGTTATGTCTGTTGAAATATCAGGGGTGGTCATCAATAAGTGGCGAAATGAAGACAATTATTATGAATATTACAATACAAGTAAGATAGATTTATCGAAACCTTTTAATTTTAAGGACTTCCCTATTTACTTTTAGTTATAGGTAGGCATCTGTGAATATTTTTTTTTCAAAAAATGTTTAATAAGTTGCGAACCCACGATCTTTCACAAGCCCGAGGAACTGCTCTTGCCCTGATCAATTATTATTTTTAAGAACCTTTAAAATTTAATTGTATCTGCCAGAGGGCAGGTTTCCTTAGGCTACTTGCCTAAGGAAACTTGCCCTCTGAAACCCGAATTACTCGAAGAAATCTGGTAATCACATTCAGCGTAGTGTGCTCAATACTGAAGACACACTCTAAATATTAAGTTATTTACAATCAATAAGTACCTATATCTCTTTCTCTCATTATGTAAAACAACTTAAATTTAGATAACATAAAAAGATAGACTGCTGAAGAAGACACCTCATAAATCCTTCGATATGACGGACCGACTGGTTGAGTGGTTTGTACCCCTTACTTTACAGGCTACTCGGTCCGGGGTCCCGGGCTCGAATCCCGGTATGATGAGTACGAGCATTTTTTTACGAGTCATAGATGTTTGTATGTTTATTTGGTATGTTTATAACATACCCATAAATATACATTTAAATATATATTTCTCCGTTATCTAGTATCCATAACACAAGCTCATAATAATGTTTACTTTGTTCTTGTTTTTGCATGACTATGAAAATATTTATTTATTTAAGGTACAGAGACAACATACAAATCACAGCTTCAACGTGAATTACAAGTACTGGAAATTAAAAAAAAACAGTCTTTGCACCCCGATCACAGCTGAATACAGCATTAGCTTATTCTACTACATTTACATCAAACATTATGTCCAATTATAAAAAGGATAAGCCAGAAATCACAAAAATAGTTATAAGTTATTTTTGCATATTAGCAGAATGAGAAAGTGGGGAAACATCCAACTCACTACTGATACTATTGTAAGCTTTGCACATTCTAAGGACAGGGTAATTGTAAGTGACATTGTTTTCGCACGCTGGTAAAGAGAAAAGGTTTTGTAATCTTTTGCTTCCTTCTGTTTTGAATGAAACATGGCTCAAAAGTTCACTTACGTTCCAGTTGGAGTTTACTAGGTACTTTGAAAAGCGTTGACTTCGCCTCGACTGAAGAATGCTTGCCCCACAATATTTAAGTCTAGCATCATATGTGTGTAACTTACGCCCCAAGCCGAATTTGTCACTGACATATCGAAGGAAGAGCCTTTGAACAGCCTCTAATCCTGTCTATGTGGACACGATAAAATGGCGATTATACCACCGAACAGTACTCCACTACGCTTCTATCTAGTGAGAAATAAGTGTCAATATACTTGAAGACTTTATAGAAGGTTTTATTGTCCTAAAAATAACCCCATCATTTTGTTACCCTTAGAAATAATGTAATCAAAGTGATAAGTGAATTTATTTATTTATTTATTATTAAATATTTTACGAATGTCAGTTTGCAGTCGTAAAATACCCCCAGGTCCTTGACAACGTGTTATCAGGTCACTTCTAAGTTATTAATAGTGTAGTTATAGTTAAAAGGTCGTTTAATTTTTGTAAAGGTGATCACTGAGATATTTATGTACATATTTTTCTTTAGGCACCACAGGTATAATTGATGTAGTGTTGTAGTACTGTACAGTCATCAAGAAATTAAATTCTACTGTAGATTTTAATGTCATCAGCGTAAGCGAGATAATTGGACGATATTGGCTCAATCAAATCATTAACAAATAGGACAAACAGGAGACCTAAATTCGAGCCCTGTGGGACACCCGACCTTGGCACGAATGGGGCCGACTCATATCCATAGACTTTTACAATTTGTATTCTATTAGACAGGTATGAGGTCAGCCAACGTAAAAGTGATTTGTGAATGCCAAGGTGATTTGCTTAGCTAATAATTAGGATGTTGTCATCCAACTTTATCAAATGCCTTTGCAAAATCTTTGTACAACCTGTCTTCGCTTATCAAAAGCAGTGTTTAAGTTGGTTTGTGGTAGTAGAACGGCTCTTGACGGCGCCATCTTGTCTGTAACTTATCAAATGCTTTAAGTGAAAGCTAATGCTCTTGTGGACTACAATTCTTTTTTATACCACTCAGGTGGCAATCAAGCATACGGCCCACCTGATGGTAAGCGGTTACCGTAGCCCATGGACGCTTGAAACACCAGGGAAACGACCCTGTAAAAACCTTTTTTTTTCAGACTTTCAAGTATTTATATCGCTGCCGTTCTCACCAGAACACACACAGCCATAAATCATTTGGTTTGGTAAGTTATTTTGTGTACCTACTGATTTTAAAAAAAAATCTAAGTGTCAATGTATCTGATAGCTAATCAGCTTCCTTTGTAATGGTTTTTTTTTAATATTTTTATACTAAGTTAAATTTGTCAGTTCCTTGTTTGTTATTATGTCTTTTTTTGATGTTGTTGTCAATATACTGGTGGGAAGTGCAGACTTGGTTTATTCTTTAGTTCCCACTTCTTTCTTTATATAATACAGTCCACAGGCTCCAGCCTACCGTTAACAGTCGAGCTATTATTATTACAGCTGTCATTTTTGCATTTATATTGCGAGAACGTGATGGACTACACTTTTTAAATTTAGAGCGTGTAAGTAGGTAGAACCTACCACAGAAGTAGTTCCAGTGTTAGCTCTTTATAACAAATACCATCTTGATAGAATAGCATGTACATAAGTAGGTACTGCCTCATTCTAAATTTCCATAAAGTAATCTTAACACATGGATACTAAGAACCATAATCCCGATTCCGACAACATCGACAGCTTTTGATAACGCATGAATTATTGAGCGATACCCAAATACCGTTACGAGGTATTATCTAAAATTTAGAGCACGATCTCAATCACGGCATTGTGTTGGAAGGGTTTAAGCATCAATAATCTATTGAACGCGTCACTGATACGAAGTGGGAGCTTGGTAGACTAACTTAGATGTGCTTAAGATGGCCATTAATAGTAATATACAGTAGAGAAATACGCCACGTTATAAAAGTTGATTTTATAAAATGTTGCGTTTCATGATCAAATACGGAAATCTTTTAATCTTGAAAATTAAGGTATGTTTTATATTTTTGTTATTACCAAAAACTTAACTATCATAGAATTATAATTCTGATGAAATCTAATAAATTCCTAAGAATTAATGATTCCATAATTTGACCATGAATGCAAAATTAAATAAAATCAACCTTTATAACATAGCGTACTTACTTACCAGACACAAAATCAGCAGACCCAGCATCCTACTCCTAACTAATATTATAAATGTGAATTGAGAGATTGATTGAACCGATTTAGATGAAATTTGGCGTGAAGATAGTTTGAGATCCTGAGAAGAAAATAGGAAACTTTTTGCAGTGATAGCCGACATCCACGCTGGCGTCGCCGCGGGAAAAAGCTAGTTTATTATATTATTGAGTCAACGCCGGCATGAACGATAAAAAAGGAAATTTTAAACTAACTAAACTTTAAAGAAAACTTTAAAATTCAATAATAAAATGACATTAAACTCAATTTTTAGCCGCCTCTGTGGTCTAGTGGTTGAGACCACCTGCCTCAGATCAAGAGGTCCAGGGTTCGATTCCCGTGGGGGCAGAAATTTTCTGCTCGGTTTGGTTGGTGGTAGGGCTTTTCTAAGTCTGCCTGGCTAGCTACCACCATCTTAACTACGTCTGCCGCCATAGCACTAATGTTAACGGCAATGGTGTGTTCCGTCAGTTAGAGGTAAGATAGCCAGTTCCTCTGTGGTTGAGGTATCCGGGTGTAGCTCGCTTCCATTGTCGGCCTTATCTTCACTTACCATCAGGTGAGATGAAGGTCAAGAGTTACCCCGTTAACATACAAAAAAACTGTTTTTAAAAGCTGGTACACAAGCTTAATTACGCTCAGCGATCTATGGCGAGGGCCATGCTCAGAGTTACTCCGAGGTATCGCATTCGAAATAAAGTGATCCGACCAATCGACGTAGCCCACCCAATAAGTAATCTGAAGTGGCAGTGGGCCAGCCATGTATCCGAAGAACTGACGACCAGTGGAGTAAGCGGGTACTTTAGTGGAGATCGCGGATCAGCAGGCGCGGTGTGGGACGTTCTCAGGCTCGGTGGAGTGACGTTCTCCGCAGAGTGACTGGCAGTAACTAGATGTATCGAGCCAAGTGGGGAGGCACTTAACCAGCAGTAGACTGCTGTAGAAGATTGTTATTTTAAGTGTGTTTTTTTAAATCAGCATGATATCAGAAAGTATAGTAAGTATATAGTAAGTATTCGACGACCGCCTGGCCGAGTGGTCTGTAACCAGGCTACTCGGTCAAGAGGTCCCGGGTTCGAATCCCGGTAGGAACAAATGTTTGTATGATGAGTACGAACATTTGTTTACGAGTCATGGATGTTTATATGTTTATTTAGTATATTTCTAATATTTATATACATATTATTATCATTATTTCTCCGTTATCTAGTATCCATAACACAAGCTCTTAATGATGCTTACTTTGAGCTAGATAATCGGTGTGAGTGTATAAATATTATTATAACATAGAAATCTAAAAACATATCTCTCTAAAAAGGCTTATTATACATTAAATGAGTTCTTTGCAGATAAAGATAAATAATAAACTTATGATTGAAATGTAACATACTTAAATTTGTGTCTCTCTATTAAATAAGTGTCGCTCTCTTAAAATTGCAGTGCCCTTGCAGGGTGTCACGTGCTCAATGTTTTGAAAGAATCTTTTACCACCATAATGTACCATGTGACAAACAATAAATAAATAAAAAGTAAACTAAATCTAAAATGTGAGTTTAACTCAGTAAGAATTACTTTAGATCATTGTGTTTACTGCTATAATGCATCTTGTAATTCAATTGAATAGCTGGGTTTTTATCCTGCTAGATGACAAGCAAGCTGACTGACCACTTGGTGGTAAGTGGCTACCGTCGCCTATAGACACCTGCAATAACAAATAAAAAATCACTTGGTATTGCAGGTCACTGAGCCCTAAGATAAAATGCCTTCCATGCCCAGTAATGACATCGGCTACCTGTCCTGTCAAACACAGCGAACTGTTACGACCGAAATAAGAAAGGCGGTGGTAGGTACCTACCCAGACAGACCCTACATACAACCCTCCCTCCTAATAAATGTAGGACATATCATGAAAGATC
The DNA here is from genome assembly GCA_947347705.1 of Nymphula nitidulata. NCBI lineage: Eukaryota > Metazoa > Arthropoda > Insecta > Lepidoptera > Crambidae > Nymphula > Nymphula nitidulata. The sequence goes on from OX374631.1 coordinate 11,552,759, forward strand.
AAATAGAATATTTGCTGGCAACTGATCGTTGTATTCAACACCCCACCGGTCTGTTTAAAATACTTACTCTTGAAGAATTCCTAAACAAAACTAATCAAAATACTATATTAAAATACTAATATTTTAATACAAGAGTGTGCTATCTTTGTGGTAAAAAATTTAGAGTTGTTTGATTTTCATAACACAGCCCGCCATAGAAATGAACTTCGTATGATCCGTAGCAAAACTGCCTTACTTAATAAAAGTGTGTTTTGTGCTGCACCCCGAATTTATAACAAAATTCCTAAGAAAATAAGGATTAATAGTGATTTATATTCTTTCAAACACAAGCTGCGAGATTTTCTGTTAGACAAATGCTATTATACTTTGGCAGAATTTTTGAATGACAGGACTCTGTAAGTAGTTTTTCAGTGCTGGTCCGATTTGTTTCTAGGCAGATGCAAATATTTTATGTTTTTTTTTATTGTATTGTGTTTTATTACTTAGCGCTGATTTCATTATAATTGTATGCCGAAATGGTAGGTCACAGCTGGAATTGTATTTTATGTTTATATCAACCTTTTTTGTTACCTGTGTTCCACAATAAAAATTCATTGATTGATAAAAAATTACTTTCATCAATATCATACGCAATATGCGAAATCAAAAGATGTCTATAACTAGAGTAACACTTTACTACCAATTACTGTTAAATCAATTTGATAAGCTTCAATGCGTATTCTCTAACAAGGGGCGATGAACTTACTGAATGTGATCTTTGGTAGGATAGCTAGCTATAAGGTGTTACAGTAAACTTATCATGTATTTCAGGTGCTGGGTGCCTCATGACGGCAGCAGTAGGATGTTAAAAACTTGTTGGTTATCATTGATGATGACGATTGATTACTCACGTCAGAATAAAGTAGTTTTGTTTAATATTTAAAAGTAATAGTATAATTTAAAAAACACCTTTTTGTATAATTCTTAGCGCTGCAGCTCTTGGAATTCATCTCATCTGGTGATAGGTGATAGTAAGGCCGAAGATGGAAGTGAGATATACCGGGATTCCTCAACTACAGAGGAACTAGCAATTTTACCTTTACTGCCGAAACATAATAATGCTATAAAAATTTTTGCGATGGCTGCAGACTTAGGTAAGATGGTAGTAGCCAGCCAGACGAAAAATCTTACTACTAACCAAACCGACCAGAAAAAATTTACCCCCACAGGGCCCGAATAAGAATATATACCTAATATTAATATTTTCATAATTAAATGTTGCCTTTGTCCCTTATCGGTTTCTGTTTTCAGCTCTCGGCTCCTATAATTGGCTATTTCTAAGAACCCAACACACAAACGAATAACATTAGCAACATATTCTGAATCTTTTGTCTTGTTAGGAATAAACTCCAAAACGGTTGGGTGAATTTTGATAAAAGGCCGCGATTTGAGCGGCCATATCTGGTTTCACACGACATTAAAGGGTAAATTAAGCTTTGTTAATAGCGAAAAGGTAAAAACAAAGAGTCCTTAATTCATTTTTACTCTCAATGAAATAAGCAGTATTAATTTGAAAGGAAATACATATTTCAAAAGTAAATGCTGTTAAAAATACTAAACACATCTTCTTGTACAATTTAGGAGATAATCAAGGGGTCTAAATTAGTATCATGTGTTTTAATATAAGGGTACAGATACGTCTATAAACATGAACTATAATTTAAAGTGAATCTTGCTGAATAAACTGGGTACAAAATAATAATCATGACATAAAAATGATCGTGAAGATCTGACCTTTGTAGTAATATACCGATTGGGTCAAAGTAATTCAGAGTCGTTGTACCCGGGAACTTAATTTGTCTTCGTTGTCCGTTTCAGGGCAAATGTCCTGCGTTTCTTCGGGATTAGTCAGTTCATCGGAGGCGACCTTTTTAGTTAATGGAAAGGGTTTCTTAGCAAATTTAAGTAAAAATTAATCAAAATTATAGGAAAAAATGACTCCTATATTATTTATTTAGAGCATGTTTATTCTATCAAACCTCATTATGATGTAAGCACATAAGTCGTCTCATGTGTCTTATTCCCTTTGCAATAAGTGTCACTGACGCTCAAAAGTGTAAACATTTTTTTGTAGGTAATAATAATAACAATACTTCCTTTGTATCTTGAGAATTTGTCATAATGCTGTCTTGCGCAGTATCTTCTTGTAGTCATCATCAGCATCATTTCAGCAGAGAGACGCACACTGCTGGGCATAGGCCTCCCCCAAGGATCTCTAAACCGATCGGTCCTGCGCTGTCCGCATCCATCGGCTTCCTGCGACCCTCACCACATCGTCGGTCTACCTTGTGGAAGGCCTACCATCGCTGCGTCTCCCGGTACGCGGCCGCCACTCGAGGACCTTTCCGCCCCAACGGCCGTCAGTCCTCTTTGCAATGTGGTCTGCCCACTGCCATTTGAGGCTCGCAATTCTTTGGGCTTTGTCGGATCTTATCATTTTTGATTCGATTACGCAGAGAAATCCCGAGCATAGCCCTCTACATTGCCCTTTGGGTGACATTGAGCCTTCTTATGAGGTCCATTGTAAGCGGCCACGTCTCAGTTCCGTAAGTCATCACTGGTTATAGTCGTTTATTATAGCGGGCAAGATATGTTGTGCATTGTGTTATTATTGCAGAGATAGGATTCCACTGAGTAAAGGCTTTACAGTCATATTAACAGCCTTATTATTTTTTATGCTAAGGCTTATGCTTCTGATTTTTTAAATTGATATTAATCAACCGAGAAATCTTAAAATTTTGTTCTAGCCTCCAAGATTTTTGCAATAAATTATTTTAAAATAATGCAAATTTTCAGGAGAAAATGAAAGATAGAATAGGCTGAAAATAAATCTTTGCATTTGCATGGGCCACATCTAGCCAGGCAAAGATAAAAGCGGTATAACCATTCATCTATCGGAAACACAAGAGCTCTCAATATCCCCGTGCAGTGACGTGAGACAGGTCACATCCTGTGGCCGACTCATGACGTCATAATTCACGTCACCCCGCATCCTGCCTGCATACGCATGAGTTATGAGCTGCATTGCCTGCATTTGCATTGGCTGATTCAGGTTTTCTGGGCGCGATCCGATATGCCTCTTCAGTGATATATGCACGCTGAATTTTTATATGCATCTATATGAAATTCAAACGAGGTCTTTGATGGTGGTTTTCTTCTAGATATTATTACTTATAGCTTTAATAGTTTTTGTTTGCTTATTAATCATTTTAACAGTTAATTTTTTAAGTTATTAGCCGTTTCAATTCTCGATAATTAGAGTACGTGCAATATCAACATTGGCTTATAAACTAACATTTCTATTCCTCTATATCAGTGAAATTGATTTAATGCTTTAGTTTTTGTTTGACTTAATTATATGTACATAAATCAAAGATTTCCATTACCAACCCATTGATAAATTGATGAACCTTCGCGGTCTTGATTGTTTATAGCTATTTCAGAGACCTATAATTTGGCGACATTTTCACAAATCTATGTAGGTAACTTTTATTGCATGCAGATGAAAAAGTTCCTACAATCCTAAGAAAATATCAACTGGAAATTATGGATTCGGTACCTAATAATCTGTCATCTAAGTATCTTAAATTAACTGTATCAGAGAGACGGCTCAGTCCTTAATCAAACGTGACAGCCAAAGGATTAATCCATTAGGGCGTTGACAGAAACAAAATGAAATAATAATTCGTCGATTCCTACACATAAGATACGTATGTCGCGGCACCATCAATCACATCCTTCAGTTGCCGGCTCGGCAGTGGCAGTACATTTAGCTCCTTAATTAAAACGGCTAACAGATGGCACCAGTGTAACGCCGTCATAGATTTCAATTAATTCCTGTCACAACAAAATTGGTTGACGACTATTTTATTATTCATCCAAGTTGTGTCGGCAAATTGCTTTATGTGGAGCCAAGCTAAACTGGGCCCTGAATTAGGAGCACGTGATGAAAATGACGTGTGTAGAGTGGCAATTAGCTACGCAACAGCGAACCATTTACATGAAGATAGTACGCAGCGGTGCGTTACGCCATTGTGTTTGTTTGTAAACGCATAAAGCAAATCGAGACTACGTCTTCGTGGTATTTCTTGAAATATTGATTTCATTTTATTTGTTATGCTCGAAACAAATGCGCAAGTAACAGAAACCGCCATCAAAATATATATTTTACGAGAAGTGAAATACTATTTGCTGGAGCTTTTCTCTGTCCGTGCGGTGACGGATTAAGAATACAATTCACCGCCCCATTTCTTCCCGTGGGTGTCGTAAGAGGCGACTAAGGAATTACCGAGCTACCAACTGCTCGACTGGTGGTAGGGTCTGAACACCCGTCTGGTTAGTGACCACCGTACGCATGGCGTAAAACCCGCCAAGTGACCACTTGTGGTCACGTTCCGGGATCAGTCAGCGTACAACCAGAGCTTGGGGAGACGTTGCGGCGATGGATTCGGTCAGTGCGGCTTCCGTCTAACCAGAGTCAGGTGGACTGCGTTGACCCGCCGACCAGGGAGACCCGAAGAAACGGCTGTTCCGCTGGCCGCCCGTGGTACAGTACAGGGGCCCAAGCGAACCTAACCAGTTCGTGAGGCTGCCCTATCATGCCACGCATAATCTTGGGGTGGTCCGTTGTGCCGGTTGGTGACCGGGTGGTGGGGTCCCGGCGGCCATTCCCGGGGGGGTTCGGGGGCCCTTCCGTTCGGCGGGTCAGCGCTTCTCTTTTGTCGGCTGTTAACTGGGGAAACAGGCCTCACGCTTTGACTGTTTATATCGCGGCAACGTTCCCTCAATTCACGCCTCTCCTCCTTACATCATATTCTATGGCAGCGCTCAAGAACATGAACGGTCGATCAGCGGTGCACACCCCCACCACAACCACGCTGTTTGAGGTCGGGCTCACTAACATCCGTGGGCTCCATGCTAACCTCAATGCCGTCCACCAACATCTCGAGACGGCTCGACCGGCTATGCTGTTTTTGACGGAGACGCAAATACTTCGCCCGGCTGACACTAGCTACTTGGATTACCCCGGCTACGCTCTTGAGGAGTCCTCAAAGCGAAGGCCGGGGTATGCTTGTTTGTCCGGGCGGATGTTTGCTGTCGCCGTCTGCGCTGCTTGGAGGACCCTTCCTACTCGATTCTTGGGGTGCATGTGGACCACGGCACACATAGCCGTGTCTACGTGTGCCTGTATAGATCTCACAGCGGTGACATGGAGACAACTCGACTTTTCGAACATCTTAGTCGGGTGGCAGATGTTGCGCTGGAGCAGTATCCAACCGCGGAATTGGTGTTTTTAGGGGACTTTAATGCTCACCACGAGTCGTGGTTAAGTTCCCATGCTTTCGCTCTCACGCACGACCTGACACAACTGGTAAACCAGCCCACCAGGATTCCAGACATTGTCGGTCACGCGCCCTCATTGTTGGACCTTCTGCTGACGTCTCGTCCGGACGGATATCGGCTAGAGGTTCGTGCTCCTTTGGGAACATCGGATCACTGCCTGATATCCGCTGGGGTGCCACGGGCGTCGCCACCGGTACCTATGGTTGCCAAACGCCGCATCTGGCACTATGCGTCGGCAGATTGGGATGGTATGCGGGATTACTTCGCATCTGTCCCTTGGAGGCAGCGCTGCTTCAGTGAGCTGGACCCGAGCGCTAGCGCTACTGCTGTTGCTGATGAGATCATCTTAGGGATGGAGTACTATATCCCTCACTCCGATCTCATCAGTAGGGGTAGGCGTAACCTCTGGTTCAACCGGGAGTGTGCCATAGCTGTTGAGAACAGACAGTCGGCATACCGCGCTTGGATCAGGGGTCGAGCTTGCGGAGATCCTAACATTGACTCGCTGAAAGCAGCTTATAACAACGCCACCAAGTCCTGCAAGAGGGCATTCATCAGAGCGGGTGCACAGCGCGTTGCACGAGTTGGCCAAGAACTACTCACGCATCCTACGGGAAGCCGTAGCTACTGGCGTCTGGCCAAAGCCGTGCAGTCCAACTTCTGTCAACCCTCGCTGCCCCCGTTGAGATGTTCTGACGGCTCGCTAGCTCACAAGCCGCAAGAGAAAGCCGATCTTTTGGTAAAACTCTTTGCTGCTCATTCCCGAATCGATGACTGCAACTCACAGCCACCAACACTCTCCCACTGTGGCCACACAATGCCTAATATCCGTATCAGGCAATGTGATGTACGTGCGGAGCTGCAGTCAATCGACGTCCGGAAAGCTAGTGGACCTGATGGCATCCCAGCGATAGTACTAAATAAATGCGCAGCGGAGTTGTCTCCCATCTTAACCCGGCTATACCGCCTTTTTATCTCTTCTGGGTGTGTGCCTGAATCTTGGAGAGAGGCCAATGTGCAACCGGTCCCCAAAAAGGGAGACTGATCAGACCCAGCAAACTACCGCCCAATAGCTGTCACCTCAGTTCTTTGCAAGGTCATGGAGCGGATCATAAATAACCAGCTGATCCGATACCTAGAAGGTCACTCATTAATTAATGATCGACAGTACGGGTTTCGGCCGAAACGGTCAACGGGTGATCTTCTAGCGTACTTAATGCATGTCTGGGGTGAAGCTATTGATAAACGTGGTGAGTCACTGGCTGTTAGCCTTGACATTGCCAAAGCTTTTGATCGGGTCTGGCACAAGGCTCTTCTCTCCAAGCTCCCGGCATACGGTCTGCCCAATCAGCTCTGCAACTGGATCGCCGGCTTCCTACATGAGCGGAGAATACGCGTCCTCGCAGATGGATGCGCTTCGCGGTTCATGTCTGTGAATGCTGGTGTACCACAAGGCTCTGTTTTATCCCCCACACTCTTTCTTCTTCATATCAATGATATGCTTCCATTAGGAAGCATTCATTGTTATGCGGATGACAGTACAGTGCATGGGGGATATTACGGTCGCCCAGGGGCTGGGCGCGCTGAAACCGAGAAAGAGAGGGAGAATCTTACTATTGAGCTCAACAGGGTGTTGAACCTCGTATCTGAATGGGGATCTAACAATCTTGTTGAGTTCAATGCTAAGAAAACACAGGTGTGTGCGTTTACAGCCAAAATGTCGCCGTTCCTTCCCCTTCCCTCTCTTCAGGGTACTATTCTTTCGGCACAGGCCTCCTTGAACTTACTCGGTATGGAGATATGCTGCGATCTCAATTCTAGAAACTACATCGAAACCGTGATAAAAACAGCCTCACGGAAGCTCGGTGTCCTGAACAAGGTGCGTCGATTTTTCACGCCTGACCAGCTATGCCTGCTGTACAAAACTCAGGTCCGGTCTTGCGTGGAATATTGCTCGCACTTATGGGATGGCTCCGCCAAGTACCTCCTCGATGCACTGGACAGATTGCAGCGTCGTGCTGTCCGTATCATTGGCGATGTAGAGGTCACGAACAAACTTGAGCCTCTACAATTGCGTCGGGACATTGCGTCGCTTAGCGCCTTTTATCGGCTTTATCACGGAGAGTGCTCTGAAGAGCTTTTCGACCTTATCCCACCTTCCCCCTTTCTGCTCAGGAGCACGCGTGCTGGTCTTCGGAGTCATCCATTTACTGTCTCCACCTCAACATCACGCACAAAGAAATTTAGTTCTTCGTTTCTTTGTCGTACTTCCAGAACTTGGAATTCTTTGCCAGCGCATGTGTTTCCTCCTTCCTATAACATGGGGTCCTTCAAGAGTGGCGTGAAAAAGCACCTTTTGGGCCGGCAAGGTGGAGGCAGCTAGTGCATTGTCCGTTTCTGCACTAGCTGTCTTCGCATATGGACTCTCCTTACCGCTTCACATCAGGTGGTGTTGGATCAATTACCGTGCTTTGTATAAAAAAAAAAAAAGCTATGCTTTACGATTGTTTAAAATGATTTCTATATTATATTCTTACAATTCTTACAAAATATGGATTAATGTATACCTTGGTTTAAGTTTCCACTCTTATAAAGGCTTATTGTTGGTAGTTTATCTACGTAGGTATGTAACTAATAGATTTAACTATAATAATCATCGAATGAATTGAGAAAAATGAATTGGATAAATTGACTTTTTTTTCATTTTTACAGTTTTATTTTTTAAATTTATTAATAGAGCTCACAAAGAAAACTTTATGTTGGGAATAGGGTACTCTTATGGAGAGCCCAAGATGCCAAGAGCGTCCGAGCCTAAGCTAAGGTCGATCAAATGGGCCGTATGCTTGTTTTCCACCCTTGTCCATGAATACTTGCAACGTCAAATGTATAAAACACCTTCTCCACTTCACTATTATGTAAGACAAGAACAATTTGATGGGGCTAATATGACATCCATTGAGTAACTTTTCAATATACAAGTCTGTCTGACTAATATAAGCTCACCAATTTTAGAGACATTTTCCTAAGTTTAGAAAAAAAAATGTTGTTCTCGAAACCGTCGCGCGTTTCACTTTACCTTATAATTCAGTATAATCAAGACATCTTAGGTTTCCTGTCAGTTTGTTGTGCTAGTTCTGTTAAAATAAATTTTAAACTTTCAACAAGTTCGTGTTTGAGATGCAAGTTACAACTTAGTTTCCTAACTTGACAAAAGTAGTGCGCTATTCAGCCCCTTATACCTGCATAAAAGTGGGTTATACATTAAGTCGGTTCGTTGTTGGATTTCAGCATACAAGATCTTAAGTCCAACATTAATAGTAACTGATAACTTAAGTGCAGATTTCAATCTCCAGATAGTATTATTTTTAAATAATCTATGAATCACAATGAAGGGCGAAATACGTAAACGTGATTGTTCTTTTGTGAATGTTTTAAATGAACAATAATTTAATTCGATTTATTCAAAAATTAAATTTTGTTTCATTAGAGCGCTTAAGATTTTTGTTTTATTACATTTATTAGAACTGAACTTACAAAAATCGAAGACAAATTATACTACCTCGTAGTGTTGTGTTCTTGCAGTGAGTAAGGTCGCCAAAACTAACCAAGGAAAGGTAAGGTCTTCTTTGCAGTTAGTATAACGCTTGTTCTCGATTGTTACAGGGTAGGTAATTTATGAGTGATCGGACGAATCGTTATATTTTTTTTGTTATTCTTGTTGTATAAAAAAATATTTTTATTATTTAAATAGTTTATATTTGTTTGCTATTCTTGTTGTATAAAAAAATATATTATCAGACACGTAGTGTTCATTTCAAATACTGATTTTAGACTATCAAATATTAACTAGACATATATTAGTAGGAGTTGAATGTACAAAATCTCGCGAGATATCGTCCGGAAGTCGGATAAATGAGTAATCTCTATAAATATGGCCCAGATCTCTCGATAACGAGATTGCATTTCCTAGATGCAGTTCGACAAAACCGCACTATGGAACATACTTTTAACTTTTTCCTGCTTTTAAAGTGGGTTAAGGCGTTTAAGCCCTACGTTGCATGCTCGTAATGGATAAGATCTAAGATTCGACGGCGACGGTGTTAGACGGTGCACCTCATACCCTCTTTTATTCAGAAAGTATTGTAAATCTACTACTCTGTTGTTACATAATAAACTGAGCAGCAGAAGAATGAAATGCGCGTTTCTGTTTTTATTAATAAAACTGATGACACACGAGTTTTATCTAGACTGTGAAAACTAATAAACAAATCATCTACACTGGAAAAATATATTAAGAAAAATTAAATTAAAAGAATAAATAAAAAGTAATGTCTTATTCTAATAATATTTAAAAAAATTAAAAAATTATGTAATATTTAAAAAATTAATGTTCTAATGATATTTAAAATAATATTGGTTTGTCTGTTTAAGTATAATAATATCTACATTACGGAGGTAAAGTTGACGGAAAAATATAAATTTCAGTCTACGGTAGCTTAGTTGTTGTAGCAGTCACCCGGACTATCAAACGTTGCAGATCGCATCTCGACTCAAAACATGTATTTGTTCCAGTCCTCCCATATTTATATCTTTCAAACTTTTATTGTAATGTTAAAGAAAACTTTATGATTACAAAATTTTTGCTAATACAATATATGTAATTGAAAGCCTTATTGGTGACATGATTACTGCAGTTAGACAAAATACAGGCACGAGCATTAATACTTTTTTTTTAATACTAAGCACGACAAATGACTCAACACCACCTGATGTGAAGCAGTAAGAAGAGTCCATATGCGAAGACAGCTAGTGCAGTTCAGACACTGCTCTAGCTGCCTCCACCTTGCCGGCCCGAAAGGTGCTTTTTCACGTCTCTTTTGAAGGAACCCATGTTATAGGAAGGAGGGAACACATGTGCTGGCAAAGAATTCCAAGTTCTGGAAGTTCGACAAAGAAAAGAGCTACTAAATTTCTTTGTACGTGATGTTGAGGTGGAGACAGTGAATTGATGACTCCAAAGACCGGCACGCGTGCTCCTGAGTAGGAAGGGGAAAGGAACATTTTTTACAGTAGGAAGGGGGAAGGAACATTTTTTAATACTATTAAAAAATGTTCCGTATCTTTATCTATGTTAAGCTTATAACAACAAATGTTTACATTTGTAATACTTTTACTGTTATATTTTCAAAAAGATTATAAAGATACTTATATAAAACGAAAAGAGTAAATAACAAGTAATTACGAAGGATTATAAAGAATATTAACTCAGCTGAAACAATGGAAGTGGAGCAATTTAGATGAGAAAATGCTTTTGATTTTAGGCGATCTATTGTTTAGTCTATTTTAAGACACTCAAAGTATATACTTAATTAGCACGTTAACCGCGATAAAGAAATGTCAACCATCGGAGGTGTCTTGCTGAATTAGTCTATTCGATAGGTTCATACGATTATTAAGTCGCTTTTAAAGTTTCTAAACCACTTTAATCCAGTTTATGGCTCTAAAAATCCAATAAATGGTGGTATGGAAGTGCCAAGCGCTGCTAATCGCCTTGTCAGCCGCAGTTCGTTCAGAGACTCCGCTCACGTAGTTGCAATCTGCATGCCACTAGGGGACCTAAAAAAACATTTTACAAGAATCACCCTACTTTGGGAGTTTCCCTGTCAGATTAAGAGTGAAAGATTTAGGGCTCCGTCGTTTATTCAGCTACGATAAGATTTGGTTAGTGATCATAAGTTGTTACACAAGATGATACAAGTATATTATGTGTGCGTGGGTGTGTTTGTGTGTGTGTGTGTGTGTGTGTGTCTCTCTCTCTCTCTCTCTGTGAATAATTTTATTCAATAAAGTATACAATTACATTCCAATTGAGCTTTCATCAATATTCACTCTATACCAATTTCTAGGCCATTTTTTTTTATTACCCGTAAAATACTAAAATTGACAAATTTTACACTTTTTAATACTTTTCTAATCTATAACAATTTGTAAATTTTATATTATACAGGGTGGTGCCGTCAATACGACAATAAATTAAAACATTGGGTATGTTAGTTGATAGAAATGGTTTGCCACTTACAAAAACATCTAGTTCGTTTGATAATTCCACGAAGTTACTATGATATAATGCTGCCAATGTTATATTATTTCATACAAAATATGTCATGAAATTCTCAAACGAATAAGATGTTTTTAATAGTGGCAAACCATTTCTATGAACTAATATAGCCCATGTTTTAATTTAATATCGTATTGACGGCACCACCCTGTATACATCACTTACAATATTTTGTTATTGAAAAATAATGAGGAGGTTCTAAGGATAGAGTAGAAAAAAAATTATTCTTCAAATAATAAGCTTCTAACCTGCAATATTGAGGCTATTTCGGTATTTTGGCAAGATAGGAGTACTAACCCAAATCAAACAACTTAATTTAGCACCAGTGTAAGTAATTTGACTTTTTTGCAATTATCTTGTTGGATGAGCTATGCGATTCTCTAAAGTCAGCAGCCTTGTATTCGTGGTCGAGGCAGCGCTGTAATATCAAACAGACTCTGTCATATCTCAGCGTTTGTTTGATAACCATTTGACAACCGTTAGCTACACTAGCGTTTCGACAACGAGCACGGCGTGAGCCGGAAATAAAACTTTATGTAGTACTTTACGTAGTATGTCTAAAATAGCGACAAACATACACAGCCAAGAGATCGACGTAGAGTTGTAGTGGATACGCTTACGCACACAAGAGTCATTTTCCAACTGACGTGTTACACTTTCTGTTTGTTTAGTGTACTGACACTATAAAAGTGAACACTTGAAACGCGATACCTTAAGGCTGTTTAGAGACGAGGGTAAACCTATCATTTGCCGACATGAATATGCTTTTCGTAAAAGGGTTGTAAGTTCTATGAATATCCATTTATTGATTTCTTAGTATGAGCAAACATTACAAGATTGCGTCGGGACCAATTTTTTACGAATTCTCGGCATTGAAAAACAGCTCTCCGTCAGAATGTTATGGATTCACATTTGACAAGACTTAAAATTAATCTACAGGCGTGACTCCAGCCTATACGGTGCGTCTTGGTAAATTTAATAAAGAGTACAGGCGTACTCGTACCAAGATTGATGTGAAAATTCTCAGATGAGAAAAGAAATTAAAGAGACGCCAACTCTTAGGGAATATTAAAAGTATAATGTTTAATAACAACCTGTTTGAGGCTGGGAGAGTGACGTGAAAATATTGAATGTCAGTTCCACAGGCTTTTGTTTTTATAGTAGAAGCTACTTCTGGGCGGGAAGGATTGTAATTGTGTTTTTTTTACTAAAATAATATAAACGTTTTTCAAATCGAAAATCGTCTTACAGGGCCAGTTCAGTGTTGAGTGACAGTAACAAATGACGTCTGCGCGTATCACGTGTCGCATGTTTTGCAGTTGTGTGACCTAATAAATCCGGATTTCATGTGCATAGCCCGTCCAGTTTTGAGCTATTGGACACGTGAACTATCGAAATACGTGTTTATCGAAGACCAAAATATCTCATTTTAACATTTTGAATTCAAACAATAGAGATGAAATATTTCTTCTCTCATATAAAATACAGCTTCTACCTGACTGTCTGTATGTCAGTCTGTTTGTTAGTTAAATTTGAAAATGGATTTTGACGTGGTTTTTACTATATGGTGAAGGGTTTTTCAGTAAGGCTTCAGGCTAGATATTATCACGCTATAATGAAAAAGTGCGGCACAATGAGAGATTTATAGTTTCGTCAATGTTTTCGATGACTTACTATGACTGACGCTGGCTGTTCGCAGCAATTGTAGGTCATGAAAATGCTAACAAAGAGGACATAATAGCATGTGTCTATATCTTAAGGTTGACTATTCGTAATCTTTTTGTAAACTCCTTCACGGGCAGAGCCGCAGGCTGAAGCGATTTGTGATTCCATAAAGCTTATACAATCGACAGCCCATCAAGTGTAACAGTTCGATTTTGAGAGCGGCCTTACTACGTTCGTAATAGAGGCGGCGTTCGTAATGCAGCTATTACACTTAATGTGCTGTCGTTTGTACAGTGATTATTAGTTTGGCCGTTGGTATATTAGTCATTTAATTTATTTACTACATATATACTCGGATTGTTACATCTGATTGACAGATGTGGCCTTTGCTAAATGGGTTCCGTTATTGCTTGTTTCGTGATGTCACAGTCTTTTATTTATGCTTTACGTGGATTATTGTCGAAGTTATGAAAATAGGTACTTTCATTTCCATATATTAGGATATCTAAGATGTAATAGATAGATAGAACGTGTTTTACTGTAGGTATTTAAGAATTATATCAAATTACAAATTGTAATTGCATCGTACTATTTTTTTATTCATGATGATTTGTCTCTGAATATGATTAGGCCCTTTAAGAGACAAATTTATCAATTTTTATTGTTTTATTTGCAGTGATAAGAATCAATAGTCTCCAATACGACACAACGTACGTGATTCTGTGAAGTGTAAAATACGTACTACAACCCATAAGTGTTTATAAATACAATTATTTAATAATATTAACTTATTTGTAATTAATCTTAGTGATTTCTTATGTCTGGTGTTTTTAAATTAGGTATTTTTATTAAAATTTACTAATAATCTTTTATATAAAATTCTCGAATCACAAATTTAGTTACCATACTCCTCCGAAACAGCTTGACCGATTTTCATGAAATTTTATGTATATTTAGTAGGTCTGAGAATCGGCTACTACTTATCTGTTTTTTTTTTGAGCAATTTTGTTATGGCAAAACAACGTTTGCGGGGTCAGCTAGTATTAATATAATATTTTTGATATTAACAGACAAACAGATTGATTCTTAGAACGATTAAATTATTTTCATCCTCCACATTAAATATCATATCGTTTTAAAACGCAATATGTGATTTGTCGTTCTACTGTGACCGCTTACCATCGAGTAGGTTATATATACATATTTATGGCTACGTTGTCAACTTAAAATATATACCTACACAATAAAGAAGAAATCGTCGCCGTAGAGCGCAAAGTCACTAAAAAAGGTCTAAGCTTGTTTTGAGTTATGAAAGTTTAAAGTTTCAGAAAACGAAAAAAATATATAACTTAGTTTGGTATACGATAATACTAATTTTATGGTTTCTTAGCTTAGAAAATAGAGAAGCGCATAAGGTAACATTATTACTTTTAATGAATAACATAAAATTACTAAGATAAAAACAAAATACAATCTAATTTATTTTTTACCCTCTAATCCTGTACCAACATTTGAAGTTATATACAGTTAATGACTTTTCACCCATGCAAGGACAAATTAAAATAATAATAACTCTAGTTAGTTAGATTAAGACTTATAAAAAAGACCAGTCATTATAGAATTCATAGTCATTATAATAGATTAATTTTCTTAGGGATGATAAAGTGCTTAAGCAAATTAATTAATTGTTGACTAATGTGTTGTGGTCAAAATGTAGAATTAGTGATTTTCTGCACTATCTTAAATTAAAACTATGATACGTGTAAATTTTTCCACGGATTTCAACCCTACAGCCATGTCTGTAAGGTTGAAATCCGTAAAAAAATTTGGAGATTTCGATGGCATTTCTAACTCATTTTTGGCCAAATGTCGACTTAGTGATTTTTCGCTCTACGGCGACGCGCTCAGATGAATTTTTATTTAGTTTTACTATAAAATTACAAGGTAAAATGTACTTTTAAAGGTTCAGTACCTAAGGGTCATTTTACCTTGATCTTTCGTCTAAATTAAATATTTGTGTTGGTATTTCGCAACTTACTGTATTACATGGCTTATCAATAAATGCATCTGCTGATTTGCACCGAGTGTTACGCTTCTACGACAGTGACAAACGACGTGACACGAGGGTCACATCGTATTTTACGAGTAGGCTTACACATGGACATATACGTATCACTAAAATATTATGACAAACGCTTTTAGCACACCAACGCACTCTTATATTATAGCGACATATTAACTCTAATATTTTAACATGCATTTCAATAGACAACAAGAACGTCGATATTGTAGATAAAATTTGTAATGAATATACCGTTAATAACTTTTTCAAGTCATTATTATATAATCTTATATACTTTTTGTCATATAATAACTTTTTTTAATAATTATTAAAAAGCTATAAAAATATACGTCATGATTGTCGTTTATATCGGAATCTTAAGAATGTAATGCAATAGATTTTGATGTCTAGTGGTCGGTATTCAATATCCCCGTCTACTCAAACAAATTTTTATATATATCTTATCTTATCTTATCTTATTTCCTTTCGTGGCAGGTATTTTTATTTTGAATGACGAGTAGGAACAGTTGTGTTTACGTGTCATGATTTTTGTATATTTTTTGTATTTATCTTATAAACAGTATACTTTGAACAGTCAACACATACCTAAAAATAGTCATTAATAAGAAATATACCAACTAAACATAACCGGCAGTTGGAAAGATAATTGTAATTCGTGACAAAAGAAAACAATTAACCCGAAAGCAAGAAGTTGCTTCTTCCTTTTACTATATTATACTGTGTGATTGATTTCTATTTATCTTACCTGTATGATTATTATTTTATTATCACTATGTTTTCTTTTTATCTTAACGGGGTAACTCTTGACCTTCATCTCACCAGATGGTAAGTGAAGATTAGGCCAAAGATGGAAGAGAGACACACCCGGATTCCTCAACCACAGAGGAACTGGCCTTCTCTAACTGCCGGAACACAACAATGCCGTTAACATTATTGCTATGGCGGCAGACTTAGGTAAGATGGTGGTAGCTAGCCAGGTAGACTAAGATAAGCCCTACCACCAACCAAACCGAGCAAAAAATTTCTGCCCCCACGTGAATCGAACCCCGGACCTCTAGATCTCAGTTCGGTGGTCTCAACCACTAGAACACAGAGGCGGTTAAAATTACAATTTATTTACTTTTCTCTTTTACATTAAATTTAACATATGGAGACAGTAGAAAATATTGTTTCAAAGGTTATATGAGCACCTAGTGACTGGCACAGAGCTCGCCAGACTCATCTACTTTCATTAACACGCAAAAGTTTTAATGATGACGAATCACGTTTGAAGACGTATTTAGAGTCGTATTTGTGTAATGAGAGCATCTTCGTTAGAGCATAATTACTTGGCCCATTAATAACAGCTTGTCAACAGCTGACGACATATTAATTTGAAGTCATCCGAGTTGACACTAATATCATAACTCGATAAATTAAGGATTGTGATGTGACAGTAACGTCAGTATATTTTGACGAAAATGTCAAACTAATAACCTAAGCGCATGGGATCATTTCATTACTAATAATAATAGAATACTATATAAAAAAGTATGATTGTAAAATTAAGATTTTGCTCAATATCAGTTAGTTAATTAACACTACCTTAATTTTATCTTCAAGCACTTATCTTTACATACAACACTGTTCATTGTTGTGCTATGTAAGGGTTTATTTGTACAAAAAAAATACAGATTTTATTGATTTTCATTAAGACAATATGTTATACACAGAAAAAAACAGATCTATCGAAACTGCTGGTTGCTAAATTAAATAAAGGTATCCTTTGAATTTTCGCTTTGTTGACAAAAAGTTTCATTACAATTATATCACCATAATAAAGACAAAGCAATATATGAACCAATTTAACAACGTATCATAAAAGAATCAAAATACATATTTTTTTCGAATATCACGTTGTCTTTTTACAGAAATTCTGTAGCTCACTACGCCCTCGCTACGAGCTACGAACTACGGGCTACGAGCTACGGGCTACGAGATACGGGCTTCGAAACTGCGTAGCAACAGACAGCGTCAAACTTTCGCTCTGTTAACATTATGGTATCATTACTAAATTATGACTTAGATATTGTAAAAGTTTTCAATTTGAGTGTAGACAGACAAAGTTTCGTAAAGGATATTAAAAAACTTTCTTAATCAAAGTATCACTTCGGATCGAATTTTGATTAACATGATAAATTAAAAGTAAATAGGTGGGTATTTTAAATAATTGCTAAAGATTTTTGTAACTGACCAAATTATGTAAAGTAAATACATATTTTGCAATTGACATTAA
This sequence comes from Nymphula nitidulata, assembly GCA_947347705.1. Classification (NCBI taxonomy): domain Eukaryota; kingdom Metazoa; phylum Arthropoda; class Insecta; order Lepidoptera; family Crambidae; genus Nymphula; species Nymphula nitidulata. The sequence goes on from OX374631.1 coordinate 11,570,282, forward strand.
AATGTATTTATTTAATTTTCGTGTTTTGGCGCTCTAGATTCGATTACAAAAACGTAGCAACTATCGCCATGATCGATCCCGGAATAGGTCAGTCAAAATTAATAAACTCGAGCTTAATAATCCGTGCTTCAGAAAGCATGGCATGGTCCCGGTTGTAACAGCAACCGCTTTCACCCACCAACCCGCATTGGGCCAGTATGGTGGTATTATGTTATGACTCAAGCTCCTCATTTGTTTCTCCCATGTAGGGAGGCCTGTGCCCAGCAGTGGGACGTATATAGGCTGATTATGATGATGAAAGAAACATTAAAAAGTAATGCCTTATTTAACTGCATCGTCAGTATTTGTATAAATACTATATTAAAATATAATAATTTCAATATTACCTATAAAGACGTTAATAACGTAAAATAAAAATACTAGAAAAAAAAATATCTGCCAAGTTCTCGGTAGCTGCGTGATCATCACCCGGATTGTTAAAGCTTGGGCCTGGTTCCCGCCCAAGGACATAATTTTTTTCTACTTTATTCATTTTTAAAACTTATATTTAAATTGTAAAAACTAGAAACATTAAGAAAATATCTATGGAAAATCTTTGTTTACTTTTGGAAAGTTTTCCTTATATCACTAGTAGGTGATGTATTTCTGAAAACACACAACAAATTAAGATTACATTTTCAATACCAGTATCGTAACAATGACAGAGTATATGCGGCGTTAATGCTATTTCGACAAATTACAATTCGGTTTTCATGTCTTTTTATGTGGTGTAAAGAAACAAAAAAACCATTTAGTTCATTCAGCACCTCACTCGAACGTTCTCGCGTCAGTGGCGACAGCACTATAAAGCTAGTTCCTTTCAAGTCATACAGCCACTCTCCTAGTTAGGGTTGGTTGACTTTGACATGCATTTTCATTTATTTTAGCAATGTTTCAAGGTTAATTATTCTATATTATGTACTAGAGTTGACACCTTAAGAAAATATATGTGAGTCAATATATAACTATATATTGACTTGAATAAAAACTCTCATAGTAGACTGTCGTAAAATCCGTGAAACGGAACGTATCTGCTCTTGTACAGAATCTATACTAATATTATAAAGCTGAAGAGTTTGTTTGTTTGGTAGAACGCGCTAATCTCAGGAACTACTGAATTAAATTTAAAAATTCTTTTGTGTTGGATAGCCCATTTATCGAGGTATGATATAGGCTATATAACATCACGCTACAACTAATAAGAAATGAGCATCAATGAAAAATGTTGCAAAAACGGGGAAAAAATATTCCTTTTCAGAGCTTTCGTCGCGTGCGCTGCGTAAACGGTTAAAGTTACGCAACAATCATGTATGCGGGAATTATTCTAATATAAACGTTCTTAAAACAAGTCCGCGACAGCATATGTCTATCTTTTGAAATTGACTCACTATAACTATTTTTTGGTATTCAAATTTCTTCTAAAATAACGCACTATTTGCGAAGGTATTTTTGTAAACACGATATTATTCCTTATCAAAATAAATACATTATTTATCTCAAGTATTTAATTGTGAACGAAACAGTCCTTGACATTGTTTAATTTTAATGAATATCTTAAAAAATATCATAGTTTTAAGATAACTCCGCAACAAAATACTGACCAAGCGGCATGCACGCATTTATAATTTCCAAGACGGGCGAGCGCGAGCGGGGCTATCAACGTTGCGAAGAAGTTAAAAAACATGATTTAAAATTTAATTCAAGTAAAATCATGTAACCTACCCTACTGTTGTTATATTCCGACCTCCACCTAATTAATTTGAAATAGCTATGTCTTATACCATTTATTATTATTATTTGAAAGCCTAGACGATCTTACAGCATAAGTGTTTCTGTTTTATTTCATTTATTATGAATGTCCAAAAGAAACACTATAATATGGTATGTTAGATGGTAAGCTGTAACATAGCCTTTGGTTTAGACTGTATTGTCCTAAGTTTGTTTTTTAGTACAGCGATCAAACTAAATTCAGTAAACACAACAATAGAAACTGGTGTTATTATATTGACGTAAAATGCTTATGCAGAGTGGGTGCTTTAGGAGTCAATATTCAAGTCTTTAATGATCTTACGCTCCTACGCTGGCTAGAGCGTTTCTGATCAATAAAAAGACGTGTCCCATCTTTATACATTTCATTGACAAATATTTGTTATAAATAAAAAATATTTTTTTGAAAATACTAAAGTGTTAACCCTATACGACTCAATATGGTCTATAGAGGTTGTTTGTTTATACATTTCACACGTCCTCAAACACGACGTGTCGCGACGAGTACTGTTCCCACTCTCAAGTAGTAAAGGATCGCTTTGTAATTTGTTCATGTTGCAAGAAAATACTGCGAGGTGGAATAAGTAATAATATGATCGTATGACCAAGAGATGTAAAAATAAAACAATAACTCAAACGATGTGTTTGAGATTTTTGTCTTTCCATGTAACTTAAAAGAGGTAGGTTTTTTAAGGTTGTCAAAAGTGATATATCATTGTTGAATAGATAACTTTTAATACTGCTGTTCGCTTTTATAAACCGGTTTCATTTCTAGATAATCATCGCCAATCTTTATACGTCTTATGCTGGGTACAGGCCTTCCTTTATGGGAAAAACACATCAGAAGTTTGGGCCATCACACCACCACACTAGCGAAATTCGGATCGGTGAGTTAAATTCAAAGTTGATTCCTAGATAAATTAAAGCTTATAAGTTTTCTCATAGAAAAATTACCTCCCTTTTAAGATCAATAATAAGAAAATAAAATTGCTGTTAAAAATAATTATGTTAGTTAAGTAACAATCATCGATATATTTCTAACAAACAATTAAGTCAGAATTATTCAATGTCGTTATTTTTTATGAACGTCCGATAAAGTATAGTGTCCTACAATACTTTTATTAGTTTACTATATTTCAGTGATCAAGGGCGCGTGACTTTTTTTTAACATAGTTTTACTCTTACTGATTATTTGTTCTAAAATAATACATTGCTAAAGTGTTTTTATAAACATGATTTAAATTCTTAACGAAATAACTACTCAAGTAAAATCATGTAACCCACTCACCTACGTACGACATTTTGTTATTTTCCGACATGCACAGCTTACATCAACCGAAATACTTCTGTTGGAAAATAATAACTCCAATGAAAAAACTGTCTATTCGTTTAGGGGCTACGATGCTACTAACAGACACACTGATACAGAAATCACAGCCACGTTAAACTTATAACATCCCTCTATCTGTGCCGAGGGTTAAAAAATCTTTAAGGTACCCACAAATGTTAAAGTTTTATGCTTCATCTGGAGTCGTGTATACTTCATTATTGTATAACCTTGTCATAATGGTAATGTGATAAGCAATTAATCATCATTATCATCATCATTCTGGCCGAAAGATGTCCACTGCCAGACAAAGGCTTCTCCCAAAAATTTCTATGATGATCAGTCATGAGCTACTTAGCACGTATTTTGTGGCTTCACTGGATCGTCGGTTGTTGGAAGCCTGACCACGCTTTCTCCCCAACGGCCATCAGTTCTGCGAGCGATGCGTCCTACTTACTGCCAATTAAGTTTAGCAATTCTTTGAGCTATGTCGGTAATAAAGAAATAATAAATAAATATAATATCAGGTGTTTGGCTGTAATAATTACTAGGAAAGTTAAGTTAGCTGCTAAGAATAGCCTCTCTAGAAGAACGTCATCAGTCTCTAATATTATCAACATTTTATATGCGTCCCACTGCTGGGCAGGGATTTTCCTTCATAAGGAAAAACACATAGGGGGCTTGGGCCATAACACCACCACAGTGGCCCAATGCAGATTGGTGGGTGATAGCGTTTGCAGAAACAATCGGAGAATGTAGTTCAAGTTTATTATTCATCAATTGCTCACCCAGCGATTTGAGATGTAAGACTACAAAACATCATGAAAAAGTTGTCAGTTAAAAAGAAATGTTATTTGAGAATTGCTGCGTCCATTCATTTGCATGGAACGGCTACTGAAAAAATTGCAAAATAGTACCGTTACGGGATCGCCGCGTGAATATCGAATGAACTAACCGGAAAATTCGATAGCACTTCGGGCAACAAGTCAGCGAGCAGCTGAACGCGGAGTCTGACGAGCAGGTTACTACACAGTCACAGGCTAGTGATAAGTGTTTTTAGGGTTGCTAGTTTCATTTGGACTGCTGCAAATTAATAAATAAATATTTTTAAACTTACTGAAAATAAGTTCAAATTGGCCCACCATAGAAAAATGGGACTGAAATTTTCACCGGTGAACGTTAATAATCTAGGATTATAGGGTTTATGACACGTTGATGTCCATTCAACATGGCAATTCATCGAAATTATATCCTACACTGTTGGTATGATAATTTTCTTCCCTATCTATACTAATATTATAAAGCTGAAGAGTTTGTTTGCTTGTTTGGTTGGTTGAACGCGCTAATCTCAGAAACTACTGATTCAAATTGAAAAATTCTTTTTGTGTTGGATAAAAAATTCTTTTTGTGTTGGGTAGTCCATTTATCGTAGTATTATATAGGCTATATATGATCACGCTACGACTAATAGCAGCTGAGCATCAATGAAAAATGTTGCAAAAACACAAAAAAACAACAAATACTTTTCGGAGCTTTTGTTGCGTGCGCTGCGTTAACAGTTAAAGTTACGCAAAAATCATGTACGTAAAAATTGTTCTCCTTTAAAAGTTCTAAAAAAAAGTCTGCAGCAGCATATGTATATCTTTTGAAATTAACCCATTATAACCATTTTTTCGTAATCAAATTTAAACATCCACGCGCACGAAGTCGCGGGCACAGCTAGTATTACATAGTCTTGAGGTTGGGTCATTTTGTTGACTGACGGGATTTCTCAAAGAATGGTTGTGTTAGTAACGGAAGGACTTAAAAAGTATAAAGTAGATATAACCTATTTTAATTTGACATTCTGAGTATTAATTATCTGGGTCAACAAATTAAAGCAATAAAATTTTTAAACTTCAAGGTATCTATTTTGACGCAAGCCTTTCTTAGAGATCGTATATAGAACATTTGACTGCGAAATTAAATCAATTTTCATAGGCCCTGTATATGTTGAGAAAAGTTGCAATTGAAGACATTCTTCTAACGGCCTACCACGCCTATGCACGATCTACACTTAAATATGGTGTTATTTGTTAGGGATACTCTACTGAAGTCATTAAAGCCCAAAAAAAAAATCGGTCAATGTGTAAACTAAAATAAACGGAAACTTACAAAATTAAATATTTTGACTCTCCCTTCGCTATAAATGTAAGAAAAAACATTAACCTGTCAAGCATCAGATTCCAGACATAGTCTGTCAACGGCAACTGTCATAGACCTCCAGAGGTATGACGCCACTTGACAGATTACTGACAAGGAGACTATAACGGTAAAAGACACACTCATATAATAATTCAAATTTATCTAAACTATAAAAAATTCACGTCCTGAGGCGGGGATCGAACCCGCGACCTTTCGCAATCCGGGCGACTGCTCTAACCATCTGAGCTACCCAGGACTTGGGATATCCCTGTGAAATTCTTCTAGTCTATCTGTATTTGCGTTATGAGCCAACGTCCACCCTACAATGTCAAAATGTTCTATTTCAACATCCGAAAAGAGTATTTTTACAAATACCTACGATTTGGTTAAGTTGGGGCATTGCGCCTTCGGATCGAGTAGTTTGGATATATTTTATTAAATAATTTTTCAAACATTTATAATTATGTTAAAATCAAAAATTCAGAATACACACTCATATGTATAAAAAATCAGTCGGGTATAGAACAGCTTTTATTTAAAAATAGTGTTTGTATGCAATCAACATATATTATAACAATAAGCTTCCACAATGTCTCGAAACAATGAATCACTTAATATATTGAAATGTTAAGGAACTCTTTACTAGGCAAAGCGTATTATTCAGTTAATGAAATGTTGAATGTCAATTTTAAGACAAGCCAATTTTAATTATTGAGAATGATTGACTTGTAATTATACTTTTAATTTTAATGACATCTATTTATTTAATAATTATTACTAAGAATACAAATTTATGCTAATAAATTGAATATGAAATCTTTATTTTCCTGATAGCCCTAAATATACGCGATGAACTAAAATTTTACTAAATTGAAAAGCCCTCGCTTAGTACACTCTGTAAAACCAGAGTAAAATTTTCACTGAAAAATGTTATTTATATTCATTGGTGTTTTAGTAAAGACCTGTGTATATTTCTGTGATAAAGAGCCGTTTTTAATACTGGTTTTTATTATTATTTGTTTGAATATAGTTTCACACCTTTCAACCTAAGATTTTATTGGTCATGAATATCTGTTAATTGCTTCTAGGCCATTAATATTAAAGCAAAAAATTAACGGTGTTCTATTTTCTTTCATCTTTTTCCTTAACGCAAATCGGCATGAAAATTTTAATTAATTTTATTCTTAATATTCCTGCAAAGGATTCTTTGAGGTGTACATTCATTTACATTCCGAGTAAACGAAGCTATTTATAATTTATTGCACCAGAACAAAGTTGAATTAAATCTACTACAGAATGTAACTATAAGATATTGTAGGGATTGTGTAGGTGTGCAAGCTGTCATGTCAGCGATTCTAAATTTGATCGTGACGCATGAAGTCAACAGTTACAGTTGTCAGCATTGGCTCGATCTTTTATCGCGATCCAGTTTAGGGCCTAAACTGAGTAGAATCGTTAATTTTCGTACTACGACGCTATCTACGACTATGACAGCGATGCAGTTTAGGAACCAATACAGAACCGAGCGGAATATGAATCGTTTTTATAAAGATGGTGGTAAGGCCCCTGGACTAGAGCGATTGTGATAGTGTTTGGCTATGTAGAGTGAATTGTTTTGGAATATAATTGGTGTATTTCATTGGAGTGGTTTTATTTGTTGGGTCAGTGGCAGTAACTCCCGGTGTAGATAGGATCCTCACACATACACACAGGTATTAAATTATAGATTTTATATGTAGGTACTCTATTGTATTCAGACACGCCCACACGTAAAAGATGATTAAGCCCGTCAGTTTAAGAAATATTGAGGAGTACCTCTTGTATTAAAGTTGGGTCTTGCTGTTCATATAAAACAAAATATTTAATTGTAATTGAAATGTTTATGATATTATTTATTATGTTGGATTCGTATATCAGTATATTGTTGGAATAGTGTGTGCCGGAATCCAGGACACTCAAGTCATCTTCACGCGTAGGTGCAAACTTAAGCCATAATTACGATCGTGCCACCACGCAGTCCAATCTCCCCTCACTAATTATCGCGTACCACAGCGTGCCGCATTTTTCAACCAGATCACGGAACCACTGAGAACCCAGTTATCGATTGGACTTCAAGAGTATTGAGCTCCGGAACGTAAGGAATGCACGAACGTTCTTTGTCCTCCGAGGAAAGGCTAAGAATTACGCTACTTCGATATTAGTTTATATTGAGTTCGGTTAGTATGGAATTTTTTGGATATTGATGTTTTATGATATCCCAATATTTTAATCAAAAAATGCTTACACAAAACAATATAGATATCAAGGGATGATTGCTATTTTAGTGCGACATTTAGTTTGTTGAACCCTTGTAAAGTATTTCAATTAAATGTAGGATTTATGTTTTGTTAATTTAATATGACATTTTCAATACCAGTACAATCAGTGCTTATAAACGCCTATTAAACCGAAATACTAGTGTAGATTATACATATGAAAATGTTACGTGTTTGTGCTTTTGATAGGCACATTCAAGGCTTACATGAAACAGAGGGGAAAATAAAGACCCTCATCTATCATTCTAGTCATTGACAAATACAAGTTAGAGGAAGCTATATGAAGTGTTACAATTTTACGAGTACATAAAAATGACAAATTACCGAATTAAGCCGTAACAGCACTTCATTTATTTTAAATCTGATTTCTAAATAGAAATAATGTTAAATGAGAAATAATAATATACCTTATCAATATAAGTACGTATATATCATACATCAATGTACACAAAACACTAGTATACATTACGGACATGATATATTATTATATAAAGTAGTAGAAACATATTTGAATAAAACATACAAACAACAAACAAGTAATACTGGTGAATAAACTGTCAATATACTTAAGTCTTTCTCTTGAGTTTTACAGGGTATGCAATGCATTAGGGGGCTGTGCCCAAGGTGCTTCGAGCGTTATAGGTTTTGGTAACCGGCTACCACCAAACGGGTCTTACTTGCTTGGCATCATTATCGTATAGAAAAATCTTGAATCCGGGACCTGTTTGTAGTTCAGTAGAAATGTTACTTGACTATTATAACAGCTCATTGTATGTATTTTAAAAGTATTATTGAGTTGTTTAAATTACAGTTCAACACATAACTAATGAAGATTTTGAAACCAATAACAAGAATAACACTGGAAGTGGTATTCTTGTTGTTGGTTTCAAAATCTTTATTTGCACCGCAACTGATACACCGCAATCTCAACCACATCAGTGCATGGTTGCTCAGTCGCGAAAAGCAAACTTACAACCCGAATATAAGATAGAGAAATTTCGTTTTTAGATTTGCTTTAAGTAATGTATCAAAATATACAGAGATGTGAAAAACACACCAATTCGCCATTTACTTTTTTTTTATTGACTATTTAATTATTTTGAAAAAATAGGTAATATTTGATTTAATTGTATAATATGACATCTTTAGTCATCATCACATTATCACCAGCCTATATACGTCCCACTTCTTGGCACCGACCCTTACCAGCCGCAGCAGCAAAAATGGAAGTAAAGCTCCAAGAGCGCCCATAACTGCTGTTAGCCGCGAACCAGAGGGTACACGGCAGGGGATTTAGTGGGATAGCGCGTACAGGCATTTCTCCTGCTAAAAAAAAATGGGATTTGGGGCCATAACATCACCACGCTGACCCAATGCGGGTTCGTGGGTTAAGCCTGTTGCAATAACAACCGGGACCAATGGGATTATCGTGCCATCCGAAGCAAGGACGAGTTTGAGATTACAAATTTAATTAACCTATCGCAGAATCGACCATGGCGAAAGTTGCTTTGTTATTATACCACTGAGCTCCTCTTTACATTTGTAGTATTATATTATAAAAAAAACCAATGGAAATAAAATAATCAATTACATCTCGCTAACTAGATTAACATAATAACTTTCATTTCTATAACACGCGTAACAGTTTAATTATGTTACGAGTAGCGAACCGGCTCGTGCCGTTAACTTAGAATAGGACCCCTCGCCTCTTTGGTTGTTTCTTTTTAGCACTTCAACTACAGGGTGCGTATCAGAGGCGTGGAGAGTCGGCGGGTGTAAATTGAAACACTTGCAAATTTACCCCATACATTATTCATGTATCAAACACCCTCAGCGAGAGGCTGACAGTTACAGTTGACGCGAACTCCGCAAAATTGAAGGCAAAATATAGGCAAACCTTAGTATAAACATGTCAGTAGATAACGCTTAGTGTACTTATCAACCTGATATTCATATAGCTGTCTCTTTCTAAGAGTTACGGTAGTCACGGAGTAACGAAATCCATCTGAAATTAAATTTGATTTGAATCGCAAATATCGAAAGTTTTTTAAACGACGAGTGCAGCAACCAAATTTATAACCCACCTGATAGTTAGCGGTTACCGTAATCTATCGACTACGATAACCGCTTACCATCAGGTGCTACGAGGTCTGTAGGCGCTCATAGCACCTTCGGCATTCGTGAGACACGCGATTCATACCTTGTAAAAATCAAAAGAAAACGTTATGGTGATCGCACAGGATACAAGTAGGTACAAATGCCCCCAACATACGCTTTCTCAATAATAAGCTCTAGTGATCTTACTCACTAAAAATAGCGTTATTCACACACGACGAATAATGCAGCCCATGTTACATTATTTTATAAAAATTTCATGAAATTATCGAATGAATAAGACGTAAGTATTTGAAAGTTGCAAAACATTTCTGTGAACTAATATAGCCCACGTTTTAATTTATTTTCGTTCTGTCCTCACCAACCTGAATAGCTCCGATCTTCTGTGAAGAGCTCAGTGACGTAGTGGCTTGACCCGGGATGGGTCAATACCCATCCCAGGTCAAGCCACTACGTTTAACGTTGAAAGTTTGTAATCTCGAGCTCCTAAGTGCTTTGGAGGGCACGTTAAGCCGTTGGTTCCAGTTGCTTCTGCAACCGCTTTAACCCACCAACCCGTATTGGACCAGAGTGATGGTGCTATGGCGTATATCCTTTGTCGTATGCAGGAAGGCTTGGGCCGAGCAGTGGGACGTATACATATAGGTTGATGATGATGCTCTTCTTTAAGGTGGACGTGCTACATACTACCCAGTGCGACGCTTATTTATGAGAACAATTAAATTATCTCAGCTATTACTATAATTTTTATTCTATTACTTTTATACTTATTAGATGAATTCAAATGGTAAATACCACTATCCTATCTCTCTTATAGCAAGATATTAAAATAAACATTCGTTGATTCTTTTCAACCACAATCTATAATAGTCAGAATAAACAAACTTTGTTTCCGGTACTAAAACTAAACAAAGAACAAATCTCCACTATACATTCAGTTTGATTGTCGAACATTACAAGCAGCTCTGAATTAGAAACCAATACAAAGCCAATCTCGCATTACAGTGAATTAGTCCGGCATTCCACTCCATAGTTTATTGTCAAGAGCGCGATAGGGTTGGCAAAGCAGTAATTGTCTATTATATCTTGGCGATGCGAAAATCACACTCCATACGAGGCAGTGTAGCATACAAGTAAAGTGGGTCAGCCATTATACGTCTGACAAATGGGTACCCGTCTTAGTCGGGCTGCAATAAGGAGATTCAGAAACCCACAACCTGCATTATTCTGACCCTAATAAATTTGCCGAGTCAAACGGGTATTGTCAGACAAATGAGTCAGTAGACTTACGGCGAATATTAGATGTAGTACCGCCAGACAGGTGTAAAAGCCGCTTTGAAAAATTAGCAGCTTCCAATGACTTAGCTTGAGTTGTGTCGTGGTAAGTAGAAATCCCTTTACTTCAATACCAATGAAGTTTATTTTCTTGAAATATTTTATAGAGAAAGGCTGTAATAGGTCACTACAATTATAGAATCACCTTGAGAAGTTTTTTAGATTTCAAAAACGTATCTAGAAAAACTCATCCCGTAGGTAACTGAGTCTTTTGCGTACTCAAATCCTAGTGGAAAAATGCTCTAAGTCTGCATATCATGTTGTTAAGTACTGAGGCTAATTAATTATCGATATTATAATCATTATATCAAGCTATTTTTGATGGAGTATTTTTCTGTAAAAGCAACAGGTATAATCAGTAAGAAAGTAAATTTTTAATGAAAGTAGTTTGTTAATATTTTTTTTTGCATTTTTTAACTCCATTGCTGGACATCATGCCCACGACCCACCAGGAGAGAGTTCATCCTTACACGTTGGAACCAAAATGGAATATGTTAGATTTTATAACGGACCGCACGGGGACAAACATACAAACATTGATTTTTATTTATAAATATTAGCTGCACTCGCCATTCTTTGCAATGCCCAAAAAGAGAAAATTATTACGTTTTACAATAAAAATGGCTTTATAATAATAGTTCAAAAATCTTTGCAGGCGTCCTCAAGCACTCTAGAATAAAATAGAACAAGCGCCTTTTGGGCCGGCAGGTAGAGGCGGCTGGAGCAGTGTCTGAACTGCACTAGCTGTCTTCGCATATGGACTCTTCTTACCGCTACACATCAGGTGATGTTGAGTCATTTGTCGTACTTTGTATAGAAAAAAAGATTGACTAGCTGCACCTGGCATGCTTTGCAATGCCCATAAAGAAAAAACTGGTAGATGTTATAATCCAAGAACTTTGGCGGGCGTTCTCAAAATACCCTACTAAATTTTTCCTACTAAAGTTTCATCGCAATCTGATCAGTGGTTTTGGAAGGTATAGGAAACAAACATACAAATACTGGTTGCTATTTATATAAAATATTTACTAATAAATTGAAGAGAATATAATATTGAATATTAACAGAATTTATTTTATACTACTGGCCTCTCGCGGTTTTACCTGCGTGGATTTCGGCTAATCGCGCCAAAATGTAGCCTATTCTTTTTCATGCTTGTAATCTATCTCCATGCCAAATTATATCAAAATCGGTTATGGGATAAAAACTTAACAGACAGACAGAATTAATTTACATTTGCAGTATTAGTATGAACTGTCATCAGGTCGTTTATCCATCTGATGGACTGTGCAGTAACTTTACAACATAATCTATTTTTTATTTTTTATTTGACCGATATATTCACGCTATGAAGGTAACAATGTCTAAAATAAGTATACCTATAATATGTTTTTGTAAGTAGGTCAGATAAACAAGAAATACTCTACTGGCAATGTGAAATATGTTCGGCTGATTGGTCAATTTAAATAGGTTTCAAAGCTTGTGACATCTTTTTACTTTATTGATATTTCGTTAATTGGACAACGGCCTTACATAGAAGAAACTTACTAAAGCCTGTTTCGTGAAAAATAGGAGCTTAAATAGAAAAAAATAGGTCTGGCTTCGATTACAAAAACAAAACAATTTTCGCTTTGTATCATTCCGGATGGGTGAATCAAAAATATGTAATTTGCTCTTCCGTTATTTGGAATGTATAGGTATTGGTATTGAAGCCATTGATATCGGTTGTTACTGCAACCAATTTCACCCTACAAGCCATTAGGGCATCGTAGTTTTTTTATTCAATAAGTTAACAGCCTATGGCCCGCCTGGTAGCGCTTGTAAGACGAGAAGACCTCGCACACTGTCTACCCCATAAGGATTCAGAGGAAGAGTAATCTTAATAGCATAGAAGACAGATCTCCTGTTCCCAACATAGCGCATCCTCATTGAGCTCTGGCAACCTTGGTCGCCGTAGAAACATAACACTATGAGATAGAGGAAAATACTACTGAGCTACTTCTCTCGGTCGTGCTATGTTCCTTGAGGGTTATTACACGTACAGTCGACAGCACATTAAGCGTAACAGTTTGACCTTGAGACCACCCTTAGTAAGTTTGTAATAGAGGCGGCTTTCGTAGTGCAACTGTTACACTTGATGTGCTGTCGTGTGTACCTATTTTAGTGGTTTATGATTCATGTTTGATGAGTCAAAACACTGTGATAGTAGGTATATTCTGTTTCTCGCAGTCATATGTCAAATGAACAAGACAAAAGCAGAAGAAGACTTTTAGAAATCAAGCAACTTTATAATAGCATTTCTATTTTCAGCCGTAAAACAGCTCGCTGTTTGGATTGAAGAGAAAGATAGTTACTGGGTATGGAAGGCATTTCATCTCAGTCCTCGGGATGATAACTCACCTGCAATACTAAGTGATTTTTTCCTTGTTATTGCAGGTGTCTATAGAGGGCAGTTACCACTTACCACCAGGTGGGCCGTCAGCTTGTTTATCATCTAGTTGCATAAAAATAATATTTGTACGGAATTCAGTTAAAAAAATAATAAATATTACATTTGAAACATAACGCCAATATAACATAATGGATATGAAAATACTTCGTGGCGTATAATCCTGAACAATAAATAAAAATACGCCGACCTTAAAACCTACAGAGGCGAAATGTTAATTTACAAAACACATTTTCCTTAGAGAGTTTAACGTAATTTCTTTCTCACCAAGGCGTTTCCTGAAATAAATTACAAGTGTAAAATTCACAACAACAAAAGCGAAACAACAAAAGGCTCGCGGCTCGCAACATCCGGACGACCCTTCCAAACTTAGCAGCCTGATTACGGATTTCCGAGCAAGAAATATAAAAGGAGAAATAATACGCATCCATGTAAAAAAAAACAAGTGTTTTAAACAAATCCACAGGATAGAACAAAAACAAATCTTATTATTGACTTCACTTCAAGTTATTTCGTATCAATATTCTCCACAGAACACTTTCTTCGAAGCAGAGCGTTTATATGAAAATCAACGTAATCAAAAAGGGCTGGTTGTGGCGTATAATGTTTGACGTAAAGATGGAACCTCGGGTCTTTCTGAATTGTATCCCCTCCTGCAGTAGGAGTTGGCGCAGGAGTTGGTGGTGTTCTAGAAACTGGAGACGTAGGAGGTGTAAATGGACCTCTTCCTTTACTGGAACACGGAGGTCTAAACATTTTCCACAAAAATGGCTCTTTGTGTATAGGCCCGTGATGGGTAGCCCTGTGTCGTGTTTCAAGTTTTGTCTCAACAGGAGATGTTAACTCGTACATTTCAGCTAAAGACATGTACCAGTAATCAGCACCGTCTCCTATTATGGGAAATAAGCTTTTATTGGAAAACCTCGGCCTATGTTTGCGGACAAACTCGTCGTATTTTCTTTTTAATCTCCTCATGTATTCTGTGTAGTGAATTGATTTGAGAAGTTTCTCAAATTCAGATAGCTCGGTTGTTGCAGGCTCAGAGTATACCCCAGCACAAACGTATGTTCTGAGTAAATGATGTAGCTTGAAGACCACGAATGCTAACCACTGTCTGGCCTCTTCTTCAAGTATCCTCAAATCATCGGCTCTACTTCTAATACCAAATTCTGCTGCTTCAGCAGCCCGCCTTTCCCCTCTTTCCGTAACAGTTGCCAGCCAACGACGGTAGGAGCGGTAACAGAATTTTGTTTTTCTTGACCGATGTCCGCGATACATTGCCTGCAAATGAATTTTATCAGCAATATGGCAACAAAATTATTATTTTCCTGTAATTCTAACATTACCCCAAATGCAACAACCGCATTAACGTATGTATGAACTGAATTTTTTTTTTTTAAATCCAACATTTCACAACAGCGCGAGCGGAGCTGTTGTCTTTTTCAATTTGAAAGATATCATAGCTTTACAGACTTCAAAACCCTCACCAAGGTCTCTTCTTTATTTAACATCTATAAATACTTTTACGAATATTCAAATCCTCAATAGGTCTCATATGAAGTGTCAAAGCCACTCAAAGGGCTAGCTCGGAGTTTCTCTGCCTGATCGAATCTGAGACTAAGGTCGCCGACGTAGCCCAAAGAATTGCGATCCTAAGTGCCAGTGGGCAGGCCACATTGCAAGGAGGACTGACGGCCGTTAGACGGAAAGATCCTTGAGTGACGCAGCGTTGGTACGCCGCCTAAAAGGTGAAACTTTAGTCTGGTGAGGGTCATGGAAAGCCGATGGATGCGGGCAGCGTAGGAACGATTGATTTGATGTTCCTTGGGGGAGGCCTATGCCCAACAGTGGGTGTCTTTCGTCTCTGATAATAATATAATCTGATGATGATGATTATTGTTATTATTTTTATTATTCTAATCAACTCAAGTTATTTTGTGCTCTCAATTCAAGTGCTCAGCATTTTATACTCTAATAATACTTTTCTTTTCCATGAAAAACCGACATAATTTAATTATAATTGGACGGTTTTTAGTTGGAATTATTGAAAACAATAATTAACTGACTATTTTCATATATACTATTTTGTTTGATACAACTAGATGACAAACAAGCCGACAGTCCACCTGGTGATAACCGCCACCTATAGACACCTGCAATAACAATAAAAATAACTTGATATTGCAGGTGCGTTGTCATCCTGAGGCCTAAGCTGAAATGCCGTCCATGCCCAGTAATTACACTGGCTATCTTCCCCTTCAATCCGAAACACCGCGAACTGTTTCAAGGCTGAAATAAGAAAGGCGGTGGTACCTACCCAGACGACCCTACATGGGTCTACCACCTAGTAACTTAGTTTTATTTACGAAAAAATGCAATATCCCACCTGTATTATTCGCGCTGCGCAAGCATAATGTCTAGCATGCTTATTCCTCACAGCACGTCTCAAAGCAGCTCTATATGCTTTTCGTGCTCTGTGCACCCTAAACGCACATTGGATAATCGTTGCATTTTTGGACAACCACGCAACGTGCTTACGAACCAGATAACCTCGAGCTATCCGTTGAAGAAACAACACAGCAAGGAACCTTTGATGTCGATGTGTTTCTGCAAGATCTGCCCGGTCTTGTAATTCTTTATAAAATTCGTCGGCACTTGGCAAAAGTTTATACACTGACGCCATAGCTCAAAGACGTGATTGACGTAGTAGGTAAAAAAAGGTTTCATAATATTTTTTTATTTATGTCCTCAAATGAGGTTTTGTCGTTTGCCCATTTCGTTACGCTACCCCTCGAGCTACGATACGGCTCCTATTTCAAGAGTCCTCTCTCATTCCCCTCAGTTCTCACTCAGGTGTGCCTATGAGAGACAACATGAATAATTCAACGATCAAATTGGCAATGTGTGAACGTCTGTTTATTTACTTTCACCAAAAATTTTGTGACAATATTTATAGTTTATTTTTGCTTCATGTGTCTATGCTTCCTTATAACGAGTTTCATGTGGCTAATAATAAACAAATATTTTCGTAAGCCGAATTATCATTATAACAATTCTATTTTTGATGTGGCGTTTTTACCATCTTACTGTAAATATAATTTATTATTCCACAGAGATTAAAACGTAGCCCAAGAAAGTTTAATTTTTTATGAGGCTCAGATAGGCTGTGTAAACGTAAACAAAGTTGAGCTTTGTTTACAAGCAGCTAGTGGTTCTTTTTGAAATAAAGACTCACGAAGAGACTGTGGACTTTAATAATTAATAATATACCGCAGCGAGACCTCGAAGTAGACGAAATAATAGCGGTGGTAAAATTTTAAGCTGTTAAACGTTCTCGCAGCCTCGCCCTCAAGAAGTCAGGTTATTGAACCACGTAATTTTTTACTTGCGTATTCACTAGAAAAAGTCATGTGATATAATAGGTAAGTCGTAAAAGTCATAATTATACAAAGGTCTTTATTTACCAGAACTAATTTTACAAAAAAAAAACAACAGGAGTGCAATAGGCATTTTTGTTATTTTTAACCGACTTCAAAAAAAGTAGGAGGTTATCAATTCGTCTGTATGTTTTTTTTTATGTTTGTTACCTCAGAACTTTTGACTGGGTGATCCGATATTGATGATTCTTTTTTGTTCGATGCGGAATAGTTCCCATTTGGTCCCATAAAAATTTTTTGAAAATCCATTGACTAGTTTGGTTTATAAATCAAAAAAACTGGAAAAATTAAGTCGTCTACATATGCGAAATTGCGGATTTTTGCTTTCCTACAAATTTTTAGTGAAAAATACGATAGTAGACAAACATTATAAGCTCACGGTCACCCATCTAGCTTTGACCTTAAAAAGTTATCACTGTAAAAACACAAAATTGTAAAAAAAAATTAAACCAAAAATAAAACCGACTCCAAAAAACTGAAAAGGATTAAATAATTAAATTTTAGTAGGTACTCATCCCCTAGGAACATATTTTTGGAGTTGGTGCTAAGTTGTTTCCAGAAACCATAGATAGTGAAGCACCTACTCCAAAAATATGTTCCTAGGGGATGAGTCCCTACTAAAATTTAATTATTTTAATCTTTTCAGTTTTTTGGAGTCGGTTTTATTTTTTACAGAGTAGACTAGAAGTAGACAGAACATACTAGACAAGGAAAATTATGCCACTAAAAGCTGTTCAAACAAAACATTATAATTTACCTAATCGACATCTTAATTAATGTTTCACGAGGTTTAAGAATTACAAGCATTTTGCTAAAACCAGAAGCCTCTGTTGTAACTAGCAACACTATATTATGAATATTAATTATTTTTGCCGTATCTCTCTTCCCATTTGCGTCTGTCACGAAATACACGGGTTCGAAGAAGTTCCTTGTTTTAATCAAAAAAACCACGTCAAGTCCAGCCCTGCAGCATCCCAAACAAGCATACAGTCCACAGCCTCGAGGAACAACTGTTTGCAACATCCATTGATTCGCTTTGGTTAAATTCCTGACTCGGATGCCAGTTAAAACAAATAATAACAACCCTTTGTAAATGTTGTCACATTAGTAAACACTGCCCGATTGCCTGTTAATTAACATATGTTAATGATAATTACAAAGGAGTATACAATGTTGGTAAGTCACATTTCAAGGCCACGTTCTACTAAAATTGTATTGATAAATACATATACATATACAGGCAAATTACATACAACTGTAAATAGACCTATTTTTATTGACAGAAATAAAATAAAAAATACGTCTATTTTCATACAAATTAATGTATGTCCCATGTGTGCTCCAAACGGCGAACGTAGAGAGCCTAGAAGCATAACTTCATACAAAATTCGTCGCAAAATGGGTACCCTCGGCGGCTAGAAGAGCACGTCGGATAAAATCGGCTAATATCGAAATTGTATAGCGCCCTCTCGGTCTTCTGATTTACACGCGCCGGACGGGTCATATATGCAGAATGTAACCATGCATTTTTTTTAGCGACTTTAATAATTATATATCGTCATTTTTAATAAATAAAGTAACATTGTAAACTTATTTAATTTTAGAGTTGAGATCAGAAATCAGAAATGAAATATAAAATATAAAAATATAAAAAATATAAATATCTGTCATGATTACATTATTTGTATTAAGAACATAAGAAAAAAAAGTTGTCATCAAGTGGTTTTATATTTCTTGAAATAAAACCACTTTACCGGATTTCAACTTGCGTTTAATTAGATGTCACATTATGATTTTTTATACCCAATGTTTCGATTACTTTATAGCGATCAAGGTCACGGGAAGACTGAAGTAAAGATGTCAGTTTTCTTGATAAGTTTAATATTAAATACCGTCATATTTTTTATAGTTATATTTTGAGTGTTCCGATTCACGCCATGGAGCTTACAGTGTCCGAAGGTCGGGAAGAGTAAATACGGGCTTGAGACTTTGTAATTCTCATGATAAGATCCTAAGCTGGTGTGGTCCAACTATCTTCTCTATTGAAATTATTATGTTGTTTTATTTCAATAACCTCACGAAACTATCTTGCAGTTTACAACTTTACTTACTACGACTTATCCTTAACAGTTTAAAATAGATACCTATACTATTTCCAGATCATTTTGTAAATAAGTAAATTATTAAAGTAATAATTAAACATACACATGTTAAAATAATAATGCTTAAATTTATTGAGAAATGTGTTGAAAGTGGCATCATATTGTAAGTAACTGTGGCAAAATATCCATAAATTGGAGGTTTGTTTATCATTCTTACACAAATCATATAAGGCAACGCTGTATAAAGCCATAATTGCTTATTAGTAGGTAAATTAACTATTAAACATACACAATAACAATAAGTCGTCATAAAAGTTTTCAGAGTTAAAAGTTGAGTTGAAAATAAATAAATACTGTCACACACAAATGACTGCATAACATCATCCACTCGTGTATTTGTTCAAATTGTCCACAAATATTGGGCCAACATGGCGGCCAATATTATTGTTTATATTTGACTCGATTATAATGGTTTAGGAGAGACTTACATGTAAAATTTGATTCCAGTGCTCTTATTATGTTCACCTACGCGGCTGACACACCATTTTACTTCACTTTTGGACATATTTACTGAGATTTTATTGTTCTTTTACGAGTACATCACCGTGACGCAGTCAATGACAAACTAAAACATGGCGCGGAGTCCGATTTAAGCCCCGCCCACTTTGGAGTCTCTTTCGGGGTGTCATTTTGGATGGGCTAGTTACTATCGGTCGCCGGCTCCAAAACGATCAGATTGTGATGTAACTTTGACAGGATGTTCTGAAAAGGTTTCTAGATCATAAAAACTTAAGTATTTACAAAACTGTAACATAAAAAAATATATAGATATAAAGCTTTGAAAAACAAGTGTATAATTATTTCAAAGAACTAAAGAAAAAAGTATTTTTATTAAAAAAAACAACTTTATTTAAATTATCGTTTTTCAGTTGTTTATTATAATGTGAGTACTTACATTACTTGGAGGAGAGGGAGGACCCTTATAGCGTAGAGGTTTTAGTGCTCTGGTTTTAAATACGAAAAACAGCAACTTTCGTCATGGTCAAACCCGTGATGGATCATGAAAAATTTCATATCTCGAGCTCTTTTCGAGCTACGTGTTTCGAAAGTATCGGGACAAACATTCCAGGCGAAGAGTTCAAAGCGGTTGCAATTACTGCTTCAGCCGCCTTAATCCACAGCATTGGGCCAGCGTGGTGATTTTATGGCCCAAACTCCTCATGTGTCTCTCCCATCTAGGACGGCCTGTGCCCAGCTGTGGGACGTATATAGGCTGGTAATGATGATGACCTATAGTAAATTAATATTATTTTAGGGCTATCTTCTCACTTGATTTTGTTAATTTTTTTGTCCATAATGATGTTATATTATATTATTATATTTGGCTTTTAAGAACTCGCATTTTAACATGAGGTAAAGTATGCAATCAATGTTTGTTTTTGAGCTAACTTCCATTAATAATGTAGGTAATATATAAGGAAACATAATTTTTATTCAGACAAATCAGTTACTAGCATAAAAAAATATATTTCTTAATTTTTTTATAATAATTTATTACGGTGCAATATAAGATGACAAGGCTTGAGAATTAATGTGATGATTTGAGACATTGATCAAATAGTCACAGACGAATTTATTAGAAGACATATTAAAACTGTCATTCTTTTCATTTTTGCCCGACAGTCAAATTGATCCAAAAACGTTCTACCAAGCGGTTATTATCACTGGTTATCAAATAAATCGCAAAATAAATATTCATCATTAAAATTTTGCCAAATTTATTCTAAAAACGGAAATATAACGTGACTACTTAGTAGTTTTAGGATGAATTTGAATGTTACAGAACATTAGATAATATTATACTATCTGTTTCTGCATAAGCACTAAAACGTTTTACTAATTACGGCTTCACGAAGCTGCACTGCAGAGTTTCAAGTAATTTTCAGTAATATTCTTAAGACTGAGTCCGTTCTGAATAGCGAAAATTTGCTTTAATGCGGGCTAATATGGTATGTTTTGCATAGCAACTAGTAGACGCTATGAACAGTGGTATGAAGTTTTAATTATATTAAACTCTCAAATCAGATCTTACGCTGCAATCATACTATCCTAACTATAGCTCAGACCAAACTAGACTAAACTATTGTTAACTTGGCTGTCAGATCAAACGTGATGATAGTATTGAGGATACTGTAAAGATTAGAAAGCTTTGTCTAATAACAGGGTCAGATTTGGCAGTTAAACAAGAAAGAAGAGTCCCTTTGATATCGTAATAATGGTTCTATAGAGATTAAGACTTAACTCATTGTGTAAGGCTATAAACATTTCCTTTAAATTTTTCGTTTTACTTTCGTTTGATCGCTCATCACGTTAAAATATAATTATCTTATGGTACTTACAGCTGGTAATCTGATTTCAAAATACAAGCAAGTCTTATTTTGAATCATTCAGTACATTTCAGTGGACGACAAATGAGCTATCGGTTTTATGAAGGGATCATGTTTGCTATTTTGTTGAAATCGCGAGCATTTACAAATTTTAAAATGAATTGAAAGTTATAAATATGTGTATTAAATTTGACCAAAAAGCTCTTCTTAATCGACTGATTTTGATATATAAACCATAACCGTTTACATAATTGTTAATTTTCACTTTTCTAGTGTATTCTTTTAACTAAAATACCAGGGAAAAGAAACTACAATTAATAAATTACTTTCCGTCTTCACATCACAATCTCTAATTGTATTTTTTTATAAATCAGTTTAATAATGTATAGCTATTGTTGGGCATGATCTGCCTACAATTTACTACGTAATGTCCCATTTCTATATCCAGGGCGCTTACCTTGCGTGTAATCCTGTACATTAAGCATTGCTGCTATATTCTCGAGATATAGCTGCATACAAACCAGATTGCTATCTAAGTTGTCAGGGTATTTGGTTCATAAATTTAACGATTGAATACATAACATACTAGGTGGTAGGCCCGTAATTGGGTCGTCTGGGTAGGTACCACCGCCTTTCTTATTTCAGCCGTAAACAGTTCGCTGTGTTTCGGATGAAGGGAAAGGTAGCCAGTGTAACTACTGGGCATGGACGGCATTTCATCTTAGGCCTCAGGATGACAACGCACCTGCAATATCAAGTGATTTTTCCTTGTTATTGCAGATGTCTATAGGTGGCGGTAACCGCTTACCATCAGGTGGTCCGTCAGCTTGTTTTGACATCTGGTTGTATAAAAAAACATAAGGATTCAGAAAAGATGCATGCCTTCATCACATTACTAACTACACAAGCAACACAAACCAGCTGTAAAAGAGCTGATAATAGTTATTTGTTATACAAGAGTGCAAAGTTGCTTTTTAACCGCGTGCTCAATTTTGATGACCTATTCCACTATGTTCGCCCAGGTGATATCACCTAAGTGAACAAAGTGGAATTGATAAGTCTACTTTGATCACCACGGAAATAAATCACCTGGGTGATATCACCCAGGTGAATAATATTATTTAAAAGACTTGGTTAAGCTCTTTACAAAAACTTATTCATAGCTGGTGTACGGCTGGTTAATGGCAGTTCAGTAACCTTTTAGTCAAATTATTTGTCATATTTTAGTCGACAGCACATCAAGCGTAACAGTTTGACCTTGAGACCGCCCTTACTGCGTTCGTAATAGAGGCGACTTTCGCAGTGAAACATTTGATGTGCTATTGTGTGTACATCTCTTATCCAGGTTGCATAATACAATCAACTTATATTAGTTATTTGATCGTTCGAAGTTAAGACTATTATAAATCCGTAACTCACCTTTAGGCTATAAGTCAAGTTATATTTTTCCTTTCAACTGCATAGGTGTTGCTTGGGTAGACTGATCGAATGGTTGTTTTAATAGAGCGGTGTGGTAGGTGTCGCGTTAGTTTCAAACAGATTTGACTTTATCTTTTACAATGATATTAGATAATTTTGCTGAGATATGGTTTACTTTTTTAATACAGCATCATCAATTATTAAAAAAGATTATAGAACATAAGGTAATTTTTTGTTTCAGGTTCAAGGTTGTACTTTTCAATTACAATTTTCACAGAATTGAAGGAAGACTTGAAACAAACGCCAGTTTTTCTGCAATTCTGCGAAAATTTCAATAATTCTGAATTATCCGGCACTCAATCATAACTTTGTTTCGTAGCAAAAAGTATTAGGGGACTCTTGTACAATGTTCTGGAACGAAAAGTTAGTGTGTCTTAAAATTCGTAAAATTTGTACAACATAATTTCGATTTCACGAACAAAAAGTGGAATATTCTATTCGGCTAACCCACTGAGGGCTGAATCTGACCTAGTTTGTTGGATTCCTTGGAAATATTCTCAGGATTTGGTGGAAAAGTCTGTATAATTTATCTTTATATGCTAATGTATATAATTTAGGTATATCTACTTGTCTATATAATTTATTGGTATATTTTTTAACATTTTGAGAGGAGATCGATTGTACCGGGTGTCAATCAGGGCTTCTCGTGCAAGATATATGTAAGATCTACTCTATGAATTTATAATTGTGATTTAGTTTTCTTGTTATAATAGAATCTATTATCTATCTAAGGACGGGTGCGATTCTGTAACGAATCTCGCACCTCACTTCGCAAGTCACTTCGAATTCAACTGTCAAATAGAGCAAAAAATGTATGAAAATTTGCTCTATTTGACAGTTGAATTCGAAGTGACTTGCGAAGTGAGGTGCGAGTTTTGTTACAGAATCGACAGGCATTGCGATTCTCTAAAGTCAGCAGCCATGAATTCGTGGCTGTCGGCAGCGCCGTCATACTTTTGGCGTTTGTTTGACAACCGTTGGCGACACCAGCGTTCTGACGTCGAGCACGGCGTGAACCGGAACTAAAAAGTGGTTGATTTTTATATCTTTATGTAAAAAATCTACACAGCCAAGAGTCCGACGTAGAGATTAGTGAATACGGATTCACGCAGCGCAGTGCGCAAACGTCAAAACCAATGGCAGCTCGTCGTCTTTGTCAGACGTCAAGCTCGATGTCGAATATCTTTGTTTGTGAATCACACTGCTGTTGAGATGACAGTCTTCATAATGAGGTCAAGAAAAGGATTGATTTAATAAAAATGATAGTTTTTTTTAATAGTTAGAGAAATATTACATTATATATTCTTACTGTGCCATAAAACCATCTTCCAACACAATTTTCATTGGAATATATATTTTTAATAATTATTTTAAAAATCAAAGCTGACTAACCTTATCAATAAATTCGTAAATGAATACAAAAATATGAAAATGCAATAATCAACGTAATC
Source organism: Nymphula nitidulata (assembly GCA_947347705.1). NCBI lineage: Eukaryota > Metazoa > Arthropoda > Insecta > Lepidoptera > Crambidae > Nymphula > Nymphula nitidulata. The sequence goes on from OX374631.1 coordinate 11,594,669, forward strand.
TAAAGTCGATGTTGTAAAATCATGTGTCGACATAAACTCACTAAAAATATTGAACATCATGCTCACCTGCAATATCAATTATTATTTACCCTTGTTATTGCGGGTGTCTATAGGCGGCGGTAACCGCTTACCCATCAGGTGGGCCGTCAGCTTGTTTGCCATCTAGTTGTATGTAAAAAATAAAAAATAAATGACGTTTTGATTTGATTTTTAGATGAAGCTTTTTAAATACCTACTTTGTTTTCTAAAATGTTACACACTTAATTTGTGAGGAACAGGGCCCCGGTCGCGCTAACTTACAACGTATTTACCAAAGCAAAACTAAAAACGTTCCGTTTAGCGCAACACAAATTGTGCGCAACGTAACGTTTTTGGTTTTGCTTTGGTGATATGGTGGAAGTTAGCGCGTTCAAGGCCCAGTCCACAAGAAAATTAAGTGTTCAGTTTTGACAGTTCATGACACTTATTAGAAAAGGAGGAAGAGTTACGAGCTCTCGAAAGAAACCAGGCACAAAAGGTATTATATTGTTCAAAACACGCTGTCGGGTTGGCATGGTAAGGGTTGAAGTTAATATCTAATTCATCAAAACAAAATCCCAATATGAGACGACCATTACACCTTATTGAGAATAACACGAAACAGATACCTCTTGTATTAGGTGAATTTTACTCGGTGTAGTACTTAATATTGTTTGACAAACGTTTCATTGCAGTTTATGGTGGTTTAATATTAATTGTGTTTGAACAACGCTTCCGTTCAATTTATCGTAGTAATGTTAAGTGTCACAATCAAACATAAATATTATTTATCTAAAACAAACCATCGCTTGAAAATATTAAAATGAGTTAAAGAAATTTTATTCTATTTGATATGACTCGGAAATTTGTGGGTATCCTTCATCATCATCACCAGCCTATATACGTCCCACTGCTGGGCACAGGCCTTCCTGCATGGAAGAAACACATGAGGAGTTTGGGCCATAACACCACCACGCTGGCCCAATGCGGGTTGGTGGGTTAAAGCGGTTGTAGTAACAACCGGGACCAACGGCTTAACGTGCCTTCCGAAGCACGGAGGAACGCGAGATTATAAATTTTGGTTGACCCATCCCAGGGTCGACCATGGCGAAAGTTGCTTTGTTTTCGTATTCGAAACCAGAGCGCTCAAACCAATACGCCACCGAGCTCCTCTGTGGGTATCCTAATACGTTATAATTAGATGCATTTTTCAACTGACGTGTTGCCTTTTGCGTAATAATAGTAAGAATGGTATGAACTGTAACTATTACCTTAGATTGTAATTATTTTTTTCATTGTTTTTGTCTCTTATGGCATGGAAAAATATAACATTAAAATGACAAGGGGGGAGCTTAAAATATGTAATCACCTTTATCTGGCCATTCATCATCACCAGCATATATATGTCCCACTGCTGGGCACAGACCTTCCTGCATGGAAGAAACACATGAGGAGTTTGGGCCATAACACCACCACGCTGGCCCAATGCGGGTTGGTGGGTTAAAGCGGTTGCAGGAACAACCGGGACCAACGGCTTAACGTGCCTTCCGAAGCACGGAGGAGCTCGAGATTATAAATTTGATTGACCCATCCCGGGACATTTATAATATTAAGTTTTTGCGATAGTAATCAAAAACGTTCATCTTTTTGAAGCTGACTGTACTGTCGTACATAAATAGTTATATTAGAAACTATAAATGACTCTTCTTCACCTGATCTTTAATGTCCAGACAGCTGTTCCAGCGAGAAAATGCGAATGCCACATCCATTCTGCAAACCTAGAAGTTGCTTTTTAAACCTGGTTAGTCTTGTTTCTTGTCATACTCATAGTAAATAAAGAGAGAACACATAATTGTACGCTGGAAAAGCATTCCATGTTTTAGGTGAAGGACTAAAAAGCAATAACTGAACTTTGTACAGACGACAGCACATCAAGTGCAACAATTGCACTACGAAAGCCACTCTATTACGAACGCAGTAAGGGCGGTCTCAAGGTCAAACTTACGTTTGATGCGCTGTGGAATGTAAGCGATATGAAGAACATTTAGCATTGTTGGTAACACCTTTGTATTTAATGGCAACGTTGTTTTGGCAGCAACAAAACATATCTGTCTATTTTTGGATTAATATTACGTTACGGTATATTCAGATCGTTTTCACCAGTAACTAGTTAAGTAGTTACGTGAATCATAATTTTGGGTAAGCAATGGCCAGATAGAGATAGAGGAGCTCGGTGGAGTAGTGGTTTGAGCGCTCTGATTTCGATTACGAAAACAAAGCAACTTTCGCCATGGTTGGTCCCGGGATGGGTCAATCAAATTTATAATCTCGAGCTCCTCCGTGCTTCGGAAGGCACGTTAAGCCGTTGGTCCCGGTTGTTCCTGCAACCGCTTTAACCCACCAACCCGCATTGGGCCAGCGTGGTGGTGTTATGGCCCAAACTCCTCATGTGTTTCTTCCATGCAGGAAGGTCTGTGCCCAGCAGTGGGACATATATATGCTGGTGATGATGAATGGCCAGATAAAGGTGATTACATATTTTAAGCTCCCCCCTTGTCATTTTAATGTTATATTTTTCCATGCCATAAGAGACAAAAACAATGAAAAAAATAATTACAATCTAAGGTAATAGTTACAGTTCATACCATTCTTACTATTATTACGCAAAAGGCAACACGTCAGTTGAAAAATGCATCTAATTATAACGTATTAGGATACCCACAGAGGAGCTCGGTGGCGTATTGGTTTGAGCGCTCTGGTTTCGAATACGAAAACAAAGCAACTTTCGCCATGGTCGACCCTGGGATGGGTCAACCAAAATTTATAATCTCGCGTTCCTCCGTGCTTCGGAAGGCACGTTAAGCCGTTGGTCCCGGTTGTTACTACAACCGCTTTAACCCACCAACCCGCATTGGGCCAGCGTGGTGGTGTTATGGCCCAAACTCCTCATGTGTTTCTTCCATGCAGGAAGGCCTGTGCCCAGCAGTGGGACGTATATAGGCTGGTGATGATGATGAAGGATACCCACAAATTTCCGAGTCATATCAAATAGAATAAAATTTCTTTAACTCATTTTAATATTTTCAAGCGATGGTTTGTTTTAGATAAATAATATTTATGTTTGATTGTGACACTTAACATTACTACGATAAATTGAACGGAAGCGTTGTTCAAACACAATTAATATTAAACCACCATAAACTGCAATGAAACGTTTGTCAAACAATATTAAGTACTACACCGAGTAAAATTCACCTAATACAAGAGGTATCTGTTTCGTGTTATTCTCAATAAGGTGTAATGGTCGTCTCATATTGGGATTTTGTTTTGATGAATTAGATATTAACTTCAACCCTTACCATGCCAACCCGACAGCGTGTTTTGAACAATATAATACCTTTTGTGCCTGGTTTCTTTCGAGAGCTCGTAACTCTTCCTCCTTTTCTAATAAGTGTCATGAACTGTCAAAACTGAACACTTAATTTTCTTGTGGACTGGGCCTTGAACGCGCTAACTTCCACCATATCACCAAAGCAAAACCTATATTATACTGTGGCGCACCTATTACTGAACTCTCGTGCATCACAAAGTTTTAGACGACCATATTGCGAAAGTTTTCATTTTTCTTTAACCCAGTTATGATACTAGGAGTTGGCGAACCCGGTGTCAACTTACGACGATGGAATTTTATCATCACCTTAAAAACTTGGAGAATTCGGATTTGTTTTGAGAAAAAATTCGCTGCGCCCGAAATTGGGTCTCTAAATACTTTTAAATTGAAAATAAGAAAGTTACAGAGTTGAGCTGTTATTAGCTTGGAATAAATGAATTCCGTAAATACTTTGGAGCAACTTACGAATAAGATTGTCACTCATGCAAAGTGTATTTTCCTGTGGCAGCTTTATTAGGTATAATTGTTTTGTGTATTTTAATTATTCAGACGACATTCAACTCTCTATATCCATTCTAAGCTATTCTAATATGCGCTATCCTAATGGAAAACAACTCTATATGTATTTAAATGAAATTTGGTAAGGAAAAAGATTAGGGGAGGAAGCCCAAACTAGGCACCAAGCCTATAGCAAGTTATTGTGTTTATTCCTATCAAACGTTGATGGAAATAGCTCGGATGGGCAATTGGTCGCCAGGCCAACCGTTAGTGGTACAGCTAACCACATATATAGCTAAGCACTTGAGTACCGTGTCACAATACTATGGTGTCATTATACCTAGTGTACCTGCGGTAGCAACTATAAGAACGAGCAGCACAATAGTTGGTGTGACATGGTAGTGTTAAGCTACGTCTGTCGTCGACTGTACAACTCACATTCTTACTTACGCTTAATACGGAGTTACAAAGTGACTTACCCTCTTTAAGCGCTTTGGGCTCCCTTCCCCTACATCATGAATAAGGACATGGCTATTGACAACCACGCGAGTTGATCGGCGAGCGGCCACGTCCACTAGTTTATTCGTTTATTAATAAATCTGAAATATTTTTTAACAAAGAGGTTCATTCAGTTTATCTCGCAGCCTTACCTAAGGTTATGACCGTCAATAAAATTACATATGGAGAGCTGTATCGGGATTGTAATGTTCTAACTGAAAGGCAACTTTATATTCTGAAATGTATCCTTAGGTCACATAAAACAATCCTCTCTGACCCCGAAATCCTAGCTAATCCCTACTCCGTCTCCGCGGACCCAACCGTAAAAACTAAATTTGGTAGTATTCAGTTTAATTCCCAATATATCTGCTCATGTAGTTAAATAAATAGGAAACTAAACTTTTCTAGTAAGCATTACTTCCAGTGTAAAAAATTGGTTGATTCGTGGCTAATAAAACAGCTTGATTATGACGCTACTGTACTATGACTAGACATGACACGTAATACGTCATTTAAAAATTTTTTTTATACTACTAGATGACAAACAAGCTAACGGCCCACCTGATGGTAAGCGGTTACCGCCGCCTATAGCAATAACAAGGAAAATCACTTGATATTGCAGGTGCGTTGTCCTCGAAAACTTATTTATTATTCAATTTCTTTTCTCATTATAAGTATATTGGATCATGTCTTCATATGTTTACCACATTATAAGGGCACTTTAAACCTAATTATTTATATTCAGAATTATAATCAAGTCAAAGTTTTTGTTTGCGGCTTTTTATTAGAATAGCGGTCACATCCTGATAAAGGTTTTAACGCGAGTTAAATCCGGTAAATTTGTTTTATTTCAAACAGGTTTAAAACATGTTGTGTTATAAATAAACGTTTTTGTATTTGTACTCATATTGTTGGAACAGGGTCTCATCTTTATACATTCCATATCCAAAAGACTTTTTACAAAGAGAATTTATACATTCCACCCAGAAAAAATACTGAATTTATTTAAAAATGCATTGGGAAATTATAATGAATGTCTTAAATATATTTTTCAGAATGTCTAGACTAGAAAAAAGAGACATTTCATGTGGTGGGAAGTGAACTCGCGACTATCCACACTTCGTGTTGATTGCTCTAACCACTGAGGAACCGAGGATTTGAGAGAATTGGTATTAACTGATTTGTAAAACACTTGGAAGAAATAAAAAAATGAAACATACATCATCTCGATTAATAAGTCTCATCTCGATAAGGGAATCAAAAGTACCAGCTCCTTTGAAATTCTCAATTTTCAACCTTAAACGTGATGAAATTGTTAGTTTTGACCACTCATGATATAATAATTTTAATTTGTACGAAGCACACATAAAATACTTTTTTTATTCATACACTCATACCTATTGTCTAGCCCAAAATAAGCATCATTAAGATTAGGCTAGTGTTGTGGAAATATATTGATAATAATATTCTTAATTTTTGATTTTAACATTATTATAAATGTTTGAAAAATTACTTAGTAATTAAAATATAATAAAACTAGAAAAATTTCACGTCCTGAGGCAGGAATCGAACCCGCGACCTTTCGCAATCCGGGCGACTGCTCTGACCACTGAGCCACCCAGGACTTGGGATATCCCTGTGAAATTATTCTAGTCTATCTGTATTTGCGTTTATGAGCTAACGTCCACCCTACAATGTCGAAATAATCTATTTCAACATCCGAAACGAGTATTTTTACAAATACCTACGATTCGGTTAAGTTGGGGCAGTGCTTTCAAATATTATTAAGAATATTTGAAAGCACAATGAAAACAATTATAATAATGTCCTGAGGCAGGAATCGAACCCGCGACCTTTCGCAATCCGGGCGACTGCTCTGACCACTGAGCCACTCAGGACTTGGGATATCCCTGTGAAATTCTTCTAGTCTATCTGTATTTGCGTTTATGAGCTAACGTCCACCCTACAATGTCGAAATAATCTATTTCAACATCCGAAACGAGTATTTTTACAAATACCTACGATTCGGTTAAGTTGGGGCAGTGCTTTCAAATATTATTAAGAATATTTGAAAGCACAATGAAAACAATTATAATAATGTCCTGAGGCAGGAATCGAACCCGCGACCTTTCGCAATCCGGGCGACTGCTCTGACCACTGAGCCACCCAGGACTTGGGATATCCCTGTGAAATTCTTCTAGACTATCTGTATTTGCGTTTATGAGCTAACGTCCACCCTACAATGTCGAAATAATCTATTTCAACATCCGAAACGAGTATTTTTACAAATACCTCCGATTCGGTTAAGTTGGGGCAGTGCTTTCAAATATTCTTAATTTTTGATTTTAACATTATTATAAATGTTTGAAAAATTACTTAGTTATTAAAATATAATAAAACTAGAAAAATTTCACGTCCTGAGGCAGGAATCGAACCCGCTTTCGCAATCCGGGCGACTGCTCTGACCACTGAGTCACCCAGGACTTGGGATATCCCTGTGAAATTCTATATTGACAATAATTTTAGATAAATATTATAAATATATAAAATAGCATTTAAATATCCATGACTCGCGAACAACTGCTCGTACTCATCATAAAATCATTTTCCTCTACTGGGATCCTAACCCATGACCGAGTAGCTTGTATAGCAAGAGGTACAGACCACTCGGCCAGCTGGTCGTAAAAATTGTCTATGGTTTCTAATTAATTTTGCTACCAACGTCATCGCATCAGAAAATTTTCGAACCGAGTCAATATGAAACTCCTGTCTATGCAAAATTACGCCATTTTATGCCGCGCCGCATCGGCTACGGTCTGCAGATCATAAAACAAGCTCGCTGAATTCAATCCAATGCAGGTTTATGGAGTCACGAAACGAGCTGTGTTATGGGGCCGTAAACCTGTAACTACAAATAGACTCAGTTCACTGCGCTTACTCTACTACTTCATTCGTGTGGAATTAGGATAGTACCTTTTTCATCGATACTTAAATAGTAATTTTACAACCATTAAAAAAATACAAAACACTTGTTTTGTTTTGTATTTTATATGCGAAGATAGCCGCTTCCACATAACTGGCATATAATTTCACGACTCTTATGCAGAAACCCAGATCATTGGAAGGAGAGAACACACAATGTTGTGGCAAAGAATTCTAAGTTTTGGAAGTACATACGGCAAATGTTAACTATAAAATGGATTTCAGTTGGTCGACGTTGGGAATTTAAATACGTGACCTATTGAACTGTCTAATCCCCGTCCAGTCAGTTATAGGACGTCTTACTTATGTACTAATCTTCCATTACATCAGTCCAAGCGTCTAGTATACCACATGTAAAGCTTAACAGTGTAGTACTTATTACCAACTTTCCCTTTGGGTACCTATATTAAAAAAAAGTTAGATTGAAAAAACTCGATCAGGAATAGTCAGTGCCATAACATATAAACTTTCAAAACTGTTCAACTTCTACCCAATAACATAAAATTTGATAAATGGATCATAACATAAAGTTGGCGACCATTTTTATCTTCTTAATTTAATTTCATATGACAAGGAAAAAGATGAGAGGCATAAAACCATTAAATATATCTCCAGACACTTATTAAGTTTGCCGTGGGGGAACTTCTAGATCTTTATCATAAGGACGTGCTGCAATATGACTCCGTTCAAAAGTTGTGACGTTACTAGATTAAAAGGCATGATGTAATGTGTACTTATTCACCCCTTTTCTGTATAAGTATGTTATTATAATAACAATGTTAGTATTTGCATCAATCATGCTGCCGTACAGTCCGCATCAAAAATATAAACACTAAGTAGCTTCAACCCGCAGATTTATTTAAGTCGTTCCAATGGAGCTAATTACCGAGAGAAAAAGTAATCTATGTTTTAATTCAGCTTATAAAATATCCGTGTGTCAAATTTTATCCAAATCCGTTCAGCCGTTTTTGCGTAATTCAGTGACAATCATCCAAATATTCCCAACGTCGACCAACTGAAATCCATTTTATAGTTAACATTTGCCGTATGTACTTCCAAAACTTAGAATTCTTTGCCACAACATTGTGTGTTCTCTCCTTCCAATGATCTGGGTTTCTGCATAAGAGTCGTGAAATTATATGCCAGTTATGTGGAAGCGGCTATCTTCGCATATAAAATACAAAACAAAACAAGTGTTTTGTATTTTTTTAATGGTTGTAAAATTACTATTTAAGTATCGATGAAAAAGGTACTATCCTAATTCCACACGAATGAAGTAGTAGAGTAAGCGCAGTGAACTGAGTCTATTTGTAGTTACAGGTTTACGGCCCCATAACACAGCTCGTTTCGTGACTCCATAAACCTGCATTGGATTGAATTCAGCGAGCTTGTTTTATGATCTGCAGACCGTAGCCGATGCGGCGCGGCATAAAATGGCGTAATTTTGCATAGACAGGAGTTTCATATTGACTCGGTTCGAAAATTTTCTGATGCGATGACGTTGGTAGCAAAATTAATTAGAAACCATAGACAATTTTTACGACCAGCTGGCCGAGTGGTCTGTACCTCTTGCTATACAAGCTACTCGGTCATGGGTTAGGATCCCAGTAGAGGAAAATGATTTTATGATGAGTACGAGCAGTTGTTCGCGAGTCATGGATATTTAAATGCTATTTTATATATTTATAATATTTATCTAAAATTATTGTCAATATAGAATTTCACAGGGATATCCCAAGTCCTGGGTGACTCAGTGGTCAGAGCAGTCGCCCGGATTGCGAAAGCGGGTTCGATTCCTGCCTCAGGACGTGAAATTTTTCTAGTTTTATTATATTTTAATAACTAAGTAATTTTTCAAACATTTATAATAATGTTAAAATCAAAAATTAAGAATATTTGAAAGCACTGCCCCAACTTAACCGAATCGGAGGTATTTGTAAAAATACTCGTTTCGGATGTTGAAATAGATTATTTCGACATTGTAGGGTGGACGTTAGCTCATAAACGCAAATACAGATAGTCTAGAAGAATTTCACAGGGATATCCCAAGTCCTGGGTGGCTCAGTGGTCAGAGCAGTCGCCCGGATTGCGAAAGGTCGCGGGTTCGATTCCTGCCTCAGGACATTATTATAATTGTTTTCATTGTGCTTTCAAATATTCTTAATAATATTTGAAAGCACTGCCCCAACTTAACCGAATCGTAGGTATTTGTAAAAATACTCGTTTCGGATGTTGAAATAGATTATTTCGACATTGTAGGGTGGACGTTAGCTCATAAACGCAAATACAGATAGACTAGAAGAATTTCACAGGGATATCCCAAGTCCTGAGTGGCTCAGTGGTCAGAGCAGTCGCCCGGATTGCGAAAGGTCGCGGGTTCGATTCCTGCCTCAGGACATTATTATAATTGTTTTCATTGTGCTTTCAAATATTCTTAATAATATTTGAAAGCACTGCCCCAACTTAACCGAATCGTAGGTATTTGTAAAAATACTCGTTTCGGATGTTGAAATAGATTATTTCGACATTGTAGGGTGGACGTTAGCTCATAAACGCAAATACAGATAGACTAGAATAATTTCACAGGGATATCCCAAGTCCTGGGTGGCTCAGTGGTCAGAGCAGTCGCCCGGATTGCGAAAGGTCGCGGGTTCGATTCCTGCCTCAGGACGTGAAATTTTTCTAGTTTTATTATATTTTAATTACTAAGTAATTTTTCAAACATTTATAATAATGTTAAAATCAAAAATTAAGAATATTATTATCAATATATTTCCACAACACTAGCCTAATCTTAATGATGCTTATTTTGGGCTAGACAATAGGTATGAGTGTATGAATAAAAAAAGTATTTTATGTGTGCTTCGTACAAATTAAAATTATTATATCATGAGTGGTCAAAACTAACAATTTCATCACGTTTAAGGTTGAAAATTGAGAATTTCAAAGGAGCTGGTACTTTTGATTCCCTTATCGAGATGAGACTTATTAATCGAGATGATGTATGTTTCATTTTTTTATTTCTTCCAAGTGTTTTACAAATCAGTTAATACCAATTCTCTCAAATCCTCGGTTCCTCAGTGGTTAGAGCAATCAACACGAAGTGTGGATAGTCGCGAGTTCACTTCCCACCACATGAAATGTCTCTTTTTTCTAGTCTAGACATTCTGAAAAATATATTTAAGACATTCATTATAATTTCCCAATGCATTTTTAAATAAATTCAGTATTTTTTCTGGGTGGAATGTATAAATTCTCTTTGTAAAAAGTCTTTTGGATATGGAATGTATAAAGATGAGACCCTGTTCCAACAATATGAGTACAAATACAAAAACGTTTATTTATAACACAACATGTTTTAAACCTGTTTGAAATAAAACAAATTTACCGGATTTAACTCGCGTTAAAACCTTTATCAGGATGTGACCGCTATTCTAATAAAAAGCCGCAAACAAAAACTTTGACTTGATTATAATTCTGAATATAAATAATTAGGTTTAAAGTGCCCTTATAATGTGGTAAACATATGAAGACATGATCCAATATACTTATAATGAGAAAAGAAATTGAATAATAAATAAGTTTTCGAGGACAACGCACCTGCAATATCAAGTGATTTTCCTTGTTATTGCTATAGGCGGCGGTAACCGCTTACCATCAGGTGGGCCGTTAGCTTGTTTGTCATCTAGTAGTATAAAAAAAATTTTTAAATGACGTATTACGTGTCATGTCTAGTCATAGTACAGTAGCGTCATAATCAAGCTGTTTTATTAGCCACGAATCAACCAATTTTTTACACTGGAAGTAATGCTTACTAGAAAAGTTTAGTTTCCTATTTATTTAACTACATGAGCAGATATATTGGGAATTAAACTGAATACTACCAAATTTAGTTTTTACGGTTGGGTCCGCGGAGACGGAGTAGGGATTAGCTAGGATTTCGGGGTCAGAGAGGATTGTTTTATGTGACCTAAGGATACATTTCAGAATATAAAGTTGCCTTTCAGTTAGAACATTACAATCCCGATACAGCTCTCCATATGTAATTTTATTGACGGTCATAACCTTAGGTAAGGCTGCGAGATAAACTGAATGAACCTCTTTGTTAAAAAATATTTCAGATTTATTAATAAACGAATAAACTAGTGGACGTGGCCGCTCGCCGATCAACTCGCGTGGTTGTCAATAGCCATGTCCTTATTCATGATGTAGGGGAAGGGAGCCCAAAGCGCTTAAAGAGGGTAAGTCACTTTGTAACTCCGTATTAAGCGTAAGTAAGAATGTGAGTTGTACAGTCGACGACAGACGTAGCTTAACACTACCATGTCACACCAACTATTGTGCTGCTCGTTCTTATAGTTGCTACCGCAGGTACACTAGGTATAATGACACCATAGTATTGTGACACGGTACTCAAGTGCTTAGCTATATATGTGGTTAGCTGTACCACTAACGGTTGGCCTGGCGACCAATTGCCCATCCGAGCTATTTCCATCAACGTTTGATAGGAATAAACACAATAACTTGCTATAGGCTTGGTGCCTAGTTTGGGCTTCCTCCCCTAATCTTTTTCCTTACCAAATTTCATTTAAATACATATAGAGTTGTTTTCCATTAGGATAGCGCATATTAGAATAGCTTAGAATGGATATAGAGAGTTGAATGTCGTCTGAATAATTAAAATACACAAAACAATTATACCTAATAAAGCTGCCACAGGAAAATACACTTTGCATGAGTGACAATCTTATTCGTAAGTTGCTCCAAAGTATTTACGGAATTCATTTATTCCAAGCTAATAACAGCTCAACTCTGTAACTTTCTTATTTTCAATTTAAAAGTATTTAGAGACCCAATTTCGGGCGCAGCGAATTTTTTCTCAAAACAAATCCGAATTCTCCAAGTTTTTAAGGTGATGATAAAATTCCATCGTCGTAAGTTGACACCGGGTTCGCCAACTCCTAGTATCATAACTGGGTTAAAGAAAAATGAAAACTTTCGCAATATGGTCGTCTAAAACTTTGTGATGCACGAGAGTTCAGTAATAGGTGCGCCACAGTATAATATATTTGCAAATTTGCCAACAGTTCGCAGGTAAGTCTTGAGAACACAAATTTTCCAAAACTATGTTGTTGAATATATTGTTGCCTCTTAGATCAGAATTTAAAGATTGTTTCGAGTTTACTCCATATATATAACAGGTGCTAAAGTAATTTAAAACCGGACAAGTTTGAGAGGGTTCCGAACAAATTTGTAGGTACATATTCGACGGTTAAAAAGCTAAGACGATATTACTTGTCAAATTTTATAGTTCTAGGTCTATGGAAAGTACCTGATTCCCTTGAGAGTGTCAATATGTACACACGACAACACATTAAGCGTAACAGTTGCACTACGAAAGCCGCCTCTATTACGAACACAGTAGGGGCTGTCTCAGGGTCAAACTATTACGCTTGATGTGCTGTCGCTGTACTTTTTTTGCGGCATAAAAGGCCGTATTTTTATTTTATGTCAACATATAAGTTAGATTTTTTCACAGCCGCAATGAACTGATGTAAAATAATTTGGTTTTTCATTTCAACTTGATATCTCCATGCGATCTAGAAATAAAGGTTCTTGACAGACAGACGAATTAACGGACGGACCGACACAGACTAAAGACGGACAACAAAGTGATCCTTTTGAGGTATGGAACCCTAAAAATAATGATTTTTAAATCTCCCTATGTAGCCAAAGGGATCTAGCCCATACAGCTATGTCTTAAGCATTTTCTTTGATTCCGAAAAATATGTATTGAAATGCTGGTGTAACACATTTAAATGCATCTTGGGAGAGTTTGGTGTGAAACATATGATGAAAGTCTCCATGATGATATTATGAAGAGGTGGAGAACCACGGTACAATTTTCAATGTCTTTTACATCAAATTCAAATATGTTACAATGATTCTTAATTTTTGATTTTAACATTATTATAAATGTTTGAAAAATTACTTAGTAATTAAAATAGAATAAAACTAGTGGACGTTAGCTCATAAACGCAAATACAAGATAGACTAGAAGAATTTCACAGGGATATCCCAAGTCCTGGGTGGCTCAGTGGTCAGAGCAGTCGCCCGGATTGCGAAAGGTCGCGGGTTCGATTCCTGCCTCAGGACGTGAAATTTTTCTAGTTTTATTCTATTTTAATTACTAAGTAATTTTTCAAACATTTATAATAATGTTAAAATCAAAAATTAAGAATATTTGAAAGCACTGCCCCAACTTAACCGAATCGTCGGTATTTGTAAAAATACTCGTTTCGGATGTTGAAATAGAATATTTTGACATTGTAGGGTGGACGTTAGCTCATAATCGCAAATACAAGATAGACTAGAAGAATTTCACAGGGATATCCCAAGTCCTGGGTGGCTCAGTGGTCAGAGCAGTCGCCCGGATTGCGAAAGGTCGCGGGTTCGATTCCTGCCTCAGGACGTGAAATTTTTCTAGTTTTATTGTATTTTAATTACTAAGTAATTTTTCAAACATTTATAATAATGTTAAAATCAAAAATTAAGAATATTTGAAAGCACTGCCCCAACTTAACCGAATCGTCGGTATTTGTAAAAATACTCGTTTCGGATGTTGAAATAGAATATTTTGACATTGTAGGGTGGACGTTAGCTCATAAACGCAAATACAAGATAGACTAGAAGAATTTCACAGGGATATCCCAAGTCCTGGGTGGCTCAGTGGTCAGAGCAGTCGCCCGGATTGCGAAAGGTCGCGGGTTCGATTCCTGCCTCAGGACGTGAAATTTTTCTAGTTTTATTCTATTTTAATTACTAAGTAATTTTTCAAACATTTATAATAATGTTAAAATCAAAAATTAAGAATATTTGAAAGCACTGCCCCAACTTAACCGAATCGTCGGTATTTGTAAAAATACTCGTTTCGGATGTTGAAATAGAATATTTTGACATTGTAGGGTGGACGTTAGCTCATAAACGCAAATACAAGATAGACTAGAAGAATTTCACAGGGATATCCCAAGTCCTGGGTGGCTCAGTGGTCAGAGCAGTCGCCCGGATTGCGAAAGGTCGCGGGTTCGATTCCTGCCTCAGGACGTGAAATTTTTCTAGTTTTATTCTATTTTAATTACTAAGTAATTTTTTAAACATTTATAATAATGTTAAAATCAAAAATTAAGAATATTTGAAAGCACTGCCCCAACTTAACCGAATCGTCGGTATTTGTAAAAATACTCGTTTCGGATGTTGAAATAGAATATTTTGACATTGTAGGGTGGACGTTAGCTCATAAACGCAAATACGAGATAGACTAGAAGAATTTCACAGGGATATCCCAAGTCCTGGGTGGCTCAGTGGTCAGAGCAGTCGCCCGGATTGCGAAAGGTCGCGGGTTCGATTCCTGCCTCAGGACGTGAAATTTTTCTAGTTTTATTCTATTTTAATTACTATGTTACAATGATCTTTCAATAGCACAAACACTTGCTTCACAAAACTACACCAATTTTCTAACACAACATTCGCTCAGACACAATTTTGTAATTACGTTGATTACGTAAGTAATTACAAAATTGTGTTTTTTGTCAAAATTACTCTTATAACAATTTTGACCGACACCATCAAATCCCGCCAGAACTCTTTTTATTTATCTGTCAATCATACAGATATATATTGTCTTACATTAAACACCATTAAGACATCCTGTATTACGAAAATGTTAAATAGGATAACAGATAAATAGCTTAGCTGAATTACTAAAAACAATGTCTTTTATATAAAACAGACGTCAAGCAAGTTTTCGTAGTCTGTGATATATGTAGATAATTCAATTGCATTTACGAACGTTTCAAATTACTATCTTCGGTGAGATAGCTTTCAGCTGTTTTAGTTAAGTTCTAGTAGTTAAACTAACATAGCTTATGCAGCTTTCGAGTCAGACAACTATGCGGGCCTACCTAAATATTTAGCCCACGAACTCACCGCATATGCGTCCTGCGTCTCGCGAATCGGCAACCACTGCGCGCTGTCTTGATGTCGGCCTCGGAGCGCGTCGTCGTGACCGCGCAGTGGTTGCCGAGTCGCTGCCGTCGCCGTCGCCGTCGCCCGTTCCCATGGCCAGGCCGCAAGACAGCGACGCAGTCTCATATCAAATATGTAAAGTTTTCGAAGCACTGTTTGCATTGGTGCCATTATTATTATTGCCCATAGTTTGTTAAGGTTAAAAAACAATCGAATCTACGACAGCTTCAAGCTGGAGTAGATGGATACCTTATTTACATGTTTCAGTTAGTATAATTTGATAAGGACACCAATAGTTCTCTTTCCTTTGTGCCAATATATTTAAATGACGCGTTGGTGCGTGACCAGTACCCCTAGCAGGTACGGCAATTCGGAGAACTTTTAAATTTCGAAAAGCCATTGTATCGAGTAGTTACGTTAGCTTTTGTCTGGCTATTGTTTGAAATTTAAAGCGTGCCTGAACGATACGATTACGATTCGAAATTTAAAAATGTTCCTGCTAGGGGTACAGTTCATTTAATTTTGAGGAAGGTATTTTAGTATTAGTCATAATTTAACAATTCATGTCCAAACACACAATATAAAATGGAGAAAACATACTAGGGCAGACTCATTACGCATGGCTAAAATACATAATATACTGTATAAAAATACTAACATACTCAAAAATATAGGTATATAAATACATACATAAATAATTTCTCAAATAGATAAAAAACACAGTAAATAGTTAAGTATTATAAAATCAATATACACAAAATTAATAACGAAGTGAGGACAAGTAATTTTCTGTGACCCGTTTTCGACGTGGATAGGATTCGTCTATTTTGCTTCCCCAGTTAGAGGAGATTCAGGAAAATGATGATTACACAACAGCGGGACACGGTTTGGTGTTGCAGTTACAATTGTTAATCATCTACATCCAAAATTTAATTCAACCACTTGATAGCGATAAATAATAATAATTTGACACGTTAAGTATTACATATATGTCGCCGCCATCTGGGTCGATTCGCCGCTGAATTGGATACCTAGCCTGTTGATTAAACGCCGGCATCCAATTGAATGCCTAGGCCGATGGTTAATTGAACTAAACTCACTTAAAGTTTACGAATTGGCGTATTGAAAGGGTCGTCTTGTACTTAAGAGTTTTCTTTTGATTGGTAGATTCAAGGTTATTTTTATGACCACTTATAATCGACATCGTTTTGGTTATAAGTAGTCGTAAAAAACCTTGAACCTATCAATCACTCGAAAAGTCACACAAAAGCGCTTCGATTTAAACGACCTGCCTAGGCGTCCAATTGAATGGCTTATTTAACCAGGCGCTCAATGACTTAGCTAGTTGACCTTCAGCCGTTTCATTGGATGCCGGCGTTCAAACAACGGGCTAGGCGTCCAGTTATGCAGCTTATTTAACGGCTTTTTTAGGGCTGCGACATATATTATATATATTCACGTAAAGCCAATGTCCGTGTCCACAACAAAGCCACACCCGATTTTGTTTAATAGTGAAAATGGTCTTGCTATCACTAATATGCACTGGCAGTGAGTTCCATAGACTGAAGAATGTACCGAAAATGAGTAGGAGAACGAGTTGACATTAAGGGCTGGAGTTTTCAGTAGATGGAGGAGTAAGGTGGCGGATCATCATCATCATACCAGCCTATGATGTCCACTGCTGAACAAAGGCCTCCCCATCGCTTTCCAAATAAAACTGTTCTGCGCAGCCTGCATCCAACGAGGTCGCCATTCTAGAACTTTAACGTCCCACCAGCCGTCCATTCTGCGTGCTATGTGTCCTACCCACTGCCGCTTCAATTTGCTAATCCTATGAGCTATGTCAGTGACTTTAGTTCTCTTCTCATTTCTGATTCTATCTAGCAGAGAAACACCTTACATAGCTCCTTCCATAGCTCGTTGTGCGACTGCGAACTTGCACAAAACGCCTTTAGTGAGCGACCACGTTTCACAGCTGTATGTCATCACTGGCAACATACACAGGTCGAAGACTTTTGACTTCAAGCACTGCGGAATTACGGACGAGAAGATCTTACGCAATTTCCCAAACGCTGCCCATCCGAGTTGGATTCGTCGATTTACCTCTTTCTCGAAGTTAGACCTACCTTGCTGTAATGTACGAGTACTCGCCGTTGATGTTGATGCCGAGTCCTGTCTAGTCCAGTAGTTTGAAAATATCTTTAAACGCAGCGGTAAACAGTTTCGGAGATATTAAATCTCTCTGCCTCTCACCAAATGGTGATCGCTACCGGTTTTCACCCTTGCGATCACTGAAACATCGTTAAATATGTCCTTTAGTAGTCATGATGAAGTCTTTTCTAGCGGAACCATCGGGACTCATCCAGGTCCATTTCCTGTGCGGCGGCTTCTGGAAGAAAGAGTTCATCCACAAGAATTAATCTTTCTCAATGAAGTCGGCCAGCCGCTCTTAGCTCATGTTCGCTCCTTTTACCTAGCCTTGCATTGAAGTCCCCAACACAACAGCAGTGAAATGAGTTTTGGAAGTACGCATGGCTCTAGATATCTCCTCATACATACTTTCCACCTCATCATCCGGATGTGTCGAGGTCGGCGCGTACGCCTGTATGATGGACGATGGTCGCCTTTCCAATAATAGAGCAAGTTACCGGATTTGAGGATTATCGTGTCCTCTCCCTGTCTCCGGACCTCAGATAATCCTATAATATCCCAGTTTAACTTGCCTATTTCCTCTTCCAGCTCTATTATCTTTTCGTCAGTCCTCAATGTGCGCGTGTTAAATGTCACCAGGTCCAGTCGTCGTTTTTGGTAGGATTCTTAGCACCCCTTGCCCCACCGTTACCGGGACCGCTACCGTAGTCACGAATAGCGGGGCTTGGGGACTGGGAGCCGATACCGTGTTCTGTTTGCCATGAGGGGATTTGCCAAAATCACCACGCTTGGCAGGCGAGTTGGTGATCGCAGCAATTTGCCAGTACCCAGCTGCCCGTCATCTGGGGAAGATTATCCCTAAGTCGGTTCTTACGCCACCCAAGGGACAAGATGGGGAGGTGCTATTCTAGCCCGGCACCACACGGGCACATCCTAAGGAGGTGGATGGAGTGTAGTAATGAGTGTAGTAGTGTAGTAATTTCTTTGATCAAAAATTCTGATTGATACTTATAATTAACTTAATAGAATAAGTACTGTTATAATTGTTATAAGTACTGAGAAAATAATTTTATTTTAATATTTAAGCAAATATATTTAATTAATAATTTTAAGGAGAAAAAGTAATCTTGTTCCGTTTCAAAGCTCTTCAAACAAAACGTCGTATAGTAAGCAATTTAGCCTTTTGATCTCTTACCATGAATTCTCGTATTTTATGAATGCGAATAACCAAACTCAAAGGCATTTAAATTCCTTATTAAATTCGCAAACCTTCTTTGAAAAGGCTTCGTATCGGTTTTAACCAGCTAACAATTAGACTACACAAAATCAAATACAATACGTTTAGTCAGATTAATGTAAAAATTATTACAATTCACATTAATATGAACGTGTCTTTGATCAAATACTTATATAACAATAAAGTTGTCTTGACAAACAGACAGTTTTAATAAAATAAAAAACTAAGAATAGCTTATTACTGTTAAATTACTTGAAGTCGCTAGAATATGGTTTGGTGTCTAAGTTGAGAACTTGACAGGATAAAGTTACCAAATTTGGACGATTTTACCCAAATTGTTAGACTAGCTCTGATGATCAAACTTCTACGGTTTTACCTAATTGCTAAAAGACTGCGATACTAGATCTTTTTGGACGATTTTTTCCAGTTGTTAGATGGTTTAGTCAAACTTCACAGCTTCTCTATTGTTATATCTGTGGAGCCATTACTTATTCCAAATGCTACTTTGTTTATTTAAATACATAAAATGGAATTACTATAATTGGTACTGTTAAACACAACATAGCATTACTTATTAAAGCTTCTGTGAATAAAATGCGTTCTGGTCCAGATACTTGATTCAAGTCGAGCCAAGCAAGTAGCCAGCAATGTGCAATATGTGCGCTCATATCACAACAATAATGAAATAGTTGAAATATTTGAAGCTTTGCATTTCAGCATCCTCTTTTCAAAGGAATATAACTTTCAAAGGTATATTTTTCATGAACCTCACTTCATTTAATATGTCCCTTGCTATATCTAGTAATAGAGTCTCTTAATCAAGTCCAGTAGTAATATTGAGGACGAATTCGCTTAAACTTCCAGCGGTCGCGCGCGGTCTGTGAGTCCGCAGCAAACAAATTTGGTCATATTTAAAAAATATAGTATTTTCACGCAATGTGCGTCCGAGATTGTCTCGAGGGGTTAGGCTAATTGAATATTGTGACTGGTGCACATGAGCAGTAATTACCTTTTGGGTCTGAGACTCCGCGCGCGAGTAGGTTACACCTAGTGCTCCGGTGGCGTAGTGGTAATCGCGTCTGGCCGGACCCCAGGAGACGCGGGTCCGATTTCTCGATTTTAATATTTTGATGCGATATAACGCCTTCTTTATTGTAACAATTACAAATAAAGAAAGAAAACGACAAAAAAATTATATGCTCCAGGCGAGAATCGAACCCGCGTCTCCTAGGGTCCGGCCAGACGCGATTGCCACTAGGCCATCGGAGCACGGAGTAACCTACAAATTTCTTCATCGCTTTCTACCCTTTTTTAACGTTTTTACAGCAACGTTATCTCACCACTCATTGAAGTTGACACCTCTAGTGATCCGAAAAAATACTTTTACAAGCATTATTAAACATCCAGTTAAGGTGAGAAACCTTTTTTTTCATCGTTTTCTTTCTTATTTGTAATTGTTACAATAAAGGCGGCGTTATAAACGAATCAAAACATTAAAATGTGATATAATATATTTAGGTACTTATAAAAAATATCTAGACTAGAAAAAGTTTCAGGTTCTAAGGCGGAGATCGAACCCGTGCCCTTTCACAATCCGGGTGACTGCTCTATAAATGCAATATTACAATTTATTGTAGTGGCAGCTTGAATTATGATATACTTGAACCTGAGAGTACAATTGCATAAATCTCTGTGTGTAAAACTTCGACCTTCACTGTCAATTCCATTGAAGCTAGCAACATAAACGAATATTCAAAAGAGGAACAATCATCGATAATGCTAAAAAATCACGCCGTCATCACGTTAAAAGTGTGAGAGAATAAAACTGCGCCGATAAAAATAGCATTTTTAATTTATTTCACACAACATGCCAAACGATTCGCGCGTTTTCCCAATAAACGAAAAGCTTATTTCGCTCACGCCTGACTTTGAAGCATCCTTCGATTGGAAACTGGAAAATATTTCCAATATTTCCCGTAAAGAATAATTTTCGCTTCTATTCAAAAGCATGCAGGAACATATGTGAGCGAAAAATTTCAATGAAACGAATTTATGTTGCTTAGTTTGTACCGAGACATTCAATTAAGAGTTTGACTTGAGCAACGTTTCCAACGGCGAACATTATGACATTTTTCTGTGAACGGAGTACTTAATAGAAATATTTTTTTGAAATGTATTTAACGCAGAGCCAGTTAACAAACAAAGCTTACAAAATGAGATTAGAAAAAAGGCGATAGTCTTACTTGGCGATGATACTAAACTCATAAACATTTTTTTTATTAGTAAAAAATTAGCTCAATTTTTATTTATTAAATTAATGAATTTTTTTGTTACTTTTTCGTCAAACCCACTGTTTCTTGTACTTTATTAAGAAAAGGCCGTACACAAAACAACGCTGCGTTATATTTAAAGTCGAGCAACAAAAACACCCCCGAAGACCCCAGTCATTAGGCAGAACATTAAATCGGTCGTAATGAGCGCAATATCATCTGCGAACAGCGCATTCACGTTGCCCTTGTCTACAATACCTAGTAACGGTCAGTCTAAAGACCTTCCCTTACCTCTCTCATTAAATTTGCATCAAAAAGGCTCCCTATTCACGCTCCCGCCAACCATTACGCCGGAGAAAAATGTTGGGGCCCGATGTGTCGTGACCAGTTAACTGTTGTTGAACCGTATCCAAGTTAAGACATTATTGTTGTAAATGTGTATCCTAATCCTTAGTAATATTATAAATGCAAAGTAGCTTTGTCTGTCTGTCTGGCACGTTTTTACTCCTAAGCCTCTGAACTTATTTTGATGAAAGGCAAGAACTATCCATTATATCCTAAGAAAGGAATTAGTGTATCGTTATCAAAATATCTTAATAAGTTACAGTTTCTTTGATTTAAGCTGCAGCTCTATAGGCCCTACGTTTTAGATAAATTTTACATCTAATGTAACTTAATATGAAAATTATAATGCTTTGTCACTTTTGTCAAACACTAAAAACAGTTTTTAAATAAAACAGTCCAAAAAGAGCCTGTCTCCCATAACACAAGGCAACCTAATTTATTAATTTGGGAGCAGTTCAATACATTGTTCATTTCAAACTATTGAAATCAAAAACTTATAAAACCGTACATCACATATATTGTGTATTATGTCACGTCCAATATTTGTTCACACGAATACCTAGATAATTAAACTTATTGTTTTTGGTTCTTGGGTCACTTACAAAATAAATCGTTTTCGTAAAGTCATACGAACTTAGTCAAGTCAAGTTAACATAGTCAAGTTTAGTACCCCTAGTGTAGGTTTTTAAATTTCAATCGAATACGTATACGAAAAACTTAAGAGAGCAAACGATCCTGAGAATAATATACTACAATTATAAATTATACTTAGAACTTAGTGTTTAATCTGCCCAGCGGCGTTATAACTCTGGAGATATATGACAATTGAAAAATCAATTGTGTCTGGAATCTGATGCTTGACGGGTTAATAAGGGTCAAGATAGAATACTTAGAAGCATTTTCTTTTCAATGTTTTAATTTTTACATAGCCGCCGTTCTCTTAGTAAGAGAGCAATAATAAAAATATGTTATTTAAAAGATGGTAATAAATCTGGTTTGCGATTTACGATCTACTAAAACACAGGTCTTAGGTTCGAGTCCCGACAGGGCTGATGAAGCTCTGATTGATGCTTAATCAGGGCTAAACATTTGGTATGAAAAAGAAAGCTCCGAATTAGGTGTGGGTTAAGATGAAGGAATGTATCGGCCATGACATACGAAAGGAGGGTTACATTTTGTGGTATAGTCACCACATAACTCTATAATTAAATAAAACGACTTATTTATTAGCACATATTTATTTCTTCTATTGCAGAGTATTCATATTGAAACGTTTAATCAAACAAAAGCCCTGCCTTTTGAAAAGAATCCCTGCCTTGCCTTACCTTACAAAATAAACATTAGAAAACGGTAATGTAACGTTATAAGTATCCTATGCAAATATGATATATTTGATGAAGTAAAATTATCAGAGGAGTGTCAGGCGTAATACTCTGATGTTTGGTTTAAAGGAGAAGTCAACTTCGGTGTATATATTTACATTAATTATGTTTAGGTCTTTCTTTATTATGGAGGCTTCAATTTGAAAGGTAATATATTAATATTTCATAATCTGAAGAAGGATTTGTTTTATTCTAATATATGTAGTACCTACAAACCAGGCACAATATATATTTTATTTAGTATATTGTGATGTCATATCAACGGTCGAAAATCAAAGTAATAATAATCAAACTCACATCAATCAAACTATCACTAATTCATGTCTGGTATGCAGGTACTTCAATCATAAAACCTTTAAGTAACCCCTGGCCTCGATCATCATCTATCCGACACCTTCTCATGGAGGCCATTATTTTAAGCTTTCACGTCTGGTTTCATCACACAAATACTAGTCACAACCGGGAGTCGAACCCAGGATATCTAGCTTTGATCAGTCAGCCAGCCTTCAAATATAAAAGGCATAAACGGCATTAGTAATTTAACTTCTAGAATAAATAAATAACTAGATGTTATTTATTTCTCACTACCATTGATAAACATGAACTTTGCCATTAATTAAAAAAATCTAATCACATTCACAGCATAACTGGGCATTTGTGTCATCTGGAGCGGCCTAACAAGGTGCTTAACCTATTCATAGATGTAAAGCCTTTAACTTGTTCGTTAAACACGCAATCGCAAGCCTTCCTTTGCCGTGTAAGAAAGTGGCGCCACTCGTACTTTTACATCCTGACATTTATAAATTTGATGAAAGTTCTATAGGAATAATATTTTGAAATAATTTCAATAGCGCAAAATGAAAAAATAGCGGTTTCAATATGAAATTGCCACTTTAACTTACTGGCTAATTGAAATTAAAATTAAGCCTGCATGTTGTGATATTTGAAGTTAAAACTTTTTTCACACGATGAAGACAACATTCATACTTAAGTTCTAAACTCAAAAAATATGAGCATCGTTTTTATTTTATTTTCAATTGTTTTTGGATTCGACTTAACACGTAAACATAGTGTAATATTATCTTTGCTGAAACTTATCGTATATACATAATCAATAATCTAGTGATTTTTAACCCTTGAATGCATCCTGTTGCCAATTGTATACATTCAATTCATTTCGCCCTATTAAGTAAGACCTATTAGGTGTTTCCGAACGCAGTTTGACAATTATAGATAACTAAGAAATAAGCTGTCGAAAAACAGTTATGAGATGTGGCGGTTGACAAAGTTCGTTGAGTTATAAGAAGAGTCTCCGTAATTTTTGATTTATCGATACACAAGTGACATTTTTGATTTAAAGAAAATTTTTACTCAACTCTTGTTATAGTAAGTTATTGGTTTTTTCATATTTTACTTGAAAATATTAATGGATTTGTAGGATAGAATCGTCAACGTGTATGTTGCCAAATGTCTACATTATGCGTTTGTTGCGCATTATGTCTATGCATTTCATTTCCTCGTTTTTGGGCCTTTTAGCTTATTTTGCTTTGCTTTTTAGGATGGCTAAGCGGTTAGAAGAAATGGATATTGAGAATATTTTATCAGCTCTCGAAAATGGAGATATTTCTCATTACTCTCCTGATGTGCAAGAGCTGATACAAGATTTAATAGATCCAAAGGAAGTCGATCAAAACAATGCAGATCCTGAATTAGCTATTGAAGAAGACCATCCGCTGGATGAGGTTCCAGTTCCAGGAACGTCATCTTCTCGGTTACCATCAGGTATTTATTGGTGTAGCGGCCTGGAGGCAACTAAGAAAAGAGCTTTTTTTTTATACAACTAGATGACAAACAAGCTGTCGCCCACCTGGTGGTAAGCGGTTACCGCCACCTATAGACACCTGCAATAACAAGGAAAAGCACTTGATATTGCAGGTGCGTTGTCATCCTGAGGCCTAAGATGAAATGCCGTCCATGCCCAGTAATTACACTGGCTACCTTTCCCTTCAATCCGAAGCCCCTTCAAGCTTATATGAAAAAAATTAAATTTGGAATTTAGTGAAGACTACATACCTTTTATAGGCAATATAGACCTTTCTCCAGAGTTAGCCCAACTTAATACCCTATTCAAATTCAGGAAAACAGGATATTCCAAATTTACCTGATGAACCTGATCTCGGTGTAGTTTGATAACTATTACACATCGATTCCTTTGTTACATTACCTATATACCCAAGGTATTCATACATTCGAGGAGCTCGGTGGCGTAGTGGTTCAAGCGCTCTGGTTTCGATCACGAAAACAAAGCAACTTTCGCCATGGTTGGTCCCTGGATGGGTCAATCAAAATTATAATCTTGAGCTCCTCCGTGCTTCGGAAGGCACGTTAAGCCGTTGGTCCCGGTTGTTACTGCAACCGCTTTAACCCACCAACCCGCATTGGGCCAGCGTGGTGGTGTTATGGCCCAAACTCCTCAGGTGTTTCTGCCATGTAGGAAGGCCTGTGCCCAGCAGTGGGACGTATATAGGCTGGTGATGATGATGATTCATACATTGGGCAAAATCCAGAGAAACCGCCTCGGAAAAGCTGTAAGTTGCTAGTAGTCAAAGAGTTCACGAAGGACTCTGTGCCAAGAGGATCCTATGAGGAACTAGAAGTAAACTACGAAGGTGTAGATATTTCAGTAACTTGCTGAAAGGACAACAAGCTTGTTACTTTGGCTTCTACTTATGTTGGTTCCGAACCAGCTGAAACCGTCAGCAGATTTGATAAAAAGCAAAAACAAAAGTCGCTATTACCTGCCCAAAAATAGTAAAAGATTAGAATGCTCACATGGGCGGAGTGGACTTAATGGACAGTTTTTGGGCAGGTACAAAATTAGAATTAAAAGTCGCAAGTGGTATATACCTACGACTACTTTATCATATGGTTGATATGGCTGTGATAAATTCATGGGTACTCTATAAAAAAACAGCCAAACATGATACTACGTGATTTTAGATCAGATCTTGCGGAGACTTTATGCAATTATAGATATAGTACTGAACCTAAAAGAGGAAGACCTTCAAGCAGTAATATAGAGAGGGAGATAGAACCAAAAAGACATCGGGGCCCAATGAAGCCTGTTCCTCTAAAAGACGTGCATACTGATGGCATAGGCCACAATGAGAAAAGATGTACTTCAAAAAACAGATACAAACTTCCTGGTTGCAAAGTGTCTTCGCGGACTGAGTATACCGAGTATATTGTGTCATACTGGAGATCGAAATTGTTTTGCTGCATTTCATTTAATATAGTCTGTATGTATATTGTTTATATTTTCGTTAAATATATATAATTAATACCTCCAATAAATATGTAAGGATAACTTGTACATAACGCATAGTGTTGCCAAATGGTTACAAACATATTTTTTCTCAATAAATACCCATTTCTATACAGATTTTTAAAAATATTTTTTTACGTTACTAGTGCTTAATTACCTCTTCGGAAACATTTTTCCAACCCAAAATAAAAATCTTTAAATTTAAAGGTTAAATACGAGTTTCGACGCAAAACTAATGCAGCAGAAACAGCTCGCAATATTAAGTCTGTGTTCAGAGAGGAGACGGAGAGGATACGAGAAATGCAGTGGGATTTTCATACTTCTTTAAAAATTTTATGCTATTTTGTTATTTTATATTTTATTCTTAATTTTATTTTTTATTACAAGAAACTCTACTTTGTAACTTAGTAGTCAGAGCAGGCACCCGGATTGTGACAAGTCGTGGGTTTCCCCCGCCCCTTAATTTGTTTTTTTTAGTTTGGATATTTTTATGAATATTGACTTTAATATCGTTACTTTATGGCCACTTAATAGAATGCATATACATATATAGGTCGTTTCTTTTCATGTTAATTTTAAAACTACACAATCCTTTTTTCTTGTGAATGTACTACGTATTCTATGCCAATTCCGCAGGAGTCGTTTACGGTTTCTCGGAAGCAGGCTTTGTGCCACGAGGGGTTGTGCTCTCGGTTCGGTAGGTCGGGCGTCTTGTACTTCGCCTGCCACTTACTGAACACGATATGTACACTGAGATAAATGGAAAATATGCCATAATTGCGTTTTGTACGCTCAAATCACACTTAGTTGTTTTTTTAATCGTTATATGCGGTAAACTACTGGAGATTTCTACGTAAAAACATATTAGGTTTAATAGTTTCTAATTCTGTTTGAGCTGTCAAATAATTCTTGTTGGATATATATTGTAAGTATAAATGTCGCATTGTAAAAACAAAAACATTATTTTCAAAGTTATAATCATTGTTATTATCTTCTTGCCAATAACCGGCGACAAATTTGCCTTCTTTCCTGGTTCTAAAACTCATAAAAGAAAATTACAATGCCTTTGCTTTTCTAAACTGCAATGAAGCGGTTTTTTTTATCAGCTTGGAAGTCTAAAAGAACGGACTGTCCTTCAGCGTGCTACAGCGTTATCTACCATCAGCAAAACAACTTTATTTAATCATACAATTTTTGGATTTAACGCTAAGTGACATGTCTACCAGACGCGTGCTGCTATTATGATGCCGTAATACTTTCATTCAAATTCCAAATGAAACGATATCTATAGTACTACATATGTATATATTTGTATATTTATGGTATATGTATACTGTACATCTATATATTGTATAGCATACTATACAACATATAGATATAAGTACACTTTACATATAATTCACGATTTAAAGTTATATTCCCCTGAGTATGACCACCGTTCACATACATAAATCTATCTCATAATAATATGGGTTAGGGTATGAGTCTAACAAAGTAAAGTATCTGCGTTGATTGAGAAATAATTAACTAAACAAAATAATAAACTCTTACTCTTATTATAAAACATGGACTATAAAGCACACTAAACTAAAGATCTTACTTTGATACAAATGTTTCACAAATAAATTATCTTTATCTTTATTTTTATCTGGCGACTCATTGCAGGAACGCAGTGTTGTTAAGCTGTGAACTTTTGGTGGAGGTACAACCCTGTTCGTACCGGATGAATGGGGTAGTCGGAGGAGTAGGCTGGACGCCGGCTGGGCAGATTCACCTATCACATGGTACATGCACTGACTGGACATGGTTGCTTCGGCCACTACCTGCACCGTATCGCTCGTCGGAGGAAGATGCCGTGGCATCATCACTGCGACTCTTCCAACGATACGGTCAAGCACACCCTTGCCGTGTCCAGCTTGGCAAAACGAGCGCCGTGAACTTCGTGCGGTACTCAGTGGCGGTCACCTCTCGCTGTCTATCATTGTAAGAGCCATGGTTGGAAGCGAGGGGGCATGGGAGGCTGTCGCCTCTTTCTCCGGGACTATGGTCACGCAGAAGAAGGCAGCGACTCTGGGTAATTTGCAACAGCGCGAAAGCTGTCCGTAAAACCGGTTACCTGGAGGTTGGCTGGTGAAATTGCTTCGGCAGAGTCTAGGGTACCCCCGAAATGGGCAGTAGAGTTACCAGGGAGTTTTAGCGGGTATTCCCAGTGTCATTAGCACTGGGCAACCCCCACACGCGCCTGTCACCTAGCCAGCGACGGGTTGGTCTGTAATAAGTTTTTTTGCCGAAAATAAAGGTGGAGGTACTACCCCAGACGGGCCCTCAAAATAAGAGTGATAAACACAACTATGCCCCACCTCTCTTATATTCACAATAATTTTAAATAGTCACATTTTCTATTGAAAAATATATTTTATTTTTTTGTTGACGGATCTCTAAAAGGGGCAGACTCCTATAGCTATACTAAACTGTACATTATACGCTTCCAGACGGCCCTAGAACAACGAGAGAAATCTCCTTTTAATTACGCCCCGGCTCGGACGCGGTGCTTACACTCTGTACTCTTTTGATAACCATTTCCCTCCACGACACACAGGTATTAGTTATTTGCATTATTATAATATCTACTTGCATAATTTTCATTTTGTTTATAGTATAAGTACTTATATCCCTTGGTAAAATAAACATTTTTATTAATTATTTATTAATTAAATAGAATTAACTTGCAATCAACGCTGATACTGTTATGATGAGAAGTTGTTGTTGAAAAATATACATCGTTTAACTTCAACATTTTGTCCCTTAGCAGCCCACCGACGCTGCGATATGCTAGTAGATATTGATGATTCAGAAATTAAATAGGATAACATTCGATCATTAATCATTATTAACAGCCTTCATACGTCCCACTGCTAGACACAGGCTTTTTTGTATAGGTACGACAAAGGTCACAAACCAGCTCATACAACCATTTCTGATGTTTTATTTTTTTATATTAGCTCTGTTTTACAGAACGTTGAATACATTAGATTCCCGTCTGCCGCCTAACTAAATAATCCCACTGTGATATCTAATCGTGGTGCGTATTATTTATTGCATATGCCATATTCACCATGTGATAATATAACCAAATATGTGTATTAAGGCCTCAGTGAATATGCAATAAATTTCAAATCAAGCCCATTACGCCCACCACTGTAGTAACCTAATTAGCTGTCCGGTAAGTTGGTAAATGCTTTTATATCAATGGAGGCAAGCGCTTCTGTCACCTCTTTTGTATGTAAAACCAGGCTTTATATCAAGCAGACTATCGCGCTTGTAGCACCAAAGGTATAATACCCTGAGTGTAGCTAGAATATTTTTTGTGTTCTTCGATCAAGTGACTTTCATTAACTTTTTTGTTATGTGTCGGGTAACAGTTTTTTATACAACTAGATAACAAGCAAGCGGTTATCGCCGCATATACACCTGCAATAACAAGAAAAAATCACTTGTTAATGCAGGTGCGTTGTCATCCTGAGGTCTAAGATAAAATCCAGTCTATGCCCATTAGTTACACTGGCTACCTCTGCCTTCAATTTGAAACACAGCGAACTGTTTCACGGCTGAAAAAAGAAAAGCGGTGGCACCTACCCAGACGACCCTACATACTTACGGGCTTACCACCAATGACAATATTCATGGACAATGCCTAGAAATCGGGTGCAAACTATGTGGATGGAAACCATTTTCCTTTAAAATATTACCCTTTTGGTGTCGTAATATCACAGCAAGAGCTAAGCTTAATTTACACGCTTAGCACGTACCTACTACATCTATACATCTATCGATAGCACAAGTCCGATGCGGGCATAAATTTAATTATGATTTAAGGGCATGTTGTTAAACCAATTTTAAACCATAACACTTTGCTTACAGGATGTTGACTAAATAAAATAGCGTAGATTAATAATTAACAGTGACAGCGTGTTCTCAGTTACCGGTATACTTGTTTACTCCTAAACTAATAAAAGAATATCAATAAATAAGCAATATTAATGCTATGTAGAAAGAGACACAAGTAACGCAAAATAGATGATAGTAGTTAATCAGTCCATTGTTGTTAAAGTCAGTCCATAATAATGTATACCTACCTAGTTTAGAGAACAGATTTTATATTAATAAATTTTCTGTAACAATAATTTTATTGAAGTCTATCTATTTAAGTTTTAACATGAGATACATTGATCAGATGACTAATGAAAAAGTTTGCATACAAGATGAAATGATTACGCACTAAGTAGCTGCAGTTCACGCCATAAAAAAAAGAACAAAATCTAAAGAAAGTACAACAAATAATTGTTTTAAGCTATTAGGTATATCAACATTTTCAACCTCTATAAATAAAATTTAACACATATATCCACATATATATGTTATGTATATATTACATATATATGCACATATATATGTAAATTAACACATATATATGTTAGTCATAGCTCTCTTTGTTTTAATTGGTGTTTTTAATAAGCGTTACATTAGATTAAAACTAACTGATTCATATGCACAGTTTGGGAGAGAGGAAATAATCCATTCTAAATTAGGTACATAATAGACTTAAAGACAGGCCCATAGGTACTTATTAGGTATTAGACGCAGTTTCAAAGTCATCATCATAATTTTCATTTTAGTCAAATTAAGGTACAGTGAATAGAGTGAAGTGTAGGTATCCCTTGATTTTACTGATATTACACCGTAGACTTCCCGGAGTCTTATAGCACTTTACACTTTCATGGTTATTGATGAGTAATAATTTGAAATAAATAGTGTGATATTTTCAAGGGAAAAATTATTGGCGGGCCGGCAGATCCAACGAATCCCTATGGAATTTAAAATATGTATTAAGGAGGGACTCACGGGTTTGCTGGTAGCCGCAACGCTGCAGATGTAGAAACACTTCACTGCAACTATTTTGGTGTTAATTAATTAATTGTCCATTAGATTGCGCGCGCGCGTCTTTAATTATAATTTCTACAGGACGTATGTGCGTCACTGACGGCTCTCAGGCGGAACTATTTGGTACACCGAGATCGGCCATTCGCAAAGATTGCGAATGAGTGGGATGGGGATGAGGTAAGGATTACATAAATTCAAAACCAAAAGAAATTCGTTATATCCGGCGCCAACATCCCGCCACCCTTGAAAGGATCCCTTTCAAAAAATGTTTAAAAAATAATTAATATTGTATATAATATATGTAATATATATGTATGTATAGGTAAGTATTTATAGTTAAATCTATGAAAAATGGGTATGTATATATGTAAATTAATAAATTATGGATCTATAGTTATTGTGTAGGAAGGGGACACAACCTAACAACCGGGCGCTTGAATACGCCGTCTTTAGTTTTAACTGAAGCTACGCGTATGAGCCCATCCTTTCCTGGGCAAGTCTCTGTGATAACTCCCAACCGCCAGTGTAATGGTGGGGCGTTATCATTCATTATCAAAACCACTGCACCAACGGCGGCAGGGGTAGTTTTGGCAATCCATCTTTGTCGTGCCTGTAAAGTATGTAAGTACTCCAAGCTCCAACGTTTCCAGTAGGATTGTACCAGTTTAGTTAGTAGCTGGTACCGTGATAAAAGGTGAAGCCTCTCTTCAGCTACATCGGTGGCTGGTAAAGCTCGCAGAGGTAGCGTATTCAAAAAATGAGCAGGAGTCAGCGGTAATGGCTCCGCTGCATCTGTACTTAGTAGGCTTAAAGGCCGTGAGTTTAATATGGCTTCAATCTGACAGAGAACTGTCAGAAGCTCTTCGTACGTCAGAATTTGAGCACCCACCACTCTAACCAAATGGGTCTTAAAGGACTTGACACAGGCTTCCCAGCTACCGCCAAAATGCGGTGCATTGGGTGGAATCAGATGCCAATTGATACGATGTGCTAAAAGCTCATTACGGAACTTATCGACATGAGCTTGCGATAAAAGTAACTTGTACAGCTCATCAAGATATGCACGAGCACCTATGAAATTTGTTCCGTTATCGGAATAGATAACTTGGACTGAGCCACGGCGCGCTAAGAAGCGCTTTAAAGCGTTTAAAAAAGAGTCTGTTGTTAGGTCCGGCGCGATTTCGACATGAACAGCGCGCGTGGTTAGGCATATAAAGACGCACACGTAAGCCTTTTGTGTCCTAACACCACGTCTACGGACTAATGTAATGTTAAAAGGTCCGCAGTAATCGACCCCTGTATGGGCGAACGGCTTCGATACTTGTAAGCGACATTCTGGTAAGTCTGCCATAATCGGAGGCGAGAAAGGCTTAGGCTGCGCACGGAAACATGTGTTACAGGCATTAAACCGCGTACGAACTAGTCTACGCCCCGAAATGATCCAGTAACGCTTACGCAAGATGGAAAGCAATAGATGTGGCCCTGCGTGACAATATGAAATATGATTATGATCAATAATCAAATTCACGATATGATCTGACCGTGGAAGAAGCATAGGATGCTTATGGTCGAACGTCAGCGAAGAACGATTTAACCTGCCGCCTACGCGTACTATACCGTCTACAAGTATAGGCTGTAGCCTTTGGATAGCACTAGACTTGCAAGCGATGTTAGCTTTACAGCTTTCAATAACGTCCGGGAAATAAACGGATTGAACAGCTTTAATCACAGTACGCTCTGCGATATCAATATCTTCCACTAGTACTGGACCTCGCGATTTCAGTTTACGAATGAATCGCAGGACAAACACCAAAGTAAAAAGCAAGGAACGCCACGATGAAAATTTTTTGGAAAAGGTGTAAACGAATGGGTGAATACTGGAATCAGTCACTCCTGTGGAAACGAGCACTACCGGTTTCTGGTCTGGCAGAGAATATTTGTCCTCCGGTCGGAAAGATTGGACGGGCCAGTTTGAGCGGACCTCTCGCAGCCACATTGGACCAGTAAACCACAAAGGATGGTTTATTAATTGTGAAGGTGTGAGACCCCTAGAAAGGCAGTCACTCGGGTTATCCTTACCAGGAATATGGTAAAACTGGTCAGGTGACAATCGGTCTTGTATTTTGGAAACTCTGTTCGCAACAAATGTTTTTAATTTGT
The DNA here is from genome assembly GCA_947347705.1 of Nymphula nitidulata. Taxonomy (NCBI): domain Eukaryota; kingdom Metazoa; phylum Arthropoda; class Insecta; order Lepidoptera; family Crambidae; genus Nymphula; species Nymphula nitidulata. The sequence goes on from OX374631.1 coordinate 11,627,892, forward strand.
GCGGACTAGAGTGAATCCAGTGTAAGGTTACAGTAGAATCGGAAAAGGCACAGATTTCTTCAATTTCAATACGAGAATTATAATTATTGAGAACTTGTGAAACTAATTTTGTCAACAGATGAGCAGCGCATAACTCCAAGCGGGCCAAGGTTACAGTTTTTACTGGTGCTACTTTAGACTTGGCACACAGTAAATTAACCGTGACATTTATGCCTTTGGTGACATGTAGGTATAATACAGCACCATACGCCCTTTCGCTGGCATCGCAAAACGCTACCAGTCTGATATGACAATCGAGAGTCACACCGACATAGCGAGGGATGTGGATATTCTCAAGAAGAGGTAATTCTCTATGGAAATCACGCCAAATATCACAAATGTTACTAGGCGGAACCTCGTCCCAGTCAATACGAAGCATCCAGAGTTGCTTAATTAATAATTTTGCAAACAAAATTACAGGTGCTACTAACCCCAATATGTCCCATAAACGAGCAACTAGGGAAAGAATAGCTCTCTTGGTACATTTATAAGGAACGGGCTTGACATCGAACGAGAAAACGTCCGCCATCGGTTCCCACTTGACACCGAGAACCTTCTGACTACAATTTTCGTCGAAATAAAGTGACTGGGGATGCAGTAAGCCCACAGGAAGTGATGACAGTACGTCAGAAGAATTACTGGACCATTTCGTTAGTTCGAAAGCTCCAGCACCGAACAGCTCAATTAACTGTCCGGCAAGCAGACGTGCAGCTTCCTCGGTTGGCACGCTACAGCAAATGTCATCCATGAAATAATCACCGCGGTGAATAATTTCTGCAGCAACAGAAAAATCATTTCCTTCGTCCTCTGCAAGCTGCCTGACAGTGCGAAGACTGAGGAAAGGGCTGACGGATAAACCAAAACATACGCACCCGAACTCAAACAATTGCAACGGATCATCCTTAGAAAACCGATAAAAGATACGCTGATATTTGCGGAATTCAGGGTGCACCCTTATCCTCAAGTACATCTGCTTCACGTCAGCACACAAAGCGACCGGGAATAAACGAAAATTTAATAAAACAATGAATAAATCCGACTGTAAATTCGGACCTGTATGTAAGATGTCATTTAATGATATGCCATTGTCCGTCTTAGCACTTGCGTCTAGTACCAGGCGCAACTTCGTAGACACTTTATCTTGTCTTATAACCCCATGGTGAGGAATAATATACCCTGAATCGGTATCGTTATTATTTACGGGAAGAAGGTATTCTTTACTCAAATAATCACGAACCACTTCGTTATATGCCGTTCGCAGCAAAGGGTTAGCTTCGAGTTTACGCTCTAACATTTTAAATCGCTTTAGAGCAATGTGAAAAGAATTACCTAGTACAGTGGGACTTTCTTTGAACGGTAAAGCTACTGAGTACTGACCGGAAGAATCTCTGGTAGTAGTAGCCTTATAGTAGTCTTCGCACTGCTGTTCATCGATGCTATGACAGGCTGAGACAGAGTCGGGAACGTTCTCGATATCGAAAAACTGCTTAACGACATCATCGAGCGATTCTTGGCCAAAAGAACACAACGACACAGACCGAGAGCAGACTGTTGAACTAAGTCGTGGGGCTTCTCCTAAAAGTAAAAACCCTAGAGTCGTCTGTACAGCATCAGGCGAACCAGGCGGCCCGTAAACGCGGCCCGATTGCAATAATTTAGCAAACAACTGAGCTCCTAGTATCATATCTATACTACCAGGTTCATTAAAAGATTCGTCTGCAAGGGGAACGCTAGTTAAATAAGAAAGGCAAGAAACATCTACCGGAGTCGTGGGCAGGCACGAAGTCACGTGGTCGACAACTAAAGATTCTATGTCATAATAGGTAGTATCATCGAAACGCGAATGTAGCGTTACACGCGTTACCCCCTTAGTCTCCTTCGCGGAACCCCCGAAACCGTTAACCAATACAGGAGGGACGTTACTATCAACCTTTAAAGATAATCGTTTACAACAAGTAAGAGTTATAAAATGGTTTTGAGAACCACTGTCTACTAAACAACGCACGAGATGACGTGTCCCGTGCGCATCATAAACGCACACCCGAGCCGTGCCGAGAAGCACGGTAGTCGTGGGAGCGTACACCTGCGCCTGCAGCGAGGTAGAAGCGAGCGGAGCGGGCGGTACGTCTCCGGCCGGTAGCTTCACGCCGCACGGCAGCGGCGGCGCGGGCGACGGCGGAGGGCCGGTCTTACTCTCGCTGTTTACCGCGATAACCTTAGTAGGGAAGTGCAACATCGAATGATGATTAGTCGAGCCGCAAACCAAGCAAGCCTTACCACAAACACAAGCGACAGACTTGTGTGATAAACTTAAACATTTTACGCAATTATTTTGCTTTTTTATTAGCTTATAACGTTCAAACGGTGACAGTTTTTTAAATTCACTACATGCGAAATAAAACTCGTGACGATTTTTACATAAATCGCACTTACCGAAGTTTGATACTTCGGCCGCCACAAACGATTGAGTTTTCTTATAAGAATCGGGCTTAGATGCCCTAACGTGGGACGACGACGACGAACTAGCACTATTATTATTACTAGAACTAGTGCGTTCTAATATCTTCGTCTGGTCTTTAATAAATTTAACAAAGTCGTCGTAGCTAGGCAAAGAATTCGACCGACAATGATTTTCAAAGCTACGAGCTGTATCCGAATCGACTTTTTTTAACGCTAAATATAACAGTATAAAATCTGTTGTATTATGAACTTGGAGTTTATTAAATGCCGCCACCGAAGTCACGAAACTATCTAAAAAGTTATGTAAACCCTTTGAAGAAGGCGAATGTAGTTGTTTGAAGTTAAAAATTTCATCCAAATAAGCCGTACCAAGGGAGCGTACATCTTGGTATTTGTCCTTCAAAGTACTGTAAACTAAATTGTAATTGTCTCCGCTAGGGACGATACCAGCAATGGAAGCTAACGCTGTTCCCGTTAGTTGCCCACATAGGTAAAACACCTTATCGGAATTAGTGAGTGATGTATTGTTATGTACTAAATTATTATAACATTCATAGAAAGACGGCCAACGCTTACGATCACCGTCGAACTTAGGCAACTGTACGGGAGGCAGCCGCAGACTGCTGTCCTGCGCACGAGACACTGTCGCGGTCGCTGAAGACTCAGCTACTGTGTACGTGCCGCGAGCACTCATGACGTAAGAATAAAGTTCTTCGAACGATTCCCAAGTTTTGAAGGAGGGTACAAAATTTGGGTCCGCCTGCATTTTAGCCACATTTAAATTTTCTACATGTTGCAAGAACTCCTCACGAAGGTTTACTATTGTTGAGGACAATGCTAGAAACTTATCTCGCGCCTCAGCGTTAGTCAAATCCCTCGATGAATCATAAACTATTTGCATACGTGTGAAGTACGAATTAATCCTAGCTTCGAGTAATGGAATTTGGTAATTGCTAGAACTAACCCCCTTTTTGTCCGGCATTTTAGGTTAAATATGTAACGCAAAGCCGAAGTAATAACGTGTACTATGTAAATTACCAAGATAAGTAATTAAAATTAATATTTTACCAATTTTATTTTGGTAATAATAGTTAAAATAAATGTAATTAAAAATAGTAGGTACTTATAGGTTTAAATACCGCGCGCAATGAATATTATAAGACAAAGTACATTGACTTTGACCGAACTAAATTTAATGATTATATATTTTTTTTATAAAGTAAAAGCTTTTTTTATAAAGTAAAGCTGCTTTAGTGCAATATTTGCGTTCGTTAACTAGTAAAATGAAGTAGATATTGAAATGAAGTAGAATGGTATATACCTATATTCGACCTGTTTATAGGTAGAAACAAGCAAGAATATAAGATAATAGAACCATACACGTCACGTCGGACCTTAGTTCACTCACGACACTTAGGCAAGACAATGACAACGATTTTGTGAGTAATTATTTTCTACAAAGAAAATATAGGAAATAATTAAACAAATAAGCAGGTATTACCCAGAAAGGAATGGTAGGTAGGTATATATAACGTAACGCAAATTTCATACTAGATTATAAGTTATGTATTTAAATTAACAAAATACTAATCTCCGGTATTATTAGATTATGTATGTAACTCATAAAATGTACACAATTAATGTAAAATAAATAAATGGACAATAATTTAAGCTGGCACGCAAAAGCAGGTAGTAGTAGGTACCTACGCGCGTGAAGTGAAATAGCGTATTATTTGTGTTTTATATGTATTGCATGTATAATATAGATATATAATGAGGTATTTAAATATTAGAGGTTTATGTTCGAGCGCCAAAAAATGATGAGTAATAATTTGAAATAAATAGTGTGATATTTTCAAGGGAAAAATTATTGGCGGGCCGGCAGATCCAACGAATCCCTATGGAATTTAAAATATGTATTAAGGAGGGACTCACGGGTTTGCTGGTAGCCGCAACGCTGCAGATGTAGAAACACTTCACTGCAACTATTTTGGTGTTAATTAATTAATTGTCCATTAGATTGCGCGCGCGCGTCTTTAATTATAATTTCTACAGGACGTATGTGCGTCACTGACGGCTCTCAGGCGGAACTATTTGGTACACCGAGATCGGCCATTCGCAAAGATTGCGAATGAGTGGGATGGGGATGAGGTAAGGATTACATAAATTCAAAACCAAAAGAAATTCGTTATATCCGGCGCCAACAGTTATTAACATTTGAATTAGTTTTATATACGGGTTATTTACCATGTAATTTTACAGTTGGTAAATATCCCGTATATAAAACTAATTCCCGGAGTCTTTTCTGTAACATCTTCATATCAAGTCATCAAGTCAGCGTGCTGAGGTGTCTATACATATATCAGTCGTGTATATTCAGGAAACTTCGATTCTTCTGAACAGTCGACACCACATCAAGCGGAGCAGTTTGACCTTGAGACCGTCCTTACGCTGCTCGTAATAGAGGCGCCTTCATGGTGCAACTGTTACACTTGACGTGTTGTCGTCTGTACTTCACTGACGGTTTCTGAAAAAATGGAGAAGAGTCTAAGGAGACTCCAACATACTCGACTAAGGCTTGTATTTCTCATACTTAAACAGTTTGCTTTCAATGAGATATAAAAACTTATTTTGCTTTAAATAAAGTATGCACTCCAGCGTAAAAAGAAAAAAGCCAATTGATGTCTATTTCAGGGTCAAAGTTCCATTATGACAAATCTTTCGTCGTTTGAAATGGTGACATTCGCTACACAGGACTTTGAAGGGGAATTGAGCTATGTATTCAATATAAATCACGAGAAACTAGAAGTACACTACTCGATTATTTTCATATCCGCTTTGTTGTAGGTGCAAAATGTAAAAATTTATAATGCAAAACATTGCTTGACACAACAATCTTTCTGTATTCGCGGTAAAATGAAAAATGTTAGAGCACATCACAACACATTGTCGCGCCGAGAGCTAAGCCAACGTGAAGTGGGCTACACAGGTTCCCGATTGAAATTCTATTAAACTACAAGACAGGTCTCGAGTTTGAAGCGGGCACAAATTTAATTACAGCTTAACGGGACGTAGTTGAGCCGAGCCAAGCTACATTTATTTTACCTAAATCAATCATTGCTTAATTAATAGCGTCGGATTATGTTTTAGCTCCCAAGGTTCAAAATGAAGACACAACTGTCAACGTGATTGGCAATATTGCGGTTGATATGGCCTGTTAAGCCGAATTGATAGTTACGTTTATGAATAATAGGTTAAGGTTTGTAAATACATTTTTGCTTTAGATACTTACCACTCTTATCTAATAGACACAAAACAATGAAACCCAAACTTCTATTGACAATTCTTTCGCGAGCTACGCTTAGTTAGAATTCATTAGGTAGATGTCCTTTCCCAGCTGGGAAAGGACATCTACTATTATTACTTATCTAATTGAGATCATTCAAAAAGGACAAAATTTTAACTTAAGCTCGCATCAAGAACGAGTTGTGTTGAAAGCAGAGTGATGCTAGCCCATCGCTCCCAGCACTTGATTTGAACGCAAGCGCGCTAGTAGTGTTTCGTAAAGCCAATCACTTAACATACCCTGTATCGTGAATTATATGAGCACAGGCAATGGGAACCTGTACCCCTAGCATGAACATTTTTAATTTTCGAATCGTATTCGAATCGCTCACGCACGCTTAAAATTTCAAACAAAAGCCAGACAAAAGCTAACGTAACTACTCGGTACGATAGCAATTCGAAATTTAAAAATGTTCGTGCTAGGGGTACTGATCTTTTTAAAATAAGAACGTTTGTTGGGTACACTGTAAGATTTTTGACCGTTGGAACTTTTACAGACAGCCGAACATTGATTTCCGGATATCCGTTTAAACTGGCAAACCCTACTCTTCACTATGAATTACGCTCCCTGGTGGTACTACGGAGAGTTTCAGAATCTTGCACAACTTACGATTACGCAGTACCTGTTTAGATGAAATTTGGTATAGAGATGAGTTTAAGACCCTTTAAGAAATACTTTTTGGAATTATAGCCGACATCCGCGCTGACAAAGTCGTACATAGTCGAACTCTGGTAACCACTAGTGTACTACATACTTTTGAAAGTCTCAATGAGAACATAAAGTTAAGTTTAGTCAGTAGCCTCCGTATGCATTTTGAAGTAAGTCAATTTTGGTCAGCTGGGTACCACACCGTCCGAGCTGTCGAGTAAATTTAATAATTTTCGGCTGACTTTATAAAGTCCGTATAACAAGGCACAACTGTCTGCATTTAGAACTAAAGTTCATTATTTCAATAAGAACTGTTTCATTACGTATGCTGCACCTAAAGTTTCTAATATTAACAGCTGTAACGACTTGTTACGCGGAAATATTGTTAAAATAATATATAAATAAGAAAGACTACACAATTTTTGGTTGTCACTTTAAAGCTTTTTAAAGATAATTTGATTTGTCAAACTGATAAGTACTGAATACTTTGTCGAGCCTTCAGAGGCAGTCTCAAGAGCCTTCGATAAAAAAAAACACGCCGGTTATGCTGTAATGTCCAACAGCAATACTCAGTCCACAAAAAGCATGTCCAAGTTCTTTTGTTTTGTTTTATCTTTGTTTAAAATATTTTTTATTCTAAATTTTTAAAAAAGTCAGTTTTAAGCTAACTAGTAACAATGATTTATCTAAATTTTAAAGCCCGTATACTCGTATCTCATCATCATCATAAACAGTCTATATACGTCCCATTGCTGGGCACAGGCCTTCCTACATGGGAGAAACACATGAGGAGTTTGGACAATAACACCACCACGCTGGCCCAATGCGGGTTGGTGGGTTAAAACTGTTGTAGGAACAACTGGGACCAACGGCTTAACGTGCCTTCAGAAGCACGGAGGAGCTCGAGATAACAAACTTTTTTAAACTCGTATTTAAATAAATTTATTTGTTAATGGAAGATGTACTTAGCTACCAACGATGATTCTGATGTAGCCTTCAGCTTATTCGTCTCTTCCGTAACTCAAAATCAGACTTGATCATTTAGGTATTGTATACCATAAAGTTATGAACAATTATTTTGTGTGAGGATAGCAAAGTTTAGAAGTTTTTCCAGTTCTTCACAAAACATGGACTCTGTAACTAGCGGATAGCATCACGAATTATGTGAAATACCTAATTATATTTCAAATCTTATTTCTTTTCTTTATATTTCTTTCTTATTATTAGTTAAAAATAAAACACAATTTACCCAGTTCTGGTTCAACATAAATCTCAGAATCAAGTCGCAAATAAAATACTATTCTATTTTTACTTGAATGGGTTTCCGTTACCGTTCTTCAATGGCAATTTAATTGGTTTAGAATTCAAAGTAATTCGAGCATAATTGGACGAACTTGTCACCACCACTCAATTTATCGAGTTTCAGGTGGAGTGTGCACGTCACCATGTACACACGGATTACCCGATAAGTTAATATTGAAATATGTGAGACGCAAAACTGTCGTATTAAATTAACAGATTGATGAAGCGGGCGAAGGAAAAAGTTTCCTACTAACTTGAATAAACACACTGAAAAAAATGCCAACTGAACTTTCGGCTAGCTCAAAAAGTGACTACTTACATAACTTAGGGTAACACCTAGCCAAAAATAAAGTTGCATAGAGATGCACCGTTTTGTTAAATCAAATAAACTGTAATTACACCTAGCAAAATTTTGGATATTACTAATGTAACCGAAGTAGTTTGGTTATATTTTTATCAGTGTAATTTTACTATTTTCTTAATATAACTTTAAATTTAACATTGCTGGAATGTTGTAGACGACCGGCTGGACAAGTGGTCAATACCCTCAAGTCAGTACCCCTAACTATACAAATTACTCGCTCAGGAGTGCTGGGTTCGAATCCCGGTAGGGGCAGATGTTTTATGAAGCTCTCTGCGTGCTATGTGTCATGCCCACTGCCACTTCAACTTACTAATCCTAGAAGCTATGATAATGACTTTGGTTCTCTTACAGATGTCCTCATGTCTGATTCTACATTCTATATTCTCGCAGAGAAACACCCAACATAGCTCGTTCCATAGCTCGTTGTACGACTGCGAACTTGCACAGAAGGCAACACAGGTATATTTAAGTGTAAAAAATGTATTAATTAATAAATTAAAAAATACAGTAGAAAAAGGAGCGGGATGCGAACCCGCGACCCGCAAATAATATTTTCGACATTGTAGAGGTAGACGTAAACTTAAACAATAAACTTTACTACAATAAACATGCACACACGACGAACAAGAACAGCAGAGTATAAATGTCACTTTATCATAACTTTACCTTTAGGTATTAGCATTCATAATAATTATAGTTTATACTGCCGTCGTATTTTAACACACAGTAACTTGAAATATGTCGTAATGAGATAAAAGCAGTTAAAACTTATATAAATGTGGTACTAGTAAAAAGCTAGATAAATTTCCTACACAATAAAAGTAATATATCGCATAAGGATTAATATAACGGCGACGATGAAGCTACGAAAATGGTATTAAGACTAAAATTACGCGTTGCGTAAAATTTCCTCCCATTTTGGAAGTATTACTATTATTAATTAAAATATAATAAAACTAGAAAAAGAAAAGAAAAAAAGAGAAATAAAGAGAAAAAAAACTACCAATCAATCTATCTCTATCTATCTATCTAATCTAGAAATTAAGAGTATTACTATTATATTAATATCTATTACTTGTACGTCATTAAAATTGTTATTTAATTAGTTTGACGCCCCAATTTCTTTCTATTTTTTCAGTTAGAGAGTTATAATAGTTTAGTGGTTAAATATTTTTGCTATGAAGAAACGTATTAATATCAGTACTGTGTTAAAGCTATGTTTATGAGAAATAAATATTTAAACTGCATGCACCTTAAACACAGTAATTGAGATGCTGTAATGAATTCATGTATTTATTAATTAGCTTATAACAAAAAAAAATATAAATTAAAAGTAAGTATCTGATAAAGCCGACCTAACCAAGCGTACTAACGTACTTATATTAAAAAGAGCACAGTTACTGATAAGGAACTATATTTATACTCAACAAATCACGAATACTGTGTTTTTATTAAAAAAATATTTTTGTTGATATTCACAATCGTGGAGAAGCGTTTGTTTGTAATCCTAAAAGTTATTTTAAATAACATTATTTGTGTATTTTTGCTTACATTATATCTCTATCCCTGTCTGCCTCGGCTGGAACAACATTTCGATAGATCCGGTTATTAGTGCAACCGCGTTACCCCACCAACCCACATTGGGCCAGAGTGTTAGTGTTATGACCAAAACTCCTCATATGTTTCTCCCATATAAGAAAGCCTGTGCCCAGCTGCGAAACGTGTAAATAGGATGTTGGTTGATTTTATTTCAATGCAAATCCTCTGCATCTGTTTTAACAACGCTTGGTCGGTCGGCAACTCCTGGAAAAACGTATCACATAATTGCGGAAATTTGTATGTACAAACTCATGGCTATTTCGTCGACGACGAATTCGTCTAGGATTAAAATCGTCTACTCGTATGTAAAAACCAAGTTACCGCACTATTTCATATTTCTTACAAGAAAATGCTAAATAGTTAAGTATGCCAGCATAAATATGTTAGGGAGGTAGCCGTTATTTTTCACAAATACCAATATTCTCTAGAAATAAAAGAAATAACTGTTTGCAAGACTAAAAATTAATTCGACTGGCTCAGAAGCTCAAAGAGCCAGTATGTCACCGACAAAGGGTAACTCCTCGGTAGGCAGGTAGCAGCGTGAAAATTCAAGGCCTTCTGTAATTAGGCCGCAAGACAAACAGCCCGCAGGTGAAGCTGAAACGGATCTACGATTGCCCAATCCAATTAACTTGGCTCCATTGGACCGAGAAATGTTAATATAATGTTCAACTGTACTGTTTATCTTTAATAGTTAACAAACGTGCAAAATTCACAGATGTCTGATTCAGGTGCGCATAACACATTAAGTTAGTTAGGCGTAGTTTGTGAAATTATTTAAATTACAGAATTTTCGCCAAATCCATTCTAATGTAGATATCTATGCGAATGCATACATATGTCTGTGTTTTTACTCCTAAGCCGGGGAGTAATTGTACTCTGGCCGCCGGGGGCACCTCCGAGTGGTTGTCGGTTATCACGCCAAAAAGTAGCTTAAATGCTTTCTCAGGATGTAATCCATCGGCATGCAGAAGTTCACCTAAATCAGCTAAGCCGCTTAGGATTGAAAAAAAGTAACAGACAGACAAAGTTACTTTTGCATTTATAATTATAGTGTGGATTATTGTAACAATTACAAATACAGAATGTGAATGTGTAACTGGAAGTTTAGAAATGTTTGTAAAAGTATTCTTTCGCATCCATTGAGGTGTTTACTTCAATAAGTGGTGAGATATTAAAACTTTAAAAAAATAAAACCGACTTCAAAACACTAAAAAAGAAAAAATAATTCACTTTCTATTGTCTCTGCACCAACCTGCTAAGCACCAACTCCAAAAAAGACATTTCAGGAGGTAAGCAGGTACCTAGGTAGTGAAAATTAATTATTTTTTTCCTTTTTAGTATTTTGAAGTCGGTTTGTTAAAAAAAATTCATTTACATTTTTAAGTGATTTCCTAAGGTCAAAGCAATATGGGTGACCGTCAGCACTATCGACTTGTCTGTCTCTCAGTCCTTGGTTGAAATACACAGTGAAAGAATTATCTTCTAACTCCTAACCGTTAAGGAGTTATACCTTCCATCATCAGATCATCAACATTAGATGATGACTAACAGAAGCAAATACTTGAATAGCTTTGGAAAACAGTAAAACATGTCACAAGTGCCTATAAAATTTTGGTTTGCCCTCGATTTCCCTAGGATCCCATCATCAGATCCAGACTTGGTTACAATGGGACTACCTCTGGAGTAGGTATACTCTATCGAATGAAAAAAGAATTTTGAAAATCGGTTCACAATTGACAGAGAAATCGGTGAACATACATACAAAAAAAATACATACAGTGGAACATATAACCTCCTTCTTTTTTGAAGTCGGTTAAAAAGGGCAGAAGGCGGTGAAGAAATTAGTAGATTATACCTAGTGCTCCGGTGGCTAAGTGGTAATCGCGTCTGGCCGGACATACGGACTAATCAGGAGACGCGGGTTCGATTCCCGCCTGAAGCATATAATTTGTCCGTCGTTTTCTTTCTTTATTTGTAAATTGTTACAAGAAAGTAGGCGTTTAAACGCATCAAAAATATTCAAATGTGATTAAAATAGTGTGGATTATAAAAAAATTAGAAATTAATGGTTCTTATTAGTATGTATTGAAGGAATTAAGTAAAACACGCCCGTTCCGTATCAAGTTTAGTGCAAGACAATAAGAATGGAAATATTATTATGATATAAATTTATATTTTATTTACCTACTTATAATAATATAATAATGAATGACGTACATACATATCACTTATAAAGATTTAAAGTAACCTACTCAAGTATGATATAGAAGACAAATATAATTAAATAAAAAATACTAAGCGTCGCTGAAAACAATGAAATCTTTGTAAGTTAGAAACATGTCTGTCTATGTTGTGATATAATCCATTTACGGGACAATGGGCCTCGCCTTGGAGGAGATAGGACTATCAATCTAATCATCTTTTGTCAATACGTATTCTAAGCAAATAAAGCAGAGATGACAAAGACCTGAACTATTTTTAGTTGAAAAAAAATATTATATGATATCTAGAGATGTAGGACCACTTGAGGAGCTCGGAGGCGTAGTGCGTTGAGCGCTCTGGTTTCGATTACGAAAACAAAGCAACTTTCGCCATGGTCGATCTCGGGATGGGTGAACCAAAATTTTTAATCTCTAGCTGCTCCATGCTTCGGAAGGCACGTTATGCCGTTTAAGCATTGGGCCATCGTGGTGGTGTTATGGCCCAAGCTCCTCATGTGTTTCTCTCATGTAGGAAGGCCTGTGCCCAGCAGTGAGACGTAGGTATAGAGGCTGGTGATGTGATGTAGACTACTTTCAGATGAATTCCAAAATTGCGGATGATGATGCTAGCTGAAGTCAGACATTTGTGGCAGCATTTTCACCCATTGCCTTTTTTGGGCAGAGAAACGCGTTGTCCTCTCATAAGGGGGAAGAATAGAGAGAATAGGATTCGGAGTTGAATAACTTCACCATGATATTTTTTAATATTCTCATTGTTAACTGTCTTAGATTCATAGACTTCATTATTTTTGTTTTGTATGAAAAGTTATAGATACATTATTATGACCCGCCATCGATACAGGTGAGATAAACTCAATGCTTTTTAAAATATATTTGTAAGCGTTTAACTAAATAAGTCCTCGCCAAAATTCCTATATTTTGTTATATGACTATCAAATGAATACAATGCAGATTATGGAGCGCAGAACCTATTATGGTGAATAATTACACATTTCTATAAAATATTTTCTTTATACCACTGAGGTGGTAATCAAGCATACGGCCCACCTGACGGTAAACGGCTGCCTTAGCCTATGGACGCTTGCGGCACCAGAGGTATTTCTTGCGCATTGCCGACCCTGCAAAAACCTTTTCACACCTTTTTTGAAGAACCCCATGCTGTAGACATTCGAGAAAACCTCTGCAGGGAGCTCATTCCACAGCCTGAGCGTCTGTGGTAGAAAGTTTCTCTGGAACCGTACATTACGCGACCACTTTGGTTCCAATTTGTGAATCAAATAAGTAATTCCTCAAAACACACACAAGGAGGCAATATCTCTCCCTAGGCTTAAAAGCTATATTCACTCGTAACTCGTAATATTATTGATACCATTAGGCACACAGGTATTATTATTCTCGGAAAACATAACAAACAAAAGAGAAACCTTTTTTATGCGCACACAAACATTTAACTTGGATAAGCGTAGTCATACTCATAGTCATAACACGTAATTGTGTGTACAGAAATAACTAGGTCGATAACATGCTTTGGAAAATGTAATCTTATTGAATGTAGTTGGTGGTTGTAATAAAAAGCTATATACACACAAGTGAGTGGGAATAGACCTGTTGAACTCAGCAGATGTTATTCTTTCTCACACGCAAGATGGCTCGAGCCGTGCGCCAATACATTAACTGTAAGCCAGAGCTAACGACTTCATTTATATCTCCGCGCTAGTTCTGAGTGCTTGGTACTCGAGGCTGGAATTAGCTGTAGCTCTTTGTGTTAATCTAATTAGTTACTTAGTAGTTTCATATATCAATGACGACACTTTAAAATTGGCCTATTATTATAGAGGGGTAACGACCAAATACTAAAGAGATCGTTAAATTTTCTGGTCCAGCTTGAAGTTGAAATGTAGTATTGGCAATCGTGAATGACGACAGCTCTTTGAATATTTATCTAAGCATCTCTATGTAATTGGTGATATTATGTAAATGTGATATCTTTACAACCATTGTCAATAGGGGAATTGGTAATAGAATAACAAAGAATTTCAATTTCCTTTTTTTAACAATATAAAAAAAATGCCAATCGTATAACACAAATATATCAACAGGTTCTTTGTTGATAAACGAAAGGGCTTTTTTTAATTTTATACTAACTAATATTACCTACTTCTTCTATAATACTTCTTTAAAATAATTTTTAATTACAATTCTTAAATACTTTACTTGATGTCTATTTATGAATAATCATCGCTTAGCCCTCTGACTACTAACATTTAAACCAAATTTTGCGTTCAAATGGAAACCGTAATTACATGACGATTTAGAATAACAAGCACCAGTTTTCCTGTAGCCCCGTGCTTTATAGTACAGTGCTGTTATTTAGACACACAGTGTAAACGCTTAAAATTCGAGTGCAGCAATTCATTCTTTAGTTTTATCGCATATGGCACGTTGTGTAACAACGTGCCGCGCTATTTGATTTTAAATAGAATCCGCACCGCCTGCATTGCACTAGGCTTAGAGCCAAGTTTTAGTTTATATTTTTTAAAGTAATATTTAAAATATAGCAAATAGTGAAAAGGTACCCAGTTAGATTATTGTATCATATCTATAAACTGTTGATTGGGTCCGTATTTTAGAAGTATGTTCTTTTGGGATAATTTCATATTCCATAAATCTTGAAAATACTTTTCAGCGAAATATCATATAGGGGTTCTACCTATATTATAATTTAATTTACTGCACGTTTATTAACTACACACAATAGTAGGTATATAGAAAAGATAAGAATTATTTTAGGAATTCAATAATTTTCTTATAGAATTTAGTTTTTCCATATAGAAACTAAATGCATTCTACGATCCTCGTTTTATTGCAGCCCTTAGATCAAAGGTTGCGCATGGTTGCCGATCTTGTTTCCCGATAGCCCCATCAATCTTCTGCAACCAGTGTATTGGCTTGCCGTTCTATACTTGCACGGGTTATTGGAGCATTTTGACGACAGAGTGTTTCGCTACGTTACATAAGGAGTTTGCAGTTTATATTTTAGTTTTGACTTTGTAAAACGTATTAGAAAGTGGCGCGTGGAGACTGTTGTGACGAAGCGTCTTAAACTAGAGTAAGCAATAGTTGATTTTATGTGTTAGGACTATGTTAAATCATTCTAATCTTCTTAATTAAAAGCATCAAAGGAAAACACATGGTTACTGAAATATTTTCTTATTTCTTAAAGCCTACTTATTCTTGGTATCGTTCTACCTTAATTACTTTCCCTGTAGGTTGTCTAGAAGAGAATTCTGCTTATCAATAAGGCCGCCTATTGTATTCGATTTTATTTTGTTATGTTATTAGTTATATTGTGTCCTTGTGCGATAAAGTATATTTGATTGATTGAAAACAAATGAAAAAAAAAACATGAAAACATACAAAATTAATATTACAAAATAATCAGAAATTAATTTAAATGCTATATTTAGACCAGTAAAATCAAAAACCTAATCAATTATGTAGATATAGTTTAGTTTATATTGATTTAATGATAATGGTTGCATGATGCCTTATTTAACTAAGTATGTTTTGAACTACTCATATCCTAATGCCTCGTTGAGTTTTACAAGAAAACTGGAGATTGTATTTTATCTTACATTAGATCAGTAAAGCTACCGAAAACCTTTAAATGACGTATTTTAATATGTTGTGATTCGAGCTTTTTTTAAATTTCAACTAACGTGTTACGCTTGATGTGTGGCCGTATGTACAGTTATCAACAAAAGCAATTTATATTTTTTGACAAGTCATAAGCTTTTTTGCCTACGCAATAATAGTAATAAGTACAGTTGTAATACTTTTTAAAATGTACAATAACTAAAAATATTTATGCAAATCCATTTCGAGTGGAGCTATTAGATTCATACTTCACAGGCACAGTTTGTCAAGCTTCGCCGACAAACTAGTTTCAAATATTCCAGCTTTTTGCGCGACCTGATCTGAATATGTTAACTCAAAGTTGTTTTGAAATATTGTTTGTGAAATAATAGAAGGGAATAATAGAGTAGTTTCTAAATAGTGAACTATCCTTTTATCGTTTATTTATAAGTTCTTCAGGAAAATATAACAATACATTTACTGATAGCTACTCTGGTATTCCAGTGTCAAAGCGTTCTTTGAACACTTTCACAGTATCCAATAACAGAGGCTCGCCCGTACGTTCTGTGAGCTCTATTTACAGTTTTCAATAAAATCAAGATTTACTGATTTCAAATTTGCTGCGCGTATTGATGATATATACCTATTTTTTTCAAAATTAACTCATAAATCATCCTGTATCTTTCTAATTCAGCTAAAACAATGAAACGAGTCTGCAGTCCACAAAAGTCAGCAGTCTTTTTGCAAACAGCAAAGGTTTTTTAAAGGTGTGTCTTCAGAAAACTAATTAATATATATATAGTAATATAATTTCCTCCATGGGCTGAATACGATTCCATAGTGCAACACTCAATCGAAATCCATAACGCCGTAATGTTCTTAAGTATTCTTAGGTCTTCATTATATGGGATAGTTAAAATATTTGCTAATTCAAAGTCACTCAGGTCCTCGTAACTCGTTTAATTTTGTACAAAATCGTGCTATTGAAAGTTCTAATATAGTTTGAAAAATATGTTTTATTTATCATTAGCATCATTTTTATAGTTAAAATTAAAACCATTGTAGTTAAAACAAATAATTGTGCAAATACTAATGAAAATGTATCTAAACTAGAAAAATTTCACGTAATTTTTTCTAGGTAGATACATTTTTATAGGTAAATAATTTTTTAAAGATTTATAATAAGAATTGTGTGTATGTATTAAAATTTTTGTACTACCACCGATTTTTTATCTACAAAAACATTTGGATGAAAGAATATCTACACTATATCCGTGTGTGTGCTTTAACAGCGGGCATGCCGCTCAAATTCAACTTTAAATTAAGTATTTCAGTCTGGGCATATCGCAAAGCGGAAACTACGTTTTGTTTAAAAAAAGTTTCGTTTGAAACTCAACAAAGTTTATTAAGCATGACATTCATTTCGAATAACTTAGTTTGTCGTTTCCAAAGCGCAACTGTCCACGTTGGAATAAAAATTTTGAGGTTTAAGTACTTCATTCTGAGCGATTTTTGAAAAATCCATTTGATGTGTGAAAAATTCCTACAACTATGAGAAAACATTATGAATATAAAAAACAGCAAAACGACATATTAAAGCTTGGACATGTTAAATAGGTCAGTTCATACTTAATTTAGTAAACGTTTCACATTTGTAATTAATTAAAGTTTTTTCAAAATTGTTATAATATGCTCTCATAGAAGAATATACCGTTGGAGATAGTGCAATACTACGTAACCAACAGAGAACTACAAGTAGAGTACTTATATTCTTAGATGTGATTTTTTTATTCGTTTAAGAGACGAGCTATTAATTAAATGTCTGTTAAATTTCCTCGAGATTGCATGCGTCAGCTTGTTACCTGATTGGACAATCCACACGAGTGAATACAGAGCTTGAAACCAATTTCTATTGCGTACAGACGGCTTTATATCAAGGGTTACGTATGTCAATTGAAAAATAAATCTTATTATAACGGATTACGTTACCCAAACATTTGAAAATGTATAACTTATTCTGCACTTTGAATACCCAAATTTCAATTTTGATATTTTTCATTCGAAGTATCATCATTTTTTGTTTACATCCATCATTTTATTTGCACGTAACACTAAAAGCTATAGCTATTATTTTAGTTAAAAAAGAAAATCACAAGCTCAGTGATATTGAGACTCGCTTCTTTTATTTCAAATACTATTTTCTTTTTCTCTCTCTCTCTTTATTATGGTACAATCATGAAATAATTTTATCTCTTCACTTATTAGCTATCGAGAACGATTAACGAAAAAAATAATTTTCAAACGGAATGTAGTACAAAGTCGTTTCTAATAGCAAACTGTATAGCTCAATCTCGGTCTACATTCAACCCGAGTTACTTAATCAAGTGGATTGAAAGCTACTGGGCAAAGGACTTACATTGGTGACTCACCATTTATTGGACTCTGTGGATCGATAGTGTGCGATTATGCATAAAATTAACGAGGGCATAACCGGCTAAATGGTCCCTCCGGTGTATGTACCTTAAAGTAGGATAATTTACTTTATGTCCTTCAATATCATCAGTACAGGCAAGAACAAAATAAAAACTTCTACAAAAACACACTACTGTACAGTTCACTTACACTCTAAGCTATTATCATACGCATTAATCTTTGGTTCATCAATCAAAAACCGTCGTTTTGCAAATAGTTATTGGATTGATATTCCTGTGAACCAAATTCTGAATATGCTCCAAGAGCTAATAGTATGGTTCTTATTTAAAAATAGATACTTAACTACATAATATTCCTTTTCAATAGAATAATAATAGCACAAAGGCACTTTAGAAACCTGTAGTACCTATAATACGTCATGAATGATATCTCACTTTCATGTTTTAGTAGAACCAACTTGAATCAAGGTAAATAAAATAAAGTCTATGGAAGAATCAAACAGCACATGTTACTTTTAATAGTATTATAAATTAAACCAAATTATAGAAGTAATGAAAATATAGGTTACAACTGTATTTACAATCAGAATGTAAATTACATTATCTAATAAGAACTTTACAGAAAATAATTAATTACTTGCATTTTAACTTATAGGGCAAAATACAGAGAGGAAGAATGTCAAAATCTGATGACAAGAAATTTATGAAACAGAAAACGTCATGATAAAGAAACCAAACAAAACATGGCATAAAGTGGAGTCTTGAATGAGCCGCCACAAAGTCATGCAAAATTATAATCTGAACGAAGCTCGTTTTATTTTGGTTTTAAACCAAAGCCACAATATACTTAATTAAAAAACAAAAAAATAGAACTACGACCTCTTCTAACGCTATCTTTAGAATTAGACGACCTCTTTTCGCCAAAACTGTACGTTGTACGTTCCACTCTTAACGAATGTATTGTTCCCTGGTGCTAAAATAAAAGAACATCGCCAATAGCTCCTCCGTTGAACCGGAGAAATTGCGCTGATGAACGAGCAATGCGCTCTTAATAGCAATGATTTTTTTCTCCTTGTGCAGCGCTCGACGGGCACTTTTATAAGAAAAATTCGAGCGGTCGTAACGAAACCCATATTATTGTGATACCACTTTTAGTTATTGAGACACATGTTGATGATGTTTTGGTGTTTTTTTTTTGTATAGATCGAATCAGGTTCGGAGTGGTTTTATAACTTCATTTGTAAATAATGTGTAACTGAGAATTAATATTAATGTACAAAAAAGTGTATTTACGAAGAGGGCTGGGGTCATATAGAACGAAGCCGTGTACGTATTGATAGAAAAGAATAGTTGATTAACTCTTTCTTTTGGCTGAGAGGGAGACGCCCATGTTTAATGCCAAGCACTGAGCATGGACTCTTTAATCTTCTATATCATCATATAATCATCAGCCTCGATCGAACTATCGCACGTTCGTAATTACCCCTAGTAAAATAAGACTTACATTATTTTTTCGTTGTGCGAAAATTAGCTATGTTAAAATTTAGATGTAGGAATTTAAATTTAGTCACGTGAAAATCCTCCAAAACTGTGCCATTTATACATTCTTGTCTTGGAAAAGTACTCATGATAAGTATATTACTTTCTTATCACATTTGGAGAAAATAAAAGAATATGCAATTATTTCCCTAAAGCAATAAAACTGATAAGTATTCTCTGGGCTGTATCCGTATATCCGATTTGTTCACGTGTTTTAATCCGATTGCCGACCGGCGCGACGGATCCAATCAGGATTTTTATTAACCGTCATTATTATTGATTGGCACCGAGCTTCATATTGCTCTTAATGCAATTTACGTACAGATGAATAGTACTTGATTTAATGGGCAATCGGACTGTATAATTAAAGAGGCTGCAGTTTGCGATTCTCAACTAATCACTGGCTAATTAATGTTGCATTTAATAATAGCTAGTAAACTCACACTCATAATGACAATATTTAAAATTTAAGCAACCTTGATGTCTAATGTTTATTTAGTTAATCGGCGGAAGCGAGGTGGCTTGAATAGACTGAATGTTATATTAAAAAAGAGATATTGATCGTTGTAGATTGGAAGAATTATGTGCTGATTTTAAAATGTATAATTTTATCTTGATCCATTCAGTCTTGACTTTTAAAATACACCTGCATAAGCACACAGTTTTCTTTATATTTCTGCTACACATCTAGGTTAAAATTGTCTAGAGATATCCAAACACGGGCTACATTTTCTTAAATGGAGGCTCCAATCGACCCTATCTAATTAAGGCCATATTTAAAATTAAAATAATTTTTATTTTATGTTTCATTCATTTTATTAATTCTCTTTGGTTTGGTTATCAATATAGCAGGCTTCATATTGCAATATTATAATGAAAAACACTTAAAATAAATTTATAATGAATATTTTATATCCTTTTTAGAATAAGAAAGTTAGTAAATGTTAAAACCGTTCAAAGAATACCCGAATTTAAAGTACTTTACCTCATCTGCTGACGGTGGTTACATTAAAATTCATCCCGCCAGTGGCAAGGAATGTACGACCTGCGTGCGTCCATAAACATGATAAACATGTACACAAGATCAGATAATCGCATTAGCGCGCCCAATGTGTCATAAACAGAGTCCGATATTGCTAATGTTGACCGTAGGAAAATGGGATGCGTATCAAAGAAAGAATAGCAGCAAAATGATACTTTAATAAAAGATTAAACACAATGAGATTGCTTCCACTGCAGATTGCGAAGATATTATTTTAATTGTTTAATTAGATCAAATTGTGTTTAAAACTGTTTAAGATATGGCAGCTGGTCTTTAGGAAAGTCCATGAACAAAAACTTTATAACACCGGATGCGGCGTTGTGCGGGTGGAGATAAGCGCTCTTACTAGGAAACGATCATTGAACATTACAAGTTTATTTGACATAAGAGTGGAGGAAATAAATATATTTGAACTTTTAATTATATTATAGCCGCAAGCAAGGCCGTAAGTGCGTAACGAATATGGCTTGTATTCAACTGATCACCATACAAACCTAACCTAACCAACCTTAAAAATATAATTGATAATCAAAACTTATAATTGATTATCAAAATACCAACAAATTAACAATTTGTAGACCAATTGTTATTTTTGATGACCACGCTAATATTTTTTTGAGTTTTTGTGGTAAAATCTATGCTGAGATGGTATTGATAATATGTAATGTAACGATTCAACGAGCATATTGAGAAAAAATATCTTTTAATGGCTAAAATAGGCTTTTCAGAAGTATAAGAAAGTCCTTAGGTTTGAAGGACAATGCGATGCTGAATATTACCTTGTGACCGTACCCGCGAAACGGGAAAAGGCTGGGACGAAGAAGAGAAAGTTTAAGTAGCCAGAGAAAGTTTTGAATTGTCAAAAGTGAAAGTAAAAAGAAAATTATGTTGATGACTTTTGCCTGAAAATGTACAAAAATATCTAAAATACCGAGATAAACCAAACAATGCGTACCTATAGATATCGTCTTCCCAAAATCACAAATGTATATGGTTCTAGAACCTTGGAGTATATAATACCATCTTATGTAAATGATATTTCTGTCAATCTACAGGCATCATATGTGGAATCACGAAAGTGTAAAAAACTACTTAAGGATATTTTTTTAAAACTCGCAATTTGACACTGTAATGTTTCTATGTAAAATTAAGTAACATCTTGATACATGAACGGCGCGCCCTCACAGATAAACCTTTATGGGTTTCCGTGTACGGCTATGTATAATGTATGAGTGTATATCTATAGAATTGTGAACAAATAAATAAAAAAAGGCTATCAAAAGATATATTGGATGAAAAAAATACAAACCAAAACACTAAAAAGGAAAAATAATTAAATTTAAGTATCATAATTGTATTTTTTCAGTGTCTTTCAAAAATTTGTGATCTTGTTCAGAACTCTGCTCTTATCTGAACGAATTTTGGTTATATCCGACAGCAAAAACTATTTATTATACTTGTGCAAACTACCAGTAAACAAATACAAGCTGGCTTTTCGTTATTGCACAAATTATGAGCCATGAAACTTAGTTGATTACTAGAGTCCCATAATTTATCATTAACTTAATTACCTCTAACATCTCAGTCCATTCAACTAATTAGTCGCGTCCAAAAAATCGAGGATAATTGTGAAGAGTGATTGCGGGGATTTCATTCGGAGAGCCTCCTCGTTGATAAATTGGCCACCTTTCAAGAATTCAGAACGGTTTTCATAGGCTTTTTGTGATTCGACACTGTTGTGAGTCTTGTGAGTAGTGAAACAATGATATTTGGTAAACATACTATCGCTATAACTATTAAGTTGTGTAACATATATTTTATAGAAGGTAATGTATTTTTTTAATTTTTATGTATCATTTTACTGTCTCCACCTCAACATCACGTGCAATTTAAATGACCTCTTTCTCAGTAATATGTTAGGTAAGGTATCATGGTATTATTTGGATGCGGTCGAAACCAAGCGTGACTTGTATGTGTGCACAGCAATATCTACATACTTACGCACGCGACTATGACAGTGTATTAGCCCGCCGTGACTTCTTATTTCGTCTAACCGTTGTATTTCTTTTACATTGCAAGTTTAATATATTAATTTTAACGTTTGTTAATAAAGCTTTAGAACAAAGTCGTAATCGTGAAAGCGCTCACACAGAATACAGTTTTACAGTATTAGAGAATTCTTCATTTAATTGATTTCAGGGAAATAATTGACAGTAATGTTGTATGTATATTTTGTACATAAATCTTGAAGGAAAAAATTAACAAATCGTAAATATTAGAAAGCGTGTAAGAGGGTGGTTCCTAAAACATACATTCCATTCGATTGCCTGTGACTTGTGATGTAGTTTTTCTTATTACTAAAATCGATGAAATGTTTCCTAAGGAGAGCTTTTCGCATGTCTTATATTTTCAGACTTTCCTATACTGACCGACCAACCCGCATTGGGCCAGCGTGGTGGTGATATGGCCCAATCTCCACATGTGTTTCTCCCATGTAGGAAGGCCTGTGCCCAGCAGTGGGACGTATATAGGCTGATGATGAACTATACTGACCGATCTAAATGTGCCACCCTGTATATAGCAATTAATTTGCTATAAAGCAATAGCAAAGGCCGGGGCTGGAACTGACATCTTAAGTCTACCCGCGACCACGATCGCTGTAGGTATAGTAATCGAAACGTTGGCTATATAATAAAAATGCAACATAAATTTGAACGCAAGTTAAATCAAATGCTACAACAAGGGTAGTAAGCACACGTACCGGCCCAAATGGTTTGAGGCTATCGTAGTAGACGTTCGTAGTATCTTGCGCTGTACTCGCGCGTTGTCTATCCTGTGAAATCAAGAGAAAGCTGATACTCTATGAGACCCGCGTCTCTCTGCTCCTAAGATAACCATAACGCATTCACAAAGAGCTCTAGCGACATTAGTCATCGCAGGAACACAATACTACAAAGTATTGCAATTCAGCTGCGATTTTTTGTAAGCTAGTGTACAACCCCATTATGACACTCAAAATTTGAGTCGCACATATACGGAATGCTATCAATATGACAATAAATCAAAAACATGGGCTATATTCGTTCATAGAAATGGTTTGCTACTTTCAAAAACATCTTATTCATTTGATAATGTCCTGACATTTGCAAGAAATAATATAACATTGGCTGCATTATATATATCATAGAAATGTCTTGAAATAATCAAATTAATAAGATTTTTTTTTGAAAGTGGGAAACCTTTTCTTTGAACTAATATAGCCTTAGTTTTAATTTACTGTCGTATTGACGGCACCACCTTGTATACCAATATGACCTACTTTTCTTTTTTTAATTACAAACAGTATTTTATCATCATCATCATCCATCATATCAGCCTATGATGAAGTCTACTGCTTAACAAAGGCTTGCCATGGATTTCTAAATCGATCGGTTTTGCACAGTGTGCTTCCAACGGCTCCCCGCGACCCCGATAAGGTCGACTGTCCATCCTGTGGAAGGTTGTCCTACTTTGCAATATTTAATAATAAATAAATGAATAATACACCTAAACAAGGTGAGTATATAATCTGTAAACTGTACATGAAATCCTTTGTTCGTTCAGGCATTACAAATTTCATCCATTACCACTGTATGCTGTTGAATAATTAGACGTTGTTTGGAGTGCAAACCTGCCTGGTGTTTACTCAATGGCCCATGAGTATTTACTCATAATATATACATAAACATTACGGAGTACTGAATAAGAATTCATGTTACTTGGATTAGTATGTTAGCTGTCTAAGTTGTTTTGGGTTTACTAATATTTTCCCGAACTTCAAATACAATAATATAATTTTCCATACCTTCATTTGTCATAATTTCATGAGACTAACAAATGACATAAAGCTATATTCACTATATTTATTGGTCATTCATAAGCAATCAATTGATATATTTTTAATACCTCATTTTATTTGCCATACATTTCATTTTACCTAATAATATTATACTAACAATGATTTGCCATAATACATATTAGGTTATCAATATTAAATTACTGGGCATAGAAGGCATTTTATCTTTGATCTTAGGATGACAACGCACCTGCAATACCAAGTGATTTTTCCTTGTTATTGCAGGTCTTATTCTATGCATGGTTTTTGACGTGGCTCCAGCACTGCGGGATTCCACCGGCGCTACGTGTGCTAATCGGCGTACATGGCTTTCACTCACCACCTGCTCTTCAGCCCAAGACTACGAGAAGTCGGGGTGGACTGAGTTGGTTTTAATTAGCATTCGTTTTTGATTAATTTGTGATCTCCGCATTAGTTTAGGTAAAAAATATGTTAAAGATATTGTATGTTATGTCAAATATTCAATAAGTTAAATAATATTTATAGAAACTAACCATTACAGCACTTGCAATTTCTGGCACCTAGTTATATGGCCTAGGAGAGTTAGGTTTGACTACCAAATTGTTATGACATGCGTTGTTAGTGTAAATGGCAAATACCTAGTGCACACAAATATTATGACCGAAGATTATTATGACAAATGAAATTATTGCAAATAATATTATGGAAAACAAAAGAATACCCGTTTGTCAGGTTCGTAGTTTTTGTCTACTCTTGTTATCAATATCATCATCACCAGCCTATTTACGTTCCACTGGCCTTCATACATGGAAGAAATACACGAGGAGTTCGGGCCATAGCACCGCACTCGCGCAATGCGGATTGTGGGTTAAAGTGGTTGCAGGAACAACCAGGTGCAACTTCCGAAGCACGGAAGAGCTCAAGATAACAAACTTTGATTGACCCATCCCAGGATCGGCCATGGCGAAAGTTGCTTTGTTTCCGTAATCGAAACCAGAGCGTTCAAATCACTACGCCACAGAGCTCCATGATTAGTTTTGATAAAAGGTTCAAAATCGAAACAAAGCTCATGGTAGCTTCGCGTTTCGTTTTTCACTATTTCGTTCGTCGCCGATGATGCGGATAGAATTTTTCATAATAGCATGTTTGTGTATTCGTTACAAGTTAAAAGCTTTTAAATATGTAGGTTACTAAATCCGCTGTAGTAAGAATCATTTTTAAACTTAAGTGTTATGTTTGAAGTTCAAGCATCTCTATCACTAACTTTAACTTTGTTTGCCTTACTAAATCAGTTTATCTTTTTACAAATTTCATTTATAATCAAATCATATACAAAAAGAAGCAGGCAAGATACTCGATCGACTACAATCAATGAAATAGAAACATGGAGTAACTTACAAAACAGTTCAGTTTCCGTAACAATTAACAGCTGGACGTAGATTTAGCATCCTCGCGTTTCATCGCCCTGGCCCAACTCATAATCACGTCGATTGTTTCCTGTTGCAGCAGTTACACCGAGTCAATTACACAGATGATATGGCGTGACAATTTGCATAGTTACCAGCGTATAATTGAATGATTACGATTGAATGAACACTCCCCAAGGAGTAACCCAAGACCTCATGTTGATGACAGCTTATAAGCGGACAGTCAAGGGTGAATGATGAAAGAATAATGACGTTTGCTAGCCAAATTAAATTCTGTTATAGGCGGGGAGTCATGCGTGTACTACACAATCTAAAAAAATATCTATTCTAAAACATAAAAATTTTAAAAATCGTGTCTTGGGGCGGGGATCAAACCCGCAATCTTCTCTTTGACTTGGGTGGGATAACAATTTCTTACAGTCTAAGTGTCTGTATTTGTAACATTTATTTTATTGTAAAAAATAAAAATTAAGAGTGAAAGTGTTTCCTAACAAATCACCAAATGAAAAAAGAAATTAGTTTTTCAGTGTAGAAGTAAAAAAATCTGAATAACAGTTACAGTGGTTCCCAAATAATCTAAGCAAACAAAAAAAAACGTTTACTCAACTTCTACAAATAAAATTATACCTGATATCTCGACACACAAGGTGTCGAAATAAATAATTCACATTTGGTGTTTAATGTAATATTTCATTTAAATTATCTCGGATGACATTGATTCATTTTTCATGTCAGTTTTTTAAAGCGATATGCATTTTTGCAACACCAATAATGATATCGCTTAATATTTTATTAGAGTACCTAATAATAGTGGCAAGAATAAACCATTTAGGATATAACTTAATATGTTTTTTATAAATTGTTTTTTTTTTAAACGTTTTTTATTATAGGCCCCGATCGCGCTTATTTTCAACGTTTTTACAAAGCAAATCCAAAAAACGTTACTTTGCGCACAATTTGTGTTACGCTAAATATTTGAACGGCCATCGATTAGTTTTTTTTCGGAACATATGTTAATGTTTCTGATAATAGTTATATAACATATTTCATCATCAGCATCATCCCATCAGCCTATGATTCCCACTGCTGAACAAAGGCCGCCCTCATCGATTTCCAAATGGAACGCAGAAGCCTGCATCCGACAGCTCGAGTGACCCTGACCAGGTCGTCTATCCATCTAGTAGGAAGCCGTCAGCCGCCGGAATTTGCGCTTTCCAGTACCTACGTTCTAGCCATTCTAGCACTTTAAACGCCCCACCGGCCGTCTGGTCTGTGTACTTTGTGCCCTGCTCACTGCCACTTTAACTTACTAATCCTATTATACCTCATAAGATATATCAGTGACTTTGGTTCTCTTACGGATGTCATCATTTCTGATTCTATCTCGCAGAGAAACACCTAACAAAGCTCGTTTCTTAGCTCGTTGTGCGACTGCGAACTTGTACAGAAGGTCTTTAGTAAGCGCCACCCTTTAGTAAGCGCCACCGTATGTTATCACGTATATCAATACGTTTCGACTTGAAGCACTAAGGAATTTCAAAGATCAAGAGAAGATCTTACGCAATTTCCCGAACGCTGCCCATTCGAGTTGGATTCGTCGACTTACCTCTGTTTGAAGTTGACCCTACCTAGCTGGACCATTACTGGTCCGAATTAAACGTACTCGTCAACAATTTCGAGAACAAAACTCTCAACTGCAACTGGTATAGGTGCGTGTGACATGGGTATTCGACATAACGTTTGTCTTAACTTAACCATTTTCATTTTTAGACCGACCTGTCGGGAGGTTCTGTCTGGGTCGCCGTTAATTACAACATATTTATTTAGTTTAAATTACATAAAAAAGATAAATAAAAACTTTCTGAATTGTGTAAATATAATATATCGAGCGGTTTTTGACAGCATTTAGATACACTGACGTTATTAAGGCAACTATTTGTGGGAACGTATTTACCGGTGTAGGACGAACGTTTTTAATTTAGTTGGTGCCTAGCAACTTCTGTTAGCGTTACAAACGTTTAGAAAAAAACGTCTAAAAATGTTTCTGGGACAGCGGGAAAATACGTTCCTATAAGTAATGGTTCCCATAGTGAGGTTTTCGGATCTAAATACTGTCAAAAAGCGCGATACAAATTGTGCACAACGGAACGTTTTTGGTTTTGCTTTGGTAAATACGTTGTAAATTAGCGCGATCGGGCTCCTGATAGCAAACAAACTATGGGTTGGTGGCAAGTGGTTAACGTAACTTATTGACCCCCGACGACAAAAAGGGGTGTTGTTATAAAATTGACGTATTTGTCTGTGTATCTGTGTGTCTGTCTCTCGTATCGTAGCTCCGAAATGAAAGGACCGACTTTGATTCGGTTTTTTTGTGTAAATCTGACGTGATCAAAGTGGGTCTAAGCTATAATTTATGAAGATCTGTTCAGGCGTAGATGACTGTAAGCTCATTTACTACTTAACAAAAGAGTCTTAATAACTTTCACAGATCCGATTAATTTGAAGGTTGGCTTACTGTAACTTCGGTGGCCTTTCCAGGACATGCTAACCTTGAGCTGATCTTGTACCATCAAATGGTCTGCAGGATGCCCAATTCTGCAGAAACTTACAGCAGATATAGCGTAGCTCATAAGAATAGTCTTAGATGGTGTTAGATAAATGATGAATGAAGCCGGGGGTGAATTATAATTTTATATTTTATATTATTATGACGCAAGATACTAGTAACATGTGAAAATCATCACAGGGCAGAGCGACACCATTATGTTTTAACGTTTAAAAGCTATAGCGTTTAGTAATTAAAATATAATATAACTAGAAAAATTTCACGTCCTGAGGCAGGAATCGAACCCGCGACCTTTCGCAATCCGGGCGACTGCTCTGACCACATATCCACATATCTTTAGAATATTTCGACATTGTAGGGTGGACGTTAGCTCATAAACGCAAATACAGATAGACTAGAAGAATTTCACAGGGATATCCCAAGTCCTGGGTGGCTCAGTGGTCAGAGCAGTCGTCCGGATTGCGAAAGGTCGCGGGTTCGATTCCTGCCTCAGAACGTGAAATTTTTCTAGTTTTATTATATTTTAATTACTAAGTATTTTTTCAAACATTTATAATAATGTTAAAATCAAAAATTAAGCTATAGCGTTTGTTATTTTGATAAAAACAATCAATATAAAAATGTTTCTCTCTGATAATTAATACCGCTCCTAGCTATTTTCCATCTCACACCCCCTTAATTGATGGTATTTCTTTGTAAATAATTATATTTTTAATTTGCTATATAATACTCCATTCCAACAATATAAATACCAAAAGGTGCATCTTAGTTAAAATAGTTTAATTTATAAAAAGATACTTATCTAGGGTCCATTTTTTCCAGAAATACCGTTATTAACATTAAACCGACGCTTACGATGCTTTGCTTAATCCAGAGACTAGATAATAGGTGTGAGTGAATGAATATTAATATTATTATTCATACAAGCTTCTTTCTTTTATGTAACAGCCCTATTCCCATCTTATAAAAGATATAAATGACTTCCACTCGTACGTATCTCACTTCTACTTTCCTTAAGACAGCAATCCGTGGTCATAGAGTGAAATGAAAATTAATGATGGCCGAAAGTATTTTTTCGTGTTGGTTTGAGTACACACCATTACTTCCGTTTTTGGCGTGACCCCATATTTATTATGTAAGCGGTATGGTTGAACGTGACACCAGAATCATGCAAAATTCAAATGATCCACTGAAACACGGTTATTTTGTAAAATAAGATTTACCTAATAACAGTTAATTAGAAATTAACATAATATTCACCATTTTCCACAGCACCCACTTGGAGTACCTGAAAATAATAAATAAACATTATTAGTAAAAAAAATTAGGAGATTCGTTAGTAAAAGTATTTTAATTGTGTAAAGAAAGTTATTTGTGTTTGCGTTAATAATTTGAACAATTATTTAAAGTTTTGGAAATTTATATCTTGTGTAAGCTTTAACTAACAATATTTTCTAAAGTGACGACTCTAAGAATACTCGTGTACTTAAATTAACCGTTCATCAATTTCAATATTAATCTGCTTTAGATTGTTGGCATCCATAAATTTTCGGTGATATTTCCTGCTAATTGGACTGATGGAGCGGCTTTCACAAATCTGTCAGAAGAGATAATGAACGAGCCGCAAAATTAAGTCTGAAAATACTGGAATCGACAGTTCGTAAGTTACTCAAACTTTTGAGTGTTCTAGTTTGATGAGAATTACTCAAACGAAATTTTTAGTATTAGAACAGCCCAGTGAGGTATGGTACAGATACCCTGACTCTTGAGGGCAAGCTCAGAAGTTGGCTCTTGTGCGCAACACCAAGAGCAAGAGCTTGTTTACCGTCCTGATGTTTTGACTTACATATGGAATTTAACACGTCGGGTTTCTACTAAGTCTGATAAGGCAAACGACTGATGGAGATTGATGTGGGATGGTAGTGGATGGTTAGATAACCTTCAGTCTAAAATTTAAGACTGCAGAGGGAAGGGTAGAGAGAAAGTCAATGAGGTATGGTGCAGATAGCCTGGAAAAGTTGGCTCTTGTGGGCAACACCAAAAGCAAGAGTTTGTTCACCGTCCAGATGTTTTGACTTAAATAAGGAATCTAACACGTCGGGTTTCCACAAAGTCTGATGAGGCAGACGACTGATGGAGGTTGATGTGGGATGGTAGTAGATGGATGGATAACCTTCAGTCTTAATTTTATGACCGCAGAGCGAAAGATAGAGAGAAAGTTTCCAAACCAACCTCTATATCTATGATTTTTTTCACAATTTACTTGTGCCTGCATGTTTTAATTTTACCATAGATAAGGAGCTAGGTAAGCAGGTACTGTAACATAAACATGCTTGTAGTACCGAGCATACTGACATTTTGCCTACACTTTAAAAATCATGATGTTGATAGTATATGAGACAAGTCCTCCTAATTCTAACACAAGCTTCATAAACAACTCACAAAAGAGGACCACGACACTGCAACGTATTCTTTTTGGCTGTGATAATATCAGAAATATATATATTTTTTATTTGACTTCCTTAGCTTGTAATAAGGTCAAAACTAAAATATGCTTGCTGGTACAGTAAGTTATTTGATTTAGAAAGTTATTATCTTAATCCGCTTGTTTAGCATAAATTGTTCGTAGACGGAAAGTCGTCATACATATTTAGTAGTCTTAAATCCATCATAGACAGGGTGTTTTCATTTAATCCCGCATATCTTGACACTGATTGGATAAAATTAGAAGTCGGTAAACACACGTGATCCAGTGTGTTTGCTGTCTCGCACTTGAATAGGGCCAGCCCTTTCAGTTCTTGATGAAACACAAACTGTGTCAGTGGGTACCGCCGAAATTTCGTGCATGTTTGCTGGCGAACCTTGTCTGGGTTAATGGGGTTTTAGGTACGGGGATATACGGCAGGTGGGCTCATCAAAAACAAAGGCTACACGAAACTTTAACTTTGTGGCGTTAATTAGATTCGCAGGTACTTTTATAATTGTATCATTTGTCATAATGTGAATCGTGTCACTTTATCTTTTGTTTGGTTAAGACAAAATATCTACATGTGCGGTAAATATACATGAAGGAAATAGGTGTTCAAAAAGAAGTATAATTCTGAATGTTATTGGCAACTGCATATTTATTTATACCCTACTCCAAATCATTTGTAATTAATCGTCGCGTTTCCTGTATAGGGCAGAGCTGGTATGAAAGGGTCATTTTTGTTGTAGAGGCTCTCATAAATTAATAATGTTAATAATAATATTCCTAATATCTCTATTAAGAGCTTGCGTTATGGATACTAGATAACAGATAAACATTGAAAATAATATGTATATAAAGTAGAAATATAGTAAATAAACAAATTTTATATACTAAATAAACATAAACATTTCTATGAAATAATGCAGCCAATGATAAATTGTTTGATCCAAATGTCATGAAATTATCAAATGAATAAAATGTTTTTGAAAGAGGCAAACCATTCCTATGAACTAATATAATATAGCACATGTTTTAATTTATTGTCGTATTGACAGCACCAACATGTATAATATTTTTCAATCTACTAATATTTTTTTTGTTATACAACATATAACACATATTTCATACATTTTATATAAGTGTGAAAGTTTGGATAGATTGATGTTTTTAGTTTATGTACAAAGATAGATAATAGACGAAATAAAAATATAGGATACTGTTTCTCCCGGAATAGCCTTGCCATGGGATATCGCCATCACAAAATCAATAATTTAAAATAAAAGCTAACTGACCTTTCGTTTTTGCATTTGTCTATATCTAGTCGACTATTAACAATGGCAACAAAAAAATAATCAATCTACAGCATCTTTCAAACTATTTAAAAAAATACTAAACAAATTCATTTGAAAATAATTATAAACACTTGAAATGGCAGGAGCGCTAAAAGTTAGGTGGAAATGGACGTGCATCGGGGTTGCTACAAAACATACATAGTGTCATTTTTAGGACGTTTTTTAACTAACCGGTAATTTGAATTGTCCACTTCATAGTGTGTCCCTTTAATACCACCTTTCCTCTACTGGTGATTCTCTGTTGCCATAGAGCTAGTGCACACTGGAATGAGTCTTAAAATCCGCATATTCAATACAATTTTAATTTGCTTTGGAAGCGATTTATGTGCTACCCTTGTTAACAGATTTTGTGCGAATAAACATAAGGATTTTAATGCAGCCACATACTGCATTAAAATCCTTATGTGCATGTATTGTATTTCTAACAATAACATGTATATTTAAACCGATTTCACAAGTATAAGGAAAACAGCAATAAATCCAAAATAAATTGCGTGAGCGGTTTGAATTGTCCATAGATTGAGAGAGCCGCATTCCAGATACACATACTATCTGAATTTCATTTAACATAATTTACCTCTCAAGTAAAGGAAACTAGGTAACGTCCTGGCACTTCCGTAGCACATGATTTACATAATAACCGAACTAAATTTCGCAACTTCTTGTCCGTGAATTTCAGCCTTAAGTCCATAACGTCAGATTTCAGATTCGTCTTCCTGACCTACCGAAATGATGTTACGCCCGATCAATTCTCACATGCAGATTCGAAGACATTTGAATATATTAACCAACTAAGTGGAATGTTGGTGGACAGTCATGATAGTAATGACAATTTATATAAAACTCGGTAAGTACCGGTACCTATGTAAGTAATTTTGAAGTGGACGTTCAATTTAGTTGAGTACTTAGGTATTTGCTTCGCGCTGTATAACCGTAATGATATTATCGACATGAAATCATGTTCTACATTTTGTTTACATTTTATTTCAACATTATAAATAAACGATTAAAAACATTTTTATACCTTGTTTTTAGGAGGTGAATTTTCGACAATTTAACTTCATTATACAGTGAGAATAAATGCATCAACTCAACATCAAAATAACCACACCTTGCGAGCGACGCTGTGATTTGTCAAACACTATTAAGACCTTTATATCACATTCGGTTTACATTCCGCTTCCACCCCTTGCAAAAAACGTTGGGGTTGATAGTGCCGGCGATAGGCAAATACCCGCCCAAATCATGACCTAATATCGAGCAATTTATCACAGACAGACCTTTGTGCGGCATCCATCAATCTTGCGTTTCCTCCACTCAACACTCCAACTAATTATTGTGGATGGTTTCTTAGCAGCTTGAGGACTTCGAGTTTTTGTCTTTTTCGGTTCTGTTGCAAGATTAAGCTATTTTTCACGAGTAAACGTTATCATGTTTCTTCATTAGAACACCGTCAAATGCTTACAATCTTTTGAACAAATTTATTTTATACAACCAGGTTGGCAATCAAGCATACAGTACGTCTAACGGTAAGCGTAGCCTAGTACATGCGCTTTCTAAGACCGATGATTTTACATATCTTTTGCCTACTCTGTATTTTTTTCTGTAGCTTTTTTCAGGTATCAGCCGCTATATGACTCTCGTTACACGTCAATCTCCATACTACCAAGTATGTCTAATATATTTTAACGATATAACTCGTGAAGGCCTGTGATGTGCGACTGAAGAAACACCTATTTGTGTTTATTTCTTTTCTCAGGATTTGATATTTGTTTTTCAATTAAGTCTAATTCAAATTTTCCTAATTTGTTGTATACAGGCTGGTGTAAACAACAAATTAGAAATTTACAAATTAGGAAAATGAAAAGAAAATAGCTCAAAATTTACTTCATTTTGTTGTTCTTTTGATATGAACAACAATATGAAGTAAATTTTGAGCTTAATACTTAATATTTTTTACTAAAATATGTATTTTATATAAGGTTTATTTGTACCTTTTTATATATAAAAAATATATTTCAGTATATTTAGCACGGCTAATGCCTCAGTACTAGCTGACGAGAAGCGATAAAAATAATCCAAATGCGAAGATTACTAGGTGCACCATGAACACACTGTCCTAGCCGCCACAACCTTCTTTTGAACGAAGCGATGTTTTAGGAATGAGGAGTCACATGTGCTGGAATTGAATTCCAAGTTTTGGAAGTACGACGAATAAACAAGTTACAAATTTTTTTTGAGCGTGATGTTGAGATGGAGGCAGTAAATTGATGAGTATGAATGACTTCTGGGAAGCTAGGATAAGGTTAAAAAGCTCTTTTACAGGTTGACTGCTTTGTGCTGAGAATGGGATTCATATTAAAATGCCCATTCTTCTTTATTTTATTACCTTTAGACAAACTGCAACGCATGCAACGTGGAATCGGCGAATGGCGCACCGTATATCTTTTAGCTAAAATAGATGAGATCGAAGTAAGTTCCAATAGGAGACCTCATTCGTTATCTTATTTTATGGCTCGATTTCGAGCGTACGACCTGAGGAGACAAAGCGTTTTCTAAAATGAGATCTTTTGATTTCGCCTTTTAACAAAACACTTTAGACTTTTCCTGTCTCGAGTTGGTTGCACTTGATATGAGATTTTCATGAGCGATTTCGGATTTTAGTCTCAAAGTATTAGAAGCAGAAGTGGTAAAATATACTGGTATTTCTTTCGCCATAGTATTTTTTAAATATTTCAAAGGAGATTGGAACTAAAAAGCTGCTATTTAAACACCAGTAAACTTTTATTTGTTTGCACAGATTTTATGTTTTCTTTTTAAAATTTAATCAATATGATTAATTTTTGAAAACATTATAAAAAATCTTATTTATTCGCCGGTATCACTTCGAAAAGTCAGTGTCTGTTTTGTGGGCAACTTTCAAATTAAAATGCTATTTACTTTACATATTGTAATATCGTTGGCCCAGTTTAAATCCTCCAAGCAAAGGAAGTAAAAGTAATAACATTAAATGTTGGTTCTAATAGCAGGTTATG
Organism: Nymphula nitidulata; assembly: GCA_947347705.1. Classification (NCBI taxonomy): domain Eukaryota; kingdom Metazoa; phylum Arthropoda; class Insecta; order Lepidoptera; family Crambidae; genus Nymphula; species Nymphula nitidulata. The sequence continues at coordinate 11,663,230 of OX374631.1, forward strand.
TGACAGTAACAATGAATTTGGTTTTTGAAAAGGAAATATTCTATTTCTATTGACTAAAATATTGATGCTAGCTATCAAATCAGTGTGTTTTCAATTCTCGTGGCTTCCAAAACGTCGCGCATTGTTGGCGTTACGATCGCTTCGGGCCCAACAAGAGTTAGTAGAGAATCACGAAGAGTGTTTTACATTTATTTTGTTTCAAGAACATAATAGTATGAATCGAGATGGATAGTGTCACGAGTCATGACGTCACATGGTATTTTTATCGCAGTTACAGAGTGACCTTTAAGGTCAGCTTCTAATAAACGTTATGTCAACTAATTAATTAGAGACAATAGGTACTAAATTTTATTTTTATGATTCTGTTCAACTTTGGCTGCAATTAATTTTCATTCAATAAAAGTTTTTAAACTCGTCTCAAAACTAGTAACACATGCATGATGGTGAACTGTTATAAGAAAAAGATAGTGTCGACTTCTGCTGACGTAATAAAAGAGCTGCAAAACTTTATAACAAGGAGTCACGTAAAAATCATGATATTATAAGAGTTGAGATATATTGCGACTCGGCGTTAATGTAATAACGCATAAAAATATTTTCCAGTGAGGTATGAAGAGGCACCCATATACACGAGTGGAAAAGAAGGGCCCATTTACTTTATTACATTTACATCATATGCCCGTTAGAGCAGTCAGCTGAATAAAATGTTGCATGAAATTCCCTAATACTCGCATTCCGGCGTTCCTCCATGTTTAAAAGGACGGTTTTATAAAATTGCAATTTTATTTATTACTCGCACTCCTGTACATAATACGTGTGACTGTCTTTTCTATTGGTAATGTTCAGCATGACTTGGTCAATTTGCTAGATGATAATAAAGACAATAAAATAATTCTAAATTTATTGATTTGTGACTTCCATTTTACAAATTTACTTTTAAAAAATGTATTTACACATTACTTTAACAAAGTGGTGTAATTTGAAAGAGGTTGATGCCTGCTATACTATTATATATAGTTTGAACTGTGAAATAGCTGTCAGTGCCTTCCACCCTCTGTTATGCACTCTATGATAGTTAGACAAATTACAAGCTAAGATATTATAATAATGTGCATGTAAAATATGTGAGTGTGTACAAGTTTACATGGATGAAAATGTGTTTGTGTGTATAAGCGTTAGTTAGTGAGAATTTGTTGGTGTGTTTGTAAATGTGTATTTATTTGGAAATGTGTAGGTGTTTGGCTCCCTAAACGAAAACTAGTATACCTTTTAAAAATATTCTGTGTCATCCAAAATTGAGCTTTGTGCGCCATTTTTTACTTCTTCTTTACATTTAGATGTAGATGTCTGCTATGAATAGAATTTTATATCAAACATTCTCATATCGCCCAGTAATTTTTTGGTATTATGACTTTCATAATAAGACATAATCACTTGTTGATAAAAAGAAAAGCTTTTCAAATTTATTTTGAAGTGATTAACAAAAGTTTGAGGTAAAGTATTCTATTGTTGACACTGACGAGCATAATAAAACACGTTTTTTATATAAAATATTACCTTTAATTGAAATAGTTGCGTTTCAATTCAGAAACCGCAATTATTATTATAGCTGTATAAAGTTCACAATGCAATGTTCGATGTTCTGTAAACTGTACCTCTGCTTCAAGGCTATGGTTTGATTGTTATTTAGTATAACTAATTGATTGTTTGTAACTAATAGTTTCCTGTGTCTAGTGATAGCTAGGTATGTACTTATCGCGTGCGTGCCTACTACCTATAGCTGCGTGGTATTGAGTTATTGATCATTAAGAGATTACACCATAATAAATCGAGTCTTATTACTGAACCAGACGAAAATATCATTTTATTTTGGTGTTAATTGTTTGAATTAAATATTGCAAATGTAACGTTTATAAGATATTTTTTTTTCATACAGTTTTTTTCACATAAAAAAACTGTGATTATTTTAGAACATACAAGTAATTTCATTTGACACTAAAAATCAATGCACAATTACTGTTAATTTTCATTTAAACATTATTAAATGTTTGAAATAATATTTACTTATAAACAACTCAACGATAACAACTATGAATAATTATCATAAATTTTTAGAATCTTAATTATAATATATCAAGTAACATTTATGTCAAATTATAAGATATATTAATATTAAATAAAGGTAGTGGTGTCACTTTTGATTCTTGTTCATGAGTGTGTGGCACTCATGGCGGGCTGGCTGGAAGATATCTCTAATTAAGGTAAGTTCTCCTTTGCATACTACTATATACATTTACTTTTCTTTTGTATTTGTTGCAATAAAGATTTTAATAATAAAAAATACAAGTTTCATTATAAGAAACGCACTACGTAATAACGTGCATAGTTTTTGGACCTAGTTACAATTATACCAAATGAACGTTTAACGTATCTCTTAAAATATATACATGAAATCATGGGAAATAAAACACACATTTTCTTTGGTTCAAATTTATGTTACGGATCTAAAATTTACAGGCTACGTGAAAGAATTTGCCGACCCAGCTGTTATATTAAAAACAAAAAGGTCAATGCCATCTTAAGCAGCGATAACAGTATTGTTTCTTTTAGAAAAGAAGTGGACTTCTATTTTTATATTCATGTCACCCGTTTTGATACAATGTGGATAAATTTACTAATAAAGTTATCAATAAAACTAAAATTAGGCTTTTTTTTACGTGAATTAGATTTCAAGAAGATAAATGCAGAATTTACTATGTGTTAGTTTTATTTTAAATAGTATATGATTTAGTAGTTAATAACATCTCAAATAGTAAACAAATAAAATAAGACAGCGCTGACAAATTCTTTGAGCAAACTGTGTCGGTACCCTTTTTTTTTTTTTTCAGGTCCAGTTCGGATTTCTCCTACCCTTATCGAGTGGTGCGCGCAGTTACCCTTCTCGGCAATGGCAGACACGATGTCCTCCTTTCAACAGAATCATCCAGGCCGGAGATGGATATCTCAACCGACTTTGTAGGTCTGGCGATCCGAATGTCATCATCCTCTTCAAAGAGACTTCTTAGCTGTTCGGCGAATGCATCTGCTTTGGAGCCTTGGTCCTCGCCACTGACTTCCAAAATCTTGGCGCCAGTTACCGCCGTTTTGATATGCAGCGGCTGATCGACGCCGATGTCGGCAAGATTGATGCCATTGCGTGCCTTCTTGATAACGTCGGCATATGAAACGCCGCGTTGAACCGCCTCCTGACTAATGGTGATCACCACGGCTGCCGTGCGTGGCTCCCTTATCTTGCGCGGCTTTGGGGCCTTTGTCTTCGCGCCTTTGGTGGCCTTAGTTTGAGGCCTTAGACCAGGGACCGCAACTGGTTGGGCCTTCTTCTTCTTCCCTTTTTTCTCCACCGTACTCCATCCCACCTCCTCCTCAGAAACGGGGGCGGTTGGCAGTGACGCTGTTGATGTTGACGGGACCGGCTCAGGATTTGAGACTGCCACCGGTTTTGTGGTCGGCGCAGATGTTGTCTTCTTCTTTGCCTTCCCCTTGCTTTTTCCCTTTTGTTGGGACGAAGTGCAGGGAATCAGGGTCATCGTCCCGCACTTGGATTGGATGGCGGGAGGGGCCCTCACTGAAGCAGCAATGGACGACGCCGCTGATGATTCTTGCGAACACGATTGTGCAGCTGCCTTCTTTTTATCTGCGGCCAACGGTGGCCGAGGACAGTCTGCTGTTTTAAGACTTAAGACTTAAGACTATCTTATTTTATCTTATATGGGCCCCTGACTAAGTCACAGTGCATTTTTCGACCCATTGGAATCTTTGTGCCTCCCGTACGTTTGCTCTGCCTGTGTCCAGAATATAGATGTGATTCCTTTTGCCTCATGCCTTCCTTTTCTTTTATTTTCTTTAGGAAGAAAGAGCCTGTAGTCTTCTGGTTTCAGATATGCCACTTTCAGGAGGCTCATTCCAGAATGCATTCTGGAAGTGTCTAGAACCAATTCTAGCCAGGGCAATACAATGAAACAAGAGATGCGTCATTGATTCCTGGTATTCACCACATGCTCGACAAAGTTGTTTTGGGGAGAGTTGCATTTTTTGTAGCATGTGGTTAGTAGCAAAAAGCCATGTAAGCGCCCCTCATCTGTCTCATACTGTCAAAATAAAGCATTAAGTATCTTGATTTCTACAGGGTAAGAAGTTTGGTGTTACAAGCGTAAGGCTGCGTTACCATTTATAAACGCAGCTACGTATCCTCGATACGATACGATGCGTAGCAAGGGATGTGTTTTTTGAGAACCAATAATAATAATACTCGTACTTTTTTGTAACTAGATCACAGCGAGAGTGAGGGCCACGACTATGCACGGCGCGGAAGAAAAAGTTATCGAGATATATCATTGTATAAAGACTTGAATTTACTGGATTCCATTCTCTTTCTATTCACGGAATGTACTCCTTTCTACCAAAAAAAAAAACATTCATGTCAGTATTAAGTCAGCTTTGCAATAGACTTCCTGGATAAATCTGACTAAGAATAGGACTTATTTTTCTGCGCGTTCGACGCGCTCGCCACCACCACCACTGGCGTGTCGTGCTTGCGTGACATATCGAAGCCGGCTGCGGGAATTTCAGCGCTTCTACACTCTCCGCAAGACGCACCGCCGTTAGTGGTGGCCCTGGTCTTAGCGGAGCGAGTTTTGTAAGGAGCAGAGCTTATTATCTTTTGCGGTGTCAAAGATTTTTTCAGAATTTTATCCATTCCTAGCATATGTAATTACTGTGTTTGTATTGTAATTACTGGGCATGGACGGCATTTCATCTTAGGCCTCAGGATGACAACGCACCTGCAATATCAAGTGCTTTTCCTTGTTATTGCAGGTGTCTATAGGCGGCGGTAACCGCTTACCACCAGGTGGGCCGTCAGCTTGTTTGTCATCTAGTTGTATAAAAAAAAAAATGTATGCTAGGGATGGATATCTATATCCACCCAATTCGACGGCTAGCCCGTTGATTGAACGCCGTCATCAAATGGCTGAAGTACAACTAGCCAAGTCATTGAGCGCAACGTTTAACCAGATGGCTGAACGTCATGTTAGCCGTCTGGTTTAAATTAGCCATTCAATTGGACGCCTGGGCGGGTCGTTTAAATCGAAGAGCTTTTTTGTGACTGTTTGAGTGATTAGTAGGTTCAAGGTTATTTTTTATGACCACTTACAACCAAAATGATGTCGGTTATAAATGGTCATAAAAAATAACCTTGAACCTACCAATCACCAAAAATTACCAAAAACCAAAACTTTTCAGTACAAGACGATCCATTCAATACGCCAAGTCGTTAAACGTTAAGTGAGTCTAGTTCAACTAACTACTTATCGGGCTAGGCATTCAATTGGATGCCGGATGCCGGCGTTGAATCAACGGGCTAGCCGTCCAATAGGGTGGCTAATTTAACCAGACGGCTGCGACATATAACGCGAGGGTTTTGTGCGAGGAATGTGTCGAGAAATGTATGCTAGGGATGGATATCTATCCTGTAAAAATGTTTGACACCGCAAAAGATAATAAGCTACGCTCCTTACAAAACTTGTGCATCTAGATTGAGTTATCTGCTTAGATCCTCTCATATAAATTTAGTTACAATAAAAACTTATGTTTCGGGAAAATAGTCAAAATCAATAGCCTAAATCAAAAAATGACGTTCATAGGGAAAAAAGTAGCCGCCAGCGGGCTAATAAGGTGGACAAGGTAAATCATTTTAGTTCCGAAATCTAGGGCAACTCTAAACATAGTAGTCACATTACTTCCAGATAAAACTGTTTCACCCTATATAAAGTGAATTATATAGACCATTATTCTTCTCCAGAAAACCGCAACTAACGACAAAAGCCCCAAAGCAATTTAGCACCTTTCCTAAGTTTTATTGGTGGGATTACAGATTAAACACGGGAACCGCAGTAACTTACTTTACCTCTACAACTATGTTCGTTGTATAGTGCCGAAGGGATATAGGCGGCATTAATATTACAAATAACATTAATAATATCCTTAGTAATAGGTGAGAGTGTCACGCCTATTAAGTATCTAGCCCGATTCGAGCATCATAGGAACTTGTGGACACTAGATAACTAGAGATAATAAATTGTCTATAAATATTTTAAAAAAGGTAGGTAGGAGGAGCTCGATGGCGTAGTGATTTCAGCGCTCTAGTTTCAATTTTGAAAAGAAAGTAACTTTCGCCATGGTCGATTCCGGGATGGGTCAATCAAATTTTCAAATCTCCTCCGTGTTTCGTAAGGCACGTCAAGCACGCTGTAACCCACCTACCCCCATTGGGCTAGTATGATGGTGCTATGGCCCAAACTTCTCATGTGTGTCTCCCATGTAGGAAGGCCTGCCCCCAGCAGTGAGCGTATACTTATATAGGCTGGTGATGATGATGATTATGAATTACTAAATTGTAAAAAAACCCATGACTCGTGCACGTCATAGGGCATATCAGGATTCGAACCCGTAAACTCTGGTTACTGGCTAGATAGGGAAACTGATTCCAGCACCCTTATCTCAGCTGTTGAATTACGGATGAGATTCGAAAAATAAGATGCCGTCTCGCTTTGACGCACCGCGATAACAAGTGACAGATATACAGTTTCCGATATTCTTATATTTAATCGACAGTTGCTGACCACTCGATCAGCCGACCAACTAATAGAATTTAAAGTAAATTATTACTTATCATTTTACTGTGTGCTTACTTACCTATATGTAAGCATACAGTTAACATCGTCTATGTAAAAGGATCAAAGCGTTTCTCGTCTCAAGTGCCATTTACCCAAAAACATACATATATCTAACAGCAATAGCGATGTGGGATATTACCTCACTTTCCGAAAATGTCGCCGTCGGCACTTACAAGCGCAAATAAAAATTGAAAAATCTGAGCGACGCAAATCCTCGGAGTCCTGGGGGGCTCACGTTCCATACGTACCGACACTCTGCAGGGCAGGGAACTTTGCCCTTCCAATTATTATTTATTTCACAGTCGATAACAATTCACTTAACTACTAATAATCCGCAATTAGAATTTTTGGAATGCCAAATAGAAAGAAAATATTTGTCGATGATGAAGACGGAAAAGAGAAAATAGGTTGGAATAATTTGCTTGCATTTATTAGTCATGACAAATTATCAAAGATATTATATATAGATAGCCCATAAGGATAATTGTCGTGTATAAATATAATATTATAGATATATTCAAAGTACTAATGTGTACGTACTTAGTCACGTGGAGGTAATATTGACGTAAATAAAATTGGACATGATAAACTTTTGTTTCTATAGCTCTTAAAGGTAAATTCACTTATAATTATATCATTATTTTCAATAGAACTATGGTTAAATTATAGCATAGTAGGTAATTGGCTCTGTAATCAATGGTATAGGTAATTGATTTTACCTATTTATAAGTTGTATAAGTAGATTTACTATTAAATTAGTCTACAAACAACAAAGAATAATCAATACATGACTCACAAACTTCGAAGGCCGATTTGATGGAGTAGTGAAACCTTCAAATAGAATAGTCCAATCGCTTTGAGTGTAACAGTTAATATAGGGAAAAGTGTCACTCTGCTTATTTAGTTAATGTCTAAATAGGGTCTTTTTTGTTTTACCTTTTCATTATAAAAGTAATCGTTACAATTTTTTTATTCCAAATTCATTTATTCTGTAATCTTAATGAAATTTATAGATACTCAATTACTACTCACTTACCTTTATGCTGAGTAGGTATTACTGAGTAAACTAAACTGACAATAGTCGAATGAAAGTTTATTAAATATTGTAAATTTTACAAGCAAGGGGCTACCACAGAGTCCAGACACCATTAGTTTTTAAGTGTCATAAATCCCCCGAGGGTATTCTGCGGCTTGACAAATTAAATCTTGATTCGTGCTAGTTTTTTTGACGTAGTGAAATTCGTACATTCTGTCAAAGTGACTTCAAAGCTAGCTTAGGGGAGAGTAGGATACTTTCGGACTCGGGGTAACTCCGGAAAAGGCTGTGTACAAAATGCATTGCCCGTGCCAAGAACTAGGTAATATGGGCTCTTTAGGGTGGACCCCTTCTTAATATCAAAACAGAAATAGGTTATCAAGTATTATTATTTATTATGGTAAACGGCCTTGTATGAAGTTACCCTGCGTCTAAAATTACCCCTCTCCCAAAGCGGCTTTTAGTAGAATCTTATTAGTAAGGAGAACGCAGGCTTTTGTTCAACTGTCTCGATGTTTGGTCGTTGGATGCGTCAGGAAAAGTGCTGAGAAACGAACGCTAAGCCGTTGGTCATGGTCACTACAACTAATTTTGTCCATCTGTCCGCACTATGTTATCTTAGTAGTGTTAAGTTCAAAGACTGTTAAATACCGTTTTTAAAAAGTTCTTGATCAGACATTCCTTGGTATGGATTATAACAATAGTATTAAGGGAAGTATCAGGATTAAATGGACTTTTCCCCGGTAGAGTGGTGATGGTGACCCTGTAGTCAATTACTTAATTGTAATGTAAACAAATAAAAAGATTCACCAGTCAAATCCATTGTTCCATGTCATTAAGCTTATAAAAACTAATTTAATATCGTAGTCAGGCGATTAAGCCTTTTTTGTGAGTTATCAAGCGATTGATTTTGTTTCGAACAAAAACGACAGCTATTTTATCATAAAAAAACTACAGTTATTCCAGTTGAACAGTTTTTTTAATTAACTTCATTCAATACACATTACTTCCGTAAAACTGGATTTCATTGCTGACTGAGATAAGGGCAGATAACATTAAAATTAGAATACTTAAAGTTGTTACAACTGATCTAAGTAATAATATCTAACCTTCTACCGATTTCCAAAAGTAATAAATATATTTTGTTAGTATAAGAAAATAAAACACAAGATAGATATCCACAGATCCCTGGACTTTAAAAGTTTCCAATATTTTCATTTATTTCACGATACGAACTGAAATGTGTAGATACTTAAAATTTTAGGTAAGTATATAAATAATATTCACGTATTTCTTGTACGTTATAAACAAGACGTACAATATGAGTACCCTTTTAACAAAAATCAGTGCTTCTCATTTACGGTTGCCATTACTTTTGCTTTGCTTCACTATCAACTGCCTGCATGCGAAATGAAGACTAATGGTCTAGAGAACACGAAGTATATTAGATAAGCTCAGTGACCTATTTATGTTGCCCCCTGTTGCCTTTCAACTCGTACATTCTTATTCTTGTAGTATGTAAGAAAAAGCCATTGCGTACGTAGTCCAGCTTATTTTATTCCCAAGGAAAATGTAAGGGAAAAAATATACACACATTTTAAGAGAATTTTACAACCACTATTTACGTTTACTACCTATCCTAATAAAAGTACACAATGATGTACGTTTTATACATTTAATAAAGAACAGAATAAAGAGTAAAACAAGTAAATAAGCACATTATTTATTTAATTACTAACTTAATCATTCTAAGACTTAAACTAGAACTTCTCCATTATCTATAACATTAATGGAACCGGTGATACTTTTAGCACGATTACTCGCTAAATAAACGATCAAGTCTGCTACTTCCTCGCTCTCGGCTACCTTACCTAACGGCATAACTTTATCTCGGATTTTATACAACTCATCTGATTGTTCCTTGCTAAGGCCAGCAACTTGTACGAACGGGGTTCTCGTAGCTCCCGGATTTACAGAATTTACACGGACACCATCTTTTGCCAGTTCCACGGCAACACATCTAGTAAATTGGTCTAGAGCTGCTTTAGAAATGCAGTAGGGAAGGAAATCTAAATCTTTGATCGGTCTGAATGCGGCGACACTCGAAACATTGACGATATTCCCTTTGCTGTTCACAAGGTGGGGCGTACACAAGCTAGTAAGGAGGTAAACCGCTCTCATATTCGTTGCCATTATACGGTCAAACGGCTCGATGCCGTCTCGAATCCCCGCCTTACATCCAAATCCAGCGTTATTCACGAGCACATCAATACGACCGAACACTTCGATGGTTTTGCTAACGATCTTTTTGACGTCATCGTCATTGCTTAGTTCTGCTTTCACGACCAAAGGCTTAATGCCTTTTGCACTTTCACATTTTACGGAGACTTGATTAAGCGCATTTTCATTTCTGCCAACAAGAACTACTTTAGCTGACTCCTTGGCAAACTGTTCTGCTGTTGACGCGCCTATTCCCGAACTAGCACCAGTGATTACAACAACTTTATTAGAGAAGTCCATCGCGCTCGACGCACTAAATACGACTGACTCAGATACAATCGCGTTGCAGTGACGATTAGAGCCGTCGTATTTACAAGTTTAACCTTCCCTCACTGTCACTATCGACATACATTTTTAGATAAAAAGTCTACCATTCAATGTCATGCGTTCATGGAATCTGTGCGTAATCTATTTGATAATATAGAATAAGTATATTTAAATTTAACATAAATTATGTCATAGCATATGTATTTAATCATTTAATTTTAATTCATTTAGGGAAGTCATTTATTTTACATGATAGTATTATTATCTTTATGTTTTAATATGCCAAACAATTCTTCAAAATTATTTTAAATGAAATTCTTTATATTTGATTTTTTCTAGTTACATCCTACAAAAAATAAAAATAATCTGATACCTACATGTATATCTTTCTCTAACGCATTACAATTGCCGTAAGGTAATCAGGGATATGTATATGCCTCCGCTTACTATTTTAGCCAGGATCCTATGCTTTAGTTATGGTTCTGAGGTGAAAACAGACATGAGATGCAAATGACGTCATGTGCTATCCCTTTCTTGTTGGTTAACAATGGAAGAGTGACCCTGAACTTTTTAAGTTATTGAGCTTTAGTATCTATTAGACATTGCCCGCCTGGTATTTTTAGATTTTTGGTAATATAATATTGATTGTTTTTTTCTTAGCGAAAATCACAAATAAAATAAAATCTTGAAAACGTTGTTTTCCACCTTGTCCTTGAATATATTAGAAGTTGGTTAAAAGAAGTCAAATACCAAAAATAATCACGTTGTACTCATCAAGTAAAAATTTTCAAAATTATTTAAACTATTAACCTATTACTTTTAAACTATTTTTCTTACGATTTGCACATTAAAAAGGATACAACTAAATTATGACAGAATTTTTGTCATCTGTAGTATTTTGTCAATTTAGTTTTATCTAATGTATCTATTTAAAAAAAACATAAAATTAATATTTTATTCTGACATGTTTGAAACTTGCATTTTCATAAATGTATAATATTGTAAATAATACTTTTATAAAAATTTTAGTTCTTTAAACATGCATGACATAAAATATATTAACACATGCATATTCTGATGAGGAATAATAGAATACCAGGTGTAAGTACAGTGAATAGTATCTAACTTATGTTTTTCTGCTCATTGAACATGTAGCGTTTTTTTAAAACAAAACATTTAATATTACTTAACAAAACAGTAATGAAACTAAAAAGGTACAAATTAGTTTAAGCCGAAGTTGCTTTCCACTTTCAATAAAACATACAACAATGTGTCTATCAATGACCAGGGGAAATGGGCTCCCCAAATATGTATTTTAAGAACACATTAACAACTCAGGATTCGGGTAATCCATTCATCCTGACTCGCCTCTCGTATTGAGGGCGAACTACGTAACGTCGGTTCCAAGGCACGCCATTTACATGAATGATTATTCAGGCGTAGTCACTTCTGTGGTTTGGTGGTACAGGAGTTTAGCATCTAATTTTGAGTAATAAAGTTTGTTATTGTATGCTGCTCTTCGGTACAATTTCAAAGTTTATCTGTGCAGGTCACATTGTTCGCAGCCGTTGGTCTATGTTAACAGGACGCACTCCCGACGAAGTCGAACGGTAAACAAATCGAATTCCTTCAAATATTATCGCTTCAGATTTTAATGTCAATACAGCAAGTGCGAGTTCATTAAAAATTGTATGTTTAGCATCTGACTATCAATTACTTATCTCATGGGTAAGCCACAAATATTTTAATGCAAATTAGTGCAGTCTTTAGTAAATTTAAAAAAATTAAAATGTAATACCAATTGTAGACGATTATTTTTGTCACTATAAGTAGTAGGATATATAATTTTCTAATAAGTTAAGTTGTAATCGGTTCATACGAATATTATAAATGCGAAATTAACTCTGTCCGTTGTCTTTGAACTGATTTAGATAAAATTTGATATGGAGATAATTTGAGATCATGGAAAGTCCGTGGGAAGTATTTCCGCGCGGGTGAAGCCGCAGTCGGCCACTAGTCTGTAATAATGATGAAGTCATTATTCATCTTACGTGTCTTGCAGTGTATAAAAACTATTTTTTGATAAGTACAGAGATCCGTTTGCAAGGCTTTAAAGTTTAAAGATGTAATTATCTAAACCTGGGCCCCGATTGCGCTAATTAACATCGTATTCACCAAAGCAAAACCATAAACGTTCCGTTGATCACAGTTTTTATGGCGCTTTTAACATCATTTAGATCCAAAGACGTTACTATGGGAACCATTATTTATGGGAACGTATCTTTCGCTGTCAACAAAAGTTTCTAAGCACCAACAAAATTAAAAACGTTCGTCTAACATCGGTAAATATGTTCCCATACATGGTTCTCGTTGTAACGTCTTTGTATCTAAATACTGTCAAAAACCGTTCGATATATTTACATATTTTGGAATGCTTTTATTTTATTGTTGTATGTAATTTAAACTAAATAAATATATTCAAACGCTCAGCGCAACACAAATTGTGCGCAACGTAACGTTTTTGGTTTTGTTTTGGTCATACGATGGAAATTAGCGCAAACAGGGCTCAGGCTAGTCTAACAAGATATTAAAAGATTTTTCGAAGTCTTAAAAAATAAATATAAGAATAATAAAGAAATATTTTGGTGATTTTTGGTTTTTATGAAAAGATAAACTTGTTCTTACTCAACAATAGAACTGTTTTTTGCAAAATCCTCTGATAACTATATAGACTAACATTCTGTGATTCAGCCCAGTGTTATTTTACAGATTCTCAAAAAAAAAAATTGATATTATTATTTGCCTCTTGTTGATATTTTTCCGATTCAGCGATGCGCCTTGGGGCCTGCTCATACTCACCAATGCACTAGTCTAATTAGTCTATTGTGTATTGCAGTTTGTCCTTTTCCCCAGTCAACAGTGCCTGAGTTGCATGAGCATGTAGTCTTATTAGAATTGTTTTGTTGTTTCTAATATTTTCGGCATAAAAGATTTCATGTAAAACCGTGCCGCGTAAACGCTCTTAACTAGATGTAGTACTGCAAATTAATGTAAAATACGCCGCACGTAATTTGCGGATCCATTTCCTAATTTGTCCTCATTACTGCAACTGTGTCGCACAGAGAGTAATGTATAGCCTTTAAAACGGATACCAATGAAATTGTTGTGAAATTCCTGAGTGCCCGGGCTATCCTTCTATTTTATTTATTGAACAAGTAGCTACTAAGCCCAGTACGATTCCAATATTTTTTTTTTATAATATACAACTAGATGACAAACAAGCTGACGGTCCACCTGGTGGTAAGCGGTGACCGCCGCCTATAGACACCTGCAATAACAAGGAAAAGCACTTGATATTGCAGGTGCGTTGTCATCCTGAGGCCTAAGATGAAATGCCGTCCATGCCCAGTAATTACACTGGCTATCTTTCCCTTCAATCCGAAACACAGCGAACTGTTTCACGGCTGAAATAAGAAAGGCGGTGGTACCTACCCAGACGACCCTACATATGGGTCCACCACCAATATACTTGAATTACAAAAAACTACGGCTTTCTTATCTTATATATGGTAAGTAACGCCAGCAGAAAAATTTTAACGGCCTGGCCACGGGAACCGCGGCGGAGCCCGGCGGCGGCGTCTCCTCGCAGTGCGTCGTCGTGAGCGCGCAGTGGTCGCCGGCCGCCGCCGCCGCCGCCTTTCCCGTGGCCTCCCGTGGTACTGTTTACTAGGAATTAAATCCAATGTATGATTCAATGTATCTAATATAATAAAAATAATTTGGGGTTGCAGTAATAGTCATTTAACTAAACGTTGCGCTGTTACATTAGATCTCTTAACCTAACAACCTATAAATTAAACATGCAAGTCTATACGGGTTCGTAACTATTACATACTTAATGTCAGTCACACCTCTGTATATTAATATATCAGAACAATAAGGTCAGTTAAAATGGGAAAATTATTTCCATATTTGACAACACCGAGTATTTACAAAGTACTCAACAAAACGATTGCTTTTATTTGACTTTATGATCAAAATACAGAAAAATATTGAAAGCTTATCCGCGAAAAGTGATGTCAGTACACCATTCATATTTTTCTGACGCCATTTAACGGCACAGATCGTCATAATTAATTATTTTCTGGAAGATGCGTTCGCGCGGTGTTGACTCGAAACAGTAAGTATGGAGCCGCCCGAAATTTGGAGCTACATTTCATCATCATCATCACCAGCCTATATACGTCTCACTGCTGGGCACAGGCCTTCCTACATGGGAGAAGCACATGAGGAGTTTGGGCCATAACACCACCACGCTGGCCCAATGCGGGTTGGCGGGTTAAAGCGATTTGAAAGAGCTTCTTAGGAGCCTACTTGAATAAATATATTTTTGATTTTGATTTTAAAGCGGTTGCAGGAACAACCGGGACCAACGGCTTAACGTGCCTTCCGAAGCACGGAGGAGGTCTAGATAACAAACTTTGATTGACCCATCCCAAGATCGACCATGGCGAAGTTGCTTTGTTTTTCATATCGAAACCAGAGCGCTCGAACCAATACGCCACCGAGCTCCTCAACCAATACGCCACCAAGCTCCTCCTCATCGAGCTACATTTGAGTTGCTTCAAATAGTTCCCGCAGACAACTACTTCTATCCCGTTATTATTCTAAGATTACCCGTTACATTAATACGGTATAGAGAGCAATTTGGCTAGTCTATAATGCTGTTTTATTTGCTTTGACTTTTACTACAAAGCGTAGGTATCCTTAAGGCGATACATCGACGACACTAGCGACACCACTAGATTTATATTAATTGTAGTGAATATAGAACAAAATAAACAAAAATGCTTTAGTGAATGACTAAAGAATGGTATTTGTAATTTTTCTGAGATGTGCTCGGTATAAGATAATCCTCTTCATGTAACCTATTTTTTCATTATTGCCTAAAGTGGCCACTTTTAACAATAATAAAAAATTTGGTTATATAAACGTAGACAATTTATACAACACACATCTTTAAAAATTACAAATACCGTTCTTTAGCACTTCTCTAAAGCGGTTTTGCTTATTATGTTCTATATTCACCACAATTATTATAAATCAAGTGGTGTCGCTAGTGTCGTCGAGGTATCCCCTTAACAGTAAAATATCAGTTGTGGCTGAATGTGCGCATACTGTGTACATACTTCACAAATTAATTAAGCAACAGTGTCGGTCTCCGCATTAACGGCTCATCGCTGCCAGTAAAAAACAAAACTTATCGAGAGTTTACTTTTCACATAACAGCGAACAGCCCTATTTTCAATACTATTCAGATGAGATGTCAACTCGTGTAGCTATCACCATCTCTTCCTGCAATTCATTTCCGTTTTACTGGTTCGATTTGGGTAAGTATTTGACTCGGAACAAAGACGTGAATGGAATAAAACTTTTGTTCGCTAGATGTGTTCGTTTTGATTCTGAAATTTCCTGTAAAATCGCAAAACACCTAGTTGCTATGCACCATTGTCTTTTTTCACGATTAATTATAATGATGCAAATTAATGTTAAACCCACTGAACGCATTACGTGCGTCCACAGGCTAGCCAAATTGCTCTCTTTACCGTATTAATGTAACGGGTGATGTTTAAAACGTTTAATTAAGGCAATTAATTGACTGCCTTTGTTGTTTTACTCTTAAATGTAGCTTGACTTAACTTTTGACGTATTAAATTTTACATTAACGAGAAAGGTCAAATTTATATACAATTTTCATGCTGTCTAAATGTACCTTCTAAGTACTGTGTGCTGCCAAGAGATTTATTTCTTTCTTTTCCCACATAACTTTGAAGAGATCTAATGTAATAGTGCACCGTTTAGTCAAATGACAATTATTTCAACCCTAAATTATATTATACTAGCAGTCGCATCAAACTTCGTATCGCCCTAGCCCAGATGGCATGACATCTTCTTCTTCTTTATTTAATAGCTTCTCGTTATTACGAATTTTGCTAATGTCAAGTAAAATTAATGTGCAAATAACTTCCGGCAACGTTGTACTTACGGTGATTGGGCAAGACGGAATTCGTTTTCCGAAGAAAACGTGGACACCGGCCCGATAAAACAAAATGGATGTTGTCAGATGGCTGTGGATGCGCACAACCTGTCGATTTCACAGTCAGCCGACAACAACGGGCATGACATCTAATAAAAAACATCAAACGATTGAAGTTAAAATAGTCGTTAAGTTTTCTGAAATTATCCAATTTACTGCACAAAAGTTCTTAATTTTTCTTTCCTTAAGAACCTTCTACAAAGTATTACAAAAGTTTAAAAGTTCGGAAAAAAAATAATGAATCAAATAGGTACTTCTCAAAATATGACGTGACCAAGGGAAATAGGGAATCTTTTTTATATAAAGAATATGTTAATATTATTTCATTACGGAATTTATTTCTCAAGGGATTACCACCCGTTCACTCTTGAGTATAGAAGCCTCTTAAGTCTTTTTCTTTCCTGATATTAATTTCCTGATTAAAAGGACACACCTTTTTATTTTGATTTCATTGATCTCAAACGTAATTTTAAAGTTTCAATACATTTTACTGAATGAACACCTCACCATGTTCCGTCTGCAGTTGCGCATATTGGTTGAAGCGGTATCATTCTGAGAACTTTGTCATTCTCAGCGATGACGTAGAGGTACAGTCACGAGCTATAAGTACCCACTTTTGACAGTTTGTAACCCTTAGAGCGCATTCACATTAGCGTTTGTCCAGCGTAGGCGTTCGATGAACGTATGCGCAGCGCAGACGCCGCGACAACGGCGTCTGCGCTGCGCATAATGTGAAGGCGCTCTTAAGGATGCTGAAATGTCGAAGTTGGTACATATTTATTTTTCGTATCTGCTCAAGCAAAATGTATTTCATGTTTAATCATAAAATCAAAATAAATTTGAAATGAAGCTTTGGATGCGAATTAAATTACTTTCATTGGTGTTCGGTTTCAATCATTATAAGTAAGTGAAAAGGTAGGTAAAATACATTTCAGTTTTTAAAGTCACAAGCATAAAATACGAACAAAATTAAGTTTGCCTGGTGATTAAATAAGCGATATATTATTTTGTTGTTCGATAGTAAATCCTTATCTAACGTGATTCGTAAACCAGCGGGTAGCGGTCGCAGCTCTGTGGGTGGCGACAAACATAAGTTGAGATCTTATCATAAATCTTCAGGCCGCGATGAGCTACCCTCGTTGGCTCACTACGTTGGTCGAAATTCAGTAAATACAAAATCGTTAATAAAACTCTGTTTAACCTACTTCAAAAAAGGAGGAAGTTCTCCATTCGACTGTATTTTTTTATGTTTGTTACCTTAGAACTCTCGACTCGGTGGCGATATTGATAATTCTTTTTTCTTTGAAAGCTGATGCTTCCCGTATGGTCCCATTTCAATTTGGTTTAGTTCTGACAATGGCATCCATGAGAAAACCATTTAGGTCTTCAATTTGCATTAAGTATGTGCGCGACAAATGGACAAATAACTCAGTATCACGCCAACCGATTTCGATGATTCTTTTTTTTACTGAAACGATACGATAGTAGGAAACAATTAAGCTAACGGTCACCCATCTAGCTTTGACCTTAGAAAGTTATCACTAAAACAAAAATTTTACAAAACTTAAAACCGAAATCATAAAACTGGAATGGATAAAATAATTAAATTCAGGTACTCATCCCCTAGAAACATATTTTTTTTAGTTGGTGCTAATATGTTTAGAAACAATAGAAAGTGAAGCACTGACTCCAAAAAATATGTTTCTATGGGATGACTACCTACTTAAATTTAATTATTTTATCCTTTTCAGTTTTTGAAGTTAGTTTTAATTTTTTATTCGACTATGGTGACAAACATGCGTTCGACCCACCGGATGGTATGCGGTTCTCAGATCATAGAAAGGAGTATGCGGTTACTGTAGCCAATGTACGCTCTTGCCTTGAGCATTATGCCCTTGCTCATACATGGGATGTGATATAGAACACACTTATCAAGAAAGAAGTATTAACCTCGTGGTGAGACTATTGCCACACGCTTTGAAAATGAGGTTACTCGCCACCCGTAAATATCCCGTGATGATTTCGTAAAATAAACCTGCAAATGATATTTACAATAAAAAAAAATACTGTTCCCTTCCTTCACTCTTGTCACTTAGCGTTTATTAGTGGAGGCTTATGTAGGTACTTATGTTGATGATACAACTAGACCACAAGCAAACTGACGGCCCACCTGATGGTGAGTGGCTACCGTGTCGCCTACACCTGCGATAACAAGGAAAAATCACTAGCTTATTGTAGGTGTGTTGTCATTCTGAAGCCTGAGATGAAATGCCTTCCATGCCCAGTAATCATTACACTTTTATGACAACTTTCCCTCCAATCTGTTTACGGCTAAAACAGTAAAGGCAGTGGCTCTGCCCCATGCCAAAGTTTGGAAGATTTTTTGAAGAGGTATTCGTTGAAGTTTAAAAGTCCGCAGGTAATAATTTCACTGACTAAATTGTTAGTGAAATTTTTATCTTAATTTCTTTGTACGTGATGTTGAGGTGGAGACAGTGAATTGATGACTCCGAAGACCGGCACGCATGCTCCTCAGTAGGAAGGGGAAGGTGGGATAAGGCTGCTTTATTGCTGCGTTGAAAAGCAATATAATTACAGTAAAGCGGTGGTGGATTGGTAATCAGCTCAATGATCATCACGTTAGACTGTCCAGATAAGTTGACAGTGAAGATGTAGGTATACCTCGCCAGAAATCTCGGATGTTGATAAACTTATGATAGTATTCAAAAAGTAATGTCTTTTACCTTCTGCGAAATTTTTTTAAGTTTCGACAGATTTCTACAGCATAACAGTCATTTTGTTGTAGTTATATTCTCGCGATACGTGTTATTTGACAATTTAGAAGTCGGCCCATATTTTTACGAAAAGCAAACCACTCTCTCAGTCCCTTCGTTTTTCCTTGTAAATTGTGTATTCTTGTCCATGGCAACCGTGCAACTCAGCAACCATGGTAAATTAGGAAGTGCAAAATAACGCAATAGAGGTAGCATTAGATATATTAAAAATTAAATATAACCTAATCATCCTTTTAAAGATCTAACTGACTTTTAAAGTATAACAGGGGCGTGTTTGCTGTAATGATTGTGGTAGGAGTAATTAATTGAATGAGTTAATATTGAAATAAAAGCTCTAAGAAACCCTAAGCAGCGTACGGGTGTAAAGAGAATTCGTGATCAAAAAAAAATACTAAGACGACCTCTAATAAATTACTTCCTGATTGAATCCTAAGAAAATATTAAAATAAAACTTGGGTTTTGATTAGATCTTTAACTGACTTCAAAAAAGGAGGAGGTTCTCAATTCTACTGTATTTTTTTCTGTTTCTTACCTCAGAACTTTTGACTGGGTGCATCGATATTGATGACTCTTTTTTTGTTCGATGCGGAATAGTGGCCATTTGGTTCCATTTTTTTTATTTATTTATTGGGTAGTTTGACTTTTAAATCAAAATAACTGTAATGAGTAAATCGTCTATGTATGCGAAATTGCGGATTTTTGCTTTCCTATAACTTTTTAGTTAAACGATACGATAGTAGGAAACAATATAAGCTAACGGTCACCTATCTAGCTTTGACATTGGTAAATTATCACTAAAAAATGTGAAAAAAAAATACACAAAAATTAAAACCAACTCCAAAAAACTGAAAAGATTAAAATAATTATATTTAAGTAGCACCCATGTTGCATAATACAATCAAGTAGTAAAACATTGGTAAAAACAAAACAAGTATTTGATCGCCGAATAATCGCAAAGTATCTCGCAAATATGTTGCAACGGCTGCGTGAGAATCCGTCTAGCCATTTCCGTGGATATCAGCGCCCGATGGAATTTGGAAAATTCACAGGAAATTCTCCGCTTAGATATATCCTCCACACTTTTATGTTTTTGTACACGCCGCTTGGTGAAAATTTCTGTACTTTTTCTCGTATCTTTTTGAACAAATTACCGTAGTTAAGATAAATGGGGAATAAATTCATCATTTTCTAGGTTTTAAAATTAATTCTAATTTATAGAACTGAAAAAAAATTAGGAAAGCATTTTTTAAGAATTAAAGTTTTGTGTTAGACAAGGAGATCCAATATAAAATTTGACGTCACATTACACACCTGCCATACATATTTCATATAAAAAAGTTGTTTTCGAAAGCGAAGGGAATACTGAAATTTCTAATTCAAACATCTGAGGTATTTTTTAAGCTAAAATCAATTTTATTCTGGTTTCACTATTAGCAGTACGAAATAACTTATTCTTTTATAAATGTGCCAAACCAGTATATTATTTTCATGCAATTTACTAGGTGGTAGACCCATATGTAGGGTCGCCTGGGTAGGTACCACCGCCTTTCTTATTTAAGCCGTAAAACAGTTCGCTGTGTTTCGGATTGAAGGGAAAGGTAGCCAGTGTAATTACTGGGCATGGACGGCATTTCATCTAAGGCCTCAGGATGACAACGCACCTGCAATATCAAGTGCTTTTTCTTGTTATTGCAGGTGTCTATAGGCGGCGGTAAACACTTACCACCAGGTGGGCCGTTTGTTTGTTTGTCATCTAGTTGTATCAAAAAAAAACTATTAGTTTTGAATTTATTTGAACATTTTAATTTTGAGCTTCCACCTCTTCTTCTACGTTTTCCTATTAGAACAAACATACAAACTTCAATTTTCATCAAAACAATAAGGAGTAGGATTGTCGGATTATCTACAAAGATTTCATAATCGAACCACCAAACGAAAAAGCTATGTTGATTGTGTACTCGTAGAAACAGTTTCTGGTTTCTCTTAACGATGATCAAAATCATAAGTCCTAAAAAATCCAAAGTCCTAAGTCATAAGTCCTTAAAATCCTTAAGTTAATAAGACACCAAAGTGTACTATTAACTTAAGGGACTATTTATTTAACTACTAAGTTATTACCTACTCCTATTTTATTCAACCTACAACTAATTATGTAATTGTGAAATACCAACATCAAGTCAGCAACTAAGCTACTAAAGTATTACTTATATCAGGTTCATTCTCGTTTAAATTTGGTAATTTAAATTGGAAAGCAATTTATCATTGCGCGTTTTTTTTTATTTTTATAGGTATTATAACCATCATGATATTCCCGACGTTTCGTAATCATTAATATAATAAATTCAGCAACAGATCTTTAAATTTCGTTTGTTAACATTCAAATTATTTGTTTTTGAAATGTTCAACGAATGAAAAAAGATTAATTTTCTTTTAACTAAAAGCTAAACTTTTTTAATTTCACTTAGTCCGACCCAAATTTGACATTTTGTGGAGACTATCAGGCCAAATATTTTCTAGAAAAAGAAAATCGCTATTTTAAATGTCCTTGTAATGCCCTTGGAACACTGTCCATCAGATTTAAGGCTGAGAAAAAATTGCCTTGTGAATATTTAACGATCTGTGTAGAATAAATTAATGCGATTTTGCGTTGACAAATGAGATGAAATAATTTTGTAATAAATGCGATGTCTTATAGAATACAATGAAACCATGTCACCTTTTTATACATGTTTTCTATTTAAGATGGGGATTTTACCTTCTAGTCCGGTCAAATTAGACCAAAAAATAAGAGTAAAGGTACATAAATTCCCACCAAGCTGAAAATCAGTAAGATTGTTAAAAATATGATTACAAATAAAATTTGAAAGTTCCCTATCTTTCCCCTGTATGAAAAAAAAATATTCAAGGTCTAATGCCAAAAAAATGAGTTTTTAGAGATTTTCAGCAAAACGGTAAGTTTTATTATAAAAATACGTCACACAAAAATTGTAGATCATAAAATTATCTACAAAAAATGGAGTAATACTTTTTTCCTACGAGCCACCGTTTTTGAGATATAATGATTCAAAAAGTTGTAAAAGTTGTAATCGTCATAATATGCATGGGTAGGTACGCTATGTACTATTTTTACACGCAATACCTGGCTGTGATACGACATCTGCATTTTACAGGAGGGGTAAAATAACAGTTTTCAAAATGTTTGAAAAACAAAATTTAGTTCAATGTGCAGAAGTTTTTAAAAATAGTAATTCAGTAATTAAAATGTAAAACTACAAAAATTTCACGTCCTGAGGCGGAAAACGAACCCGCGATCTTTCGCAATCCGGGCGACTGCTCTAACCACTGAGCCACACAGGACTTGGGATATCCCTGTGAAATTCTTCTAGTCTATCTGTATTTGCGTTTATGAGCTAACGTCCACCCTACAATGTCGTAATGTTCTATTTCAAGATCCGAAACGAGTATTTTTACAAATACCTACGATTCGGTTAAGTTGGGGCAGTGCTTTCAAATATTCTTATTTTTTTTTAATTAAGAATATTTGAAAGCACTGCCCCAACTGTTGGTGATTCAATATTACGAGCACGACCACGTTCGTGCTCTAATATTGAATCACCATTTAATAAGTAAATGTTCCTGAATTATAAAAACTTTTAATTTTTTGTTTTTATTACAACTAACAATTTTATCTTTACGGGTATTGCAAAGCATGCCGGATGCAGTTAGTTACATATATTATAAAGATAAGTGTTTATTTTGTTTTAGGTTAGAAAACCGTTATGTTATATTTTGCTATACAAATGGAGAGGTCCTGTGTGCAAATTGAAAATTTAAACGTATTTGGGTACTTTATAACTAAAACTTAGTTGATTCACAAAAGGACGTTATAATAAATAAAATACCTATGTATAATATACGTTTTGTAAAATTAGTCCTACTTGGAATTGTATTACAAACGTGCATCAATACACACTTGTATCCGAAGACCTACTGGTGGGACTAATTAGTGGGTCTCTCGAGACAAAGCGCACATTTACAATACCTATGTGTGTACAGTACACACACGTGTATGTACAACATAAGTAATGTAAATGTGTGATTTTGCGCATGTTTACAGAGAGAGAACATGGTGTGATCCAGCCTCCAATTGGTTGCACTTAGCAAAAGTGATGATAAAGAGTGAAACAAATAACCTGTCCCTTACCAATTAATATGTTCTAATATGAAATAATAAGTTTATTAGGTGTAAAAATGTAGCTCATTTTATCATTTAAGCCAAAAGACGTCCACTGCTGGACAAAGGCCTCCCCTAATGATTTCCACGGCGGTCGGTCCTGCGCTGGACGCATCTAGCGGCTACCTGCGACCTTCACCAGATCGTCGGTCCACCTTGTTAGACACCTGCCCACTAGTGGAAATGGTCATCTCTAAGCTTCCTTGATTTTGTAATAATTTACCTACATATTCATCAATAGTATCATTTTTGAGGGATTTTTGAGGTATATGGCATTATAGGATATTATATATAAAACAATACAATTATTATTGTAATGACGTGGTCAGACAAGTGTTTAAAATTAATGAAAGATGTTTAGCTTTATTAGGTCTTTGTATATTAATTGTTGACCTTTGTGTATTGTAATACCTATATTGTGATGGTGCATTGTCGGACAGCCTTTAAATACAGTAAATATTCTTGTCATTAGGTACTTATTGGTACGTTATTATACCTTTTTTATACTCTGTGCGACACTGCGCTGCTAAATACTATTACTGTGTAATTAAACATTATAACTTAATAATTGAAAAGAGTGACTACACGAGTTTGTTGCCGGAATCTTGTCGGTAGTTCAACTTTTGGAACCGGTGTAAATTCAGACAGACTGACAGACAGACTGACTGACGGACAGACAGACAGACTGACGGACGGACAGACAGACAGACTGACTGACGGACAGACGGACCGACGGAGCGACAGACAGACCGATAGACAGACTGACATTATAACATTCTTAGCTTACGTAGATCCAGATAAGACAGAGAGACAAACATTATGAAATTGTAAGTTAGTTAATTTTATTTTATGTGATAGACATAAGGGTTTTTTTGTTGACGATTCGAAAGTGCTTCTTGGGGGGCCTAATTGAATAAAGATATTTTCATTTTTCATTTTTACGCTGCGTCTTCCAGTTCGTGGTAGCCACTATAGAACCTTTCCGCCTTTCAATAACTTATTTAATTTGATTTAATTTTACTTAATAGCGATGACTTTCATAGTTCAACTGTTACGTACACACCGTACACTCTCTGTTTTAGTTTTAAGTTTTTATTGTATTTCTCTTGCAAGTGATTTTAGTTTTTTTGGATAAAAAAATATCTTAAGCCAGAACGTTACAACGTTAGTTATTATACGTACGATCCCTAAAAGCGACCCCGGAGCTCAGGTCGCTTGTGTCGGTTCTCAAGGGCTGTCACCTCATGAATATTTACTAGCATCTTTATCTCAACCAAGTTTGAGAAAAAAATCTTCTCTCAAAGAATTCTCTTCACACATTTTTATATTTTAGATGGTGGGTCAAGCGTAGCATTTTCAAATGTATTGTAAATGACTTATATGGCAAAAAGAACGTTTTCGGTTTTGTTTTTAAGGTTTTGGGAGATTTTGCGTCGGTTAAGGCTGTGTTTCACTATGGGTTTTAAGGTGAAAGCTCATCATAGTAACCTAACACTATATAAATGGAAACTAAATTGAAAAAAAAAACAAAGCAAAAATAGTTGCGCGAGGTGTTAAATGATGATTCGTATTAATATTGTTTTAGCAATATCAGAATATATAAGTGCAACCATAACTGCACAGAACAGAAGATGTCAGGGCGTCGTGCTGCGCATCATCTGGCAATGCAGTTGTTGGGAATTCCCAATTGGGAAACATGATTGCCGAAGATGTTGAGCCAAAGTAAAAAAAAAGGTTGAGTGTCATGACTTAATTATTATTATTGATTCAACACTTCATTGTACAACATACAACGCACAATTGAAGAAACAGAAAAAAATATAATGATAATATTTAAACATGTTTGCACAATGAAAGGCCTTAACGCTAAGAGCGATCTTTTCTAGGCAGCCTTAGGATTCACAGCATATACAACAAGCGGAAAAGAGAACGTACTTATAAAAATGTTAATACTACAGCACCTACATAATTTTCTAATTAAACTTATTTGAAATTAAATTTGAAAAAAAATAGTTTAAAATTCATAATTAAACCTATCAAAATATTCATTTATCAAATCAAATTGTCTTTCTCACAACCCCGTTTGGAAGGCCTCGCCTTTTTTTACCAATTTTCCTCAACATAGGGGATAATTTTCCGAATGAATGGATGGTTAATTTAAAATTATACAACTTCTTACTGGAAGAGAAATTGTATGAATGCGATTCAATTTGATTGTGGCTCGTGTCTCATCTCTTAATTAATAAAATGTTGGTAATATCAAGACACTCGAATTTTTTATATGTGGATGATAAAGGTGCTAAACAAATAAGCACCTAAGACTAAGAACGCTTGCAATACCAGGCCGTTATATTTGCTAATAATATTTTTTAACAAAAATAAAACCGACTTCAAAACACTAAAAAGAAAAAAAAATCAATTTCAGTACCTAGGTACTTACTTACCTCCTAAAATGTATTTTTGGAGTTGGTTTTCTACTTTCTAGCTTTCTAGCCATTAAGGAGTTGTACCTTCCATCATCAGCTCATTAACATGATATGATGACTAACAGAAGCAAATACTTAAATAGCTTTGAAAAAAAGTAAAACATGCCATACGTGGCAATAAAATTTGAGGTTTGCCCTCGATTTTCTGGGGATACCATTATCAGATCCTGACTTGGTGACAATGGAACCACCTCTGGAGTATACTCTATCGAATAAAAAAGAATTTTGAAAATCGGTTTACAATTGTCAGAGAAATCGGTGAACATACATACAAACAAAAATACATATAGTGGAACATATAATCTCTTTCTTTTTTGAAGTCGGTTAAGAATGGCAATTGTCGATGCCAACCACCTTCTATAGATATTGCTGTTTCAGACTACGTTGAAACTAAGCGTTTCGTTGTGCAAGATCATTGTAAGTAAAACACTGCAGATTTTATCTCGTCAATTGAATAAGTGAATGAGGGAGCTGATTGTGATACCAAAAAATTCAAGCATTTAAGTTAGTGAATATGGGGACTGCTTGTGAAAGTTAAGCGGAACTTAAACTTTAAGTTTTCGGACGCTAGTCTACCACGGTAGCAAAGGCTACATTTCCCATCCTATAAATATCAAGAGTCTTTGATTAGCGTATGTTGCCAGTGATGACCTTCGGCACTGAGACATGGTCGCTCACAATGGGTCTCACCAAGTGGCTCAAAGTCGCTCACAGAGCGATGGAGCGAGCAATACGCGGAGTTTCTCTTGGGGATCGAATTAGAAATGAGGACATCCGTAGAAGAACCAAAGTCACCGACTCAATGAGCTGCCAAACTAAAGTGGCAGCGGACAGAACACATCACTCGCAGAACCAATGACCATTGGGGCGGATAGGTTCTACATTGGCGACCACGAACTGGAAGACGCAGCGTGAGCAGGCTTCTAGCAAGATGGACCGACGAGCTGGTAAAGTTCG
Source organism: Nymphula nitidulata (assembly GCA_947347705.1). Taxonomy (NCBI): domain Eukaryota; kingdom Metazoa; phylum Arthropoda; class Insecta; order Lepidoptera; family Crambidae; genus Nymphula; species Nymphula nitidulata. Next base: position 11,690,116 of record OX374631.1, read on the forward strand.
CAAGTAGCACCTGGATGCGAGTAGCACAGCACCGATTGTCGTGGAAATCATTAAGGGAGGCCTTCAACCCCCTTGTTACCCAGTAGTGGACGTCTTTTGGCTAAAATGATGGTGAAATATCAAGAAATATTGTTAAGCTAACAGCAGAGTGACATAAGTTCTTCTGCGCAACCCTCCACCTTGCCTCTCTACTCTAAAGGTGGTTTTTCACCAGAGGGGCGAGACGAGGCGAAGCGAGATGAGAATTGAAATCGCACTGACCCATTGCCCGCGCGAGATGATTTTCAACCAGAGTGGCGAGAAGAGAATTGAAATCGCACAACAATAAACCTATCGCGATAAGCGTGTTTCTGTTGCAGAGCTAATTTTATACTCTATATCGGAAGCAATACGGTTAATTTTTACACAAAGAAATATTTCTATTCACGCCTCGCACATCCTCGTCAATCCTGACTATTTCCACCAAAAATGCGCGAGGCGAGGATTGAAAATTTGCCATACAAATTTCAATTATCGTCTCGCGTCGCACATAGGAGTATTTGATCAAAAAAGTCGATCAGAATTATTTATTGGCTCAAATTTCTTTATTATCTTTTAAACATTTAATTAAGAACATTTAAAAAATATTTAAGCTAGTATTTCAAGTAGAAATTAGAAATGAGTGTAAACAATGTTCTGTTTCAATTTGTATTTCTTATACATAATTTACAAACATTAATTTAGAACCTTATTAAAGTAATAACTTTAAAATTGTTTGTAATTAATTACTCTTCTTCATCTAAATCATCAAATCATCTGCATCATCTTCATCCTTCTCAACTTCAAAGGACAATAACATTTCTCTGCTTTCTGGTTTAAAAGGTTTTGATTTTTTAGACACTTTGGGTCGAATACTTGTCAAATAGGGGTCCGAAGTTAATAATAATCTATTTTACATATCCATGTTGCATTCAGTTCTGCAAAATTTTCTGGAATATTGTTCCCTGAATTTCCGAAAATGTTTATTTCGCCGAGCCTCTGCGGCTTCTTCAGATAAGGTCCCTATTTTATCTTTTTCGTGTCTTGACAATACCTAAGTGTCAAATTTATCAATATTGCAATATATCACTTCTAAAATGATTGCAAATCTTTCTAAAGTTTTATCAATACTAAACTTTGATTTTTGATCAATGGGAAATGAAGAGTCATTAATTATTTCAAACTCGAATAATTCTTACTTTTTCCCCATGTCTGGTTCAGAATATTCCCTCGCTTTTAGAAAGACATATTCTCTTGTCACGATCTTAATACTAGAACATCCTACAACAAAAGAAATCTAAAATTAGCTTAAGTAACCGCAAAATTAAATTTGTTTTGGTAAATGTCACATGCACTCTATTGTCAATATGTTAATATTTTGGCACGTTTTGGCAACTACTTTCTTTTTAAATTCTTTTATTAGATAACCAACTACAAGATATTAAAAAAATTGGAACCTGGAAGAGCTCGGAAGTATAACTAAAAGGCTTTGAAATATTAAGTAGTGCTAAAATTTACTTTTATTTTAATGTATACAACAAGAAATGACTTAAATAATAATTAATGATATATATTTGAAAAATAATACTTAATTTTGAATTAACATACCTTGTTCTACAACTTCCATAACTAAAACTTGCTTTAACTCAATTATACTAAATATAAAAAATAAATAACTACTTAGTTGTCTTACTTACTTACTACTACTTACTTACTTACTTACTCTCTCACTGCGCATTAAATAAGCATACGATCAGACTTTCGTTACAAAGACGACTGACTGTGCACCGAATGTTATCGACAATAAAAGAGAGATAACGGTATATTGTCCCCCGACCCTTTAGGCTTTCCAGGGAGCGGAAACTACCTGCATATTGATACTTTGTAATATTCGACTTTTGATCGAATTTTTGGGTTAAATACTCCTATGCGCGTCGTCTCGTCTCGCCCCTCTGGTGGAAAATCGCCTAGGGTTCGAAATCATATCAAATTTCACATTAAAATTTTTACTCTATATCGGAAGCAATATGGTGCATTTTTACACATACTAATATTTCAATTCACGCCTCGCACATCCTCGTCAATCCTGACTATTTCCACTAAAGATACGCGAGGCGAGGATTGAAAATTTGCCATACAAATTTTAAATCTCGTCTCGCTTCGTCTCGTCTCGCCCCTCTGGTGGAAAACCACCTTAGGGCCTGACATCACTGCGCACTCGTCCTGCGTCTCGCGTCTCGGCAACCACTGTGCGCTGCGCACTCTCAATGCTCGTCGTCGTGACTAAGCAGAGGTTGCCGAGACGCAGGACACCTTCGCAGTCATGTCGTCACTTTACCCATAGTCAGATGCTAAAAATATTACAACGGCCCATCTCTTTGCATTAGGAAGAGAAGATAAAAAGAGTATATTTACCTTCATGGAATAATACCATACTGATATTATAAATGCCAAAGTAACTCTGTATATCTGTCTGTTTGTTGACTTATGAAGCCAAGCTGCTGAACCAATTCCGAGCCTATTCACATAACCTTCATAAAAGAGCAGAGAAACATATTAGCTAACGAGAGTGGACTGATTATGATGCAAACACGTATTTTACGATTTATAATATATTTTATTAAGCAATACAGTGACAGACAGCAGCCCGAGCCAAAAAGCAAGGGCATTCAAAAATATAGAGTAGTATCAAAAAATGGTATAAAATGGTGCGATAACCAGCAAGTTTCCAATATTCCCGCCCCCGTATATTACTCCAATTACTCAAAATTCTAATTTTTATGCAGATGACACCACGCCGCCCCACGAACTTCTGGCGTCAGACATCGTGCGAGTAGAAACCCTTCTTCTTCAACGAGCTCAAGTTGACACCCTTCAAGAAGAATGGCAGTCCCAGCAGTCATCGCAAACCGTGAGCAAAACCAGTAGAATCGCCGCACTTTCCCCAGTGCTAGATAGAGGTGGCCTTATAAGACTCGATTCCCGTATAAGATCTACTCCAGGGATAAGTGAGAGTGTCAAAAGCCCGATAGTTTTGGATGGACGCCGTCACATCGTCCGCCTCATGATTCTTCACTACCACGATCAAATGGCTCACTCATTTAAGGCTTGGACACGCTGGCAACGCGCATCAGTATCGATATCATCATTATCACCAGCCTATATACGTCCCACTGCTGAGCACAGGCCTTCCTGCATTAGAGAGGCACATAATAAGTTTTGGATAGTAACACTAACACTGTTTGGTGGGTGCAAGCGGTTGCAGAAACAACCGGGCCCAACGGCTTTACGTGCCTTCCAAAGCATGGACGAGCTCGAGATTACAAATTTTGATTGACCCATCCCAGAATTGACCATGGCGAAAATTGCTTTGTTTTCATAAACGAAACCTGAGCGTTTAAACCGCATGTACATAGATTACATTCTTATTTTCGGGATAAAATCCGCTTACAGACCTACCCACCGCTGGCTAAGCAACGGGCGTGTGTGGGGATCGACCTGTGCCTGTAACGGCACTAGGAATAATACATAGACTAACTTTTTACGCGATTACCGAAATCCATACAGCCAAAGCCGCGAGCAGCCACTAGTAAGTTTTTTTTATTCAGACAGTCAATAAACTGCGCCTGACATAAAGCGTCTATCATAATACTTTGATTGAGGCCTTTGTTTGCCGGTTTCTTTGATCAATCATGGTAAATTATGTTTTGTCTTAGTCCTGTGACGTAGTCTAATATTTCAAAAGGTTTTATTCGGCCGACAAATAAGAAAGTTGTAATTAATAAATACGAGGAAGCCTACAAATTATATTTCTGGTATGAATTTTCAAAGATCTTTCAAAAAGTTTTAGACTTTAACGAACTTCACCCTTGAAACTTTGATTTTGAAAGGATATTTAATATAATCGGCCTTGGTTATTTAAGTTCCTATTTGGGAGAAAAACACGAGGAGTATGGGCCATAGCAACACGCAGCTGGCCCGATGCGGGTTGGTGGGATTAAAGTTGGTGCAGTAACAACTGGCACAAAGGCTTACGTGCCTTCTGAAGCACGGAGGAGCTCGAGATTACAAATTTTGAATGACTCATCTGAGATCGATCATAGCAAAAGTTGCTTGTGCAAAACTACGCCACTGATTTCCGCCCCACCGAGCTCGTCTAGTTAAAACACTGTAAAAACGTATTAGGTTTTTATGAGCAGTTAAGTAAAAACCTAAAGCAGACTTTTCTATTTTTTCGGAAAATTGTATATTTGTATATTTATTACAATCGATTGATAATAATTGATATTTATTTGTTAAATAAATTTTATAGTGAATTGTGAAATCAAAGCAAATTTAGAACAAAAACGGTACAACTTAGCATTTTAAACTTTATTTCCTTTTAATAACTTCTCGCGGATTCCACTGACGGCGTCGATGGTAGTTGCGGGGATTCTCGAGAGTTGTAGGAAAGATGAAATACCTATCTTTTGTTTCTTATTTAATAAGTGCGTTTAGTATAATGGAGATAAAATTATAAAAGCTTTGTGTGGTTTTATTCCCAAATTCACTTTGCTTCCAAAATTCATTAAAAATTAGAACGAAAAATCCTGAACTCAAAGATAAACAGAAGCCTGCGGTAGCGAGTCTCCCATATCTGCCCCTGCTCTATAGCCCCATAATATCTGAAATGAATTAAGTCGATTGTGGTTGCCTATACCCTAAGCCGACTATGAACAGAAGAATTTGGCAAATTTCAAGTGCGATAATAACAGAGAAAGTTGTTCACTATATATATCGTAGCTGTAATATCATAATATCTGTCGTGTCCTCTTTCAAGTTTCACAATATTTTACGTCGGAATGCCTTGGAGGCCTTGAGAAATATGGCAAGCAATAAAAATGTCAAGTCAGGTCATCAAAATGGAAAGCCCGAGGCATTTCGTCGCCAGATGTGACACTGAATCAATGAAAAACTGTTTTCTTTCGTGCTTCACATCAGCTATATATCAGGATGCCCGAAACTCCAAGGTAACGGGTAGGGGACAGTGTCCGAACTATTTTTAATCTAGATAGACATGCTTCAGACGTTTTAGAAAACTGTTACGACTTGAAAAAAGGTTTGCCCTACATGGTTTAGAGTACAAACCCGTGACCTTTCATAATTCGGGTGACTACTCTAGCCTCTGAGCTAATCAAGGACTTGGAAAAAAACTAATAAGCAAGAAATAATTTTGACCAACTCGATGTAACTTCAAATATTACTTATACTTACACCTTAAATTTGTAATTCTTAAATTAAGAGATTCTACGTAATTTACAAATAACACTATTTTAATAGTAATTATTTTTTAAGTGAAATAGTTAAGTAAAATTGCATTTCTTTAATAAAAATCTTCGTGCTACTATCATTCTTGAGATTGATAAAAAGTCACAATGTGAGGTCCCAAGTACAATTACAACATAATATTTTGATCGTTGTGTATAGTTTTTAACTATATGTTGTTTATTTTAATTACATTCTTGGCGTTCACTGGATTTGTAATAAATATAATAAAAGTGAGATTTAAGGACTATGGCTCTTGGCCTCTAAGGGAACTTCGGGTAAGTGTAATAATGGCCCCTGTTATGTTTGCTGACGGGACAAATTCTGATCCAAGCACCTGCTTGCGCTGACACGCAAAATATTTATTTTGCTGTTTTATTTCTGCTTTGTTTTAATAAAGGTACAGCTTAAAAAGGAACGCCGTTCTTTGTGGAATGGTATTCTTTGCGAAAAATGAAGATTTTTTAATATATTTTGCGTAAAGACTACACGCTCGCTTTTTATTTTTTCGTTCTTTATTACAATTATGATTAAAAATAATAGAATACAGGTTTCACTATGTCGTTTGTATGAAAATGGTACAACGGAAATTTTATTACATTGCCATTAGATCATCTTTAAATAAGAATCATTTTTTTTTCAAAATAGGTTAGGTGTTATGTGCTTCAGTTGTAGATCGAACGAGCAGGTTTCGAACTATTGGCAAACCTTGACAAAAGTAACTTTGCTTTGCTTTCTATTTCTATGCAGTGTTTGTAAACACTTTCCTCATTGTAACTCTAATAAGCTACCACAGGTAGATGTCGTTAGTCGTAACGGAAACATCTAAATCCCGACAAGCACGGTATTTCAAACAGTCGCACTGTGAGAACAATGAGTAAGGAACAGTTTTCGTGTCGGAAGCGGCATTACACTGAACATTAGCCTCGCGATAAGACTACCACGCAAATTGGTTCGGACACGCGACCTGGGTACAGTTTATGCAAAACATGAATTTAAAATCGAACAGCATTGTATTTTACTTATAAGTCTCTAAGATACCTAAAAAATATTTAATCCCTATTTCCATACTAATATTTTAAATGTGAGAGTAGCTCTGTCTATCTGTCTGTATATTACCGACATTTTCAAATTAAGGCCACTAAGCCGACTCAGGTTTAACTTGGTAAATATATAGTTTGCGACCCTGGGAAGAGCATAGGCCCCCACGCGGCCGATGCCGCAGGCGGCCTTCAAAAGTGTGCACCTATTTCTGTGTGTATTGTTCTTGTTTCAAAATATTGTTGTATAGACGACAGAATATCAAGTATAACAGTTGCACTACGAAAGCCGCCTCTATTACGAACGCAGTAAAGGCGGTCTCAAGGACAAACTGGTAAGCTTGATCTGCTGTCGATTGTACCAACATGCTCAGCCAAAATGTAGCTAAGCTTAAGGATGAAAGAGTATCATAAACTTTTGCATTTATTGATAACTGGCAGCCACCCGCGGTTTCTCCCGCTCGGATGTCGGCCATCATCAAAATGAATCAATCGTATGTACCTACTTTCCACGATATCAAACTATCTTTATGCCAAAAGTATTCGGTACAGTAAATAGAACAAAATAAATGTTTAGGTTCTTACTACCTTCCAAATAAGGTTTAAGCTCCTTGGTATTTCACAAATCATATTATATCTGTTGGCTGGGTGATCAATCACCCAACTTGAGCTACTAAATATTAAAAAAATCTTATTTTAATCACTTGTCTTTGTTTAAATAATTTAATCAACAATTTAATTTATGCTATTGTTGGTTTATCTTTCCTTTAATTCTGGTTTTGTCCTATCTAACTCTGGTTGTACTGGTTAAGGCCATTATTAAAACAAGAAATGTTTTAACTGCCTTTATTAACTTTAATTCAATACTTACTAACTTCGTAATTGACTGTCAGAATCATTTGTAAAATCATATATTTTATGAGCTGTGGATTTTGTTTAACATGAAATAAATCAGTAAAGGTTTTAGTATTTTCTAGTAGGTTTATTTATAAAGATAATTTATTTGTAGTGTAAAAATATGTGTTTTTAAACTCGTACAAAAACACAGCAGGCAATGAGTTTAAAAATCTGTTGAGCAATTTGCTTAGTATATACATTTAAACTTAAATAAGTACCTACATATTTATTATTGAGAAAACCTAAATTGTTATACAATACTATAAGTTTTTCAAATAGACTAAAATAGAAATAACTTATTTTTTATTTCTTCTTCATCTGTTTTACATCGAGTTTACGTACTTACGTGTGTTCCAAATAAATAGAAAATAAAGTAAATTCAAAAAAAGTTTGGGTTCGTTACATTCTGTTCAAGTTTTTTAACAACTCTATTACAATGACATAGGGTATTTCTACGTAGCGTTCTCTTGGGGAGAAGGTTCTAAAGTACCCAAAAGGCTTGCAGGAAAAACAGGGAAATGCAATAAATAAGCGAAGTAGTTAAAAAGGACGAAATAGATTCGTTCTCCGTTTAAATTTGAGAGGCCATTGCTTGGGTGCTGTGATTCGACGCCCACTTTTGTCGATCGACCATAAATTAAGTGGGGAGAATAAATCCGTTGAACAGTTCGATCTGCGATCTGGCGAGGAGAGTGCATCGTGAATATGTAAAGCAAAGTACAGGAAGAAAGTACAATAAATTACAGACTGCTCTAGAGAGATTTCTTCGTTTGCACACCCTCAAATTCAGTCATTTGGGAAACGTATTCATAGGAATTTACTTTCAAACGTCTTGGGAGATTTACTGTAATGTAACTATTTGAGAATACGTTCTTGTCAAACAGGGTATAAAGAAAATAAAAAGGTGCTTTTTTGAAGCATACCTACACTATTATACTACTACCCGTAAACTTGTAACGTGTATTATTATGATAGTAACACCACAGGTATTATCCGAATATAAAGTGTTATAAACGTACTGTTAATTAGCTACAATTATGATAAAGGTTTTTAAAAGTATTTTCCAGTAATGCCCGTAATTTAAGTAAATTGTACCACTTTTCATCCAAAAATTTCTTTTTTATTCACGAGGGACAAACCCTAATGAGTCTCTCACCCGTTCTTCTCAGAATGCGAGCAACACTACCGGCACCGGTAGCTTTACCAACGTATGTTTTTGTGAATTGACTAATAACTGTGTATTGGTATTTTCAATATGAAAGTAACTCGTGTTAAGCCGTTGAACCAATGAGATGAAATTTGGCATGGAAATAGATTTATAGGTACCTACTGAGAAAGGACATACTCGTAGATTACGGTATAAAGCACTTTACAGATAAATTAGATGTTTCATGATATCGTAGTATAATCTTTAAATAAAAACAAAATGTGTTTTTACAAGCTGAGAAATTTATCTAAATGCCCAAAAAAATATAACATTGACGAAAATCATATAGCACAAAGTAAGAATCTTCAAGAGTTATACTTTACAAAACTTATTATTTTGTATCAGGATAGGTATTTCACTAACTTAATCTTTCATAATATGCAGGGTGTTACAGAATTACAGAATATAATATGGTATTACGGGGTTGCGGGGAGTCGATATCGTAGTATGTGCGCAGGATATATGTGTGTATGTGGTTTAACTGTAGTGTGTCGTACGATACGCAATAGTACTCATTTTTTAGGGCTGTCACGAGCAGGACAGTGTTTTTTATTAAGTTGATCGAAAAATAAAAGTGGTCTGAAACGAGTTAAACTTTCAGAGGCAACTCTTGACAAGGAACACAACACAAACACTTCATTTCGTACTTTTGGAACATAGGCACTTTATACGAGTAGCTTACTATCATATGAGACTAAATAATTAAGTACGTGTGTACCATTATTGACTATAATTGATGAATGATAGTACCTATATTTCCAATCACTTCAGGTAAGTCTCCAATTAATCATATCAATATTAATTAAAAGACAGAAGGGGAAATAATAATACCTTTCATACAAGTACTGGAACTAAGGAAAAATAATTAAATTTCTAGTACTTTAATACAAAGAGGTCTAAATTACTGTTTCTGAGAATAATGTCCAGCTTCTATGCTTAGTTTATTCCCCTAATTAAGATACAAATATTGAAAATTGTTTCGCAGTTAATCATTTACGAATACATAAAAGGCTTGACGCTTGTGTTACGTCTTTTTCATTTTTAAGTAGATTTATATCATCAGCTATTGCATGCTTGTCGCGCAACTAATACTGAGAGCCATTCAGAATTTTAGATATTCCTTACTGAACTGAGTGTTCGACGCACGCCCTTGTCGCGTATCTTCACCGCGCGCCACTGTGTCCGTCGTGCCTGCGATGATGCCTCTGAATCCGTTGGTTATGAATTTCTAAGCGACATGTCATTTAAGTGAAACTAAAAAAAAATATCTCTTTATTCAGTAGGTACCAACCTCATATATATTTAGAGTTTCATGGCAAGTTATTTTATATATGTCGCCGCCATCTGGTTAAATTCACCGGTGAATTGGATGCCTAGCCCGTTGATTACACGTCGGCATCCAATTAAATGTCTAGGCCGAAAGTAAATTAAACTTAGACTCATTCAATGTTTAACGATATGGCGTATTGAAAGCCCGCTAAGTTACGCCTAGGCGGATCGTCTTGTACCGAAGAGTCTTGGTGTGATTGGTAGGTTCAAGGTTATTTTTTATGACCACTTATAAGTTCTAATTGATCGTAATAATTAAACAGGTACCTAAAAGTTATTCGTTTTAATCGACGACTAGGCGCCCAATTGAATGGCTAATTTAATCAGATGGCTGACATGACATCATCTGGTTAAACGTCGCGGACTTGCCTAGTTGTCCTTCAGCTGTTTCATCGGATGCCGGCGTTTAATCAAAGGCGTCCAGTCAATTTGCTAATTTAGCCAGATGGCTGCGACATAAACATATAGGTATTAGGTATTAATAAAACCAAAAATAAAAAATAGGTACTTATTTTGAGGATCACCATTGATACGAGCATTAATAGAATCTTCAGTATTAACTTCGAGCAAGCTGAATACTAACATAATTTTAATGGCCATCGTGTTACGAGTGGGGTCTCTTACAGAACCTTTTTGGTTTACCTTCCAACTTTTTCTGATAAAATGGCGTTTGAAACCGGCTAAAAAGGCGTTTTCAGAGTAAACTCTAAGCTTAAGGTACGCAATACGCAATGTACGTCTCCGACAAGGGCATTAACATTTTATGGAAATCTAGGGCTGTGAAATTAAAAAAAGATTTGAAATATTTATTAACTCACCTGTTTGAGTTTTTCAATATTAAAAAATCATTTTTACAATTATTACTACCTAATAAGGTTAGTCATTGTAAAGATAAACAATTATTAAACTTATTATTAATAGTAACATTAGTCATTTAGTCAGGTATGTAATGGTATAATAATATGGTTATAATTGTAATTAATGTTATTATTTAGGACCAATATTTTAAAGCTGATTAAGTCAAATTTATAATTTTTAGCTAAACAATGTTATTGTTTATATTGATTGATAAACCTAGCGTTAATTCCTCCACTTAAAAATCGTGCCAATGCTTGGTATCTATTTATTTTCAACCCTTATTTCTGATTTCATATTTTCATTTTTGTAGGTATTAAACATATAAAGTTGATAACCTTATAATTTCACTGTTTATCGTTTTGATGTGTACCTTACTAGTTTTCTATGTATTCGCCACTAAATTCAAAGAAGAGAAAGCCCTACCCACCTCCTTTTGAACCGAAACCGCCCCGGGCATACCCCTCGCTTATCTTCAGCAATCAAACAAACGCAAGATAATGATGTTAGAAGTTACGCGGACGATTCCCTACATGCTGACATCGGTAACGTGTCGCATCAATATGAAAGATAAGAATTCTTGGTAATAACATAATCGAGCTAATAGATGAGATAGATGTTCGTACTCAATGTTTTTGTTTCGATAGAAGTGGCGTTGATTGCATGGTGCGGAAAAACTTTGTTTTACGTAATGAATATGATTATAGAATCCTAAAATAATTATATTACACTTATTCACCGTTATGTGAGAGTGAAGTAATTCAAAACACGATGTACGTAATTTGAACGACCGCACATCAAGTATAACAATTGCACTACGATGGCCGCCTCTATTACAAATGCAGAAAGGTCGATCTCAAGGTCAAATGTTTCGCTTGATGTGCTGTCGACTGAACATTAAGATAGAAAGTCGGCGCTTCACTTTCTATTGTTTCTGGAAACAAATTAGCAAAACTCCAAAAAAATATGTTTCTAGAGGATAATTGCCTACATAAATTTAATTATTTTCACCTTTTTAGTATTTGAAGTCGGTTTAAATTTTTGTTTATAATTTTTATTGTAAATTTTCTAAGGTCAAAGCTAGATGGGTGACGGTCAGCATATATTGTTTCCTACTATCGTACCGTTTCACTAAAAAGTCATAGGAAAGAAAAAATCCGCAATTTCGCATACATACTTAGACGACTTACTCATTCCAGCTTTTTGATTTGAAAACCAAATAACGCAATCGATTTTAAATAATTTTTATAGGACAAAACGACAGCAATTCCGCATCGAACAAAAAAGACACGTAAGTCGGATCAGAAATTTCGGCGTAATCGGTGTACATACATAAAAAAAACATACCTACCAACCGAGTTGAGAACCTTCTCGTTTTCGAAGTCGGTTAGAAGGATAGTTGATGGCAATGGCAGGCCCTGAAAATGTGCTTTTTATATTTCTATCTCAATACAGCCAGCCTCTAAAGAATTCGTGTTGAAAGACGAATAAGGCTTTCAACTAAACTATGTTTTTTTTTAACTAGTTTTTAATCTCATCCATCTTAGAATATGAAAAGTGATTAGTTATGTTATGTATCTACACAGAGACCATTGACTTATACCTGACTTATTAGGAAAACCAAGCTGATTGACTATTTTCCAATTTATGCTAGTTTCAAAGAAATATGTAGGTACCCACTCCTATTGAGGTAGATTTTTCTATTTCAAAGATATAGGACCACTGAGATTAGCCGCCGTAATATGGGTAGAGCCGAGCGTATAATTTACGACAGACGGACGCTAAGTAGAATATATTGTGTAGGCACAGCTATATATGCCTCTGCGTACCTCTGCCATAGTAAATTCTAAGTACCCAGCCTTATTTCTATGTCGTGAATAAAGAACAAGGTTTTACCTTTTATTTGCGAGGGTATTAGGATTAAGTGAACACTATAGCCGGCATAGCAACGTATATTTATGGTACCTAGCAATATATGTATGTGAAATTTATTAATGACACTCACAACTCGCATGGCTAAGCCATATCAAACTTTCATTAAATAGAGGATTGAAGGGAAAGGTAGCAAGTGAAAATACTAGGCATAGAAGGCATTTCATCTAAGGCCTCAGGATGATAACACACCTGCAATACCAAGTAATTTTTTTCCTTGTCATTGCAGGTGTCTATAGGCACCAGTTACCACTTACCCCAGGTGGGGGCAGTCAGCTGGTTTGTCATCTAGTTGTATAAGATGTTTTTATCTGTAATTTCTATAAATGTACGTTTTGATCGCCTGGATTTTTAATATCTTATATAATTATCTTCATCATTTCAGCCTAAACACTCCACACCACTACCAGTCCGTCCATCGGACTCCGCCCGCTGCTGGACAAAGCAAAATGATTTTTCACTACATTTATAAAATTTTGAGATTTAAGTAATAAATTATAATCTGTGAAATAACGTGATGGATTTAGTTTCTTTGATATCTAAACACACAGATCTTGAGACTTCTGTTTTAAATTTAAGTCCAGGTCAAGTTTTCGAGTGATTCCAGAATAGTACTTGACACGACGTGGCCGCATTTCATCGTGTCACTTCAAACTGTACCTCTTGACGTATGTTAAGAAAGAATCTGGGTAGCACAGATAGATACCCAGATTGATATATCTAATGATAATGAAATAGAAGCTGCATTTGTATAACAAACAAATCAAAGCAAATTATTAAATAAGGTAGGGCATGGTAGTATTGACGACCCGACTTTTGAGCGCGTGATAGTGGTAGCTCCTCTACGTTATAGAAGATCGCAGCTAAATAACACTACTTTGCTGCAAAATAAGGCTTTTTCTTGATTTAGGAGGCAGCGCATGAGTAGAGTCCAAGGGGCTAGGAACTTCTATAGGCTACGGTGGCTGCTATGCTAACTTTCAGGTGGACTGAACTCTTGTTTGCCAACTTCGTCATAAAAAAAAGCTCAGTCCGTTGTACTAAATTAGGATATACTCTCTACTCTTGGCACAGCCTTCTTATAGACAGGGTAGTGCCGTCAATAAGACAATATATTAAAACATGGGCTATATTAGTAATTAAAATATAATAAAACTAGAAAAATTTCACGTCCTGAGGCAGGAACGCTGCTGAGGCGTTCTGCCTCAGGACGTGAAATTTTTCTAGTTTTATTATATTTTAATTACTAAGTAATTTTTCAAACATTTATAATAATGTTAAAATCAAAAATTAAGAATATGGGCTATATTACTTCATAGAAATGGTTTGCCACTTTCAAAAAAGTCTTATTCATTTATTAATTTCATGACATTTGTATAAAATAATGAAGGCAATGTTATATTTCATACAAATGACATGAAATCAAATGAATAAGACGTTTTTGAAAGTGGCAAATGATTTCTATGAACTAATAAAGCTAATGTTTTATTTTTTTGTCTTATTCATGGCAATACCCTGTATAGGAACAACACTGAAAGAGTTTGCCCTTATTACCAACTTGCTGGCTCAATATGAGTTGGTAGGTGACAAGGTTGTAGAATGAACTGGAACGACCTCTTAACGCGGAGTAGTTCAAAATTTCACATTTTTTATTGAGTCGATATTGCTTTTCATACATAGGTACTATAATACTTAAAACGCAATTAAGCATATACGCCCCTGACATATCTACATGTTTGGAATAAGCATTTAGGTACGTCCTTAATGAACATGTTTTGAATTTGCGTTATATACAAATTAAAAAGTGGTAGTAATACCTATTTTAAGCTACACATAGTACGTAAGTAATTATACATAACATTGTTAGTGTAGGCACTTTTACCTTAGTCAGGTTGATCTGCCACTTTTACTTTTAATAATTAGAGTTGATTATTCAATTTATTCTATACAGTTCTTTTTAAAATAACATATCAGCACTTTCCCGTCTGAAGCACAGGTTTCTAACCTAGTTTAGGCGCATTTAATTTCGTACCATATTTTTAATATATAATAATGTACCCAGCGGCTATTTATTGAATAAACATTTTATTATATTTATTCCATAATATTGTTATAATACTTTGTCAGCCTAATAGCTTCGATACCCCATGCATTACGAGTAATTGAGGTCTGCGACTTAGGTAGGGTTGTTTCGCTCTTTCTTTTTTCGTTTTCTTTCTTTTCGTTTGTTCGTACTGCCTTCTGGGCTTTTGTTCATACGTTTTGGACCTTGTCTTTAATGGGTTAAAGGGGTATACAACATGAAATATGCTATTTTCTGTTCAGTAGCTGCTCCTCATATATATTTTTTAAATGTTAGGGGAAAGTGGGGGAATTGGGAACACTTAACTCCCAACATTAAAAAATAATGGGAAAACGTCACAGACCTAATCAAATTTTATTACAACATAATCTTTGCTGATCTAACTACGTATTAGTGACGAAAACAAAATCGAAAATGAACCTTTTTATTAGAAATATGAAGGGAAACCAAAACATTTTCGTTCCTTTTTACCCGATACCCTATGGGGTAATTGAGAACATCCCGTGGGGGAAATGGGAACGGTATGGTATAGGAACAACCAAAATTAAAATTTTTATAATAAACTACCATTTTTTATCGTTGGCACATATCGCTCACGTTACCTTTACTAGTCTTACCGGCAGTACACGTTATCACGTGCCCAGAGTTTACAGATGGCGCACAAGATCCAATCCTCTGTCGTCGCAGATTCATATAAAATATTTCGTGGCACATTATACAATAATACTCTCCTTCGATTTCATTTTACTTGTTTGTCTTCTTTTTCTTTAATAAATACCTATACCTACTGTCCTTTCTTGGTATATTAGTTTTGTTTTTTTTGTTTTAGTTGTTTGAATAACGTTGTTTTCGGTGTTGACTATTTGGTAGCTAGGCTTAATGTGAGCCTTTTACTTTTGACTTTTTCGATTGCACGGCAGAGATTTTCAATTTCGTATTTTGGTTCAGTCTTTCCATTGTATCTGCAAGACATCTATGAAATTTTTTATCGTTTGTACATTTTTACACAATCAATCATCTGCACTCTGGGTAGCTAAAGACGCAAGGTGCAAATAGAGAAGTTTCCATTTACCCGCCTGAAGCCGTACCCAATTATTCATAGTAGTCAATATAAATCAAAATGGTCGGCATTCTGGATAGTTTATTTGGTGAACTTTAAATCACATAAGCTTTGAAAAAACATAGTCCGTGCATGATAGTAACAAAATAAACTCAAAAATATGACAGTTACATCTATTATTTATAACACACCTCGAAAGTTATAACAGAAACGCAAAAAAAATGTTCGACTCACCGTGACAGCGCGCATGCAGCCTCTCACTCTAACTTTTGCCTACGCACTTATGGGCGCTGAATACGTCCCTTGAACAATAACGGGAAGAAGTAGTGAGCGGGAAAGAACATTACAGTAGGTACATTAAAAGTATTTTTAAATAAAAAAAGATACAAACAAAATAAAGTATTTTCTAAGACTGTTTTATTTTATCATTTGTGTTATTTTAGAAAAATGTTTACTGTTAATTAAAAAAATAATGTAAAATGTTCAATGTATGTTTTTTTTCTACGAAAATAAAATTTACATTAGACGTTTGGACGTTTGGACTTGGGTTTTATCTTCAAATATTTAAGTTCTAAGCTAGCGTCAAGACCATTTCAATCGTATCATTTTATTTAAAAATCTTCTGAGGATCTCTTAAAGAATATATTATTATATTAAATAACGCGCATAAATATCATCATTGATTCTTTTTGAATAGAACATAAATTATAATTATTTAAATAAAAAACAGTCACATGCTATCAATTAAGGATAAGTACTTAGAAATTGGAGAATTAAATCGCGGAAAACCAGCTGTACCTAGATCATATTATGCAAATTTGTAATATTATGGTAACACTAGATGATATTGTATGGATCAATAAGGATTACAATTTTATTTTTGGTTTATATTCTTTAACTTTAACGTAGATAGAATTAAATAAATCAAACTGTCTCGTGGATAGGGCACCGGGTCATCGCATTGTCACGTACCGAATAGAAATCGATAGCTAATACTTCAGTAATAAACGCCCCAAATGGTATGTAGGTGAATGCCATCATAATGAAAATAACATCACAAAGGGGCCCGAGTCAAATATCCGTGATAAGAAAAACTGAACCAACGTATAAATATTTCGCAGCTTTCCCAACGAAATATGGTCGCGTTTATTTTGCGTGAGTTGAATTAAAATGACGTCTCAGATTTCTAACATTCCAATTGGAATTTATTTATACAACTACTGTATATAAGTTTTGATGAATTAAGTCATTGTATAATAAAAAGAAATAGGACGTAGTGATTTTTCCCAACCAAATTCAAAACGCTTGCCTAAGAGAAAAACTTTAAACTTTATTTCGAATGCCCATCCCATCCTGCACTACAAAAAAAAGAAAATGCTCTTTAATTAGTTTACTTTAATATAAATAATAGCACCTACCTATTAATGTAACTTTTCCTCGCATTAATAACCAATTACCATTTATTTGGTCTAACTTTTAGTCTAACTTCTTTTGAACTAAGTAATGTCATCATCATCACCGACATGGGAAAAAGACATGAGGAGTTTGGGCCATAACACCACCACGCTGGCCCAATGCGGGTTGGTGGGTTAAAGCGGTTGGTAGTAACAACGGCTTAACGTGCCTTCCGGACGGAACGCACGTAAAGCCGTTGTTACTAAGCACGGAGGAGCTCAAGATTATATAAACTTTACCTATCCAGGGAATTGAAACCAGAGCGCTCAAACCACTACGCCACCGAGCCCCTCCTTTAATTAATGTAAAATAAGTTAATTTCTAAATTAAAAGTTTAAAAAGAAACTGTGAATGAAAATGTAAAAAAACTAAAAAGCCATGTAAATAATAAAACCACGCATTAGCATTCAACATTACTCTACTTTAAAATTTGCCCTTGGTATAAGTAAGTATTTGAGTTTTTATCCCCTATGTAAATATTTGATGGATTCACAATCCAACGTGTTTCCTTTAGTTACGCGAATACTGCACTCTGTAGTAAGTCTTCCTGTGGCCACTAATCCCTATGGATCGACAAGTTACGTAAATACAATGAAGTTGCAATATATCCAACTGTTCTATTTAAATTTTAGTTTCAGTTTACTAACCAAACGATGTCGCTTATAATAAAATACAATAATTATAATTAATCCATTCCAAATCTATATCATTCGTCGGACTTTTTAGGGACATTGCAGGTCGTCTTTGTGAAACTTTAGGTGACAATAAGGCTGGTATATATTTCGCACAAAGATTAAGCCTCGCAATTCAGCAAGGTAATGCGACCAGCCTTATTGGTACACTTCCTGTTTCACAAGATTTAGGTGCTGTTTATTATTTGTAAGTTTTTTTTTTAATGTCACGCCTCGTAAATATTAGGCTAGTATTATAATTTAGTTTTTTTATCTGTCACTGTAATCTTTTGAATAATACAACAATCTAGAAATTATGATAAACGTATAAAAAATGGGTACCTATTGTTTAACTTATGGACGGCATTTGCACCTGCAATATCAAGTGATTTTTCCTTGTTATCGCAGGTGTTTATAGGAGGCAGTATCCGCTTCCCAACAGGTATGCCGTCAGATTGTTTGTCATATAGTTGTATACAAAAAAGGTTTTGGTGAGCTTGATTTGCACACTGGACATTAGTTATTGAAATATGTTTACTGAAAGCTAAGTACTGTATTTAATCCTGAAGCCGTCGCAAGCTAAGTACTGGGTACATTTCTAATAAAACATTACCAATATCGCCTCATATTACACAACAGCTCCAAGCAGGTTTGGCAATATAGTACTCATTATTATAAAATGAATAATTTCCTGTCAAACTACACATTCCAGATACTTACAATAGATTTTTTACTGTCATAATAATGCTATACTCCCCGAAGTCTTACGCGGCCTAACAAATCAAAACCAACAAAAAACTTAGTCTTATCCACTAATGACACAAAAAAACCAAAAAAACAAAACAGTTATAGAAAGGAAATATTTTGAGTGAAACGGAAATTTCTTACACTTCTCGTGCTGCATCCTAATTTTTAACTAATTTCAAAAAAGAAAAAGTTTTGAGATTCTTCGAGTTTTTCACAGATTTGGTAACGTGCAGATAAATGGCGTCGTGAGAAAAAACCCTTGGTATCGCAAGTAATCATTACAAGTGCATACTTACGGGTTTCTAAGCTATTATTACAAGTCATTTTCAAAATTCCAAATTCGACACATGTAAGTATTTAAATACTGTAGTCTTATCTATTTGAGATTCTAACAGCGATTTCAAAACGGTAAAATGCCGCACTCTCTTTCATAGCATGGTTTTAGCTTGGAATATAATATAGACATTACTATAAATGTAATCAAGGGGTTTTACTTGGCAAGAGATGAAATTATTGATTTATAAATCAACGGATTAAAATATAATAAATAACAATATATAACGCGATCGATTGATTCTCAGTATTCTTATTATTGATTAATTACATTGATATGTATTACAGTGAAATTCTTATAAAACGTTATAAGAATTACACTTATATACCGAAAGGATAACCTTTGGTGTAATTCTAAAATTATTCCTTATACCTACGTTATATTTTAATATTCCTGTGAATATGGACGAAATACATTCATTATAACATTATCAGCATCGAAAGAAAGTCTATATCAACAGAGCACAATAATGCAAACTAAAATAAAACTTAACACTCATTGCGTAACGACGAAGTTCGAATAAAACTTCTCCCTTGAAATAGCTGCTACAGTAAGCGAAATCTAAGGTACCCTATTTACATGGAGACACTTTCCCCCGTTTTCTGCCCGGCCGCTTTCAGTCACTCAATGATATACATGAACGGAGTGTCCGGCGCGTCCTTTCATAGTTTATCGCGCACTACGGCTGAGAGAGTCCGCACAATGCTCGCCTGAATGCCACGTCAGGTACCCACAAGGTCTAGTAAAATAAACTGTATCATGTACAATTCTATTCAAAGAGCTTCTATGGTAAGGAGTTTCAGTATAACATATTAAATAGATAGGTATCTAACGTGCGCTCTTACATAACTGCTTTCATAATCTGTTACTACATAATAATTATAAATAATAATCATGTACATACTTTTAAAATGTATGCGTGTTTCGAAGTCTAGAAAGGTCTAATTAGACTAGAGTAAAAAAAAGACGGGAAAACCCACAGTAGCGGAGTCATCCAGTTTGGGAAAGTAGGTACGTAGGTTAATGTCTCGTCTTAGAACATGTCGTTTGCGATTTTTAAATGTTTGGAGTTTTTATTTTTTAAATCATTGAAAGATGCGAAGTTATTTTTATAAATTTTTACACTAGAGAAAAACTTGTCCAGTGAGTATCGAGCCATGTGCAGTGTAGGGCTCCATAGATGCCCGTTACGATATACGGACTTGGTAGGGGATTGTTGTTTAATACACTATGAACATATTCATTTAGTTCACGACATAACGACTAAATAAACCACTTTGAAGCTGAACATTATGTAAAAGGATGATTTAATTGATAAATGGCTTATACACACCCCCAATATTTACGAACGAACTATCTAACAACAAAACACCAGATGAGAAAAATTTTCAACGTAGGGTACTACTTGTAAAGTCACTGATGACATTTTTCTCGGTACATACCAAATTACTACGACTTAATCTATACAAACTAACTTATCACAACTATTTATTATTCAATGTCAAGTATTGTATTACAGATTTATGACGTAATGGATATATCAATGAAGGTAGCAAAGGTAATTCAACAGCTACAAAATGCATTTTACTGATAGACAGCTCGATACATCGGCGATATGCTAATGCAATACCTGGCGTACCTCCCTGCGACACTCAATTTGCAAGCGAAATAGCCAGGAACTATCGCATTCTTACCGGTGTAATGCACTCAAGGGATTTAAAAGTCATCTCTAGTAGCTTGGTGAAAAGGTATTTTTGAAATTATATAAATATCTCTTTATACATGTATAGGGAAGGAAAAATGTGTTGTGGTCCGCCTCTCTTACTACGATACTTGTAAACCTCTCTTTCGAAAACTTCATGACGTAGGAATCTCAAATTCAAACCGCCCCGTGCGAACATGAATCCAATCGACAATATTTTAAATTTTAACGTACCAAAACGATTTCTGTGCGAGAAGCAGTTATAACACAAAACGATGATAACCGATAGGGCCCTGCTCGCACTAAACTATCTACTAAAGATAAGTTTTTCTAATGCGCATATCGAAAGTGAAAAATATTAAGATCATAACTTTACTACTACTTTACTACGGAAACCAGTTGAGCGAGAGCGCGACACTCCTTGCCATTTTATCTTAAAATAAAATGTGTTTTTATGCGTCAGTTAGTCCGATAAATCAAACTGTACTTCGCTCTCTGACATAACAACGCTCCAAAGCTTAGGCGTGCAATTTTCAATCAAAATGCTTGGGAATAGGATACCAATGAATTGGATGGAATGCTCGAGCGGAAATATTTTTAGAGGGCTTTATTAAAATTGCAAATTGATATTTTTATTACAGTTTGCTGCCGAGCTGCGTGTTAATCTAAGTGAACTGTGTGCAAAGTACCTAAAGTCGGAATAGCTACTGAATTCCCGTTATATTTTTAAATTAATTTGTAAAACCGCTACACTAAAACAGACATATTCTAAAGTGAGATACACAACCAAGACCTATTTCAATATGCTCTAATCGCTCTGTAAAAAGTCATACGAAATACAGTAAGCACTAAGTCATCAAGAATAGAATAGAATAGAATAATTTATTTTGCAAAAATGTGGTACATAATTGATCTTATGATAAGCTATACTTAACTATAATAGTTCAGCACATTTACCGAAATTGGCATGCAAAATTACAGTAAATAATTTAAAACGAACAAATTATAATTTTTAAATGTCATATAAAATTACAAATTAATTAAATTGTTTTGTTAAATGTCACCCTTAAAATTAAAATATTCATTCAGGCTGTAAAAACAGTTTCGAATGAGCCATGTCTTTAATCGTACCCTAAACAGATTTAATGGTAGGACTTTGAAATTCGTTGGTAATTTATTGTAGATCCGAATAGCCATAACATTACTGTTTCTAGACCGCATTACCGTCCTAGCCATTGGGAGTAGCAATTTATTAGGATGTCTATTAAATACATTTACGAGATATGTAATTTTGTGAGAAGTCACCCACATTTATTTGAAAATATTGATAGTATTCCTCGAATATGGAGTATATTCGAGGAATACTATCAATATTTTTTCAAATAAATGTGGGTGACTTCTCACAAAATTACATATCTCGTAAATGTATAAAGAAGGGACCGTAAGAACTTTCAATTTTGTAAATAATGGTCTACATGATACTAGGTTGTCATTGAAGCGGTAAGAAGAGTCCATATGCGAAGACAGCTAGTGCAGTTCAGACACTGCTCTAGCTGCCTCCACCTTGCCGGCCCGAAAGGTGCTTTTTCACGCCTCTTTTGAAGGAACCCATGTTATAGGAAGGAGGGAACACATGTGCTGGCAAAGAATTCCAAGTTCTGGAAGTTCGACAAAGAAAAGAGCTACTAAATTTCTTTGTACGCGATGTTGAGGTGGAGACAGTGAATTGATGTCTCCGAAGACCGGCACGCGTGCTCCTGAGTAGGAAGGGGGAAGGTGGGATAAGGTCAAATAGCTCTTCAGAACACTCTCCGTGATATAGCCGATAGAAGGCGCTAAGCGACGCAATGTCTCGACGCAATTGCAGAGGCTCAAGGTTGTTGGTGACCTCTACATCGCCAACGATACGGACAGCACGACGCTGCAATCTGTCCAGGGCATCGAGTAGGTACTTGGCGGAGCCATCCCACAAGTGCGAGCAATATTCCACGCAAGTTTATTACGTATTTAGTTTTGCTTAGATTAATTCTTAAATTATTTTAAGAATATCAATACTTGCAATATACGAAAAGAAACTATAAGGGCGTACGTCTTTTTTATACGATAAGGATGTTAACAAGCATACGATCCGCCTGATGGTAAGCGGTTACCGTAGCCTATAGACGCACGTAGCACTTTGAGTACTACTCTTGGGCTTCCTTTCTTTTGAATATCAAGTGAATAATAGCATAGGAGTCGAGTCCATCTGCGACCTTACTCACTGAAGATGACTTCGATGAAAAGAAAAGTAAAAGAGGCAGGGCATAGTATGAACTATGCCCTGCCTCTCTTACTTTTCTTTTTATATACGTCTTACCTTTGGAAATATGACAGAAAAAGATATTTCGTAGTGTAGGATCCGAAACCACGACCTTTCACAATCGATTATTATGGCCGTGCGTTAGTATGGTTAGTTAGATGTGCACTAAAAGAATAGGTACATTTTTAGCCTTCCTTAGACCCTTTTAAAATGTACGTAATTATTCTGTAGCACTTGATTGATTGAACCTTTGTGTAATTTCACTTTGAAATAAAACTTCATCATCATCTTATCAGTCTATGGTGACCGCTGCTGAACAAAGGTCTCCCCCATCGATTTCCAAATGGAACGGTTTTGCGCAGCCTGCATCCAACGGCTCCCCGCGACCCTGACCAGGTCGTGGAAGTCCGTCCTACTTTGCGCTTTCCGGTACGTGGTCGCCATTCTATAATAGCACTTTAACCCACTTGCCATCTGTTCTGCGTGCTATGCCCTGCCCACTGCCACTTCAACTTACCAATCCTATGAGGTATGTCAGTGACTTTGGTTCTCTTACGGATGTCATCATTTCTGATTCGAAATAAAACTTAAAAATGATAAATTCTATAGAACTGCCAGAATTTCAAGTAGTCTATTATACTTTGTATACACGAAATAACACTTTAACTTTTAACATTTTCTATCGATTTTTTCCATGATCAAACAGGACCCTTACCTCAAAGCGCGTTATAAAATTTTAGGTTCAAAACTTACCAAACGTAGTGAATTTCTCAATATTATGTAAGTACCTGAAATCAGAAAGGAATCCCTGTAATATTATTCGGTAACAAAAAGTAAGTCGTTCCCGCCCATACTACTATGCGTGTAGAATTACAAAACACTTCTAAGACAAAAAAGAAAACCTCGCATTTCATTTTCGAAAGAAATATAACCTTACATACTTAACAAGTGCGTAGCCGCGGGCCTGGGAGTAGTAAATCATCTTAATAATTGATCCGGGTTGAAATATTCATGAAGTTCCATCTGTACGAGGGAAGGAAAATGGATGAAAAATGTTCTTACCGAGAGACGAGAATATTTTCCTCGGATGACCGCTTGGGTTCTTAGGAATACGACAGTGTCCATATATAATTACAGAATCTCTATAAAACAAAAGGTATATGGTTCTCAAAAGGTAATTATGTTATAACTGAAATATCCACGTATAGAGTAAATGGCATAGTAACAGAGTAGAGCACTAACTATACTGATAAAGCAGTGTACAATCTACTACGTGAAACTGGTAGAGTAATAGCGGTAAAACAGTAGCCTTTTCACTCTACCGTTTACTCTACTCGTGAACAGCATCCTTATAATGTGTGAGTTTGTAAATAGCATTTACATAAACATTAATTTGTATTATTTTGTAAATGTCTCCTCATGTGTTTCTCCCATGTAGAAAGGTCTGTGCCCTGCAGTGGGACGTTTATAGGATGATGATGATTATTTTACAAATAATGCTGTTCTAAAAATAAAGTAAGGAAGAGATGTGGGACGTATTTTTATAAGCGCCCTACTGAGGAAGCACCGTATTAGACTGAAGTCAAATATCTACTTGTGAAGTTATTGTGGTGAGTATGATTGCTATCGCTGGTCTGAGCCAGAGCTGGTCGAAAAACCATTGAATGAGGACCAGTAGGTCTAGTCAACCGTGCAATGAACAAAATGCTGTTTAGCCCCCAACGCAAAAAGAGGGGTGTTATAAGTTTAACGTGCTTGTCTGTGTATCTATGTATCTGTGGCAACGTATCTTCTAAACTAATGGAACGATTTCGATTCGTTTTTTTTTTGTTTGAAAGCTGACGTGATCGAGATAGTTCTTAGTTATATTTTATGAAGATCTATTCGTTTGATGATTATCATTTCCTATTTGACAAAAAGTCTTACTAACTGTTACATATCCGATTGATTTGAAATTTGGTTTACTGCTATTTCGGTAGTATTTCCACGACATGCAAACCTTGAGCTGATCCAGTAGCATCAATTAGTCTTCGGGACGCTCAATTCTTGAGAAACTTCCAGCAGATATAGCGTATTTGGGGCTCATAAGAAAGTCTCAATGATTTGGTATGAGATAGCTGATTAATGAGGCAGGGGGGCTGCTTAAAATTTTCAATTTTATATTATTTCTTTATATAGCGTGATCAACGGGTCAGTGGTACCTTCACGTGTGTTTTCTTCTTTGTTTGACATCTTCTTCCTTTCTCCTAGAAAAGTACGTTTATGCTGCAATATCTGTCTTCAGATATGGGTTCTTACCATCCACGTCTCTCATCTGGTGGTGTTAAGTGATGTCCTTTGCTTTGTATTATAAAAACTGTAAAATTGTCAGATCCACAATACTTATGCGATGACGCTCAAGGATGTCAGTTAACTATCTATTTCTGCTATCTTAGAACATCTCAGGGTGACTGTACCCTGTTACAAATAGGGAATAAGAGTTACGAACAGCGAGAAGTGGGTAATGTAATTATTGCTCATAACTGCATGAGTGTGAGTTCTTCGGGGTGGACTCAAAGCAGAAATAGATTATCAAGTATAATTTACTATGGTAAACGGCCTTGTCCGGGGTTACCCCGCGTAAGTAATTACTCCTCTTCCCTACATGTTATCGTTAATAAATGTACAAGATACAAATCTACATTTGAACTATACTGTTTCAAAGAAGAGAGATAGAATAAATGAATGGATCGGCCTATATTTTTCTTAAGTCGCAGTCCCTATCTTAAGGATAATAACATGCATTTGAAAATATTTGAATTTAATACTCGAGAAGGAAATATTTTACAACTGAAAATGACGTGGATGAATTATTAATTTGTGATTTAAATAACAATGGCGGTCAAATTGCTTAAGTATTTCAGGAGAAGATATTTTATCAAGAACTGGGAACTTATTTACATATTTAAAAACGCTCTTGTTTGACCTAAATGATAGCATAGATTTTTTTTTAAATTTCCAATAAGCCTCATGCATTGTCCTTGGTATGTAACATTCTAATGTTATTTAGATAATAATAGTAATATTCTTACACTGAAACCTGTTCATCGTATTAGCCGAGAGCTGGTCACTGCTGGGCATAGGCCTCCCTCAAGGATCTCCAAAGCGATAGGTCCTGCGCTGCCCGCATCCATCGGCTTCCCGCGATCCTCCCCAGATCATCAGTCCACCTTGTGGGAGGCCTACCAACGCTGGGTCTCCGGGAAAACTATTATCGACCAAATCACAGTGACCATTCAACCAGACGACCACCAAATTATTTTTAAACGCCGCCGATTGCATACAGAGTAGTAGCACACTGTGGTGGTAGCTTTTGGCATTTAAAGTCGTTTTAGTACTAATATTATTATCTGAATATTGAGCATTTTTAGAAAAGATTTATAACAAGTGTTGTTTTTCTTTTCTAATCAATAAAGTTTTTAACAACAGCCAAAGCTTTTCTCTTTTTTTCCATCAAGAAGTAAATGGACGAATTTTAAAATCTAATTTGGAGTTATTAAAAGGGCCATTACTGTTGCAAGCTCTCTAAAAATATTTTTCCTAAAATTAGTTCATTATTAAGTTTAATTTATCGCTTGCATTAGGCGCTCGAGCTTTTAATTTTCCTGTAGTTTTAGTTTTGCTGTAAGTTTCCCGCACTCAGAAGTCATATCTCTGTACGTTTTGGATGAAACAAACTTTACGTGGCATCGCCTTATATTTGAATTTTTATTAGGTATAGGCAACATAATTTAATTTTTCCCCTCAAGTGGAGTGAATATACAAAATTGGCTTCATAACAGGCTGTAATAGCCGATAACGGGACACCAAGAAAGTAAAATGTAACATAATAACGTTAGACGCAGGTGTTACCAAAATTCATGCGGTGTTTGTATAACTAATGGCTATCCACGCTCGGTAGGAAATGACGAACATACGAATGTCAAGCGACGGTTATATGAGGCTTTTAACGACTAGGAAACAAGCGGATTCATGTCGCTAAAAAGGAAAACAACTTTAATTTACCTACTCATATAAATATTTCTTAGGTGCATTTAAGAACATATGATAACGCTCATCCACAAACTGCATACTGCATCTTAAAATAGCAGGAGCTTTGACTGAAAACCCTACATCACATCATCATTTTTTAGCTGAGTATCGCTACTATAGTGTAAATGACTTTCTAATAGATAAATTACTTTAATGATGCATTAATTTTTTTAGTATCTATTACTGTGAAATTGATTCAAATTTAATACATAATCATAAAATGTCATACTTAGAAGCCATACTTCTAAGTATGACATTTTATAATTATGTATTGCGATTAATTGACATGTAAGTAGCTATTTAATATTCAATTTTGAATTTGAATTACTATACCATTAGAATAGGACTTCTTTGTTGTTAAATGATGTTCTGACCGACGGTCTTTTTGGAATAATATTTATTCATTCTCCTCAAATTTGCATGCCATTGAGGTCAAACATGCTGGTCATAATCTATTGTAACAACTGTATTTTATGTTACACATGATTAGCAACTAAAAATCTTATCACCTACAACACACCTGCAAACTTCTTCCTACTGATACAGACTTTTTGGAATTTGAATAACTTTTACAAAAACAAACTGCTTCGATGACGCACAATCAAACTCCGAGACCAAAGGCTTTTAAATAGTTCACTAGTTCCTCTTCTCCAAGAATTCTACATCAATGAACTTTCATTTCTGAAACGGCATCGACTAAAGTTTTCAAAAATGCATCGGTAAAGATGGTGAAGATGCTATCTGCAGAAATTTATCTATTTATAATGATCTGATTATAATTTTAAAGCTTTAATAATGATGAAATATCATAATATCTACTTTGATGTGAAAAAAAAAACTGTTTTTTCCGACTTTGAAAGAAAAGAAGTGAACTTTTTTCTCGGAGTACTTTTAAGCCATAAGTACATTTTGTAGTCCATAATTATTTGTACTCTACAAACCCTGTTGAAGTTTATAATGATAACGTTAACTGACAAGTATCAATTACAAACTACACCTTTTGTAATATTAAATATTCAGCCGCACCATGTGTACACAGCTATTACTTTGATGTTTGTATGACGGAATTGGGTTATTGTGCGTTATACTTATACTTTCTTCCATTAATGGCGATACATCAAATAAACCATACAAATACATATTATATTGAGAATTCGTTTTATGTCAACGAAACTAACATGAAGGCTATTATTGTTAAGGTTCATATAATTATCGTTTCAATCGATTTTCGTTTATCAAAATTTTGATAAACGAAAATCGATTGAAACGATAAATTATATTTTCAACAATTGATTAATTTACTGGGAAATAAGATCCATATTGAACAAAAAACATTGATATATATTTTTTAATAATAGAAAATTATAATGTGCCGTATTTGATTATTATAAAATAACAATCAAATTACATTATTCAATTATTCTAGACTTTTTTGACAAATAACATTAATTGCCTGCCATAAGGCACCGGCAGTGGTGCTGAAGCAGTGAGCTCTTGAGTTGTGTCTTATTCTGACGCGGCTTTTGGCGCTTTCGTAGTCCACCAGACAACCACCACCATCTGTCAGGCCTTTCTATATGTCTTTGAGAGAAAAAACATGAGTTTGGCCCACAACATCATCACACTGGCCTAATGCGTGTTGGTCGCCGGTGTCGGTGGGTTAGATGGTTGCTGTAACAACCGGGGACAACGCTAATCACACTGATATAAAAGTTATTATTTGAGAATCTATTTAGTACAACGTTGTTTCTAAGGAAACAATTTCCAATTCTTTGAAATTAATTTTGAAGATCATCGTGATATTCTTATAACTTGATATTATACTATACATGATGGTTAAGACAATACGACAATAAATTAAAACATGGGCTAAATATTAGCTGCATTATTTCATAGAAATGTCATGAAATTATCAAATGAATAACATGTATTTGAAAGATGCAAAACATTTCTATGAACTAATAAATCCCATGTTTTACTTTATTGCCGTATTGTCAACACCACCTTGTATAAACAAACCATATGCTTGCTTATTATCAACGTTAATCATCAAAGCGCGGCAGAAACTATCAAATTCATAATTTTCAATATATTCCACCAAATACTTGCAAGTCTTAAACAGCTGACACCTAAAAGCAAAATGGACGATATAATAGCGGTCTTAATTTTAGTTATTTATAGCAGGCGCTTAACGGTCGAAAGTCTTGTAACTTGAATTATGACTGCTCGAAAGATTTACTTCGGAGAGATTGACTTTATTCGTTAGCCCATTCTGAGTAAGGATCGCTATTAAAGAGGTATTCTTCGGAAAATGGCCTTATCAGTGTGCTAGATAAAGAGAGAAATGGGTTTAGCCACTCACACTACGCCCCTTCAACAAAATTATTGTCAGGACGTGCTTGTGTTGGTACTATGAAGTTGAATTGCAACCATAAATGTTACGGAATTACTTAATAGTGTTGTAGTGTAGGTCATAATTGCATCTGAATAAGGGCCAATTTTGTTGTCCTTGAGAAAGTTATGAGTATTAATGTGAATGGCTATAATAATATCGGTCGAGGAAGACAGAAAAGAAGATTACAAGGGAATTGGGGACAGATTGGCAATACTGATGAATAGGTACTATGAGCATACAAATATAACATTTACACTAAAGATTATATGGAGTACAATAAATATTTATATTAAGCACTAAGCTCTACCATAGGCTAATTTTTTCAGTAGAAAGATATTCGGATGTCGAGCAGCACAGGACATTTAGTTAATTAATATTTGACATTTATAGTATACCAACTTTTAGCGAGGAGCTTTTTTTTAAGATTGATTCATTCGACGACCGGCACGCCGAGTGGTCTGTACCCCTTGCTATAAAAGCTACTTAGTCAGAGGTCCCGGGTTCTTGGAGTGAGTGTATGAATATTATTATTATTATTCTAAAAGTAATTTCATACAAGTGAATTACAAGTATTGCTGTCCTCCAATACCTAATTAGGATTGTCGAATTGGAATAAAAAACGTAATAATCATTTAAATTTATAAGGTTTGGGCACTATAGGTCTGTAAAATTTAGTATCTGTTTGTTTACATCTCCTGTTATTTATAAATGACTAATTGATGCCAAAATAAATGAAAAAAAGAAATGTAGTTACTAAATGTAAACCTACTTGAGTGTTATTTATTACCTATTTGTAATAGTGATAAAATATTTTAAATTATTCATCACAATATTTATTAATGTTAATTGGGAATTAGGTACTCGGTAAATAAATAAAAAATACAGCCTATATTATAAATTCCATAAAAACCGACGCGTTTAGCCTGTAGAAGGCCCTCATGCACTAAATCATGCAATAAATTATCGAGCATGAAATACTCAAAACGCCTCCACATACGGAAGGGTGTGAAGAACTGGAAAATTGCCACGCGAATTCTATACTCCAAATCGCACAACTCAGCCTAGGCACGAACACTTCATCACCTGACTTATTATTTTTTTGAGTTTTATTTTGCGCTTAACTTTATTAAAAACCAGAAAACACCATAAATATCTGCTGTAGAAATGGAATCATAGTGTTGAACAATGTAATGTGATTAGATTAGATTAGATTCTTGTTTAGTTTAATCGTTTTATATTTTTTTTATACAAAGCATGGCAAACGACTCAACACCACCTGATGTGAAGCGGTAAGAAGAGTCCATATGCGAATACAGCTGTGCAGCTTGAAACACACTTTTCTAGCCGCCTCCATCTCGCCGGCCCATAATGTGTCTTTTCACGCCTCTTTTGAAGTAACCCATGTCATGGGAAGGAGGAAACACATCTGCTGGTAAAGAATTCCAAATTTCGGAAGTCCAACAAAAAAACGAGGTACTAAACTTTTTTGTCCGTGATATTTATTGAAATGTGTACTTTGTACTATGTACTTTTGAGTCTAATATCAAAAATCAGTGTGCGGCTCTACCGTGGTTACGGGCGTGGATTTCACGTGAGTATTAACGTGACGTATTCACGTTACATTTCATCATCATCATCATCATATCAGCCTATGTCATCCACTGCTAAACAAAGCCCACGTTATTTATTTATTTTATACTTACGTAAAATCCACAGCCCACTATGGAAGGATATATAAATGACGTATTCAAAAATCAATATGTTCAAAGCCAAAGACACTAGATAAGTATTTCCAAACCACTTTAAATTACTAAAGTAGTAGATAAGTATAACTAATTTTGTAACAATATTAACATTATTATTAAGTTTCAAATATTTTAATATTCACGTACCTATATTCAAACATTGATGCATAAAATAATATTTATTAAGGCTATAATTTTACCAGACTTTGTTAGGTGTAATAATTTCCCTATGCTGCGCAATTGCCAAGTCGCTAAATGGATATTTAATTAATTTTATACCATGCTGGCCGCAGCTTGGCGAGACGGAGCGATGTGGTGCAGACGTTTATCATTACCTTGATAATTGTCACAAAATCCTAAAATTATGGCATATTATTTTTTAATCTAGTTGTATAAAAATATTGCTTTGTGGCGTGATAAGTTGAAATTGGATCAGCTACCTACATAATAACGAAACAATAGTTACATTTTGATATTAAATGCATACAAATGTAAGACAATAATAAAGACTTAATTACACTAACCAAACTTTGAATGAAACTAGTAAAAATTTTCCGAGGTGGGTAAAACCTTGAAGAAAAATTGCACGTGAACGCAACCCGTCGATAAAATATGCGAAAGAACAATTCCATCCTTATAATTTTGTAAAATAACTAGTAAAATATCATTATTTTAGCATACCATGGATAGGTCACATCATTTGTAATGTAGGGGCGAGTGGGGAAATTCCGAACGACCGCCGGGTAATTTTGAACGAGGCTGCTTCCTGAGACTAATGCCAGACACTGATTATTAACCGACTATATTTTTCATATACAATTTGATGACAAACAAGTTACCGTTGTGGTTATCGTGGGCTCTTGATCCTTTTCTATCGTGAAATAAACGGCTTCGATCGGAGTTACCCTACGTTACCATTCTACCCTATGTATTATTTAGTGGGTAACTCGTATATTAATCTGTCAAGCGGCGTTATCCCACCGGAGGGCTATGACAATTGAAACATCAATTGTGTCTGGATCCTGATGCTTGACGAATTAAAAATGGGTCAATCATGTGTCAGAGCAATATTGTACCAATCTAGTAGACTTTTGTTTAGGAACTTGCAGATATAAACACGTCCTTGCTTGTGAAGGACCTTATAAATATATTTTTAAGAAGAGTTTCCTAAAGTTATACAAGAAATTCGACTATGGCATAAGCAAATTACGAAACTTCACGCGCGAGATGATAGTGCAAAGTGGCTCTAATGCCACGCGTCGCTTGACAGAAAAGTTTAATTTTAACATATTGTAGATTTGTCATATTTTTGTTTATATGATGATTACATATTTTGAAAATTTCAATTAGTAAATGCACAGTATTATAATGATATCATATTGTATAATTGTTTTATGTAGTTTCTAACAACTAATGTCTTACAGATAATAATATGCAAAATTTGAAAGTAAATTAAAACGCATTTACTAACATGATATTCCGGGTTAAATTTCCACGTAGTTCATACAGCTACCTGAAAATTGTGGTGCCCAAGACCATCACATCACTTAAAACAAATGCACAATTTACATATTTTTTAAACTATACCATACCAATCACATCTACGAGCGAAAGAAGAGCTCGCTGGCGTAGTTGTTTGAGCGATTTGCTTTGATTTCGTAATCGAAACCAAAGCAACATTCACTATGGTTTGTTTACTGCAACCCCTTCAACCCACCAACCCTCCATGATGTTATGGCCTGTACTCCTCATTTTCTTTCCCCTATGTAAGAAGACCTGTGCGCACCAGCTGATAAATCATATCCAACCCAAACAAGGTATACAGATAACGTATACGGAATGATCATGAGACGGAGAAACAAGTAATATCCGTCGATCTTCATGACACAACTATCTGCTTCTGCCGTTTCGAGAGTAAAAGCCGATCTTTGTTGTGATGGCGGCCGTCGAATACCGACTGTGTGGTATTATACACGCATATGTACATTATGAGTTATAACATACAAAATATTCTGATTACAGTATGCAAAAGAGATTCACCGACGATATCTCTGGCGAGTTCCCCAGATTCTGATGACTGACAATGGATCGATCACTCCGCCGCAGCGCGAATAAATTGAATTCTAATTTTCAATTTCAATAACAATAGACTTCAAAGACTGGAGAGCGGTACAGGCGTCACTTCCGTTGTGATTTCCAAAGGAATATCATGGATTCCACCCCTCGCGTCTCCTTAATTGTATCTATTATTCTTAAATCCTTGAAAATATTTTTGTTTTAACGATTCTCTGAAATATTCAATTTCCCTCGTTTGGAGTTAGACATAATTTATTAGTGATATACACATTGACTATTTTAGCGTGTTCTTTAAGATACAAAATATTGTGTCTTTATTACTTTGTTTTTCTCTGTACAGTATCAATACACCTATATTGGTGGTGTATTGAAAACAGTTGGTACGTAAGTTAAACATGAATCACATGAATACAACCAATAACAAAAACATTTTAGCATTCTACACTATGTATCCTGGCATTTAGGCTTACGAAACGAGAAAAAGGTATTAAGTATATTTTAATAATTTTGAATATCGAGAATCATCGTAGCGAGACTCGACGTAAAGAGAGTCAACGCAGAGGGAATAATTTATACTTTCTAACCTGAACTAACTTAGAGCTGATGATAGAGTGGATAAAAAAAAAGATCAAATTCAGTAACAAAATCCTGAAGTTAATGTGTTAAGCTGCGCAGTCCAGACACAATTGATTATAATTGTCATAGGCTCCCGGTAGTATTACGAAACTCCACAAATTGAAAGAGTTATAGGTATTTAAAATCATACTTGTTCGGGTTCTTTATTTTTTACGGGGTAGCTCTTGCTTTTTGTCTCGCCTGGTGCTCCTGGTGGTCAGTAATGATAAGGCTAAAGATGGAAGTGACCTGCACCCGGATCCATCAACCGCAGAGAAGCTGGCTACCTTACCTCCAACTTCCGGAACATAACAATTCTGTTAACATTATTGTTTAGTGGCAGAATCAGAAAAGAAAGAGAGCAGTAAATTTTTACCCCCACGAGAATTGATCTCCGGACCTCTAGATCTGAAGTAGGTGGTCTCAACCACTAGGCCACGGAGGCGGTAAAAATTATGATTTTGATATTTTGAAGAGATGTTAACTTTCTCAAGTCCTCGGTGGTTTGGTAGGTAACGCTATCACCGGGTTGTGAAAGGTACGCATCTTACAGCCGGTGAAGCAGCGGTTTTGGCGGGTTCTATCCTCTGAGCCTAAGAGGCGAGGACTCTTGCGTCTGTAGACTTCTGGCGCTAGGAGGTGCAATCCCTAGACCAGCGTCCAGCGCAACGGGAGGTGGACAACCGACAGCCTGAGTTGCACGTGGAGGCGCTGGAGATATAGATCGCGTAAGCAAGTGCTGGAGTCCGCACGATCGAAGCAGTTGGTTCGATATTGAATCAGTGGGTGGAGAGGCACCACGGAGGGCTGAAGTTCCGTGTGACACAGGTCCTCACGGGGTATAGATGTTTCGGAGGATAACTGTGTCGAATCGTCAGAAAGGAACTGGCTACCACCTGTTGCAAAGGCTGTCCCGATGAGAGAATGCAACACGCGCTGCAAGAGGTCCCTGCGTGGGCAGAGGAGCGGCGCGCGCTATCCGCCGTGATCGGAGATGACCTCACCCTCTTGACTGTCGTCTTAAAGATGCTCGAGAGCGAGCGGAAAGAGGAGCCGGGTCATGAGCGGGAAGCTGCCGTCACATCCACAATTCTCCGCTGACGCTCTGGGCGCAGGAGGACGCCTTCATCTGCCCGCGCCACAAAAAAAATCTTTTCTTAGGCTCTAGGCGCGAGTGGAGACGGTGCCTAGATTGCACAGCCCAGTCGACGGGTCAATGCACTAGCTCGCCAACTTAAAAGAACGTAGTTAGATTGAGGGAGGCCATTCTCAGATCCCTCCCCACAAGACAGGATCTTATTAGATCATACTGCTCTGCCGACAAGCGAACGTAGTGTGTATATCCGCACGATTGGCACTAAACAGGAAAGGGGTAGAGTGTCGCTGAGGGGTTTAGTGGGTGAGAGCTCTACACACTCCACTCTCCTCTCCCTAGGGAGAGGGCGGACAGGCTGGTAGAGCTTTCCCTCAGTACAAAAAAAAGGACGTCTTACAAGACATGCCTTGTTTTCTAACATAACTATGTATTTTTTTTCTGTATTATATTTACTGTTCTGTATTATTATGTTCAGAAGGTTAAGCCTCATAGTAAACATCATATTAACCTCACTATTATGTTTAATCAAAAGATTTGTCAAAAAGATTTGTCATTTGGGGAAAAAATATCAAGTTTAAAGTTCGTATAATAATAATAATATCCCAGGATATTATAAAGCTTTTAAAACAAATTTCTAGGTTTATGTCTAAAATACAGATGTTAGCAATTCTAAGCGACTCAGCTTAGAAATTTTTGGATTTTGATGAAAAATATTTGTTTATGATCTAAGGGATTGCCCTAGATCATAAACAAATCTTTTTCATATTTTTTCCCCCTATCAAGGTAGAATCTAAGAGAGGTAGGGCTTTCTTAGTGCTATTATTATTAAACGATAAATATAACAGATTATAAAGTAAATGTAAAATTACATTTTTTTCAATAAAATAAAGTTTAACACTGACAACATTTTATAAACGCGTTTTAGCAAATGGCAGGTCGAGGTGGTATATTTACGTTTCCAAACCCGACATACCAGACACAATTAAATTTTAATTGTATATGTCATACATTTATAACGTCTGAACGTCTAACGGTAGGACCTCACAGCTGACTAATCGCATACTTTGTAATGTTGTGTCACAACGGTGAATAAGCTCTCCAAAGCTCATTAAAGGAGAGTTACGGTAGTTAACTTAAGGGGGTTTCCGCCGCACGGCTTTTTATGCTTTTCAAGTCGAAAATATTGGAAACGAACAAATCGAATCTAATAGTTTGTTACTTTACATACATAAGCAAGTCAGGCTAGCTTAATTAGTTATACGAGGATTTTTCGAAAAGTCCGATAAAAATATTGAGTAAGCACACAAAAACAAAAAATTGCTAATATATTCTTTCTTTTTAGACTTTTCTAAAAATCCTCTTACAACTAATTAGACTAGCCTGATTTGTATATGCATGACAAGTTTTGTTACAATCAATTTGTTCGTTTCAAATATTATATTTTGGAATTGAAAGTTTTTATGGAAAACCGTGCCGTGTAAACCCCCTTGACTTATCAAAAACAACTGACATCTTCAGTCTTCCTATGAAGATACGAAGTCGGTTATAAAATAATAATTAAACATTTAATTGAAGGCGAGTCAAATTCAGTTAAGTGGATTTATTAGATAACTGTATATGAATATTACACGACAAAATTATTCTATGAAGCGTTTCCTCTATTCCATTTCCTAATTTTAAATTTTCCTTTTTCCTCCTGGTTCCGGTTTCTGGAAATACAAAATATTTTTTTTCCTGAACTGCTGCGTTAATACAAGAAAATTGACAGCGAATTTTTATATTTCCAGTTTAGTTAAGCCTTTAGTAAAACCTCGAATAATGAAAACAACACGGTCCGAGTGGTGCCAGCTGTGCGACCTAGGCTAAAACAAAGCCAGATTTTTTCACTTTGTTTTTCGACTTCGCAACTTTCTATATTACAAAACGGTAGTTTCATCGTACGATTGTTTCATTGAAAGATTATAATCACGCGGTATTTCAAATTATAAAGATTGTTAAAGTTTGATAAAAGCTGATAGATTTTGTGTTTAAATATATATCAAATTAAATATACCTAGTGTTAATGATTGTAATAGATAATTCCAAATGTTTTTGATCTATAGTCACAAAGTTGACAAAAATGAAAGGTTAATATTTGAGAAAGGCGTCAGAAGTTCGTCAAACTTTTCAAGGGACATATTTTAGAAAGCGTGTCCAATAAACAAGTTAAAACGACCTCTTTAACGCTGAACTAGTCATGAAACTCCAAATTTGTTCGGAGGGTTCCTTACGATTGTTGTTCTAAAACAACTTAAATTGCTTTTTACTGCTGTTGGGGCATAAAAGTTACTTGCAAAGGGAAAGCAAACTTGCTGAATTAGTTTTATAGGCTGATTAGTTTCATTTTTAATATCAATGTTTCACCTAATACAATACACGTGTTAACAAAGTTGACTCGAGATCAAATTGAAGCGAAATATCTAGACGTTAATTTGAGCAGTGAACTCAGTTGGGGACTTGTATAATATCCTTACTACTGTGAGATTACATGATACAGCGGTTACCATAGCCTATCCTGTATACATTCTCCACATGGGCCACGCAAAAAAATAGGAGGAAGGAGAAAAGTCCCCCTGTTCTCAACATACACTTCCTCAATGAGCCCTGGCAATGTTGTGTCAGAGGAGCTCGATGGCATATTGTTTTGAGCGCTCTGGTTTCGATACGAAAAACAAAACAACTTTCGCAATGGTCGATCCTGGGATGGGTCAATCAAAGTTTGTTATCTCGAGCTCCTCCGTGCTTCGGAAGGCACGTTAAGCCGTTGGTCCCGGTTGTTCCTGCAACCGCTTTAACCCACCAACTCGCATTGGGCCAGCGTGGTGGTGTTATGGTCCAAACTACTCATGTGTTTCTCCCATGTAGGAAGGCCCAGTGCCCAGCATTGGCAAGTTTATAGGCTGGTGATGATGATGATGATGAACGTTGTGGAAATCAGTGTTATTTTGGAGCCATCATTTGTAAGGTATTATAACTCCTCATTGGATTTTCATACGCAGGAAGGCCTGTGCCCAGCAGTGGGAAGTTAATAAGCAGGTAATGATGATGGTTTGAAAGGTGGATTTCCCAGTCAGGTACTCTGAACTTCAGTGGAGAAAGAGTAGACCACTATGCCTGACCTCTCTTATCTGTGATATATTGTATAAGTACTCAGTAGTACCAGCATATCAGATATTTAGATATAATGTCTTTCTATTGTATAAAAATGCCAGCGAACCAAAATTTTTTTTGTACAACTAGATGACAAACAAGCTGACGGCCCACCTGGTGTAAGCGTTCACCGACGCCTATAGACACCTGCAATAACAAAGAATAATAACTTGATATTGCAGGTGCGTTGTCATCCTTAGGCCTAAGATGAAACACTATAATGAATATGACATTTATATTTTATGACTTTTATACATGTTTGAGACTCTATTACGACCACATAATACTTTATAATAATTACCACAGAAAACATACTATTATTTAGTAGTGATAATAGGCCCGATATAACACTTCATGATAAAATCAATAAGCAAGTATCTTATCGACATCGCCATCCCAAACACACACACAATATATCAAACACTTACATAGAAAAAATAACTAAATACAATGATTTAGCAATAGAACACAAGAAACAGTGGAAAGCAAGCTCAGTAAAAACCATACCAATAATTCTGTCAACAACCGGAGTTATTTCTAAAACGTTAATACTAGTCTAAAAACACTTAATATGCATCCTCTGTCATTCCAGCAGATACAGAAGGCTGTTATTTGGAACACGTGTAGAATCTTACGTTTTAAAAAAAATATTTCTCATACAAATAAGCGCATAAAATTAGCGTACCCTGGACTGGATAACTCGTTGTTTTTATTATTTGATCGGATATTTATATTAAGTATCAAATATTATTAAGATGTGCGATGTAAAAAATTCGTGGTCGTAGCCATTTTTTATAAAAATCATGACATTTCGTATAATAACTAACTTTTTTCTAAAAACAAAATAGGTAACCAAATACCTTGTTAGTATAATTTTGAGGTGCATTTAAATGCTATAACTTAGTACCAAAATTAAACCGAAATCAAATTCACATTAAATTTGTGATTTTTTTACAGTATTTATCTGATCCCAATATTTTTCATGCTCCGCCACAGTCGCTCTACAGGCGACTATCTGGTGTACTTTAGAAATCGCTGAACCCCATTATGCTGCTTACTCCAAAATTCCTTGATACATCCCTTTCCATCCTTGGAGTTAATAAAATCAAATAGGCTTGGTGAGCTTCGTTATCTTCTTATCGTTCTTAGTGATCTAATATAATTATTATTATTACCACTTACCTGTACAGAACCAGATGTTTTGAATGACTTGCATATTGGCTATATTAGTTCAATTTTGACGACCATTACTGACTACCATACAGTTTTCGGTACATTATGCTTTGTAGTTTAATAGTATAGAAGTAATGATAATCTTAAAATAAATATCGATAGGTATCTACTTTTGTCAACCTTATTAATTACGTTCGAAAAATATTGAAGCCAAGGTTTTGCAAAATTGATCGGACTTCACACCATCACACTATAAAGAATGTAAAGGTAGTTCCATCGTAAGGTAC
The DNA here is from genome assembly GCA_947347705.1 of Nymphula nitidulata. Classification (NCBI taxonomy): domain Eukaryota; kingdom Metazoa; phylum Arthropoda; class Insecta; order Lepidoptera; family Crambidae; genus Nymphula; species Nymphula nitidulata. The sequence goes on from OX374631.1 coordinate 11,729,696, forward strand.
CTGAATCGTTTCATGCAACAATGAGCGTTGGGTACGAGATACTTAGTTTCATTATACTATGCCAAAGGGAGGTAGGCGAGCGGGGCAATAAGTGCCACCCTCTATTTCACCGGCACTTTAACTCGGGTGCACTGATTTGATAACGCCGTTTGTTTCAAGAGCCCACTCTCCTCGGCCATCATTCTGCGACCGCTTTTTTAGAAATGGATCTCCAGATTGAATCGAGGGTGTTTCAATTAAACGTCAAAAGTTGAATTTCTGTTTCCATAAAATTCGAGAAATCTTCTGTTTTTCTTAAAAGTACTAAAAACTCTTCTTTTGAGTATTAATTATTAATCGGTTTAACCAAGTGATAGAATTATACATTTTATTGCTTAGTGTTAGTAATTTGTACCTACTTTGATTCGTTGATTTTTGGCACAAAAGATCCCTAAGGGTCGAAGTGCATCGTGGCATAGTCACGGCCCCATGATAAGATAAGATACTTTGATTCTACTATTATTATACATAGGTATATGTGCAAGTTTAGATAACTGTTTGTTACTCATTACACCAGAACCCCTGAACGGATCTGGATCAAATTTGATGCAGAGATAGAACACTTTTTCTCCCTAGAATGCGTTTCCATAGTATTACGCAGATGAAGTAGCGAGCGGAAGCTAGTAACTTAATAATTTGAAGGCTACCAATCAACATTTTATTTATTTATTCATAATACTTGCATAGTTACAGATTAAAAATATCCAAGTCACGTGCAAGCTTAAAATATAGTGGCCATGTCGATTGCAATACAAATCCTAAAAATGTTAATTCAAAAAATTGACTTGCAGCAATTTTTTACTCGAAACCCACCTGCCTGTACAGCTTTTTGGGGCTATAAAGAAATGCACGTGTGGATAAAATTATAAGGTATATATTTGAGACCATCAAAATGCACAAATTTCTATAAAGAAGCAACTCTAAAATCGTAAAAGTTCAGCTTTCTTATATAAAACTGTCATGAATTTAGAAAATCTATTTTACACGTAGCAGCTGATTTTTATCAAGTTAACAGAGTTACGAGGATTTTGAGTTGAAAGTTCTGAAATTATATGAGAAACCTGGTCTTGCTGTCAACACGTCACCACTAACCATCGCTACAATTTTTCCCCCGCGCCTTTGTTGTAAATTTAGCAAGTCAAATTGAATGCCAGAAAATTTCTAGGGATACTTTTTACTGAGACGTACGAAGACAATAAATCTTAATTTGGGTTTCACAGGTTTCAGATAATTTGTATGTAATATTTTGCTTTTAGTTAAATTATCCAGGGACTAAAAACTAACTGTGCTGTCGGTTCCGACCTAATTTCTACTGAAATGTTAAAAAATAATGTTTACTGGCTGGCATCTCCTTTGGCGCAGATCTGCAACTTAGCCATAATGTCAGGAGTATTTCCTCAAGCCTTCAAAAAGGCGCTAATAAAACCTATCCACAAGGGAGGGGAGAAGGACAGTGTTAACAACTATAGACCTATAGCTATCTTACCCGTGCTCTCCAAAATCCTTGAACGCTTAATGAACAAGCAATTAATTAAATTCCTGGAGACAAATAACCTACTATCAACATCTCAATACGGATTTAGACCGGGAAAATCCACAAATGATGCGGTACATAATCTTACCAACTGTATTATCACTAGCTTGGATAATAATAAGAAAGTATTAACTATTTTTCTCGACCTTGCAAAGGCTTTTGACACGGTTTCAATCCCCCACCTTCTGGTCAAACTGGAAGCCATTGGGGTGAGAGGTACCACTAAAACTTTTTAAAGACTACCTAACAAACCGTAAGCAGAGAGTGAAAATAGATAACCATCTGAGTAACGAGGAGAATGTGACTTACGGAATTCCGCAGGGCAGCATAAATGGTCCGACACTATTCCTCGTATATATAAACGACCTCTGCAATCTCCAACTCCATAATGGTTCGATCCTTACCTTTGCTGATGACACAGCCCTTTTCTTCTCAGGAGACAACTGGAATGACGTCTTCCACTCTGCCCAACAGGGAATGGAAAGGGTTACCAGATGGCTGCAAAACAACATTTTGACGCTAAATGTTTCTAAAACAAAATACATAGCATTTGCCCATCGATCCCACCTTCTTCCACCATCAACACTAGGCATCACCGTTCACTCCTGTCCCGCAAACTCGTCAAATTGCTCTTGCCCCTCTCTCGAAAGAACCGATACGATTAGGTACCTCGGTGTAACCTTGGATCAGACCCTAACCTTCAATCCCCATATACGTTTGCTCACTACAAGGACGCGTAAACTAATTCACATTTTTAGAACGCTTAAACAAGTGGCCAACAAAAAAACTGTTAGGATGGTATACTCTGCCCTATGTCAATCCATCACTGACTACTGTATCACCTCTTGGGGTGGCGCAGCAAAATCTCACCTCATCTATCTAGAGAGAGCTCAGAGAGCTATTCTGAAGGTGAGTGCTGGCTTACCCTACCGGTACCCCACAACTACCCTTTACAGGGATTGGGAAGTGCTGACAGTCAGACAATCATTTATCCTACAGACTGTACTTAAAATGCATTCCCAACTTCAGTACAACCCAAACCTCAACAAGGATAAACGACGAAAAGGATCAGTCTGCCAGGGTGTCAGTCTAAGGTCTGACCACTCCCATCATTTCTTCTGTTTTCTAGGTTCATATCTATATAATAAAATAAACAATATCTTGTCCATTTATCCTCTTAAAAAGTCAGCCTGTAAGAGTGCTGTCACAAACTGGCTTAAAGTCATGGATTACACGGAAACAGAAAGTCTGTTCCTTATACGAATATGAAAAAGGTAAAAGAAAGAACAATTAAGGGAAAGAGATGGGAAAAAGGCGAAGGAAGGTTAAACAATTTTCACAAAAGGATTCAAAAAAGAAACTATTTTTTTTTACTCTTTTTATAAACACATAATTTTAATTAAAAAATAACTAAGAAATGTGATACAATAAATCAACCTATTTAAAAAAAATCAGCCTATTATTTTTTATTTTTATTTTTTAATGAATACATAATTTTAATTTAAAAATAACTTAGGAAATGTGATACAATTAAAACCAAAGTGCAAGCTTACTAAATAATTATAATAATATGTATCAAATATACATATTAAATTAATTATAAATAATTATAATCACAAAATTATACTCAATTCGATTAAAATAAACTACATAATATAAATAAAAGTATGTTAATTAATTAACTTTAATAATTTAATTCATTACATTATTTTTAACCTAGTACAATTGTATTGTTGGAATACAACCATGTAAGTATGAAATCAATTTAAGATTATTATTGTATGATTTTATTGACTAATAATTAAGATAAATTGCATGTCTCTAACAAACGTATACTATTATGTTCAACGATGTACCTATGCAACCATGATGCAATTGATTTGGGGGAGGTGCCTGGAGACCTGTACTACGGGTTTTTTTTGGAAACCTATCTCAGGCTCCAGTCTCTCACACAATGGTTCATACACTAAAATCAATGTACCTACTTACACTATATTGAAAATTGAAACTTTTGTGAGAGAAAATAAATAAATATTCTATTCTATTCTATAGTAAATATTGACAGTAAATAGCACTTAGCAGCAACGGTTAAACTTATCTCTACTGAACTCATAGCTTTCGACCGACGTTTTGTGTTATGTGTACGTAATTATAGACTTTATTCTTCATCATCATCATTATCATCACCAGCCTATATACGTCCCACTGCTGGGCACAGGCCTTCCTACATGGGAGAAACACATGAGGAGTTTGGGCCATAATACCACCACGCTGGCCCAATGCGGGTTGGTGGGTTAAAGCGGCTGTAGTAACAACCGGGACCAACGGCTTAACGTGCCTTCCGAAGCACGGAGGAGCTCGAGATTTTAAATTTGGTTGACCCATCCCAGGGTCGACCATGGCGAAAGTTGCTTTGTTTTCGTATTCGAAACCAGAGCGCTCAAACCAATACGCCACCGAGCTCCTCTAAAATTCTTCATAAAAAGTATAAACTAAATGCTTTGAAAACTATTTGCGTTTTCTAACTAGTGTTTTTTTTTATATACAAAGCACGACAAATGACTCAACACCGCCTGATGTGAAGCGGTAAGAAGAGTCCATATGCGAAGACAGCTAGTACAGTTCAGACACTGCTCTAGCCCCCTCAGTCGCATGCTGCTAATTTTGGGTCAGTTATTCCGCCCACATCGGAAACTCATATTGTTGAGCGTTGAATATGCTTGCAAGTTGGTAAAGAAATACTAATTTATGAAAAGTAGTGTCCCTGCCGTGATTTGTACAAAGAACAAACGAAATTATAAGCAATTATATTTATATAATTATACTAACAGCGGTTTTATACAACGACCCGCCTGATTGTTAGCGGTTATCGTAGCCTAAACGGTTGTAATCACTCATAGTCATGCGTTATTCACCCTGTATAAATTAAGATTATAACTTTCGGAATTTTATTGACTTAAGTATTTATTAGATAATTTTAAGTGTCTATTTGAAATGGATGGGTAATAATAAATACTACCGGATATTTTTTAATAACGTTAGATTTTGTGATGAAATTAAAGTTTAATTTGAAATAAATTATTGCAGTTACCTTATTTAATTGTTGATTTTTTTTTGTTGCTTAGGTTATATCTATAGTTGGTTTACATAGGGTTCCAATTTTTCGGTACCTTCAAGCCTTTTTCAATAATAACTCCTAGCTAGTGTTAAGCAAAATCATTAGTACTTACGTTATAATATTATGTAGTAAAACTCATGCTATCTTCTACAGACAAAGACTAATTGGTAGAAGTGACGGATACATAGGTCGCGAACATACCTATAATTACATACGTAATTAAAAGCAGTAAACCTTATTTATCACGAAGTTTTAAAGCCTCCAAAGGAAGTTTTAATCCTTATTGAGTTGGTAATGTATTCGGAGGGAATCCTTTTTGAATTTATCTTGCGTGTACGAAGAGAGGCTTGGCCCACATTCGACGGAGTCGTGTTTTCATTTGGGATTTTCTCCCAACTTGGCACCAAATCCGAGCAGCTGCGAGTTTTCCACCTACAGGATATTTTCTTTTCCTCATTCGACATGCGATCTTGACGACTGGCTTTTGTGATTTAAAAAGATTTGCAGAGGCAAAACCGCTTACTGCCATTGCTGTATATACGAGTTCGCGGCGATAAACGAAAATGAATACATTTAGATCCATCGTGGTGCCAGATCCACGCTTTTATAATATTAGATTCTGATATAAAATATTGTATTTAAGAAAATACTTACCCACCAATTTTTACCTGTGCTCGCATCTATTCTAATCCATATGTACTAAAAATTTAAATCTGACTATGTGTTACCTTTTCACTGCTTACCCAATGAATAGATTTAGATGAAATTTGGCATATAAATAAATTACATCCTGAAAAATGACAAAGTTTTGGTTTTGGCGCGATTACTGATATCCATGAATCACGCGGGCAGCCACATATTGTTTTATAAACGGAACTAATAAATAAAAAGTGTAGGTACATAAACGTTGACTTCTAACTAATTTCAATTTCAATTAGGTAACAAAATGTTTAAGTAATTACAAAAAAAATATGTCAGCCTTATATCTAACGAGCGATTTCTACAGGGCAATCTTTATAAAATAAAATTACTTACATAACATACATCGTCTATTTTTGACAACCCTATTTTTTCATCACTGGACTCCAAATAACAATTTGAATCCTTACCCGGATGAAATTCCGTCACTTCTTAATCTCAATCGCTTCACATAGAAGTACGTGAAACCTCGTATGCCAGTGAAGATTACTCAGGAGGATTTCGAGGCCATGAAGATCTATTCAACTACTAATACGGATTAAGCTTCAGTTAAGAAAACACGTTCGTCGATTCCCGGATTTTTTTTTTATTCTTAGAGCAGCCAAATTAGTCAAACGTTGAAGGTAGCAGGTATATCATTTGGCTAGAAAACTTAGGGTCCTCAAAGATTAATGCACAAGTTCCCTCTATGGGCGACATCAACACCCGATCCGTCTATGGTTTATTCAATGTATGGTTTATTTCAAATGAAATAATAGCATTAATTTAGTGAATCAAATAAATATCAATTTGTATTTGATAGACATTGCAGTAATAAGCAAAAAAAAGCATATTAAAAAACTAAATAACTAAAAAATTCAAACATGGGCTATATTAATGCATAGAAATGTTTTACAACTTTCAAAAACTTCTTATTCATTTGATAATTTCATGACATTTTTATGAAATAATATTAACATTGGCTGCATTATTTCATAGAAATGTTATAAAATTATCAAATAAATAAGATGTTGTTTTTAATATATATTTTTTAATATTCTTACACTCACACCTATTATCTAGCCCAAAGTAAGCATCATAATGGATACTAGATAACGGAGAAATAATGATAATAATATGTATGTAAATATTAGAAATATACTAAGTAAACATAAAAACATCCATGACTCGTGAACAAACACTCGTACTCATCATACAAACATTTGCTTCCACCGGGATTCAAACCCGGGACCAGGAGTAGCCTGTATAGCAATAGGCACAGACCACTCGGCCAGCCGGTCGTCCAATATATTTGAAAGTTACAAAACATTTCTATGAACTAATATAGTTTTAATTTATTGTCGTATTGACAATAAATTAAATCCAATCTCTATACTGAATTATTATTTGATCATCCATACTTTATAATATTATATTTTATTAATTATGTGTTAGCCAGTTAATGGCTTATTGCTGTTAATTTGCTGATATGTTAGGGAAACAACGCTGAAAAAAACTATCCTAAAAATATTAATTAAAAAAAAATATAAATACGAAAGTAACTCTGTCTGTCTATCTGCTACGTTTAAACCCCTTAACCGCTTTAAATGAAATTTAGCAAGGAGATACGTCATAAGAAAAGACATTAGACGGAACAGCGGGCGGTCGCATATATAAAATAAACTGATATGTCGTATGTAAACGCCCGCTTAGCAATAATTTATTGCCTACTAGTTGCCCGTCCCTGGCTTCGCACGGGTGGTGTTAAAAATATGAGACAGTAAACTTTTTTGCAGTCTTCTTAAATTTCAGATGTTCAAGTGCTATAAGTATAACAAAATACTGAAGATCTACCCCACTGTCTTCTGTCTCACTTTTGACAGTGGGAACTTTTTAAAAACTTTTGTACGATTTTTTTTAATTAACCTCCGACGAAAAAAGAGGTGTTTTAAAAGTTCGACGTGTCTATCTGTGTATCTGTGTGTCTGTCTATGGTATTGTAGCTCTGAAACGAATGGACCGATTTTAATTTGTTTTTTTTTGTTTGAAAGCTGACGAGACTAGGTTCTTAGCTTGCTGATTTATCATCATAGCATCTATTTGTATCATATCTAATGTAAATATAAAAATGATTATGATAATGATATGAAAACTGTGCATTACCAACTATTCCAACGAACTCTAATCCAAGTTTGTAAATACAAATACTACGAGAATGTTTCGTTCGTAAGTGTGGCAAAGCTTATTTAATTTCGTGAAAATACCAAATAGACTTGCTTAATATAAACTGCTTACGGTCTAATGTTTGGCAAATGCAAATATACCTAAAAGGGTAGGCATCTGCTAGACCTCTTATTAAAATTTCGCAGTTCATAAACAACCTTTTTATACGGCTGACAAAAATTTGAGTGTAGAATAAACGCTTCCTGTTATAGTACATATAACTCCGATTGTAGGGGTTGGTACGGTTGAGCTCAGAAGTACCAATTAAACACTTGTCTTGTAAACCAACAATTGGGCTCATGGAGGTAGTATGTCTGCGACTATTATTTGAAAGAGCGCAATTTCATTGTTGGTATGGTTGGTGAGGAGCTCGGTGCCGTATCGGCTTGAGCGCTCTGGTTTCGATACGAAAACCAAAGCAACTTTCGCCATGGTCGATCATGGGATGGGTCGAAAAAGTTTGTTATCTCGAGCTCCTCCGTGCTTTGGAAGGCACGTTAAGCCGTTGGTCCCAGTTGTTCCTGCAACCGCTTAAACCCACCAACCCGCATTGGGCCAGCGTGGAATGAATGAATGAATGAAATTTTTATTTTCATAATTCTGTGTCTACATTTTAGATGGTGACACATTATATTAATAGTTTCATCAGTATTATACCTTTATTTTTGTAGGCATGCAAATATTAACTGTCGTAGGTACACGATACTTAATTAAATATTAAAAATAAATGTCAAGATATATTGCATAAATTAATTGTTAGTAGAAATTACTTATAAAAAAATGACATTTATATTGCAACATAATTAATTAATTACTAACTATAGACAATTTGTATGTGTTTCCTTATATTCTAAATATTCCTTAATAGAATAGAAATTCTTGTCTTGAAGCCATCGTAACAAACTGTTTTTAAATTTATTGTTATTCAAAGGTAAGCTCATAATATTAGAAGGTAGTTTATTATATAGTTTGATAGCCATAAAGTAAACATTTGATTTAAATAATGCTAAGTTACATTTAGGGATAATTATTTTATTTTTCGTACAATTTCGTACATTTGATTTGGCTTCGTCATTTTTAATGAAATATTCAGGGTATTTTTTAACTAATAAGCAGATTTCTGATATATATACAAGGTAAATTTAATACATTAAGTTTTTTGAAAAAGGGTTTACATGATTCTCTACGTTTTATTCCACATAATGCCCTAATACACTTCTTCTGAGCTTTAAAAACCCTATTAAAATCAACACTATTACCCCATATTATTATACCGTAGCGTAGTATTGAAGAAACATAACCATAATTCCTCGTGTGTTTCTTCCATGTAGGAAGGCCTGTGCCCAGCAGTGGGACGTATATAGGCTGGTGATGATGATATCATGGAACTAAATTGTTATTACACTTCTGAGTTGGACTGTACCTAGCTTCGTCGAATCCTTACGATGCTGTAGTTAGATTAGGAAAACCAAGGACAGGTAATTTTACTACCAAACTTAACAACGCTTTTTCAAAGAACTCTGGGTTCTGACGATAAAACCGTATGTAAATATAAGCAGCATCCTCTGTAATATTATTATGATTATTTATTTATTTATCTTAATAAAATAACACTTTATAGATTAATATACCAGGTGGTGCCGTCAATACGACAATAAATTGAAACATGGGCTATATTAGTTCATAGAATTGGTTTGCCACGAAGGTTTGCCACTTTCTTATTCATTTGATAATTTCATGACATTTGTATGAAATTTGATAACATTGGCTTCATTATTTCATAGAAATGTCATAAAATTATTTAAAGAAAAAGATGTTTTTGAAAGTGGCAAACCAATTCTATGAACTAATATAGCCCATATTTAAATTTATTTTCGTAATGGCACCACCCTGTATATGTATGTGTAGCCGTCTGGTTAAATCAGAAGTTCAACTGGACGGCTAGCCCGTTGATTGAATGCCGGCGTCCAATCAAACGGCTGAAGTACAACTAGCCAAGTCATTGAGCGCAACGTTTAACCAGATGGCTGAACGTCATGTCAGCCGTCTGGTTTAAATTAGCCACCCAATTGGACGCCTGGGCGGGTCGTTTAAATCGAAGAGCTTTTGTGTGACTGTTTGAGTGATTGGTAGGTTCAAGGTTATTTTTTATGACTACTCATAACCGAAACGATGTCGGATATTAATTTATCATAAAAAATAACCTTGAACCTACCAATGAAACCAAAATTTTCCAATACAAGACGATCCATTCAATACGCCTAGTCGTCAAACGTTATGTGAGTCTAGTTAATTTAACTATCGGGCTAGGCTTTTAATTGGATGCCGTCGTTTAATCAACAGGCTAGCCAGCCATCCCACTAAGCGGCGAATTTAACCAGACGGTGGCGACATAGACATATAAATCAAACTAGATCATATTTAGGCATCAAATGACGTAACTGCGCGGTGTTCGGTTCCGGTTGTCCCAGAAAACGAAGGAATACTACACCTTTTGGACTCCTCGTTTAAGAAGGTCGACAGCTGTTCGGTCGAAGTATTCACCACAAAGGAATTAAAATTTACCCTGTAAGGCGGCGCCCTCCAACCGCTCAATCCTGAAGGTGAGGTGTGTCCTCACCCGTGTAGGTACTCTGCAACGTCTTTGACGTCATTGACCATTACCGAGTCAAGCACATTTAACTGCGTTAGTAGAGTCGCTGGATATTAAGTGCTTTGATCTAGTTGGTGCGATGCCTGCCACTTGACGAAACTCATGTCGACTCACTGAGGCTGCAGTAGATCCTATATACGCACTGGATCCTTACGAAGGACTGTCGACTGTACAGTCTCTGCGCCTTCTTTTTCTTTATTTCGTGTCTTGGGATAAGACCCAAGGGTGACGGCGGCATGGCGGCGGCAATGGCGTCAGCGCGTCGTCAATCTTACGTGACGTTTCTACCAGTGCTGATCTTTCGTACCTCACTAGCCCACCGGCGTCTCCTTACCAAAGTGACTTAAGCTCTATAATGAATAGTTGGTTCTGTTGCAGTTTGTTCTATAAAAAATCCTGTTTTGCACGACGTAACAAAGCTAATAAAAATTAAATGGACAATTGAACACTGTTCTGTATATTCCTTCCTATTTATCAGTATAGTGTACAAAGACCTCGCCATCTCTCCATTCATATTTGGAGATTCACTTTTGTTGAAATTTAATAACTATTACACAATATAAATATACAAACAGTAATGTATAAATCAACAAAACAATCAGATTTGAAAAGAAATACTCGCCTTTGATATCAATTCAGATTCAAATATTTTTAATGCAGTCATGGGTACTTTCTCCTATGATCTATGCCTAGTATGCCTTAAGTCACATTAAGTTTCAGTCTAAGATTTTCTTTAGTAAATTTCAATTTCTTTATTTATTAAAAAATCCTTTTGTTGATCATCAGACGCGTATTTGGCACGTTTGTCAGAGATAAATTTAATTAATGAATAAATATTGTATTTTCTTTACCGTAAATTATGAAAACTTAATCTTAATGAATCAAAGAAGTTACTGTTTGAGTCAAAATTCAAACAAAATTCGTTGCTCAAAGTTATAACGAAGTTGCTTTTTAAATTAGCGTAGTCTTAGAAGTATTATAATTTAATTATTTCAAAACGATCAAACTTTCCACTATTCCATATCGAAAATTTGTCTCAATTTCTCAAATTTTTGGATATCGTCTATTTGATTTGCCAATTAATTGTTATACTTTCGCAATTACATTGAGTATTCTGAATAAAACTGTTGCTAACTCATCTTGCGCCTGTTTGGGCATGTAAATCGACATGTCAATAAAATTACTTTAGCATAAACTAAAAATGTTTTGATAATACAGTATTTGATATTGAACTTGTATGTAAATCAAGATGTGTTTTCCAAGTGACAGCTAATCGGCCATCGTTAATCGGTATTGGGCAACGGCCCAAAGTTTCCATGTGCTATTTTTCTATAATAAACAGACTCTTCGGCTCTCCTGCCTATTTCATCTAGCTTCCTTATTTCATCTGGCTATCACCACTTTGACTCTTGACTACTATTTGATCAGTTATCAATGTTCCAAAGATTAACGAATTGTCCTCCATGATTGATATTCATTGCAGTTCAAAAATAAACATACTCGCAATACGAATAAATAACAGTTTGGAATGACCCTAAAAAACAACAGCGTGGGTACCTATTACACTGCAGCGAGAAGACCTGCTTTCATGAGAAAAGCACATGGCGAGTTGGGCTCATTTTCCTGACTGTTTTCAGGCACCACATTTGCGATTTTTTAATCGAGGGAGAAATTGCTTCAATTTTAATTATAATAATTTTCTATAAATCTGTTGGAAACTTGATAAAATAACAAGACCATTGTTCTTACAGTTATCAAAGAAAAGTTGAAGATAATGACAAAGAGAACTTAATTTCAGTATTAGCATAGTGTGTAACCAGTTTCAAATCACACTAAGAGCTTGATTTCAAGATGCAAGACTTATCTTGCTAAAGATCATGATGATTATTTCTGTCATGAAACTAAAAGAAAATTAGATTGTACATTAAACTTTAAGAAACTAAAGCAATACAAGTGAAACTAATCGGTGTTATTGAAAACAGCGGATAGGTACCTATTTGGTAAAAAATGAATGCAAAATCTCGCCTAGTTTCTATGCGGATCTTGATATAAAACAAATAATTTTACTTGCCTTTATTAGCAGATGTCTCCATAACTTCTGTATAACACACGCAAGATCCCACGTAACAATCCACTTACAATATTGACGTAACAGCACTATCACATCGTGTTCCTTAATCTCACCGTTTGTGTTTACTTAATTTCTTTAGCGTATTTACATTGTTTTTGCACGATTAATCACAAGGTTCAATTCTTGGGAGGCAGATATTCAAAGGTTAGTCAAAGGTATTTTAGAGTTGAGAATTTAGGGGATTCGCGTTTTGTTGAGGTTGTATTTGTGTTTAGAGGGCGCGGCGGTCGCGAACGTGAGCCCCGCTCGGCTCCGCGTCTGCAACTAACTGGGGCGGGGGAGGCTTTCGCAGTCTGCGCGCCGCCCGCCCTACACCAGGACGCCGATACAAAATTAATACTTGTTTTGCTAAAAGCGATTTCGATTTGTCGACCCCCGAATTGGGAAAGTTAGACGGATCTTGTTAGCGATAAAGGGTTCGCTAATCAACACATTTACAATCACTATGCTTATTTCATGTTCATGGGTAAGATTAATTGATAATTAACCTTTTTACTCAATTATCTGAAATTTCCTATATATTATATGGTGCATGGTATAACAAGCCGGCACCTACCTATGTTAACATACTAGACGGTAGGCCTACTCGGTGGTAGGCCCGTATGTAGGGTCATCTGGGTAGGTACCACCGCCCTTTTTATTTCAGCCGTGAAACGGTTCGCTGTGTTGCGGATTGAAGGGAAAGGTAGCCTGGGCATGGACGGCATTTCACCTTAGGCCTCAGGATGACAACGCACCTGCAATATCAAGCATTTTTTCTTGTTATTGCGGGTGTCTATAGGCGGTGGTAACCGCTTACCACTAGGTCAGTCTAGGTTACCGTCAGCTTGTTTGTCATCAAGTTGTATAAAAAAAATAGTCATATAAATACTATACCTAATGTTATCAAAAAATTAAAAAATAATTTTGAAATTTGCCATACATTTTATTTTACTGCCTGAACTGAATTTTTTAATAAAAAAAAGTATTTATATTACTATGTTAACACGGTTAGGTGCCGGCTTGTTAGGCTATGTACCAAACATCATGTATACTTGTAAGCAGCTTCTAACGATTCAAATTAATTTCAAGCATGGGATCACTGTAGTCTTCTGAATTTCTAGGGCTCAGACTTAGGAACGCAGTGAATTGCAGTAAACTGCAGTGGACTACAATGAACTGCAATGAACTGCAATGGACTGCAATGGACTGCAACAAGCTGAGATGGGACAGTATAATGTGTTCAATTTGAGTTGACTCAACGTAAAAATTCGTTAAGAACTATTTTCTTCATTGGAATATATACTCGTACTAAGTATATAGGTTTAAAGATATTTATTTCTTTTTGAATTTTACAATTCACTTAAAAAAAAAAATTTTTTTTACAAAAAGGTGGTAAGTAATAGAAATATTTCATGCGATCGCCGCTGATAATAAGCTATAATATTCATCTCTTCTTGTGACATAGCTTAGCTATGGCTTTGTCTTGTTGAAGAATGTGGTCTCTATGATTTTTCTTAAAAATATAAAGTGAGTCCGAGTTTTTAATTTCTTCTGGTAAGGCATTATACAATTTTATTCCTTCGTGCTTAATATTACGTTTGCCGTAGCTTGTTCTACAGATGTAAAAGTATATATATGCAAAAGTAATGTCTTGATTACTGTTTTTAATGTAGAACGGGACGGAACGACAATCATACAGGCAATAGCTAGTGATTTTTAGCACAGCTCATGGTGTTGACTATGAGCGGCTGATAATTGACGACCGGCTTGCCAAGTGGTCTGTACCCCTTACTATACAGGCTACTTGGTCAAGAGGACCCGGGTTCGAATCCCGGTAGGTTTTTAGTGGTGTCTTGCTTTTAGTGGTGTCTTTGTTACAACTTAGCGAACTTTTTTCAGGGCACCACAACAGTTTGACAAGCAACTTAAAACTATTATGCATAAAAGTTAAAAAGCAATAAGGCACTTACAAAATGTATATGTATTTAGGGGTCCCTTAAAGCTACCCTTGTGTCTACACAAAATAGATCCATTTATTATTCTTGTAGTTCATCCAGTCATAAAGCGGATTATATTGCACAAGGTCAGACAAGTTGTATGCCGGTGAAATCCCACGTCGTTGTACAAATATTTTGACAAGACCCTGGGAGACACGGGAAAGTTGCGCGGACATAACAAACAAGTTTAAAGCTGAGCTCGTATGTACCGTACTACGGTTTTATTTAACAGCAACATTGTCTTACGTCTTAACTCTCGTTGAATTTATTTTTCACAATTCACTTTAGACGTTGCATTCTTTGTCATACATAATAGAAAAGTTGTCTGATTAAAGTAGGTAGGTACTCAATATATCGTTTGTTGTTGAAAAATTTAGATAGGCATGTTCTTACTTTTTGGAACTTGTTAGACTAAGCCTTGTGTTGATTCTAACATTTATATACAAATCAATATTAGCTAATTAGCTGCTTATCTATAATAATATTATAGAGCTGGCGAGCTTGTTTGTTTGTTTTGTGGAACGCGCTAATATAAATAACTTACTTTAAAAATTATTTTTGTGTTGAATCGTGGATTTATCAAGGGATTATATAGGCTATAAGTATAACATTACGCTACGACTAATAGCAGCTGAGCATCAATTAAAAATATTACAACACGGGGAAAAATACACCTTTTCAGAGCTTTCGTTGCGTACGCCGCCGGTACGCTGCGTAAACGGTTAAAGTTACGCAAAAGTCATGTATTGTTCTCCTTCTCTTGTTTCTACGGCTATGGCCGGATTTGTTCTCCTTTAAAAGTTCTAAAAAAAGTCCACGACACCACATGTCTATCTTTTAGGGAAGACTCACTATAACCTTTTTGGTAGGGGAGACCGGGGTTGGTTGACTATAGGGGTAGGTTGACTAACTAGCAAAAACTCGTCCAACGCAATAGCCTTGAGCTAACCAGTGAGATACGAACGTTCGGCACTTCCCCCCGCTCAGTCACCGGGAACGCGGCGTCGCGCACGCACGTCGTTTGAGAGAAGGAACGTATCGTTGAAAAACAACTCACGAAAGTAATTATTTTTGTTGTAATGTTATTTGTAATATTGCCTATTTATTCATGGTTATTGTTTGTCAAAGCATTTATAACGAATGTTTGATTCATGTTCTTTCTTTTATGTGCTATTCTATTTGATTTCGTCGCAGTTTTGAGGTTATGGCACGCTTAAAAATTAAAAGGTGGTTTGGGGCTTTCTGGTTTCAATAAAGGAATGAGTAATACCTACATTTTTGTGTCTTTTATCCTATTTACTCGTAGGTTTTGCCTTCACAACTTCATAGGTCAACAGTCACCCCAGGTGACTAGTCAACCTGCGCCAAGCATGGGGTTGGTTGACCAGTTTTTCCTATTATACAAGAACTGGCCTGTACTCTATATCATAATGATTAAAGTGATTGTTGCCACTTTTTTCCAAAGCTTAACAGTATATCTATAAACTGAACTCGTTTTTAAATTAATATACTCTAAGGTAATAAGAATAGATAGCTTTAAGCTGAAATTTGGTCAACCAGCCCCGGTCTCCCCTACCTATCAAATTTGTTCTAAAATAATTCATTATCTGCGGAGGTATTATTGTGAACATGATATTATTCCTTATCAAAATAAATATAATATTCATCATGAGTATTTGATTTCGAACAAAATTGGTCGTGATATCATTTGATTTCAATGAATATCTTATGGGATATCATCATATGGGACATTTTTTACTATACTCCACTCTTACTGATCATTTTTGTTCTAAAATAATGCATTAATTGCGAAGGTGTTTTTAAAAGCATGATTTAAATCCTTAAATAACTCAAATAAATACTCAAGTAAAATCATGTAACCTATCCACCTACGTACGACATGTTGTTATTTTCCTACATCCACGCAAACGAAGTCACGGGCACAGCTAGAATCTGAATATAATTTTTAAATCCCAGTTCATTTTCTGAAAAACCAACGCTGTACCTACTGCTCTTATGGTTTGAAGAGCCTCAGGGCCCAATCGTAAACAATAGAGATTCAAGTAATCATATTTATTTGTAAGTCGCTGATATATTGTTTATACGCACACACTTAAGTCTTGTTTTAGTTCAAAGCACGGCAATATTGACACAGCTCATGTGCTGACACAGCTCCTAGGATCATCGGGTTATTGTGGCAGTGGGTAGGACACATAACACGGGTGTTAACATTACGAATTGCAGAAACTAGAACGGCCTCCGATAGACGGAAAGATGACCTGGTCAGGGTAGCAGATGCAGGCTGCGCAGAAACGTCACATTTGGAAACCCATGGGGGAGAACACTTATTGAAACCGTAATGTAGTACTGTGTTACACAAAATTACACAAATCAGATTATGGACCCTGTCGTCTGTAGAAGAGGGGACGACGTCTTACTCATTTAACAATTACCAAATCTTTACCTTATTTTTCTTTGATTTTAGCTTCTGAACGTAAGTCTTCCAATTTAAATTTATGTCTACGTTTATGCTAAGTAGAGTAAATCTTTAACGGATGAATGCAGATGGAATCCACTTTTTTCAGCAGTGAACATCAACGACTATATTACGGCAATATTCTGCTAAACTGTCAAGCCACACTCCAAACACAATCGGCTTTAATTTTCATATGCTCCTGAGAGTCTTACGCTCCTTGACAAATTACTGCACTTTAAAGATACCATTCATTCGTAATGTAAATGGTTGATTGAGTAAAATTTTCAACACAAACTGGCATTTCTGTATAATAACATAAACTAAGTTGAGGCTATACGTGGCAATTAAATATAAAATGAGTTATTCTAATGAATATTGCAATTCTCTTGACGCAACAACCACTGTTTAAACTACTACTCATTAGTACTTATTGCTATCTAGTGATTGGACACTGTAACGCAACACATGCGATAAAACCGATGAGCAAGCTCAGACCTCCATTATTGCAAACTTAGCATAGTGCTTCCAGTTCGTAATAATGAACGTTCCAGTAACTCATTATTCGACACAAGTAAACATTGCCAAAAATGCCCCACTCAATAATGAAACCAATGCAATCAGGACACTGTGATGAGAGCTGAGACAACAACGCTCGTATACACAAGCAACTACCGTTAAGCGCATACAAATCACAAGCCACAGTTTGCTTGTAAAGAACGTTGTGCAATTTGATAAAGGAAATCTTAAGCTTAATGTATTTGAAAAATAAATATCCGGCTGACTGACCTATGAGCTACCGACGACTTGGTATAACCCTTTGATTATTTTCTAATCTACTATATTAAAGAATTATTTAAATCGGTAAAGTAGTTCTCAGGTTAGGACGTTACCAAGGGAAACAGGGATTCACGTTTATACTTTATAGAATAACAATGTTCTATTATATTCAAACCTCAAAGGGGGAATGGAATGGATTGGCGAGAATAAATGATAATTCCTTCATACTTCAGAAGATAAGCTAGTCCTAAGTCTCAAAAGAATCAGACCAGGAATCTGCCAGTTTAATCTCCGATCTAGTCAGATATGCAATCTTATTGCCTCTATTTTTCTTCTGTGAAGAGGAATAGAGGCATATGCTATTTTTTGAATTTATTTGTTTTTTTTTTGCTATTTATAACCTTTCATAAATTGTATTGTAGTTATCGTGAACTTTGAAAATTAAGCTATTTTTTTATTTCTTGATGAAGGGTTTGGAATATTTAATAATTAATATTGCCAACTAAAAAAATAAGTCAACGATTAATAAGCGAAAACTTACGTCAACTTTAGTGATACTAAATGTCAAAACTATTATAACTGATATAATAATAAACAATCAAACATCAAACTATTATTAAACAACCTGTCAAACGACATCAAATAAATTATTAACATACACAGAGCTTGTTCAATCAAAGCCACATCACAGGCTTAATCGAAATCGAATTTTCCGGACTAATTCAAAAGTTTCAACAAACAAACTTCCACATTTGTAGTTGGGATGAGCGGAGTATTCCATCAGGACGGTCAAGTGACCCGGTTCCCGCCGCATTCAATATGACCACGCCAATATGATGCGGTCACAACTGCCGTCCGCGTTTCCTGCGCACAATTGGATTTTTAATAATTCCCCATCTCATATAGTTCGGATTTTACGGGTCGTTGGTGGGTATTATAGCGCTTGAGCATATCGAAAGATGTATAGGTATAAGAAAAAGTTTATGGGTTTCTATTTTAGCCCTTAATTTCCTTCTTCATATGCTTATTTTTCGTATTTTTACTCAATAATAAACATTAAGGAGATCTGCGGCCTCGTGGTTTAAGCGCCCTGGTTTCGGTTACGAAAACAAAGCAACTTTTACTATGGTCGATCTCGGGATAGGTCAATCAAAATTTGTAATTTCGAACTTGTCCGCGGTTCGGAAGGCAGATTCGGTTGAGCCGCTGGTCTCGGTTAATATTGCAACGGCATTTACCCATCAACCCGCTTTGGGCTAGCATAGTGGTGTTATGGCCCAAACTCCTCATGTGATTCTCCTACGTAGGAAATTCGATGCCCAGCATCTACCTATTCATATTCATATATCTTTTTTGCAAGTCACTACATGTTTCGATTCTAACAATAAGGCATAGTATTGTAGGCACATTAAGTAACACTTTATATTAGCTTGCTGAAATATAATTAATGGTAATAATCATATTTTTAATATTAAAAACTTTGCTTTTATCACAACAAAAATTTGAATAAATAATATTAGAAATTTACAAATTTATATTACCTATTTTCTTATAAATGTTAATATGGTTTTTATAACTATTTAATTTTAACATATATTTTAAATTAGGCACATATATATATTATATTACATATATATTGTTTATTACATCTAATTATTTTATTGTAAGAATGGGACGTATATAGGCAGATGATGATGATGATAAAGAAAAATTAGAAAGACAATACCGTTTCTCAAGAATACTTCGCATTTGAATTTCGCAGAAATTTTGAATAGTAAAAGATTTTATTTGTAATATTAAAGTTATCATTTGAAAAGCTTAAACTTAAACTGAAAAACAAACTGATATCGTTAATAAATCAAAATCAAAGTTTCACACAACAACGAGTAACAAAATTAAATAACAAATCTGATAAGGGATAAATACTATTAACACTGTTCACTATGTTATAGGTACCTATGTAAAAAAATACATTATTTTCTGACAGTTCATTTAACTTTTTAATACTGAGTTTAACTTCTGAATGAATTACAGAATATGTTAAGATGAAGGCCTCTTTAATGAAGCACAATTTTTAAACATAAAAAGGGCAAAAAAACGCTAAATTAAGCTCACAAAGAACATTGACACTTTTAAGTCTCAGTTCTTTCAGTTGAAAAGAAACACTCAAAAAACAGAAGTTAAACTTTTCTTAATTGGAAGACTTTTATTCCTTAAGAAAACAACTGACTGCTTGATCGTTTGCTACTGACACAGAGCAATGGAAGTAATTTTAATAATATGTGGATTTAGAAGGGGACTTGCTGTATGATACCTACAATGGACATTTGAAATAAAACCACATACACATAGATTACGTATAAATACTATTGATACAATGTATGTTTTGATTAAAACAAATTTTAAGAAGCTGCGTGTCTGCGTAACTGCGTGTGTTAAATGTATCATATGCCATTTCATACTACTAAATTGTAAATTAATAAACCATTACTCGACTATCAACCTTAGTGTATCGGTTTTAAAGCTTTTATTTGACAATGCATGTTGCTTGATACATTTTAAGATGCTCAAAGCCCCGTAGATGCCGCTATAAGGCTGTTACACAGTGAAAACGCCGTAAAAAGTCTTTCTAATCCGGCATTATAAGACCTGTATAAACGGTAACAACGACATTTATATGACTATAGTTATTTCAATGTGCTGTATAAAATCGCTGGCGAAGCTTTTATTCGACCACTTTGTGCTACCTGAGTATAGACATATTCATTTACGTCACACTTTAACGGCTACTAATAAATTTTACTGTATTATGAAATACATGTATTGCAAAATACAATGCCAAATTACAACTTTCTAGTAGAATCTCTGAACTAAGGACCTCAGATAGATTACCTGAGGCGCAGACAGAC
This sequence comes from Nymphula nitidulata, assembly GCA_947347705.1. Lineage (NCBI taxonomy): Eukaryota > Metazoa > Arthropoda > Insecta > Lepidoptera > Crambidae > Nymphula > Nymphula nitidulata. Next base: position 11,750,213 of record OX374631.1, read on the forward strand.
GGACATACGAGCAGAAGGAGAGAAGAACAGACGGAATAAGGACAGGACAGAATGCAAATGGGGTTCATCTGAAGTTTATTGAAACGCCGCCAAACATCTCACCTTCACCTCTCATCAATTGCAGCAGTGGATTTGCAACAAACATCAGAATAGATGAAGCTCACTGCCATCGAAATTAGTAACCAGGGGGCAGGTGGAAATTTATTCAATTTCCATAATTATGAAAGGTATGGCGTAGACTTATTGTCCTTTCGAACTTGGAGCGTATAACAGAGGTCAAATAAATAACACTACTGAAAATCAGGAAAAGGGGAACTTGTCTTTTATGCTATCAACATACAACTTCCTCTTGATTTTACGATCAATCTGTGGTATAGTGAGCGCTTTGCATGGTAACCGTTCACCATCAGTCATGCCATAAAACTACATTTTTTTTTAAAAATTAAACAAAAAATAAAACCGATCCCAAAAAACTAAAAAAGGATAAAATAATTCAATTTTAGTAGGTACTCATCCCCTAGGAACATATTTTTGGAGTCGGTGCTTCACTATCTGGAAATAACTTAGCACCAACTCTAAAAATATGTTTCTAGGGGATGAGTACCTACTAAAATTTATTGATTTTATCCTTTTCAGTTTTTTGGAGTCGGTTCTATTTTTTGTTAATTTTTTTTTTCACGATTTTTAGTGATAACTTTTGAAGGTCAAAGCTAGATGGGTGACCGTCAACTTATATTGTTTTCTACTATCGTATCATTTCACTAAAAACATACAGACGAATTGATAACCTCCTCCTTTTTTTGAAGTCAGTTAAAAATTCATAGGAAAGCAATTATCCGCAACTTCGCATGCGTAAACGACTTCATTTATCCAGTTTTTTTGATTGAAAAACCAAACCACCCAATGGATTTTCAAAAAAATTTTATACGACAAAAAAACATTTATGGATTCAAAAAATAATCATCAATATCGGTTCACCCACTCAAAAGTTCTGAGGTAACAAACATAAAAAAAACAATTTAAAAAAACATAAAAACGAATTGATAACCTCCTCCTCCTCCTAAAATTAAAAAACTACAACTGTATCGAAGCTGTGTATCATCACGTGAAAGAATATGAATAAGAATATTTTTTTTATAATTTATTTATATAAAATGCCGAGGGTTACCTCGGCATGTGTAGTTTAGTTCTCGCGTGAACTATCGCAAAGATTATACCTACCGTACGGTAGAAAATAAGAAAGCACTGATTGCTCAATCTCTCAGCAGATAACGAAGTGCGAGTTTGTAAATACTTTGAGGATCTATTCGGTGTCATACCACGTTTTTCTTTCCTCAACTTTACGATTATTATATCATTACCCAAAACAGCCATTCGTACTATGTTTGAATTTGATTTTAGTTGCGTAATCGATTTGGCTTTAGTCATTTAAGATGACAATTAATTTCGCATCAGTACCAATATTACCATAAGACACGAAACAATCCCGAAACTATTCGAGGAATACGTAAGTGAAACAGGATGCCGTTGTACTAAATCGAGGGTCGGGAGAGTTCGAGTGACCCAATCGTTCGCTGTCATCTCAATATGACGGCTCAATAATGCGGTCAGCCTACCAGTAGGGGCAAGATTAAATTACTAGCATTTCTCGATTTTATTCAAACATGTATTATCAACAAAAATAACATTACTAACATTTTTTTATAGGTACCACTATGGTGGCAATCAAGCATACGGCCCACCTGGTGGTAAGCGGTTACCGTAGCCTATGGACGCTTGCAATACCAGGGGTATCACTTGCGCATTGCCGAACCTGGTACACAGCTTCCTTATTACATTAGTTTAAAAAACTTTGTGGGTTGAATGAAATAAAAACTCTTCACTGTCAAAATATTATATAAAATACACCTTACGCTAGTACCATCTCACGGAGATTCCGGGCTATAAAAATATCAAAATATTAGCTTTACCGTAGTCGAATCAAATCGATTGAGAGGTTTTCAACCGTCGCGGCGTGTCAATCGCGTCTTTTTTGTCGAAAATGATAATACACATCTTGCCTAGGCATAGTTAAGAGAGGGGGTGGGTGAAAAACTTAATCTTCTAAGTCGTACGTCAATTAGTCACTAATAATGTAGGTATATCTACAGTCGACATTGAGTTATTTTTATAGCAACGAACTTAAATTTAATAAACATCACGACGTTAATTAGATATGCTTACGGCATGGTGCTTTTAAAATGTCATTCTTGTTTTTAGGTGGCTTTAATCTCATTCAACGAAATGCTGGCTTCCGCGCCATGTATATTACTAACTCCGGCTATAACGATTATTGCAGTTGAGTATTTTCAATTTAACTTCAGTTATTGTTGCTACTTACTTTTATGGTCAATAACTTTGTGACTTCGTATCTTTGATGATAATATTTGTTGTTAATTTTTAATTTCTACAGCTAAGTCGAGTTTTGATTCATGTATTTCAAAAATATTAAAATGTTTTAATTCATGCAATGCTTTCTTTACCTTATACTCGATAAAATAACTATTTAGTATTAAACTGTAAATAATTATAATTTAAAGGTATGTCGGAGAACAGATAGTTCTGCTCCACTCCTTATATTTTTCGAGAGTAAAATCTTTATTATATTTTAATTTTTGTTGAGCCAAACAGAATACCGTTTGGCTAGGTCTTATTTCAATGATGTCATTGAAATAACACCTAGTCAATGAGTTCCACTGTATGAGCCGATATAAACTTGTCCGGATCCCATGAGACAAACTCAGTGGGATTCAGCAACCAGTGAAACCACACTGTTCACCTAACCTCTCATTTCCCTGGTTTCCGATCTTGTTATCTCTAAACTGTTAATCTAGGTACCTACTACTCTATCCGTGCCCCTGCGCACAATCCCAACAAATAACTACGTAGTTGTGAATTCCACACAAGACATAACCATTCTATAAAGCCACCCTATCAAACCACTACACCACCAGCTAGATGAACATGGGTAACTACTTGGAGTAAAAGTATTCTGTGATTGCTAGACCATTTGCAGCCCGAACCTTACTGCGTCTCAAAAACCAACTGAACTCCATAATGACGCACTTTACCTTTTTTTAATACTCAGACAAAGGCAAAAGAGTCAAACTCTATGCAGCCAGTTAGCACACAGCTGAACCACATATAGCCACGTAAAACCATACGTACGGCATACTGTTGACGTTTCCTGTATACATGGAGATGTCATCTCGCTGACTCTCTGACAGATATATAATTAGATCCATACTTATATTTCTAATGCGAGAGTAACTCTGTATATCTGTTACGATTTCACTGATAAACCGCTGAACCGATTTACATAGTTTGACAGCCTGTGAAACGACATAGTTTTTAATATATCTAATACAAGCAGTGCGCTCATTGCAGCGAGTACATATAAAATGAAAAATTTTAACCGCCTCTGTGGCCTAGTGGTTGAGACCACCTGCTTCACATCTAGACGTCTGGGGCTCAATTCCCGTGGGGGCAGAAATTTTCGGCTTGGTTTAGTTGATGATACAACTTTTCTTAGTCTGTCTGGCTAGTTTCTACCGTCATACCTAAATCTTCCGACATAACAATTAAGTTAACAGCATTTTTGTGTTCCGGCAGTTGAAGGTAAGATAGCCAGTTCCTGCCCTTCAATATTCAGCCTTATTTCTCACCATCAGGAATGAAGGCCAAGTCGTTAACATGGTGACATGGTTTTTGTGTAACACAACTGGTAACGAACGGCCTGAGAGTCCGCTACCGTATCTGGTTTATAGCATAGACATTAAGAATAGTACCTTACCGCACTGTTCAAAAGCAGTTTAAGAGCATTTTAAAGCAGAAAATAAGACAATCTATACCACTCTGAAAATATTTTTCAATTGGGAATTTACCATCACAACTTTTATAGTCCTTAAAATAAAAAAATAGAGGTTATTTATATCAACAATTAATTACAAATAAATAAAAAATAAGATCAACATATTAAAACCAAAATACTTAGGTATTTAAAAAAAATTAAGATACTAATTAACTTAAAAATAAATAATTGCTAAAGTCAAAAGTATCATTTCTTATAACTAGCAGTGGTCAAAATTTATCAAGAAAATGACTGAAGATTGATTATCCTGAATGGAGTCATTGGTGTATTTCCTGTTCTTCATCTTCAGATGCACTTGCCTTGTCCAATAAGCTGTGATCAGTTTGCTCCAGAACAAACGTTTTTGGGAACATCTTCGGTTTCTGGTCCACTGTGTCAGCCTTTCTTCAATTTGACGATCAAATACAGGAATTGTGACTGATGAGAATTGCTTACTAGTGTTTGACTCTACATTCCTGACTCCCGAATCCTTACGCTTCTTTTTTGGAGGCGCGAAGTTAATAATTGCAAGTAATAGCTGTAAACTAAGAAAAAACTATACAGCACTATAACTTCAAAAAGTAACGTAAGTTGTGACATAAAGTCTGATAGGCCGCTGCCGCATTCAAAATCCACCTAGCTCATCAATTACGGCCTATCTGACGCAACTATCACCTTCTAGGCCGTAGACGCAACTAAACTCGAAGCTACTCAGGTGGTCAACCATAGGAATCAAGAGGAAGGGGGTTAAACGACGTTTCACTGACGCCACTCGGCCTGTGAGACCGCTTGTAACCAGTTTAAGGTTAAGAATAATAACAAAAAACTACCTATAAAAACACAGAATTCAATTTCATTAAAAAACAATTTAACCAAACGGCCCAAGTTCCGTTATAAGCGTGTTATGTAAAATAGCTCTCTTTACCCGCTTGAAATGAACTTGCGCTAAGTACCGACAGGCTGCCAAATTTTACGAAAGGTCGCACGTTTGTGTCCCAAAGTAAACTAAGGCGTGGCGTCCCAACAAAATCAAAGCTTCAACTTGTAGTCGCCATTTCCATAAGCAAACGAGGAAGGCGCTGCAGTGCTTAAGCGCTCCATCACCCAGGTGGCTCATATACAGCTCTATTTTTATAGAACGCTTAAGATTATACAGGTTGGTGCCGTCATTACGACAATAAATTGAAGCATCAGCTATATACGTTCATAGAAATGGTTTGCCATTTTCAAAAATATTTTAGTCATTTGATGATTTTATGACATTTCTATGAAATTATGCACACAACTTTTCGTTCAATTTAATTTATTCATTTCAGCTTTGTAAAACAAGTTAATAATTGTTCTAAAATTGCAATCATAGGTTTGGAAGACCCTAATAAAATCTGCAACACTGCACATGGTTTCTTATTCGCCCCCATAGATTCAGTTGAAATTTTTAAAGATTAAAACTTTTGAGCACCAGGCTTCAGTTTTTAACGCCAGTACGAAAAAGTCACGAAAATGTTAGATAGCATGACGTTTCAGTCATAATCGAAAATAATAATGTAAATACGTAGCTACTTTGACCTAAAATGTTCTACATGTTAAACTCACAGTGTAAGACACCTCGACGCTAAAATTCTAAAGCTTTAACGTTAACTTTAGAGTGACGTAACAGTAAATTAACGATGTCGGAACTAACTAACGAGCCTAAGTTTATGTAGCTACAAACAATGTTATTTCGACACCTTAAAGGAGCAAAGGAAATTTGTAATACGGACCAGAATATGCGGTGTTTACAAACGTGACACCTTAGATATATCTTAGGATGGAGTAAATACGTCTAAACAAACGATAGAACACAAACTCGCTTCTTAATTGGCGCGCTCACAGGGCATTTCACTACCTACTAACCACATGCTACACAAAATGCAACTCTCCCCAACACAACTTGGTCAAGCAAGTGTTGAATGTCAGGAATCAATGACGCATCTCTTGTGTCATTGTGATGCTCCGGCTAGAACCAGAATGAGCCTTCTGGAAGCGGCAGATAATTAAAATCTTAAAAAGTAAGGCTTATGGCAACTACATTCTGGACACAGAAGTAGTAAATGCACGGGAGGCACTAAAGATCCCATTAGGTCGAAGTTCACTGTGACTTAGTCATAGCTACATAGTAAGATAAGATAAGATAAGATAGTAACAGGTTATATTTTGTTAGTTTTATATATAATTTATATAAACAAGTGTTTAAAAACTATTTAAAAAATATTAGGCAACAAAAAAATGCATCTTCTTGCGCGGGACAAATGAAGTCCGGGTGAAATTATTAATCCTTTAAGCGGCGTTATCCCACCGGAGGGCTGGAATTCGATCCTGAACGGGTTAAAGCTCGAAAAAAACTACTCATACAGGTCTGTTGTTGAAATACAATAATAATAAGAGTTTTAACGTCGTGTGCATAAGCTCTTTCATCGTCGTCATCATCATCAGCCTATATACGTCCTTCTTCTGGGCAAAAGCCTTCCTACATAATAGGAACACTTGTGGAGTTTGGTCTTTGTACTTTTCCTACTTGTGTTTTTGTGCCAAAAAGTAGATATATATCTATCTATCTAATATATCCAATCTGTCAAAAAAAGTAACTCTGCCTATCTGTCTGCCTGTGTTTGTCTATCTATTACATTTTCTTTCTTAAGCTGCTGAACCAATTTAGATAAATTCTTAGGTAGCAAGATAGATTACATTCTGAGAAAGGACAAACGCTACCTTTAGGCGAGATTAAAATAATCCACGCGAGCAAAGCTGCGGGCAGCTACTAGTACCTATTAAATTACAGTTCACTAATTCTGGATAATATGTAATTTCATTCCATTTAGTTTCATTTACTGAAAGCAGATAACAGAGTTAGTACTAACTCGCTATTGTTTTAATTTCAAAAGCAATTAATGAGGCGCGTCAGTTCAGCTCTATGTACTTTATCTTTTGAAATATACCAATCCAAACATCACCAAGCAAAGTTATCTTTTGACTCGCATCCAGAATAAATCAGAGTTATTTTAATACCCTTCATTTATTATATTAGGCGTTAGCACTTAAAATTAACGTAAACCCATTTATAAAAACATTAAGATATTATGAGGTCTTATTTCTCATCTTATTGTGCAAAATAAAAAAGACCAAACAAGTTAAAACAATGAGACAAAATTAGTTAATTGAGGAGCTTCAGATCAACTATACGTACGTACTTTATTTACCTTTCGAAATATTCAATTCCAAACATCATCACGCAAAGTGATCTTTTGAATCGCAGTTAAAATAAATCAGAGTTATTTTAATATCCTACAATTATTATATTAGCCATTAGCACTCAACATTAAGCCCATAATGAAAACATGAAGATATTTTATGTTTTATATCTCTCCTTAGTGTGTAAAAAAAGGCCAATCTGGTTATAACAATGAGACAAAATCAGTTAATTAAACATTTATGACCAAGGAAGTTATGTCTATAAAACTTTAGCCACTTCACAAATCTTAGTAGATTCATACTGATAACTGATAACAGGCATGTCTTAAAGATTGCCTGAACAAGACTTTTGGCCTATTATTTGAGTGAGACGTTGATACAGTTATGTATAGCGTTATATTTCTCAACGTGGCTGGTGAAGCACGAGTCTGCAAGAAAGGCCGCAGCCTCCAACCAATGGCTGTCTTGAATTTTTGTACAATGTCACCATATTAATTTTGACTTTTCACATAAAATTATAGGACGGGCGTTAATACATTAGATAGAATTTGGTATATAGATAAATTGCATCCTGTGAAAGTTAATAGGCTGTGTTATGGCGCGAAAACCGACATCCACACGGGCGAAGCCGTGGGCGGTTACTAGTAAGATTATAGCTTTATACAAGCTGTTACAGAGCTATACTATGAACTGTCGCTATTATTATAGCTCCGTAATAGCGTAACGGGCATAAAATTGGGATAGAAAGAAAGAAAGAAAGAAAAGAAAGAAAAATGGTTTATTGGCAACATTAGAAATTACAACACAAAAAAGAGACATAAATCAATTAAAACAACTATTACATAGATATTATTGATTTTGTTAATATGCCTATACATTTTCTAGTATTATAGGAACATGTGAAGTCACCTGTTCTCAAGTTTTTTATGGAGCTTTTCTGGACGATACGCCACTCCACATCAAACATACCATTAATCTTAAACATACTATTTCTTCTGTAATACTTCTTCATGAGTTATAAACTTCTTATTTATGAAATAAAAAAAATGTCAACTACCCTATTCGATTAGTGACTGTCCATGGCTTCACCCGAGTAGATGTCGGTTGCACTGAAATAATATTTAGTTAAACTTCTTCAGTTACATGACTTATGACCAATTATTGGCGAGGTGTAGTACCTAAAGTTTATTTGATTTATCAAAACTGGAGTTAGTATCTCTATGCACCTTTATCTATGGCTAGGTATTACTTGGTCGACCGGCTAGCCGATTGGTCAGTGCCCCTTGCTATACAGCCTACTCGGTCGGGGGTCCCGGGTCCGAATCCCGGTGGGAGCAAATGTTTGTATGATGAGTACGAGGATTTGTTCACGAGTCATGGATGTTTATATGTTTATTTAGTATATTACTGATATTTATACACATTTTAATATCATTATTTCTCCGTTATCAAGTATCTAACACAAGCTCACTTTGGGCTAGATAATAGGTGCGAGTGTATAAAAAATATAAACTGTAACTTAGTACCACCCTAGTTCTGTAGTAGCTAACATTTTTAAATTACAGGTAATCCAAAGTTCTGTTACATCTAAGTGTCTTCTTTCAGTGTAGTTTTCATTTCATTACCCGTAACACATTCTTGGTACAGCCCCAAAATATAAGTCTGCAAAGCGCTATAGATAAGTTGAGCAAAACGTTTCGCCTGAGTGCGATTTACATAAGCAGATAAGGGAGTTGGCGTTAATCCACTATTGTTTCAATTGCGAGGCTATTCATTAGGACCGGCCGGGACGGGGTCGTTATGCTAATGTATAGGGAATTGTCTGACATGCCTTCATATTAGGTTACACAGGGAAGCATCTTGGTGTAATCATAGCTTTGATCCATTTCGCGTAGATATCATTAGTGTCCATTTATAATTCCTTATCATAATTTGAATATTATATTATTATACACAATGTAGGTGTTTTTGCTTTTCGAGTGTGTAAACGAATAGTGTTTATAAAAATACAAGCGGCCGCCCGCAGTTTCGAAACTTCTACAAAGCATGAAATGAATCCATGAGAATATGATTACCTACTAAAACTAAATCACTTTTTGTCAAATCTTAGTTTCACGATGATATCCTTCACCGATAGAACTTTTTACCGAAATCAGTCTTAATCGAAATAAAAATTCAGGATTTGGGTCCTCTGGTTTAAAACAAGGCTACGGGGTTAGATCAAATTTTTTGTTACACAGAGCGGTCGCGATAGTCATATCTGAAAAACCTTTAACCGCTTCTGTGGTCTAGTAGTTGAGACCACCTTACACAGATCTAGAGGTCCAGGATGCAACACACGTAGGGGCAGAAAAATCTGTTCAGCTTGTTTTGTAGTAGGACTTTTCTAAATCTGCCTTGCTAGCAACTTCCATCTGACTTAAGTCTGCCACCATAACAATAATATTAACAACATTGTTGTGTTTCGCAAGTTGTAGGTAAGATAGCCAGTTTCTCTGGGGTTGTGGAATCCGGGTGTAGCTTGTGATCACCTACCACCTGGTGAGATGAAGGCCAAGGGCTTCCACATTAAGAACCAAAAATGGCTTTTGGTCGTGCTTCGTCTATTGATTGCTCAGTTACGTAACTGTTCTATGAAAATATTATACGCACTAAATGTAATTGAAGTTGCCATCACGAGCAAAACGTTTGAACTCAATCCAACTTTTAAATGAATTTCATTAAGTAAAATGCTCGTAAAATACAGTGCAATGATTACTCTTGGTTTATACTCTGACGTTACACACCAAAAACGCCTGGCATATTTTATCTGCCAGCAATTTTTCTATTTTCGAATGTCCGCACAAAATTTATGACTGCTCGCAAATTCATGAAAGTAATCTTTTAACTCTCGAAAACAACGCTAGTGTGTTGGACTACAGAAACCCTCTTCTGTGATATACGTAGTGTGAACTTCCTAATTTATCGCTTTGAATTCTAGTTTTAAGTGTGCAAGTTTTACAGAAGGTCAATCCCCATTGGGCCTTTACGGCGAGCGTTTCTCGTCAGGTAATATACATCTTATCTGGGGGAGTTTCAAGCGGCGAGCCTTTAGGCGTAAATCTTACCTTTACGGCCTCACCTGTCGAAGGAATAATTTACTGCCGACTTAAAACTTCCCCCAAAAGGAAATTCTAAACACTTCTCAAGAAATAACTGAATGAGAAATTTTCGATTGTACGCACGCGAAGTCGACTTGACAGTGAGGAAATTTGAACTTAAACCTTTTCTAATAGAATAAATAAAATCCCAGATACCCAGGTTTAGGTACGATTTATTCGAAATCTTGCCTAGTGATTTATATTTAGAATTACTTCGAGAAATGTATTTGGTGCTTTATCACTGTCACAGCTATTGAGTTTTTAAATAACTAAATTTTGGGGGAGACAAATGACTAATCTACGATTGAAATAATTATTAAGTGAACTGTACTAAGAGTGATGGAACTAATTAAGGAACTTTCCGCTCAAATTTATAGTGCCTGACAGATACAGACCCACCAATTTACAGAACATAATAACAGCAACTCTATCAAACCTGTCAAACGGCGTCATCCCTCCGCAGAGCTATGACAATTGAAATATCAATTGTATCTGGAATCTGATTCTTTACGGGGTAGCGGTGTTGGGTTCCTGTGGCAAGTAAGATCGCGAGAGCTTGTTAAGGATGTCAGAAGTCCAGTCATAAAAACAATGAAAAGCCATTAACATAGTCCGCTAAAGTGCGAATGAGACAAGAACATGTTAGTGTCAATCACTGGTGTCAATTTAGTTTTTTTTTAAACAACTAGATGACAAACAAGCTGACGGCCCACCTGGTGGTAAGCGGTTACCACCGCCTATAGACACCTGCAATAACAAGGAAAAGTCACTTGATATTGCAGGTGCGTTGTCATCCTGAGCCCTAAGATGAAATGCCGTCCATGCCCAGTAATTACACTGGCTACCTTTCCCTTCAATCCGAAACACAGCAAACTGTTTCACGGCTGAAATAAGAAAGGCAGTGGTACCTACTCAGGCGACCCTACATATGGGCCTACCACCTAGTAAAATCAAAGTAGTTCAAATCTTTTTCAAGATGAACATTTCCTAGGCCTTCATTTGAATGTAAATTTTTCACAATATGAATTTTGATGAGGTTAGAATACATAGGTTACTGCAAAAACTACTGTCTTAAGCAGGCTGATTCTTTAATTCATTTTATCAGTGAAAGTGATAGCCACCGACTTATTTTCACATCCACCCTTGCTCAACTATCACATCACTAAAACATGTTGTCTTGTAACGCAGAAATACTTAGACAGGAAATTACTTAATTAAGTTTTTATCGCTTCAACCGCCAAAATGAATTACCAAATAAGCCAACTGGTTTGTTAACCGCTTGTGTGTAACTTATCTCGTCGCACGTAGACTAGTAGGTGTGAAAAGTTTGCTATTCTCCAATACCGATAGATAAGCCATTTGCAAGTAAAATGCCGCGTCGGCTGCACGCGTGCATCGGCAGCTTTTTTATTTCTAGACATTTTCATACGTGCTCGCAGCATGCGCACGGCTCTTCGATATTCCAGTATCTATTGTGATTCGTCAACAAAACAAGTTATTTTACAAAATTCTTTTCCCTTTTTGCGGTGTCGTATCTCACGAATGTGACAGAGTGCAGTTGAAATTGACTATGCATATTTGAGGACGAGAAATGAATCCACGAGAAAACGATTACTAATACGATTTGAGGACTAATATAGCAATGATTTTTAAGTTGGCTGAACAGGCTTATTATTTTATTGATGTTAAAGAAAAACTCGTCCTATAAGCAGACACCATAAATATCAAGAAAATAACTTGATATTGCAAGTACGTTGATATTCTGGAAACCAGAATGTTAATTCCTATTTCGTTAATTTCTACCGGTAGCTATGACTTGAAAAGCCATTTAATCTAGCAAGTGACGTTATTCCTCCGGAGGGCTATGACAATTGAAAAATGAATTGTGTCTGGAATCTGAAGCTTGACGAGTGAAAAGTTCAAATGAAATTATTTCTAAGTGATGTATGTAATATTACTTCATAATATTCATACCACGTCTAACACTGAAGATCCGATTCGGTTCGGTGTGTCTTCATGTTATTGTATAAACAATTAAACACGTTTGATGATAAAAATGTATATTTCTATGCAAGGCTTTCGGCCACAACTGTATTATTTCTGTGAATATGTGAAAATACTAAAGAAAATTAAATTTAAGTTGAAGCACCGACTGCAAAAATACATAACCAAGTAAATTTTTGGTTTTATGCTTTTTCTTTCTTTTAAGCGAAGGACTTGAGCCCATCCAGCCATGCCTGTCTTTTTTTATTATTTCTGCAGCTATAGAATTAAAAACCGGGTGTAACACATTTCAAAGAAACTTAAGAGGGTTTAATCATGTGGACCACGCTAAAATTAACAGTCTTTGAAGTCAAGTTTATTACAATAATTATTCCTATTGTTTGTCAACACATATGTTTCTAAGCACTACACCATTTTTACCATTGTTGCCATAAAATCAGGAGGAGTTTGTCACCATTTTGCTAACATTTATTTTTTCTGTTTATCATATTTGGTTGTCAATACAAGCTTTCTCAATATGATCGTGTAATTTAGTTATTGTAAGGAGTATCACTGAAAGACTCCCTTGGAAAAAATTTGGATTACGAAGTAGGTTTTCGGCATTTAGTTTTTTCTTGGTTTTATTTTTGATTAAAATTAATTTTATTTATTTATTTATTCTTTATTGCACAAAAAAAATTACAAAAGGCGGACTTAATGCTATACTGCATTCTCTGCCAGTCGACCAGAAAGGGGGTAAAGATAAACAATATCGGTTCAATGATAATTTATGATTAAGAAATTTAAAAAATAAACAATCTTTGCTAAGAAAATTAAATAGATAATGATACCAAAAAAAATACACTAAGATAATAATATATACTTACAAACTTACATATATATAATATAATAATAGTAAGATGTCAGGCGTTAAGAGAGCTGAGATAATGGTCACGCACCAGTCTCTTGAAAGCAAATTTATTAGGAGCCTTCCGTCCGTTCAGCAGCAGGTCATTCCAAAAACGAATAGCTTGAAATAATAGCTTTTTAATAGCGAATTTTGTTTTTATTATAACCCTCTCTTTTTTACTGCTAAAAGAAATATAAAAGTGATACTAGATTAAACTCATTTCACCAAACGAGCCAAAATATAGTCCAATCACATCACCATGCAACTCCAACACTCTTTTCACATGAATCTGAAGCTAGATAATATCTCTTTAGCGCGTTAACTTCAATTGTGGCAGCATGTTGGCAGCTTTTTGTTTCCCAGTGGAACATAGATACAAGATAATTCAATTTGTGATGCGTTAAGCTCAGACAAAGAATGGGCGCGTTACAGCTCAGTAGATCTTGGCTGCTGCCGGTACCGGCAAACAGCCAACTGGCACACTATTGTCTTAGCTAGCGAACAATTCATTAAGGATTGTATGTGATTTAAGCATGTAGGGGTGTTTGGTTTTTTCTTTTACTAATAATGAACGCGAACTTGAAATGACGTTAAGCAAAGCTGAAAATATAATATGTAATAATAATAATAATAATAATATTTATACACTCACACCTATTATCTAGCCCAAAGTAAGCATCATTAAGAGCTTGTGTTATGGATACTAGATAACGAAGAAATAATGATAATAATATGTATATAAATATTAGAAATATATTAAATAAACATATAAACATCCATGACTCGTAAACAAATGTTCGTACTCATCATACAAACATTTGTTCCTACCGGGATTCGAACCCGGGACCTCTTGACCGTGTAGCCTGGGGTACAGACCACTCGGCCAGGCGGATATGTAGAGTCTAGAGTATGATTTATTCCTTGGTAAGAGTGCGCATGTTATAAGATAAATGCCTAGGTTGCATGCATAAAAAAGGTACAGTCAACAACACATCAAACGTAGCAGTTCGACCTTAAGGCCTCATTTACTGCGTTCGTAATAGTGGCGGATTTCGTAGTGCGATTGTGACACTTGATGTGTCGTCTGTACTTTTCATAAATACAGTCATAAATCGACCAATTGTTATTAAATTAAATTCTATAGTATGGATAGCGTGTGGAGATAGCTCCCTTGGTATTACTCAACATTACTATCTAAAGCTCAGGCAAAAAGTGCTTGAACAAAAAAGCTTTATAAAAAACTAAACAAACCAAAGATTAAGAGTAAAAAAATTCCCAGTGATTGTTAAAGTCTAACTTAGAACTTGATTATTTTTTTACGAGGACTAAGAAGATGACGCTCCACGTGGTGGTAAGTGGTTACCGCCGCCCATAGACACCTGCAATAACAAGGACAAACTACTCAGTATCGTAGATTCGCTGTTGGCCTATAAGACGAAATTTGCATTCCATGCCCAGTATTTACACTGGCTACCCTTTCAATACGAAACACAGCGAACTGTTTTACGGCTGAAATAAGAAAGGCGGTGGTACCTACGCAGACGACCCTACATACGGGCCTACCACCTTTATAGTTATTTAGACGGCCGGCTGGCCGATTCATCTGTGCTCCATGCTATACAGGCCACTCGGTCAGGGATCCCGGGCTCGAATCCCGGTAGGAGCAGATGTTTGTATGATGAGCCTTTGTTTACGAGTCATGGATGTTTATTTAGTATACTTCGATTGTTTCTAAACATACTATTATCATTATTTCTCTGTTGTCTAGTATCTTTAACACAAGCTCTTAATGATGATTACTTTGGGCTAGATAATACGTGTGAGGGTATGAATATTATTATTATTATTAGTTAATCACTTTGCCAAAAATTTATCAGATCAGCGATAAAAAAGTTTCTATTTATTATCCAGCTGTTGTTCATTCTAAAGAAATACTAAATGATTCAATATCCGTTATTGCTCAGTAGATTATCTTGCTCGCTCCAGCTTGCGCAGGCACCGGGCCAACTGGCACACATGACTCTTAGCTTGCAAACAATTCATTAGTACTTGGGGATATTTATCTTAAAAGATTTGTGGAGGCTTAGCAACAAAATATCTGCTTTTCAGTGGTAGAAAGGAGAGGACCAAAAACGTCTGAAGCCTGGGCTTAAAATAATTAAAATTTTGAACAGCAATCCTACCTAGATTTATAGGGTGAAAAGGTATATTAGACGATATAGGGTAGTCTTTCTCCATATCAGAATTCATTTTAAGTCTTAAAACATGAATCGATTCGCTATGTTATTTATTTTAAAAGCTTTCACTATGCTTTAAAATACACAGTTTCAAAACCAAGTCTCAGCGCATAAATAATGAAATTCTTTACTTCATGCTGAAATCGTAGTTTAATAATGAGTTAATAAAAAAATTGAGTAGCCCCCCGCGTCATTAATCACCTATCTAACGTCATCCACGACTATTCTTACGAGCCCAAAAACGCTTTATCTGCTGTAAGTTTCTAAAGGGTTGATCTGCAGACTAGTTGACAGTTGGTACAGGATCAACTCAAGGTTAGCGTGTATTGAAAAAACCACCGAAGTAATAGTAAACCAAATTTCAAATCAATCGGATCTGTGAAAGTTAGTAAAACCCTTTTGTCATGTAGAAAATGAGCTGATAGTCATCAAACGCTAAACTAATCTTAATAAATTATATCTAATCACCATACTGATCACGTCAGCTTCGAAACAAAAAGAAAGGAATTAAAATCGGTCCATTCGCTTATAAGCTACGATGCCACAGGCAGATACATAGCTATACGCAGAACATAATTGTAGCTTATTTTTAAACATGAGAATTCTTATTTTAAACATGACAATTCTAATTTAGATTTATAGAAAGAAATTCCTAATTATTATTTTTTCGATACACCAGGAGTAGCAAACATCTGTTAAGCCCGCCTAATGGCGCCTAACGCTATTGCAATTAGGGTATTTACCCTACCCACCCCGGCATTGCACAAGATTATGTTGTAGTGTCCTCCAGATTCACAATTCCTCGAATTAGCTAGAGTTCTGATGACGTGGTCCCTGTTTTTAGCTCTAAAGTGGAGTTTCTTCCCCAGTCGCGCGTCTTGAGTCCGAGTGATCCTCCGTTCACTTTACCCTATGCTCCACTGATACTGCGATGACGCCACAATTAACTTTGAGCGTTCGTTTCCCGCTGCTTAACGCCCTCATAATCAGCTATTTAGAGATATAAAAAATGTGTTTTTGTCGTATGAAATAATATGTTACAACTGTTATTTGACAATGATTATGTCGACAGCCCTGAGCAGCACGCAAACCTCGCATGTGTAACCCCATTCCTGCTTATAACACGTCGGCTGAAAGATAATGTAATTATTCCCCGTGTCCGCCCACAACATGAATGTTATTATCACGGTTTTTTACTGAAATATTAATTAACATTCGCAATATCGTTCGCGCGACATACTCTACATGCTGAAAATTTCATTTTAATTGTTTAATACTTTGTACAATGCGGAAGAATTTTTATCCAACTTGAATACTTTGAATACTTTCTTGTTTTAAAGTCTTAACCGAAGTATTTGACAGCCTCTGTGGTCCAATAGTTCATACTGCCTACCTCAGATCGAGAGGTCCGGAGTTAAATTCTGTTCGGTTTGGTTGGCGGTAGAGCTTTTTATAAGACCGTTTGGCTAGCTATCACCATCCCGCCTAAGCCTACCAATAATAATATATAAATAATGTTCACAGCATTTTTGTGTTGAGGAACCCGGCTGTAGCTCGCGTCCATCTGCGGCCTTATCATCACTTACAATCAGGTGAGAAGAAAACCAAGAGCTAACCCGTTAAGCATAAAAAAGGCGGTTGAAAATAATTTAGGTTATTTTAAACATTTCTTACAAGAAGGGTGGCAAACAATTACAGAACCCGTCTGATGAGAAGCGGTCACTGGGGCACTAATCACACGTTGCCAGCCCTGTAAAAAAAGAGAAGAAAGCTTTACCTATTTGACATTGAATATTATCTTAAAGACGAGTTGTAAGAGCCCTATCTATTGAGAAGCGAAAATATCAGAAATACTTCACTTTATTTAAGAAAATTTTCTTTACAAAGTATTGGCTGACTCATTCATTCAGATTCATTAAAATGTGAAGTAGATATCGATCATTGGTTGCCGTGGAATGTCGATATCAATAAGAAAGAGTTGGTCGATAGCTTTGAGTGTTTTAAAAAGCAATTTGCCAACGAGGTTGCCCGTGAGTCTGACGGTCAGCAAAGACAAAGCACGTACCTAATTGCCTCGCAAATATGGAATGCTGTCCAATTATTACGTAATTTTTTGTCGAACTAATTAACTCGTTTACAGAAACTTATCGCGAATTTCTGTTTCGCACAATTCTGATGTCGAATTAATTCGGACAAACAGATTTAGATTGCGTTCGTGTTTAACCAATTCGATACCGCAATTTTCGTTGTTGATGAGCTCGCATTTGCTTATTTATTTCAAATAATTTCACATGCTTTATTTTTGCAAGTGTATAAATTCACAGAAATTAAACATTTTATAAGTATACTAGATAACGAAGAAAATTAAATAATGATAATAATATGTATATAAATATTAGAAATATACTAAATAAACATATAAACATCCATGACTCGTAAACAAATGCTCGTACTCATCATACAAACATTTGTTCCTACCGGGATTCGAACCCGGGACCTCTTGACCGAGTAGCCTGGGGTACAGACCACTCGGCCAGCTGGTCGTCTAATATTTATACGTATTGTTGATTCTGATTTTACGCGTGGTCTAGCAGTAATTTCCTGGTAGCACTAAGTCAAGAAATCTTTCTTTTCAATATCATTCAAAGCTTTTTAAAAAGCTTATTGAAAGTCTAGTCCATAAAAGTTCATTTTCCTACATACGAGTATGGCATGGTGATTGGACTGGTGGGCAATTTAGTAAGATTTTAATTTAAATTTATTTCACATAATTCAATAAAAATGTACAAAGGAAATATGACAAATACATTCCAGAGAGCTCTAAAATTATAATCGATATCAAACAGGAGCATCAATTAAAATAAATCAACTATTAGATATAAATGGAAATGAGTGTCTGAGGGAGACATCTGGCGTAGCGTAGGTACTCTAATTTGTTTGCCGGCATTGTTATGCGGAATTAATATTCGAATTTATTCCATTTTCTGTATCGGAGGACGTAAATCAATATTTGACGTCTCTTTTCCATCTTAAGTACTTGTCTGCTCTAATTGGAATATTATGCCTCAATAATTAGGTAAATTGGATTGTGATTTTATAGCTATGTGACAAAATGGCCGATTTACGATAACCGGGATCTTTCGGGGGAAGAAATAAAAAGTTTAGAAAATCACTAATTTTGAAACAGAACTGCGTGAGCACCTTGAGTATCTCGTTCCTCGCAATAAACCCTGGCGTTCCTCTATAACCCTCCTCCTTAAGGTTCTGATTCATTCTACCTCTTTATATAGTGGCTCCTTCACTGTTCATGCTGTTTGTCTTTGGAATTCTCTTCCTCATTCTCTGCGTGAATGCTCATCTCTGGACGTATTCAAAAGAAGGCTTAAAAAGCATTTCCTCACAACCTAAGTTTATTTATATGTATGTTTGAATTGTATTTATATTATGTACCTATGTATGTATGATACGTTTTAGATAAGATAAGATAATCATTCATTCACTAAAAAACATGGTATTACAGGACGTTGGCGAATATTACGTTACGTTTTATGTTTATATATATATATATATATATTTAACATTATTTATATTTACAACTGACTATAGTATCACTAGCACTGCTTTGGTTTTCGACAGTGTTCCCCTGTATACACATGTCACTAAGTTTTTTTTATACAACTAGATGACAAACAAGCTGTCGGTCTACGAAAGAAAGCTTAAAAAGCATTTCCTCACAACCTAAGTTTATTTATATGTAAGTTTGAATTGTATTTATATTATGTACCTATGTATGTATGATACGTTTTAGATAAGATAAGATAATCATTCATTCACTAAAAAACATGGTATTACAGGACGTTGGCGAATATTACGTTACGTTTTATGTTTATATATATATATATATATATATTTAACATTATTTATATTTACAACTGACTATAGTATCACTAGCACTGCTTTGGTTTTCGACAGTGTTCCCCTGTATACACATGTCACTAAGTTTTTTTTATACAACTAGATGACAAACAAGCTGTCGGTCTACGTTAAGTGGGCCTTAACATGGGAGCAACACAAGAGGTGTTGGAATCACACATAGACATGAGTTCTGTAATAGTAGTAAAATTGTTTGAAAAATAGATCTGCTTCCAATAATCTAGGTAGCATCCTTCCTAGATTAGGTTTGATGACCTTATACACCGTCACTTGTATCACCACAAATGCATTGTTATTTACGTTTTTCTTACAGTCCATTCTCGATCGTGGCCTTTTTATGTAAAAGGCCCAAAGTGATTTTTCATTCTAAGAGGTGTGGACTACTCCTCTTCATTAATAGTAAAAAAATACTTTCCTACCTTAAATCAAAAAAGTAATTATTGTTTTAAAAGAATTTAATTATTATGTTTAAATGGTCAACGCTTTTCGAAAAAGATGTTATAGGTAATGCATATTAATAATGCTTTCAGAAAAGAAACCTTTTGATGAGTCACAGCACACGCTGCAACTCGCTTGCTGCTGCCCGGCATGGGATGCCCAGCGCCGTGCCCTCATACCATCCATTAGCGGTGATCTCTCGCTGCCGAACGTCTTTGAGAAGATTGTCAGCAGCGAGACGAACTGGGAAGCGTTTGCCTCCTTCTGTGAGGACGTCATCTCGCAGAAGGAGCGGAGCGGGCCCGTGAGGTAGACCCTCTCGCGGACCCGATCCGACAGAGAAGGACTGGCCGGAGAAGGCGTCTCCGCGGCCTCCTGCTACCGCCATAGTCGGGGCGGCGGGTGATGGAGTGGGGCCTTATCACATGCGCCAAACGTCTCTGTGGGGGAGAACACCTCCCTGCTCCGAAGGTGTTCCCTTCCCCCGGTGGGTCTGGTTTGCGTGCAAAATCGTCCAGACTCTGGCGCATGACAGCGATTGCGGTAAGTATCATGCGCCGGAGCCTCGATTTAAGCGGAACACGTTGGTTTTTAGTGGGTATTCCGGCCTTCAGCCGGTGACCCCCACATAACTAAGGGGTGGCCTCACTCGCCTCTGGATGCCCATTAATGATTGCCCAACGCAAAAAAAGGAGTGTAACACAAACACATGGCGCCTCTTTGCTCACGTGATTAATGTGCGCAGGCGACTCAGGCACAGGAGTGCTTTTCTACTGTGTGAAATTTTCGTATCATTTGAATACGATGATGAAAGAAAACAGGACAAAATATGCCTTTCGCATCAACTTTTTGGATCGCTATCAATTCTTTGACAGAAGAAAATAAAAAGGACGTCATGCTACCATTTGTCAGCTTTCCCATGCGAATCACCGTCACGCTTGATGACGATATGATGACGAGAGAAAAGTTTCGAAAAATAGTTCCAGAACCAGCCAGGTGCGCTGCTCAAAATTTAATAGAAAAGCTAAGAATAGCGATACGAAAATTTAAAATGTACGTTCTAGGGGTAGTGGTAAGTATAAACTAGAGCTAATGCTCTTTGTACGAGTTTATTCCTTGTCACAATATGAATACATTAAATGACATCATTGTATTAATACAATACAGTGAGCTTGAAATATTTTATGTAGACCACACTGTTCTCGTATCGCGTAACATAATTTTTTAACTAGAACAAATTGTTTGGCCGCTAAAGGCGAGTTCGCGTGATTTGCTACATTTACACGAATGCTGTTGGAACGTGAATTTGAGTTTTTATTAAAATTAACATTGCCCAGTTTTATTTATTATTGCATCTTTGTTCTGCTATATCTGTAAATATTTTATAGTTATATTGACAGCAAGGTCCGCTTAAAACAGCAACAAAAGAATTGCTATCGATCAATCAATCGTAAACTATTGACTCAGCCATACAATCCGGTTTAATAAAAACTGTAATTGGAAAAGGCTGTAGGTATATTACCATTTATAATTTTTTTACTTAATTCCAAAAAAAACACATAACATAACATATTACGCCAGCCGGTCGTCGTAATATTCAACGTAAAGTCGTAAAAAATAAAACTGCATCCCATTGACATAATTACTAATCTGCTATTGACACTTTTTTTATTATTTTAATGGCTATCACTGTGACGGTTTTTAGCAATTTGAAAATTTTTTTGCTGCTTTATTTAGGCCAGTTTTATGAAAATCTTTAGATATGGTTTTTCACAAAAACATCTGAACGAAAAAATGGCGCTGAGGAGCTAACTCCATACAATCATCATTTCGTTCCCAACTGAAATGGCTACCTATTCGTGAGCGTAGATATATCCGAATTTTGTGTACTCTTTATAGCGTACTATTTGCTCCTAGTTCTCCTTCCTACTTAAAAGAACGCTTCCAATTTGTGCATTCCTCCCACGAACGCTCGCTTCGATCCAACGACCATCTTGCCCTGCTGTTCCCTTCTTTTCGCTCTGGCTTCATGTCGGACTCATTTGTTGTCTCTGCTATACGGCTTTGGAACTCAATACCTGACAGTCTACAGAAATCTAGGAACAAGACACTCTTCAAAAGGGAATTGCGTGAATATTTCTTAAATTCACTTGACTAGTTACTAGTATGTTATTTCATCTTCTTGATTTTTCTTATGTATTGATTATTTTATTATTTGCATGTAGTTTTGTTACTTATATGTAGAAATTTATGTAGTA
Source organism: Nymphula nitidulata (assembly GCA_947347705.1). Classification (NCBI taxonomy): domain Eukaryota; kingdom Metazoa; phylum Arthropoda; class Insecta; order Lepidoptera; family Crambidae; genus Nymphula; species Nymphula nitidulata. The sequence goes on from OX374631.1 coordinate 11,772,229, forward strand.
TATATTATAGTTATATATTTAGTTTATTTGATATGTATTATTTGTTTAGTTTAGTTTGTTCTAAATATTTATCTTTTTTTATTATTATTATTGCTATGCACCGCTTACTGAGTTTTCTGCTTAGCCCTTGGTTGACTGGTAGAGAATGCTATTAGGCGTTAAGTCCGCCATTTGTACATTTTTATTTATATTGTGCAATAAAGTTTAAATAAATAAATAAATACAAAACTTTACCATTTCATTTCCGAACAACTGATAGAAAAATTAAATATTATTTACGACGTTGAATATCATTCTGTTTATTGATTTGATTTGATAAAATAAAAAGATAGTAACAGCGCAGTGCCTATTTCAACATCTATCATTCAGACACAAAAACTATACAGTACATTTTTGATTTGGTTTTGAACTAGATCCATTCAATTTTCAAAGAGAGAAAAATTGAACCTGTTGTCTACAGGATGGTGGCGTCAATACGACAATAAATTAAAACATGGCCTATATTTGATAAAAATGGTTTGCCACTTTCAAAAACATCTTATTAATTAGATAATTTCATGACATTTGTATGAAATGACATAACATTGGCTGCATTATTTGATAGAAATGTCAAGAAAATCCCACCATTTCTATGAACTAACAGCCCATGTTTTATTTTACTGTCGTATTGTCGACACTATCCTGTATATTTAGGACAACGGGTTCAATTTTTCTGTCTTTAAATATTGAATAGATCGAGCTCAAAACCAAATCAAAAATTCTGCTGAAGTGAGGTCTCCCACGCAACTGCGGGCCTCATAAATATCCATCAAGAACGCTCACAGGTGACCTCATTCCCCGCCCTAGCATTCTTTGCGAGATAGTTCATTAGATAAATCGCGTACGGTGCCCCTCATCACTCTTGCAGTCCACGCGTTCCAGTTTAGTGTTACTTTTTCTTATAAATATTATAGATCTAACCAGTAAAAAACCAAACCTTATTATTGAAATTTCAATAAAAAAAGTTTAATTTTAAAGTTTCTATGGATAAAAACCTTTTTTTTGTACCTACAGCACATCTTTTCCAGTAATATTTGGATGGAAAAAGGACAAGTATCGAATAAGTTGACGTTGAGGGGTTTTATTTTCAACCATGTAGAACCTTCTAATTTTTATGTCCTGCTCAGTTTGATTGGTGGTATGACTTTTCTAAGTCCGCCTGCCTAGCTACCACCGCCTTGGCTTAGTCTGCCGCTATAAAAATAATGTCAACCGCATTGTAGTGTTCCGGCAATTGGAGGTAAGACTGCCATTTCCACTGTGTTTGAGGAATTCGGGTGTAGCATAAATAAAAACAAAATTATAACATAATAAAAGAAAAAATGCAAAAGGCCTACGGCCTACGACCTAGTCTCAGACCTACCAAATATACACAAAACATTCATGGAAATCGGTCAAGCAAGCCGTTTCGGAGGAGTTCGATAACAAACACTGTGTCACAAGATTTTTATATAAGTATTAGATTAGGACATTGAAAGATGTTTAGAAAAATACTTATACTAGAAAAAATCATGTCCTGGGGTGGGAACTGAACTGAAAAGGTCCCGGACCTTTCACAATCTGAGTGAGTGCTCTGACTACTATTGTGTTGAACCGTAGAATTTTTCCGTATGAACATACCTACTATTGTGACTTTGTGACATTATCTTATTTGTATTACAATATGTTTTGCTTAAAATTGTTATAAGTTCTTTTTTAATTATTGTATGCCCCATAAGTCCCTTGAGGAACCTGATAAAAAAAGAAAGAAAAAAAATGATTAACAAAAATGAAACAAACAATAATGGAAATAAACAATTAACACTTAAGTATAGGTACAGTCAACAAGACCCCGATAAACCGTTCGTTACCGACTGAATTCATATTGCAACAAAACGGAGCAATAACAAACAGTGTAGGAGTTAGACTATAAAAGTGATCTACCCTATTCTACTCCTCAAGTATTAGGGTTGTACCACCGGCTTTCTTATTTCGGCCGCTATAGCACAGATTAGATAATAGTTAAAATTTTATATTTAAAGTAACCCCCGGCCTCATTACTCATCTAGCTAACACCATCTCATTGAGACTATTCATGAGAGCCCAAGCACGCTATATTTGCTGTATGTTTCTAAAGAATTAAGGATCTCGCAGACTCTTGATGGTGTGAAATCAGCTCAAGGTTAGTATATCATGAGAATGTTACCTAAGTGACAGTACACCAAATTTCAAATTGATCGGATCTGTGAAGAAAATGAGCTGATAGTCATCAAACGCCTGAACTGATCTTCATAAATTATAGCTAAGAACCATCCTAGTCACGTCAGCTTTCAAACAAAAACAAACCGAATGAAAATCGGTCCATTCGTTTAGGAGCTACGATGCCACAGACAGACACACAGATACATAGACAGACAACACCCCTCTTTTTTCGTCGGGGGTTAAAAATACTTCCCTGTGTTTCGGATTGAAGGGAAAGGTAGCCAGTGTAATTACAGGGCATGAAAGACTTTTAGCCTTACGGCCTGGCCACGGGAAATTCGCCGCGGCGCGCGCTTCTATTCGCCCGAATGAAAACAAATGAATGGAGATGTACTAAGCAGGCCACGCGTAGCGGCGACCTGCGACCTCGCCAGTCGCGCCGCCGCCGCAGCCTCCGCCGCCGCCGCAGCCGCCGCCGCCGCAGCCGCCGCCGCCGCAGCCGCCGCCGCCGCAGCCGCCGCCGCCCGTTCCCGTGGGTATGCCGTTAGTCCTCAGAATGACAACGCACCTGCAAAAATATATTTTTTCCTAGTTATTGCAGGTTTCCATATCGACGGTAGTCACTTACAACCCGTATAAAAAATTAAATAAGCTGCCAATGCCACTTGGTAACAATATTCCACTGATTAATAATTATAGTTTCACCGGGTGATATAAAAATATTCATGTAAGCTCTACATGAATTCATAATAAAATATCAAATGGGTGTATTACAATTTCAGTAGCGTAACGTAATTAGCCGGCTGATTGGCTTTAATTATCAGGTAATTGACAACGTTAGTTAAATACATTATGAAGCACTAAACAATTATTGAACAATACAAGGAAACAATATGTCGGAAGAAACAATATCGATATACAAATAACAGAAAAAATAAAACTTGTCATAAAAGATGCCAAATAGCTGCCGAATATTATTCTTGTGATAATTTTATTGACTTTGAATAGCGTTAAAATGAAATGTTGAATACACCAAATTGGAAGGACAATAAAGATACTAATTATGCTAGGCACTAAATTGACAGTACCCGGAACACAAAAGCAATTCCGCAGAATAACCTAAATAAAATAGATAAGAATGAATGATCTGAATTATCCGGTGTAAAACTGTTTGCCGGTAAATTTGTCATCAATTAACGTTTTGCTGACAAATACTATAGTCTGATTTTTATTCTCACAGAAATATTTCAAACAAAGTTATGTCAATACGAAATTTCAGGGTTTCATAAGCTAAAGGCCCGCAGAAAATATCCTACATTTTTTTTTAGTTTGAAAATAAGTATTTTTCAGTGAACATTTTTTTATTTGTTGTGTGAATTTTTGAGCAAAGCATCTTAAGTCGTAATGGTAGCTACGTAAAAATATACTGGACAATCAAAAGTACAAAAACCTTTACTAGCGAAAGTGCAATAACCTGTCGCGACCTATAGACGTAATTAAAAATTTAATATTTTCCGTGATTTTGATTTTTTAATAAATAAAGGAGATGTTTCATATGCGGCCAAGTATATGTACAATATTTAAAATAATCCTTAATCCGCGAAAAATACTAATAATTCGTTTTCATGCATAGTTTGTTAGTGCTTTAGTTGATATTTTTCATCGATTTCACTATTATTTATTATGGCAATAACATTTTTTTTATTCATTTATTGCTTTCCTCAAAAACACAACCTTTTTTATAATCGACCCAAATATTGACTAGCCCTGTAGTGTAGTCAGTAATATAATTTCACATAATACGGAAATTCCTGATTACAATCATCATTTTTATTTTTGTAAAACACTTTTACAAAAGATAAATTATTTTCATGATCAAAACGGCTGAAAAGTGGATATAGGAGGCGAACTTTTCACAGTTAAGACTAATTATAGATACATCCTTTTTTATTTGCGGCACCACCAATGTTTACAATTTTTCCGTGGAAATAAAATTAAAAGTCAAAATGTTTGTGTTACCCGTGCTTTCTCGATCGACTGATCTAAACTAAAATAGTTTATTGAAGTGAATAAATAAAATTATTTTGTTTTTACGCAATCATTCAATTCCTTTTTGATAGTATGGTAAAAAAAACAAATCTTTTTTTATAAATGCGAACATACTTTGTACGTGAAGCCTGGACAGGAATGGACAATAAATGTTTCGTTGAAGGAAATATCGCAATCGTCCTCTCAGGTCCACGTGGACACGTTGAAAGAAATCATAATTAATTATTGCGCTCCCCGCCCGCTCGCCTTAATAGAGAGCTTCCCACCGCTTGCCGTGTTTTCTCGCCGTAATAAATTAATCTCCATTCGCCCCACTACCGGGAAGGCAACAAACAAAACAAGGGAGGAAACTTACTTTCCAGTTCTTTCATGTTTCTGTCGTAAGTGTACTTACTGCGAAAATAGCGGAATAACTTTAGTACATTTACCACGTACTCCTAAAGTGTTCATTTTTATTTCACCAAGAGAAGGCTTGCAATATTTATGATATCAGTTGACTTATACCTACGACGACGGATACCTAATAGCATGATATAATTGAAAAATAAAATGTAATCAGTTTCCGCTGTACGACAAAAACATATCAATATTATACTTCATATATTATAGAACCCTGACGCTTTGTCCACTTTTACAAGAAAATTGACAAAATTTCATGCACAGAGACCAGCCTACATTTGCGACGATTGAATAAACTTCAAGCGACAGCCCTACACGAGTAGGCTTTTATTGCCCGCACGAGCTCCTAGTCGACGTTCTTCTATTTTACTATGGTCACGGCCACAATTAGATGTGAAATTTTTCACGTTCACTTTTATTGATATACAAACTAAGATTCTTTCAACCTAGTTCTAGAGTGGTGTCATTAAATCGACAATGATTGAAAATGACGAGAGGATAAATATTTTTCATAACAATCAACTTTACAAAGGCAGGACTGGTACTCCATCACAAAACATACTCTATCACGAATTAACGCTACCACAAATATAGTATTCACGGGTCTTTATGTGTCAGTATACTACGAACGATGGTGCTGAACGTTTATCCGCCATATTAATCTGTATTCGCTCCAATACAGTTTTGTAAGAAAAACAGAGAACAACAAAGTTTCCAACTGGTTCCTTTATTTTGTTTCGTTTCGTGTTACTTACTTATGGTAAAAGTATTGAGTAGGTAAGTACAATAATAGGAGAACTTTGTATGTAACAGTCGAGATGATTGATTAGATACAACTAATAAAACTAGCAACCCAATCAAAGTACAGAATAACTGAAATAATGAAAAGTTCAGTTGCGTATTCAGGGGTTTCCTTACGTGAACACCCTAACTATATTATTTTAAGGCTTCCCGGCCACGATAGACTGTCTAATTCTCGGCGAATTATATCACTGACGTTGCGACTTAATGGCTGATTTTTGGACCCTACGTTGCCACGATTTGTGAGTAGTCTGCATTTATGCATACCGTTCTGAATTTCAATTTTCCTCCGGAAATTGTTCTGTAATAACCTTTAGTTCTGTAGGTATCCTTCATTTTCGGTGATTAAAAAATAATCACTGATTTGTCTGGCGCGTACGGGCAGATGTCTTCGAGTAGGATGTGAGTCCATAAATATCTTTAAAATATTAAAAAATATGTTAATCTTCACAATTCTCAGAAATATCTAGAAAACATTTTAAAAATTATATAAATACGTATGATGTTATGTTTTTAATTACTTAGTCTCTTCGGAATATTTACTTCACTATACGCAGGTCATCAAATGGTAATTAAGAATAGGCGGTTTGACCCGGTCGCACCGTTGCTAAAAGTAGGTATTATAAAACTACGTCAATAAAATTCTACCTTTTGCAAAAGCAAGCAAAAAGATGACCTCACTATTTTTTAAAATAATATCGTAACTTTCTAATTAAGTATAAAATTTCATTATTTATTATCAATTAACTTTCTATTATATAGAAGAATATCTACGCTAGAAAAAAAGACATGTCCTGGTCCGTGATGTGAACACGCGACGTTTCCCAATCCACGCCATACTGCTCTAAGATTTTTTTTTTTTTATACAACTGGATGACAAACAAGCTGACGGCCCACCTGATGGTAAGCGGTTACCGCCGCCTATAGACATCTGCAATAACAAGGAAAAGTCACTTGATATTGCAGGTGCGTTGTCATCCTGGGGCCTAAGATGAAATGCCGTCCATGCCCAGTAATTACACTGGCTACCTTTCCCTTCAATCCGAAACACAGTGAACTGTTTCACGGCTGAAATAAGAAAGGCGGTGGTACCTACCCAGACGACCCTACATACGGGTCTACCACCTAGTAAATATAATATAAAATAATTGTTAAAAATTGTTCTCGTATTTACATTGAAAAATATCAAAACTAGAAAAAAAATACGTCATAGGGCGTGGATCGACTCTTTAAGCATCTGCGCTACCAAGGACTAGGGGTAACCCTGTGAAATTCTTCTGTTTGCGTTATAAGCTAAAGTCGAAAAAATATTAAATTTCATCATCCGAACGAGTATCTTCATGTTAATATATTTTTTCAAAACATAATACTTAATGTAAAAAACAAATTCTGAATGTCCTTGACTTTCTGTTTTTAAGTCAAAAGCATGCTGTTTCAATACTGAAATAAATTTTTCAAAAGTATTATTAATAAAAATATATTCTTGCAGTTGCTCTCCATCTTTGCAAGTACGGAGCACCAATAGCTATAACAATACATCACTTTGAATGTCTCCAGCACTTAAATAGAATCATCGAAATTTTGAACACGAACATTCTAAAATATACCCCACAATTTCTAGAACTCACGTGCATGGTATGCGGAAAGTAAGTACTAACACGTTAGTGAGTTTATTTCCGACAAGAAAATAAATGGTGTAGCGGAGAGATGCCCTCAGACCCTTCCTTTACTTCTGGCCACTATTGTTTGCTACTTACATTAACTTTTTCCTCTCAAGGAAACACTTGATGAGTTTATGTATTCTTGTTGCGCTCAATGTCTGAATACCTACCTACCGTATATGCGTACTTACTTAATGACGAGAAGCTAAGCTTTGGCTTAAGCTTTGAGCATCTTGCAGCATATTACGTCATAATTGGTGTACTTGCAAATTTAAGTCGATTATATAGAAAAAGCATTCATAAATGATACGTCATGACAGTTCAATTTTTTAGCTAGGAACTTCTTGAATGCATTTACGCTGCAGATGCAAAGGTTTAAAAGGGTTATAAAAATGTCATTTTTTAAAAACGCCCTAACAAAATTATTTGTAAAATAAATGATACAAATATTTATGTTGATACGAGGATGAGGAAGGCTCCTTATTAGGGCGTTTTTAAAAAATGAAATTTTTATAGCAGCTTATTAATAAACCTAACAATCCCATCAAAACTCTTCAGTACGTTCCGTTAATAAAGCGGATTTTAAATACGCCATGTTGTTAAACGTTAAGTGTGTCTATTTTAATTAACAATCGGTCTAGGCTATTAATTGTATGCCAGAGTTTAATTATCGGCCTAGGCAGCCAACTAAGCCGAAAATTTAACCAAATGGTGGCAACATATATATAAATTGCTTTTTGCTTTGTTTCGAATAGATCCCATTATTGATTCCGAATTTGACAGAAACCACAAACTTAGACAGCTGTCTGGATATAGATTGATTGATGGGATAGACACTAATATCTACTACACGTTGTATAGCCAGATTGTAGTAATCAACCAAGAAATATTTTCTTCAAGTGATTTCAACCTTTTTTTATACTACTAGATGTAAGCGGTTACCGCCGCCTATAGACACCTGCAATAACAAGGGAAAATCACTTGATATTGCAGGTGCGTTGTCATCCTGAGGCCTAAGATGAAATGCCGTCCATGCCCAGTAAATTACACTGGCTACCTTTCCCTTCAATCCAAAACACAGCGAACTGTTTCACGGCTAAAAATAATAAAGGCGGTGGTACCTACCCAGGCGTCTCTACATATAGGCCTACCACCTAGTAAACCTGTTGAAAATAAAACAAAAGGTGATTTCTTTTCGAAGTGACTAATGTGTTTCCCTATTGAAATTTTATTAATTTGGTTCTCAAGGTTCTGGAAAATACTCTTTGACTATTTTCGAAAGCTAGAAGGCATTTTCAATCCCCGTTCAAAGGTAATAACGAACGGGGGCGTAACTCCGAGCGAGGCCATTAGTATAGAAGAGAATAAAGAGCCCATGCCATAGAAGAAGTAATAAACAGAGTTAGGAAGTTAGAAAGGCCACTCTCCGCCCCGCACCGATCTCAGTTCCGCATCCCAGCACGCGTCCACCGTCGTTTTGATAGCGTCGACGAGGACTTGTGGAGGTCTCTACTCTAGTGGCTAGAGATGTCGTGTGCGCACACAAACATTACAAATACAAATATTTTTTGTTTGCTAATAAATAGGGTACAGAGTGTGGTGCTATTTTCATTTATTTGTGCATGTAAATATTTAGAGTAGGTAATTTTTAACATCATTAAAATTTATTTACCGCAAAAATAATTCATAACATCAAGAAAAAAAAATCACAGTTATATCAACACTTTGCCAGCGGATCACGAATAATATACGTGAGATACGTATACGTACGTGTAATTGCTCGCTGGGAAAGTGATGATATTTGCAAAATATTTAATGTCATTCATATTTTTAAAAAAGTACTATTTATTATTCTGTTAGTATTAATTATTCTAATTACAATATTTATTCACTACTTACTTAACGATAAAATAAAATAAAATAAACCTGTGCATCAACTATTCCAAACATCTTTATTTATTATTGTTTATTATAGTGACACCGCGATAATTAAAACTGTGTATTGACGATTACCTCAAAAGTAAGGATTGTATCATGAGGTATGGCTCGTGACTACGCAGAATGTATATTGTTAAGGCTTTATTGATTGTCGATTGTATATTACATGAAAATAATTTGACATAATTTATTTTTAATTGTATTTTATGGGTCTAGTTTTGTTAATTCACTTTAACTATTTTATTTTTATCTTTTATTTAACCGACTTTTAAAACGAGGAGGTTCTCAATTCGGTTCTCAACACCGATTACACCAAAATTACTGATCCGATTTACGTGATTCTTTTTTTGTTCGATGCGGAATAGTTGCCATTTGGTCGCATGAAATTTTTTTTTAAATCAGTTGGGTAGTTTGGTTTTAAATTAAAAAAAAACTGAAAGCATTAAGTCGTCTGCATATGCGAAATTGCGAATTTTGCTTTCCTATGACTTTTTAGTGAAACGATACGATAGTAGGAAACAATATAAGTTGACGGTCACCCGTCTACTTTCGACCTTAGAAAGTTATCACTAAAAATTGTGAAAAAAAAATTTAAACAACAATTAAAACCGACTTCAAAAAACTGAAAAGGTGCTTCACTTTCTATTGTTTTTGGAAACCACTTAGCACCAACTCCAAAAATATGTTTCTAGGGGATGAGTACCTACTTAACTTAAATTATTTTATCCTTTACAGTTTTATGAAGTCGGTTTTAATTTTTGTTTAATTTTTTTTTACAATTTTTTTACTTAATAAATACCATTTAAGCGTGTTATGCGTCAAACGAATAGTTGAGCGTGTTACCGCTGCGACTGTATAAAAATTTTAATAGTATGCAGGCTGTGCTCATGCTTAGTGCTGGTGGCTGGTGCCTGGGTGGGTTTGAACATCAGTCAGCCAGCAGAAAAAGATATGCAACTATTTTTTTCTGTCATGATGTTAACAGCGCGGTGATATTAATAAAAGAATTAATATCGTATGTCAGTTTAAGCGGTGTTATTAAGAACTATACATAAACAAAAAGGCGCCGGCGACTTGGAGAACAGAGAAACGGACACAGGACAGAAAAATACTTATCAACGATTTTTCCTTTGTGTCTAGTCTGTGGACAGGGAACCTCTTTAGGCTACCCGCCTGTTATGTTAATTTTTTTCGATAAATTTTATTATAGTCTGTGTCATTGTGATACCTTTGCGGTTTTTTTTGTTTTGTTTCTAAGCATAGCCACAACTCACAATGACTTCCAAATTCATAGTAAATCATTCAAAGAAGAATCAGAGGATTCGGTGTCCGTTAAAAAGTAGCCCATCTTGTGCTGGGTTCTTCGTATGATTCGTTTCAAAATACAAGTTTTTTATTACTTTTTTATTTTCGTAAGCCGCGAAAGACTCCCGGAAGCATACTGTGTCTGAAATGTGTAGCTTGACGGTTGACGGGTCGTTTCCAAAATAAATATAAATAATAATTTTATCGAAAAACAATAATTATGATTTCAGAAAAGGCAAAGCAACACCTATAAATAAAACACAAATTACACGTTTACACTCCGTATTTTAAATTACAACAATGACTAAAAACTAATTCAATCATAGGCTAATTATTATTACGATCGATAAGCATTTTGGCGCTTTCCATGATGTCAATACGTCCGGCATGACAGTAAAATTGTTTTTTGTTACCAATTACCATGAACTCGTAAACGATCATTTTTGTTAGGGTTGTCGAAAGCTTGATTCTAAGGCACATGTCTATTTATGTAGTCAAAAAATAAATTGAAAATTTTCAATTGTATTTGCAAACGATGCCTTAACGACTGAAGCTGGTCGCGTAGTCAGTAACCCTGTCCCAGTGACTCCAGGTTCAAATCGGGTACGAACATTTCCATATTGTATTTTATTACAAATTTCTCTTTATTTGTTTATTCATATTTTATAATGAATCATTATCACCGTGTATCAGCCTTTGAAGTCCACTGTTGATCAAAGACCTCCCTCATCGATTTCCATTAGAACTGTTATGCGCAGCCTGCATCTAACAGTACCCCGTGAGACGGTGACCCGTCTAGGGCGTTGTGTATTTTTCTGTTATTTCAATAGCTACAGATCTATAGGTCCGGGGTTCGATTCCCGTGGGGGCAGAAATTTTCTGGTCGGTTTGGATGGTGGTAGGGCTTTGCTAAGTCCGCCTGGCTAGCTACCACCATCTTACCTAAGTCTGCCGCCATAACAATAACGTTAACAGCATTGTTGTGTTCCAGTAGTTGGAGGTAAGATAGCCAGTTCCTCTGTGGTTGAGGAATCCGGCTGTAGCTTGCTTCCATCGTCGGCCTTATCTTCACTTAACATCAGGTGAGATAAAAAAAAATGTTACATCTTCAATTAATTTTTAATCTCGTAGTTTGGATTTCATACTCTACAAAAAAAATTTAAACAAAAATTAAAACCGACTCCAAAAAACTGAAAAGGATAAAATAATTAAATTTTAGTAAGTAGGTACTCATCCCCGCTTCACAATTTAAGTATAGTTTCTGGAAACAACTTAGCACCAACTCCAAAAATATGTTCCTAGGGGATGAGTACCTACTTACTAAAATTAAATTATTTTATCCTTTTCAGTTTTTTGGAGTCGATTTTTTTTTCACAATTTTCAGTGATAACTTTTGAAGGTCAAAGCTAGATGGGTGACTGTCAGCTTATATTGTTTTCTACTATCGTATCATTTCACTAAAAATTCAAAAGAAAGCAAATATCCGCATCTTCGCATACGTAAACGACTTAATTTTTCCAGTTTTTTTGATTTAAAAACCAAACCACAAAATGAATTTTCCATAAATTTTTATGGGACCAAATGGAAACTATTCCGCATCGAACAAAATACGAATCATCAATATCGGTTCACCCAGTCAAAAGTTCTGAGGTAACAAACATAAAAAAACATACAGACGAATTGATAACCTCCTCCTTTTTTGAAGTCGGTTAATGATAACCTCCTCCTTTTTTTGAAGTCGGTTAAAAACTAGCAAACTTTATGAAAATAAATCTGAAGAAAACTTATCTTTCCTTTGACAAAAAGTAAAAGTTTAACAGTATCAAAAAGTTTATTGATTTCTAATATATACATTCAACTATTGCTTAGCTGCCGTCTGGTCGAGTGGAGTATCTCTGACTACTAATCTCGGGTTCGAATTCCAGTAAAAGCAAATGCTTGTATGATGAGTATGGATATTTGTTCACGAGTAATGGATGTTTGCATGTTTATTTTTTATATTTTTATTATTTATGGAATGTTACATAAAGAATATTACTATCTATAATTCTTCCTTATCTAGTATCCATAAAACAAGCTCATAATGATACTTAATATGGGCTAGATAATGTATGTGAATTTTAGAATATTATAATATTACAAGCACCTACAAATATTTAATTTAATCAGGAACATGTTCAAAACGATATAAAGGGTCTTTCAACAAGGACGGGTCGATGTTAAAATTAAATAAAACAAGATATATGTGAGATATCAATGAAATATTTGTTTTATTTGAAAGGCCCATTTATGCCATTATGATTGGAATATAACATCGATCAAATGTCCGCCGCGGCTTCGAATAGTGGCACGAATCCGAGAGGTCCAATTTTCAATGACTCTGCTGCATAGATCCGGCTGAATCTGAGCGATGGTCTGCGTTATGTTGGCTTTCAGGGCAACGATCGATTGTGGCTTATTGGCATAGACCTGCGACTTCAGAAAACCCCACAAGAAAAAGTCTAGCGGAGTCAAATCACACGATCTTGGTGGCCAATTCACGTCACCTTTGCGAGAGATAACCCTATCCTTAAACCGTTTATGCAGAATGTCCATTGTGTCGTTCGCTGTGTGGCATGTAGCGCCGTCTTGGTGGAACCACATGTCGTGCACGTCCATATTGTTCAATTCAGGCCCAAAAAAAATGTTAATCATTGATCTGTAGCGCTCGCCGTTGACGGTGATGGCCTCGCCAACGTCGTTTTCGAAGAAGTACGGACCAATGACGCCGCCAGACCAAAATCCGCACCAAACAGTAACTTTTTGTGGATGCATTGCCACCTGGTGAACCTCATGTGGGTTGTGGTCATCCCATATACGGCAATTTTGCTTATTAACAAAACCATTCATCCAAAAATGTGCCTCGTCGCTAAAGATTATTTTTCGGCCAAAATCGGGGTCCTCTTCCAAGCGTTCAGAAGCCCATTCAGCGAACATACGGCGTTGTCTATGGTCATTAACTTTGAGCTCTTGGGTCAGTTGGATCTTGTACGGATGCAGGCCCAAGTCCCGACGCAAAATTCTCCAAGTTGAAGTCTGCGAAAGGCCGAGTTCTTGTGCACGGCGAGAAATCGACTGCCTCGGAGTCTTCTGAACACTCTCACGTACAGCGGCGATGTTCTCGGCCGATCTGGCGTTCCTTTGACGTAAAGATGTTGGTTGGTTGTTTACCGAACCGGTCGTCTCAAATTTGGTCACCAATCGTTGGAGAGTAGACTTTGAAGGGCCACCGCGTCTGCCGTAAAATGGGCACAATGCACGCAGCGTTTGCACTAACGAACACTCATTTTGATAATAAAATTTTATCATTTGCACATGCTGCTGAACCGTGTAACTTGCCATGGTGATTTGGCATCAGTGACTGAATAAGAAAAAATAGATTTGACAGATGCCGCCAAAACAAAATGGCCGCCACAAATTATTAACATCGACCCGCTCTATTTGAAAGACCCTTTAGATGCAAGTAATTAAAATCTATTACAACATAATTCTTCGAGATAATACTTAATAACTCACATAGAAAGTATAGGAATAGCATAGCTTCCGTCTTATCCTTTTAATATACTGACATTACTTATAATAATACTTATTTATTGAATCGATAAACTGGTCTGCTAAATTTTATCTAACCTATTTATCTATATGTCTGCTTATTCAATTTGAATAGACGTACATAAACAAATTTAATACTTTGTGTATTAAATTTGTTTATGTACGTCTATGTTGAGTATTTGTTTATGTTGAGAAATATTTCTTAAAATTAATAATTTATTTGAAATATTTCGGCCGTGAAATAGTTCGCTGTGTTTCGGATTGAAGGGAAAGGTAGCCAGTGTAATTACTGGGCATGGACGGCATTTCATCTTAGGCCTCAGGATGACAACGCACCTGCAATATAAGGTGCTTTTCCTTGTTATTGCAGTTGTCTATAGGCGGCGGTAACCGCTTACCACCAGGTGGGCCATCAGCTTGTTTGTCATCTAGTTGTATATAAAAAAAAATTGAAATAGAACCAATTTACCGGATTTAACTCTCGTTTTATAATATATTTTTATTTATAAAAGAAACTTACTTTGTCAACCATAGCATAATGAGATATTTCTGGTCTGATTAAAAAAGCGACTGGATAATAGCATTCTCGATCGCATGCCGAATCGGTGTCGGCCTTGGTTGCGGGCAACACTGACCTTTACTTACTGATACAAATAACGCATGCATTCATTAATAGTTTTACGGCCTTTACATATATCAGTTCTGGTAGTACAAGATTAATATAGCAGTTATTCTACAAGTCAGCTTACCTACAGACGACAGCACATCAATTGTAACAGTTGCACTACGAAAGCCGCCTCTATTACTAACGGAATAAGGGCGGTCTCAAGGTCAAACTGTTACGCTTGACGTGCTGTCGACTGTACATTGAAGTACATTTATCAAAACTGTTATTATATATAAAATAAGTATAATTATAGAATATTTAGGTATGTATATGAGTATACAGGGTATTTTGTACAAACCTTAACAAGCGAGCACTACCGATTTTTAACCGACTTCAAAAAAGGAGGAGGTTATCAATTCGTCAGTATGTTTTTTTTGTTTGTTACCTCAGAACTTTTGACTGGGTGAACCGATATTGATGATTCTTTTTTTGTTCGATGCGGAATAGTTTCCATTTGGTCCCATAAAAAAAATTGAAAATCCATTGGGTAGTTTGGTTTTTAAATTGAAAAACTGGAAAAATTAAGTCGTCTACGTATGCGAAGTTGCGGATATTTGCTTTCCTATGAATTTTTAGTGAAATGATACGATAGTAGAAAACACTAAGCTCACGGTCACCCACCTTAAAAAGTTATCACTAAAAATTGTGAAAAAAATTTTTTTAAAAAAAGTTAAACGGACTCCAAAAAACTGAAAAGGATAAAATAATTAAATTTTAGTAAGTAGGCACTTATCCCCTAGGAACATATTTTTGGAGTTGGTGCTAAGTTGTTTCCAGAAACCATAGATAGTGAAGAACTCCAAAAATATGTTCCTAGGGGATGAGTTACTTACTAAGATTTAATTATTTTATTCTTTTCAGTCTTTTGGAGTCGGTTTTATTTTTTGTTAAAAAAAAAATTAATTTTGAATTCTAAAATTCTCCAAACAAATTGTTATGTTGATGAAACAAATGCATGAAAGTTTTTAAATTACATTAACTATTTTGAATTTTATATGACTATGTTAACATGAGTAGGCTGTGTAGGTATAACAATATTATACTTAGTCTTGCTATTTAAGAATTTAGAATGTATAATTGTAATTAGTTAATGTATGATATTAATATTATTATGATTTGTGTCTACATTCTTTTTTATTTAGAATAGCTCGCTGTATCTACATTGATTCAGTTAGTTTGTTCATCACTCAATTAGCTTCCTATCACTAGAAGTTTCTAGTTTTCTACTTATATGTATATATCAGCTGATGATTTGAATAAAATAATAAAACGTTTTTTATGTAATATGCATTCAGATAAATAAATAAAAGTATAATTATTTGTGACTTTTGAATGCACAATAAACTCGCACACCTATTACAGGTTGGCTGGAAGAGATCTTTAGTTCTCCCGTGCACACCTACTACGGGCATGTTTTGTATTTGGACCAATAAGTAAATAGTTATTATTGCGCTTTGTCTTAAGTCCAAAGTTATATCACAAATTATAAGAAGATAGCTACTCCACTACGAATAACTATAGCGAACTACCATACCTACTCGTACTATAGATAAGGTGATTTTTTTCGTGTCTCGATCTCAAAAACATTTAAAAGAATTGTTCACAATTTGCTATAAAAGTTCAAACTAAGACCTATTTGATAGTAGTCGAAATACAAGTCAGTCAAATTAAAACAACATAATATTTCTTGTTTCGGATTGGGTTGGTCGTTGCACAGCCAAACATTATTCTCAGTGTATCACAACAGATTCAATTTCAAAATTCAGCAGTCGAGTTTAGTTTGCAGCCTTTGAAAAACAAAAGGTTAGGTACATACGTTTCAAATGAGGCCATGGAATCACGCTACGCTGCGCTATAAAGTAACACAAACGTAATAGCAGGTAGATCAAATGAAGAACTTCCCAAATGCAACTGAACTGACTATTTTATGGTTACTTGCGCATTAGGACTAGGGTGGCCCCCGTTTCTGCTTTATCATCCGTCGGGTATGCCGCCCCTCCAATTTTCGAGGGTGACAGCAAACGAAAAAATATCACAACACCGGAATTCTGTCCTCTGTTCGTAGTTTTTATTTGATGATAAAACTGGATTGAAAAGTGAAAAACATTGACCGTTTCTTGTTTTTCATATACTAAAAGCTCCTATAGGTATTGCAAAAATTTATATAAACTTCCTAGTTTCTTTTACAAATAATAAGTACTAGACAAAAGTTAAAGAGATATTGATTCGTAATATACGTCAATTTGTAAAACTAAATTCGTATTTATTGTTTCTTCTTTAGCCTATTTCCAGATAGGGTAGCAGATATCTACCACATAGAGAGTGTAAAAGTGGATACTTGATACCTATCTCATTGTAAAAAAAAATATAGTTAATTTATAGTTTTTTTAGGAAATTTAATAATAATCTCACATTTTTATTAACGTCGCCATTGCAAACGCTTTGAAAAATGTGTTGTAACAATTACAAAGAAAGAATGAAAACGATGAAAAAATTATATGCTCCAGGCGGGAATCGAACCCGCGACTCCTGGGGTCCAGCCAGACGCGATTACCACTACGACACCGGAGCAGTAGGTGTAACCTACCAATTTCTTCACCACTTTCTACCCTTTATATACAAAGTTATTACAGTAAAGTTTAAAATGTGATTTAAATGTTTTATGTCTATTAAACAGTCTTTTAATGAATTAGTCTATTGGTATTTTTAATTTAGGCTAAGTTTAGGTATAGATGACTGCATATAAGGTTTTCTTTTGTTTTTTAGTATTAAGAACAACCCGGTGTATTGTTTAAGTACACATAAAACTTTTGTAAGAAAAATAATTGAAATCGAAAAATGTTATTCAGTTTGCTTGCACTGTTATCTTCTTGTTAATCTTGTGTATTAACTAGCAGGGGAAACACATAATATTTGCTGATGTGTCATTAATTGTGTTTGAATTCGAATGTACTGTAAAAACTGTAGTTTCGGTAATGAAGAGAAAAACGACTCCATTCACGAGATCCCTTGCCTATCTAAAAAAAATTAAGTTACAAAAATGATTAAGTCTTCTTTTACCACATGGAAATTTTTGAGCTCATAATTTACTATTAGAATGAAATGTTAAATAGCCTGCTGTATGATTAATCATTATAATAATGGTAGTATATTTTAATCATTAGTTAGAAGTGTGACAATTTCCGTCCTTCTGAATGCACATTAAGCCGTTGGTCCCGGCTGTTACTGCAACGGATTTAACCCGTCTACCTGCATTGGGCCAGCGTGGTGGTGTTGTGACCCGAACTCCTCATGTGTTTCTCATATATGGGAAGGCCTGATGCGACGAGTTCATAATCCAGGTAACTATGACCACTATGTAGCGAAAACCTGGTAAAAACCCAAAAAACTATTTATTTTTCTTTAAGTATAAGCCTTTTCCTTCACAGTATACTATATTATCATACCATAGTATCTGGGAAAATTAAGTGGAACTTCCAAAACATGGCACTGTTTGCAAGCACATGCACACGAGGAGCTCAGTGGCGTATTGGTGCGAGCGCTCTGGTTTCGATTCGAAAAACAAAGCAACTTTCGCCATGGTCGATCCTGGGATGGGTCACTCAAAGTTTGTTATCTCGAGCTCGCCCGTGCTTCTGAAGGCACGTTAAGCCGTTAGTTCCGGTTGTTCCCGCAACCGCTTTACCCACCAACCCGCATTGGGCCCCGCGTGTTGGTGTTATGGCCCAAAATCCTCATGTGCTGCTCCCATGTAAAAGGCCTGTGCCCAGCAGTGGGGCGTACACAGGCTGATGATGGTGATGATGACATGTTTTCCCACCTTCCAACGGTTAGCACAGTGTGCTCATGCTGAGTGCAGCATGAAGGCAGCTCACTAGGCAGCTAGTGAGCTCGTGTCGCTTTCTCTTCTTACCGATTCTTATTCTTATCGTGTGCTATTGAATCAGTTACCGTGCTTTGTTTAAAAAAATGTGGAATCTTTAGCACAAGTCAGCATTTAAGTGAGGCATCCAGTATATCTGTTGCAGCCGTGTGGTTAAATCAGCCGCTTAACTGAACGCCTAGCCCGTTGATTGAACGCCGGCATCCAATCAAACGGCTGAAGTACAACTAGCCAAGTCATTGAGCGCAACTTTTAAATGGATGGCTAAACGTCATGTCAGCCGTCTGGTTAAATTAGCCACTCAATTGGACGCCTAGGCGGGTCGTTTAAATCGAAGAGCTTTTGTGCGACTGTTTGAGTAGTTGGTATGTTGAAGGTTATTTTTTTATGACCACTTAGAACCAAAACGATGTCGGTTTTAAGTGTTATTACGTAAATAACCTTGAATTTACCAATCAAACCAAAACTTTTCAGTACAAGACGATCCATTCAATTCGCCAAGACGTTAAACGTTAAGCGAGTCTAGTTCCATCAACTATCAGGCTAGGCATTCAATTGGATGCCGGCGTGTAATTAACGGGCTAGGCATCCAATTAAGCGGCGAATTCAAACAGATAGCGGCGACATAGCTCAACGGTCCAATAAATAACTATTAAAGGTGACTAATCATCAACAAATCAACGATTCACTAATCGTTGATTTGTTGATGATTAGTCGCCTTTATTAATACTTTTTATTTATTAATACCGGTAATATAAATTTTGTTTGCCCGCTTGGCTTTTTGTTACTCAATTTTTAAATATTAAATCCTCAAAACTCTGTTAAAAGCTTCAGGTTTAATTATAATTAAGGATAACCCTAATAAATGATGCAAATAGCGGGTATCCGCAACTACATCCGGTTTGGATGTTGAGGGAGATTCCCACCATCAATACTTAATAGTTTCCGACACAAAATAGTGGATAAGTTGTTAGGCTCGCTAGTGGATTCTCTTGAGACTTTTAACGCGATTATATCATAAATAGGGGAAAGTGGGGGTTATATTAAATGTTACTAGGCGGTAAGCCTGTATGTAGGGTCTTCTGGGTTTCTGGGTGGGTAGTTACGTACCGGCATTTGTCTTCGATTCCAATTTGCAAAGCAGTTCTCAGTGTCACGGATTGAAAGAAAAGGTAGCCACTGTAATTTCTCGGCATAGAAGACATTTCACCTAAGGTTACGGCAAGTGTCTAAATGCAACTTTAATCACTTACCATTAGCTGGGCCGTCAGCTTCTTTGTCATTTAGTTGTATAAAAATGTACATAAATGTACTGACTGAGAGGGTTATGCACATGCTTATTTTCTTAATTTTTATTTAACATTACTATAAATGATTGAAAAAAATTTTTACTAATAATAATATCTAAACTAGAAACTGGATTTGAACTCGCGACTTTTCGCAATCCGGGCGACTGCTCTAACCATCTGAGCCACCCAGGATTTGGGATATCCCTGTGAAATTCTTCTAGTCTAACGTCTATGAGCTAACGTCTACCCTACAATGTCGAAATGTTCTATTTCAACATCCGAAACGAGTATTTACGTGCTATATGTCAAGCACTGAGCATGGGCTCCTTTTTTTCTATTGAGTTTGAGCATTTAATTACTTCTAATGTTTATATACATATTTTTATCATTATTTCTCAGTTATCTAGTATCCATAACACAAGCTCTTAATGATGCTTACTTTGGGCTAGATAATTAATCAAATTTAAAATTAAAATCAATTAAAATAATAAATTAAAACATGGGTTATGTTAGTTCTATGATACATATATCTTACATATGTTTTTATATCATAACAATTTTTATTTTATGACATTCGTATGAAATAATAATATAACATTGGCTGCATTATTTCATAGAAATGCTATAAAATTATTAAATGAATAAAATGGAAAAACATGTCTCAAAACATTTCTATGAACTAATATAGCCCATTTTTTAATTTATTGTCGTATATATTATTGTTATGTTATCACGATAAAAGCGGCCTCATTGGGAACTACTCCATTCTCCCTTTTTACTTATCTTTCTCGTTGTAGTAAGGAAAATTATTCTAAGCAAATAGTTCTACTGGTTTATTTCAGCATAGGCATAGAATACTTAGCAATTTAAGAGTTATATTCCATAGATATAGTAGCAAGAATAGTCTGTTAATTGTATATTTTCCTCAATGTGTCTGTATGTCACAGCAGATTTTCTCTATCCTCTTAAAAACTACTGCGCTGTGGTTCTCGATACGGTTGGATCTTGGTAACTAATTTAGTTTAGGTATGAGGAAGAAAAGGATCTGGAAGAGCACTGACATACCTAGCTTATTGATTACCAGGTAATAGTGGCAACTGGTAGCCCACATAGTAGGCAAAACGCGCGGCCGTTGGGGAGTTAAACTTCAAGCATGGCGACCAGTTAATGGAAAGTGCACTGTATGGATGGACAGATGACCTGTGCCTCTTGTGTGAGTTTTTAATCAAACTTTATTATGACGTATGCCGTAAGGAAGAGTCCTTACAACATAGAGATGTTGGAATCAACGACTTCTAATGCGCCATTTATATTTCCATCAGTCGACCCGTAGGTACGCTTATTTGCCATACTTGTTAGGTTTAAAAATAACTGACAATAGTTTCATAGGATCCAATTTGAAAAGTTCTCTATGTACAGTCTACATCACATCAATCGTAACAGTTTGACCTTGACACCGCGTTCGTAATAATAGAGGCGGCTTTCGAAGTGCAACTGTAACGCTTGATGTGCTGCCATCTGTACTAACCTATATCATTTCAATCACATCTCAATATTCTGAGTTAATAGTCACCTTATAACCTATTTACACCTATTTAAAAGTAAAATTTTGGTTCTTTGAACGGTTATATTTAAGTAAACTTAGACATTATATGCTGCATTGAAATGGAAGACTGTTATGACTTGCAGACTTTTAATAACCCATTTATAACATCATTTATATCATAGTTATTTATTAAAAATAAAATATTTTTTACGAGAACAAAGCGAAGCTTAAAAATTTGTAAATATAGGTACTTAATGCTGCACGTGGCGTATCACTTTTATGTGCGCGCGGTAACGCGCTTTTATATCGAGATAACGTCAAATATACAAAAAAATTGAAAAAATACAATAGTTAGTTAACAATAGTTACAAAATTGATCATTGTTTGTCAAGTTTAAAAGAGGCTAAAATAAAAAAATGATAAAAACTGGTCATACCTTTTCATTCCAGTATTTGCTCTGAAATATTTCCAATTAAATGTAATCCGTAACTACCTCAATGCTCAACTTTTGTTAGCCGTAGGTAATATCGATTACTCATTTCCATTTATTTATTCATAATAGTAGGAGATTCTGTAATTCTGTTCTAATAAAATTACCGTTTCAACCGCAGTTTTTCTTTTGTTTGAAGTTCCCCGTCATATTTATTTTTTAGTAAACTAATTTTTGAAATTGATCGATTTGATATTAAAATAGTGGACTAGGTATCATTGAATTAAATAACTCCTGGTTTTTATAAATGAAACCGTATTTAACCGGTCGTTTTAAAATATAAGGGTAGCGTTAGCAAAACAAGAAAAGTTCGGAAATCCATTTTTCATACCTACTGGAGCTGCTTTACCGACAATGTTTTTATCGACTTTAGAACTTTAATAGTCACATTTTAATGTTTTTGATTTGTTTGAAAGCCTACTTTATTGTAACAATTACAAATAAAGAAAGAAAACGGTGAAAATTACTTTTTGCCGGTAAAAAGGCATTTACGCCTGCCCAGCACCTTGGCGAGAGATAGGTGCATGGGTATGTGGGGTTCCTCGAACAAAGACGGTATAGGCTGAGACTACCCACTAAACTAAAATGACCCCGGTGCTCCGAAGTATTGCATTTTCAGAATTTTGCGCAACAGTTTCTCTTATCCCTATTTCTATTTATTGAGCCAGCCAGCAGAAATAGATAATTCATATCCTTTTTTAAGGATGCTGTCCATGGGTATAGTAAACGACATAGTAACACGGTATTGTTCTAACTAAAGGGTAGACAGGCATTGGTAGGGTAGAGTACTAACAAAAACCAATAGAATAGAGTAAGTAGTCAAAGGTTTCGAGTAGTAGACAATTTACTCTTCCCGTGGACAGCACCCTTTATTTAGATGAATAAGCGGCCCGTCAGTTACCCCGTGTTTGGAATTACCCCACTCTTCCCTGTCCTTATGATTGGATTATCTTTATAAATTTGTGAATAAAGCAGTTCATAAAATATTTATAAAAAAAGAAGGCGGCGTTCATGTAGACGGTAATTACTTTGAACCAATTACATAAGTAATAAGTCGCTAGTCCCAAGGTTATTCTCCACGTGTTTGTTTAGCAGACTGGGAAATTTGATATAAATTTTAAATTTCTTAACTACGTACATTAAACAGTTTTGAAATCAGAGTAAGTAATATAATTTAAGATAATGCGTGTTGGGGAGCTGGTTGCGGGGACAACCAGGACCTTGTGTGTGCCTTCTGAAGAAACGAGGAGTCCTCGTGTCATTCTTTCTACTGTGTTCTATCGCGGAAACCGCTGCTCGGTCAGCACACTTTATTTCTTATCTGTGACCACCACTAAGGCTAAAATTGCGTAACGTGCATAGCTCCCCGTAGCAGCACTTGCACGCGAATTTGTCTGATAACTAGTAATCGACACTTGGGGCACTGAACAAAAGAAACATAATCGAAATATAAAACTACAAAAGTAGTTGTAGTTTGTTAATAGTACAACTACTTTCGTAGTTAGTAGTTTTAAGGTACTGAAGGGTTAGATATATCTACGATCAAAAGGTCCGAAATGCAACTTTAGAATAAAATGATTGGCAGATACATTTCCACTTTTACTGCATATGATTGCATATTATAACGTTATGCGGATGTCCTACCTACATATCGATATTACGATAAAAACAAAGTACTTGCCGTCTACTTTTACTCAGCAAAGTAAAAAACATGACAAAAAGCTGATAAATTTGCAACTCAAAAATTATTGGAAAAGACTGAATGCTCGCTCTCCAAGTTATTCAAACAATTCCTTCATGTTCATATCAGTTTGATAAAATAAATCCAGCAAAATCAACTTTCACGTTTTCCCAGAGGTTCCGTTACCAAAAACTACCAAAAGAAATATAGCTATAATTTCAGATATTCTGTTCAAAATCTGTGTAATTTGTCATTTCAAGACTCTCGGGAGTCATAAGACAGTTAAAAATCAATTAGGACTAAAAAGTGCTGTTTGACTGGTTGAAATATAAAAAGTTTTTTTTTATACTTTTTTTTAAAAGGACGGAAAGCGTAGTGAGCGATTACCGTAACCTTCCATTCAAAAATCAAGAGATAGCGGAAGCCCCCTGCTCTATAACGCTTACTCAAAGGGCTCTGAAGAGCGAAGGAGTTTTTGCTATCTTACTTACCTCAGGAATACAACACTACGATTTTTATAAAGTGGACGTTCTACCTCAATCAGCCTCTCAAACTACCTCTCTTAACTAATTACTCTTTCAACTCAAATTATTTCATAATAATTACAATGTAAAACAGACAAATCGTTTATAAATTCAAAAACAGCATTTCTAATACGTGTAAAGTTTACCAGATTGACGCAGTAATTACTTATTAATATGTATATTAAATAAGATTTACCCTACGGGTACGTAATAAACATAACTTATTGCTTAGAATAATTATAAAGAACAATGAAACAAAATAAAAGTAAAGGATATTTTTTAAATACTGCTCTTTGATAACCTTATTAACCTTTAATAGCCTCTTCAATTCCTAACTAAGAACTATCAAAGCTTAGAGCTCGATTTGTTTTACTAATTATTGTTATACTTTCCAAATTTATATCTACCTAGTGTTTTCATTTATTTGTCTGATGCAACATGTTAATGAGTTATGATTTTACAAAATTGCACAATAGTGTTAAGGCAAGTGTATAAATTTATAATTTATAGTGTTTATAGAATTATAACTACATAATAAATAATAGGTAAATCTATTTAACCCGATACGCTTACTTCAAATATTCCTATCGTCATAAAAAATATATCGTCGGGGATAGTGCGTAAAAAAGCTTGATCACAATTCCCTCTATAAGCTTTGGCGATCTTACTGTCCGACAGAATTTGTACAGTTATTTTTACAAATTAAAATTATTCACCTACGATCTTCTTAGTGTTAGATAAAATACGACATTACTTTAAAACAATGAGACATAATAGTGGCTCCTGATGAAATATAACTTTACTTACACTTTGATAACTAGTTGGCATTTCGAATAAAGGACGACACCTGGTCGTCCTCTTAATGTCACTTCCCTGATGCGTGGTCATACATCCCGCGCGGGATCTCTGAACGCATACAATTTTCGCGGTCGCGCCCGGGGGCCCTTCCAATGCGAGCCTGCCAAGGCCTTTACTATCCGTATAAAATGAGTTCACCCGCCCGCAACGACACACTTTGATACTTTCACGCGAGCAGTGCACATTTTAGTTTACAAAATGTACAGGCTTGCTGTACTAACCTTTGTGATCGCGGCCGTGACGTGCCAACAGCAAGAAGGGGGAAGACGTGTCCCTAAGTACGCGGGTGATCCAAAAACAGCCGCTATCTTGCAAGAGGCGCGTTACCTCAGCGGAAACGGAGCGTTCGGCGCTGCGTACCAACAGGAGGATGGCATCGATTTTAAAGAAGAGACTGACGCTGATGGCAACAGAAGAGGTAGTTACTCATACATCGATCCTAGTGGTCAAAGGAAAACAGTGAACTACATCGCCGGAAAGAACGGATTCCAAGCCGTCGGTGACCACATTCCAACTGCGCCTCAACCTGTTGCTCCAACTCCGGGATACCAGCCTGACCCTAGATACAACTCTCCGGATTACAAAGCGCCACAGTACAGTGCCCCACAGCAGTATACCGCTCCCGCCCCTGCTCGCAACTACGGCGGCAAGCCTGATGAAGACGATGGTCAATACCACCCAGAATTGTATGAACAAGAGAACTATGTGGCTCCCCAGCCCCAATATCAATCCCAGCCTCAGTACCAGGCTCAGACTCAATATCAGCCTCAACCTCAATATCAAGCCCAGCCTCAATATCAGGCTAACAGTATCTACCCTGGAGTTCAGCAAGCGCAGTACAGCGGCATCCAGTCGCAACAGTACACAGCTCCCAGCCAGCCCGTTGCCCGCCAGTACTACGAGCCCACCACCCAACAGCCGACCCGCTTCTTCCCTCCTGGCAAATTCAGTCTAAACCGTGCGCCCGACGGCTACACTTACTCTTTCCACAAAGTTTAAATCTAATTTATTGAGAGGGCCCGGCGGTTTGTAAAGCCCGAAATAAGTAAAAGCACGCATCAATTAGCAATTCGCCGACTCATTGGGGGCGGCCGCGTGCTCGGCCGCTTCAAAAGCATTTCATAATTGTTGTTTGCTGTGATATTGTGATTTAATGGACAGGTATAAATAAATATGTTGGACGTTTTTGTTACGTTTGTAAAGGAGGGAATGTGGTGTGGAGTTTATCAGTTAAGTAACTGATCTTGTAAATAAATTTAGATTAGCCCAATAAACATGACTTTCCTTGACCCTGTTCTAAGTAATGAGCCATTTTTTGTTTGAATTGCCTTATGTCCCTGTTATTTAGCGAAATTAGTGTTCAAGTGTCGGCAAATCAACGAAAGCTGGTTTGATATTTAACGACATTGCTCGTACTTGATTTAATTTTAAAAGTTTGTGTAGGTGTGCTTCCTGGTTACCACTTAAAAGGGGTGTGGGCCGCGTCCGCATTCTGTAGCTTGAACTGCACGGAACTAGATCACCTTACTGCTAACACAAGGATATTTTGCTAAACCGGTCTGGCCCTGCCACGCCTTGCTTTCCATTTACCACTGTTATTATTAGGTCAGTCACTGATATTGCAATAAAACGCACGGTTTTCAACTGAGTTTATCAACACGCGTAATCAGCGGCTTATACTAGCGCCCGAGCCGCCAATACCCATTAATGTGAAATCGAACATTGGAATGCAAATGATGTTCCAATTTACCAAGTGAATTGGCATCAATCAAATGAAATGTTTGTGCATTTGAGCTTTGTAACGTTTATTTTGCTGTTCCATGGTTTTTGGCTTGAAGTTTTTACGAATGTTTCAATTGAAAATATTAGATTCATGTTCTGTCTTTACAACGGAAATTTGGTTCATTACACTACCAACGCATGTCGCTTCAACTTTAACTTTGAGCAATAACGAAAAGTTTCAAATGGACAAAGTTGGTGTTCTGGCAACATTGCCGAACCCAGATTTAACTACGAGCATCCTATTTCCTTTAGGCTACCACTCGGAGCGTCCTGAAGGTAAACGTAAAGCTCCTCTACAAACATTATTATAAGTTTGAAGCGCCCCGGTTGGTTGTTAGAGTGGAATTGAATGGAAATAGCACTACAGTTACTGGAGATGTCACTCACGTCGAAATATGAAGATTCATAATAATTGGAGAGTTATTACAAGACACAATTGGAGTATGATTCCAGGAATTGCAGGTAGACTCGTGCATGGAGTAATGCTTACTAATTCAATACATACACAATAACCTGATAGAATGCCAAAGAGATATTCTATACAATAGTAAACTAATAAGAGCTATCTGCATTGTGGAGGTCGGTGGCGTAGTAGATTTAGCGCTCTGGTTTTGATTACGAAAACGAAGCAACTTTAGCTATGGTCAATCCCGGATGGGTATGTATATCAAAAATTTGTAAACTCGAGCTCACCCGTGCGTCAGAAGGCACGTTTGTTGGTCACGGTTGTTAAGTACCACAGCTTTTTTTTTTTTTTTTTTTTTTTTTTTTCACTGGGAAAAAATGCATTACGCATGCCCTCCCGTCGGGGGACGGGAGGGGTATGTGGGACTCCCCGGGAGCGGTTCCCGGGTCTACCCACTAAAATAACCCAGTGACACTCCCTCATCGTGTAATGTGGTGGGGGGACTGGGAAACCGGCAGAGCCTCTACTTCCAGTCCCCCACCGGCGATTGCCCGCCTAGGTGGCGGGCCCTTCACGCCCCCCCCCTTGGTACAAGGTAGAGGAGGCCAGAGGGTGACCGCGAGTGCTCGGCCACCCTCTACAGCGAGGTGATGAGCAGTGCAATGCAGGCTAGGGCGCCCCCGCGCCTGTCGCCCGCTCCTCATCACCGTGGGGGGGAGGAGAGGCGGTTATACGTCCGCCTTCTCCTGCCCCTCCTCCGCCGGCGGTTCGGCGGCGCGTCGGGGTCGTCCTCCCGCGCGCGCTCCGCCACCTCCTTCTGTGACATGACATCCTCACAGAAGGAGGCGACCGCCGCCCAAGCCTCTTCGCTCCCCAGCATGGCGTTTACCACGCTGGGAAGCGAGAGGTCCGGCCCGACCGCCGTGACAAGACCGCGACGCCGCTCAGTCCACGACGGACACACCTCGAGCGTGTGCTGCGCCGTGTCCTCCGCCGCGCCGCAGTCATGGCACGCCGGGCTCTCCTCCCGTCCGATTCGGTGCAGGTACGACCCGAAGCAACCATGCCCGGATAGCACCTGCACCAGCCGGAACGAGAGGAAACCATGCTGTCGCTCGAGCCAGTCTTGCAGGACTGGTCCGAGCGCATCGATTGTTCTGCGGCCGTAAAAGGCGGAGGCGAGGTCCGCCGTCCAGTGATGGATAATGGCATCCTTCGCCTCTCGCCGGACGGCCTCCCGCTCTTCAGGGGCAGGGCGCTCGCCGAGCGCCTTTCGCCCCGCCGTCCACTCATGAACTCTGGCGAGCACCCACGCCTCAAGTTCCCAAGGCGGGGTGCCGGCCAGAGCGCACGCCGCCGCGAAGCTTACCGAGCGGTAAGTCCGCGCCACTCTCTGTGCGATGGCCCTTTGGGGCGCCCGGATGCTGGTGGCATTCTCCCTCCTTTGGAGGGAGTCTGCCCAGATGGGCGCCCCGTACAGGGCCATGCTCTTCAGAATGCCGGCGTAAAGACGCCGGCATCGCCCACTCGGCCCTCTCAGGTTTGGCATTAGCCAGGAGAGGGCCCCCGCCGCCTTGAGCAGGCGCGACGACAGTCCGGTAAAATGCGGACCGAAGCGCCACCTGCTGTCGAGCGTAAGGCCCAGATACTTCATCTGAGCCTTCACCTCGATCCTGACGCCCGCCACGAAAATGTGGGCGTCAGGCGGGGGGCGCTGCCGAGGGCCGTGGAAGAACACGGCCTCGGTTTTTTGCAGCGCCACCCGCAGTCCTAGGCGGCGGATCCTCTCCGCGACCAAAGATCCGCCCGCCGAGGCCAGATTGGCCGCCTCTCTAAAATTCCGTCCCCGGCCTGTGAGGAGAGTGTCATCTGCATAGCAGATGACACTTGTGCCCCGGAGGAGGGTGCCCCGCAGCAGCCAGTCAAACCCGATGTTCCACAGCAGAGGTCCTAGGACCGACCCCTGCGGAACACCAGACTCGACGGCGTACCGGCGGATCTGACCAGCTTTGTCTACGAGGAGGACTGCTCGGTCCTCCAGGTAGCTAGCCAGAAGGCCCCTCAGGTATTGAGGCACACCATGGTAATGAAGTGCCTCAAGGATTGTGGAGTGGGGGACGGAATTGAAGGCGTTAGCTATGTCGAATGACACAGCCAACAGTCCGTCTCCCGCATCCACAGCCTCCTTCACCTGGTCCTTGAGAAGGGCTAGGGCATCCACGGTCGAACGCTCAGCTCGGAAGCCAAACTGAGCATCCGACAAATCCGGCCCGACCACTCGCAGGTGTTCGTTTAGGCGTGCGGCGATAATCCCCTCGAACATCTTACCGACCTCATCAAGGAGAACGATGGGTCGGTATGCCGAGGGGGAATCCGCCGGGCGTCCTTCCTTCCGGAGGAGACATAGCTGCCCCTCCTTCCAAGGCTTTGGGAACCTCCCAGTCGTGAAACACGCATTGAAGAGGTCCCGGAGCCTTTCGCCCATTTGGGTGGCGGCTATCGCCACCACTTTTGCAGGGACGCCATCGGGCCCTGGGGCCGTCTTCTTCGCGCGGAGGCGGAGCGCCGCCGCGTGAAATTCGGACTCTGCTACGGGTGGGACATCCTCGTCTTCCACCCGAGCGGGCCTTCTTGGAGCTTCCATTGCTGGCGGGGCAAAGTCGGTCCTGCTTGGAAACAGGGATCGGACCACCCCATCCAGCAATGTTGGCTCGAGGGTCTGGGACACCGGGGGACCAAAGGGGCGCAGTTTATTGCGCGCTGCCTTGTATGGTCTCCCAAACGGGTCACTGTCCAGACCCTCCAGCAGCTCGGCACGGGCCGAGTCCTGGGCGGCCAGCATGGCAGACCTAAGGAACTTTAACCACAGCTGCTTTAACCCACCAAATCGAATTGGGCCAGCATGATGGTGTTATGGCACAAATTCCTCGTGTGTTTCTTCGATGTAAGAAGGCGTTTGCCCAGCAGTGGGACGTATATAGACTGGTGATGATGATGATCGCCGTTATTATTGATAGTATAGGTGCTATAATTTTTACCCTAGTAGGGTACATTTATTTGTACACCCACCTAATTTTCACTAATTTAAAAGATCATATTTTGATTTTTGTACGTTTATAACGCCTACTTAAAGGCTTTGGCAGACAGAACGCGTACTTACCGCCGCGTTAGAGCGTCAATAGCGTTGCGTTTTAACGTCGCGTTCTTTCATGTTACACACACTAGATTGATTAGTTAGCGGAACGCTCCAACGCAGCGTACCATTCAACAGAGCGCAGTGCAGATCACTACCAGTCTTTTCCGATTTATACTCACAATTTTGCCTTTATTGTTACATTTTTATAAGTATTATCCTTCGTATTATATAAACATAGGTGTTTCCGAACCAATTCTATTAGTTTTTCAGTTATAATTACAATATTTTAGCAAACAAGCAGTCGGGCGTTAAACACAATCTGTAAAAATTACAACGCCCGGCGTCAAAGCGTCCTAGCGCCGCGACAGAGCGTTGCGTACTGCTAACGCCGGTGCTCTGTTTGACGGCTAGTACCGTTCATAGTACAACACAATTTGACGCTAAAACGCGGCGTCAGACTAACGCCCTGACGCGCGTAAATTACGCGCTCTGTCTGGAAAAGCCTTTATTGTAATACATAAATACAAATAAAGATAAAAAACGATGAAAGAACCCAGGTCGCCTGTGGTCCGGCCAACGTAGCGGTTATCGCATCTGGCCCGACCCTAGGAGACGCGGGTTCGATTCCCGCCTAGAGCATACAATTATTTTCTCATCGTATTCTGTCCTGATTTGTGTTTCATACAATTCAAAAGATTTTAAATTACGGCTACGGCTATTTAATTTCTCTCAGAATGGAAGCTACGGGCTAAATTCCATCTAACAATTTACTCAATTAATATAGAGTTTTACTTTAGTAAACTCCATTTACAAAATTAGACAAAAGCGTTAATTTAAAATTCAGAACTAATATTTGCCATGTTTATAAAGTCTGAAAAAAAATGTCTGAATGTCACTTGAATTTTATGGCTCAAGTGTAAAATACTTTAATTTTAATTTCCTACACTTGGCGCAACTTTCTAGATGTTTCTAAATTAGGTCATGTAACAAAATGTTTCCTGTGCTTTTACCTATTACTTAGGTACATAAATACATAAATTATATAAGTAAGTATGTTACACAACTAGGTTTTACGAGTTGTTGGGTATCGAACTAAATATTATGTTACAAGTATTACGGTACCCAAACCATATAATTTTACTGTGATTGTTCACCAAAATATGACATTCTTGCGTAAGTCAACAAAGTTTTATGAAATTTCGGATTGGTGCAATGTGTCGATTTGTTATATTGTACGGACTTCTTGCGGCATTTAACTGATACAGTACAATATTTTCTCAGTACTCGCATCTATAATAATAATAATAATAATAAATCTTTATTGTACCAAGAACAAGTCACAACAGTAAATTGTAGCCCTGACTCCTAAGCTAGTATGATCTGTATTTCAGGAGCCAGTTCCTTCCCAATAAAGTTCACAATATTATAATTCTTATCTACAGCAAGAGGATTTTAAATATTAATTACAATTTTTGACAACAAAATATAAAAATTAAAAATTTGGCAACGTGTGTCTTTGTATTTGTTATTTGTGTGTGTGTGTGTGTGTGTGTGAGTGCGTGTGTGTGTGTGTGATTGTGTGTGTATGTGTGTGATTGTGTGTGTGTGTGATGTGAAGTGTTGCATTAGTTTATCGGTTTAAGGTAGCTTTCAATTTCCTCAAATCCCAAACTTTGTATGAATTTGGATAATTTTGTCTTAAGCTGGTGATTAGTACAGTTTAAAATATTAATTTTGTCATTTAGGGAATTGTACATTTTTGGTGCCAAGAAATTGAAGAAGCGTTGAACATAGGTACTTTTGGTTACCGGAATTGGACAGCGAGGTCTGCGTTTATTTACCAGCAATAGTGAAGCGGTTGTACGATGATATCTTCTGGTACAATTGTAGATAAAAAGCCCACGTACTGTGAGCACTTTAGCATTTGCGTACAGTAATTCGGTCGGATAGCGTCTCGGTAGATACAGCATTATTTTGAGGAGTGCTCTCTGAGCACGCTCGAGTTGTAGTGTGTGCGTTTTGGCAGCACCTCCCCAAGCACAGATGCAATAGTTGAGCACAGATACCATCTAAGCCTAAGGATGATGAAGTGGTCCCACGAGGGACGAGATGACTAGCTGGCATGCCAACGGTGAAGCAAAGGTTCAGGTGATTCCAACCTTGGGGTGATTGTAAACGAGGACGTTACGTCATAATTAAAAGGATAGTTGATAATCTCTTTCTGCTGGCTGACAGGGAGGCCCATGTTCAATTCCAGGCACTGAGCATGGGATCTTTATCCTATCGTGATATAAACTCCCCTCGTCCGGAATTATCCTAAGTTCTTTATTGCGATACTGGTGTAATCTTGTTTGTCATCTAGTTGTATAAAAAAAATGAAATCTCTTATGACAGCTAGCTAATAAATTGCCAACCACTAGGCTTAAACCTAGTCTGGGTGGAGCCTCTCTTGCCTGGATCAAGGCCTGGGCAAGCCTGGGTCTAAGCCTCTTGTCTATCGAACCGATCCTCACGGTACTGTGTCAGCCGCATACAGTAAAGCTATATTCAAATACCTATTTTAAAGTATAACTTGTTTTCATCATCATCAGCCTATATACGTCCCACTGCTGGGCACAGGCCTTCCTACATGGGAGAAACACATGAGGAGATTGGGGCATTACACCACCTCGCAGGCCCAATGCGGGTTGGTGGGTTAAAGCGGTTGCAGTAACAACCGGGACCAACTGCTTAACGTGCCATCCGAAGCACGGAGGAGCTCGAGATTATAAATTTATTGACCAATCCCGGGACCGACCATGGCGAAAATTGCTTTGTTTTCGTAATCGAAACCAGAGCGCTCAAACCACTACGCCACCGAGCTCCTCGTTTACTTTTTTTAAATATTTGAAATCCAACCATTTTGCATCTTGGAAACGAAACGTGAGCTTAAAATTCCATCAAGACGGCAGCAATAAGTGTTGTTCTTGATAACCATAATAGGTAACTACAAAGAGATTAATATCTGATAATGGACCGGTCAAAACCAAACGATTTGCTAACAACATGAGTGTCTTTGCGCAACGCGTAATGAAAGGCTTACACTATTTCTTTCGAAACTTCATTGTTTGAAGGTATCTCACAACTCCGTTGCGAATTGTTTCATTTCATCACTAACGGCATTTTACTAACACTTAATTAAGTCACAGCGTGTGAACATGCATTCGGTATTACCGTAACATAGACATTTCTAAGGACATTAAATTTAATTTGAACCTACTCTATTTAATAGATGTGGTGACACACAACAGCATAAACATTGTATTGCTCATAATACAAAATAAGGTAAGTAATTACTGATATCCAAAATCTTAAATAAATAATTTATCTATTGTTTTTTGATTAAACAACTTTTCCTTTGACATTATTATCATGTACTAACCCACCGTTTCGATTTCTTTACAGCAATCATGGTGAATCGTGGTGAGGACTGCAAGCGTCAGTTATTGTACTTTTGTTAAGTTTATGCTAACTAGCATCACTTTTATTTTGTGTTCTACGGAACACGTTATTCTGTTACCGTTATTCTGTACAATTACTTACTATATTTTGTGTTCAGAATTTCAGATTTAAGTGGAGCACAGTTTCTGTTGGGTGTTGGCTGGGTAGGTAGTAGGTACCTACACTCCGACTATCTTTGATTCGATTTGGGGCTTATTAAAAAGTGGTTTTCTTTCTAATGTGTAAGAAAGTAATAATAGTTGGTACTCGCGAAAATACCATCTAATTCTTTTCATAAAAGTAAACCAATAAAAAAATTAAATCACTGATGATACACAACATACGCTTCTTGAGTTGTAGGAAATCAGTAATCTCGATAATTTTATCAGATTACCTGTCTTATAAATTTAATTTGTTAAATACATGCCGGGACTCCCGGTATAAGACAATTAAAAACCCTGTGTCTGGAATGACAGTCTTGACAAGTTAAATAGTACAAGGTCTAAGTATTCATATAAGTAAGTAAAATTGCTTCCACATAGGTATAAACAAATCAAAAAGAACAAGCCCCTAACTTACACACAACTTCACAGACGACCTGTTAATTAATGCCTAAGTGCCGATAAAGTTGAAGAAAAAACGTCGTAAAATTTAAAAGCATTGCAAAGTGCCGGCCCGATATGAACGCAGTCTATTTAATTACAATGGGAAATGGAAATCTAAATGTGCTCAATGGGATAAATTGAAAAACCAATCTGGGAATGTCGCCGGTGAAAGGTTGAAAGTAGGGCAATCTATAAACTAATATTTCATTCAGCTAGGCTTTTAATGTCACCGTCATAGCTTGTTAAGGCTGTAGAAAAACATGAAAAGATTAAATAGGTGATTAACTAGGTGGTAGGCCCGTGTGTAGGGCCGTCTGGGTAGGTACCACCGCCTTTCTTATTTCAGCCGTGAAATTATTCGCAGTGTTTCGTATTGAAGGGAAAGGTAGCCAGTGCAATTACTGGGCATGGATGGCATTTCATCTTAGGCCTCATAATCTTAGGCATTGTTAACAAACCTATTTATAGAGACAAGACTGCCAGGATGGACGGCGGCGGTGTGACAACTTGACAGGCCAATAAGGCCTATTAACAACATTTTGCCTCCATGTATCACGGAATCAAGGAAATAGTCGGATATAACTTACCCAGAGCAGGTTTGTATCACGTCACTAGCTCCACCAGCACTCCTTCACCTCCAGCTACCGAACGACGCAGCCACGATGATTGGACAAATGCAAAATATACACGACTTTTAATTAATGACCAGGTAAAAATACCCGTTCTCGCCGGGTTAAATGGGTATTTTAAGAGTTGTACAATTCTAATGTCCGTTTCCACTAACCATTCCCTGGCGTAGGTGACTCTTAACGACATTTGTCTCTTTCTATCTTTTTTAGATAGAGTGAGATAAAAATCGATAAGAAAATCTAAAAACTAAGCAAACGTTATAGTGAAAACAAGCTTATAAGTACTGTTTAATTTAAGCACTCCTTAAAAAGCGGGATTTAAAAATTGAGTGAACTTCGCGTATTCGTCCGATAGAAAACCTAAGTTAAGAAAAAATGTTCCTCCTAAATCAAAAAGCATTTAATGTAGAAAAAATCATGTCCTCAAGCGGGGCTGGACCCGCGAGTTTCCATCTCTCTTGATTCGTAGGTTTCTCCGACTTTACCTTACTTTTTTTTTTGACTAATACGAAACTTTTTAAAGAGTAAGTAATTCTGTTGCTAACATACATAGTTCTTGGAGATCATAGACTAAATCCTAGAATATGTTATTGTGTCTTTGTTGGCAACATTGTATATCGTAGCCCTTTTGTATGCATGGTGCATCCTTTGTACGCCTGCGCCAATCTGAGCTCAGTGACAAACCAACAAACGCTCACCAATTCGTAGGATGAAACTTGATTTCGTTTTGCTGCGACTGGGAATTTCATTTGGCGATATCATGTGATTTCGCGAACTGCATCCTAAAACAAAGTTGTATAGATTGTACTTTTCTGCTTATTAACGCTCAATTATAATTACTAATGAAATGAAATGAAAATATCTCTATTCAAATCAGCCTCCAAGATTCTAAAGTGATAACTTATATTACATATTATGATTAGTAAAAAGAGAAATATCCTGTTCATCTTTACCATTCTATAAACGTCCCATGTTATTGGAAGGAAGGAAGGAAAACATGCAAACAATTTCAAGTTTTGGAAATTCCACTTAATTTTCCTAGATAGTATGGTTTACCACTAAATTATTAGACAGTGAAAGGTAATAATAAATTTGCTTATCTTTTCTATTCTATTCTTTTGCTTCATTTTTTTTCTTCACAGTATTTTCCAATGAAAATACTACTAGGTGGTAGGTCCGTGTGTTGGGTCGTATAGGTACTACCGCCTTTCTTATTTCAGCCGTGAAACAGTTCGCAGTGTTTCGGAATGAAGGGAAAGGTAGCCAGTGTAATTAATTACTGGGCATGGACAGCATTACATCTTCTACCTCAGGATGACAACGCACCTACAATATCAAGTGATTTTTCCTTGTTATTGCAGGTGTCTATAGGCGGCGGTAACCGAGTGATATATAAAAAAAAGTTTTTAGATTATTCACCAAGTCATCGCTACTTGGTGGTTAGAGTTGCCTGGATATAAATGCGCTGCATCATCTAAATGTAAAATAGATATTGTGTGATGGATCTAGATGGTTGAATGGAATTAGTCCCTTATCACCAGCCTATATACATCCTGCTGCTACATGGAGAAACACATGAGGAGGTTAGGGCATAGCACCACCACGCTGGCCCATGGTATGAGGTGCCTTTTGAAGCACGGAGAAGCTCGCGATACCAAATTTTAATTGACTCATTCCGGGATCGGTCATGGCGAAGTTGCATTGTTTCATAATCTAAAATAGAGCACTCAAACCACTCTAACGCCATCGAGCTCTTATACGCCACCGAACTACCACTACGCCACCGAACTTCCACTACGCCACCGAGCCCCACTACGCCTACGCCACCGAGCTCGTAAAAAAGAGAGATATATTAATGGTTATTTTTCACTCGAATTTCGGGCACACTCGCCTCCCTTTTAGGTTAAAAGAATTTATTCTCAAAAAAGATTACAAAATCCACTTACATGAGAATAAAATTATACTAAGTATTCTTAAAACTAGGTAGCGGTCACATATAACAATTTAAAAGGAAAACAATTTAGATATAATAATACAATAAACTTTCACAATTAATAAATTAGGACAATCCATTAACATATCATATCTCGGTGAATTAGTGATTCTCTAGAATATAATTATGCAATTTAGACTTAAAACTGTTTAAGGAGTCTATATCCTTAATTTTTGAAGGTATTCTGTTATAAAAATGCGAACCCTCAAAGGTAATGCTTTTTTTTCCTAAATTCGTACGTGTCTTCGGCAACACGAGCAAGCTAGGTCGACGAAGATTACGTTTAGAGATTTGTGATTTTTTTGTGAAAGATACATTGGTGTGGGTGGTTTTACTGATGATCTTTCTAATTAAAATGTACTTTTACAGAAAATTGTAGCTAAATAGCACCACCTTTAAGTGTTCCTGTGGTGAGTAAGGTTGCCGAACCTCATTATATCAGAAAACGTTATGTAGGGCAGCAGGAGGACTCGGCCCCTATACAAATGTAAAAAATTTGACACGGAGTGAGTAGAACGACCTATTGTTTGGTATTTTCAACCAAAAAGTCAAAGTACTTAGTTAAGACGGGGCAATAGGTAGTGCTAGGAGCGTGTATAGTCTACGGGAACCACTTACTACGGTCCATACACTTGTTTGAGGCCCTTTTTGTATAAAGAAATGCAACTTAAAGTCAAATTTGTCGGCGATGTTATCCAAAGCTATACTAGTTCTAAGACTCGTTTTAAACTAAAGACATAAAAAGTCAAATCACGTTTTACGCTCCGTTCCCGTCACTCCAGCAAACAACTGGGTTCTGGCAGGACACACCGGAAGGAAAAATCACGGCTCAACGATTCCGCTACACTCTTGTATGCATTGTGCAACCTTCCCCGCTTGCTGGAATCTCACGATACATCCGAGTGCCAATCGCGAGATATGCGACGCCAACACGAAAACTAAATATCATTTAGGTTTGTTGGTGACAGGATTAGATTATTTTAAATTCAATGATAAGCTGCAGTAGAGGATAGTGGGGTGTGACGAACGCGGCGTAACTATGAGAATAATAATTATAATATTCATACACTCACACTTATTATCTAGCTCAAAGTAAGCATCATTTTTTTGAGATTGTGTTATGACAAAAGAAAGAAAATTATGAAAAAAAACTCAAAAGGGATTATCAACTATCCTTTGTTCTATTATGATGTACAGGTTTCGATCAAAATCATCCCGAGTTCGTAATTACCCCACTCTCCCTTTTATATTTTAAAAATGTTTCAATTCAATAGGGTGTTGAGGATCGTGGTATAATCCACATTAACGGATGCACTGGCCACTATAGTTTGTGATGTATTCTTTGTGTTGTCATATAGTTTGAATTGTGTAACTATGTAAACAGTGATTACTTGTTAGTACACAAAATAAAGAACTTCTGGCGATTCACGGTGTTTCAGGTTATGGGCCCAGGCAGTATTTTTATCAAAAAATAGTCGTAAATAGTTTATTTTTCAAGCATAATGGCACAATCTACAAGGATAGAGTTGTAAGATAAAGAAAATTATGAAACTTGGAAAATACAAGTCCAGGCTTTACTGGTGAAAGCTGATTCATGGAGCTATGTAAGCGGCAGAACTGCGAGGCCAGAAGTGAGTAGCAGTGACCAAGGTTCGATCGATAAATGGATTGCGGCAGACGAAAAGGCAAAAGCAGATTTGGTGCTATCAATCAGTCCAAGTGAGCTTAAGCATATTAGAGGATGCGATACATCACGTGACATGTGGTTGAAGCTAGAATCAGTCTATGCGTCAAAAGGTCCTGCACGTAAGGCAATTTTATTAAAACAGTTAACTCTATGCCGTATGCAAGAGGGCGAGGATGTTAGAGAGCACCTATCTAAATTTATAGGAGCAGTAGACAAGCTCAACGATATAGGTATACAAATTCATGATGATTTGCTATCAATTTTGTTGCTGTACAGTCTACCTGCGAGCTATGAGAATTTCAGATGTGCAATGGAATCCCGCGATGAGTTACCTAAGGTCGATGTTCTAAAGATTAAGATTTTAGAGGAGGATAGCTCACGCCGTCAATCTAATATTCTTGAGGTACAAGGAGCTATGTATGTGAAAGGAAATGGACCAAAAGGGAAGAAATCCTTGTCAAAGAAAACTAAGCATGAGAGTAGTACTTCCAACACCAATGAAGGTTTTAAATATAAATGTTTTAAATGTCACAATGTAGGTCATAAAGCTAGTGAATGTCGTATAAAGAAAAACAACCAAGATTCTAGGTGTGCAACTGTAGAAAAAGTAGAAGATATTTTTGAAGTTTTTAATTGTAATCAATCTTTTAATAATTTTCAGAATAATTTTATTTTAGATAGCGGTTGTACATCACATCTTTGTAACAAGAGGGAACGATTTGGTAAAGACTTTGTACATTACGATGCGAAATTAAATCTAGCGAGTAATCTGTCGACAAGTGTCAAAGGTAAGGGTAATATAACTCTTTATGCTTCAAATGATCAATCCAAAGGTCAGATCAAATTTCAAAACACTTTATTTGTCCCTGATTTGAGAAGTAATTTGGTTTCCGTGGCAAAAATTACTGATACTGGTCACGATGTCATTTTCAAAAGAGATAACGCCCTTGTTATCGACAAACAGGGTTTGGTTAAAATAACTGCAGATCGCGTGGGGAATTTATATCGTGTGAGAGAAATGAAAGATCCGATGAATGTAGCTTTGAATGCTGAAAATGTAGATTTACGTTTGTGGCATGAGCGCATGGGACATTTGAACGCGAGAGATCTTAAAAGGTTACTAAATGCTTATGAAATTGACGTAAAGACAGATGAGATGAATGCGTTGTATGACTGTGACATTTCTGCG
Source organism: Nymphula nitidulata (assembly GCA_947347705.1). Classification (NCBI taxonomy): domain Eukaryota; kingdom Metazoa; phylum Arthropoda; class Insecta; order Lepidoptera; family Crambidae; genus Nymphula; species Nymphula nitidulata. The sequence continues at coordinate 11,812,038 of OX374631.1, forward strand.
AAAGGGAAGATGACTACGTTACCGTTTTCAAAAACAAATGGTCCATGTAGTACAAAACTTTTGATTGTACATTCGGATGTGGTGGGTCCGATGAGAACACAATCACTTGGTGGAGCTAAATATTTTGTTACTTTTATAGATGACTGTACTCGTTGGTGTGAAGTCTATCTTTTAAGTAAGAAAAGCGAAGTATTAAACGCTTTTAAAACATATAAGGCTTATGTTGAAAACCAAACAGGCATGAAGATAAAATCTCTTCAATCGGACAATGGTGGTGAATATTGCAACAATGAATTCGACGAATTGGTACGAGCTGAAGGTATTCAACGTCGATTAACGGTGGCACACACACCTCAAATGAATTCTGTCAGCGAACGCATGAACCGTACACTTACCGAGATGGCGCGATGTATGTTGTTATCTTCAGCATTAAGTACAGGTTTTTGGGCTGATGCTGTTGTGACTGCTTGTCATATTAGAAATCGTTGTCCGACGAGTAGCTTAAATGGTGACACTCCATATGTAAGGTGGTATGGAAAACCAGAGAACCTTGATTACATTAGAAGTTTTGGTTCAAAATGTTTCGTCTTGGACAAAACCCCTAATAAAAATAAGTTCGTGGCAAGAGCACGTGAAGGTATTATGGTTGGATATCCAAGAATGTCCAAGGGGTATCGAGTGTGGATACCACAAGAGCATAAGGTTGTCATTGCAAGAGATGTCAAATTTCAAGAAAATGCTTTTATGAAAACTGTCATTGAATCTGCAATATCAGAAAATAAATCTGAGATTCAGAAGAAGTTTGTGGAAATAGAGACCACCGAGAATATTTCTAGTAATAAAGAAATAGATAATGTTTCTAACAGTAGAGATATAGAAGCAGATGAAAATGTTATAGAGTTATTACCAATGGAAAACAATACTGTAAATAATGAAAACATCAGCAGCGAACCTATTTCGATATTGAAACGTGGTCCAGGTAGACCGAAATTACAAAAGGGTCAACGAGGTAGGCCAAAAAAGGTCTTCAATATGATCAGAGTAGAGGAGCCACTTACGACAGCTGATGAGATTATTACAAGTGATCAACTAATTGAAGAAACGCGAGATGAAATAGAACATTTAGCTGCTGCAATAGAAATTTCATTAGATGATGCGATGTCTAGTGATGAACGTCAGGGCTGGATGGATGCTATTGTCTCCGAAGTAAAAAGTCTTGTCAAAAATGAAACTTTTGAAATTGTGGAAAAACCCGTTGATCGTCAAATTGTTGGATGTAGATATGTTTTAGTTAATAAGCGCAATGTCGATGGATCTGTGAAGAAGAAGGCACGACTGGTAGCAAAGGGCTATAGCCAGAAATATGGCGTAGACTACTACAAAACTTTTGCACCTGTGGCCAGACTTCAAACAATTAGATTGTTGAGCGCAATCGCTGCGGAGATGGATATGGATATTCATCAGATGGACGTGAACACAGCATATTTGAATGGTTTTCTTGATGAGGAAGTGTATATGAAAATTCCTGACTTGATGGAAGATACTTTACGTAAGCTTATTGATCAAGAAAATGATAATTCAATTGTGGGACAGCGTGCCAGAAAGATGTTGAATAATATTCATGCAGGAGGAAACGCTTGTATCTTAAAGAGATCACTGTATGGATTAAAACAATCGGGTCGTCAATGGTATTTACGGTTGGGTGAAAAACTAAAAGCGATGGGTATGCAACCTACGATAAATGAACCTTGTCTATACTTCAAGAAAAATGCGGATGACAGAATGCTTTTTGTGACAGTATACGTCGACGATATTTTGATTGCCTGTCAAGATAATCAATGGATTATTGAATTCAAGAAAGATTTATCAACAGAATTTGAACTTAAGGATTTTGGACCCGCAAAATGTTGTCTGGGTATTGAAATAGACAAAAACGTTAGTGGTATAAGACTATCGCTAAAAGAAGTATGTAAATAGTATTTTAAAAAGGTTCAGTATGGGTGATTGTAATCCCGTTTCAACACCAATGGATACTGGAACAAAATTCGATATCAGTATGAAAGCAAGTGGAAATGAAAAATGGCCTTATCGTGAGTTGATTGGAGCTCTTATGTATTTAAGTGTTGGGACAAGACCTGATATTTCTAATACTGTTTCTAAGCTTGCACAGTTTACTGAAAATCCATGTAAAGTACATTGGTTGTGTGCTAAAAGAGTTCTTCGATATTTAAAGAAGACTATTGATTATTGTTTATATTACAGAAAAACAGGACAATCAGTTCAAGGTTTTTGTGATGCTGATTGGGGTAACTGCAGTATAGATAGACGGTCATATTCTGGATACGGATTTATACTTGGAGGTGCAGCTATTTCTTGGAAGTCACAGAAGCAGAGGACGGTAGCGACATCTACAACAGAGGCTGAATATGTAAGTTTGGCTGAGGCAATGAAAGAAGCTGTGTACCTGAATAGTTTAATGAATGAGATTGGTATGATAGGGCTGTCCAAAATAGAAATGCATGTCGATAACAGAGGTGCGCTTTGTCTCGCCGAAGATCCGGTTTTCCATAGTAGGAGTAAACACATTGACATAAAATATCATTTCATGCGTAATGTGTTGAAGGATAAGAATATTACTTTGAGACATTTGTCGACAGATTCAATGATAGCCGACATCTTTACCAAGTCCTTACCTAGTGCTAAACATTTAAAATGTGTTGATGGCTTAGGGTTAGTGCACTTAGGTTAATGCAGATTATGAGGGGCGTGTTGAGGATCGTGGTATAATCCACATTAACGGATGCACTGGCCACTATAGTTTGTGATGTATTCTTTGTGTTGTCATATAGTTTGAATTGTGTAACTATGTAAACAGTGATTACTTGTTAGTACACAAAATAAAGAACTTCTGGCGATTCACGGTGTTTCATAGGGCACCGTATATTTGAGTAATAAATACCTAGTCTGCAATAAATACTGAAACAAAGAATTTTTTTTTTTATTGCTAATAACATTTATTACTTTTTCAGTGTGTTAGTTTTTAATACATAAATATAAAACAATTTAAAATATAAAAAGCTTATTGGTAAGTAGTGGTCTTCATTGGCTGCAATACAGTCCTTTAAACGTTGAGGCCAAGTTGACAATAGAAGCACGCACTCTTTCCATGGGAAAATTCTTCACTGCCAATCGTACGGATTGTTTTAGGGACTCCAATGCTCTGCTCTAAACGCAATTATCATGGCGTTTAGAGCAAGCCGTACTCTCTAGAACTGACCATAAATCATAATCCAGCGGATTAAGATCGGAATTAGACGGCGGCCAGTATTCAGCTCTGATGAAGTCCAAAACGTACGTTTCCAACCAAGACTGCGTAGACCGAGCTTTATGACCCGGTGCCGAGTCTTGCTGGAAGTTAAGGGGTTGTTAAGGGGCTTCACTACCTTCTCAAGAATGGTATCTAGATACACTTGTGCCGATATTTTGATACCTTTTTCACAAGAGTATGGCTCAGTTCCTTCATAGCTAATAACCCACCAAACCATCACTGAAGTCGAATAGTGCCCACGTTGCACTCTGTCGACTAATTGGGAAGCTTCCTTAGAGCTTTGAGCATAAATACGGTCATTGTTAAAATGTTGCTCAATTGGAAAAAAAATATCATCCGTAAACAAAAAAAATCTGTGACCTCCCTTTGCGTACCGCTTCAGTACTTGTTTCGATTTTAGCACCCTATTCTTTTTTAAATTATCAGTTAAGAAATTACCACTACGTCTCTTATAGGCTGCAAGTCCTAAGTCATCTTTTAAAATACGCGACATGGTTCTAGGTGCTATCTTCATCTCCCGAGATAAAATTTTTTGCTTTCGTACAGGATTTCTTCGAATTCTTTCCCTTACTGCTTTGACCACCTTTTTCGTACGAACACTACGTGGACGGCCAGATCTTTTTCTGTCACAAACAGAGAAAGTCTCATTGTATTTATTAATAGCCCGGTACACAACCATTTTACTACTACCAAGCGTATGCAGAGTTTTAAAAATTGCATTTGGCTCCATACCTACTTTGTGTAATGCAATCACAGCGATTAGGTTCTCTTTATCACCCCACTCCATTTTAATATGTTGCGATCTGAATTCCAGGAACTACATCGAAACTTACCGTAACCTGCGTCTATATTTTTGAATTATGTCGCTTTGTGCGCAAAAATATGAGGTATTTTGAGCGTATTGGCGACAAATTAAGACGTTTTGCTTCACGCCGCGACAATGACTTAGTTCTGCCTAGCCCTAATATGGAAATATATAAAAATGGTCCATATTACATGGCAATAAAAATTTATAACCACTTGCCAAGTACATTTAAGGCCCTCCAAAATAGTCAACTTGAAAATGAATTAAAGAAACTACTCTTATCAAAATCCTATTATCGTGTAAAGGAATTTTTAAATGACAAATTATCATAATGACCTAAACTGTATTAAATGTAACTGACATCGTAAAAATTGTAATTTTATTTTATTGTTATTATTGACTATTAATTTGTAATTTATATTTCCAAGATTGACTGATATATTTGTAAAGTAGACTTTGTTAACGTGTTAGGGTTAATTAATTGAAATTATTTTAATGTTTGACATAAGCTTTGATATATTTGTTTTTCTGTTTTTTTTTTATTACCTACTTATGTGAAAATTCACAATGCCTTGAAAAGGTGAATTTGTACAACATATTTAAGACCTTACCTATTCTTTAATGTACCATATTGTGCAAATTTTAGTGAATAAATGAATTATAAATGAATTATGAAACCGTGATCAAAACAGCCTCACGGAAGCTCGGTGTCCTGAACAAGGTGCGTCGATTTTTCACGCCTTACCAATTATGCCTGCTCTATAAAACTCAGGTCCGGTCTTACGTGGAATATTGCTCGCACTTGTGGGATGGCTCCGCCAAGTACCTTCTCGATGCCCTGGATAGATTGCAGCGTCGTGCTGTCCGTATCATTGGCGATGTAGAGGTCACCAACAACCTTGAGCCTCTGCAATTGCGTCGAGACATTGCGTCGCTTAGCGCCTTCTATCGGCTATATCACGGAGAGTGTTCTGAGGAGCTATTTGACCTTATCCCACCTTCCCCCTTCCTACTCAGGAGCACGCGTGCCGGTCTTCGGAGTCATCAATTCACCGTCTCCACCTCAACATCACGTACAAAGAAATTTAGTAGCTCTTTTCTTTGTCGAACTTCCAGAACTTGGAATTCTTTGCCAGCACATGTGTTCCCTCTTTCCTATAACATGGGTTCCTTCAAAAGAGGCGTGAAAAAGCACCTTTCGGGCCGGCAAGGTGGAGGCGGCTAGAGCAGTGTCTGAACTGCACTAGCTGTCTTCGCATATGGACTCTTCTTACCGCTTCACATCAGGTGGTGTTGAGTCATTTGTCGTGCTTTATATAAAAAAAAAAAAACATATTGTACAATGTATTGGCGCCAAAATGAGAAAACTCAATGAACAATCATATAAAAATGGCAGATTCCAAATAATGTAATATTTTGTTTATTTTAAATTGTAAAAGTATTTATGGCCAGACTAAGTATAACTTATACCTAAGATCCTTGTACGAGTTTGTCGTAAAAAGAAACAAAATATAAGTTCTATCAAAAATATTTATTAAAGTTCTACATTTCAGAACATGTTACCTTATATCTTTAGTTCCTAGCTTAACTTTAACGTATAACGAAGTGCTCGGCGTAATACGATGATAAGTCAGTATCGTGTGTTCAGGTCCATCTAGCTATTCCGACACCGCCTCCCATGGGATGGCCCCGGGCAAACAGCGGTTTTCTCCGGGAATAAAATGGAAGACGATGCAGCAGGATCAATACAAAGTTGCAGCAAAAATTTTATGTTACAATTTTTGGTTTAACCAAGTTGTACCTATGGTATAATTCTTTGAAACCAACGTTTTATGAATTGCCAGTCTTTTTAACCGACTTCAAAAAAAGAAGGAAGTTCTATGTTCCACTGTATGTATTTTTTTTGTAAGTATGTTCACCGATTTCTCTGTCAATTGTGTACCGATTTTCAGAATTCTTTTTTTATTCGATAGAATATACTCCTGAGGTGCTCCCACTGTCACCAAATCAGGATCTGATGATGGGATCCCAGGGAAATCGAGGGCAAACCTCAAAGTTTATAGGCACGTAAGACATGTTTTACTTTTTTCCAAAGCTATTCAAGTATTTGCTTCTGTTAGTCATCATCGCATGTTGGTGAGCTGGTGATGGAAGGGACAACTCCTTAACGGTTACGAGTTGGAAGATAATTCTTTCACTATTACTTATTTATTCGTACGTATTAACGAATAGTTGTATTCTATCGGGTTGTTCGGGTGAACTGATGATGGAAGGTAACGGTTACCGTAACGATGTGTGGAGTTAGATAATACTTTATCAGTGGTACGATATGATAATAGAAAACAAAGACTGAGAGACAGACAAGTCCTTAAAAATCATTTAAAAATGTGAAAAAAAAAATTAACAAAATTAAAACCGACTTCAAAATGCTAGAAAGGAAAAAATAGTTAAATTTCAGTTAAGTACTTACCTCCAAAATGTATTTTTTTGAGTTGGTGCTAAGCTGTTTCCAGAAACAAAAGAAAGTGAAGCGCCAACTCCACAAAATACATTTTAGCAGGTAAGTACTTAACTGAAATGTAATAATTATTTCCTTTTTAGTGTTTTGAAGTCGGTTTTATTTTTGTTGAAAAAAAATTGTCTATCTATCTGCTATAACATAGTATGTTTCCCCATTCATAAAAACTGTAGTAGGTACCTACTTAAGTTTAGTATTTAATTTTGTAGTAAGTAATTAGGTTTGTATGTATGGTTTTAACTTCATTGGCTGACGCAACTTAATATAAAATGTCTTGTGTGGCAATCAAAATTAGATCCTTAGATACAAGATTACGCTTGTCTAAGTTAGCAAACGATACGTTTACCCTTCATTTACGTAAAGTTATCGTTTGTTAAGTAAGTAAAGGCATATCGTATTGCTATCGTTAGTAACGTAAATAAAGGTTTAATGTATCGTTTGTTACCTATACCCAAATTATCATTCGTTGCCCGTGGTCCTACTGCGTAGTGCTACTGGTAGTACCAAGGATTTTTTTTTCTTGTCCATGGTTCTATCAGTAAGACTATTGACAAGTAGCATTGCCCGTAGTTTCTACTAGGAATAATAAGAGCAGGTTTTTTAACCGAACTCAAAAAAGAAGGAGGTTATATTATTATGTTCCACTGTGTGTTTTTTTTGTAATTCAGTCTGTTGATTCATTTGATCCGTTGACACCAAATAAATGTATATTTCTAATCTGTAGTACCAGGCTACCATAAGTATATCAGAGGTAATTTAACAGTATGCTAAACATCTCCTACATAGATATGGTAGCCTGGTACTTCAGGGGATGATCCACTCACACCTATTACCTAGCCCAAAGTAAGCATCATTAAGAGCTTGTGTTATGGATACTTGATAACGGAGAAATAATGATAAATCCAGCTACATACATACGATATTTCGATTGAGTTATCCTCACTTCTAAATATAATGACAATATTGACAATCGATATAATCGTTTTCTTGTTTTAGTCCTACTGATAGGACCACGGACATAAATAATTGCCCGTGGTACTACCACTAGGACTACGCAGTAGGACCACGGGCAATGAATGCAAATTATGTATAAGTTACTGAAAGAAATCTTCAATGTTAAGTGGTTATATTTTCAACTTTTTGCAATAAAATTAGATCTATACCTATGTACCTACAGTAGTTTATGCTGTTTTCGTTACAGTATTCACAAATGTAGTTACACATCGTTCTTCTCCATCCATCCTCTGTTTTACATCAGACTAGTGCCCGCCCGCGATTCCGCCCGTGTTAATGGCCTGTGAAAATTTAACAGTCAGAGCTACTTTCTTATTTCATTAATATTATCATATTTTATTCACCACCTCTAAGGTCTACTGGTTGAGAGCACTTATTTTAGCTCTAGAGTGTTCAAGTCCCGTAGGGGCAGAAAATTTTCCGCTCGCTTTATTTGGTGGTAGGGCTTTTCAAAGTCCGTCTGGCTAACTAAGTACCACTAACTTACCTAAGTCAGCTGCCACAACAATAATGATAACACGATTGCTGTGTTCCGGAAGTTAGGGGTAAGATTGCTAGTTCCTCTGTAGTTAAGGAATTCGAGTGTTGCTCGCTTCCATCGTCGGACTTACCATCAGGTAACATGAAGGCCAAGGGCTACCCCGTACAGAACAAGAATAAATGGTTATTTTTTTTATAAAACTAGATGACAAACAAGCTGACGGCCCACCTGGTGGTAAGCGGTTACCGCCGCGTATAGACACCTGCAATAACAAGAAAAAATCACTTGCCTGTGGCCTTAGATGTAATGCCATCCATGTCCAGTAATTACACTGGCTACCTTTCCCTTCAATCCGAAACACAGCGAACTGTTTCACGGGTGAAATAAGAAAGGCGGTGGTACCTACCCAGGCGTCCCTGCATGTGGGCCTAGCACGTAATACCAAAAAACCTTATACTTATGACATTCTAATATTCAAATTACCATAAAATCTTGAAATCCGTTGCACAAGCTGCGAACGAGGTGTTAAAGGACTAAGGATTTTACGTCTCCATCAAGAGTGAATTATTAAATCGTTTTCAAAGTGAATACGTCGGCTTTAAGTAACCGTTAAAGTCGAGTTTACTGTCCATAAACGCTTAGGCAGTAAAAGGAATTCTCCTGGTATTACTGTCTTACTTCATTACCAAAGGGCTGAGTGGCTTTTGTAGTAAGTATCTACACTGTTTCCTGGATATGAGTAATACAAGCATACATGATTGCTAATCTTTTACGACCGGCTGGCCGAGTGGTCTGTGCCCCAGGCTACTCGGTCAAGAGGTCCCGGGTTCGAATCCCGGTAGGAACAAATGTTTGGTTGATGAGTACGAGCATTTGTTTCCGAGTCATGGATGTTGATATATTTATTTAGTATATTTCTAATATTTATAAACATATTATTATCATTATTTTCTCCGTTATCTAGTATCCATAACACAAGCTCTTAATGATGCTTACTTTGGGCTAGATAATAGGTGTGAGTGCATAAATTAAAAAAAAAACTATAAAACTCTTTTCCACCATCAATAAAGATTCACAATAACACACTAAGTAATTTTAAAAAAATCTTAGCAAATTGTGTTCAGGTGCCCATCGAAAGATGTTTTGTAAGATAATCATATGTTTTGCAAGTATACGGTAGGTACGGTACGGTGTGTACCTATTACAAAAGATGGTACAAAAGAAAATTGTCACACGTTGGTAGGTACTCAACTTGGGGCCGATTTTTCAATCCTCAGATAATTTTCATCAAGAGAGAATTTTTTACGTTTTGACAGATTTTCTATTGATTAACTGTCAACTTGTCAAAGCTATTCGCTGGATAGATCTTATCTGGGGATTGATAAATCAACCATAATCAAGCAAGCTTAATGAAGACACTAAGAAATGATATTGAGGAGCTCGGGGGCGTAGTGGCTTGAGCGGTCTGGTTACGATTAGAAACAAAGCCACTTTCACCGAGGTCGATTCCAGTTAAGTTTAATAAATACGAGTCAATCGGTTATGAATTGAAAAAGTACATATTCACAAATTGCGGAAAATTTATTATCTCAAACTCCTCCGTGCTTTGGAAGGTAGGAGTCATTTGCTCCAGTCACTGCAGTCGCCTTAACCCACCATCCCGCAATGGGCCAGCGCGGTCATTTTATAGTCCCAACTCCTCATGGTGTTTCTCCCGTATAGGAAGTCCAGTGCCCAGCAGTAACATCACCAGCCCATTTATTTCCATATACAGGTTGGTGCCGTCAATGCGACAATAAATTTAAAGATGGGCTACATTAGTTCATAGAAATTGTTTGCCACTTACAAAAACATCTTATTCATTTGATAATTTCATGACCTTTCTATGAAATGATGTAGCCAATTTTATACTATTTCATACAAATGACATGAAATTATAAAATGAATAAAATGTTTTTGAAAGCGGTAAACCATTTCTATAAATGAATATAGCCCATGTTTTAATTTATTGTCGTATTGACGGCACCACCCTGTACCTATAGTGATGATGACTATGAAATATTAAGTCTTTTGTCTCAAAGCTAAGCAACACACCAGATACTTTTCTACAACAGAATATCTATTGTTTCTGGTATATGAGTACCTAATTATTTGTTATTCATTTTACAGACAACTTAAATTAATTAATTATTTTTACAACGTCAACAAGTTATCCTAACAGATATCGTATTTATTTGGCAATAAATTCCTTTTAAACTTTTAGAGATCTTGTACGTTTTCATATTAAATTTCAAAATTCTAATCATTTCGTTAGTTGGTGGTTTAGCTTAATAATAGGTTAGGTTGGTTAATTCATTACAACAAGATGATTATTAAAATGAGAAAATTTAGTGATTCTCGCAACTTTTGTGAACTATAAACGTTTTGAAGTGGAATGAAACCTTACTCAGTACCTTATCTATATTTTTAGGATTTTACTGTTTCTAGCACGCGCAAGCGTATCACTATACCGACTTATAGCTAGGTCGATTAGCCAAACTAGTTATAAAAAATATATTTATTACTAAAAACATGATTTGACAGTGCACTAGCTGTCTCCGCATATGGACTCTTCGTACTGCTTCACATCAGGTGGTGTGAGTCATTTGTATAAAAAAGATTTATTGGGAATTAGACTAATAGTTAATAACGCACCTACGATTTGAGTAAGTGATTTTGTCCTAATTATTGCAGATGTTCGTAGACGAGGGTAGCCAATTAAACTTGTATGTTATCTAGTTGTATAAAAAAGACTAACTCCAAAGAATGTATTGACACAGACTGCTATAGTGTGTCTAACTAAACTATTGAAAGCCCTTACTGTAAGCTAAACTAACTTACTTTGACAGTTAATTTGATAACTGTATTAATTTTCAATCCATTGCTGCGAAACAAGGTAAGATCTCACTAAAACTTTAAAATAGAGTTTTAGCGGAACAAAAAATAGTTCCGTGGAGGACATCATTTTAGCGAATAAGTTCCCAAAACGGTTGCTTCTGGGCAACCCTAATGCAGATGGGAAACGAAGTCCCGTATATAAATTTGATGTGACATCTTAGATGCCTATCTACCTACATCATGGTATTTTGCAAAGCACCACGAAACTAAATTACAGAAGAGTGAATCGGAGCCCCATCAACTGGGACAATAATGCGAGCCATGTTAAAAAGAGATAATCTAGACATGGCATCATTTGACGTCGTCATCAATTGATAATTGCCTACACGATGCAAGTTTCATGCCTGTAGCATACAATTAAATAGAAGCAAGAAATGACTTGCATAGTCTAAACAATACATTAGACCGTGCAGTCATTTCTTGTTTCAATTTAATTGTCTACTACAGGCAAAGAAATTGCATCGTGTAAATGGACCTTTAAAGTACAAAATTAGGTAAATAAATTGTGAATGTTTACTCTCTCAATTCATAAGGTACTGGTTGACTCGTAGTAATTACACTGTTCTTCTTCTTCTTCTTTATTTAATGGCCACTTGTTATTGCGAATTTTGCCAATGTCAAGTAAAATTAATCTCCAAATAACTTGCGGCAACGTTGTACGGTGATTAGGCAAGACGAATTCTTTTTTCGAAGAAAACGTGGTCGCCGGCCCGATAAAACAAAATGATTGCTGTCAGATGGCTGTAGAAGCGCACAACCCGTCGATTTCACAGTCAGCCGACAACAACTTAATTACACTCACTCCTCATGCAAATTGACATTGTACCTCAATCGAATACATAGTAGGATGTTGCCACACAATGTATTTTAAATAAGAAAATCGTTAAAATATATATTAGATACCTAAGCACAAACGACATTGAAATATGCAAGTCAAAAAATAAACAAAACACCACGTATTGAAAATATTCTATTCTTAAAGTCCGACAGTAAGACTGTATTTAATTAAAGTAGAACATCTTGATATCCCCTTAATCCACCCCGACACCGGCATCTCCAGCAAGGCCATGTCTATCATGAACTCGTTCGTGAACGACATTTTCGAACGTATCGCCGCGGAGGCTTCCCGTCTCGCCCACTACAACAAGCGTTCGACGATCACGTCCAGGGAGGTGCAGACCCTTGAGGCTCCTGCTGCCCGGCGAGCTCGCCAAGCACGCCGTCAGTTAAGGCAACAAGAGATGATATCATAATTAGTTTATTATCTTCCTACGCGAACTTTAAAATGGACCTAGACACAACATTGCATCCCTATAAAAACATAGTGGTTGTTGCTAGCAGTTAATTTTTCTAGCGGCTAGGCACGTGGCGTTAAAATTTATGTGGTGGTCGTGCCGGGTCGCGCACTCGCCCGGCAATATAATCATTCCACTGACCGTCAGCTCGTTTTTCTAAAAGATCTAACTGCTTCGATTCATCTGGAAGATGTAACATTTCCTTGGGAATACTTTACGGCGACGTTTATTGTCTTTTTAGCACTTTTTCTTACAATTCAGCGTGGGGTGAAGTTGCTATAAATATTAATATCCTAGTCAATCATTGTGGACAATTTATTGGAAGTAGCGTTTTATTTTTTATACTTATGGAACTAGCGGTCAAAGAATGTTGTGCAACTTTTACATTCTACGTAGGTAAAACCAGAGATTATAAACTTTTTGGTTTTATATTTCTCTCGCCAATAAGAGTTATTCTGTTACTCCCGCTTGGATATCGGTTATTGCGTTAAAAGGTAATTTCAATATCATAAAGTGTAAGGAAAATAAAATTTATACCAGCTTAAATTTGATTGTATTGATAGTGAAAGTATTAATCATCACCATTTATTTCCAGAACACAATAGAAACTAATTTAAAACACTAATATTAAATGAACTGACCAGTTGTTCCCACATGAACGTATTAACTCTCTGTCGGAATCGAGTCACGATCTTCAACATATCCGAACGTGTCCGGGGCTGCCATAGTCCGGGTTATATTCCGGATAACAGGGAAATTAGCACAGGCCGGATATTTCCCGGACTGACGTTATATTTCTTCGTATGTCGCTGTAATATAACAGTATACTGCTATAATAATATTTATAAGTAAGAACATATTTGTGCTACAGCAATATTTGCTCTTACAAGTAACTAGGCACCTCTCTGTTAGTAACAAGATAATTAATCACATTACTTCTGCTTTGTTCTCCCTAATCGTAATTACATTTAGCATGACGATCAATCTATTTATGTAGGTACTTAGTAATAGTTGCTGGTTGATCTTCTACATTCAAATATATACTTTTGATCGTAATATTATTTGTCGTAGTCCCTTGGCTCTACCCACGTGGATGTCGGTTACCGCACCAAAAGGTATCCTAATTATTTTCTCAAGATGTAATATAGCCCCATGCAAAATTTCATCTAAATCGGTTCTTCACTTACAAGTGAAAACTTAACAGACAGGCAGGCAGATTTACTTTCGCATAACTAATACTATTATGGGTATAGATTTAAATAAAAAAAAATGTTTGAATCTCGAGGAACTGTTGAATTGAAGCATGGAATTAATTCCCAGCGGTACAACACATCCTGCTTCATTTCCAGGATCTACAAGCCGTACTTTAAATATTTTATTATTTTTTATTTTAAGAAAAATATCTAGACTGGAAAATATTACTTAATTAAAAAAACATAATCATTAATTTATTATTCAGTGAATTGACATGACAAGAAAACGAACCATAATTGAACATTAAAATTCATCACAAACATTTAGTATATTGCTCCTGCCGGGATTTGAACTCGAGACCTCATAATATCGACTTTATTTGATGTAGCTACGATCCTAATTTATTGAGACCCTCAACCATTTCACTGTTACTGATTTAATGAATGCCATTCTTGAATGTAGGTAATCTTGTTTTAAAACAAAAAGTACCTACTTAAATGTAATTAGCCAACTTGAAAACATTTAGGTTGAGTTTTCCATACTTGGATATTTGATTTTGAACGTAGATACAGCTATGTTACTATCGACAGTCATAGCGCTATTCAGGGAAGAAACAACATTCCTAGCTTTGATTCAAATTGGCTGAGTGATGCTAATTATCTAATAGTAGATAGGTACCTACTCACGAGTTGATTAAATATTATTATTTTTATATTAAAGGATATGTGTTTAAGCAATAAATATAAGTACCTAAATGTATTAATTAGGTAACACTTCCGGCACAATTCATATTTTTATGGAATATAGGGTTATTTCACATGACTTCAAACGACTAAACCCATTGTTCTCAAAACTGCATTTTATTTATTTTAGACATCATGTTTCATAGTAACGTTTACTGCTTGAGACACAATCGATATCTAAATAGAAAAAGTGTTAGTTTTATTTTTCAAAACGTTCCCGAGCTGAGTACACATTGTTTTAAATGTATGAGTTAGTTTTTTACTAAAATCGATTACATGGTTCCTAGGAAGAGATTTTCGTATGTCTTATAGTTTCAGACTTTCCCATACTGACCGATCTAAATGTGCCACGATGTATACTTATATTTGAAGCCGTATCTGTATACTTTGTTAGACGTGACTGTACATTCTGAAAGCCCGACTGACATCTGAAAATGGAGCATTTCAACGAGGATAAGGCATACTCACTTCAGATACTGGGCCTCGTCTCGAGCCACTTTCTAGGTCTCAGATTTAGTCTTGAGAATCGCCAGAACCTCGCTCTGATTCTGATTATTATTACTGCCCCGTCAATGAGCAGCGTAAAGAAAAAATGGAACCCACCTGGTGGTATAAAGGCTTTGGTATCAATGAGGTTAACCAAAGTAACACTTGCAATGACTCCATCAGAAATTTATAAGCTTGACTTTATTCAATTTAATTGGCGTCATTTTAGTATTTGGTGCTGGTTAATACGACAATCGTTTTGACCCACCAATTGGGTCAGCATGGTGGCTTATTGCCAACAATCCTCACGTGCTTCTCTTATTTAGAAGTGACTAGGAGTTGACAAATGTAAACAGGTTGTGTTTAGAATCAGCAACAAACAAAAACCTCCTTTAAAATCCAATAAGACATTGCGTAATACATTTTATAACTCTTAGATCGTGTCCTCCAAGGCAAACACTTCTCGGCAAAGCTAATCTAGCCACAGGAAAACTTGTACACATACAAATATTATGAGAACGAATACTGAGCATAGGAACAGAGCAAATGCAGTCACAGCACGTACACTTGGGTTCAAATAAAGTGCATAGCTTGTTTACTCTAAAAGATTATTTCCTTGCACAAACAGTATCACGTTGCACCACGCAGTACCGCACTATTCGGAAACCCAGCGGAATTAACTGGCTTGTTCCGCTTACTCATTTACTTTCTTACTGCTGTGACACACTGATGCGTAGACCTACAAGCAAACTTACGTCTTGACGTTACAATTTAACTATATCTTAAAAATTATCTAACGCGTAATACAGATAGTCTAGAAACAATTCATAGGGTCGTCCAAAGTCCTTGGTATTTTAAGTACATAAATTCTGTAGGATCTTATCACCAATGTGTGTCTACCTCAGTTAGCGAACGAAGACAGCAACTAGGAAACCCGCGCGAGACACGCGCTGCTCTGGCCCCGCCCTTTTTCTTCACATGACGTTACTTGTAATATGAATCCGTAAAAGCTCTGCATCAACTAATGCAAATGCGAATAAAGATGTCTGAATTTATACATTATTTATCATTTGCGGTACCCTGATGCGAATATACTTAACACCCGTGGTTAGAACAGCACACGGATTGTAAAAGGTGCATTCGTTCCCCGCTTTAGGACTTGATTTTTTTCTACTTCATATACTTTTCTGATACTTTTAATGGACCTCGAAGCGTTTGAGTATTCAGCCGTAAAACTCGTTTATTTTTAATCAATTTAGTAATAAGTGAATTGGCCCGATTGAGAGGACAGCTTTTAAATAAGTTGACATTTGGATAAGTCTGTTTAGTTTTTAACCTACTTTATTTGTAAACTGCCTTCAACACACACAATAGATTTTCAATTATGTGTTAGCGGCGGGTAGGCTGGTAGATAAAGGGATGAAATGTAAAGTTTTAGGGAGTACATTACATTTTTTCTAAAGTTATCTATGGTTCTTGCGTAGGCCCTCACTATTATGATTAGTAGGTATATTTGTAGTGTTTTTTTTTACTTTTGTACTTTGTTTATTTAGGTCATGTAATTGAAATGTTAATGTCCATGAAAGTATAAAGTGTTATTATAATATTATTTTTATTAAATTAGCCATATTATTTATTATAGGAGTATTTATAGCTGACCGTTTAGTAAACTCAGTGTGTAAAATCATTTACTTAGCGCGCAAAGTCGGCTACTTCCCACACTAGTTTGTTTGCTCAAGAGGGCGCAACTGCACCTGCTGTTTACTACTTTAATTGCTTTAGCCATTAATCCCCGCCGGTCGGGGACCGACTCAGGCATGGCACTGGGTTAGGGCGAAATTGAGGGAATCCATAAAATGTAATAATATTGGTTTCTAAAATCTAAGCCCTTAATACTCGTATATTACAAGTTTTCCAACAAATTTTCAACGCAAGTTGTCGTTTAATTATATTGTGTATGCATTTCTTTGGTCGCATTTCCATTCAATTTGACATGCCCTGCTGCTCTGACAGCTGTGTCTATTAGGCGCTGGACTAATAGAGACAGTTCTCAGAGCAGCAACTGCTGAGTTGATATAATGACAATAATTATAATAATATAATTCCTACACTCACACCCACTATTTATTTAGCCCAAATTTAGCTTGTGTTAAGGGTAAAAATGGAAATTAAAATTATCGAGCTCCAGCTTCGGTCAAATTCAGTCAAATTATGGCCTTAGCACGACCCTAACCGCCTACTATGAATACGCGTAGGGCGACTGGCCTCAGCATGGCCCTAACCGCCTACTAAGCAAACGTGTAGGGTGACTGACCTCAGTACGGCCCTAACCACCTACTATGCATACGCGTACTCTGGCTCACATACGTCTTTATTTTATGGAGCAATGGTGTAAACGTGCAGTACCTGTTCATCTCTCAGAAGAAATACATGCGGAACCTATTTAATATAAAACATCCTTAAAGCTACCAACCATATTTTACCAACCAAAAAATTTTAACTCCAACCTCGATCTACGTATTAAAAGTATGTAAATTTCTGAAAAAGCATTCCAATAATTATTCAAAAAAAACATTATCGACTCCGACAGTTTCCAACCGAGCAACTTCTAAAATTATAAATGCATAGCACAACTCCAAACTTATGGCAGTCGAAATATATAATAAATTACCTGACAGATTTTCTATTCATAGAAGATGCAGTTTTTCTAAATTATTTAAAAATGTTACTATTATTTAAATGTTACTATAAAAATATTGAAGAGTTTTTTAATGACAATAATATAGGTATAATTAACATATGAATATTGAAGTGATTAACATTGTTAAGACAAAGATATAATGTAATTTTCGATATTTTACTATTTGATAGATATGACATTGCAGTAAATTACATTAACTATCCTAGTTAATGTGTATTCATATTATTTGACATTAAAATAAATCATGCAATAGCTCGCTCCTATTTAAATAATAATAATAATGGTAAATTGTACGTTAATGTATACTGAAATTGCGGCGCCCTTACAAGATTCATATTTGATACTGAAAATTATTTTTAAGAACAACATCTATTAATATTTAAATATTGTTTTAAGTAATGGTAAAGTTTTAGTTTTTATTAAAATTGGCTCCGAGACATTTTTGAGTCTTTTTCGCTATTTCTTACAGTTTTGGATGATACTACACCCACACACTCTCACACTTCTCATAAATTCTACTCAACCTAGGACTTGGGAGAACCCTTTTTTGGGGAGATATCCGATATCCGATTATAGCCTACCCCACGCTGGCTAAGTGATTGGCGTGTGCAGCCTGGGATCTGCCGAACTCCTCACTTGGGCAATTCCGGACGTGGCGGCCTTGGCAATGCATGCTTGGGGGCCACCCACGCACGCGGCCGCTCCTAGGTCGATGGAAGACGGCCACCGACAGCCTCCTCGTGCTCATCCGCCTACGCCGGATAGCCAGAGGATACTCTTCCCACTCTCTCTCCCTCTCCGCTGCCTCTTTTTACGTGAGCACAGTCTGCAGAGAGGGTATGGAAGGCTTTCCATGCTAACCATGGTTGGCAGCATGAGTTGACCGCCACCGAGCGCCGCACAGAGTTCACGGCGCTCATGGGACTTTTGCACCATTTGGTCTTTTTTCTAGTCTGTAAATTTTTAGCACATTATTTATCTACTTTCTCTGTTGCCATATCTTGCGATAAAGTGTTATTACCTATCTGTAATATTCTTAATATAGCTATCATTATAATAATCAAACCTTAATGCACGTGCATTGGCTGACAATTGCGATTGATTATCGTTAATCAATCTTAAATCGATAATCATATCATGAAATAGTCGGAATAGTTAAAACCGAATTATTTTCTGTAATATTTTTTTAAACAGTGTAGCGTCCTGCTGTCGCTTACCTTTAAGTTAGTTTTTAAGTTTGTAGGTTAGTAAGTGTTTTTGGCAATAACTTCATAAATTTAAAGAAAATAAGCTTTTTCTCGGTAGCATTCTCTTTATATTTTTATTTTGCTTTGTACTGTGAAGTTTGTTTTTATTTTTATCATACTTTTAATTTTGTAAATATTTTCATACAAAATAATTCATTATTTTATTTCAATCTCGGACTATGCCATTTCAACCAAGTAATTTTAATCTTTTGTTTTTGAATCTCAACCGGCTGTCCCCACCTTTAGTAATTATATTTCCATCTCTTTCTTTAGTGTGGCTACCGAGAGAACAGCATATTTCTTTATTCGAAATTCTAAATTCGTAATTCATTTATTTTGGCTGCTTTTCTCTTTGTCTTTTTCAAAATTATGTGTCAGCGACGGCCGTATAAATAAGGTCGGTCGTCTGATACTGGAGTTCAGTCGTCGAGTTTCTCTCGCACACTACGCACTGTGGTGCTGGCCGTTCCCAGGCCATTTGGCATTGGCCCGGAACTCAAGAAGGCTCCGCGTAACCTTTCGTCTTTGAATAAACGCCTGTGGCTGTAGATACATCTGACTACGAGGCTCCGGATGCTGCTGCTGGACCCCGTCGCCTGAGCTCCGGGTGCTGTGAGCACCACCACTATTGCGCGCCGCGGCGCCAAGGCGTCGATACCGCTGAGCTGATCGGCCTGACTGCTCCGCCTAACCACTGCTGCTGGGCTAGGATCTGGACTTCTTACTCTACCCTCCGTACCCCTCTCCCTGACCTATATATATTCCTTTCGTACTACCACCGGTGGTCCATCGCGAGTGCCGAATTAATAATACGTGAGTGCCGGACCCTTTTCCCCCATTTCCCCGCTCTGTCCCTCCGTCGCGAGTGCTACCCCCTAGGGACACTAGGTATACAGATTTGTGTTTTTTAAAGTAAATTTACATATTGCTGCTAACCTAACCTCTCTCTTATCTTTGTAGTATAGAGCTTTCCCTATTTCCTCCCTTCCTCTTATCTCTCCAGTTTTCTCTACTGACCCGTTACCCCTATTCTCCTCCTGGGAGTAGGTGTAACGCGACAACAGTCACTCACTTTCTTATTTTAGCCGTGAAACAGTTTGCTGTGTTCGGTTTGAAAGGAAAGGTAGCCAGTGTAATTACTGGCATGGAAGGCATTTCATCTAAGCCCTCAGGATGACAACGCTCCTGCAATACCTACCAAGTGATTTTTTTCTTGTTATTACAGGTCTCATAGGTGACCACTTACCACCAGGTGGACCGTCAGCTTGTTTGTCATCTAATTGTATAAAAATAATTATTTTTTATGATACCTACTCGTCCATTTCTTAAATCTTGAAAGATGTATTTTAAAAATCTGATGGTTTAATTTTTATCAAAAATGGTCGTTAAGGTTTCAGATATCGCCATCTGCGCACTTTCTGTTCTCTCAATAGGGTTTTCCAAAGTTCTATCAAGATCAATGAAATAAGAGCAGTCACGGGTTTGCATTTGTATACGCGGTTAAGCGCACGGTGAGCAAAATTCCGCGCTTTTGGGACATAGCTTTCAAAATCACTTCACTGAGCTGTGAAAGTGACGTAGAAGGGTGAGAGAAATGTGGTGATTATAAGTTACAACTAAAATAATTGCAATATCTTTTTGCGTGAGCAGAATGCTCATAGCGCGCTTTCTTAAGGCCCATACACATAATTTATCTAGAATCTGTGTCTCAAGTGTAACGTGCGTAAATCGATTGGAAATCGATAAATTTATCATGAAATTAACGTAATCCACGTAATATTAAAAACCCAATTAGGATTATCATGCATTAAATAATAAAGATGAAGTGATACTAGTTATCTAACGTTATATTTCTGAGACGCCTTATCATAAGATACTCCTTTTTTTAATAGATGTCGAGATGCTCGGTCGGATCGGTACGTAAGAACTAAGCGACCTGAAGTGCACTTTATTGTATCACAGCAAGAGTCGCTATTTATTTAAATGATTGTGCGGAAAGAACCTTCTGGCCCCTATTAAGTATTCTGTGGTGTCTATCTCTCGTAGAAAAGCTCCCCTATTTACTCTCTCTCTCTCCATACGACAGTAACGAGAGATTTTTTCCTTAAGTACGGGTGATACGGCAACACTATATTTACATTTCCATAGTCTCATCATTTCGTCTTAAAAATATTTTGACTTGATTTATAAATCATTTAATTCTTTCTTACTCCATCCCTGGTGCTTCAGGGTCAGCTGTCGTATTCCCAAGGAGTTTTTGCACCTAAGGACGCCCCATATCTCGCTCGGTCTCATCTCTAAATTGTTTTCTTGTGGCATTTCGGTGTTGCGCCATTTTGCGGTAGCTAACGACCAATAAAATAACACTAAAATACGAGTTAAGTTCACATTGTTTGCGAATATGTGTGTCCTCACGCAATCCAGAAATACTGGGTTGAAATTTGTTTTCAAGATTAACGTCTTGGTTGTAATCAAAATGAATATAGGAATATAACTCAAGGAATCCTACTTATTGTTTAAAATGGTCCATATGTACATTGATACAAAGAAGAATAAAAATGATAATAAATCGTCCATTTTCTCATCTCAAGAAAAAAATACAAACAACGATTATGATGAATGCATTTATAATTGTGGGATACTGGTGTCTTATGTAAGCATAGAGCTTGTGTTTTAGGTCATTCTTTGCGGATCATCATCAACGGCCTCTATATGTCCCACTGCTGGGCACAGGCCTTCCTACATGGGAGAAACACATGAAGAGTTTAGGCCATAACACCACCACGCTTTTCCAATGCGGGTTGGTAGGTTAAACGGTTGCATTGACCACCGGAAGGACGTGCACTCCGAAGCACGGAGGAGTTTGAGATTACAACTTTTGATGAAACTATCCCGAGATCGACCATGGCGAAAGTTGCTTTGTTTTCGTATCGAAACAAAGCGCTCAAACCACTACGCCACCGAGCACTTTGTGGCAGGCCGCTTAACATTTTTAAGAACAGTATAAATCAAGCAACGAACCATCCAAATTTTCAGACACACTAAAATATGTCTTATAGAACTAGAGTGATAAACAAGATAGCACCTGGCGGGCGACGCTTCTAAGCATGAGATGCTTCGAAACCTTAGTGCACAACTTATATTGCCTACCTTTCTTGAAGGAAAAAATGCACTTACGCATTCCCTGCATCTTGGAGCAGAGCAGAGATGTGCTGAAGATTTTTACGACTCAGCTTATCCACTAAAATTCCCGTGTCCCTTACTTCTCGCATGGACAGATTTAGGTAACAGTTGCCCTTGTCTCAAGACTCTGTCATGCGTGAATGTCAGGCTCATCCCTAACATGATTTACGTATTACCTAACTTTGAGCAGAGGATGGACACGCCTTAAAGAAAAGAAGCACTAGAATAATTTAAATCTCTGCGTCTTTTTGATGAAAAAGGAACTAAGAAAACTTGAAAGATTATAACTTTGTCTTTACCAAGTTTAATAATAAATATACGGATTTCCACACAACAAAATTACTTTTTCTTTTAACTAACGTATAGAAATTAAATTTTAAAAACACTTTCCTAACGAGTTTCTCGTTTAAAACACATTTCCTAAAGCAATGAAACAATTAAACGTAGAATCGCTGTTCTATCTCTTCCTTCTTATTACAAAGAATGTAGGTCTTGAACTAAAAGCAGACTAAAAATGTAATTTATAGTAGCATACGGCACACGTTGCTGCCATCAGCGGGAACAATTAAACTTTTTGCGAATACTCCTTCCATGGCACGTTCCAGAGTTACGATCGGGGCGTGATCGCTAACTTCGCAAGCAGTGTACGCTACACTTTGATTATTTACATCTAAATGTTTTATTTAAACTTACAGTTAAAATTTGAAGATAATGTTTTATGCTATGTATTCATATTCGGCAATCTTAATACCAAGAAGAACCTTTCTAAAATATTTTCTGAAGTTTTGGTTAAACATTCTTCTGGTAATTTATTGCTATCCTAGGTGTTATTTCGAAAGCTCTTGACACTTATGTCTCCAATCACCTCGTATAAATAACTTTTTCTCGGCGATGTTTTTGATACTAAAATTATTCCTATGCAAAGATTTAAAAAATAGGGTATAAGTCTTCCGTATCATACGGACGTAACTGTAGAAAATTTGGCAGGGTCATTCCGTAAGCTGGCGGTGCTTTTTTTAGGTGCATGTAAGAGTTACATAGAGGGGAGTTCGGGATCACAGGTAAAGGAGCTCGGTGGCGTGGTGGTTCAAGCGCCCAGGTTTCGATTACAAAAACAAAGCAACTTTCGCCATGGTCGATCCAGGGATGGGTCAACCAAAAATTCTAATCTCGAGCTTCACCGTGCTTCGGAAGGCACGTTAAGCCGTTGGTCCCGGTTGTTACTGCAAGCGTTTTCTATTGCCCGGACCCGCATTAGGCCAGCAAGCGTCGTGGTGTTATGGCCCAAACTCCTCATGTGTTTCTCCCATGTAGGAAGATTTTAAATAGCCCTGTGTCCTGGGCACCCACTCGCTCTTACAGTTTGCGCCATAATTATGTTTGCTAAAACATATATTTAAAAAATATATATTTTACATAGTAAGTGAAAATTATTATAAGATTAAACGAACTTACCTTAAGTGAAGTTCTATCTTAATTATACGAAGCTCCTTGTCCGAGAGGGTTTAACGTGTAGTAACGCTGATTGTACCAGCGCCGACCAAAATTTTCAAAGCTATAAAAAAAAATTGTTTCTCTCATATGGTAACACTAAATGTATGTCATTACGTTCGAAGATTATTTTTGGAACAACCCTACAATTGGGATAATACTTGTATTAGTGGGCGGGTTTTGGGACTGCCCTCTCGGACAAGGAGCTTCGTATAATTAAGATAGAACTTCACTTAAGGTAAGTTCGTTTAATCTTATAATTATACTCTCTCCTTGTCCGAGAGGGTTTAACGTGTAGATGTTTGAAGATAGGGTTGTGAAAAAATAGAATTTAGATATCTATATTATATTAGTATAGATGTTTAGTCCAACACCTTACTAATTAATTTACAAAATAATTAGATTTTTATACAAAACCCTATAAACAAATAAAAAACACAATTGTTATTTTAACTATGGCTTAAAATTTTTAGCAATGCCGAATGGGACATTTATATGCTTATTGCAGGAAATGTTTCAGAATAGACTGAATTTTGTATGTAAACACTCCTGTTGGCTTTTTGACTCAATCAATATTTAAACCAAATCGGCTTGCGGTCGACACCGAAGCATAATAATATCTTGTGATAAGAGTAGAGAAGACAGTTAAAACCACTAATACTCATTTCCTGCAACATTAGTTTGATCCAAATGAATTTTAGATTGAATTGATGAAATCTTGTGTTTTTTATAATTGTTTCTATTGATTTATTTATGATATAAGTGTATTCATAAAGTACTTGTCTTATTATGATTTAATAAAAGTGACAAGATAGGATACATTTCTATCCTCATTTAAAAAGATATTTAGATACAACATGGCTGTAAAGTACCTAGTTACATAGGTTTTTATTATTTCGGTAGTGGTCACTACTGATTGTCACTTTGAAATGATTTTACTTGATGTTTAATGAAGTCTTTCTGCTTTCAAGTCATGAATTGTAATAAATCAGTTGATGAGGTCCTTTAATAACATTTTTGATTTATCATTGCCTTATTATTGCATTAAATATTTTTAATACCTGTTACGGACGTAATTGAGAAAAGTGTGGAAATGAACTATAATCCTGTTTTACGATGAAATAATAACGAAAATTGTTGAAAAAGCACAATTTATGGGAATAGATAGAAAAACACCAACTGTCACAAAACACCATAATAAAACTGACAAAACACACTTGAATTTTGATGTCAATTATAAATCCGAAAAAGCTTAGACATAAACAATGATGCAAAGAGGTGCGCAACATCCTCCCCTCCGTGCAGCACTGCACCAACGGGCTAGGCGCACCAAGACCGGATTCACAAATCTAAAAAAGTGGCCTTAAGTGGTGATCCTAACCAGTTTCTTGAGGGGGCGGCGTAGCACACCTCCTGGCGTGGCAACATCAACTACCCTGATTACCCCGTCTCTACCAGGAAAAGCCTGAGCAATACGGCCTCGTGGCCACGAGCCTCTCGGCAGTGTGCCGTCAACTATTCGCACCACTTCTCCTACCTTCAAGTCTTCGCCACGATTTCCTCGGGTCTGATTCCGTGGATGCATCGTGGGCAGGATCTCGCGTACCCACCGACTCCAAAAAAGATCAGCCAATCTTAGAGCTTTCTTCCATTCCACGCGCCGTGATAGGTCGTCGTCATCAAAAGCTGCGGGCAGAATTTGGTCTGAGGAAGATCCAATAAGGAAATGAAAAGGTGTGAGGGTGGTTGGGTCATCGGGATCCGTCGATACATGTGTCAAAGGGCGTGAGTTGACAATGGCCTCGGCTTCAGCCAGGATGGTCACTAGAGTTTCCTCTTTTGGGGCTCGTTCTTTAAGCGTCGCGTGTAAAGCTACTTTGACTGTACGCACCAACCTTTCCCAACATCCTCCAAAGTGCGGTGCCGCTGCTGGAATAAAGCTCCAAGTAATTCCTTTGTTGGCCGCAAACTCCTGCACATCAACGGCGTAAAACTCCCTTAAAATCCGGTTGGCCCCGACGAAGGCAGTCCCATTGTCGGAGAAGATGGTGTTTGGTGTACCTCGTCTGGATATAAACCTTCTGAGGCCCATGATCGCCGAATCAGAAGAAAGGCTGTGCACCAGCTCAAGGTGGAGGGCTCTTACTGTAAGACATGTAAAGAGAGCAACGTAGCGCTTCTCGTGGCGGCGCCCAATGGTGACAGCTATGGGGCCGAAGTAGTCAACACCGGTGTAAGTAAAGGGTCGTTGATGGTGAGCTAATCTTTCGCGAGGTAGGTCACCCATAACTGGATTCATGGGTTGAGCTTTCCTGATTCTGCACAACAAGCAGCTTCTTCCGACGCGTCTCACCGTGTCTCGGAGTTTAACAAGCCAGAATCTCTGTCGCAGCTCATTCACCACCAGCTCATGATTTGCGTGGCCAGCCCGTCTGTGGTAGAACTGGACCAACATTCGTACAATTGAGTGGCCACCGTGGAGTAAAACTGGGAAACGTGAATCAGGGTCAATGTCTTCCGCAGCCTTGATTCTCCCCGAGAGGCGTAGAAGCCGATTCCCTCCAAGTACAGGCGATAGCTTGATAAGACAACTGGTCGGTGGGATGGGCTTAGAGTTGAGGATGCAATGGTACTCTTCTGAGAAGCTTTCAAGTTGTATTCGCTGCAGTATATGATTTTCGGCGGCTCTAATAATGTTGGCATCTAGAGGCGTTAGGGTAGTTGACGCTGTTAGTTGGCAGGTACGAAGAACTCTGCTATTGGATATTGAATTTTGATGCGTTGCCAAAAGAGACTTAAATTTTTCTACGCCTTGATGAACCCGTGCGGTAGCTCGTAATAAGCGTGTCCAGTCACTAAACCGGTCGAAGTTAGCGGTTACTGGTGTAGGCAAGTTGGTAACGGTAGTAAGTCCGACTAACTCAGGAGGTGGCCTTTTAAACTCCTCGCAAACTAACGGGGCTGTAGATGGCTCCAAAGGCCATTCCGCTGGGCATTTCAAAAGGAAGGACGGACCCCTAAACCACCTATGTGTTAAATCTAGCTTAATCAGACGCATTCTAGTTGCGTCATCGGCTACATTTAAGTCTGTTGGTACCCACCGCCAGTCTTTTACGCACGAATTTTCCAATATTTCACCCAGCCGATGGGCGACAAAGGGTTTAAAAGTACGCGCGTCACTGCGCAGCCATTGAAGGACCGTCATCGAGTCAGTCCAAAAAAACGTGCGCACAGGTTTTTTCCGATGACTGTCCTTTACCGTAAGCGCAAGACGAGAAGCAATCAAAGCGGCCTGGAGTTCCAAGCGCGGTATGGAGACCGGTCTCAAGGGTGAGACTCTAGCTTTGCTGCAGATGAGAGTGACCTCGGCACTACCGTCATGATACACCAGGCGCCAATAGGCAGCACAAGCATAGGCAAGCTCACTCGCATCCGGAAATACATGTAGCTCTCTGTATGATGGCTCGTAGTCTCTAACCCTTGCATACCATCGCGGAAATTTTAACGAAGAGATTGCTGAAAGTTCTTGGACCCAAGCAGACCACTTTGATGCTTCCAGGTGCGAAAGCTCGGTATCCCAGCCAACATTAGATCTCCAGGCCTGCTGAAATAATATCCGACCCTTAAGTACTACGGGACCCAGCAGACCTAAAGGGTCGTAGACCCGCATGAGGTGAGAGAGAACTTTACGTTTTGTAAGTCCACCTGGCACCAATTGTTGCAAACCAGTGCGGAACCCTAAGCAATCTGTGGCAGGACTCCACGCTATTCCTAGCGCGCGAATTTGGTTAGGATTATCACCGAGATCAATTTCCAATGGTTGGGCGGCGCGAAAATTCTCTGGAATGAGTTTTAACGCCGCTGACTCATTGGAAATCCATGCTCGCATTTCGAAACACGCAGCACCGTGGACAGTTACAATGTCTGCTGCCAACCGAGCTGCTTCATCTGCATTGTCCAAAGAGTCTAAATAATCGTCCATATAATGGTTATGTAATATGGCATCGGCGGCTTTAGGGTATTGCTGAGCATGCTCTTGAGCATTTTTATTTTTAATAAACTGGGCAATAAAGGGACTACAACACGCACCGAAGATGACGGCCGTCATCCTGAACTCCTTTAAAGGCTCCGATGTTTTGGCTCTCCATAAATATCTGAGAGCATCCCTGTCCTGCTTCCTAACTCGAACCTGAGGGAACATGTCTTTAATGTCAGCCAACAAAGCAACACGACCCTCCCGGAAACGAAATAAAATTTTCAATAAGGGCTGGAGCAGGTCGGGCCCGGGCAGCAATAAGGAGTTCAGGCTGACTCCTTCATTCACCGCGGCGGCGTCATGCACAACTCGAAGTTTGCGCTTCTGAGGATGGTAAACGCCAAAATGTGGAAGGTAAAAACGTATATTACCACATTGGTTTGAGGTACGCCTATGTTTGGCGTAATATGTCTCAGAAGCACACTCTTCGGCATAACCCTTTTGAACCATATTTGCCATAAAAACGTCGTAGGCCTTAGATAAATCGTTGTCTTTGACCATGCGTCTTTCTAAAGAGAAAAACCGCGACATTGCCTGAGGGTAGCTTTCTGGGATAAACTCAATTCCGTCACGCCACGGCAACCCAACTTCAAACCGACCCGTAGGCAAACGCTTGGAAGTGGTTTCCAAAATTTCAACCGCGCGTCTATCCTGCTGGCAATGTAGAGTTTCTTTTTTTAAAATTCCTAAAGAATCTAAATTATACTGCTCCCTAACTAAGTGTTCTAAGTCAGACTCTTCAAACATGTTATTAAATGAAGCATGGTTTACAAACTCAATCAATTTTGTTTTGCTTGATGAAGCTCCATATAAAGTCCAACCTAGGGCCGTCAAGCAGGCCACTGGCTCATTCCTTCTACCTACCCGTACATCCCGGTTGATAGAAAGATACCAGTGTTCAGCTCCAATTAGCACTGTCGGAGTAGCATCTTCATATAGCAACATGTCGGTCAAGTCGGCTAAATGGGAATACGACGATACACTTTCGCGTTGAATTGTTTGCGGGCGCAAAGACAAGGAATCCATAGCTCTGGCATTTTTCACCAAAAATGTTTCATGTGCGTACTTACCTTTGACGTGAAAATTTACGTAAGATACCGTAGTACTGCGCTCAAGACCCCCAACACCGTTCAACATTATCCTCTGCTGCGGCCCGGTCGCTCCTATCCGCTCAGCGACACTGGAGTCGATTAAGGTCGCAGTGCTCCCGTCGTCTATGAGAGCGAAAACGTTGCAAGATCCTGCAGGGCCTGAAACAGTTATAGGTACAATCTTAAGGTAAGCACGAGGTCGCAGAGCTAAGATGGTACTTGGTTGTTGAACGCCTGTAGAGGTAGTAGACACAATAACCTTCTCTGGGGCTTGCGAAGACTGTGAGGAGGCGTGTACATTTTGTTCGCCTGTTATTGCGCTTACAGAAGAATGTGTATTATTACTGTTGATGAAAGACGGTGGTGGATTTTGATGAAGTAATGGGTGATGGCGATAAGTACACCCGTCTAAGCCACATGGATTCACCTTGCATGTTTTCCACTGATGAGATTTACGTTTAAGGCATCGATAACAAACTTTGGCTTCACGTAGCCATTTCCACCGCTCTTCAACACTCAAAGACTTAAATTCGAAGCATGACTTAATGTTGTGGTCTTTCTGGCAAAACGGACATTCATTTTTTTTTGTAGGGCCGCTCCTCGAGGCAACAACCGAATTTACGCTTTCACGTTTTGGTGGTCGATTAGTGAAATAATGTTGTTGTTGAGCTGAGCTAGACTCAGGTGACATACCAAACCGAATATGTTTATCTAGCTCACGATTTAAAAACTCAGACAAAACCTCAAGCTTTGGGCGCCCTGTGTTGTCTAACATGGCAAAGTCAGTCCACCTAATTTTTATAGTAGGGTTTAACTTGCCTAAAACCGCATGAAACAGTTCAGGCGAGTATAGGTATTCAACCTGTTTTAACAGTTTAATAGTAGAGATGGAGTTACGTACCCGATTGGAGAGTGTACCAAGCTCTTTAAGTTCGTTACCTAAACGTGGAAGATTCTTTAGGGAATTAACTTCCTGGTAAACAACGAGTTCGGGGCGTGCGAAGTTATCTTCCAGTGCACGTACGATCTCCTCCGGGTTATTCGTCGACATGAGCAATGCCGAAACAGCCTCTCGTGCAGTTCCTCGAAGCGCATTCTGAAGTCGGCTTATGTTCTCTAGAGGAGAAAAATTTGACTTAGTGACGTTATAAATACGCTGAAAATGTAGCCATTCTAACGTGTTACCCGAAAACGGGATAAGCTCCAACTTCTTTTTATCCTGTGAAGAAGCGAGAGCCTTCGCTGCTGCAGCGGTGTCGGCTACCGCTTGCATTGTAAGGGCGAATGTATTTTTGTCGACCTCCGCGGAAACGAGCGGAGGCACGAAATCATCCGCATCGCGGTCTTTATTGGTGTGTGATTGCTGTGAATCGAAAATATTAACAGGGGATGCAAGTGCCCGTGTGCCCAACGGTGGTAATACCTGGTGGGCGGGTGATGGAACAGGGAAATGTTGTTCACATCCTATTGCGGTAACGCCTCTATTAACTTTCGAATGAAGATGATCGTGATTCTCTACCCATTCTGATGTTCTTTCAACGCTTACCCGGGTTGAGCTCTGGTGACTCACACGGCTTCCAGTACGACTGGTATTGCGGCATGCATCGATTGCGGAGAGCTCCGCTTGTAGCTCACTCTCTTCTACCCGTTGCTGAAGTGCCGCGAGTTGACGGTCGCGCTCGGACTCTCGCGCGGCGCGCTCGGAGTCCCGCGCGGCGCGCTCGCACTCTCGCGCGGCGAGCTCCTGCTCACGTTCAAGACGACGGCGCAAGGCCAGCGCTACCGCGGCTGCCTTTTGTGCTTTAACAGTTGAAGAAGAGTGCGACGATCTGGACTTGGCGGTTCGCTCACTAGAAGGTCTACTATTAACGACGTGCGATCCGTCAATTCCAGACTGTACGGGCTCTAAAATAGCAGCGTTAGGCTCCGTGTTTAACGACATAGCTCTACGCATGCTACGTGTGAACATGAATATAACTATGAAATAGGAATAATGCAAGTGAAAATCTAGTGAAAATGCGAATTGATGTGTAAACAAACTAATTAAAATGTGATTGAAAACGAAAGTGACAGATGACGAAAAAAATGAAAAATAGGTTCGCTGGAAATGTAGGGAGAAGGACCAAAATGTTACGGACGTAATTGAGAAAAGTGTGGAAATGAACTATAATCCTGTTTTACGATGAAATAATAACGAAAATGGTTGAAAAAGCACAATTTATGGGAATAGATAGAAAAACACCAACTGTCACAAAACACCATAATAAAACTGACAAAACACACTTGAATTTTGATGTCAATTATAAATCCGAAAAAGCTTAGACATAAACAATGATGCAAAGAGGTGCGCAACAATACCAGTTCTGGATTCCAAATCATATATGTATGTCAGTAAACTGAAGAAGCTCCTTCGATTAAAATGTTTTTTATCTTTAAATCAATTCAATTTTAGGTCATTGTAATGTTGACCTGGTATTATTCATTTTATATAGTTTAGGTACCATATAAGTAATGATATTGTTTTTACAAAACATTGACTTAGGCATTTTTATTTGTTATAAAAAGCACAATGCTCTACTATACCTACAGGTGTTATGATATTGCAATTTAGAGCTAATATATATATATATATATATAGGTAGGTATTTACCATGATCAGGTTGATTATTGATGTATTATATTTTAATTATTTTACTTTTATTTTAGTACATACAAAAAACTTTTGCTGGCATGTCATGGACATATTATTATTTTGTCCCAATATCACTTCTTATTGATGAAATTTAATGTGAAATTTTTTATTTCATAATTGCAGAAAGGCCACTACTCGATACCTATGTGAATGATTATTCATTATGCCTGCATGCGCACCATATGTACAGGATAAATAACTATGATGCTTATATTATGTATAGGTACATTGTACCAAATGGCCATTATATTTACAATAATAAATCATATTGTCATTTTTCAACATGACTAATTGTCAATATTGCAATTCCTTGTTTTTATACTTGACCGATAGTTGCTTTGCAGCTAGGATAAGCTGGATATAATTTTAATAACATAAATCATTGATTTAATCTCAGTATCTAAAAAAGAACTAATAATAAAAAACCTTGTGTAAATTGCACTCGGTAGTAGGTACTTCATATGGACACTTTTATATATTAAGTACCATAGCAATAAATCAATTTCTCATATTGTGTCCAGCAAGTTGACTTTTTATAAAAATACCACAAATAAAATTTGTAAAAATTCAATCGGTACTATCATTAAGTACAACAATGTCTAATATTTATTATTATTGTGGGGATTCAATCTATGCCCCCCCCCCCCCCCTCGCTTTTCATGTATCCAACAACTGTGGTATTATGTACTCTCGATAATGTTTCATAATTTATCATAACAAATATTTTTACTCTTAAAATATAGTTGTTAATTCTGAGTAGTTATTATACCTAATGGTCTTTTTATTAAGACCCATTTCCATTTCTAATAGACAAGTTTATTTCAACAGTTATAATTTCAACTTAGCTATTTTATATAATTCTGTACAAGTAGAATTGTGAAAATACTCTTAATTTTCAAGTTCTTTTAAAAATATAGGGCATCATTTATATCACTTTATTAGGTCTGTACTGTAAGAAAACATTGCAATGGAATTGAAATCATTCTTCATCATCATTTCTTCATTTCTTATAACCTGTGCAATGAGGTACTTCATAAGGTGACATTTCAATGAAAAAAAAATCCCATCATTTTAATACAATTGGGTAACTAGTTTATCTGTGTAACTGTAAATTTTTTCTAAAGTAATGTTTTTATTTGGAATTATTAAAACAATATCTGAAAGCTCGTTTCTGAATCTTCTGGTGGTTTTTTTGATTAAATAAAGAAGGAAAGTTATGGTATTTGCTGTGTGTAACTGGTTGTTGCAACCAATCTGTTGGTCATGGTCACTGAAGGTTTATAAATTTTATTTATGTTTGAACAGCTGTTTGATTTTTGAATACACTGTGTAGCTTTAACCTGTCAAGCATGAGATTCCAGACACAATTGATTCTTCAATTTTCATAGCCACCCGGAGGTATATACCATAAAAGCATTGTGTAGCTAAATCTTATAGCACTTCCTCAGGGATTTGTTTAACATTTATATAACTTACAGCAATTTTCAGGTTATAGAATAACATTTATTCAGGTTATAGAGTAACATAATATATATCTTGATGTTAGAATTATTAATTAAATGCGGCAGCATTATCTAGCCCCCATGTGATAAACATTTGCCCAAGATAATAAGTAAACTTTACCGGTACTTTATTGTAGAATCATTTGTCAGTCAGTCCGCAAGATGATGGGGCTTGTTCTGATTATTAAATTACATGTACAGCTACTTTATGTTCATCATCACTAGCCTATATACGTCCCACTGCTGGGTACAGGCCTTCCTACATGGGAGAAACACATGAGGAGTTTGGGCCATAACACCACCACGCTGGCCCAATGCGGGTTGGTACTTTATGTTACACATTTTAAATATGATTAATGGGACTATTTTTACATTTTTGTAGCTATCACAATTATTCATATTGAGTAATCTCTCTGCCTTATAGTTGTCTGGTAGAGATCGCTTCTAGCAATAAGGTTGCCTTTTTGGTATATTGTGTTTGTTTTATCTCTGTACCTTTGTATATCTACTTGATGGAAGTTAGTAGAAGTTTCTATTTCAGTGCAAGGGTCTAGCCATAGTAGCTAGACCTGTTCAAGTGATTGCCTTAAAATCTACTTCATGGTTTTAGTTATACTGTTTCTTTCAGTGTATATTGCATTTCATTTGCAGTGTATATCTCTAGTGTGATAATGCTTGTTCAGCTAAATAGTTGGTTGTCTAACCGCAGTGTGATAGTAGTTTTAAAGAAGATTACAGGCATTGTCTAACTGCAATGTGATAGCACTTGCCCAGGTTATCAATAAATTCATTTCTACTTCACTGTAGAAGTTTTAAAACAAGAGTACGGGCATTGTCTTAACACAATGTAATAGCATTTGCCCAGGTTATCTATTAGCATTCATTTCTTTTTCATTTAAATTAGATCATTGTCTAACCGCAATGTGATAGCGCTTGCTCAGGTAAGTAATGTGATAATCATTTTCATTTCACTGTGTTGTTTAACCTTAATGTGATAGCAAATGCTTAGGTAAATAGTGTGATAACCTTTTTCATTTAATTTCATACCAATTTGAGCGTTGTCTAACCGCAATGTGATAGCGCTTGCTCTGGTAAATATTGTGATAACCTTTTTCATATAATTTCATACCATTTAGAGCGTTGTCTAACCGCAATGTGATAGCGCATGCTCTGGTAAATAATGTGATGACCTTTTTTATTTAATTTCATATCAATTAGAGTGTTGTCTAACCGCAATGTGATAGCGCATACTCAGATAAATGTTATAATCTTTTCCATGTAATTTCATACCATTTAGAGCGTTGTCTAACCGCAATGTGATAGCGCATGCTCCGGTAAATAATGTGGTAACCATTATATCTACTTGACGGTAGAAGTTTTAAATTAAGGCATAATCTTACTGTTCATTCACCTATTAATGAAGGCACTTAATATGAGTCTTGTTTCCTGCCTTGAGTAGGTATTTCTCATCATAAAAATTTACTTCTTGTAATTTCCTCTCTAAATCCTATATTCCAGACATAATTTTAATTGTCTTTGTTATGTTATATATAATTGTCACTTAAGACATCTGGGTGTTAAAGATTTAGGTATTAGATAGGTATATGACACTTGTAGTTACCACAGAACAGTTAAAGTTATCCAAAAAGTCATATTATTTTCACTTTTTGTAATCTTCTTTCTGTCCAAAGTAGGTGATTTACTTACTCCTTTTCTTTTTCCCTTTTATTTCCAAAAATTTAATTAAAGACACTAATAAAACACTGCATTAGCACTTTGAATAGGTATACATTTTTGTCTATCGCTCAAAATGAGCTATTATTGATGTTTTTAATATTTTACATGCCATTGGCAAATATTGGCAATACAAGAAAAAGTAGTGTGTAAATTGATAAAACCTATAAAATATCGGAAATCATAAGCCTTGTAAAAATTCTTACAATAATATCTGGAGGGTTATATTGCTAGGTAATTAGTTTAGCTAGATTTTCTAGATTTTAGTAGTATTATTTTGATATTTTTAGGTTATGTCATAATATTCTAACAGATTAATTCTGTGACGTTTCATATTACCAGTTATATATAGTTATATATTACCAGTTTCATATCGTAACGATAATGTAATATTAATGTCATTTAGTGTTACCATATGAGAGAAACAATTTTTTTTTATAGCTTTGAAAATTGTGGTCGGCGCTGGTACAATCAGCGTTACTACACGTTAAACCCTCTCGGACAAGGAGAGAGTATAATTACAATTATTAAAAATGTGCAAGATAACTGCATACTTGAGGTATGATGTGAGTGTGTGTCCAAGTGTTATGCATATGTGTGTATGTGTGTGTGTGTGTTTGTGTGTGTCTGTGTGTGTTTGTGTGCGTGTGTGTGTACCATGCATATGCATCTGTATAGGTGTTTGTGTTTTATGCGTATTTGTAGGCCTGGTTGTCCTTACGAATGAAGACAAAGCGAGTGGAGAGGAAGGTCTAAATGAGATTTGCGACTTACGTAACAGACAAACACTATTTTATAGTTTATAGTTATTATTATTAAACAGACAGATACTGTTGCATATACAAGGTGTAATGAGAACACTATTGTAAATGTAGACAGATGGCAGAGCGTAAATAGAATCAGTGACAACACTTGACAAAAATACAATTTGTAATTGTTAACAAAATCTCTGTAAATCTGCTGTTTCTTGTAACCTATACGATTTGTTTGTATGAAACATCAGATTTTATTTACGCGTTTTAATTTATTTACCAAGTTTTGTATATGATTACCAGCACTGCCACCTGTCTTCCTGTACGAGAGCGTCCTTACACCCTGTATAGTATAGATGTGAGTTTTCGTACCAACATGCTATCGATTATATAAAAAATACATGAATTCATTTTGTAAGCAAAAACAAATTTCGTTATTCATCTCTAATCATCATACACACAGCTATAACAGCAAGAAATACCTCGAAGCCCGTAACGTTTTACGACTTATTAGAAGATTTATGGCTCGTAAACATGTTGTTTTCCTTTATTGTGACGAAAAATATGCGGACGGAAGTATACACAATATACTATCATTGCAAGGAAATTGCCTAGCTAATTCACGAGCAAACATATACAAAGGTGATATTTAGTACTAAATTTTGGTATCTAATATTAATATTACTATACGCTTGCCACAGTAGATTCGTGAACTCTTTTGAAACCAAAGTAAGTATAAGTTAGATTTATCTTTAGAAAGCGCTGTTAAGCCTGCTCTTAATACAAGCCATGGAGTCTCTAGGCCGATTTTAATATCTACAAACTAAAAAAGTGTATTATTAACTCTAAATCACCACTTTTGTGGATGCTTATACAATCAAAATATGTATTTAAAGAAAGCGCTGTAAAGCTTATACACCGCTATAGTCTCGAGGCTGACTTTGAAACCTACAAGTTAAAAAAATGCATTAGTAGCTCTAGGTCAACAATTTCATGGACACCAACTTGTAAAACCAATTTTAGATTTATCTAGAGAATAAAATCTGAAAGTCTACTCTCGATTCTCGGGGCTGGTTCTGATTTTTCTACAAACCAAAAAACCGACTTCAAAACACTAAAAAGGAAAAAAAAAAACAATTTCGGTACCTAGGTACTCACCTCCTAAAATGTATTTTTTGAGTTGGTGCTAAGCTGTTTCCAGAGACAATAGAAAATTAAGCATTTATTATCGAAATTAAATTATTTTTCCTTTTTAGTGTTTTGAAGTCGGTTTTATTTTTGTTAAAAAATATTTTTTTCACATTTTTAAGTGATTTCGGCACTATCGACTTGTCTGTCTCTCAGTCTTTGGTTGAAATACAAAGTGATAGTATTATCTTCTAACTCCTAACCGTTGTACCTTGGAGTTGTACTTTCCATCATCAGCTCATTAACATGAGATGATGACTAACAGAAGCAAATACTTGAATAGCTTTGAAAAAAAAGTAAAACATGTAATACGTGCCAATAAAATTTAAGGTTTGCCCTCGATTTTTCTGGGATTCCATCATCAGATCCTGACTTGGTGACAACGGGACCACCACTGGAGTATACTCTATCTTATAAAAAAGAATTTTGAAAATCGGTCTACAATTGACAGAGAAATCTGTGAACATACATACAAAAAAAAAATACATACAGTTGAACATATAACCTCCTTCTTTTTTTGAAGTCGGTTAAAAACTGCACTATTCGCTCAAAATCAATACTTTCGTGGACGCTTTTAGAATCAAAGTATTATATAGTTAGATTTATCTAGAGAAAGCAGTAAAAAGCTTACTCTTAATACACTACCATACATTCTCGGGACTGATTTTGATACCTACGAACTAAAACCTGCACTATTCGCTCTAAAAGTACTTTCGTGGACGCTTTTAGATCCAAAGTATGAGTTAAAGGTAATGTTTGATATCTTGCAAGTATTACAAGGTGTATCAGAAGTACCCAAAAAAAAGAAATTCTTTATCGAAAACTCAAAACGAAAATGTCACTACACTATGCACTAGTGATCGGCCGTGAATGTCATTCTAGCTAAAATTTATATCAAAATAATAGACTATATTTCCGAAGACTAGAATTTGCAAACTATTAGTACCGTCGATCCCTTAAGAGATGCAAAAAACTTTCTTTGGCGATAAAACTTATAGTACCTACGATACCTTAATTTCTAATACGATGACAAATAATAATAATTTTATTGAAATAATTATTTAATTTTTAAAACTATAATTTGGTGGTAAGAGGTTACCGCCGCCTATAGACACCTGCCATAACAAGGAAAAAATCACTTGGTATTGCAAGTGCATTGTCATCCTGCCTGAGGCCTAAGATTACTAGGTAGTAGGCCCGTATGTAGGGTCGTCTGGGTAGGTACCACCGCTTTTCTTATTCCAGCCGTGAAACAGTTCACTGTGTTTCGGATTTAAGGGAAAGGTAGCCAGTGTAATTACTGGGCATGGTCGGCATTTCATCTTAGGCCCCAGGATGACAATGCACCTGCAATATCAAGTGACGTTTCCTTGTTATTGCAGGTGTCTATAGGCGGCGGCAACCGCTTGCCATCAGGTGGACCGTCAGCTTGTTTGTCATCTACTTGTATAAAAAAAAAGATTAAATACCTTCCATGCCCAGTAATCAATACATACAATCTGAAACAGCAATCTGCTTTACGGCTGAAAAAAGAAAGGCGGTAGTATCTACCCAAACGACCCAAACGGCTTATTCGGGCCTACCACCTAGAAGCTTCCGTCCACCCACCTATGTCCTTTCTCAGAATGTATTCTATCTTCATGTCAATTTTTCACTAAATAGAAGCTCATCAGCTTAGGAGTGGAAACTAACAGTGTTGCTATCTCATTTTTTGTTGGGCTGGATATTAACTACACAACACAAACGCTGATTCCTATTGTTCTCCCATAATGTAATGTATTCTTGTCTCGTATTTTACAAAAGGAACATTCGACATTGTTCTAAATCGATAATAACAACAACTCGAATCAAAATCGAGCAACTTCTTAATGAAGCCAAGAAAATTTGTGCGGAGCTGTGAAACTTAAAGAGACGTGTAAACTTTCATTCGTCGTCATTAAAAGTTTTGAGCCCCGAAGATTTGTGCCAACACTAATTAGCTAGGCACTTATGAAAAATTTTGCGTCTCTCTACCCTTAGGCCGCATACAAACTAAACGATACTGTAACCGCTCTAATATTTATTCTCATTATTTTTTTAAGTCGCAGTATACTAATCTGTGTCACGGCCGAGGGAAATGCAGCTACCCAGCTGACCTGGAGAAGAGTGCCACCAAGTGAATTCTTCGTAATTAGCTAGCGTGACAGTTCTAAAACTGTAGTGTATCTTATAATACATACAGGACCGTCTATACGACAATAAATTAAAACATGGGCTATATTACTTCATAGAAATGGTTTGCTAGCTTCAAAACATCTTATTCATTTGATAATTTCATGACATTTCTATGGAATAATGCAGCCAATGTTAGATTATTTCATACAAATGTCTTAAAGTTATCAAACGAAGAAGATGTTTTTGAAAGTGGCAAATCATTTCTATGTACTAATACAGCCCATGTTTCAATTTATTATCGTATTGGCGGCGGCACCCTGTATATTTAAAAAGATTTCAGCGTCGCGCTATCCGGATTATTGGCGATATGGAGGTCATAAGCGCTCTTGCGCCTCTACAAATTGTGGCGTGACATTGCTTCACTAAGCGAATTTTATCATCTTTACCATGGAAAGTGTTCCGAAGAGTTTTTTAACCTAATTCCACCTTCCACATTCTTTCCTTTACAGGAATACGCGTGCTGGTCTTCGGGGTCATCCACAGACTGTCTCCACCTCCGCTTTGCGCACTGAGAAATTTAATGACTCTGTCGTACTACTTACCAAAGTATGTAGAGCTGTCTACCAGTCTGCCATGTCTGCCAGTGCGCGTTTTTTCTCTTACTTCCTGTATGGATTCCTTCAAACGATGGGTGGAGTGGCACCTTATGGACCATACTGAGACGTCGCTACACATTAAGCCAGCCTAAAACGGGAAAATCCCTGTTTTTAGGCGTGAGATACATTCTCAGTAACGCTTGATACCGCAAAGGCTAACGGTATCCCGGTTCAGGCTCCCTTCCCCTACATCTCAATTATCAATTGAAAAAAAAAACTTAATTACGTCACTGTAAATAAACCTTAAGTTAGTTCCCTACCGCTGTGAAAAATCTCGCAATAGAAAGACACGTCTTTTTATCGTTTTTGTGTTCCAGCGTAAAAGCTCTTAGCTTTAGAGGTTACATTTCGTTGACAAACGTGCTAAGTTGAGGGAACTTGGCTTTTGTTTTCAGCACAAGATTTCATATATATTTGCAGAATGAGCTAGAAAATATAATCTGTGCATAATCCAAGAGTGGTTGCTACAGTGAAAAAAAATGATATTATTACTTGGTGGCGTTGAAGTTTTTAATACTAAAAAAAAAATTAATATCATCATGCTGGTTCTCTTTGAACTAAAGTCACTATAAAAGCTTCTATATAATATACTCTGCCCCCTTATTCGCTAACTTAAATGAAAAGTGCCGGTAGATAAAATATTCGGTGTCTTTACA
Organism: Nymphula nitidulata; assembly: GCA_947347705.1. Classification (NCBI taxonomy): domain Eukaryota; kingdom Metazoa; phylum Arthropoda; class Insecta; order Lepidoptera; family Crambidae; genus Nymphula; species Nymphula nitidulata. The sequence continues at coordinate 11,851,922 of OX374631.1, forward strand.
TACATTGATGTTTCACTATGAAATGTTTCATTTCATTGTAGCAAAATTGTAGAGTGAAACAGCAATGTATTTGTCGCCGCCATCTGGAAAATTCGCCGCTTAATTGGATGCCCAGCCCGTTAATTACCAGCCCAGGCGTACAATCATAGATATGACAATCTTGAATGATATCTGTAATGGCACTTTTGACTTTGTTAAACTGGATTCTCTTTTCTTGCAGTTTCAAGTTTCTTCGAAACGCACTAGGCACACAAAGTTTTTATATGCCTAGAAGCTACACTAACTATGGTAAAAACTCAGTAATAAATCGTGCAATGAATTGCTATAGTAAGAATTTTTCAAGTTTGGATATTATATTTAATTGTGGCCGGGAATTTTAAAGACTAGTGTCTGTAAAATATTAAGCAGTAACAACAATACATAACCTCATACACAAATACCCACACAACACACATACAAACAAACACCACACACCCGCACGTAAAAGGGTATATAATTTAGAATTTTAGACCATAATGATCAATACTAGCTGTTAATTTAAAAAATTGTAAGTGGTGTGGATTTTTGTAAATAAATAAAAAAAGTAACTATCAATAAACGTCATATTGATAGAACGATCCGTAGCCTAGCTTAAAAACGCAAGACAAACAGAAGCGTATATTGTCGAAATAAACGTTGGACCTTTTCACCTTCCTATTTTAAGGACTTACTAGGAACCTACTAAAACACATACGTTGACTTATGTGAAAAAAATGATACTTCGCCAATGACATCTGTTATCATCACTGCGCGACTGACTTACCTATGTTATAAGGTGCAAACTGGAATGTTGTATTAAGGGCTATTGCTATGAAGTGGCTACTTATGAAATAAATTATTTCTTTTACAACAAGTGTTTTAAACTTAGCTTGGTTTCATTTTTTGATTATATATTCAATACGTGAAGTGAAGAAAGAACAAGTACCTAATGTTTTTAGACATTGTTATGATAGTTTTTATGTGAAAAATGAAATATTAGCTTCAATTATTATTTGGTAAACACATCAGTCCTTATATATTTTGAATACAGGAAAAGTTTAACAAGTAGTCCTAGATTCAAAACCTGAACTGGACACTGCTATTACAATAAAATTAATTTTATTTCCCGTGATGAATCTGTGGGGCATTTTCGTAGTGAATATTTATGATTTTGAATATTTCCTATACTAGACTGGTTATTGCGATATAATAGGTCTTAACCTACAAAATTACCAATTTGAATGAAAAAAAATTATATAAAAATGATATTTCATTTCTACATAAACAACTTTTAATGTTATCTGAAAATGTCCGAAAAGATTTTGATGCAATATCAAATTGTAATTAGATGAAAAAGCTATGCACTGTGTATTTCAATTTCTCAGAACAGAATACCTACTTTAATGATAAAAATACCTATTTGAAGCTGTTTAACTATGGATACAGGTCTGCCTACACGGGACAAATAAATGCGGGCTGTAAAGTACCCACCAGCGGTTGCAGTAACAACCAGATTATTTTGAATTGCTTGAAAAAAGATGATTACGATTGTGGCAAAGATTTTGGTTTATTTCTACTGAAACCACAAGTATTTTACAACTTTAATAAAAACATACTAACGCAAAACGCAAGTAAAAGTTCAAAATACCGATTCAGACCTAGAATGAGACGTAGAAGTTGAGAAAATGTGTTTTCTCGAAGTTTTTTCTTAATCTTTATTATAGTTAGTTAAGGGGTCATGTTACTCTTTTACACTTATGTCTATTTTAATAAGTATTTTTTAACATAAGTCAAAACAAGTTATTAGATCAGTAAGACATTTTTGACATAAGTCATCTTAAGTTATTTAGCCAGTGAAAAGTATGTAAGTAACACCTTTTAACATAAGTCACACAAATCCTTTATTTAATGTTAGTTAACAAATTATGTAGTTTAGTTATATGGCCATTACGAATTGCTATAGTACTAACATACTATGTCAATTCTACTACATAAAATAAAAAGATATAAAAATACTACAAAAAATTAAAGAAGTATTTTCATTTCCAGAATAGTTACCATTTTTCACTTATATGCTTTAGTCTGTCGGCCCTTGTTCAAGAGAAATAGTTCCTTTTTATTTAAGTACCGAGATAAATATTAAATATTTATTATAATATATTCACCCATTATTCTTTTATTGATAACATAACACAAGATATAAAATCTCCATAATTTTGAGTACAAAATTGGTGTTAGTGTAGGAATATTATTTTTATACTAATGAAACAATTTGACTGTAAAATTTTTTTTTTCTAAAAAACACATATTTCCTATATCAGTCCTTACTAAATCCAAATATTCTTTTATTTGTCAAAAAAACCTGATTTATCTGTGAAGTACCCACTTCTCACACACAATACATTGTCTATTGTGTCTGCATTTCCTATTGTTCAGCATGCGTTTAAAGTTATTGTAGACTGCATCCAACATTGAAGTCAAATCAAAACTTCGCCATTCCGGATCCAGACTATTCAAACGTCAAGCGTTTTTTCTAAAAAGCGCGGGTAGTTGAAACAAAGCCTTAATAAGGTAGCGGATGGTTCGTAAATTGAACGCAAAACTTTCTGCGGTGCGGGAATAGAAAACGTCAGGCAACCCGTTGAAAGGCTATTAATTATGAGAAAGGAAATTGAAACCCCTGTGGAAATGGAAAAGTAATAAAATGCAACAGCGATTGCAAGATGAGTGCTCCTCTGAACTGGGACAATCCCGTCGCTTCGTTTTGTAAGTAGTAGTTTTTACTAGCCGTACGTTTGGGACACGGCCCGAAAACTTTCCTGGCACAAGTCACGTTTCTTATTTGGTTCATTTTCTTAGTACTTACAGTATATTATGTCAGGCCAATAATCATAAAATGATGCACACCTTTATGCGTCCAGTTACTGAGAAAAAACTATCAAAGTATGTTTTTGTTTAATTAGTAGGTCAGAAAAATTTTTTGTAGGTCAGAAATAACCTTAAGCCTATTCATAAAGCTAACAATAACCCATAGAGCAATCAATTAAGCCTTAAAAATTAATTAGTTAACTATACACTGTACAGTGACTGTTAGGCAGTTTTATGAGATACATTTTTATCGGTCATAATGTCTGTCTCTCTATCAATCATGTCTGAATTTACACTGGTTCCAAAATTTGAACTACTGAGAAGTATCCGGCAACAAACTCGTCACTCTTTTTAACCGACTTCAAAAACGAGGAGGTTCTCAATTCGGTCAGTATGTTTTTTTTTTTCTTAGAATTCAAATAATAAGTAATAATGTTCGTAGTATTGATAATATTTAGCAGTGCAGTGTCGCAGAGACAGATATCTAAATAATAAATTAGAAAAGTAGGTAAGTATACCAAAGTATACCTATCACTATATGTCTACTTTGCTGTCAATATAACACATTCTCATATTTTTTACTGGGTAGGCAACGCGTAACAAGCGCCCAAGTTGTTACGAGCTTACCAAATTTAAGTAGTTACCATAGCCTATGTAGGCATATAAGCAAAAGAAAATAAGTATGGTAAGTTACCATTAGGCGGGTCGTACGCTTGTTTACTTTTTATAAAAAAAAATATAGGAAAGAAATAACGCAGTCCCCATTATTTTATAATGGCGAGATTTCCGTCAATTAGCAATATTATTAGTTAATTTTCTGCAGCTAATAATATACAGGGTGGTGCTACCAATACGACAATAACTTCATGACATTTTTATGAAATAATATAACATTTGCTGCATTATTTCATAGAAATGCCATGAAATAATCAAATGAATAAGATGTGTTTGAAAGTGGCAAACCATTTCTGTAAACTAATATAGCCCATGTTTTAATTTATTGTCGTATGGACGGCACCACCATGTATAAGTACACCTACGTGAATAGCTTAATGGCTTCGGTATCGACAGTGCTACTACGCAGTTATATTTACAGCCAAAGATACAATACGCCTACTCTAAGATCGCCCTCTGATACATTATAATGTAAGTTTAATAAGAATTTTCTACAGTTTTATTCTGGCTCAGAACAAAACAACTTTCTCGTTCGTCAAATGAAATTTTAACGCGACACTTAACAAGAAACACAATTTCATAACGCTAATGCATTGTAATGAATGAGTTTTTATTTGTATACTGAAAAAGTTAACGTATTTGGTACTAGTTTCTTAAATAATTTGATAAATAAAATAATTAAAATCTCATGTAAGTAGTAGAAAATTTAGTTTTTTAGCTTTATGAAACAAATAAATTTGAAACTTTTATTTAAGATCTGCCAAAAGGTGTAGCCAAAATTGTAAAAATGTACAAAGAGAAACTAGCAAACCAAAACCAAATCTGGGTAAGTTTTTACAATTGAATATTTTGTTTCTACCCAGATTTACATACAAGAGAGATAGGGAAAGTGGTGTACGAAAAAAAAATCATTTGCATATAGAACTACATACATAACTAATTGTATGTAAAAAAGGCTAGTATTTGACTATTCTGTCTTCAATCGAAGATCCTGATTGAGCACCAGAATGAGTAATTTTGCAGACCGTTATTTTGGTGAGAATTTAGCTTCCATGGTGATCTCTTTAATTTATTAGCCGACTTCAAAAACGAGGAGGTTCTCAATTCGGTTGGTATGTTTTTTTCCTATGTATGTACACCGTTTACGCCGAGATTTCTGATCCGATTAACGTGATTCTTTTTTTATAAATATATATATTTTTTTAAATCAGTTGGGTAGTTTGGTTTTTAAATCAAAAAAACTGAAATGAGAAAGTCATCTACTAAAATAAATTGTGGATTTTTGCTTTCCTATGTCTTTTTAGTGAAACGATACGATAGTAGGAAACAATGTAAGCTGACGGTCACCCATCTAGCTTTGACCTTATAAAGTTATCACCAAACATTGTGAAAAAAAATAATAAACAAAAATTAAAACCAACTTCAAAAAACTGAAAAGGATAGAATAATTAAATTTAAGTAGGTAGGTACTCATCACCCGGAAACATATTTTTTGGAGTTGGTGCTAAGTTTTTTATTCTTTTCAGTTTTTTGAAGTCGGTTTTTATTCTATAAAAAAAGTCCGCTGCGACTTTATTTGTTGTGTTTTCTTTACTACATCAGTAGTATCGTTTGAAATTATTTGCAAAAACAGTATTTTATAGTACTACGAGTATCAAAATTAGCCCGAAGTAAGAATTTTCGTTTTTAACCGACTTCAAAAACGAGGAGGTTCTCAATTCGGCCGGCATGTTTTTTTTTTTTTTTTTTTTTCTATGTATGTACACCGATTACGCCGAGATTACTGATCCGATTTACGTGATTCTATTTTTGTTCGATGCGGAATAGCTGCCATTTGGTCCCATAAAAATTTTTTCAAAAACAGTTGGGTACTTTGGTTTTAAATTAAAAAAAACTGAAATTATGAAATCGTCTACATAAGCGAAATTGCGAATTTTTGCTTTTCCAATGACTTTTTAGTGAAACGATACGATAGTGGGAAACAATATAAGATGACGGTCACCCATCTAGCTTCGACCGTAGAAAGTTATCACTAAAAATTGTGAAAAAAAAATTTTAAACAAAAATTAAAACCGACTTCAAAAAACTGAAAAGGATGAAATAATTAAATTTAAGTAGGTATTCATCCCCTAAAACCTATTTTTGGAGTTGGTGCTAAGTGGTTTCTAAAAACAATAGAAAGTAAAGCACCGACTCCAAAAATAGGTTTTAGGGGATGAATACCTACTTAAATTTAATTATTTCATCCTTTTCAGTTTTTTGAAGTCGGTTTTAATTTTTTTTTATCATATGGGCTTGCTCTTGATCCCACTCTTGGTCTGAGAAGATTAAGTTTAAAGGTGGTCGACGATGTAGTGAGTTAAACTAGAAGGTGCATATTTAATCCAGCTTTGAAGAAACTCGGATTATAAGCATATGGAACACCGAGGCCGGCAATGCATTCCACTCTCTGGCCGTAACTCCGCCGTTTGTAACAAAACGGTGTATTAATTGTGTCGGATTGTTAATTTTTTTATTGCAAGTCAATACAGTTGTTTTTTTTTATTTCATTTTGAACGCAACACGATATTGGACTTTTATCTGTAACACAACACGTTTTCCAGTTCGTGGGTGACCGTTTAAAAAAATAAATGGTCTAAACGTCGTTTGTTGATATAAACTAACAAAATGTCAACAAATACCTTTTCTGGTATTTTTCTATTTTATACGACGCACGATTGAATAGCGAAAAAATGCCGTTTGATTTACAGTTCGCGACGGTAATCTATTTTAAAATTGTCGCAAACAATGGAATATAGTGGCGGCAATTGTGAAATAGTGGCATAGACTCACGGGGCAAGCCAAAACTGAAAAGGTTCTATTTTGCGTATTTTTAACCCCCGACGAAAAAAGAGGGGTTGTTATAAGTTTGACGTGTCTGTCTGTGTATCTGTGTGTCTGTTTGTGGCATCGTAGCGCCTAAACGATGATGATGTGACTACGATGGTTCTTAGCTATAATTTATGAAGATCAGTTCAGGCATTTGTTGACCCTCAGCTCAATTGCTACATGATAATAGGATTTTACTAACTTTTACAGATCCGATTGATTTCAAATTTGCTGTACTGTCACTTTGGTGACATTTCCATGACATACTAACTTTGAGCTGATTCTATACCATTAAAAGTCTGCGAAATGGTTAATTCTTCAGAAACTTACAGCAAATATAGCGTGTTTGGGCTCTTATGAATAGTCTTAATGAGATGGTGCTAGATAGATGATTAATGACGCCGGGGGTTACTTAAAATTTTTAATTTTGTAATTATAAAACAGATCAATTTAATTCACCGTCTCCACCTAAACAGCTCGCACAAAAAAGCGTAGCATTTTCTTTCTTAATCGTGCTTCCAAAACATGGAATTCTATAACATGGGGTCCTTCAAAAACGGCCTGAAAAGGTAGCTTTTGGGCCGGCAAGGTGGAGGCGGCCAGGGCACTGTGTTTCAAACTGCACTGGCTGTCTTTGCATATAGACTTTTCTTACCGCTTCACATCGTGTCAAGACTACGAAAATTTATTTTATACAACTGATAACAAGAAAGCTGACGGCCCACCTCGTAAGTGGCTTTCGCCGCTTAGAGACACCGGCAATAACAAAAAAATATCACTTGGTATTGCAGGTTATCCTGGGGACTAAGATGAAATGCCAGTGTATGCCAAGATAAAGGTAGCATGTGTATTTTCCGGGCATGGAGCCCAGAAAATACACATGCTACCTTTATCTTCAATCCGAAACACAGAGAACTCAACTGGAAGTTTAAATATATTTGTGAAAATCTTCTTTCGGATCATTAGAGGTGTTAACTTCAATAAGTGGTAAGATAAACGTTGCTATAAAAACGTTGGATTAGGAAAGAAAGCGGTGAAGAAATTGGTAGGTTATACCTAGTGCTGCGGTGGCGTAGTGGTAATCACGTCTGGCCGGAAATCAGGAGACGCGGGTTCGAGTCCCGCCTGGAGCATATATATTTTCATCGTTAGCTTTCTTCATTTGTAATTGTTACAATAAAGTAGGCGCTTAAACGCATCAAAAAACATTAAAATGTGAACTGATAGCTAATTACTAAAAGATTATCCCCTGGAAGTGTTATAAATCTTCATAATAACATTGTTTCATTACCATACACCTCCTGGTGCTAGGCGTGGATCGTAATTAAGCCGGCAGAGCGTGTAATCCGGATTTGCTTACTGACCAAAGTGACATACTTAGCTGATATTTTCACAAAATTCCACAGCTTATCGAATTTATAATATTGACTAATTAAAAAAATTGTCAAATCTCTGATTTTTTTTACTATCGGACAACTAATTTGTTTTTTTACAACTAGATGACAAAGCTGCTGACTGTCTACCTGGTGGTAAGTGGCTACCATCGCCAATAGATACCGCAATAAAAAGTGTAAATGACTTGATATTGACAACTAAGTGCTTGTTTTAGACAACTAACTAAATAGGTACCAAAGCTATTTACTTTGTTGAGCCCATCTTATGGAGACACCGCCGGTGAGCTTATAAGGAACAAACGCCACAATAACTTATTAAACATATTGTTAATACAGCATCACGCGTGCAGTAACTTACCCTGCTTAAAACGTAAAAAATATTATGGTAATACCCATAGGTAATCCCACCCTTATGTCACCATAGTTTATCAGTATCCCAGGAAACCATTCCAAATGCCTGCGTTTGTTGCTGATCGATGAAGCTTCTCAACATTTATCCGAACCCTTTCTAATTGACTACGAACGTATTACTTTGATTTACGGTCCTTTAAAATAAGTTTCCCCTCCTAGGGACGGCTCGCCCCGCAGCCCAATTTAAATCTTAACTTTTAGTGTAACTTTGCCATATCTTTGAAGATTTGGATTACGGCGTTATTGAAGTAGCTTCCGAAACAGAAACTTGTTTGAGGGAAATAGAGCAGTACGGCGCATATTCTATTTATATTTTGATTTATTCAAATAAGCACTTCTTAGTAGGCACATAGTTAGTAAAGATATTTTTTTATCATACAAAGATGATTACACATAGTCGAAATGTCTTTTCACATTACTATTCTGCATATTTAATTCTAAGTCGACCTAATTAATTAATAATTCTAATTTATCAGGATTTTTAGTACCTATTTTACAATAGATAAGTATTGCGAATTCTAAGTGTTACTTCTATTCATTTTTTCTCCATTCATTTGGATTCTGTGGAAGAAGACACAAGAGATAATGTAATAGTGTTGATGATGATTATTTCCTACAGATAAAAGTACTATCATGCTGGAAAATGTTTACAAAACCTACCACCCTACTATTTTTACATAATAAAAACATAAAACTAATTTTTAATATCCAATTGCTACTCGAAGATTTTCTATTCCCATTTGAAACTGCTAAGTACGAACATAATTCAAAATTATCATACAACACCGCTCACAGAAATATATAATAGGTACCTACTAATTCATATCACACACCATTATCAGGCATCACTGGCTTCTGAAAGGCATAGAATTTATTACCAGTTCTTGGAAACTTATCCGATAAGTTCTATACATTTACTTTCGCTTTTTAAAATTAAATACATTTATCATGATGTTTTACATGGGATATATGTGCGAGTCGATGAAGATGTTAACTAAAACTTTCATTTAATAACACACATATACACCTATTATCTAGCCCAAATTAAGCATCATTAAGAGCTTGTGGTATAGATGTCGCAGCCGTCTGGTTAAATCATCCACCCAATTGGACGGCTAGCCTGTTGATTGAATGCCGGCATCCAATCAAACGGCTAAAGTACAACTAGCCAAGTCATTGAGCGCAACATTTTACCAGATGGCTGAACGTCATGCCAGCCGTCTGGTTTAAATTAGCCATCCAATTGGACGCCTAGGCAGGTAATTTAAATCGAAGAGCTTTTGTGTGACTGTTTGAGTGATTGGTAGGTTCAAGGTTATTTTTTATGACCACTTAGAACCAAAACGATGTCGGTTATAAGTGATCATAAAAAAATAACCTTGAACCTACCAACTATAACAAAACTTTTCAGTACAAGACGATCCATTCAATACGCCAAGTCGTTAAACGATAAGTGAATTAAGTTATTAAAAGATAATTTTAATACTCTAGGTACATACAAGTACCACACAGTCACACACGCCCGCCGCCTAGCCAACGGCGGGTAGGTCTGCAATCTAGATATATCTCTAAAAAAAAACTAGAAACAAGTAATACTATAACGTCTAAATTTCCTAGAAACTGCAATAAGTCTCAAGAAAAACAATTCTGTTTGCCTGTATTCCTCTAACAGTGGCACTTATCAGGTGAGTGTTCGCGAGCCTGACCCAAATAAAACGTCTTCGTACGATTTATTGGCAGTAACGTCTACTGTATCTCGACTTCAACATACGAGGGGAGAAAAACAATTGTATTTAGTTTCATTTCGTGTAATTTTTATCGTAAATTCTTAAAGTAAAACGTCATATTATTTGATTTGAAATCGTATCATATTTAAACATTAACAGCCGGCCACGGGCCGCAAAAGTTAGCCTATATTCTCATGATGTTATCTATCCGCATGCCGAATTTCATATATATTGGTTCAACTGCTTAGGAGTAAAAAGGTTTATACAGCAGATGGATTGACAGACAGACAGAGGTAATTTCACGATTGTAATATTAGTATGGATATAATTGTTAGTCGGCACTAGTTTCAGTAAAAGACTAAGGTGAAGTACATAGTTACTAATCCTACTGTGTCATTGGGTACAAATTGAAGATATTTTTCTAGCATTCCGTATGAAATTAAAAGGAGTTTCAAATAATGGTGATCAAAAAAATTATCCAATATAGGCAAAATAAGCAAATTCTCATATTTGCTCTTAATAAATATCCCTAATTTTTAAATATGTTTTAGGTTCTCAATATATTGAAAACTCGATGATATGATTATCTGCAGGGGAGCAATTTATATAATACTGTACTTCACTTACAAATCTGCGAGCGTCCCGTCCGAATGTTTTATTTCGGTCAAGTGAGGCACGTAGCGACTCTCCTTTTTGGAAGAAATAAATAGCGTCTAGGCAATTACATGCTTTATACTAAAGCGTCGAGAGTACCTGCTTATATTTGATAATACTATCATTATGTGTTAATTAACTACTTTACTAAATCAGGTAGGTATTTGGACCTTTTGAAAATGCGCTTATAATAAATGGGTTACACTTAGAGTACGACTGTAAAAATTTTGACAATTCCTCTTACTTTGGCTAATTAGGTTTCCGTATAAAAGAGAGCAATAGACGCTGTTCTAACACTAACAGGAGATATTGTGCCCTATCGTGATGACAAAAAAAAATGCACTGTGTGTATTTCTGGACCTAAAAAAGGCATTCGACACCGTCTCTATCCCATCCTTATTCAAAAACTGGACAGGACTGGATCTCTGTGGTAACTGTCTTCGTCTGTCATTCGACTATCTTTTGAGAAGAATTCAACAATTTAATATAGATCAGATTCCTTCAGTTCTGAAGAGTCCTGCATATAATACGGTGTCCCACAGGGTAGTGTCCTTAGACCTACCTTCTTCCTAATCTATATCAACGACCTAACTGAAACCAAATTAATAAATAGCAGAATCTTTTCGTACGCTGATGGTATAGCTCTCCTATTAGAAAAATAAAACTGGGATAAGGTTTATGAGTTGGCCTCTAAGGGACTTCGTGCTGTCATTAAATGTCTGCACGGCAACCTTTTAACTCTATATAATAGTAAAACTAATTATATAACTTCATGTATTCAAAATTCTTCTCAGCCGAACATCTCTCTGCTGCCTAAATGTAACTGTCAGACTCAAAAGGTAACTTTTACCAAGTACTTGGGTCTTATCTTGATCAGCATCTAAACTGGCATAAACAAATCGACATGTGCACCCTCCGCGTTAGACAGTTATTATGGCTATTGAAATATTGAAATACACGTCACCGACAAGGTGACATGCTACTTATAAATAACCTCATATACATTATATTGTGTACCTTTATGAGGTGATACTTACAAAACTAAAATGAATAAAATTGAGACGGCACAGACATCACTCCTCACAAAGTTATACTTTTGTAAAAGTAGGTACAGACCACTACGATGTAAGTATAGATATAAATATGAGTATATTATTGTAACAATTACAAATAAAGAAAGAAAACGACCGGACATCAGGAGACGCGATTCCCACCTGGAGCATATATTTTTTCTTTCCTTATTTGTAATTGTTACACTATAGTAGGCGTTTAAACGCATCAAAAACATACAAATACCTAGGCATCTAAGTACTAATACCTACTAAGTTATACTTTTGTAAAGGTAGGTACAGTCCATTACGATGTAAGTATAGATAAAAATATTAGTATAATATATATGAAACAGTAATAACACAACACTGAATTTATTAAACATATGTAGGTTGAGTCCAAATAACTGAGTATTCAGGTATAAAATGAAATTGTCATTTTATTACCAATTTAATTCAAAGCCTCGGAGAAAAGATCCTAAAGACAAAGAGTGGGACTTTGATAAAAGTGGTAGTAAAAAGAAAAGAAAGACTATTTACAAAAAACAACAGATGAGGTCCCATCAAAAACATTATAATATGTAAAAACATTTTTTTAATAAAAATAAATCCGACTTCAAAACAAAAAAGTAAATAATAATTAAATTTCAGTACCTAGGTACTTACCTCCTAAAATGTATTTTTTGGAGTTGGTGCTAGTAGATGGTTATTGGGAATTCTGTCCCACCTCCGTTCGATCGGGCTCACGCCCTCACTCACTTCGGTTGAACAGAATTCCCAATAACCAGAAAGCCTGTAATCACAACGTTAAAGCCACTAAACTGTTTGGCTTGAAGCCCCGTGGTAAGTAACTTCCTGCGAGCCCGTGGGTAAAATCACGCACCGAACAGATTCCTAAACTATTCGGCTGGAAGCCCCATGGTAAGTAACTTCCTGCGAGCCCGTGGGTAAGATCACGCACCGAATAGACTCCTAAACTGTTTGGCTGGAAGCCCCATGGTAAGTAACTTCCTGCGAGCCTGTGGGTAAGATCACGCACCAAACAGACTCCTAAACTATTCGGCTGGAAGCCCCATGGTAAGTAACTTCCTGCGAGCCCGTGGGTAAGATCACGCACCGAATAGACTCCTAAACTGTTTGGCTGGAAGCCCCATGGTAAGTAACTTCCTGCGAGCCCGTGGGTAAGATCACGCACCAAACAGACTCCTAAACTATTCGGCTGGAAGCCCCATGGTAAGTAACTTCCTGCGAGCCCATGGGTAAGATCACGCACCGAATAGACTCCTAACTACCTAATTGTAATAAGCCTCACTAGCTCACTGTATCTCTCTAGCTAGCTAACTAATTCAACCTACTTATACTTACTTACTTTGTTACCTCAAAACCAACCAGTTGAACCTTTTACCTTAAGCAACCACATATTGGTATGTAAACTTGTATGTGATTGCTTGCTTACCAAATAATCATATCTGTAAGAAACAGGGAGTATGGGATGTGTTGTAATAAACATTTTCCTTTTGTTTTAATTTCAAAACTTAAACAAAAAAAATGACGTTGTGATTGCTGTGGTGCTGCAATGAGTGGAGCCTGGCCTGTGGTGAGTGGTGGACCCGGGTCTGTTCATCTAAAACAAAACAACAAATTGGTTAAATAATAACTTAAAACACTTCCACATTTTGTAATTTTACACGTGACCTATAAAGTTACAAAATGTTTTTGTATAAGTTGATATTCAAAGATAGCACATACTTACAAATGGCTTATAAGTAGTAAACACTTTGTCTTGTAGTCACCAACACAACTTCATTGTCGAGTAGGAATCTAAAAATAAAATAGTTATGTAAGTAAATAAATATTTTTCATAGTAAAACACATTTATTTAATATTAATTTGTCAGGGCGCGTAAGGCGCAAGCCACACACAAAGGCAAGGGTGTGGACGCGGTACGATGGCTCATTAAAATTTGAAATTTAACATAAGGAAATAAGATGCAATGGAAAAAATTTGCTACCAACGATTTCTTGTCATTCGCTGTTTATAAATTATGCTTTTATTTCCTTACGCTTTATTTGGAAATTGAATGAAACACTACGCCGCGACCGCGCTGGCGCCATATATGCATGTGACTAACACCTAAGACTCCCGGGAGTCTTAGAAGCTATGACAATATACCTTTGTGGCTCGACTGGTTAAGATATAAATTACAAATGAATTTAATCTAAAGATGATATTTTGTGTTCCAATAGTAGGCATTTAATTACTACCACGTGGTGCATATGCTTGGAATAATAAATACAAATGATTGATTTTATTTTATTATTGAGATTAAATTGTTCGATAAAATTATTTAACAATTACAAATAAAGAAAGAAAATGATGAAAAAACATATTGCTCCAGGCGGGATTCGAACCCGCGTCTCCTGAATAAAGTAGGCGTTTAAACGCATCAAAAACATCAAAATGAAATTATTTAACGTTTATTCAATAAGCTAGGTATATCAATTTCATAACTTACACGTGGTGCTTTGCAATATAACTCACTTCGTGGTTTCAACATTCGAAATACTATATATCTAAATTTACAGATATTACAAATTGAAATCTAAATAGTTAAAAATCAGTGCCACGTGGTGCATAGGTTTTGGTACCTACAACAACACCTACTTGCAATAATAAATACAAAATTCGATAAGATTAATAATATATTAGGCAGGTACTTAAATATTGTGCGTACAAAATAATTCAGTTAGTTTTTATATTTATTATTGCTACAACACGGACAAACATTAAAAATGTTGTATATTATTTTTAGAATATTACAACAAAAAATGCACTTACCTGAAGTTACTTCATTTCTCTTCAAGGAATAAGAACGTTACTAAATTTTTTTAAGTAATTTATAAATTATTACATAGAGTCTCAATCACAAACACTACATGGCTGTGTCGTCGTCACCGTGAGTCGTCCGCGTTGTAAGTGGACGAAAACGTGACAAATGGAACCCGAGCCTCGCTTGCATTTCATGCGCGTTGCTAAGTCCAGGAACTCCAGGAGCATAGCAACATTAAATAATAATATAGCTTAGCCTCTTTGGTGTCGAGCCAACGCACAACAATTTTATAATACACTTATGAAGAATAATTATAAAAACAATACAAGGTTTGAATTATTGAAATTTTTACTGAATTACTTGGGATTATTTTTATATCTCATGGTATTTTTATCAAAGTTGATAAATAAGTTTGTTATTATTAGCATAGTTTTATAAATTGGTCTGGTAACTTTGCTATTGTTTTAAAAGTATTGGTCTTATATTATATCCAGAAGATGTAAATCATGAATAATTACCCAATTTAATTGAAAACTGACTGTAACAAATACTGCTAATTTGTAATATTTCCACTTACACAAGAGACGCAAACTTTTAAGGCTGTCTCTAGAACTATAATAGAAAATAGTGATGTGGGTTTTATTGTTTGATACTGTGTCAATTTGAATTATTCGATATTCTCGTACATTCCGAGTTTATGTTTATAAAATATTTTGAATGAACGAATGAATAAAAGTTTATTTTTATTTCATATACATTTTCGTATGAATCGAATGTCTATGACTTGCATCCTAAGAAATTTTGTATGGAAACTTCAGTGAAATACAAAAGTATCTTATAGTTTTCAATATCTATATAAATAAAAATGAGTGTTTGTATGTCCGTCCCCTAAGCGCTCCGAAACCATTGATTATATTGTGATGAAACTTTTAAGTACATATTTTATATAAAACCAAACAGTTTACGGGCATTGCAAAGCATGCAGTTAGTATGAAATAAAAATGTTAATTTGGTTATTGGTTTTCCAATCATGTAAATGCGACTTATCAGATTTGGATAAAACTTGAAATGTAAAAAGTATGTGTAGTGAATTAGTATATTTTTGAACTGAACCATGATTATATTTTAAAACATATAAATATATTGTAATAAGTACAAATAAAGAAAGAAAACGAATATAAATACATGTGAAGAACAATAATTAATAACCTTCTTATGATATTAACTCGATTATTGGTAGAATCAATCGGTTTACCAACTCCATGTTCATTTCTGTTGGAACGTCCCTATGCAGTAAAAAAGCAAGTATTGCAATTTCACCATCAGCGCATGCAGCTAAAATTACAAAGTAGGTTAATAAACATGTTATTGTAATTAAACGTTCTATTATAAAATGTCTTATGCGCCTGTTGATGTGAAACAAGTAATTATTTTATTTTATTTGATACAAGATTCAAACTAAGAATTGATGCATCTATATTGAATATGTCTGAACTATAACAGAAATAAGTCCATTCTGTTAAAATGTTAGAGACTTTATTGCCTTCGCAATAATAATCACAATTTTAATTAAAAAATTATATAGTTTTTAGGAAAATCGTTCACACTTGACCGATTTTATTGATGACAACAAATTTTTTTCGACATAAAAACATCAACACTGATGGAAATTCATTTATTTTCAAATTCACCGTAGTTGTGGTTAAAGTGCTCACTAATACCCATCAGTGATCGCTAGTACCCATCAGTCCTCACCAGTACCCATCAGTGCTCACCAGTACCCATCAGTGCTCTCTAGTACCCATCAGTGATAACCAGTACCCATCAGAGCAACACCAAATCATTAACTAAAATGTGCGTAAGTAATACTTTTTCAACATTTCTTTCATTTATTTATCTTTCACATGTGGATAGAACATCATTATTTTCTACATTATAAAGTGATATGAACTAGTAATTATTTGTGTATGCGTATCATTCCGAAAGATATCTTAAAACATAATTTCAACACAGGTCTGACTCCGAGTACGAAGTACCTTCAGTGGTTTTTGAGGCACCACCAAAGAAGAAGCCGAGATCGCCCACTGCTACCGCCACCAAGCGTAAAGCAACTACGGCCGCCAAGCGTGACTCTTCACCAGCACCATACCAGATTGCTACATCTCACAGGTACATATTTTAAAACATGTAACGCTAATATTATTTTTATAAGTGAAGAAAATATTTTATTATAGTTATTAGTACTATATTTAATGTTCAATAAAATTTAAATAGTAAAAAAATATAATATGCAATAGGTAGGTACATTAGGTATTACGACAGTTTTGATATAGTTACTTAGTGTTTTATATTTTGTTACAGAGCGAATAAGAAAAAGGATCTGTTCCATATTCTGCAGTCAGAGGAAGCGGTCAACAACATTCCGAAAAACAGCAGCGGTACCGCGACGTCGAGCTTTACGAGTCGAGTTTCAACGGGCTCGTCTCGAAGAACAGCACCATCCTCAGGAGAATTTTTTGTAGATCTAAAGGTCTACAAAACAAAAGAGTACGCGTCGACTCCTATCGATGTGCGCTACAAGAAGGCGCTGGTGGCGGTGAAACTGCAGTGCGACGACGAGTCGCCCTCGTGGGAGGCCCTGCAGGCGTACCTGGCTAAGGCGTGGGCACTCTTTGAAGAGTCGGAGCCCGTGCACTACTCAGACAAAATTAATTTTAAATAGTTATTAATCATTTTATTTTTATTTTATGTGTATTAAGTTAGTTGAATATAAAAATTATACTTTACATTAATAATTTTTTTCCCATTATAAGTAATACATTTAAAATTAGCTAGGTAGGTACATTAGTGCTATACACACAAATAGTTTTTTCCTTCAAATACTTTCATAATATAGTTGAAATGCCTTTATGCACTATTTGTAATGTATCTGTCGCAAGTAAGTCATGGGTTGGTCACTTGAGAAGTAATTTACATAAACAAAACAATTGTTCAACAAAACACAGCGAAGGCGTAGAAATCATAGCATCTGCATTTCGTAATCGAATAATTACATATAAAATAGTACCAATCAATGATTTACAAAAATCTTCATTTAACGTATTTCTATATGAAATTCGTAACAAATTAAAGTCATTACTAGATGAATTTCTCAGTACTCATACATGTGTGAAGGTAAATTTTGAACTCTTTGCAACATTTTTACAATTTAAAGATAAATCTTCTGCAATTAAATCGTTTGGCACGAAAAATAAACTATTGTTTTGCAATTACGACTTTGAAAATGTATATATCGAAATGGTAAATTATCTTAAAACATGTATTGAGGAATTTGAAGAGCGCGATAGTGGGTGGACTTTTTTAAACAATTTGCATATTGAGGTCAATCTAAATAAATACCAGCCGTTGGGGGGATCGAGCTTTATTCCATTGCCTAAATCAATTCAATTAAAAAAGGCATGTCTTAATATCGTAAATAAAGATCAATGCTGTTTTCTGTGGTGCGTGACTGCAGCTTTATATCCAGCTAAGAAACATCCTGAGAGAGTTTCTTCCTATCCTAATTATCGTGAATTGTTAGATGTTTCTGGGATGCGCTTCCCAGTTACTTTCCAGGATATAAAGACGTTTGAAAAAAACAATACAACAATAAAGGTCATAATTTATGGGTTAAAAAACAATAAAACCATAATTGGTCCTTTATATAAATCAGACATAGAAAAGAAAAGTAATAATAAAATTATACATCTGTTGTTGCTTGAAAACGGTACTAAGGCTCACTACTGTTTGATAAAAGATTGTTCCCGACTTTTTAGAAGCCAAGTAACTTCTCATCACGGAAAGTTATATTTCTGTGATCTATGTCTTTTATTTTTTAATACTATGGAAGAAGTCGATAGTCATTTATGTAGCGGTGTAGTAACAGTGTTACCCGACAGAGGCTCTATAATTAAATTTAAAAATTATGATCGTAAACAAAACGTACCGTTTTGTATCTATGCAGATTTTGAGTCAATGTTGCAAACCATTTCTGATACCACCTGTTCGACAAGTAACAATACTAGCGTTTTACATCACCATGTCCCTGTCGCGTTTGCATATTACATTGTTTGTTGCGATGACTCTACTTATAATCGCTATGTATCACACCGCGGGCCTGATTGTGTTGAGCGATTTGTTGAGTATATAATAAAAGATGTTCAAAAATTATATGAAAAACTAAGTTCAAACGCTCCCATGATATTTACCGAGGAAGACAACATTAATTTTATGAATTCCATATTTTGTCATATCTGCCAAAATTTTGTTTTTTCTGATAAAGTTCGTGATCATTGCCATGTTACAGGTCGCTACCGCGGCGCCGCGCACCCCTATTGTAATTTACAATATAAGCGTCCTTCGTTCATCCCAATATTTTTTCATAATTTAGCTGGATACGACTGTCACTTATTCATAAAAGCTTTGGGGAACGTACCTGGAGATATTAAAATAATACCAAAAACAAAAGAAAATTATATTTCATTTACAAAATTCGTACCAGTTTCAAACAAGCAGTTTTTTCAACTTCGTTTTGTTGACTCATTTAAATTCCTAGGAACCAGCTTAAGTAAATTGGCAGATACCCTAAAGCCAGAACAATTTGGGCACTTAAAAAGTTTTTTTCCAAGTGAACATAAATTTAAGTTACTCACTCGCAAAGGTGTCTATCCTTATGAATATATGGACTCTTGGGAACGTTATAGAGAAAATTCTTTACCTAAAAAGGAATGTTTTAAAAGCATACTTACTGATCAAGAGATTACTAACGAAGATTATCGACATGCACATTTGGTTTGGTCAACATTTAAAATCTGTAATTTAGGAAATTATACGGATTTATATTTAAAAACAGATGTTTTGTTGCTAGCAGACATTTTTGAAAATTTTAGACGTACTTGTAAACTGCATTATCAGTTAGATCCGGCTTTCTATTTGACGGCGCCAAGTTTATCGTTTGATGCAATGCTATTGAAAACCGGGGTACAACTGGAACTTATTGATGATTTGTCTATGTTGCGAATGTTACAAGGTGGTATAAAAGGTGGTCTTTGCTTATGCACTCATAGATATGCTAAAGCAAATAATAAATTTATGCCTGAATATGATCTTTCTAAGCCTAGTTCTTATATCACTTACATCGATTGTAATAATTTATATGGTTTTAGTATGTGTCAATATTTACCTTTATCGAATTTCAGGTTTTTAGAGCAACATGAAATTGATAATTTAGACGTGCATGCAATTTCGATAAACGCTGAGTACGGGTTTATTCTCGAAGTCGACTTAAAATATCCAAAACATTTACATGACTTGCATAACGATTTACCATTTTGTCCAGAAAAATGTATTCCTCCAGGGGGAAAAAATAGTAAACTCGTTCCGACTTTATATGACAAATTTAACTATGTAATACATTACATTCATTTGAAGACATGTTTAAAACATGGTTTGGTACTAAAAAAAATACATCGAGTCATAACCTTTAAACAAAGTCCATATTTAAAAGAATATATTGATTTGAACACCAGCTTACGGCAAAAAAGCTACTCAGCTTTTGAACAAGATTTTTTTAAACTCTTAAATAATAGTGTATTTGGAAAAACATTGGAAAATAATGAAAAACGAGTAAAAGTTGATTTGGTTAATCAGTGGTGCGATCAAAAAAACATCACAAAAAAAAGAAAAAATGCTCAGCAACTTATTGCACGTCCAAATTTTCATAGTGCGACGGTATTTACCGAAAACTTAGTTGCGGTGCAATTAAAACCTGAACAGATTATTTTGAATAAACCCATATACATTGGTTTTACTGTTTTGGAATTATCTAAAAGTCACATGTATGATTTCCACTATTCTGTTATTAAGCCATATTACAAAAATAACGTGAAAATGTGTTATACGGACACCGATAGTTTTGTTTATCACGTAAAAACACATGATTTTTATAGTGATGTGAAAGAAAAGTTCCTGTCTTACTTTGACACATGTAATTTTCCTAAAGTAAATGTATTTCACTTACCTATTCAGAATAAAAAAGTTCCTGGGTTATTTAAGGATGAAATGGCAGGAAAAATAATAACAGAATTTGTCGGGCTCCGTTCAAAACTTTATTGCATTAAAACTGTGGACAGTACAATAAAAAAAGCAAAAGGCATAAAAAAAAATGTTATCCGTAAATTAGATGTTACAGATTATGAAAGAACGCTCTTTGATGGCGATATTATACGTAAAACAAATATTTTATTTAAATCCATTAAACATGAAATTTTCACTTGTGCGGTTAATAAAATAGCTTTGAGTGGTGATGATGATAAACGCTTAATATCAAAAAATAAAATTTCTACTAGAGCGTGGGGACACACTAGTATATTTAATTTTTAACCTTTTTATAAACTTTTTGTGACACTTTTATTACTATTAGTTATATTGTAGTAAGTACCATGTTATTCTATAGTAGTTGTAATTTAATTAGTGTAGCTTAAGAATGGACGTTTATCATAAAAATGTACCTACCTACATACGTATAGAATAAATAATAATTAAATATAATTTAATTTGTTTGATTTTATATTCCTAACTAATAGGCATCTGACCTCATTATACAAATCAAGTTAAAACTTGTATTTTGGAACGTTGCATTATGATGACATTGATAACGCACGCGCCACCGCTTAATTGAAATAAGTACCTATTACTGGAGTGCAAGAGAGAGACAGCATTTAAAACATTGGTAGTAAGCAAAATGTAATGTGTGAAGTTGTGAACAATGTGTTGGTAATCTGTACCTACTTAATTCTGATACATTTCTATTATTATTTCGTCAGACACTACGAGTTGTTGCAGAGCTAATAAACACGTACTGTAATTTATATAATTCACAACACAAATTAATAAAAATATAAACATGACGACGGTAAGTTAAATTATTTTATCTCTAAATAATATACTTTAGTACTTTGCGTATTTCAAAAGTTTTAAATCAAATTCATTTTTGTTACAGAACGAAGAACTCAAAAACATCACTACCATTTCGGATGAAGAGTGTATTAGTTATCCTCAAGAATATTTAGACTCATTCCAGTGTGCTCAAGATCCACTAGAAGGATTTACACAAGAATTTCTCAACATGCAGAATCAGTCGAAACCACTTCACACGAGCCAGCGACGTCGTAAAACGTCGTGTAAAAGAAGGAGCATCACGCCAGGAACTTTGAATAAGCATCATGGAGCGACACATTCTTTTGTTATCAATAGTGCACCGAAAAAAGGATTCCGTCTAATTAAAATTAAAGTGTTGGAATTAAACGGATCCCAACGAGCTAAAGACTATGTTGAAGATGACTATGTTGTGTTAAGTTCTCAATATGTGGTGAAAGATATAGGTGATGAAATTATGGACCAAACTGAAAAAATTATTAGCAATATTTCTAAAAAAATATGTGGTTACAGTTATACTAGTTGTTTCTGAAACACAAGTAAGTTGTAATATACTTAACATATTAGTTTGTTAAAAATACTCATATGGGCCTATATTTCATAATCTAAATGTTTCTTTAATATTTCTTTAAACTTCCAAGCAAATTATTTAAAAATATGTCAATTATATGGTTTTTTAAAAATATGTGTAATCAAACTAATATATTATAAGTCAATGAATGAAGCGTAGTTTGTTGTCGTGTGAAAGTATTTGAAATATGTTGTGAATTATATAAATTATCGAAATAAATTGTTAAAGAAAATTATATTTCTTTCTTTACTTTACCCCTATGAAATGGTTTTAGGTTAGTTAACATGTTGCTCCATTTTTTATATTAAAGCTATTTTTAATGAATGCATAAAAAATGCTATCATTCATTCTTTGATGCAATAGGAACTAGCGGTAAAAGTTGAGGACAAATTGTTTTTTAAATGAAAGAGGTTTTAATAAATACATTTTTATTATGAATTAAATAAGTAACATTATTTTTTTACACACCATTTTGTCATACATATAAAAAAATCACAATATTTAATTTACTTTTTACTTACTTTCCTAATATAATCAATACTTATTTCATCTAAAAAATAATTAAAAATTAATGTTATTATCTACACACCATTTTCTTATGCATAGAACATTTTTTAAAGCACAGTATTTTAAATGGTTAAAACAATTATATGCAAAAATATCTTTACAGTATAGTTCTGTTAGAGTATTTAAATTCGGTATATCTGTACTGCTTATGTCTAAAACATTTTTATGTCTACATAGTTCTTGCACCCACTTCACTTTTTCTTCTCCTTTTACAATAATTTTTCGTTGTTTAAAATAAGGTATTATAAGCCTTCTAAATTCTCTATAGTCAATATGACCTTCACTCCACCGGTATCCTCTATTTCTTTCTATCCACCAAACATGTTTTCTCTCTTCCAGTGTCAAAGCACAAAATGGATAAGGTGGTTTTATTAAAAATATTTGAGTATGCTCTTGAGTGCCTATGACTAATTCTTTTACAATAAACTCATTTTTTTCGTTTTTAAACCCCTGCACATCCACTATGATCGTATCCTTATTCATGATATTTTTCTTACAATGTTACTTAAAGGTTTATATTCGAAAATGCAATCGTTAAAAATTAGGCAATAAGCTGCAGTTTGATCCGGTATTTCTTGATCAGTCTCGATTTCAACTCTAACGTCTATAGAACCTTTCAACATTTCTTGTTGACGAGAACAATCAATAACAAATAAGGGTGCTATGTCTCTGAATTCTTTTATACTCAATAACGGTTCAGAACGACGTCCGTAATAAGACTGTTGAAATCTCACATATTCTTCATATAATAAACTAAACCTGTCTTCAGCAAAGCTAATATTCAAACTTTCATATGGGAAATATCTAGAATTTAAATATACTTTTACATCACGAATATTGCAATGATCAAATTCAGCCATTGATAATTTAGCCTGATTTTTTCTATTAGTTTGAAGAGCTACAACAACAAACCTTGGTTTTTCTGTTTGTGACGAAGTTTTGATAGACCAAGTATGCTTGCGTGTTTGTGGTAACAAAGGATACTCATAAAGATCCCAATTTCTGAATGCTATAGTTATTGCTCTATCTTTTTCTAAATGCTTCAGTAAATTAATTCTCTCACGGTCTGACACTTTAACATGGGGCACGCGCCATACTACTTTATTTATTATAATATCCTGAACTACCTCACCCTCTTTCAATTTCAAAGCATTGAGGTTTGTGTTACTTCTTAATAATACCAACTCGTGTTTGCAGTTTATAACAATTTTATCATAATCTTCTGCAAATCCCAATATTTTATTTAAAGGTATAGAGGCTGAGAACATACCATCCTTTACATTGGTTGTACCAGTAGTAGACCAGCCCCAAACTTTTGCAGATTTTGATTCATTTTCATTTAATGACAAATAAGATTTGATAGTAGCAGAAACACCAACATTTTTAATTTTGTCTATTTCGACTCCATTTAATTCATACCGAATATCTTGAAATAAAAATAGCACTGGATTATTCACAAAGTGCACACTTGATACTTTTGTTTTCGTAGTGCTATCATATACATCAACCTTGCCCTCGATATACAAAGTGCTGAGAGAGGGCAACACGTTTAAGTCTTGTTGGTTGATAGGTATTCGTATTTCATCATTCTTGTTAAAACTTGTCACATATGGTTTGTAAGAATGATATTCAAAACTTTCAATGCTGTTATCACATGCAGTTGATTGAGATATGTTTAAAATGTTCATTTTAATAAGCCTACTAGCTTGAGGAATTCCTTATTGCTTTTTGTTAGTTTTTTCTTTAATTGTAGAGGTCTTTCTTTTTTAACTGCTCTCTTAGAACTGATTTGATTAGAAGATGTAGTATAGCTTTTATTGAAGTTTAACATTTTTGTCTTAAATGTAAATACAACTGTACTTCTTCACCTCGTAAATTGATTTGCTTGTTTTCAGAGTCTAATAATTTTATATTTATTGCACTTATTGAGTTTTGGTTAACAGGAAAATAAATTAAGTTCTTAGGTATTTCAATGATTCGATATCCTGGTGGTACGTTGGGCACAAATTCATAAATAATGTGACTCGCTATTCCGTTCACGAATGATCCACTAACAACATCACACTCTATACGCACGATGGTTGTTGATAAAATGCTTACAGGGTATTTAGACTCGCTACTTATATTAGCTTTGATTGTTTCCGTACCAAAACCCAAAATTTTACCAATTGAATCACTGTTAGTAAAGTGAATATCTTTCGAACAGAAAATATTTGTCTTCAGGGTGTTATTATTACAAGATAATTTTAATATAGTATTCTTGATATTACTCCTCAAGTAATCACAAATATCTTGAAGTTCATATGATCCTTCAGGAATCTCGATGACTTCATTTTCACCGTAATAGAACTTGTTATTTCTCTCATCTATATTCGGAATGGAGTTAAATGTAGAAAAATATAAAAGCCCACATTCATATTCTCCTACTAATTCTAAGGTTGGTGAGTAATACGTTGTTAAGGAGGCTTCTTTTCCGGTTATAGACACAGTAAAAGACATTTTAATACTGATAAATATTACAGTATTATTCTTTATTTAAATGACTTCTCCAAAATTTTTTTAAAAATTTTAAACATAGATGTCCACAGTTTACTGATCCAAATCTCTGATGTTGTATATAATTATAATTTAGAGACGTATCTTTTAAATATTTTTGTACTTCTAACGGTGGTTTCAAGTTACCAAAACTATCAAAATATTCCGTGTAATCGACTTGCTTAACGTAGGCTACCCAATGCGATCCAGGATTCTCGGAGCTGTCCAAATTTACTATACCACACTCTATTTTTCTTGGTTTCGAAGGTAAACTATCTCTCATAAAAACACCACGAAAATATGGGATGCTTCGTGCATGCTCCAATATATCCAAGTTGGTAAGTGCACGTCTGGGCAGCCGCTGCATCAGTTTTTTGAGGGATTCAAATATAAACCTGCTCCTTTTTTATGGGGCTTAATATACACCCCTTTTCCAAGAGCAACCGATTCCATCATTCTATTATGTCGCTGAGATTCCTGTAGATTTTTTTGAGAGGCCTTGTAATCATTGACGGCTTTTGCGATTCCTGCTGCGCCACCAGCTAATGAACCTAAGGCCGACAGTCCAGCAAAAATTGGAATCAAAGGTAATATTCCTCCACTTTTTGGAAGTGGAATACAGCGTGGTAACCGAACACCTTTTTTATTAGCAAATATTTTTTTTGCAGCTGCATATGCATATTTAATAGCAGCATGATTGTTTTTTGATTTTAATTTTTTTATTTGTGATTGTATTCTTTTCACAATTGACATAAATGAACGTACACCCCCACCAACTTTTAGTTTCGCCTTCATTGCATTTTTTACAATCCACGAAGCAATCTTTTCTCCTTTTTTAGCATCTTTCGATTTTAGTCTTCTTTTAGCCATGTTCAAAAGATCTAAGTCGGCTTTATGTCGAACGTTCAAATCGTTATTGGTGTAAGCAATGTCGTGATACATACAAGCTTTGTCCAATTGATTTATTCCGCGATCGCCTCTTAGCAAACGTTTTTTAAGATTCGTTCCAGGACCACAAAATTGATACCCAGGTAAATGTAATTCAAAAGGTACTTTGTTTATCAAGCTGTTAATGATACCACTTCCTTTCTTCATTGGTACAAGTAAAGTGATTATGTGGATCAAAGACAGTTCATTTATATTAAAACACCAATGCATTTTTTTCAACCCAACTATTTTCATTATCATTGAGACCTAACCATTTCACAAAAAATTTGTTTCCTTTTCGTTTTATGATTTTTTCAATAAGGTAAAGGTCTGGGAATTTAGTTTTTTGTAATTCATACTCATAAAAAGATCCTAAGATTCTTTGTTGATTTTTATCTTCTATTTCATATGTTGGTGGATTTGTATGGTTAACTTTTACAATAGAAAATATTTCCGTTGACCAATTAGGTGTATAACCTTTATAAAAGTCTCCTTTATATTTACTAATACGAACATGGTCGCCAAGGACAAACTTAGATTTCTGATTTGTGTTTTGTTTTTGTGTTTTAATAATGTTAGATCTAACTAACATCTCGTTGGCTTTATTTATTTCAATGGGTTTAAATTTTGTTGTACTATGAATAGTATTGTTATAGTATTGTACAGTGGAATCTAAATTCTTCTCCAACCATCGATACTGACCACATAAGCTGAATTGTTTATAAAGTCGTAATTTCAATGTTCTTATCACCCGTTCTACAATAGATGCTTTTTTTACAGAATATGTAGAGTAATGATTTATTTTATACTGGGTCATTAATCGCTTAAAAGATTCATTATAAAACTCTTTCCCTGCATCTGTTTGCAGATTTTTTGGTTTTCTCTGAGAATCAATTAATATACATTTCATTGCATTCATAACATCATTTTTCGATTTCGATTTCAGAGGATTAACCCATACATATTTCGACAAAGCATCAATGACTACCAATACGAATTTATATCCTTTATTGAATTTTGAATACTTTTGAAAGTCAATTAGATCAGCTTGCCATAAATCATCTATCGCTTTTATAATTGTACATCGACGTGGGAAATTTCTTCGTACAGCTCTATGAAGTTCATCAACAATGTTTTGCTTACTCATTATTTTTTGTCCGACTGACCTTGCATTAAGTGGTCTATTTCTGTTTTTGTGTAATAAACGGTATTCAAATGATCTAAAACAGCTTTTTCTAAATTCGACAAATATTTTTTAACATCACTCAAAACTTTTTTCAACTCTTTTTCCATGTGCTGGACTGATTCATCCAGATATCCTTTATTTACAGCTTCGTCGTCTTTATCTGGGGGCAACAAGCCTTTTAATCTTGTTGATTTTAAATCGTAGACTCCCGTTTCTGATTTTACTAGAGAATCGTTTAAGGTATCTATGTATTCAAATAATCGTAAACGCTTATGAACGTGGTGACCGAATTTGTCTATATTCATTGCAATGGCAATGCTTATCAGCTGCTTACTGTAAGTAAACTGCTGAATTATTCTTATGTACTTTCCTTATATTTTTTGTTGATTATGCCGGCTTCATACAGTTCCTCAATTATTGCAATTATTTCATTATCTAAACCAGTATTACCAGCATCTCGTGACGCAAATAATAATTTTAATCGATCTACTAGCTCGTTAGGGTCATCCCAATAAATCAAATCTGTATTTTTTTTTACTTTTTTCAAGAGTTCCAATCCTTTTCCTAGTGGAAGACTTTCCGTGCTCGTAGTTGCACTTCTTGAGAATTTAAATAACGGTTTAATAATGTGCATATATTTGTAACCTTTATTGCTGTTTATAGCCTTAGTTGAATCAAAATTACGTCTATGAGCATTCGTTTCAAGTAACAACATTTTATAATTTTGTAAATCGTCTTCCGTTATAACTTCCATGTTTGGTGATTTTTTAAATAATAATTCTTTTAAACCAAGAGTTTTCTTAACAATACGATTTCCAATTCGCCAGGTGCGGTCACGGTCAAAAACTCGTGTTTTACCAAGAATAAGTTTTCCACGCTCAAGCTTGATTCCATATGGTACGTTTTTCGTAATTTCAGATGATCCTGACCATATAGATTGATCTTTTGTGCTTGGTGATGATTGAAAGGACTTAAACGAGTCTGCACTCAAATTTTGATCTGTAAATGGTGAAACAGTAAGGGTTTTGTCAGGTTTGCTGATACAAGCACCATCTAAGTTTTCTTCTTCACTAAGAGGTCTTTCAGAGTCTTCGTTGGGAGAATCCGACTCTTCACTTTCGCTGTACTTATTTTTCTTCAGTGTTGGTTTATACTCGAATTCTTCTTGTTCATATTTTTCATCGCTTTTATTTACCAACTGATTGAGGGGATTAACTATAGGTTGAAAAATTGTTTCCAGCGCCATGTTGTTAGAATTTTTTACATCTTTTATCATTTTCACCTTCCTTTTTACAGCTGCTGCAGATTTTACAATTTGTTCTTTGAGATTTCTTTCCATGCTTAGAATTCTACTCCTTTCGAAATCACAAATGAGAGTGATTATTAACAACGTTACAATCACTTATGAATGTTAATCTAACACGATAAACGTATCGAATTTCATTCTGTAACATCCTTTGTTTTTCTCACAGTCTTTATTTATCACAACATAACTGTATGGTTTGGTCCAAACAGTAGAACACATTTCACGGAATTTGGGCCATGACATGTCAGAACCTACATGTTCATCGTAAACGTGTCTTAAATTAATATCATCTTGTTTGAATAAAACTATAAGATTAGAGTTATCCCTCACAAGCTGTTTTGGAATTTTGGAGTAAGTTTGATTAATATAAAAGCAATCAATATTCTTATGACGTCCCATAGCAAAATAATCTCGAACATTGTTTTGATTTTCGCAAGCAACATCATCAAAAATAATAATTGAATCTAACAAAGCTTCATGAGGACTCAAAATCTCGCTATTGTGATTATATTTGTAAAATGATGTACCAGGTACTTGTTGTAGAACTTCTTCTAGAAATTTATACTTGGGTTGGTATAAAGATTTTGAATACACATACAAATTACGGAAACGAGGACCAACAACAAACTAATCACTAAGTTTGTTTTTCCACAATTTGATGGACCACAGACAAGACAACGAATAGTGTTAGGTAGTAAGTTGCCATGACGCTTACTTGCACTAGAAGATGTTGGACAAATACATTCTATTTTTAAAGATTCTTTTTGTTTTACAAATTTCATAACGAATTGCTTGCTTATTTGTAGCGTATCAAAAGCTTCAACACAATGACTTCAAATTCTTATGTTCCTATATTTAAATATTCTGAGCCATCAGTTTATAAGACTTCGAGCGCCACCTAACGTGTACGGCTGTTAGAACTGTGACAAAAAACTTATGGAACAAAAACATACAATGGTTATTGGGAATTCAGTACAACCGAAGTGAGTGAGGGCGTGAGCCCGATCGAACGGAGGTGGGACAGAATTCCCAATAACCATCTACTGGTGCTTCACTTTCTTTTGTCTCTGGAAACAGTTTAGCACCAACTCCAAAAAAATCATTTTAGGAGGTAGTCCTTTTCAGAGCTTTCGTTGCGTGCGCTGCGTAAACGATTAAAATTACGCAAAAGTCATGTATGCAGGAATTGTTCCCCTTCAAAAGCTTTAAAAAAACCGCGACAGCATATGTCTATCTTTTGAAATTGACTCAATAGAACTATTGGTAATCTAATTTGTTCAAAAATAATGCCCTCTATGCGAAGGTGTTTTTGTAAACATGAAATTATTCCTAATCAAATGAAATAAATTCATCACATTTATTTAATTTTAAACTAAATTTTTACCAGCAGCATTTGATTTCAATGAATATCATAACTAATCATAAGAGATATCATAGCTCCGCAACAAAATAATGATCAAGTACCTACCATGCACGCATATATGATTTCTAAGGCGTTGGCGGGCGCGGGCAGGGCTATCAATGCATTAATTGCGAAGGTGTTTATAAACATGATTTAAATCCTAACCAAATAAGTGCTGAAGTAAAATCATGAACCTACCCTACTGTTGTTATTTTCCAACATCCACGCGAACGAAGTCGCGGGCAATAGAAAAATATCTAATACTGATACGGTCATTTTTTAAATAGACAAGTCGGTGGAACTCGACTTCTACGCTAAAATAACCGACGACGTGGTATATCATTATATCTCAAAACGCTTTTGTAGTTTAGGAACTGCGTTGCGGGACTTGAAATTTTTTACATGTAGGTACCTAATGTTTGTGATGAGATTAAATTTTTTTATACATCGTATTACTACAAAACTTTACTTAGGTACTACGTGAGTATTAACTTGCGTTATAAATAATATTTTTTTTATTATTGTTTTTATTCTTGATTCTACATTATAAAGATAAAATGTTTAATATAAATAACTACAAACATGTCTCTCCCCTACTCACAAAACCCTTCGAGGGAGTAAAAAGCTAGCGAAAAGAAACAGAGCACCACTCAACACTCCTTTTTAGTTTTACACATTATACCCGCTCATCATTTGCAGCCACTTGTCTTACCTTCAAAGAATAACCTACAGCTACCATTTTAATTACCCCTCTATTAATTGTATAAATACGAGAAGTGCCGACACAAAAAGAAAGTATTTTTTAAACAGTCGTAAGTATACCCTTTGAAGTTCAAATTGCGTGATTTGAATGTTTAGTGAGTGAAATACCGCATTGTGCACACCTTAATTTTGACTGCATTAAAATTCTTTGTGAATTTAGAAATAAGAGTTTGTACCTTTACTCAAATAGGCATTTTGAATAAAACAAACGTATTGACACACATTGACTTTATTAAAATATTAACAACAGTTTATTTTTCAATAAACAAAAGAATAAAATCAATTAAGTGGTTGTAGGTATTTTATTTCACTGAAAACGAAACATTTTTACTATACTATATATTTTTGTTTATTTGTTTAAGGGCTGATTTTTCGGAGGTTAGATAATTTTTATTTAGAGAATAATTGTGAAGATTTGACAGATTATCTATAGACTATATCTGTCAACTTGTCAAAGTTATACTCTGGGTAAATCTTCTCTCGGGATTGAAATTTCGTCCCATTAAAGTAATTAAGTAGTACAGGTTCTGTGTAGGTGGAATGGCGGGTCACTTATTCACAAACTCTCCATTCAGATTTTAATCCAATACCATTTTTTTACAAGTGATGGATGTTTTTATATTTATTTACTATATTTCTTATATACTATATATGTGTCACCGTATTATTTTTAACATTATTAGGTTATAATTTGCCATAAAATATTATAAGCTATCGAAAAAAAATGTATTTATTTTTATTATTACTTTTGACCCTAATGCCATATTGCTATAGTCGGCCAAAAATTCATTATTATTGTCTCTGGAATGTCAGGCTTAAGAGATAATAGTTTTTTCGATAGTTATCGTTCTCATAGTAAAATTAACTGATTTTGTTACCTGTACCTATTTCATAAATGTGTTACTGCCCGAAGTATGGTAAATCTTAAGATTTACCGGTAACTCCTAACATTTACCGGTTTGTGATTTAGCTGGTAAATCCTGAATTTCATTATACTTCGAACTTTTACAGTAACATATGCATTTTATCATCATCTATTGGTAAGTAAGAATCATCATCTGGTAAATAACATAATAAAAAACAAGTCGGTTATTATTAATTCTTTATTTTTTTTATTTTTTGTATCACAATATAAGTCAGTATATTTTTTGTATCAGTTTTTTATATACTCTCTACGTTCAGTTTACTGTATCCTTGTCAACAGGCGGTGGGTCTCACGGAACTTAGTTTTAATCCAGCCCTAATCAAAATGAATCTTCGATTAACCCGCCCTTGCCCGGCCCTACCAACCATAGCAGTTCTGATTACACCACACTTTTAATTCCCATTTGAAAGGATCAAGGGACTATAAATTGACCCCAAAAAATAGACCGGGTAAGATAACACATTAATTTGTCGAAAGTAAGTACGTAGGTACTTAAGTAATATACACAAAAGAAATATAAAACTAACATAGAGACACATGATATTATAAAAATTGATTTGATAATAAAATAGAACAAATCTGAGCAGTTAGTTAAGTACTTACTTACATCATATTTTCGTAAACGAAGAAGACGTACAACATTTTTTTACTAAACAAAGTAAAGGTAATGTATTTTTAAACCGATTTAAAAAAGGAGGAAGTTGAAAATATGCCGGTATGATTATTGTTTATTTGTCATTCATCGTGTGAATATTCCTAATATAAAATGTACCCACTGACAAAATTAGCAACCGGAATTCAAAACAATATATTATTTATTAAAAAATTAAATTAAGCAACAAAACATGGTTATTAATTGAATAATATACTCAGTAGAAACTTTAGTTTAACTGTTCTAAGCAAATATGAAATTATCCCGTGCATAGTGTCATCAAAACGAACTGAAGCGTAAAGTTACCTCCCCACTGAAGTGCCCGGGAGTGTTCTTCCTCGATCCAATTAGAAATCAATTAGCAACCTCTCACTAGAGATCCGTAACACTCAACGCAGCCTCAAGCTCGTTTAGTACATTGAGGATTAAGCTGAAAGTGTTCACCGAGGATTGTGCGGAATTTATGTACCTACTTACTAATTTATATTAAACATTAGCTTTTTTTAAAATAGCTGGCTAGCTCTTTACCTTCTTCGTTCATTTTACTAATACGTATCTATCCAAACTACTATTGTAAATGCAAAAATAACTCTCCTGCTTTTTGGATTTGAAACGACTTAGGCCACGTTATGGCGCGAAAACCGATATCCACGCGGGCGGTTTGACGGTCACCTACTAGTGAAATCTATATTTCACACGTTGTGAACAAGCATCAGAGGATTCACTTGCACCATCATCGCGAGCAAGCCATTTCACGCACTCTTTGAAGAACCTCAAGGTACAGACATATTATACCTACTGTTGGGTGGGAAACTCTTTAAAAGAAAATCTCCTACCCTCCAACGACCTTCACAAGATAACTACTATCCATGGATTGCATCACGGAGTAAGTAGTATACCTACGTTGGTTATTTATTATAGCCATGAACAATAAGCATCATAGTTACTCAATAAAAAATAATTATGTTCTTTTTACTATCATCGATATTATTTGATAGACAACAAAAACAATCATGAAAAATTTCGTGCAGTATATTAAAATAGACTATCAAATAACATCAGATTTTGGGCGTTTAACTGTAGACAAGATGTATATTGCTTAGTTAAAAGCTTTTAAGTACATAATTTTCAATATTATTTATAACATTTTGCTTGAAATATAATAAAATATAAAGTCTAACAATAAAATTCAATATTCAAAAACACAACTATATTTATTCAATGACTTAATAAAATGCTCAGTTTCTATGAAAGAACTATTTTATAAGTGAGCATTTTATTTTCAAGGTAAAAAGATATGGAAATCGCTTCACTTTGTGTGATTACGACGGTGATGTATGGGATCCAAGATAGCGATGACCACCAAAACTCAATGTTAATATAGTAGGGGTCATAATTTTAACAGATAAGATATACATTACAATATATAAATTGATGGTTTTGGAATATAATCGTCGTGGTCAGTTTACAGGCTTGGCAAGTTTACAATGTATAATTTTATTTGTTTGGTTTTACTTTCGGCCATCCTAAGCACAAATGGAATTTTCGTTGAAGAACTGACATCCTATAACTATCATTTTAAAGTTGGTATTCCATTAGCCATAGGAATCAAAATTAACGAAGAAAAAGCTAAGGCAGGGTTGGCTAGCGAGAGAATAGTCGGTGGATCCATTACAGATATATCAGAAATTCCATATCAAGTAAGGGCTTCCAAAATGAACTTTGTTCCATTGATTTTTCTAGTACAATTTATTATTGTTGATATTTTTCACACAGGTTGGACTTTTAAGTGAAATATTATTTATGTTCACTTCTGTATGCGGGGGTTCCCTTATCTCCAACAACCGCGTCGTGACTGCTGCTCACTGCCAATTTGATGGATTCTTCTCCGCGACTTCTCAAACTGTCGTTTTGGGCTCGAACACCATCTTCAGTGGTGGCTTACGGCATATCACTACCGATGTCGTAATGCATCCCGATTGGAATCCAGAAACAGCTGCTAACGATATAGCTGTTATCAGAATTAATAGTGTGGATTTTACAAGTAAGTTAGTTACAAAAAAAATGTATTAGCAATTTCTTTAACCAAAGTCTTCGTTTGTATAATTCTTATGGCAACATTTGGGGAACAAGAAATAAAAGTTCATAGAGAGTTGTGGACTAGGCTGGCTTTTGTTTTATGTACCAAATGAAAGTCGGTTCACATTATGCTAACTTGAACTTTCTCGTTGTGATACACATTATTGTTATAAAACTATTCTTAAAACAAATCATAAGAATATTTATCTAGGTCCTTTTTTAATAATCAAGAAAATTGACATTTTTAGATGTGATCCAGCCAATTGCCTTGCCTACTCAAGATGACGAGAGTGAAAACTTTGCATGTCAGACTGCCCTTGCTTCGGGATTTGGATTGACCGCCGATGGTAAACAGATAAAATAATTTGGAACAATTTTAATAACTTTTATATCTCCACAACTTATCTTAATCTGTGTCTAGAATAGTTCTTGGTCAGTAGAACAACAATCAAAAGCTTTATTTCTAGGCGAATTCGGATCTTTTCGTTTATGAGCGAAGTTCACCAGCCTGCCATGCCCACCCACCATGAAGAAAGAAACGCGGTAGCACGTGAGCAAGTGATATTTAAAGTCAGTGCGAATTGATCACGGACGAGTGATGTTCTTAATTTTTTCTCTACATTTGTTTTCATTCGCGCGAAAAGAAGTGCGAATATTCTCCGCAGCGAATTTCCCGTGGCCAGGCGGTTATGCTAGCTAATACACAATACCCAAAATTAACAAAGTTTGCCGAAATCGCTCTTTCACCACCCTGTAGCAGTATCTATCTTCAGCAAAACTTTTCAGAAGCTGGCCTTGTTTATGAAGTCAAGCGAAACACCTTGTTACTTCTTACTGCAGAGATATTATAATAATTTGCCTTTAGTGCAGTACGAATTCTAATTATTTTTTTAAGTTGTAGAATTTTGTGATGGCTTATATTTGTTTCATCATCATATCAGCCTATGATGTTCATTGCTTAACAAAGGCCGATAAGATACCGATAGTCAATGAGGCACCTCTGAAGGTGCTGAAGCACGACCCACGTTTCGATTGAACCGAATGCCTTCTTTCTTCTATTTTCATACGGGCGGTTTCCGCAAATCAACGGTTTTGCGTTGGAGGGTGAAATCGAAGGTATTTTCGTAGTCTGCTAACGCCAAGCAAAATGGCCGGCGGTTAAACTCCTCGGTCTTCTGTATTTTCGCAGCCATGTGTTTACATGTGGTCTACGGTACTGAAGCCTCTACGGACACCGGCTTGTTCGGGAGGCTGAAAGTCGTTAAACCTACGTACGAGACGATTCGTGATGACCCTCGAAAACAACTTATAAACGTTGCTCCGAAGTGTGATCTTGTATTTGTTTAAGTGACATAAATAAAGTAGTTATCTTTTGATGTGACTTGTTTCGGTATCCGGCCGGATAGGCGCTTTCTATTCGGTATCCGGCCGAATGGTATTTTTATAACGGATTAGTTACTGGATATCCGTTTCATCTCTAGCCTGTTGTATTCTGGCTTTATATTCTATAAACTCATTTTAGTTCTAGCGAGAAAGTCACACAATCTCATGGAGAGTGTAAATACTGGCAAAAATATCCTGTAGATAAGCGCCTTAATTATTATCAGACGAACCTAGTTTTACAAATGTCTTTAGTACATCCTCCTGCCTCCTCGCTCATGTCATGCTATATATTGTTCGAGTGCTACCATACAGTTATACAATTTTAAACTGTATAAAGTTAATGAATGAGTGTTTTCAATTTGCACTAAGAAGTGCCTTCTTTATGAGATCTAAATAAGATTGATACAATTATCTAAATTCTTAGTTTTTTTTTTGACACTGTGTCGAGTCTTCTTCAATGGTATTAGATACAATGTAAATATGTCATTTCGTCTCATAGTTTATGATAGCACCGAAAATGAATAAATCTAGGTATTTGTAGTTACTTCCACTGTTTTTTATTATTATTTTGATTTTAAATATAGTAAATGTCTGTATCACTTCTTGCAGGTACAGTCATTGGCCCTAACCAAGTACTACACTCTGTCACTCTCCAAATTATTACTAACTCTGAGTGTTCTAACTTCCACGGAGAATTTGTTCACGACACTAACATCTGTATCAGTGGCGCTGATGGTAGAAGCACATGCTTTGGAGACTCTGGTGGTCCTCTTGTCCTTATTACGGGAGATAGAAAAATTTTGGTGAGTTGACAAAAAAAAACATAATTATTAACTTTAGACTTTGAATTGATATCATATACTTACCATAATTAGGTATGTAACTGTTATTATTGATATAATTATTGATATACCTATTTAGATTATCGATATCATCCGTTATCGCGGGTTTATACAAAATCGATGTCAATACATGTTTTTATAATCTAAAGCATATCCTGCGACAATGGAATTACCTTAGAAATTAAACTGATATTGTTCCAAATTCGTACAAGTTTAAATAAATTATTAAATACTCATTTTAGATACTTTGTTTCACGTTTATTTGAGTTACAACTTATTTTTACAGATCGGAGCAACTTCGTACGGGTCACAGAAAGGTTGCTCTATTGGATACCCAGTTGCATTCACTAGAATAACATCTTATTTATCCTGGATTTTAAGTATTTAAGAACATAAACAGCACGTTAACGGTATATTATGTTCCTATTGCACTGCGATAATATATAAATTGACTCTTCAGTCAAATTGTTTGACTAATTGGTATACATACTTACCTAGTTTGGTTTTCTCTATAGTTCATGTACGTTATTATGTATTATTTACTTATTATATCTATTAAATACAAACTTAATTTACTCGGTTCAAGTGTAACGCTATGATTTTGCTGGGTGCCTTAAACAATTGTAATAAGAGTCACTTTCCAGCTGACGTGTTACGCTTGACGTGCTGCCGACTGTACTCGTAGTACATTGTCTAAAATTTAATTGCTCTCACATTCCATTCAACAAGAAAGGGCCTAAATTCATTTGACGTTTTTGGAAATGGAGAAATCACTTTGGCCTTACTTTTAATAGGTACTATCTTATATAGGTAAGACACAGTAGTTATATGTTTTTCTACTTTAATTGAAAATATAATTATCACTTTATTTTTCTTTTGAGTGAAATCATTAATTACGTGCATTGTTGAAATAGTAAGTATCTACAGATAACTAAATTTCATTGGTATTTGAAAAAGTAAATAGGTACAGTTACACTACATTTTACATATTATAATCTAAAGTAAGTACCTATACCTTATTGCACAAAATTATGATTACCTACTTGTAACAACACAAAGTAACAAAAATTTCTTCACGCTAGGGTAGGTATTTATATGTTACAGTTTATAAAGCATGTCCTTTAGACTCGCATTTTATTTGGCTAAACCTTATTGGCTTAAACTTCATACGTACAATTAATTACCAGCCTAACCAATGTTTCACACTGTTAAAGTTGGCCTAGAAATTTAAAGCCCTAATTATGTAATCAAATCGTTTCGAAATTAAATATATAGTATATTTAGTTTATTCTATAGAAATAAACATTATAATAGGGTTAACTGGTTCCACTGAAAACCAACGTCAAAGGATCTAACATCCTTTGACTTGTAAGTCATAAAATGTTAATGTGTTACATTTAAAAAGCGAATATTTGTAAATATTCTGTGCCTGTGCCTATATTAATTTTATTGTTTTGTACCTAATACTTGTGATATGTTCCAAATAAACGTATTTTCTTTCTTTATTTCTTTAAATAGATTAGTCTAGGCTATACAATTATATTGAAGCCATTCAGCAGCGAGCGGAGCGAGCGAAGCGTCAGGCAATTCAGTCACTTTTTAGTTGCTTTATTAGGGAGTTAAAAAACAGTGCTAAAAATTATGGAAAGTGAAAATAAACCTAAAACACTAATAATAAGTGAATCTGTGGTAAAAAAATTTGGCGTGTAGTTCATAGAATGATACTTAAGATTATAAAAATTTGGCGATCCAATGTACCCTTTTTTTTCAAATAGAAAGCAGATATTACTATTGAACAATCCAGAACGTAGTACATCTTTGACCGATACTATAGGTAATAAATTGTTGTAAGAATAGTACTAATATTCTAACTTCATATTAATATTATCTACTATGTTGACGTCGCTTAATAATAGATTATAAAATAAGATGGGATTTTACTACAGCAACGTATCTTTCATTTATCGTATCGTAGGTATATTGCGCAGGCGTGGAAACTTGTTTCTTTACAATGTAACTGAAAACAACTGAGAAGTATATTTTTTTCATGTTGAATGAGTTTCATTTAAATCTAATCAATCTAATCAGAATTCACTAGTCTGGATTTTAAGGTATATAGATAAAAATATAATATCCCGATAGTACTTGAAATTCATATTTTTTCAAAGAGTATAAACTATCATTTATAATTTATAATAAGTAAGGACAATAAATTATGATAAGATATACATATACATTGCTGGTTTTATTTGCCTGGTTTTGCTGTAGATTTACTCATTACAATGAAGGTCTCTACAGTGATACTTGTTCTAGCCTTAGCCAATGCATGTTCAAACGCGGAGGTAACTTCTATTGAGAATTTGACTGCCTATAAATACCATATAAAAGTTGGCATTCCCCTAGCAGCAAAAATCAAGAAAAGCGAAGAAGGTGCAGGTCGAGCGGGTCTCAGGATTGTTGGAGGATCTGTCACAGACATCTCACAAGTTCCATATCAGGCAAGTGTATAGAATAATCAATGTTTTTATGTTGGTATATTGTTATCAGGTTGTCGTACATGTATAGGTATCAATCTTAGGAAAATTTTACAGCAATATGAACTGAACATTGAGTTATAACGTATTACTATGTACTATAATAGTCACTACAAAAATATTTTTTGTAAAATGAAAATGCGATGCGCGCTCTTCGGCTTATAAATATATGATATTATGATTATTTTTTTATTTTTTACTGAGTAATAAAATAAATTTATATCTCATATACAAATACTACAATCATAGGCTGGGCTTGTAATACAATACTCAATCTTCACCTCTGTCTGCGGCGGCAGCCTCATATCAAATACTCGCGTGGTGACAGCTGCTCATTGTAAATGGGATGGCACATGGAACGCAGTGTTCCACACCGTGGTGCTTGGCTCCAACACAATCTTCAGTGGAGGTGTTCGGGCCATCACTTATGATACTGTCATGCATCCCAACTGGGATCCTAGCACGCTAGCCAATGACATTGCAGTTATGCGCATCTCTAATGTCCAATTCACTAGTAAGTTAAAAAGTCTTAGATCATGCCAATTCTTGTCAGCTTTTTAAACAAAATCATCTAACGTCTGCCATTGGTTACCAACCAATGGCAGACATCATCACGCCACACAACAACTCACTTATGAAGTTTATTTATTCTCTTTTTATTTAATAAAAACATTGTAGTAACTATTACTCACCAACATGTTAATTTCTTATAGATGTAATTCAGCCGATTGCATTGCCAAGTGGTAATGAACTAGGCCAGACTTTTGCTGGTCAGACAGGTCTTGCTTCTGGATTCGGATTTACTTCTAATGGTGGGCTATGAATTAATTATTAGTTTAAATTTGTTCAAAATAAAGGCATTGTCTTAAATAAGTCAGAATCATAAAGCATACACTCCTTTTTATTAACTAACTTAACTTTTACTGTTCGGTCGTGTATTTACTGCTGGTCGTTTCGTCTAAAATTACGTAATATAAGATTTGTCTAGTTATCTAAGTTCTTTTTTTTTTTGGAAAGAGTAGGTACGCATTGATAAAACGAGACTAAAGGTGGCATTCTTTTTAATTGAGTGGGACTTTCAAGCTAAAACATGTTTTACTGGCCACAAAGCATCTCTGGGGTTCGATCCAATTTCCAATAGAAAACTGGCCAAGTTAGGCCAGTTTTTTACAGAGAATAATTTGTTAAGTACCTACCCGCAAATCAGAGACAGTATGTTTTCTTTTTTTTGAGAATATACCGGCTTTGGGCTAACCTTTACAAGCCCGACATACCAGACACAATTAAAATTTAACTGTTAATGTCAATTACAATAGGGTAGTTGACAACTTTTTTTTATTTCATAAATAAGAAGTATAAACTCATACTTAATGAAATATTGCAAAAGAAATAGTATGTCTATGTTCAATAGACACGACTAGGTGGTAGGCCCGTATATAGGGTCGCCTGGGTAGGTACCACCGCCTTTCTTATTTTAGCCGTGAAACAGTTCGCTGTGTTTCGGATTGAAGGGAAAGGTAGCCAGTGTAATTACTGGGCATGGACGGCATTTCATCTTAGGCCCCAGGATGACAACGCACCTGCAATATCAAGTGATTTTTCCTTGTTATTGCAGGTGTCTATAGGCGTCGGTAACCACTTACCATCAGGTGGGCCGTCAGCTTGTTTGTCATCTAGTTGTATAAAAAAAAACACACACAGATAGGTATAGTAGTATGTTTGATGTGTTGCCGCACATCGTCCAAAAACGCTCTATAGAAAATCAAAATTAATAATAGCTATGAAATATGTATGATTTTATTCATAGTTGTCATAATAGTTGTTTTAAGTGATGTAAGCAAAATCATATCATTAAATTTTTTTATAAATTTTGGGGAAAAAATATATTTTAAATTTTCTAAACAGTACAACTTCAAAAATATTCGATATATATTTAAAATAATTTTAAGTTTAAACTGTTTTTAACCGACTTCAAAAACGAGGAGGTTCTCAAATCGGCCGGTATGTTTTTTTTTTTTTTTTCTATGTATGTACACCGATTACGCCGAGATTACTGATCCGATTTACGTGATTCTTTTTTGTTCGATGCGGAATAGCTGCCATTTGGCTGCCAAATTTTTTCAAAAACAGTTGGGTACTTTGGTTTTAAATTTTAAAAAACTTAAATTATGAAGTCGTCTACATATGCGAAATTGCGAAGTTTTGCTTTTCAAATGACTTTTTAGTAAAACGATACGATAGTAGGAAACAATATAAGTTTACGATCATATTTTTGGAGTTGGTGCTAAGTGGTTTCCAAAAACAATAGAAAGTGAAGCACCGACTCCAAAAATATGTTTCTAGGGGATGAATACCTACTTAAATTTAATTATTTTATCCTTTTCAGTTTTTTGAAGTCGGTTTTAATTTTTTTATGGGTAACAGTAGCGTATATTTTCCGAATTAGTGAAAAATAGTGCCAGATTCAAACTTAGGCAACACCCCAATTATAATATCTGGGCATTACGATGAAAAAGGAATCAATCAATAATAATTAAGAAACATTAGTACCTAATTGTAGCAGTGCCAATTTAAAAAAAATCAATGAATTGGTAGTACTAATTGTATATTTTAATTTGCTTAGCCTAAAACTACCGGATTCCTTACAGATGGTGGTATTCCGATAAACCAGGTCATTAGCTCTGTCAACGTACAGATAATCACCAACGCCCGATGCCGCGCTTACTTCGGACCGTTTGCACATAACACCAATATTTGCACTAGCGGGGCCGGTGGTATAGGCACTTGTGGCGGTGACTCTGGTGGCCCCCTTGCTTTACAAACTTCTGACAGGAGAATACTGGTGAGTGAATTTTGAAGTACATAGGAAAACCTGTTCTTCTCCGCTTCTTATAAACTATGATAATTACAACATAAAGAGTTGTTTTTGTAATTTAAGAATTGCTTTTTATAAAGAGGCTTTTTTTAAATATCCTCAAAAAAAAATTCTGTAGTATTTTAGCTAGTAGTCTGGATTCTATAGGTGCTTTTTTTCACAGGTTGGAGTCATTTCTTATATCGGGTATGCTGGCTGTGAAGGTGGAACGCCAGCCGGACACGCCAGAGTAACGTCTTTCGTACCTTGGATCTTGTCTATTTAAATAAAGGCCATAATATTTTGATATAAGAATGACATATCTTTCAAAAAATAAACGTTATTCAGTAAAGCTGTGGTTTTTATGAAATATTTATTTTTAAAGATCGTATGCCCTTTTCTAATATTAACCATCCTTTTCGGTCTTTAACTAGTCTTTAACTACTAAATTGTAGATTTGTATGAACAAAACCGCGAAAAATTATATTTCCGTACAAACAATTTTTAATGTTATGTAAAATTGCCTCAATAGATTTCGATGTAATTGCGAAAAATAGTTAGCTGAAAAAAATCAATGCACCGAGTATTTAATTTCTCAAAAGCAGTCAATATCATGTACTTACCGAAGTAGTTAAACCGAGACGACACGTTGAAAGAGGTGCTTTCAATGTCTTCCCAATAAGTAATTATGCTCAAGCTATTTTTTAAATCTAATAGATAGGTAAATCAAATTTTAGTTTAAAAAATAACTATACCTACATGGGTAAAATTTGAAAATAGAAGAAAATGTGAGATATAAACGCTAATTTCATAGGTAAAGACCTATTATATGTACAGCGAGCAAATTAAGCAAATACTTTGACAACTATACCACAGGCTTTTTGTAAAGTAAGTCAATTTTCAAATTGCATTGATATGCACACAATTTCAAGATTATATACAAACGATCACACATGAGACGTAACACCGTCTTCTTGATCTTCAGACAGACGTGTGTACTCTGTCAATCTTATTGTTTTACGTTGCAATTGTTTGATTATTTTTATC
Organism: Nymphula nitidulata; assembly: GCA_947347705.1. Lineage (NCBI taxonomy): Eukaryota > Metazoa > Arthropoda > Insecta > Lepidoptera > Crambidae > Nymphula > Nymphula nitidulata. The sequence continues at coordinate 11,894,963 of OX374631.1, forward strand.
GTATATTATTTATTTATAAGAATTGTTTTCACAATTCTTATTAATATTTAGATCAAATAGATTATTTAACGGGGTGTGTTATGTATGAGCAAATATTTTGACATGATGACTACTGCCACTTTCTATCATCGCACTGCTATAGCTAAGCTCATCCTCACATACTGAAACCAAAGTAGTCACTTATTATACACCTACGATTTCAGCAGAAATTCTCCCGCGTAAGCTCAGGTTGTGGAATGATCTCCCTGCAGATATTTTCTCGAACGAGTATGTACATTGTACATACTACTTACTACTACTTGTATGGGGTCGGCAACGGGCAAATGATACCCCTGGTGTTGCAAGCGTCATGCGACTACAGTGTTCGCTTGCGTTCAGATGGGCCGAATGATTGATTGTGTTACCATAGTGATATAAAAAAACATTATCATAAAGAAGTGCAATACAGACTTTCTGCATTCGGCACGTCACGAGGCTTCTTATCGTTCGAGATACAGGTTTATTCCTAGTTCGACAGCGGCTATCTGGCTGGATGGTGTAATTGTATGATTTATTCTAGTACCTACACTATGTTTGCAAACTGTTTACTGTACAAACGATAATGTTTACTGTTAAGAATGAGTTTTTTTTTATACAAAGTACGACAAATGACTTAACACCACCTTATGTGAAGCAGTAATAAGAAGACAGCTAGTGCAGTATAGACACTGCTCTAGCCGCCTCCACCTTGCCGGCCCAAAAGATGCTTTTTCACGCCTCATTTGAAGGAATTTGAAGAATTCCAAGTTCTGGAAGTACGACAAAGAAACGAGGTACTAAATTTCTTGGTGCGTGATGTTGAGCTGGAGACGGTAAATTGATTAAAACGAAGACCAGCACGCGTGTTCTGTTTACAATTAAGTAATAATTTTTATATATCCAAGTGATCAATCTTATTAGGTATATTATTATTGTACGTTTTATCACATAACCCTATTTATATTTACATTAATAATAACATAAAATAACACCAATATACCAGATTTACACAATTATAATTACAAATCATTATATAATATTCACTAACCTGCCTATCACTAAAATTGATATTGATTGGGTTTTTACTTGTTTTGTGTAGCTTTCCAATCATTAATATTGATAACATCTAATTAAAGCTACTGTCAATATTTAAAGACAGTAGAAGATAGGTATAATTGACATGGACAGTTTATGCGACTATGAAAAGAAGGTAGATATTATACATGATGATATTTCGACTACAGTAGGTAGGTACTAATCTAAATAAATAATAGTAAATAAAATTTCAGATATATATAGTATGATAAGACACAAGAAAAAGTTTCTAAACTAGAAATTCAAGTCCAGGGGTCCTGGTACGTACAGGGTTATGCTAAGTCCTTGGTGCTCAGTGGTGAGAGCAGTCACTCGGATTGTGGAACGTCGCAGCTTCAGTTCCCTTCTCATGCAAAACATGAAGTTTTTCTAGTTTATATATTTTTCTAATTATCTCTCAAATATTTATTACTATGTTAACATATAAGTAAGAATATTGTTTGATATTTAGTCGTTAATATTACCAGCAAACAATGCAATATTACACAGTTTAATGATACACCTAATGTAAGTGTTAGCCAGACTATTTTATATAATAGGCTAATTTTGTCAGGAATATTATTAATTCTCGTTACAAAGACCAAATTCTCGTTGCAAGCGTTACTCATCAAATTTAAAAATATACTTATACCTGGGCATGGACGGCATTTCATCTTAAGCCCCAGGATGACAACGCACCTGCAATATCAAGTGTTTTTTGCTTGTTATTGCAAAAAAAAAACCTACTTATGATGATCAAAATTTTCAGTTTCGATAAGATAATTAAAATCAAGCTATACAGTGTGGTGCCGTCAATGCGACAATAAATTTAAACATGGGCTATATTGGTCTATACAAATGGTTTACCACTTTAAAAAATATCGTATTCATTTGATAATATCATGACATTTGTATGGAATAGTGTAACGTTGGCAGCATTTTTGGACAGGTCGAATTCTTTCTCCGTGTTGAGTTCTTATTTTAGCCACCCTTGTGTGGCCGTCTGCACCAGGATATAATTCGTCGATGACACCTAAAGGCCAATTCACTCTCTTAGAGTCAGCTTCCACCAAAACCACATCTCCTACTTTAAGAGAGTGTCGTCCTTCATTGCCTCTGTAAACAAGCATGGCCAGGTACTCAGTCCTGTCACGGTCGCCACTTTGTGCTGAATACTAGGTTAGTTATTACATATAGAAAATCAAATATTCTGTAGAAAAATACGCCTTTACTTCCAATACGTCAAATTTGAGAATCAACAAGAAAAACACAAAAAACATATTTCATTTTGGGGTAAAAAAGAGTTCCTATTCCGAACAGTCAGCTTGTTAGTCTAGTTGTATAAAAAAACTTATGTTTAAACCAAATATGTTTGATTGATTGATTGTTGTTCTCGTTTAGACTTAATTTAATGAACTCGATAGAACAAAAAATGATCCTTCATAAGCAAACGGCCGAATATTTTAAACCCAAACTAAGTTTATTAGAAAGCCTATTGGAATTCTTTTCGAACGAGTTTTTTTTTTCAAAAATCAGTTAGAAAATTCTTTTCAATTTGTTGCTTACGTCACGCTGTCTTTTTTCTATCTATCACTTTCTGTCTCGACCGAAGCAAAGTTCACATAGCATCGCCGTAAGTAATTTTACTTGCCTATAATTTATTGCAGGTTGGCCTAGTGATTACAGTCCTTTTCTTCTTCACTTCCGTCTGTGGTGGTTCTCTCATCTCCAACACCCGTATCCTGACTGCTGCTCACTGTCAATTTGATGGCTTCATATCCGCGAACAACATGACTGTAGTCCTCGGCTCTAACACCATCTTCTCTGGCGGCGTTCGTCAGGCCACCACCGATATTGTCATGCATCCCAGCTGGAATCCCTCTACTGTTGTAAATGATATTGCTGTCATCCGCATCAACAGTGTCAGTTTTACAAGTACTTTAATAACTAGTTTCTCTACCTATACGCTTACAAAATAATATTTTTCATAACTTTTATATAATTGTATGATATTACCATCATGTTTAGGTTACATAAGTATATATATCCTCTTTTTCAGATATTATCCAGCCTATTGCTTTACCTAGTAATAACGAAATCAATCAGAACTTTGTTGGTCAGACAGCTCTTGCATCTGGATTCGGGCTGACTTCTGTTGGTAAGGATAAATCTCAAATTTTATGGTGTGAACATTCAATAAAATCTACGTATCATATCCGTAAAGAATTTAAGTTCGGCAAATATTATATTAATAATATTTTAATTACGAAAACAAAGCAACTTTCATCATGGTAGATCCCGGGATGGGTCCATCAAAATTTGTGATCTCGAGCTCCTCTGGGCTTCGCAAAAGTACGCAAAGGCGTTGGTTGCGGTTGTTACTGCAACTGTTTTAATCCACAAACCCGCATTGGGTATTAATTACCGATTATTAATTATAGTACCGACTATTTATTTATTTATTTATTTATTTTATAGGTACAGATACAGAAAACAGATCACTCATACACATATTTTTTTTTCGTTTTAAATAACATGGTTAAATCTGAATTCCTATGACTACTGTACACATCGTTTTGACAGACATTGAGCGTAAAGACGATTTAAACAAATTTATAGAATAATAACTAATCTATAGGTTTTTTTTTTATCAACATCCTTTTGAAAGACGGGAGGCTATCATAAAATATATCACTGTCACAACATATTTCATTATATGACTTAATAAATATAATAAAAACGCCTGGTCCTGTCCCAGTAAGGATATATCACAAAGTCTCACACAATGAAAAATCAAACACACCCTACTCAGTCATTTTCTTCATGAATTTACGAAACGAGATATTTTCTAAAGTATCGCACGTACATTAACAGAATATATGCCAAATTTTAGTAAAAAAAAATAACAATTTTGGGTATATCTTCAGTTTATGAGGTGGTATACGAAAGTAAATATAGGCCGAAATGTGGATCACTCAGACGGCATGCTGAAGGAAACGGGAAACTTGAATTTCTTCCATCTATTATAAGTTTTTGTCAAGATCACTGTTTAACAAATTCAACCTCACGTTTAGCTATAATATACAAAAAAATAATATGTATATATTCAGTATAAGGTGATATTTTTAAAGAGCACTCATACGGCCACCATGCGGTGTGAGTGATCCAAATAAATCGTTATAATTTTTAAACGGGACATGCAAACTAATTCATAATTTGGTAATGGTATTTTACAATTTTTTACAATTTTTTGATGTATAAATAAGAAGCAGAACTGTTATATATTATGAGATATACATTATGACATTTTTATAATGCATGCGGTATGAGTGATCCACTTTATTGACTATATCTGTTTTATCTCAGGTTTTACAATTTTTTCACTTCACTGTAACGAATTTAACAATTATTTACTAAATCCTCGTAGATTATTGTCAAGATTGAAGATAGGATCACTCAATCCGCATGCACACAAATTATGTCCTTGGCACTAGAATAGTACCTACCTCCTACGATACAGTAGTTACATTTTCTAATAGTGACAAGCACTCTGACTGTCTTGGCTTTAGGCGATTTTAACTTAATACGCTTGTAATACCAACTACTTTGCCTTAGCACTTTTCGTTTTCGTCATTGCTCGTGTTATTGTTTAAGGGTTCCATTGTCTTCAAATAGACCAGCGGCACGTCATATTATATGCGATAGTCATATAAACTAACCAACTTTTAAACTACAATAGATATATGGCTGAAATCAAAGTCTAGAATTATCTTTTTTTTTTATATACAACTAGATGACAAACAAGCTGACGGCCCACCTGGTGGTAAGCGGTTACCGCCGCCTATCGACACCAGCAATAACAAGGAAAAGCACTTGATATTGCAGGTGCGTTGTCATCCTGAGGCCTAAGATGAAATGCCGTCCATGCCCAGTAATTACACTGGCTACCTTTCCCTTCAATCCGAAACACAGCGAACTGTTTCACGGCTGAAATAAGAAAGGCGGTGGTACCTACCCAGGCGACCCTACATATGGGTCTACCATCTTACACGCGTCGACGTGTCCTTCTGCTGCAGATGGATCATAAGAAAATCCTTTTCTATGTACTGATATATTTTCGCATTGAAGTGGTTGGGTAATGCACTTAAGACCAATACTCAAGGGCAGTTTCGAGTTTCGGCTTATACATTGACCACTGGGCGACTGGTCATTGATCATCTATGCTAGCATCATCTCATTGAGACTGAGCCCAAACACGCTATATCTGCTGTTCTTGAAACATTCCACAGACTATTTGATGGTACAGGATCTTAAAAGCTCAAAGTTAGCATGTCTTGGAAAAACCACCGAATTAACAGTAAACCAAATCTTAAATCAATCATCTGTGAAAATTAGTAAATCCCTTATGTCAAGAACGAAATGAGCTGATAGTCATCAACGCTTGAACTGATCTTGATAAATTATAGCTAAGAACCATCCTGATCACGTCAGCTTTTAAACAAAAAAAAACGAATCAAAATCGGTCCAATCGTTTAGGAACTACAATGCCAGAAACAAACACACAGACAGACGCGTCGAATTTATATCATCCCTCTTTTCGTCGGTGGTCAATAAATGGAGAAGGAAGATACATGAAACATAAATGCTATGCACAACTAACAGTATAAGATTTTTTCTAAAAAAGTATGCTTACAATTTAGTTCCAAGTTTGTTCAATATCGATTGGGTAGTAACTGGAATAATCAAGACGTTAATGTAAGCGAAATTGAGGATTTTTTATTTTCTCGAACTTTTTAGTGGTATGATACGTAAGATAGTAGAAAACACTGACGGTCACATACCTAGCTCTGACCTTAGAAAGTTATCACTAAAAATTGTAAAAAAAAATTGTAAAGAAAAATAATAAGTAAAGAAAACCGACTTTAAAACAATGAAAAGGAATAAATAATGAAATTTAAATAGGTAAAAAGTATCCCTATTTAACTTTTAATTACCGATTATTAATTATAGTACCGACTTTAATTTAATTATATTTTTCATTTTAGTGTTTTATTTTTCGTCTTAAGTCGGCTTTTATTTTTGTTTAAAAATATCTCAACAAATATCAATGTGAAGTTGAAATCAAAAGCCAGGCGTATCTTTAAAATTTTAGCATATCACATCGATTATTGCGCTAGCGCTATAATAGTTGCTGCCAATATGAACGCTATTATTGTTGTTAAATAGTACAAAAATTTTAAACTACTTCTCAGTTCGACTATACCAAAACCAAAAAAAAACAAAAATGAACTACTGATATCAGACATAATAATCAAAAAATCAGAATTATCATTAGATAAAATTATGAGCGCAGCATTATTATTTCTGCTTGAAAAAAAAAAGACACAATTAATTACTAAAATCGAATTAAAGTACTTAATGTGATTAAAGTTATCATTTTAGATAAGATAAAGTATATGAAGTGAATGTATATATTAAAATCTTTAGATTTGTACGTGCTACAGTTCAACAGCAGATCACAATGAAGAGCCTTATTTGTGGACTAGTATTGGCTTTTGCGGTCGCAGCTTCGTATGCAGAGATCACCTCCAGCGATGATCTGTCTGCTTACAATTACCACTTGAAACATGGTATTTCATTGGCTGCTAAAATAAGAAGCATTGAAGAAAATGCCGCGTCTGCTGAACTGGCAGGCCAAAGAATCGTTGGTGGACAAGTAACAAATATTGCACAAGTTCCATATCAGGTAAGCGAAAATATTGTTTTGTACTAAGAAAAATATCTGCAAGAATAATGAAAATTATATATGATGAGAAGTATTCGTCAAACTGGTATTTCATTCCACTTTAGTTTAGAGTGAGTGGTGACTGGGAAACCACCTCTGCCTTACAAAAAATAACAGCCAAATGATACTTTATAGTGTTATGTTATAATGGTCAGTAAAGTCACTAGAACTAATTGAGTCAACTTAGCGGTTTGTTCTGATTTTCATAGTGGGGACAATGCGTGAAGCGTCTATCTATAGGTTAATTGATTCCTTGGTGATTACCGTTAATCAATGTCTATAATTTAATACAGGTTGGCCTAGTGATTACAATCCTGTTCTTCTTCACTTCCGTCTGTGGTGGCTCTCTCATCTCAAATACCCGTGTCGTGACTGCCGCTCACTGTCAATCTGATGGCGTCATCAACGCAAACTCCATGACTGTAGTCCTCGGCTCTAACACCATCTTCTCTGGCGGCGTTCGTCAGAGCACCACCAATATTATAATGCATCCCAACTGGAATCCCTCTAACGCTGCCAATGATATTGCTGTCATCAACATCAACAGTGTCACTTTTACAAGTAAGTTTCCGTTTATTAATCTGGGTAATAACTAGGTTTTTTTTGACATTACCATACTAACAGATAAGAAGTAACGTGGTAAGTCATACGAGTATGCACGCGTACAAAATAATATTTTTTACTACTTATATTGGGGTATTAACAAACATTTACTCTTTTGCAGATGTTATCCAGCCTATTGCTCTGCCCAATGGTGATGAAATCAATCAAAACTTTGTTGGCCAGACAGCCCTTGCATCTGGATTTGGATTAACTACTGATGGTAAGCCTAAAATAAATTTAAAAATGTGATCTTTATATGTATCGGTTGTGAGGATAAATCAAGTTCATAATTATTTAAACTTTAAAAATTATATTAAATCTTGAATTTCTTATTTGCAAAATATTTGAGGTCGGTTAAATTGCCTAGTTAGTAGGCCAGTCTATATATTTATTTTGTGAATTTAATGAGAAACAATAACTTTTTCACTCGCATTTTAATGTTTTGATGCGTTTATAACGCCTACTTTATTGTGTCAATTACAAACTTATTCACTTGCATTTAAGGTGGCATAAATGATTTATATGTTTAATTAGGTATACGAGGATCAAACTGAAAGTTCGTAAAAAATCAAAAACTGGGCAAACTTGCAAGTTATTAGTTTCACTAATTCCATAACTACGTAGCTGAAGGGTAATTTCCAATTATTTCCGTCATTGTTTTTCCATCTGATCCAATTATTATTGTTTCCAAAAGGCCCATTTACACGATGCAAGTTTCATGCATCTAGCATCCAAATAAATTGAAGCAAGAAATTACTTGCATAGTCTAAACAACACATTAGAATAGAATAGAATAGAAAAAAGTTTATTTGGCACAATTACATATTACAATAATACTTAAAATCTATAAAATGACTATTGCGCCAAAAAGGCCCCCGCTAAGCATAATGTCGCGACAGGAGCTGCCACGACGCTGGTATTCTTATGATAGGGCGGATGTGGACATTAGAAGAGAAATAAGGATGAGAACCATGCATAAATATAATATTCAAAATAGCAACTTTCATCGATATAAATGTTAGGTTAGTACAGTCGACAGCACATCAAGCGTAACAGTTTGACATTGAGACCACACTTATTCCGTTCTTAATAGAGGCAACTTTCGTAGTGCAACTGTTACGTTGTATGTGCTGTCGTCTATACCTACTAACATAAGTAGTCCCATTACGGCGTTAGTCAAAGTCAGCGCCTATTATGGAGGTATTGTTATTGCACTTTAAACAGTTTAATCAATACATAATTATAATGAGTTAGCAAAGGTGGACTTACCTCACATAGGTATAACTAAGAGATATCTTCCATTCAATCCGTGAATCGAATTACGTTATTTACATGCGTACCTATAGTTAACCACCCGAGTGTAATCTGATGGATTGTATTGGTTTAATAATACATAGGTAGTAGGTACTTAGTGGCTGGCAACTAAATGTGGCATTTGGTCACGTACTTAGACAGTCCAATTCAATTCAATTCTTTATTGCATGTCGCAGTACAATAAACTGTGAAACAATTTAAAATGAGGCACAATTGTGACCGCTTGCAAGGGCATAGCAAACAATCTAAGAGGGCTAAACTAATTATACAATAAGAATATCATTTTCAATAAATTATTTTCAATATTGATACAATTAATTATTTAACTTATTCATATAATCACAAGTAAATCCAAGATGGAAACAACTAAACATTAAACCTAGAACTAAATCTAAATCAAAGACGGTCATTGCAAACCCACTGCAGATTCACTATATATTCATAGTGATAATAATATCAATTGGGTAACAGCAGTAATACACCAACAATGTAACAATATTTAAAAAAAATGTTTTTTGTGTTATATAAAACCACTGACGCTAAAACAGAGGTGTGTTATAAATAAGTTCGACATGTAGGTCGGTTTATTTATCGAAATGGTTCTTAATGAAGATCTGTTCCGACGTTTGATAAACATCAACTCATTTACCTATCGATAAAAGGGTCTTAGTAACTAACTATCATAGATCTGATTGATTTGAAATTTGGTGTACTGTTACTTTGGTGGTATTTCCAAGAAATACTAACTTTAATCTGATGCTTTAGTATACAATAGTCAGCAGGATGCTTAATTCTTCAGAAACGTACACCAGATATAGTGTGTCATATTGCCAGTTGGGCTCATAAGAATAGTATCTATGAGAAGTTGCTAGATAAATGATGATCCGAGGCCGGGCATTAATTAAAAAAATTATTTTATATTTTATATATGCTTATTGTATGTACTTATTTTATACAGGTGGTAGTATTGGACAATCCCAAGTAATCAGTTCAGTTGAACTTCCAATCATCACAAATGCGGAGTGTGCTGCCGTCTATGGATCGTTTGTCCACAACACAAACATCTGCACAAGCGGAGCTGGTGGGAGAGGAACTTGTAGTGGAGACTCTGGCGGTCCTCTTGCAGTAGAGAGCAATGGCAGAAGAATCTTGGTGAGTGTTTAAGAGTAGTTTTTAATGTTGATATTTTCGAGAGATAGTGATTGCGGCTTGGGCAAATTGCCCTGCAATTGCAAGCAACCTAGACTGGTGGCTTAGGAGATGGAAGTAAATTATTTCAACTTTACCAATAGCAAGATCTCTACAGAGTTTGAACGGAAAAATCTTGAATAGTGCTCATAGTATTAAAATCTTCACATTTTATTTTATACGATTACTAAATCGTATTACTAAAGCTGTCCCAAAAAGTAGATCGATCTCAAATGATATAAAAGAAAAAAGTAACTTTGTATGCTACTTTATAAATTTTTAGTATACAATATTAACATTTATACATAAACTAATTAATTTCTCATCACAGATCGGCGTTACCTCGTACGGTGCAGCAGCGGGATGCAGTCTTGGATTTCCTGCAGGTTTTGCCAGAGTTACATCTTTCGTGTCTTGGGTTCTATCTATATAAAATAATAATTGTGTTTGAGGCTGTTACAAAAGTTATAGAATGCTAACTAACAAATAAAATTATTTTATTTTAGACAATCTGTGTCCAACTCTTAGTTAGTAACATAAGAATTTGTACAAACTGTGTTATTTAAAGGTTAAGCAAAGAAATTATGTACTTAAGTTACTTAATAAAGATTTCGTTTATATTAAACTTTTTTAAATCATATTGGATTAGTGTTATTTTATTTTAAGTTTGTAACTAGGTAATCCTAACACGATCATTTTTGACTTTTGAATGCTTTGAAACGTAATTTGATGTTTTAACTGCCTCTGTGGTCTAGTGGTTGAGACCACTTAATAAGATCTAGAGGTCCAGGGTTCAGAAATTTTGTGTTGTTGTTAGTTAGTGGTAGGACTATTCTAATTCCGCCTGGCTAGCTACCACCGTCTTTACTTTACTTTACTTTACTTTATTGGTTCACCAACAGCTTATACACTAATACAATTTTGTTAATTATACTAACGAAAACTAGAACTAAGTGCACAGCCAATTACTGGTAAACACCACATGCTTAGAGTTAAGAATCGAGATATTTAATTTAAAATTTAAAGTGAAATGTGACATTAACAATAACAGGTACTGACATATTACGGATTAGAAAAAGTTAAATTAAAAAAATATATAATATTACATGTAGTATGATGGTTAAAATTGAGTAGGAACTGTTAGTCAATACAAGTGTGGCCTTTCAATGTGTAAGTCAGAGTGTCTCAAAAATGACCTTGCGAAATTTAGTTATGGGAGAATGGTTGACGTCGATGAGGTCACTAACCTTATTCATCAGCTTTGTCATTCTGCATATAGGCGAATTGGATCCCATTATAGTGCGACGCAGAGGAGGACAGAGCGGTGTGATAGACTTTCTGGGTGGCTTAGTGGGAACCCTGAACCTAATTTTCTCCAGCAAGTCTGAACAATCAACTTGATTGTGTAGTAATTTGAATAGAAATACTAAGTCCAACATGTCTCTCCGTTTAGATAGCCTTATCATGTTAAGGCGTTGGAGTCTAGTCTCATAGTCCATATGCCTGTCGCGGATACCCACAGAGTATGCCAAGTGTCGAAGAAATCGTTTTTTTATCCGTTCTATTCTTAATGTATGGGTGGCATAATGCGGCCGCCAGATAATACTACCGTACTCTAGCACACTTCTCACTAGACTGTTATAAAGCAACTTCTTTGTTTTTATTTCCCGGAATTCCCTACCATTACGAATAACAAAACCAACCATTCTAGATGCCCTACCAATAATCTGTTCCATATGTGGTATAAATGTGAGCTTTCTATCAAAAACTATCCCTAGGTCTCTTACCAACTCAGTTTCCTTTAAAATGGTGCCTGCTATGGAGTAGGAGGTAGGGTTAACATGCAATTTCCTAGTGAATTTAAAATGTGAACACTTTTTTGCGTTCACATTCAGTCCATTGCGTGTACACCAGTCATTTAAACTATCTAAATCTTTTTGCAGTAGCTCTACATCATTGCTGTTATTAATTATCCTGGACAGCTTTAAATCGTCTGCATACATATAAGAAGATGAGTGTGAAAAGGAGTCTGGGAGGTCGTTAATAAATATATTAAATAACAAAGGGCCCAAATGGGATCCCTGTGGGACGCCAGACGATATGGGAAAATAGCCAGTTCCTCTGTGCTTGAGGAATCCGGGTTTACATCTTTTACCTTATCATCACTTACCTTCAGGTCAGATGAAGGTCAAGAGCTATCTCGTTAAAAATAAATGAAAAGTAGCGTCATTTCTACGAACGAAACGAACTAACGCCTCATGCTTTCCCGCCCGCCATCCTTTTGAGTGCACCTGATGTGTTTCCACCTCTGCTGCGCGCCAGTATGGTCGCTCCATTGTTATTTATCGTTGAAGAAGAAGCCGGCCGGCGAGAAGACCATGCGACTCGTGGAACCGTAGACCACGGGCGACACAGCAGCATTGCCGAGATAGGTGCACTCACTCCTATGTGGATATGTATGTACAGGGCAAAATAAAATAATATTATGGGAGGGTTTTGTTAGTATGGTTAAAGGGTGTAAATGTAAGGACAAAGTACGACTACTTACTTAAGTTCTAGAACTCAAATAGTTGACATCAATGGAACAAAATCTTCAGGGTCTTATGTCAAAATGGGAGTTCCACAGGGTTCAATTCTAGGGCCCTTTTTATTTTTAATATACGTAAAGGACTTACCATTCTTTGCTAAGGAATTTTGTGAGATTGTGCTGTTTGCAGATGATACTTCTTTAATTTTTAAATGTGATACAAATAAAGTAAGCTTTAGACGTAAACAATGCGCTATCTCAAGTAATGAATTGGTTTACTGTAAACAATTTACAACTGAATGCAAAGAAAACTAAATGTATTAAATTTATTTTACTTAATGTTAGGGAATTTAATGTTTGTATCCAAAACATTAAATTAAATAATCAGTCGCTAAATTTAATTCAATCCACCACATTTTTAGGCATTACAATCGATGCGAAACTCCAGTGGAACCCTCACATCACAACACTTTGTAGTAGTAGACTTAGCTCCGCAGCTTATGCTATTAGAAAAATAAGGCAATATACTGATATTGCCACGGCGCGCTTGGTTTACTTTAGTTACTTCCATAGTATTATGTCGTATGGTATTCTTCTGTGGGGTAAAGCAGCAGACATTGAAACAGTATTTATCTTGCGTGCAATTAGAGCAATCTACTGCCTTGCTACTCTAACATCTCTTAGAGACTTATTTAAAGAAATAGATATACTGACAGTTGCTTCTCAATATATTTATACTTGCATAATTTTTGTACGTCAAAATTTTAATTCCTACTTAAGACACAGCGATGTACATGCATTAAATACAAGAAATAAAAATAAGTTGATCTTACTGTCTCCAAGACTGCATATAGTTTTTATTACTATTATGGGTCAAGGCATACTTTACTATAACAAGATTCCTAATAACATACTAGACTTGCCATTTGGCAAATTTAAAATTCACATTAAGAATTCTCTGATGTCCAAAGGTTACTATACTATTAACGATTATATAAATGACAAAAATGCTTGGTTGTAACTTGTACTGTCATATAGTTATTTCACCAATAGTATTTCAAAGATTTTCCGGTTGCTGGAAGATGTCATGCTCTCTATAAATTTCTGCGGTGGTGGCGTCGTGTGCCGGGTCGCTCCGTTCCCTATAATATGGTTGAGCGGAGCGATGGCTGGCACATGCGTCATACTTGTGAACAGGTGCCACTAGTGGAAATGGTCATCTCTAAACTTCCTTGATTTTGTAATAATTTACCTACATATTCATTAATAGTATCATTTTTGAGGGATTTTTGAAGTATATGGCATTATAGGAATTATATAAAACAATACAATTATTATTGTAATGACGTGGTCAGACAAGTGTTTAAAATTAATGAAAGATGTTGTTTGGCTTTATCAGGCCTTTGTATATATTAATTGTTGACCTTTGTGTATGCACCATCACAATATAGGTATTATATAAGTACCTATATTGTGATGGTGCATTGTCGGACAGCCTTTAAATAAAGTAAATATTCTTGTCATTAGGTACTTATTGGTAAATTAATATACCTTTTTTATACTCTGTGCGACACTGCACTGCTAAATACTATTACTGTGTAATTAAACATTGTAACTTAATAATTGAAAAGAGTGACTACACGAGTTTGTTGCCGGAATCTTCTCAGTAGTTCAACTTTTGTAACCGGTGTAAATTCAGACAGCTGACAGACAGACAGACAGACAGACTGACGGACAGACGGACATTATGACATTGTTAGCTTACGTAGATCCAGATAAGACAGAGAGACAAACATTATGAAATTGTTAGTTAGTTAATATTATTTTTATATGATAGACATAAGGGTTTTTTTGACGATTCGAAAGTGCTTTTTGGGGGGCCTAATTGAATAAAGATATTTTCATTTTCTTTTTCAATGTAAACAGGGACTGTACATGAAAACTGACCATAGTTTCATTGTCAGCAATATGTAGGTGTTTAATATCGCTAACAAATTGGTAATAATCCTTCACATGTGCTCTTGTGTTTCCTCTTAGCGGTGAGAGTATTTTATTTAATGTAACATCTAATTAAACACGAGTTAAATCCGGTAGATTGGTTTTATTTCAAAAGGTATAGGATCACCTCAAGGTTAGTATGTCATGGGAATGTCACCGAAGTAACAGTACCTACATCAAATTTCAAATCAATAGGATCTGTGAAAGTTCGTTTTTACTAACTTTCACAGATCCGATTGATTTACAGATCAGCTCAATTCCTACATGTAAAAGGGTCTGTCCCTTTTACATGTAGGAATTGAGCTGATACTCATCAGACGCCTGAACTTTCAAACAAAAAAAACAAATCAAAATCGGTCAATTCGTCAAACTTATAACACCCCCTTTTTTCGTCTGAAACAAACTTCTTTTTAAAGCCAAAGAATTCGATTTTGAAACCTCGATGTGAGTTTTTAAACATCGTTAATTGAAGTGGCCCAACGGTCTATTCCCAGTTGTCACCACTGGCTTTGTCACCACTGAGGATAAATGGGAAAAATAATCCCGATTGTCACCAGTGGCGACGTATAACACATAGTTTCCCAGTTGTAGCCACTGGCTTTGTCACCACTAGTGACAAATGAGAAAAAAACATCCCAATTATCGCCAGTGGGGACGTACGACACAGATATTGTCGCAAATGTCACCATCCATGACACACACAAAATAAAAGTCAAGTCAAGTCTGGATTCAGTCACAGTCATTCGTAAGAGAGTCAAAGAATATAGTTTAGCTCGACTATTAAACGGCATAACTGAACATTTATTATAATACTGAACATATACAGAATATATTTATTTATTTTATTTTTTTATACTACTAGATGACAAACAAGCTGACGGCCCACCTGATGGTAAGCGGTAACCGCCGCCTATAGACACCTGCAATAACAAGAGAAAATTACTTGATATAAAAGTGCGTTGTCATCCTGAGGCCTAAGATGAAATGCCGTCCATGCCCAGTAATTACACTGGCTACCTTTCCCTTCAATCCGAAACACAGCGAACTGTTTCACGGCTGAAATAAGAAAGGCGGTGGTACCTACCCAGACGACCCTACATACGGGCCTACCACCCGTATACATATATAAACATTTACCAGTATAATATACATTTAAAAAAAAATGTTTTTTCATGTCCCTGATAAAATGTGTTGTTTCATGGTTAGTTTTTATCAGCAGCCTATAATATTACTCCTAGAGTACGATATAGTAGATTTCACCTATTTTGTTTTGTGTAAATGGTATATAATTACTATTAATAAAAAAAAAACTATTTATTATTATTATTATTATTATTAATGGTAAATGTTTATATATTATGTATATGTTCAGTATTATAATAAATGTTCAGTTATGCCGTTTGTTTGTCGAGCTAAACTATATTCTTTGACTCTCTTACTAAAGACTGTGACTGAATCCAGACTTGACTTTTATTTTGTGTGTGTCATGGATGGTGAGTGGTGACATTAGCGACAATATCTGTGTCGTACGTCCCCATTGGCGATAATTGGGTTTTTTTTCTCATTTGTCACCACTGGTGACAAAGCCAGTGGCTACAACTGGGAAACTAAGTGTTATACGTCGCCACTGGTGACAATCGGGATTATTTTTCCCATTTATCCTCAGTGGTGACAAAGCCAGTGGTGACAACTGGGAATAGACGGGCCCAACCCGCATTGGGCCAGCGGTGGTGGTGTTATGGCCCAAACTCTTCATGTTTTTCTCCTATGTAGGAAGGCCTGTGCCCAGAAGTGAGACGTATATAAATAATTAAAATCTTTTATTTCAGGCATAACCCATATCTTTGTTAGTAACAATGTTTCTTAGCCTATGTTAGTAATAACTATTAATAACCATAGGAGGAGCTCGGTGGCGTATTGGTTTGAGCGCTCTGGTTTCGATACGAAAAACAAAGCAACTTTCGCCATGGTCGATCCCGGGATGGGTCAATCAAAGTTTGTTATCTCGAGCTCCTCCGTGCTTCGGAAGGCACGTTAAGCCGTTGGTCCAGGTTGTTCCTGCAACCGCTTTAGCCCACCAACCCGCATTGAGCCAGCGTGGTGTTATGGCCCAAACTCCTCATGTGTTTCTCCCATGTAAGAAGGCCTGTGCCCAGCAGTGGGACGTATATAGGCTGGTGATGATGATGATGATAAATAGAATTTATAAAAGCGACAAAGTGTCAAATTTATTCTTAATTTTTGATTTTAACATTATTATAAATGTTTGAAAAATTACTTAGTAATTAAAATATAATAAAAGTAGAAAAATTTCACGTCCTGAGGCAGGAATCGAACCCGCGACCTTTCGCAATCCGGGCGACTGCTCTGACCACTGAGCCACCCAGGACTTGGGATATCCCTGTCCCGGTCGCGGGCTCGATTCCTGCCTCAGGACCTGAAATTTTTCTAGTTTTATTATATTTTAATTACTGTCAAATTTATGTTAAATTTGCACATATGAAATAATAATAAAAACGAACAAATGGGTTTTTTTATACTATCGTACCGTATTAGTCATAGAATATTTAATCGCCAATATCAAACTTGTGATCGCAAAATTATAATTATCATTAGATGATTGTGATCATTATTAGTTCTGCTTTAATGACGAGAGAGTATTTTATTGAAAAATAGAATCATAGTTCAGTACTCAATGTGATTAAAGTTATCATTTTAGATAAGATATTATAATGAAGTAAAGGTATATATTTATATCTGTAGGTTTCTTTGTGTCACAGAACAACAGTAGAACACGATGAAGAGCCTTATTTGTGGACTAGTATTGGTTTTTGCGGTCGCAGCGTCGTATGCAGAAATTACCTCCAGCGATGAGCTGTCTGCTTACAACTACCACATGAAACATGGTATTCCATTGGCTGCTAAAATAAGAAGCAATGAAGAAGACGCCGCATCTGTTGGACTGACTGGCCAGAGAATCGTTGGTGGACAAGTGACAAATATCGCACAAGTTCCGTATCAGGTAAGTAGGAAAATATTGTTCTGTGCGTAACTGGGAAACCACATCCGCCTTACAAAAATAACAGCCAAATGATACTTTATAGTGTTATGTTTTTGCGTTGGGTAAAGTCACTAAAGCTAATTGTGTCAACATAATGGCTCTTTCTGATTTCAATAGGGTGGGAAATGCGTAAAGCGTCTATAGGTAAATAAATTTATATAAGTTAATCGATGTCTATAATTTAATACAGGTTGGCCTAGTGATTACAATCCTTTTCTTCTTCACTTCCGTCTGTGGTGGCTCTCTCATCTCAAGCACCCGTGTCGTGACTGCCGCTCACTGTCAATCTGATGGCATCATCAGCGCAAACTCCATGACTGTAGTCCTCGGCTCTAACACCATTTTCTCTGGTGGCGTTCGTCAGGCTACCACCGATGTTGTCATGCACCCCAACTGGAATCCCTCTACTGTTGCCAATGATATTGCTATCATTCGCATCAACAGTGTCACTTTTACAAGTAAGTTCTGGTTTATTTAACTAGATATCAACTAGTTTTTCTATCAATTCAACCCTACTAACCGATAGTGATGTGGTAAGATAATACATAAATATTTTTGAGAGTACATTATAATAAAAGAGTATGTGGTCAAGAAAAACAACAATGTCAGTTATACGAGCAAGATTTAGTTTATCTAACTAAGTAATAACAGCAATAGACAAAAAGAAACGTAGTAAGTCATGCAAAGTTAAAGATTACTTTTTTATTATTTGCTCTTTTTCAGATGTTATCCAGCCTATTGCTCTACCTAGTAATGACGAAATCAATCAGGACTTTGTTGGTCAGACAGCTCTTGCATCAGGATTTGGGTTGACTTCTGATGGTAAGCTTATAATAAATCGTCAATTTTATGACGTCAACGTTCAAGAAAACGTACGTACCAGATTTGTAATGAATATTATCAGTTCCTTAAATGAAGCTTCATTATATAAGAAATCCTAGTTTCACGGAATCAGTAGAGATGGGAGTTACAGAGAGTTACAGTTGGGAGTTCTGTTTTCAAATTTAGAGTAGGTTTACCTCGGGCAGATGCTCCAGCTCAGAAAGAGGTAAATTGACGAATCCAACTCGGATGGGCAGCGCTTGGGAAATTGCGTAAGATCTTTTCGTCCAAAACTTCTCAGTGGCTGAAGACAAAGTCTTCATCTAACGTGTGTTGCCAGTGATGACATACGGCTGAGAAACGTGTTGGCTTACTAAGTTCGCAGCTACGAATGAGAACGAGCTTTGTTAGGCGTTTTCCTGCGAGATAGAATCAGAAACGAGGACATCCGTAAGAGAAACAAAGTCACTGGCATAGCTCATAGGATTAGCAAACTGAAATGTCAGTGGACAGGGGCGGGCACATAGCCCGCAAAACATACGGCCGATCGGGCGTTAAAGTTCTAGTCTGGTGACCACGTACCGGAAAGCGCAAAGCAGGCACAGGCCCTTCCTCCAACAGACGCCTTGCTCAAGGTGGCGGGGAGCCGTTGGATTCAGGATAATCTCCGACGGGTTTCCCTCACAATCCGTATCTTATAGAAGAATCAACACATCCATAATAAGCAGTAACAGCGGCACCCATAGAAATCTATAAAAAGTCACAACTATCATAATAATATCAAATTTCAAAATGGACTGGATTGCTTTTGATTAGGTACCTATGTTATAGTAATAATAAACTTGGGGAAATATGAAACTATAACGATAACAAAGAAAAAAATAACAACACAAACACCCGTCAAACATCATATTCCAGACACAATTGATTGTTCAATTGTCATGGAAGGATAACGCCGCACGACAGATCAAAGGAAACTATTTTGGATAAATCAATTAACTTAAAGGAACCCTCGACTCGAAAATGCACCTAGATATACATAAAGAATAATACTGTTTACTATGGATTATAAAATGTATGAGTTTGTCATTCACTTTGGTGCTCCCTTTAATAGAATCAACTTACATTCATCTCATAAAATGTAGTACAAGGTCACTTATTAGGTCGCAGATGTACAACTAGACGTAGGCACAGTGACTTTAAAGTTTGTAATAAATAAATTTACAAATATTTGATGGTACACAAGAAGTTTGCTTGATTTGCTTTATATACGTATTATGCTTCACACTGTTTCACATATTTAAATTTAATCAAATATATCAGTGGACAGCGATACTGGGTTTACTCATTAATCAGCAAGAAGCTATTTCTTAAATGGTCAAAGCAGACGTCTCTACTATTACTGGTAGAGATGATAACCTGTTTGTAGTCCAATTTAAATAATAAATGAATACATAACAAAAATATACTTTAAGTAATCCGCAAAATTGCGTCTGCTTTAAACATACTCCTGTTATTTATTGTTTCTTGTACTTATTTTATACAGGTGGTAGTATTGGACAAGGCCAAGTAGTTAGTTCAGTTAACCTTCCAATCATCACCAACGCTGAGTGTGCTAACGTGTATGGAGAGTTCGTCCACAACACCAATATCTGCACAAGCGGAGCCGGTGGCATGGGAACTTGCAATGGAGATTCTGGCGGCCCTCTTGCTGTCGATAGCAATGGCAGAAAAATCTTGGTTTGTTCAATTCAAATTATTTTCTGTTTGATAGATAGAATATACTTTACTGTAAGTCATAAATTGTTCATACATATAATATGAATAAAGAAATTACTTTGCACAGGAGCGTTCTTATCGCTAAATAACAATTCAAGCATACAAAGGTTGTCAACAACCTTTGGTTACACAGGATAGATAAGAATATGATAAATTAGTAAAGGCGTCGAATGTACCATTTAATTCACGTACAATATAAGTACATCATGAACATGAAAACAATAAATAAAACTGTAGTAAACTGCCCCGTAGAATCAATCACAATTGGAAGGAGAGAAAATGTGTCTCCTTTTCTATTAATTTTTTTCAATAATAATGATGTACCTACTCATACTAGTAAAATTCTGTTTATAGGTCGGAGTTACCTCGTACGGTGCAGCAGCGGGATGCAGTGTTGGACTTCCTGCTGGTTTTGCCAGAGTTACATCTTTCGTATCATGGATTTTATCTGTTTAAAAATACTTTTACAAAATGTAAGGAAGCTAAGCTATGAGATGATATAGTTATAATTTATATAAACTTTTTAAAACAATATCTTATGTTTTTTTTTGTATACTTACCTAATTATAAATTATGTTATTAAGTGCTCTCAACAAGAACACTTTTAACAGTATCAGTTAACAGTTAACAGTATCAGTATCATAATGCTACGCAAAATTTGACACAAGACTACAAAATTTTTCAAAAATTACTCGCTACAGTTACATTTCAATACAAAAGAGTGCATAATGTCATTAGTCATTTTTATTTTAAGAGTGGCAAGCAACCTGACTCGGCGCTCGATGGCGTAGTGCTTTTAGCGCTCTGGATTAGATTAAAATACAAAACAACTTCTGACATAGTCGATCCCCCGATGGGTCAATCAAAATATGTAATATCGAGTTCCTCCGAAATTCAGTCCTCAACCCACCAACCCGCATTGGACCAGCGTAGTGGTGTTATGGCTCAACTACCTCGTCATGTGTTTCTCCTATGTAAGAAGGAAGGTCTGTGCTCAGCGGTGGGACTTATATAGGCGACGATGTAGTGTTATCAAGTATTATGGTGACGATGAAGCTACATGACAGTCCTGGCTGTAAGCGGTAAAATCAGTTCATTGAACCTTGTAATAACAACCACATGCCTGTTTTTCGTTCTCTTGTCCACTCCCTACAACAGTCGTTGGCGGCTCACAATGATTTCGCTAACAAGGAATACTGGAGATACAGGTAGAACCTAGTGTAGCACTGACGTCATGCTATGACGTCATCAGCTACGCCTTGAAGTCAATACTACGTCGTAGTCATCCCAGTGCTACGCGAGGGTGTAGATGCGGGGAAGGAAAAAATTTATTCCACAATAAATCAAGTCATCAAAAACACAGTTAAGACAACTGTGTTTATAATAATAACTGTGTATAGTATAATATAATATAGCGATGAAATCAACGCCTAGTGTTGCAATACTGAAAAGGGCTCAGGGAACAAGATGGATCAATTATTTCGGACACTGGCCAAATTGTATTGTATTGAATACCGATAAGTTTCACATAACAAATTCCAATAGCCTACTGCCGATAATACAACTAATTGTTTCGTGTCACGACTATTTCCTGTGTAGCTAATGTTATATAAATTAGATACCTACTCTTATTCATGTTATGGAATGATTTTTATCACCCGCTTTGTTTTTAATGTTTTTGACGTAGAAATAAAAAACATACTATTATGCTCAAAAGTAACAAACAGATATGAATGAGTAATACCAAATTGAGTCTTTGGTAATACAAAATCGAAAACAACAATTTAGGCGATCGAATTATCATAAACTCGAAAATATACTAGTATTATAAACAGAGATTTTCTGTAACGTAGAACTTTGTGTTCCTTTTTTAAAGTTTGAACAGTAAAACATAGGTAGGTTATTTCAAAGTTCTACCTATATCTATACTCGTCGAATAAATAGGTAGAACTTTAGTACTTAGTACGTACGTGCGTACGTATTGATCCATAAGTACATTATATATGTATAATTAGTATCTTGCAATTGACATACAAATTTGGTTTTCAAGAACTTGAATTTATTTTATTTTCAGCTCATACTATCGTTCACTACACATTATTATAAAATAGCTTGTTAATTCTACCTCATAGCTTCCTCGCCGAACCTCACAGCGACCTGGCTTTATTTTAGCGACGACAAAAGCTAAATCACTGTTTTTGTCCTGCTGGCCCGACAAAAGGATAACACGAAATGTGATTACTCAGCGGCGCTCGCATGTCATGGACGTTCAGAATTACTGCTTTTAGACCACGGGAAGTTTTTACAGTCGTGGTTGTTGTAACTACTAACACCAATATTAAGACAGATAAGATTTAGACTGAAATTTTATCAAAATAAAATGAAATAAACTTTTATACACAAATCACGGCTAATAATGACCTTACACCTGCTAATGCCATGCGAAAGAAGAGTCCATATGCGAAGACAGCTAGTACAGCAAAAACGTACAGCCTTATTCGCCTCCTCCTCCTTGAAAATAACGATAATACTTTTGACATTGGGTACCTACTTTGTTGGTACGTTGATATACATTCTCTTCTAATTTTAATTATTTTTTTCGCGGAGCGGCACTGCACTGCTAAAAGTTATATGTTTTTAACTACAATCATTGTAATTTAATATTTGAAAAGAGTGACTACACGAGTTTGTTGCCGGAATCTTCTCGGTAGTTTAACTTTTGTAACCGGTTTAAATTCAGACATGACAGACAGACAGACACTATGCCGATGTTAGTTAATAATTTTTTTGTGATAGTTGTAAGAATGTGTTTCTTTGACGATTTAAAAGTGCTTCTATGTGGCCTATTTAAATAAAATATTTTGTCTTTCTTTCTTCTTTGCACCTTACTGACTCTAAAGTAGCGTTTTGGCTTTTTAGAAAGATTACAATAAAATATAATAGTTAAAATAAAAAGACTCACGACATTCTTCTAAAATGCCTACCCCTATTAATAAAAACCCGCCAATGTAGCATTATCAGATTTTGATACTTTGTATAAATTTACCGCAGATTTATTTACGATCAATAATCAATTATATACTTGAGTTGCCACCCGTTCTCTTTTCACTTTCTTTTCTTGATGGATGTTTAAACATTTTAACAAAAATGGGGTGAGCATGTTTTTTCTTTTATATAACCAGATGACAAACAAGCTGAGGGCCCACCTGGTGGTAAGCGGTAACCGCCGCCTATAGACACCTGAATAACAAGGAAAAACACGTGATATTGCAGGTGCGTTGTCATCCTGAGGCCTAAGATGAAAATGCCGTCTATGCCCAGTAATTACACTGAAAGATGCTGATGTTTGTTCAAATTTTGAACCGGTAATAGACTATCCAGGCTTTGACAAATTCCAAAACTTCGGAAACATTCTGATAGCGATCCCTATTTATTCTGAAGTCGAACAATGTCATAGTTATGATTATGGTGGTTATTTATATGTTTTGTCTTTACACGAACCTTTTTATTTCGAGGGGGAAAGGGCTTGTCACCACCTATTATGGTATTCAACATTGAAGTAAAGGAACATAATAATTCGAACAAGATTTCAAATACTACGTTGGACAGTACCCATTCATCAGAATATTGATTAAGGAAAATAACCACCATAGTATGGACAGTAGTGCCGAGTGGCATCAAAGCCATACTTATTTTGGATGGTTTTAAATAACCAAATATGTAGCATACCTAGTTAAATATTATTTAAATCAAAACAGCTCGCATCACTCTGTATACTTGAACATGACACGACGAAACTCTTTTACCTTTGAGTGCCTTTCAATAATAACCTGCGTTTCAATGCAATAACTATACAAATAAGAAAATGCAACAGTCTTGACTTGATCCTTTATGCCTTCCATTAGATATTGTATAGAGAATTCAAGAGAAAAAATAGTTGTATAAAGTGGCATCGTAGCTACTTAGCGAATGGACCGATTTTGATCTGTTTTTTTTTGTTTGAGTTTGAGTTTTTTGTTTGAGTTTTTTTTGTTCTTAGCTATAATTTATGAAGATCAGTTCAGGCGTTTGATGACTATCAGCATATTTTCTACATGGAAAAAGGGTTTAACTAACTTTCACAGATCCGATTGATTTGAGATTTGGTGTACTGTCACTTCGGTGACACTCTCATGACAAACTAACCTTATGTTAATCCTATACCATCAAAAAGTCTACGGTATGCTTAATTCTTCAGAAACTTACAGCAGATGTAGCGAGTGCGGGCTTATAAGAATAGTCTCAATGAGATGGTGTTAGATAGATGATTAATTTCGCCGGGGGCTATTTAAAATTATCAATTTTACATTTTTAAGTCAGAATTAGATCTGAATTAAATCTCATTGAACTGAAATATGACTTTCTCTTCTCATTTTTTTTTTCAACTAGATGACAAACAAGCTGATGGCCCACCTGATGCTAAGCGGTTACCACCGCCTATAGATACCTGCAATAACAAGGAAAAATCACTTGATATTTCAGGTGCGTTGTTATCCTGAGGCCTAAGATGAAATGCCGTCCATGCCCAGTAATTACACTGGCTACCTCTACCTTCAATCCGAAACACAGCGACCTGTTTCACGGCTAAAATAAGAAAGGCCGTGGTACCTACCCAGACGGCCCTACCACCTAGTAAAACAATTAGATCATCTAATAAAATTTTATATGAAAGTTATAAAAAGCAGCTTATTTTTGGACATGTTATGTTAGAATAATGATATGTGTAAGTTCATCAGGAACTCGACTGGAGAATTGGAATATCCTTTTGTAGTTCTGATAGTTGGAAGCCCTTGTAACACAACAAAGCCTAGCAAAAACTTTTTGGAATCCGTGCACATACAAGTGACGCTAACTGTTCACACTCGCCTGCTGTAAACTTACCGTGACATGTTTGGTTTGCGTGGAGTGTTTTACCAACTGAACAGAATTTCGATTTAGGGACGACGGCTACATAACTTGTTTTTTTATTCACGGGATATCGAGTGAACATTGTGTTGTCTGTGTACCTACTATGAAGTGCGCTGACACTACCTCTCTGACATTGATTTAATGAGCGGGGTTGGGTGTAGTAGCTGAGCAATGTTTGACATTTAATTAAATCATTAATTTTATACCAAAAAACTTTTAATAATTTAAATGGTAATAAAACATAATATATGTATACAGGGTGATGCCTTCAATACTTTAATTTATTGTCGTGCAAAACATTTCTAAGAACTAATATATTAGTTCATAGAAAAAATGTTTTGCAACTTTTCAATACATCTTATTCATTTGATAATTTTATGAAATTTGTATGAACTGGCTGAATTATTTCATAGAAATGTCATGAATTTGAATAAGATGTTTTCCAATCCGATAGGGAACAATATGTGAGACGATAGGTGTATTAGAAGAATGAATAAGATGTTATATAGCCCATATTTTAATTTATTATCGTATTGACGGCACCATACACGGTATGGTGTCAAAGTTATATTATTTCATACAAATGTCATGAAATTATCAAATGAATAAGATGTTTTTGAAAACCACCAACCTGTATGTATACAGGTTGGTGTAGTCAATACCAAAATAAATTAAACATGGGCTATATTAGTTCATAGAAATGGTTTGCCACTTTCAAAAACATCATATTCATTTTTTTTTTTTTTATACAACTAGATGACAAACAAGCTGACGGCCCACCTGGTGGTAAGCGGTTACCGCCGCCTATATACACCTGCCTTATAACAAGGAAAAGCACTTGATACTGCAGGTGCGTTGTCATCCTGAGGCCTAAGATGAAATGCCGTCCATGCCCAGTAATTACACTGGCTACCTTTCCCTTCAATCCGAAACACAGCGAACTGTTTCACGGCTGAAATAAGAAAGGCGGTGGTACCTACCCAGGCAACCCTACATATGGGTCTACCACCTAGTAAATTCATTTGATAATTTCATGACATTTCTATGAAATAATGCAGCCAATGTTATTTCATACAAATGTCATGAAATTATCAAATAAATGAGATGTTTCTGAAAGTGCCAACCCATTTCTATTAACTAATATAGTCCATGTATTAATTTATTGTCGTATTGACGGCACCACCCTGTATATACTTACAGAAATTGTCATTTAATATTCTTAGTGTTATAGAGAGAGAAATAACGGAGATGTTTCATATAAGGCCAGGTGGCTGAAAAAATTAGAAAAAATCAGCTGAATCCGGAAAAAATACTAAGAATTCGCTTTCTTCTATTGAACACTGGCACAAAGTTCAAAATCATTCGCCCATTTCACTATGGCAAAATAAGCCAAGAAAGAGAGAGAGAGAGTGATAGCGCCAAGATTATTATTTGGCTGTGTTTCAGTTTTTTCTTTAAAAAGTCTTGTTTTACACCACGAAACAAATCAAATAAAAAAATCTCCTACTTTAAAACTGTTCTGCATATTTTTGCCCATTTTGTAGTACAGTGTACCTACATAGACCAGCGGGTCATAAACTTTTGGGAAATCTCCTGATACTTAAATCGAAGAACATAGCAAATTGTTTGTTTGATGGCAGGCTAAATTTATTTTTGCTATTGAAACCAAAAACCAGGACCCAACAAATTTTGTTCAAAAGAAATGTAGGCAACTACCCTTACTCGCTCAGGCGCTTAGAACTTTTGTTCTACAACCTATACCTACTATGTAACTCTTCCTAACACAACACTACAATGCTAAGCATTTGTGTAGGCCTATTAAACATCTGTTATGTCAGTATCTTTAAATTATGTCATATACAGGGTGGTGCCGTCAATGCGACAATAATTTAAACATGGGCTATATTAGTCCATAGAAATGGTTTGCCACTTTCAAGAATATCGTATTCGTTTGATAATTTCATGACATTTGTATGGAATAGTGTAACGTTGGCAGCATTATTTCATACAAAGGTCATGAAATTATCAATTGAATACGAAATTTTGTTTAAATTTATTGTCGCATTGACGGCACCACCCTGTATATTATTACATTATTATTATATGCCCGACGTTTCGATTCCAGTAAAGAATAACATCCTAATCTCAATAGAGAAGAACGTTGGAGTGTACTACCAGCTTGGCAGCATTGGAATTATAAAGTCCGTCCTCACACTGGCCGACAAACTGACACCGTGAGAATCGAAGCACTCGAAAGTATAACACAAAGCAACGGTAGTTAACATAAAAGCTTATCAAAGACAACTGACAGTGACAAGTGACTTCAGTATTCCCGTGACCACAGAACAATAACTTATTGTTCTGAGCCCGTGACCACCATCGCTATAGACTAATCTAAACGTCGTTGGTGCTCGCAAAATGAAAGACATTACTAGATGTCATAGGCTTGAAGGGTACCTACTATAATTTTGGTTACAACTCCGTGACATGACGACATACAATAAGCCCATTACTGATCTGAAATCGATAGCGTACCACGTAGGTACAATCGGTAGTTTCCCGCTAACCGCCTGCAACTGGTATTTCTATAGAGGTGTGATAATGTGTACCTTGTCCTATACTGAAAAACTCTCTCATCGCTCCTCATGATAGGCGTTATATGCATAGACACATCTTTGTATGATCAGCCTTTGACACATACGATTCTATATTTATTATTTAACAATTTACTGGGTACACATAAACATTGTCGAAATAGCAAAACAAGAAAAATGAACAATACAACAGGATCTTTAATTCAAACAAAAATGATTTGGGGAGATAATGGGCCTAATTCAAGATAATACCTACAAAATCTAAATCTATGCCTCTCTCTATCAATATGCATAGAAAGATAAAGGACAACTGTAAAACTATAAAAATTCTGCAACGATTAGTATATCATGTTTGGTATTGAAGCGGCGCTATTTTTATTCCGGCTGAGTGTTATAAATAGGTACTATTTTTTAACGAAAAAGAACTACTGACTCTAAAAGTAATGAGTTTGCAAAATTTTTATTTCTTACCTATAAACACTAAGTACCTCAAACTGTAAAATCTTTTTTTTTAGCTGTAATAGATGTTTAAAAAGATTAATTACTACTCTATCTCTGTATTTCAGTAAATGAAAATGATTTTTTATAGGTATTATTCGCTTACAAAATTAACCAATTTGACCAGACGACGCAATATTTGTAAGCACCCACCATAAAATCATTTTTACATTAAAAGTCGCCAAAAACTTTTCAAATTACATAAATTTATCCAGCTGTAGAGAAAACACAATATTAATAAGCACATGAGCATAGCATTTTTTTAACGTTTTTCATGGTCAGAAATTGTACATAGCTTACTAATTACTTATCAAGTTCTTTGACAACTTTCCTTATTCCACAAATTATTATATTGCGAGAAAAACCTGCAATTTACATTAAAAATGCCTATTCATTTTCGCCAAGATTTGTAAATATTTCTCTCTTCGTTTACATTCTCTGAAATTTTACAAAATACCAGACAGAACTAATTTAAGGAACAATGCATGATCACGCGACACATTCATGCACGAACTAATAGCACTGTGCTTTCAGAATTAGCCATAGCGCAGAAGCGTAAAAAAATTTAAGCACGCTTTTGTTTTTTACGGTGTAAAATCAAGGAGGAGATAATCCCAAACGCCGGAGGCTGTGGCGCCGCAGTAGGTACATGGGGAGATGCAACCGAATATAGAAGCCGTGGAGTCTCACATAATAGGCATGTACTTGTGACTAGGATTTATTTAATTGAAGACTGTAAAAAATAATTCAACCACCTATTTTATTTTTAATGCAGCTAGTCTTCCAATTGTTTGTATGGCCATTGTTACTTACCTGTGTTTTTTTTTAACAATATTCATACACTCACACCTATTATCTAGCCCAAAGCCCTATCATCAAGCCCAATTATTATCTAACTCACACCTATTATCACACCTATTACCTAGTTTAACATTATAGATATTTTGATTTGATTAACTTTAGGCAATTCATACTTTTCACACTAATATTATAAATGGAAAACTCTATCTGTCTGTTACCTTTTACCGCTGAACCAATTTGGAGATAGTTTGACTCCCTGGGAAGAACATAGGGTACTTTTTGGGGCGATAACTGACATCTACGTGCAACTGCAACTGTTTTTTTTTAATGACGAGGAAGGAGGATGCAGAGCGTGTGTGCCGCCACCTCTGGCATTCGACGCCGAAGGAGAGGGCGGAGGAGAACAGCTCCCGCCGCCGTAACATCTTTGGGCTCCGGGAACGGTGGGGGGCCGTGTCCCGGCTTGCACAGCCCAGTCGGCGCGTCTACGCACGGCGCGCAGACTTTAAAAGCGAGTAAGTTGAGAGGAGGGGGATGCAAGGGCCCTTTTTACAGACCCCTTCATCCTTTTTTCCTGCCCAATGAATGAAGCTTTGAGCAGGGACCTGACCGCGGTCGAACCGTCTTGACGACACAACGGTGTAATGTCTTCGGGCCATTCGTTTAGTGGGTGAGAACCCCACACACCTTCTGCCCCAAGGGCGGGTTGGGGGTCGGCTGATAGAGCTTCTCCACAGTGGAAAAAAAAGGCTAAAAGAGTAGATTTTGTGAGTTTAAGCGATTTTTTATCTTAGCAAAAATAACACTTTTATTCTTTAAAGGCGATATATGGCTAGTCCATTCATATGGCTCCTCAGATCATAGAAACAAGTATGGCTCCTATGTAACAGCTCAAGTTTGAAAGAGGTTGCACTAAATTTTCGACTACAACCACATAATTCTCCAACGAAATACTGTGGAAGCGTTGCTATTGGTTTTTGTATTACACAAAGGCTAAGCAAAAAGCTGGTATTGTAGTGTGTGAGGCGAATTCTAATCATAATAGGCGTTCCTAGCGTCTTATTATTTTCAGTAAAGTCAGTGTTTTATTAAGAAAAAGAAAACTTTTGTTTTATAAAAGTAAATGGCTACTCCATTCATGCGGCTCTGACTACGTAACAGGTCAAGTTTAAAAGAGGTTGCACTAAATTTTCGACTACAGCTACAAATCTCCAACGAAATACTAGGGCAGCGTTGCCGTTGGTGTTTGTGTTGCACAAAGGCGGCGCTCGACACAAAGCAAAAAGCCGGTCAAGTGTGAGGCGGATTCTAATCGTAAGTGTTCCTAGCTTCTTTTTCTTTTCATAAACTGTGAATGTATGACATTCTTTGACACTTTCCTTTGAAACATTCATACATCATTAGAGCGTAATAAGTATTTAATAATATGATATTTTTATTTATTTATGTTATTCCCTATTTGTTAAAAAAATAATTCGTTAAAGATATTTTTATTTGATACCAGCTTATGTTTATTTATAGCAATAATATATCTAAATTAAATTCTTTAATATTATTATAAAATTATAATACTTAAAAATACTCAGGAAAAAAATTTCTTGGGAGGTCCGAATCCGGAGGAACCGAATCTATTACCTTTTTTCTTAATATAGAAAATAAAATTTGTAACATAACGCTTTTGAATCACAATTTTATTTTTTCGAGAATTTATCACATACTTACTGTAGATAGCTACAGTAATAGTAGTATTACTCGTAGGTATATACCAAATACTGCACGAAACATCAGAATCTTTATCAAATCCCGTTTAAATCCTTTGAAAATAGGTCATCAATGACGGATCGCGCCAAAAATATACCTACTAAAAGCTGTTAATTCCTCAGAGGTATTCTGTTTATTTCGCATTACTTTTGCGAGGTACAAACTTCATAATATAATATGATCTCTGTATCTCAGGTAGATATTCTATTTTCATGTGTCTTTGTTATTGTGTTTCAGTGTAGTACAATATATTTGTACGGTGAAGAAACTATGGGACTACACTCAAAAAATTACCAAACCAAACTACTTCGGTTAAATTTGTAAAAACCAAAATATAGCAAGGTGTCATTGCAGTTTATTTGATTCAACAAAATGGTGCATCTCCATGTCACTTTTTTGAGTTTCAGGCAGTCGAAAGATTAGTTGTCATTTTTTTCAGTGTGGTACTGGATAATTAATTGTATTGGACCAAAATATTGTTGCTTATATTTTGGTTCCATACGCCCCTATGACAAAAAGAGAGCAAAATTTAAATATACCTTCCTATATGAAAATCGATTAGATCAATTGTATTTGTATAGCCGCACAATCCATTTATCCGGGATTTGGACCACCATCTTATCATTTACATAAATCAAGTGTCTGTGATCAGATTAATATTGCTGTAATATTAATTATGCATCAATGATACAAAAACCATTAGCGGACAAGCCCACAACCAAAACGATATCAAAGCATCTGTCAGATTGAAAAATGAATGAAGTTATCAGAAGCCGCGGAGAGGGTATAATTGAGCGAGGCGCAATCGAAATATGATGGATCTCACACCTCTCGACTCCATCAAATCGCTTTTCAAAGGGTAAATCTATATTTAAGTGCCTCGAGAAGCTCTTGTAATTACATTTTTATGTTGTGAGGGTTCCGTACTAATGCTTCAACAAATGCGAATATAATAGACAGTCGAAAGTTCTGATCCGCCAACCTTTTTCACCAATAGTCCGGTTTTTTATTGTATTCCCGATAGAGTTATTAGATAATGGAATCACGCTATTTGTGCTCTTTGATGCCGATGTCTGATATTATTTTGGTAAACATTGATTTTTAGAGAGCATGCAATGTAAAAATGTGAAATAGGTTTACTTATTTCGGTTTATTTCGTTAATATGTAAAGTCGATGGTTGCCACTTACCACGAAGTGGGTCATCTGAGACTATAGCCCTAACGGACACCGGAACTTCATCCAAAGTTCAAATGTTGCCTGGAAGATATTGCTGCTTAGCAATAACGTCGCCAATTGTATTATTTTGTTTCTAGTTTTTATTATTTGATATGTCTGTTTCCTGTCGTGCAATAAAGAGTATTTGATTGATTGATTGATGATTCCAAAGCTCGGTGTCCTGAACAGGGTGCGTCGGTTTTTTACGTCTGACGAATTATGTCTGTTTTACAAAACTCAGGTCCAGTCTTGCGTGGAATATTGCTCGCACTTATGGGATGGCTCAGTTAAGTACCTCTTCGGTGCACTGGACAGATTGCAGCGTCGTGGTCACGAACAACCTTAAGTCTCTGCAATTGCGTCGAGACATTGCGTCGATTAGCGCCTTCTATCGGCTATATCACGGGGAGTGCTCTGAAGAGCTTTTTGACTTTATCCCACCTGCCCCTTTCCTACTCAGGAGCACGCGTGACGGTTTTTGGAGTCATCAACTCACTGTCTCCACCTCAACATCACGCAGAAAGAAATTAAGTACTTCATTTCTTTATCTTACTTCCAGAACTTGGAATTCTTTTCCAGCCCAGCTCCTTCCTATAACATGGGTTCCTTTAAAAGAGGCGTGAAAAAGCACCATTTAGGAAGGCAAGGTAGAGGCAGCTAGAGCAGTGTCTAAGCTGCACTATCTGTCTTCGCATAAGGACTCTTCTTACCACTTCACATCAGGTGGTGTTGAGTCATATGTCTGTATTGTAAAAAGAATATTTTAATTTGTCGTCGCTGCAGGGCCCTGTAAAGGGTATCTGCCTAGACCGGTGAGCCAAACAAGGCCATGGACTGCCACGCCTGTATAAAATCGACGACCAGAGATGCTAAGTCCACCAATATTATGAAGAAGCCGACTGAGGGCTCCAGCTGTTGTAACAAGTTTGGGACACAAATGACGGAAGTCGCTGGACTCTCGCTGAAAGATCAGCGAGAGTCCAGGATCAAACCCAGATAGCGCATGTGCTCTGAAATCCCGATGCGCACTACATGAACAAAACTTTATCAAAAACTCATAAAAAAATGTCACAACTCTTTGATCTGTTAATGTCATTTATGTCTGTGATTATAGTAGCAGGTAATTTAGGGAAATGAATTTTTAATAGAGCTGCGCTACAGTGTCGATTGTTTTATTTTGCTATCAAAAATAATTATTTTTTCAGGTAAAATGTTGCACGGTTGTCATAATATTTTTTTTCGTACAAAGCACGGCAATTGACCCAACACCACCTGCACGCGTAGCGCAAGGAACAAGAGAAGCTAGAAAAACGGTTTTGTCTACACCGTAACGTCATTTTTGTCGGGCCTTAACCCGGTAAGATGAGTCCATATGCGAAGACAGTTATTGCAGTTTAGACACTGCTCTAGACCCTTTCTGCTTTACTGGTATTTTTGTTAAATATTACCAGTGTAATTACTGTGCATGGACAGCATTTCAACTTAGGCCTCAGGATAACAACGCACCTGCAATATCAAGTGACTTACTTGTTATTGCACGTGTCTATAGGCGTCGGTAGCCGTTTACCACCAGGTGGGCCATCAGGTTGTTTGTTGTTTGAAAAAAAATGCTACCACGCACAGTAACCGCTTATCATGTGGACTGTATACGCTTCTTTGCTAGCCATTTCGTATAAAAAATAATAATTAGGCTCGTATAAGCTGCGATAACAAATATCTAATCACGACGTTTCCTTGTACTTAACTTATAAACTCTTCAATCGACAAATTCTAACCTTCTAACACCGTATCACGAGGTGACTTTTAATAAGAAAGACTATTTATCATTTATTTCAAGGTTAACAGCAACGGATACACCATAATTCCCGGTAATCCAAGCAGTCTGACTCTTTTTCTATGGATAAATAACAATCTAGGGTTGTCTCTTTAAAATTGTACATAATTGTCTTTGAGGCAAATTTTATTATTTGTGGAGATAAAAAGTGAAATATTTTTCCTGCGAAATAATAACCGTAGCTGCACAAACGCACAAAGTGGCAAGATTGTGATCATCTAATAACAAGTTATCAATGCGTGATTGTGCGTGTTGGCGTATTTTATTGTGGGTATCCAACTCGTGGGCACACAGAGACCCTTTAGTTTTGGACCGGTGTAAATCAAATTCAATTTCGTAATATTTTGAAACAAACCCATCTCAAATAGAACGCGCAACATAGTAGAATATCAATTCAAAATATATACTGATTCTAACCACCATACTAAACAAGGTCTCGGACCCGTTC
Organism: Nymphula nitidulata; assembly: GCA_947347705.1. NCBI lineage: Eukaryota > Metazoa > Arthropoda > Insecta > Lepidoptera > Crambidae > Nymphula > Nymphula nitidulata. The sequence goes on from OX374631.1 coordinate 11,929,231, forward strand.
GCCCCGCAATTTTCGCCCCTTTGCCTAAAAGTATCAGTTCGCCCCTTATCAATGCATGCATGGCAATAGATTAAATGTATACCATTGAATTCATATTTAAAATAATGTATCAATAATAATAAAAAACGCGAGAACATTACTTATTGTCTTATCCCGTTATAACGGTATACACTCAAATTTTGTTACTTTATTTCTCTATTTAACCTTTTATTTAATCTTTTATTTAAAAGGTAATTTCAACATTACTACCGTTTTTTGAATGGAAATAAAAAAGACTGCATTTCATACAAGGGAATTTTATTTTTCTTGGTTACATACAACCCTATAGATGAAAGAAACCTTACGACGGTGTCTCGTCGCGGTAACGACGCCGCTACTTACACGGCCTAGTTAACGTAATTCTATACTTAATATATTTGTATTCAAATTCGGTAATATTCAGCTTTATTGTGTCAAAATTTAAGTGATTAATCTAGGTACGTAATTTCTATTAGAAGTAAATTGGATAAACAGTAATAAAAGTCTATGTTTTGCGTTCCAAACCGATTGATCAGATTGTGTTGTGTTGAAACGTTGATAGGGTTTTTTTATACAACTAGATGACAAACAAGCTGACGGCCCACCTGATGGTAAGCGGTTATCACCGCCTATAGACACCTGCAATACCAAGGGAAAATCACTTGATATTGCAGATGCGTTGTCATCCTGAGACCTAGGATGAAATGCCGCTAGCATAGGCTAGGGTAGGGTAGCTATGCTAGGGTATTCTGGGGATGCCCGCGGAGGTACCTGTTTCTGGTTTTTTTTTTGTTGTATAACCTAACAGTTTTCTCTTTATCGGCATTAAAAGCATGCCGGGTGCAGCTAGCTAAAAATAATTATCAAAGAATTTTAATTCATTCAAATTCAAATAACGTCATCAAAATATTTTTAAAGTAGCGCTAGTAATTAAGTATACGTCAATGAACACTTAGTGAATAGATTATTTTATGAGGCTATCTATTAAAGATTAATGTCGGCTAGATAAGGGTGTAAGTATAAAAATAGTCATGGATATTCTGATTAGTTCTTAGTAGACAACAAATTCTTAAGCAAATTACTTTTCGTTTGTTTTCCATTTATTAAAAAATATAGTAATTTTATGACTGATCACTGATTACTTTAAAAAAAATTATAGACAAAGTTTTTTTTTACATTTTATTTCCTTTATTACCATTGATAGGTGACGTCATATGACGTATCTATTGAATGTCGTACGTATACCTACTCTATCTGTGATTTTACTGAATGAAAGACATTTACGTAACTATGTTTTTCCAAAAGATCGGTAAAATTTTGATTTAGTAATAGGTACCATAGACAAAATAATTTCTTGGTATTCCTAAACTTTAAAATAACATCAGAGATTATTATTATGGCCCTATTATCCTATATTTATCCTATCTATCGGGTAATCGGGTTAGGCATTCGATTGGATGCCGGCGTTTAATCAACGGGCTAGCCATCCAGTTAAGCGGCTGATTTAACCAGATGGCGGCGACACCTACACCAATCGATTGGTTGACAGTAACTGAAGAAGAAAAGAAAATCAAATATTAAAATGCTTGTACTATATTCTGCGATTTGTATCACTTTCGAATTAATGTTATAATGAATATGCATTGTTTTGCTACTTGCGAGTCGCATTGCAATAGAGACTGAAGGCTGTATTTGGCCAATTGAGAACAGACCGTAAGTAATCTCTAATGTGGGTATTTGTGATTTCCCTTGGTAAAGTTCGTAGTCATCTTTTTGATTATATGTAGATAAATCGATAAGCATTACTGACGATTAAAATTCTAAGAAACAGAGACGTATATGGCTAACTTCAGGAGTTCTGTGGGGCGTAGTGAGTTGGGTGCTCTAGTTATGATTACGGAAACGAAGCTACGTTCGCCGTGGTCGATCGCAAGATGGGTCAACCAAAATTTCTAATCCTGATCTACTCCGTGTGCTTTGGAAGACAAGGTAAGCCGGTGGTCCCGGTTGTTACTGTAACCGATTTAACCCACCAACCCGCATTGGACCAGCGATATGGTCCAAATGTGTCTCTCCCATTAGGAAGGCCTGTGCCCAGTAGTGGGACGTATATGGGCTGGTTATGATGAGATGGATAACTTATTACATCTAGTCTTTAATCGTGAAATCATGAAAAATCATAATCTTTATTTAGTACTTCAAAGTTAACAAAACTTAATATCATCTATAATTATTACATTAGTCACCAAATGTGTCGCATGCAGTTATTAGCGCCCACCTCAACTAAGTATACCTAAGCAAATTATTTAGTTAGATCTTGGTTAGATACAACAATAAACACAAATCGCTTATTATCGCTATAAATAGCTTCAAAGTTCAAAGGAGTAATAGTAACTAGAGTAAGTTTGCACATAATGAGTGTGTGTGTGATTCATATCTTTTTTATTTGATTTTTTTTAAACAACTGGATGACAAACAAGCTGACGGCCCACCTGGTGGTAAGCGGTCACCGCCGCCTATAGACACCTGCAATAACAAGGAAAAATCACTTGATATTGCAGGAGCATTGTCATCCTGAGGACTAAAGTGAAATGTCGTCATTGCCCAGTAATTACACTGGCTACCTTTCCCTTCAATCCGAAACACAGCGAACTGTTTCACGGCTGAAATAAGATCGGCGGTGGTACCTACCCAGGCGACCCTACATATGGGCCTACCACCTAGTATACTTAATGCTTAACGGACTTAATGCTTAACAGCATTCTCTTCCAGTCGACCAGTAAGGGGGTACAGATATACTTAACCTTTACAAAAAAAAAATAACAGTGAATAAAATTAATATACAATACATTCTAATACCATACACAGATAATAATACCTGTGTGCAGAGATAAATCTGACTGCAACATCTAATACTTGTGATGCGTTTCCATTGGTAAGTTATATTAATATTGCTGTAGGGTGTATTTATAGTAAGAAGAGTGTGAGATTGTAAGGGAATGTTAATGTACAAAGCAAACCCAATGATAGTTGTTCCAACACTGATATATTTTACAAATAATTATAAAAATGAAACGTAAACAGAAATGCTGCGTGGTATTTATGTGCAAAATAATAATTTATAATATTGTTTCGAAGCGACCTAAATTATAAAGCGAGTCATTGAAATCGTAAGGAACTATTGTTCGGTAACCCGTACAATTGCTAATGAAGTTTTTGGAAACATTGACTTACATACGAGTACGTTAAAATCTGTAAAATAGTGGCATCAAAACTAACGAAAAGTTCACAGGCAAAAAATATAAAACACGGTATGATTTAGGCAAGCCTAGGCTTGGTTATTTCAATGAGCATAAGTAAACTTACGAGTTCTGATTTCAAATAACTATATTACTTATTTTATATTTGTATGTAAATCGATAAGTTCATTCCGGTCAAAGATTAATTGACTTTCATCAATAAATTCACATTGATAATGTAATCAATCGATTCATTTTATAAATAAACATATTCGAAATAGTAGTACTTTAGTGGGATTGGTGACACCGGCGCCACAGCACGGTTCCGACGATGCGATCAAGGTCACAATCAATGACGCCTCGCAAACTCACAAATATTTCTGGTTCTTACGAAACGGTGTCGTCAGCGGAACGATTACCTCACATTTTCTACCTCTATTATTAGATAATCACGCAAGCCGGCTTCCATTTACGCCCTAGTGACCACCAAACCGTACAACAGTACAAACGCGTTGGCCGCCACAATGGCACATAGCACGACATTCGTGCTATATATCGTTGCTACTATTTACACCACTCAAAGTTACAAAATACTCGGAATATTTCCGTCCCTAGATCGCAACAACTACCTGACGTACCGAGGACTATTTCGTGAATTGGCGAACCGAAACCACCAAGTGACTCTTCTTAGCCATTTCCAACTTCCAAACGCGCCGGCTACGTACAAGGAAATATTACTAAGTGAAGATCCATTGGTGTACAAAGGACTATCGTATGAATCAGTGATTGTGAATGAAATATCGCGAGTGCCTTTCGAAACTTTGGTAGCGACAAAATCCGGCAACGATGACTGCAAGACGCTAATGAATAACCATCACGTACTGCACATGATAAGGACTCGACCTGAATACGATGTGATAATTGTGGAATCATATAACAGTGACTGTGGAATGGCACTGGCCGCAAATTTTAGCGCACCATATATAGCTTTTAATCCGCAGCCTATTCAACCATGGCAATTTAACAGGTTGGGTATCACATTTAACTCGGCGCATGTACCCCAAGCTGGATTGCCGTACGGCAAAGAGCCTTGGTTCTTCGAACGCTTGAAGAGCTACGTGCTGTATCATATAACAAACTGGGTGTACTATGTTGGCTCACAGGTGACAGACCATGTTTATCTGTACAAATATCTGGGCGACACACTACCGACTCTAGAAAGCATAGCGTCCAATGCTAGTTTAGTGTTTGTAAATAGCCATCAATCAGTATACGGAGGCATTGCCAGACCCGATAACGTTATTGATGTGGGTGGCATACACATCAGATCTCCTAAAGTTATACCTACAGTAAGTAAATACACATCTACTTCAGACTTTACTCAATCGCTTTTAAAGATTTTGGTGTATTTCTATGCGAAATTATTATTTGCATGCTATATGAAAAATACTTTTTTAGTTGAATGATTATTTAAGATGGCAATCACATCGCAATCATAGGAACATTTTCATACATTATAAGTAAAGGTAAGCTAGATTTAGACTTAGAAGAACTATGAAAACAGATAAAAACAAAATTTCATTACATCTTCAAAGTTCATAGTGTTCATGGGTCATGTCACATTTAGGGCACTGGAACCGAATTTTTATAAACAGACAACTATTATAAATAAGTCTAATTATGTAGTGGTGCTAAATCAAGTAGAGTAGACCATACTGGGCCAGCAATTTCTCGATTTTGATGGCAACCGCAATCTCACATAATTCTATATTCAAGTCTAACGATTCCTTAACTTTTTTATCGCTATCTTAGTAAACAAACAAATTCATTGCCACCATACGGTACGAAGAACAGGCAGATTTGGTCGCTGTGAAGTTATTGACAGTCGTTTCGGTATGATTGCGATAAAAATCTTTACTTTTGCGATGAATTTGATGTCAAGAAGACCAATGAATGCCGATTGAGATCATACCTTTGGTTTTACATGGTTTTTAAACCTAAACCTACCTTTTAATATTACTGAAACAAAATGCGTATTGCCTATAATGCATAGAGCTTTTTAAATGTTAAAATAATTTCATGAACCGGCCACTTCAATACCAATAACCCTAGCGTAAGTTTTAATACTTTTAATACAATCAAATCGTGCTTATGATATCAAATCCACATATTATAAAAAGTAGCTTCTATTATTTCAACACAGCTAGCTAAAGCTAGTACAGGTGAGAATATTGGCAAATCGTTTCTTGCCAGATATATAATTGTTTATTAATAGATATATAGTTCACAATTGTTTTTTCACAACTCAAACAACAGCAATTAGTTTCTAATCCCAAAAGTTTCGACAATTTTAAAGCAGGCTCATATGAGCATAGAGATTGTAATTCTGAGCCTGCATACTTACTTCATGAAAATAACTTTTCCGTTTCAGGAAATAGAGAGGTTCATAAACGAGGCAGAATTCGGCGTCGTTTACGTGAACCTGGGCTCCACAGTAAAGGAGTCGACACTACCGAAAGATAAATTGAACGAACTCTTATCAACATTCGCTAAATTACCACATAGGGTGCTTTGGAAATGGGACGGCGGAGATGTGGAGAATATGCCAAGGAACGTTATGACTATGAGATGGTTCCCGCAATACGATATTCTAAGTAAGTAGTTAAAAATGTGTTTTTGCACGTTCGGTGTCGTTTATATTAACACTACGAAAAATTAAGGTACGTACCTATATTTATACTACTGCATACTCTACATTGAGTTTGATAGTGTTTGTACAAAGCAAATCTACCTAGACTAGTTGTTGTGAACCAACCGCTTTCTTTGGAATTCCCTATATGTTTTTTATTTTGGTTTAAAAATTATTGTCAAAATTTGAAGCCGTCACTATATAAAAAAGACGAATGTGAAAAAAGATGTAAATGTGAGAAATATATAGTGAACCTGCAAAAGTAGTTTAATTCTTTCTCTTACACTAGTACCTAGGTTTTCATACTTATTCAAAAGGCCAATAATTTTGTACAATTATTATTAATAATCAACGTATTCTGTACCTATATTATTATTATATGTAAAGTAAATTAAAACATCTACTGTGATTTCAAAACTTTGCTACAAAATAGTACTTAGTAAAAACCTAGCCATAATTTTATTGATTATTTGTAGCTCAATCAAATATTTCTCTCACTCAATAATACCTACTTAAGTTATTTTTTTTAACTAAAGTTGTAACTTTGTTCTGGCGCTAATGGATAGAATCATATAAATAAATTATCAAACGTCAATGAATAAAATAATAATAAAAAACCGAACCAAAATGTTATGGTTTTATAGAAAACCTTATAGCACGAGATATTTGATTTCAACGCCATCTGTACGCCACGTGAAACACTACTAGCTTTCGTCGAGCAACTCAACCACAAGAAAATACGCTTGATTGTAGTTAAGAGGGCCTACCTACTCTAAAGAACTAAAACGAAAAAAAAATGGTTAAAGTAATCACATAACATAATAGCATAGAATACACAGATACATAGTAGGTAGGTACATAAAATAATTCATCAATTGACATATTAATAAATATCCATTTCTATCGACTAACGAACGTTTCCGCCGCAAGCAAGGCTTCTAATAAGACTTTACCAAACGTAAGCAAGTACCTATGGCTAGTCTAAAGTAGTTATCAGTAGATTTTTCGAAAAACAGTCTTATTGTTGAGTAAGAATAACTTTAGCTTTTTGTAGAAAAAAAAGTCTTCAAAATCAATACTTTTATGATAGAAATAAGGTTTGTTCGTTTCCAATATTTTCAACTTGTAAATTCATATGAAAAGTCGTGCGGTGTAAACGCTCTTAAACATAGATATTATTTTTGAAATTATAATACACCGCATAATAATGCCTTTACTGTAAGGGCTAGTTTTCCCTTTACACCAAAACAGCAGTGCCTTTAGTATAAGTTTCAATCGAATCGAAACAAAAACGTTTGTCGTCGTGATAACTGTCTAATTGTATGAAAACAGCAGAGGGACCATTGTTGTGAATTATTCGAAACCTATTTTTTTTATATGGATTTGTGAGGTGAAAACAGGGATGATCATTTTCGTTTCGATTCGATTAAAACACACACTAGGGGTAAATACTGCTAATGCTTCAAAGTTTAAGAGCCAAAGAGGATGTCAATATATTTCTCCGTTATTTAGAAATAGATACCATAACGCAAGCTTTTATTTGGGTTTAGTAATAGGTTTGAGTGTATGAATATTATTATTATTAAGGAGAGTTTACCACGCCTTTACAAAGACCTTAACGTAACCATTGTTGATTCATGAAACAGCTTTAGAAACGCTAGTGTTATTGTGTATTTCGTTAACTGTTATAAGCTTTACACTTATGAGCAGAAGTTTTAAGCAAAATTTAATAAATTTTTCAGAACATGAAAACGTCAAACTGTTCATATCACATGCTGGTATCCTGAGTACACTTGAGGCAGTGGACGCCGGTATACCGGTAGTGACAATTCCCCTCTTCGGGGACCAATACGGGAATGCTGCGGTGCTACGTGATGCTGGTATAGCCACCGTTGTTCTGTACCAAGACCTTAACAAGAAGTTTTTACTGGATGCCATTAATGAGGCTCTGGATGCAAAGTAAGTTGACTTTGATAATACGTTTTCCAATATGTAATCTGTCAGTGGAATACTGATTCGATTCACTTGCTAAGACACAGAATCCAGATACAGTGGGTTTTTAAGTGTCATAATAATATGAAGTCTTACGCGGATCATCAAATTGCCCAACTTTGTATTATACCGCGTAGGTACGTAAAAAAGCATAATTCACTGGGATTTTATGTCTCCTTTTTAACTATATCCCTCACTCTGATCTCATCAGTAGGGGTAGGCGTAACCTCTAGTTCAACCGCGATTGTGCCTTAGCTGTTGAAAACAGACAGTCGGCATATCGCGCTTGGGTCAGGGGCCGAGCTTGCGGGGATCCCAACATTGACTCACTGAAAGCAGTCTATAACAACGCCACCAAGTCCTGCAAAAGGGCCCGCATCAGAGCGGATGCACAGCGCGTTGCACGAGTTGGCCAAGATCTTCTTACGCACCCTACGGGAAGCCGTAGCTACTGGCGTCTTGCCAAAGCCGTGCAGTCCAACTTCTGTCAACCCTCGCTTTCCCACGTTGAGATGTTCTGACGGCTCGCTAGCTCACAAGCCGCAAGAGAAAGCCGATCTATTGGTAAAACTCTTTGCTGCTCACTCCTGAATCGATGACTACAACTCACAGCCACCAACACTCTCCCACTGTGGTCACGCAATGTCCGATATTCGTATTAGGCAATGTGATGTACGTGCGGAGCTTCAGTCAATTGACGTCCGGAAAGCTAGTGGACCTGATGGCATTCCAGCAATAGTACTGAAAAACTGAGCAGCGGAGTTGTCTCCTGTCTTAGCGCGGCTATACCGTCTTTCTCTCTCTTCTGGGTGTGTGCCGGAATCTTGGAGAGAGGCCAATGGGCAACCAGTCCCCAAAAAGGGAGACCGATCAGACCCAGCTAACTGCCGCCCAATAGCTGTCACCTCAGTTCTTTGCAAGGTCATGGAACGGATCTTAAACCACCAGCTGATCCGATACCTAGAAGATCACTCATTAATTAATGATCGACAGTACGGGTTTCGGCCGAAACGGTCAACGGGTGATCTTCTAGCGTTAATGCATGTCTGGGGTGAAGCTATTGACAAACGTGGTGAGTCAGTGGCAGTTAGCCTTGATATTGCCAAAGCGTTCGATCGGGTCTGGCACAGGGCTCTTCTCTCCAAGCTCCCGGCATACGGTCTGCCCGCTCAGCTCTGTAACTGGATTGCCGGCTTCCTGCATGAGCAAAGAATCCGTGTCCTCGCTGATGGATACGCTTCGCGGTTCATGTCAGTGAATGCTGGTGTACCACAAGGTGTTATATCCCCCACACTCTTTCTTCTTCATATCAATTACATGCTTCCGTTAGGAAACATTCATTGCTATGCAGATGACAGTACAGTGCATGGGGGATATTATGGTCGCCCAGGGGCTGGGCGCGCTGAAACCGATAGAGAGAGAGAAAATGTTACCATTGAGCTCAACGAGGTGTTGAACCTCGTATCTGAATGGGGATCTAACAATCTTGTTGAGTTCAATGCTAATAAAACACAGGTGTGCGCGTTTACAGCTAAAATGTCGCCGTTCCTTCCCCTTCCGTCTCTTCAGGGCACGACTCTTTCGGCACAGGGCTCCCTTAGCTTGCTTGGCATGGAGATATGTTGCGATCTAAATTCCAGGAACTACATCGAAACCGTGATCAAAACAGCCTCACGGAAGCTCGGTGTCCTGAACAAGGTGCGTCGATTTTTCACGCCTGACCAATTATGCCTGCTTTATAAAACTCAGGTCCGGTCTTGCTTGGAATATTGCTCGCACTTGTGGGATGGCTCCGCCAAGTACCGACTCGATGCCCTGGACAGATTGCAGCGTCGTGCTGTCCGTATCATTGGCGATGTAGAGGTCACGAACAACCTTGAGCCTCTGCAATTACGTCGTGACATTGCGTCGTGACATTGCGTCGCTTCGCGCCTTCTATCGGCTATATCACGGAGAGTGCTCTGAAGAGCTATTTGACCTTATCCCACCTTCCCCCTTCCTACTCAGGAGCAAGCGTGCCGGTCTTCGGAGTCATCAATTCACTGTCTCCACCTCAACATCACGTACAAAGAAATTTAGTAGCTCTTTTCTTTGTCGAACTTTCAGAACTTGGAATTCTTTGCCAGCACATGTGTTCCTTCCTTCCTATGACATGGGTTCCTTTAAAAGAGGCGTGAAAAAGCACCTTTCGGGCCGGCAAGCTGGAGGCGGCTAGAGCAGTGTCTGAACTGCTCTAGCTGTCTTCGCATATGGACTCTTCTTATCGCTTCACATCAGGTGGTGTTGAGTCATTTGTCGTGCTTTGTATAAAAAAAAAACAAAAAAAATTGTCCGTGATCAGTCCTATCCTGATTATCTGCAGGAACGTTTTCCGTTCTCACGTCCCACTGATGCCCTTTGCAGATACAATCTCAAACACCTATTTAACATCCCACCTTCAAGACTGATTTCCACTCCTATTCTTTTACCATTCATACAGTTCATCTGTGGAATCGTCCGTCTGACATATGTACAATATTCCCTCAAGCGTAGAAAGAACACTATCTTTCCTCCCTTTCTATGTTATAGAAGTATACTATATGTATCTACTCAGTTATTAATTTATTATTTTATTTTTATTCTGGTTATATTTCTAATTAATCCTTCTCGCTGCTGCTGGCAGAAATATCTTTAGAAATAACCAGTGCCGTTGTACTCATATTTTTGCATAAATTGTTTTCTTAATATTATGTGTGTACATAAATAAATAATTAATGATTTGTTACAAGAGGTAGAGAATGGTGATTGGTAAGTCGTGCAAAGGTAAAATTACTATAAATGTTTCAAAATTTCACGCCCTGAGGCTACTCACGTACACGTACTGACATTAGCTTATAACGCAAATACAGATAGAAGAATTTCACAAGGGTATCCCAAGTCCTGGGTAGTTCAGATGGTTAGAGCAGTCAAAGGTCGCGGTGTTCGATAAACCTATTTACACAATTGTCAACTCCTATTTTAATATCATTAAACCATGCAAGCAATTGTCTAAAACAAATTCTTATATCTATTTCAGATTCCAAGAGCGTGCAAAAATAATATCTAGAGTATGGCATGATAGGACTTTGTCTCCCTTAGAAAGTGCCATCTACTGGACAGAGTATGTAGCTCGTTACCAAGGAGCTCCGAATCTCCAAGCGACATCTGCGAAGCTGCCTATTTACCAGCAACTCCAGTTAGACGTGCTAACTTTCATTGCTTTGGTTGTCTATATACTGGTCTTCGTTATTTATAAACTTCTCTCGATATGCTGTTGTTGTTGCTGCCAGAATGACATTGAATCACACGAATCACAAGTCAGAATAGCCGCAGATAAAACATCTAAAAGAGTAAAATTCGAGTAATACTAGAAGACTTACGTAGTTGTTAAGTACTTAAATTATTAAAATAAAATATGTAAGCAGTGCTTGTGCTATGTATGTGAATATTTACTATTATTTAAATACTAAATTAATATAAAATTATTTAACAACGCTGTTAAAGTTTCTATTTTTTTAAGAAAAATGTAATTGTTGCGTTAATAAACTAAGGCTTCATATTACAGTCATGAAAAATTTTGCTATTTTTTTTAGGAATATATTAAAGAATGTAACTATACAGTAATGTAACTTTTGAAATTTTGGTATGGTAATAGTCTGTCAGCATTAGTATTAAATTTTGAGCAGCGCACCTGGTGGGTGTTTCTGGAACTATTTTTTGAAACTTTCGCCAAGCTTGTCATCATATCATCATCGAGCGTGACGATAGCATTTGTATGGGAAACATGAAATTATAACGATACCATGACGTCATTTTCATTTTTCTATCGAAGATTAGATGGCCATTCGAAGAGTTTAATGCGACCATTGTTCTCTTTCGGCATCGTATCGATAAAAATACAAAGATAACGTAGACGATACGAAAATTCCAAATGTTCGCGCTAGGGGTATCGATCTACAGAAGATGATTTTCTAAGTCTCCGACCTATTAACCTTTAACATAGAAAAATTTGAAAATGTAAAAAATTTTGTTCGAAATATAAATTGTCTTATTTTGAGAATTTTCAAATATAAGTTGATCAATCATTATTTTAGAGATATAATAAAAAAAATGCACACTGGGCCTTGGCCCGTACGAAAAACAAAAATAGCCATAAAAGTAAAATTCTGCTCTAAACCAATAAAAAAACAATTATTTCTGATGACAAAATCGTAACTCTGTTCACTTTTAATTCAATAATCTAAATATTCAGTCTTGACTTGCCACTCGAATAAAAAAATATTCCATAGACCTAGTAAGGCCCAACTCAGGTACTAATGTTATATCCATTTCATCAAGTACTACAATTAATATTATGCATGGGCAATTTTATTTGTCAGGTGTTAAAGATGCCTAGCTACGTACATAATAATAATACTTTGGTAGTGTAAACTACAGCTAACATCACCAATGACCAGGCCATTGTTTTTTTTGACACAAGATATACAGTAGGAACAACTTTTTAATTAACAAATTTAAAATTTGTGCAAACTTGAAAGTTTTATAATCAACAGAAACATGATGTATGCTTAAGTATTTTCAACCCAAGTCATTTGCCATTTGAATAGATTTAGTAAAGCCCATAGACCCCCCTACGTAGGCCCGGGCCATACTACGGATTTTTAATAATGGCGGAAAAAATTAACATAAATTTTCTAATAAATAAATATCAGTAAATTTACCATTGCATTCTAATCTCCAATGATTATTTAACAATATGATGAATAGAATCACTCAAAAACTCACGCTATTTGTGAAAAAAATGGCAAAAACAATCTCAGCGAGGTTATAATCACGCGACATCAACGGCGTCCGGAAATGAACGAGTTGTATCAAAATTTTAAACAAAAATTAAAATTGACGTCAAAAACTGAAAAGGATAAAATGATTTGGCGCCATTGCATTTTTAAAATGTGTACCAGGCCGGGCTTTCGTATGTGCTAGTTAGTACCTTAGTACCTTGTTTTTATGTAAGCACGTTTTTACATGCATGAGTGTATAAAAGTAAGTACCTACCTATGTTGTTGTAACTTTTCAGCAGCAATGACTTATTGACCACTTGATAATATTTTGCACGTCTGATAGAAATGATAAGATGTTAATAATATTTTACGAACACCGCTTATCATTTGACCTATTAACACTGGGTAGGTACCCAAATTGCTTGATAAAAGTAAACATGACTGAAAAAACAACATTTAAATATGTTTCGCGGCAGTGAAACCAATATAAAAAGGGTCAAAATCAGATGGGAACAATAGATATTAAAATTAAATGTCTTAAATGCCCTTTGGCAATGGAGCATAGATCAAAATAACAATCTCGATTTTTGTTTGTGATGGGTTAAAGGAAACGAAATAGGTCAGAGCACACATAATTGGTAATAGGTATTATTGGTACCTATTTATTTAAAAATAGTAAATTCTTAGGCTTCAGCATCTTTCCCCGGCTGAATTAAACTCAGTGCTTCCAGTTTGTATACTACCATACCAACTACCTCACCAAACTTCGATTCATCTTCCCTACATACAAAATTAATTAATAATGAGTTCTACTGTTAAGTCACTACAAATACGACCGAAACCTATACAGGATGTGTGCCAAATACGGAATACTATAATAAAACTGCGATTAAAATTATCAAGATTTTTTATTAGTCAGTCTGGCAGAAATTGTAGGTCTATAGAATATGTTTACTATAAATAAATTTTAACAAAAACCAAACAGTCAATACTTTTCATATTAATTATCTCAATGTAAAAAAAAAGAAAATGGCCCTTCTAAAAAGTGGTACCTAATATGAAATAGCATATTCTATATAAGTACTTCTAGCTTTTTTTGTTTTTTCTTTTCATCATATGAATTGTCTTGGCCCTTCTTTGACATTTCATAATTTCTTATGTCTCTCTTATAAATATATTCAAAGACTTAGTGGTGCTCCTAATATGGAATAGTACCTATTCCTTAATATGATTTACAAATTGAAGACACAAATACAGATTCCCTACTCATTACATAACTACACACCAAATATTTAACAATGGCTAACACTTGGCTCAGGCCCGAGTTACTCTTATAAACCGGCTACATACCGAAATAAAGTAAGCATTTATAATAATAATAATAATATTTATACATTCACACCTATTATCTAGCCCAAAGTAAGCAATATAATAAAATGATCACTCCTATATTTCAAATTAGGAACATGACAAGAGTTAGAAGAAAACCTAAAACAAAAAAAAATACGAATTGGATGCCTCACAGATTTCAAAGAAATTGTTTCATAAAATAGATAATTTGGAAATAACATTTCAGCAAATCGAATTAAAATTAACACAAAAAGGATAGAAAATTTCGACTCGAAGATGATTACTGTAATGACAACTGTAACGGTCTTTTTACTATTCAACAATAGACATATCGTCACACATATTAGATGAATAGAACAAACTCTCCAGGATTCAGAGACCACAGAAACCAGACTCTTCCCCTGAACTTCACTGTCCCAGACTCCCGATTCTTCCTCTTCCTATCTGTAGATACCAGTTCTTTTCTACACGCGCGTAATTTACCATTTTTCATCCACAATAACTTAAGCTTTTTTCTTACTCTCTTGCCATATTTTGATCCTACATATTTCTATAAGGGTTGCTATTACATAGCTACGCTTGCTTGCTGATGAGAAGGCTTATTCTCAACTAAATGTTTCGGATCATGGAGATCCGCGACAGACGGCAAGACTCAAGGCTCGTCGCATCGCATTATAGTCGTTATCGGTAAAGTCATTGTTTAAAATATACTTACATACATACAGACATTAAAATAAACCCTATTTTTGTTTATTTTCCTGACACAATGCGTGAGAGGAACTCAGTGGTGTAGGAGGAGCTCGATGGAGTATTTGTTTGAGCGCTCTGGTTTCAAATACTAAAAGAAAGCAACTTTCGCCGTGGTCGACACCGGGATAGGACAACCAAATTTTATAAGCTTGAGCCCCTCCGTGCTTCAGAAGGCACGTTAAGCCGTTGGTCTCGGTTGTTGCTGCAACCACTTTAGCCCACCAACCCGCATTTGTCCAGCGTGGTGGTGTTATGGCCCAAATTCCTCATGTGTTTCTTCCAAGTAGGAAGGCCTGTGCCCAGTAGGGGTACATATGTAGGCTGGTGATATAATATACGGGGTGGTGCCGTCAATATGACAATAAATTGAAACATGGGCTATATTAGTTCATATAAATGGTTTTCCACTTTTAAAAACATCTTATTCATTTGATAATTTCAATTTGAATTTTTTTAAAACATTTTTTTAGATGCGGATCGTCGTCAATGCTTCTCCTACCCTGAATTGACTTGAACTCTTTTAAACACTTTATAATGAAAGGGCAGAGTCTTGGTACATAGCCACTAAATCTTCCTGGTCTTTTATTACTTTTAGCGCTCTTATAAGATAAATTATGATTATGTCATTCAAGCGCGATAAAATATACCTAATGATTAAATACTTATCGGCTAAGTAGTAGACTTGTAGCGCGCTAAGGAGCCACAAGCATTTTGCTGTGCGAATTTAATATTAAAATGATTTTTTTTACGGCTACGAGTACAGTGTTACTAATTACAACAATATGCAGTACGAGTGGGCTTAATATCCTCGGAATTTTTCCATACCCAGGAAAGAGCCATTTCATTGTTTTCAATGTATTACTAAAGGAGCTTGTAAATAGAGGTCACAACTTAACCGTGATTTCACACTTCCCTGAGACTGATCCACCTGCGAATTATCACGATATATCACTAGGAGGAAGCGCATCATTAACGCAAGATATTATGCCTTTGGATCAGCAAGGAATTACGAGCCTCATTTTCATCGGTATTTATCTAACAACAACTGGACGAGACAACTGTAATATGCTTTTAGCTAATAGTGAAGTCCTTAATTTAGTGAAGAACAAACAAAAGTTTGATGTCGTTTTAGTTGAACAGTTCAACAGCGATTGTGCTTTTGGATTAGCTTATAAATTGGGAGCACCAGTAGTTGCAGTAACTTCACATATACTAATGCCGTGGCATTATGACAGATTTGGAATTCCGTCTTATTTATCTTCTTCCAACTTCCAATTCTTCGGTGAAGGGACACGACCTTCTCTACTCCAACGTATGCAAAGAATTATATGGGATAAATATTTTAAGCTTCTTTATTACTTTATATCACAAAGAAATAATCAGGCCAGCCTTGAAAAACATTTTGGTGAAATGCCGCTTTTGGAAGATTTGGGACGTGAAGTTAAAGCTGTGCTTCTTTATCAGCATTATTCTTTAACGGGATCCTCTTTGCTTCCATCAAACTTCGTAGAAGTAGGTGGATATCACATTACCAAGACTAAGCCATTAACTGGGGTAAGTTTATTGAATAACAATCTAAATAATAAACTTTTATTACTTAAACTAATTAAGTTAAAAGACCGTTAACAAATACAAAGCATGTTTCAATCAAAATCATAATACTTAGAAGAGTAAGGCTGTCAATGAATAAAATACTATGTTGCCTTACGATACCAATAATATAACAAGTATTGAACCTTCATAGAGAAATTACACCGTAGTTATATGACAAGCCATATTAACTCTTTACATGACAAAGGTGAATCACAAATAACAGCCATAGCTCTAAATTATTTTGTTTTGTGCTTATTATAGGTTTTTTTAGTAAGAAAGTGGGTAGATAAGCAGTACCTTTGTAGGTACAATTTTTCCTAAAATGTCTTTTCCATTACTTTAATATTGTGCACCTACATTAATTGTCAAATAAATAAATATCTGTGATAAACTGATAATAATAGTTTTATAAATCTCCATAACATAACAGGTATATATTGAAGTCTCTGATTTCTGGACAAGGTATTTTTGTAGTCAATAATACTTTGCCAACAGAGTACCTACTAATTAGCAATTTTCTATACGTATCTACTCTGCACACTCGCATAAATGTATAGATTTAACGTACGTAACTTAATTTTGTAAATTTATGCTATAAACTGGTTTTTCTTAGGTACTTACTTCTAAAATAAATAGTTTTTCGCATGTCATGGACCGCGGAAACCATTATTTTTCTGAAGAACTGAAAACTGACGAAACAAAAGCATAAATTTTAAACTTGCAAGCATTCTGGCAAGAATGAAAGTAAAGACATAGACGGGATGTTTTTGCTGATGAAGTTAGTTGAAAATACAGCCCACAAATTGTAGCTACCCGGCTACCCGGTAACCACACATATTGTCTATCTATACTATTACTTAGTCACATGATTGAATTTATCTCTCACATTTTTTCCAGACCAAATTGGCATGTCAGTGGGTTAGAGAATGATTGAATTTAAAAATACCTAACTGGAGCGTGAAAGATACATGTGAATGTTTAATCGCAGTTGGAATTTGGGATCCACTCTATTGGTAATGAATAATTCACCAAAGATAATGAGTTAAATATGTATTATTGTGTCACTTAACTAGCAATCTTTCTATCTCAAATTACTAGTCCATTCATTCATTTCGATTTTTTCATCTTTATTCTTGAGGATATTAATAAAATAGAGGACATAGGTAGGTACCAAAAAGTATCCTTGGATTCTTCAATGAATGGAACCAATGGATCATTACGAACGCATCAAAGACGACCGGTTATACTTATTTAACGTTGATTGTTCGGTTCTTATATAGTGATCTGTGGTTCGTTCACTCGCGCTGCCGACTATACTTCCTATAATTTATAAATAAGACAGTAGCCTGACAGACCGTTAGACAAGCAGACGACCCGCCGCGCGCCGTTTGCTTTAGCGACTAAACGCAATGAATCTTCATAATATTATAATAACAAACATAGTTCTACTTCTTACAACATTATGCAACACGAGTGCACTCAATATTCTTGGAATATTTCCTTACTTGGGGAGGAGCCATTTCATCGTATTCAATGTATTATTAAAAGAGCTTGCACATAGAGGCCACAACTTGACCGTTATATCGCACTTTCCTGAGACAGATCCACCGGAGAGGTATCACGACATATCACTAGGAGGAAGTGCATCATTAATGCAGGACTTTGTACCTTTGGAAAAACTAAATATTAAGACTCTTATATACGCCAGCATGTATCTCACATCAACGGGACGAGACAATTGTGAAATGTTGTTAGCAAATAATGAAGTCCTTAATTTAGTGAAGAATAAACAAAAGTTTGATGTGGTGTTAGTAGAACATTTCAACAGTGATTGTGCTTTGGGCTTAGCCTACAAATTGGGAGCTCCAGTAGTTGCAGTAACGTCTCATATACTTATGCCATGGCATTTTGACAGATTTGGGATTCCTTCTAATCCTTCCTTCGTCCCATTCCATTTCTTGGCTGGAGGGACACGACCTTCTCTATTTCAAAAAATTGAGAGAGTCATATGGGATAAATATTTTAGACTAGTTTACTACTTTTTCTGTCAAAGGTTTAATCAGGCTAGTCTTGAAAAACGTTTTGGAAAAATACCACTTCTAGAAGACTTAGGTAGAGAAGTAAAAACTTTGCTTGTGTATCAACATTATTCGTTGACCGGGTCCTCTTTGCTTCCATCAAATGTCATTGAAGTAGGCGGATATCACATGGCCAAGGCCAAACCATTAACTGACGTAAGTATAAAGTGATTATTAATCATGAGAGTACATAAATAATGATAACTATTTTGTATACTTGCCTATCTACATCAAAACTTTAAATTGTAGGTAAATGACTTTATAATATTTGCACGTTAATGCTTACGTAGGTATAGATAAAATAGATATTTAATTAGTAGTTCCTACTTTTGAATTTAATGAATGACAGTGTAAGATAATTATTTCAACTTTTTTGTTATGAAAGGAAACAATAACATTCTGTAACAAATGTTTTCCATCCGATAGTCTAGAGTAGGTACTTAGGGACTAGTAAATATGGAAAGTGAGTAGCTGTTGGAAAGAGACAGACTTATAATTATTCAATGCGTCATACCACTCATACCTAGCCGGCGGGGCTAGCAAGCAATTGGTAACTCAAATTAACAGTTTATCTAATATGTCGTGAAATAACTCAAACTGTTATTATCAGCCTGCGTATCTCCACTTTGCCTTATACTATATTATTATGTCGTTATTCTAGTTATAGTTATTACGTACACTTAAAAAGATGACTGTATTTTATGGGAACTACTCCCGAATCTGAAAAAATATATTGAGTTGAAAAACATTGTACTGACGACAACACATCAAGTGTAACAGTTGCACTACGAAAGCCGCGTCTCTGTTAGGAACGGAGTAAAGGCGGTCATAAATAAATTCAAACTAGGCGTAGCTAGGCTAGGCGTTTGATGTGCTGTCGACTGTACTTTTCCATCACAGAGCGAGGCCGGCCGGTGCCAAAAATTACAATACCTATGACTTATTGTTGATTTAGTGTGTTTTTTTCAATATATTTATTCTTTTTTAGGGTTCTGAACCCAAAAGGTAAAACGGGACCCTATTACTAAGACTCCACTGTCCGTCCGTCCGTCTGTTCCGTCTGTCACTAGTCTGTATCTCATTAACCGTGATAGTTAGACAGTTGAAATTTTCACAGATGATGTATTTCTGTTGCCGCTATAACAACAACACAAACAACAACACAATAAAATAAATAGTTAAGGGGACTCCCATACAACAAACGTGATTTCATTCTTGTTTTTTTTAGATAAGTATTGATAACGGCAACAGGTAGACGCTTATTTATAGATAATGGTACGGAACCCGTCGTGTGCGAGTCAGACTCGCACTTGGCCGGCTTTTTATATTATCGTTTTGACATGGCAACCATCGTTTTGATATTTCCACAGACATTTATCTAGACAATGATCTAGATTATTCTTGATAAATGTTTGTGGACTTGACGTTTATAGTATTTAAATTAATAAAAATTTAGTAAACATGATTTAATGAAATTATGACTAATGAGGAAAATTATGTGGCCATTTTTTTTTCTTTTAATCACAAATCGAGAATCATTCATTAGCTAGTACGAGTAACCTCATTTTTAGGAGCGTGTCACTCATATATATACATAGATACACTAAAAAAGTACCTACATCTTTTCCTTTACGTTACAGGATCTCAAAAAATTTGTGGATGAGGCCGAAGCGGGTATAATCTTCATAAGTTTTGGATCCATGGTAAAGGTTACATCCATGCACCAGGATCAATTGCAAGTAATATTGGAAGCAATGGCTACATTCCCACATAGATTTATATGGAGATGGGATGACACTTCTACAGATAAACCACCACTCAACAGTTTGCCAAAACATCTCAAAGCTATATTGACTGACAAAAAGAAACTCTACACATCAAAATGGCTTCCTCAAATTGATATTCTAGGTAATATTATCTATTTTTATTTTTGCTTACTACACCTACTATCAAGAAAGGTAGATAGGTAAAATTTTCCACTGGAATTTTCAGCTCCTGTCTGGTGTAGAACCTCCACCATAAAGTATCGTAGCCAAATAGCACTTTTGTAGAGCAGAGGAACTCGTCTCATTGCTGTCAGCATAACGCTTTTTGATTTTCATAGGGTAGGCAACGTATGAGTAGTGCTGCTAGTGCCCAAGGTGCTACGCAAGGTGTAGCCGCTTAGTGTGGGGTCGGCCGTAGTCAGCCGAAGCTTGTCTGCTATAAAAGTACATGGTTGGTCTGCTCCCCCACTAAATCCTCAGTGACTGCTGACCGGAACAAAAGTGGGGTGGCTTATGTCTAAATCAATCAATTTTCACTGTAAAGAGTCCTCATGAGCTAGCATGCGAGATACCAATTCCAATTCGCTTTATTCAGATCCAGCGAAGTAGGCATCAAATGAACTAAATCAGACAGTTAATATTGCTGACTTTATAGTACTTTATATGTCGGTAGGTACTGATAATCGAGGAAATACACGATTCTTTTTCAAATTCAAGTTTAAAATTAGTGTCATCACAGGTTACAAATACAATACAAAGCTGACAAAATTATTTTAACGGATCCGCCATGATATGACTTAACATTTTATTTTTTATTTTTCTGATCACAGTTGTAACCTAACCATTTTTAATAACATAACTTATAATAATATAGTTAGAATAGGTACGAAAATTTCCGATCTTCGTGCTAGAGGTACTTACTGAAAAATAATAAGTTAAAAGTGGGCCGAGCTCGATACTGAGCAAATTGTCCTTAAGATTTATTTTTATTTTAACTTACCGTTGTCGTTCTCGATTCGCCGTACCCATACAAAAAATAATGACACAATTAACTACAAGTCATGCATGACCAATGACCAAATGGCAAGCACCACGTGACCAGAGTAAGTAATAGAAAATAGAACAACTTCAAAAACTAAATACCCGTTGTTAGACAACCTTTTTTCAGTTGTAGCTGAAACGTTCATTGCCTGTATTGTAAGTTTCAATCAAGTTGAAACGAAAACGTTCTTCATAGTGATGAGCTTTTCCTCAGCGAAAAAAGGGGTACAGTAGATCAAAAGTAATTCGGACAACTTATTCACGTCAAGATTCAATGACGCAGTGGCTTTTCCTTGTGCAGTTGAAAAAGCTTATTCATCAAAGCAATGCCAACCTGCAGCAATGCTTATTGGCTAAGAAAAAAGAAACACGAATGAAGATCTACCTGTTAGTAGTTACTAGCAGAGATTATGTTAAAATGTTAGTGCAAATGATAAGATACCTACGCAATGGAAAAGCAGTGTGGCCGTTTGCGGTGGATTTTCTACTGCAGCAGTACCTACATTTTAAAGGAAAATTTGGGCATGCAGTAGTTTTCAAACATCTAGTAGATTTGGAGCAATGCTCTATGGTTCCGCCTAAAAGGACTTGTACCCAAGCCTTTCAATTAAGTTGGCAGCGTTTACTGGTTTCCAGGTTTTTCTTTTCAATAGATTTCAGTAGAAAAAGTCGCCAAATTCATTAGATCAGTAATTTTTTTAAGCGGTCACACTGTGGGAAGTCAGAACTGCTGAACTGCACAGAACTACAGTACCTCAAACTATGACACTATCAGACAAGATGAAAGAACTTTGCACACTAGAGTGGCATGGGTTTTTAGAAGATATTGTATTTAAACAGCGCCAAGTAAACAGCTGAAACCATAGACTAGCTAAAACTATTATAGAATAGCATTCTTAGTTCATGTAATATCTGACTAATATTTTGCGCAATAATCTCGTGTCGGATAACTTTTAGCCTAAATAAACTACTCCAAATAATATTTGTTTTAAATTGTTCTTTTACAATGTGACTATTACTGTTGTGGCCGCAAGAGTTCACGACGACACCAGATTTACCCATACTATATGTACCTATAAGATCAAACCTACAATCATCATCATCACCAGCCTATATACGTCCCACTGCTGGGCACATGCCTTCCTACATGGCAGAAACACATGAGGAGTTTGGGCCATAACACCACCACGCTGGCCCAGTGCGGGTTGGTGGGTTAAAGCGGTTGCAGTAACAACCGGGACCAACGGCTTAACGTGCCTTCCGAAGCACGGAGGAGCTCAAGATTATAAATTTGATTGACCCATCCAGGGACCAACCATGGCGAAAGTTGCTTTGTTTTCGTGATCGAAACCAGAGCGCTCAAAACACTACGCCACCGAGCTCCTCAAACCTACAATATACAGTTCCATTTCAATTATTATAAAGAAGGCATGTAAAGTGTCTTAAGCTGCTTAATTATAATTTCAGTTTTGTTCGATTTTATTTCATTGTAACTAATTTAAAATTTACAGGACACCCAAAAACCGTGGCATTCTTCTCACACGCCGGAATGGGCGGTACTGGAGAAGCTTTAAGCAGTGGAGTACCTATGGTGGCCATGCCAATCTTCGGAGATCAACTAGCTAATGCCGCTGCTATAGAAGAGAGTGGTTTGGGAGTGCGAATTGACGTCAGCGATTTGACTAAGGATAATCTAGTGGCTGCTTTGAAACAAGTTTTAGATCCAACGTACGTATTATTATTATTATATAGGGTGTTAGGGGCACGCTCTCGTAAAAGAAGACAAATGGCAGTGCTGGCGATTTTAAAAAAAGTAATTGTCTTAAAAAATTAGCTGTTCTATACTAACAGATTGTGTAGGTATTTACAATTTAGTATGAAACATCAGGTGTTTTTGCACGATTTCATTTTTTTTACAAGTCATGTTTAGCAACACCATAGTGTGAGTTTCAATCGAATTGAAACGAAATCGTTCGTCGTCGTGATAACTGTCAAATTGTATGGAAACGGTAGCAACGCGTGTAGTGAAATATTGGAAACCACTTTTATACAAGGAGTTGACGACAATATGTCAATAAAATAAAATGTGAGCTATATTAGTTCATAGAAATGTTTTGCAACTTTCAAATAAATTTTATTCATTTAAAAAATTTATAACTTTTCTATGAAATAATGCAGCCAATGTTATATTATTTCATAGAAATGTCATGAAATTATCAAATGAATAAGATTTATTTCAAAGTTGGTTGGTATAGGTAATCATTCTGTATAGTTAGTACATTTAAATTTTACTATCTGATATTATTTAGATATTTTACTATCATGCTCTACATTTTCACTATAGTGAAGTTGACTTTAACACTTATTTTATAGGGACTGATGAATCCATAAGTTAGCCAAACATTATTATCTACATTGCAATCCAAAGCATCAAAACATTAATAACTTTTTCATAATAGTTTCTAAAAGAAAAAAAAACACCTACATTATACCTATTGTATTTTTATATGATGAGCAATAAATAAGGTTTAATATAAACATAATATATCAAAATGTTTTGTGCTACCTACTTATAGATTATTTTGTGCCATTTCCAGGTTCCACGAAAAAGTGAAACGTTTGTCCAAAGTTTGGCACGATCGTCCTCTCTCCCCCATGGACACAGCGGTCTATTGGATTGAAAACGTAGCCAGAAATGCTGACTTTACCTTCAGATCAGCAGCGGCTGATACTCCACTGTACCAATATCTTAATCTAGACATAATAGCTGTATTTATTGTAGCAATTATTTTCATATTTTTATTTGTAAAATTATTGTTTTCTTTTTGTCGCTCTAAGAAGACAAAACAAGTTAAGACTCAATTGTCGAAGAAAAAACAAAAATAAATAATTTATGGAAATTGTACAGACTTACCTAATTATTTTATAAAGTAGATCTATACAGATAAATTAAAATTGGACCTAAGTAGGTACATACTGAAATGGTAAATCAAACTGATTGTCTTTTCACGTAACCTTTTCATCCCAAACCCGAAAATATCCTTGTACGAAAACAAATTACGTTTGTTTTATAATTTCGTAACAAATTTGGGAATTGGTATTTTTTTGAATGGGTTCCCTATCGGTCTGTATTATTATTGGTAGGTATTGTCCATGTAGCGTCGCTTCTACGCACTACCTAGTAGGTAGCAGCATAATTATAGGTACCTACCTACATAATGATATGTCAATATATTAAATTATATTTTAAAAAAATACTTTGAGTATGTACTACATAGTAACGTTAATTAGTTTTAGGGTAGTGGAGCGAAGGAATTTTTATTAACATAAACGAATGGGTAATAACAATAATCATAGCCCAAGATAAGCATCATTCATTATGCACTTGTGCTATGGATACCTACTTGCTAGAAAACGGAGATATATTGATAGTAAGTACCTACCTAATATGTAGGTTTATAAATATTAGAAACATACTAAATAAATTCATGACTCGCGAACAGAGCTCGTACTCATCAATACAAACATCTGCTCTCCTGCCAGGATTCGAACCCGGGACCCCTGACCGAGTAACCTGTATACCAAGGAGTACAGACCACTGGGCCAGCAGGTTGTCAATATACAGAATGGTGCCGACAATATGGTGCCGACAATATGACAATAAATTAAAACATGGGTACCTACTACCTACATAAAATGTTTTGGACCATTCAAATACCTACATCATATTCATTTGATAATTTCATGATATTTCTAAGAAATTACGCTGCCAATGTTATATTATTATGTAAACTCGCCCATGTTTTAATTTACTGTCGTAATTTACGATTATTACGATTTATTGTGATGTTTGTTATAGCTTGCTTAAAAAAAACAACCTTTGACGCACTACCAGCACTACGCAATTGCGCCTCTTTTCCGCTTCATGAACTATCTTTAATCGTAAAGCAAAACGCAAGCGTAAGTAGGCACAATTCGAATCCAAAAATGATGAGAATTTGAAAAATGTTTATCACAACAAACTACTTTATGTGTGTCTTAAGTCAGCCACAAAGAATACTGCTGCCACATATGGGCGGGAGCACTTAGATACCAGCTTTCTTGAAAAAATATTTTGATACGTTTATTTATAATTACCTACATTTTAAGGAGCTCGGTCAATCTGTGGCTCGGTTGTCATTAATCTGTGGCTCGGTGGCGTAGTGGTTTGAGCGGTCTGGTTTTTTTTACGAAAACAAAGCAACTTTCGCCATGGTCGATCCTGGGATGAGTCAATGAAAAATTCGAGAACCTTCTTGCTTTGGAAGGCACGATATGCCGTTGGTCCCGGTTGTTACTACAACCGCTCGCAATGGGCCCGCGTGGTGGTGTTATGGCCCAAGCTTCTCCTGTGTTTCTCCCATGTAAGAAGGCCTGTGCCCAGCAGTGGAACGCATAATAGGCTGGTGATGATGACCTACATTATTATTATCAGTATTTCTCTGTTATCTGTAACTATCCATATCACGAACTATTACCTAATAATGCTTCATTTGGTAAATTATAGAATATAATTACCAAGGGCACATAATAATGCTTATGTGCCCTTAATTTATTACAATTTTGGGTAGCTATCTTTACTTAGATAGCGTAGTTATAAAATTATTTAATCTATGCGCTGAAATAAGTTTCAAGACGAGCAAAAATCGTTAGTGTCACATAAATGAGTAAGTAAGTAGGTAATTATAACGAGTGAGAGTGAATATTGTCACCACATGACAAGTAGCGACTGAAATCTTTATCTATGTCGAGACTTTAATAGCTCTCCTAAACGTAGGTGGTAAAACCACATATTAGTGGTAAAACCATGTAAAACACTTAACTTCTAAATATTTTTCCATAGGTTTGACAATTGAAATCACATCTCGGAAAGTAAAATGCGATATAGGTTAAAATAATTACGGTAGGTCAGGGTCGTGACTAAAACCAAAAACTTTTTTAGACTTAGTAGCCGTTGCCGTAGCCTATAGACGCTCGTAGCAAGCACCGTGAGCACTACCTACTCGCGCGTTGCGCACTTTAAAAATCAATTTATCTATTGATTTTTGTTATTATTCTAAGAGAAAACGTTATCCTTCTCGTATCAAAAAATATTTTCTATACCTAGGGGTATCTTTGTCTTTCGGCTGATATGATGATGAGTTACCTGCCAGCAACCATACTGACTCTTCTGAAAATATACCTACAAACTACAAAGTTGATACTAATATAGAACCAAAGAGAATATAATCACTATAAATAGAAACTTCAAATACTTATATCTACTTTAGGCATGACTAAAGAAAGAAAAATGTTCTAATCATAAAATTGTTACATGCTGTCAACAGCTAAAACATTTTCATAGCTAAAACGAAATAGAGGTCAAAATATTTTCATAGTAGGTAAAATAACAAAATCGGAAACTATAAAAACCGCCAAGAAATCGCTAAGAATAATATGAATGTTTTGGAAGTATAACCAACTTTAGTTGCTGAGCAACATGACAATGCCCAAGGTGAAAAGATGGAGCCTTCCGTAACATCACACTCAAGGTATTTTAAATCTATCCGTAGTCCTTAGATATCCTATCTACATTTGACAAAAAAACTAAATTGTACGTATATCATTGGCATTTAAACTGAGTGCTCAATTATAATAAAATACCTTGTTAAAAAACAGAATGTAAAAACTATTTTTTGCATTTAGGGCCGATTGTTCAAGTGATAGACTAGCGTAATGCCACTGACTTATGTATGTATAGTTCTAAACAAGTAGACATGCTTGCGCATGGAAAGTGTTATTAGGATCCAACTCGTTTTTAACCGGCGACCGATAATTTTAACCAACTGCAAGACAGATCAAGTTACAGTATTCAAAATTGGTTTTGGAAAATTTCGTATCTCACCAGCACCCGGCGTTTTCACATAAAATAAAATCTAGCTACCTACCAGTTTAGGAGGTCCTAAACTGGATCGCGATAAAAGATGGTAGTACGGGTGCTGTTCGTTGCAAACGATGAAAAATGAAGATTAATAAATTAAGAAAGCATTTATTTTTGCTATTTCAGATTTCAATCACAATAACCTAACCACCTAATAGCTACTACCATGGCGTGCTGCTGTAAACCTGGAAAATGTATGTACCTACCTACTTAAATAAAAGTTCCATTAAGTAACTGGCTCCTATTATGGGTTAACTGATTAGGTTGGTAGAATATACCACCTTTAAACATACCTACACAAAATAGATTTGCAGGCTAATACATTGTTGGCAGTTAGTAACATAGCTCTGTGATTAGCCAAATTAAAGAGCTTCTCCTTGAATTCATTATTAAAATAATTTGGGTAAATTTTAATGTTTTTGATGGGTTTAAACGCCTACTTTATTGTAACAATTACAAATAAAGAAAGAAAACGATGAAAAAACATATGCTCCAGGTGGGACTCGAACCCGCGTCTCCTGATTTCCGCACAGACGCGATTAGTTGGTAGGTACGCGATAGGTAGTGGCACCTACGCCACCGAAGCACTAGGTATAACCTACTAATTTCTTCAGCGTTTTTCTAAATCAGGAGACGTGGGTTTGAGTCCCGCCGGGATCATATATTTTTTTATCGTTTTATTTCTTTATTTGTAATTGTTATAATTTGGGTAGTTGCAAAATATTTTATAACACGAGATTGCCTAACTATGGCTGTTGTAATTCACTAGCAAATAAATCCTCTGCAAGCTGCCTAGGGCGATGCGACTTACCTAAACACAGATGCTTGGAGAAAGAAGAAGTGAAACCAGGACCGATCCCCAGGAATATGGGCTGGCTCTACACGGCTAAGGAT
The DNA here is from genome assembly GCA_947347705.1 of Nymphula nitidulata. NCBI lineage: Eukaryota > Metazoa > Arthropoda > Insecta > Lepidoptera > Crambidae > Nymphula > Nymphula nitidulata. The sequence goes on from OX374631.1 coordinate 11,957,399, forward strand.
GCGCCAGAGCATCAGGTTAGTTATAAATACTTTCTAGGTGCCTAGGTATTAGGCCTCACGTTGCTGCCTAGCTTGAAGTTCGATATCTTCTATATCCAAATAAATAGTTTAGAAAGTTCGATATCTTCTATATCCAAATAGGTAAATAGTTTTGAAATAAAACCAATTTACCGGATAATTTTATTTCAATTGTATAGTGCTCGCGAAAATATATGACAATACCAAATTAATACTGTATGTAATGCAATGTAGCTTACGTAACGTTATTTATTTCTTCAGTGATAAGATGTAGCTCAGATGGTTAGAGCAGTCGACCGTATTGTAAAAGGTCGCAGGTTCGATCCCCGTCTCAGGACGTAATTTTTTTCTAGTTTAGATATTTTTGTAAGTAGATATGGATCTAAGTAAATAGGTAGGCATACCTACGCACTTCCGCCGGATATGTTAATATACAGAAATTTATGGAGGCAGGCAATTGAACTCTTTCCCATGCTTAATTAGCTAGTTTGAAAGTAACATTAAACTGTAGGAACTAAGGTACAAAGTTAGTTTGAATAGATCCTTTTCCTCACCCCATTCTCTAATTTGTTAAAAAAATGCAAGGGTGTAAATGAAATAATAAATATGTCAGAGAACCACTAATAAACTTCTTTTACTAGGTGGTAGGCTTTGCCTTTCCTGTTTTGGTAAAACAGTTGTGTTTTTGTGATTGAAGGGAAAGGTCATTAGTGTCATTATTATTAGTGGGCATGAAAGGTGTTTTATCTTAGACCTCAGGACTCAGGATGATAACGCACCTGTAGTAGGTACTAGGTAAGTATTTTTTTCCGTGTTATTGCAGGTGTCTATTGGCGACACTTTCCACGGTGGACCGTCAACGCTGTCATCTAGTCGTATAAAAAAAACTTGCTTCAATTCAAATAGTAATAACTCCTTGACGAAGGTTTTCAATTAGCATTTTGGTTCCAGATAATTTACCCAAGTTTGTGTGTACCTACCTAAATAAAATATAGGGAGACACATTCCCATTGCCAGGTTTCCAAAGTGGCACTAATGTATAACATCTGCTTGAGCTATAATTAGTCACGCGAACTTCCACTGAAACTGATCAGATAGTTTTTTTTTCAGTTGAGATGCGGATGGCGTCCTGGTCACATTTCTTGCGATGTTCTCAGGAAGATTGAACAGCATAACTGCATGAGAGCCGGCGAGTGTGGAGGTTGCCCATCGTCCTGCTCCCGCACACCTTGCTCGAAGCCTTGTTACTCCCCTCCAAGATGCCTAGCCATCTGCCCTTCATCCAACTCATGCAGCAAAGCACCGCCATGCGGACAACCTTTAATAAGAGTTATAAGACACGGCGGCCAGTACAGCATCTGCACAAAACCCTCAAACATCAGCAACGCACCTTCAGGTCCTTATCCGTTAAAATACGTTCTCAACACGGATGACAATGACAATAATGAATCAGCCAAGTTCAGTGTAGAAGCTAAATTCAATGACTATCATTTTGACTACACCAGCTCTCAGACGTCGTTTGTGCTAGATTTCTCACCTCCTGAACAGAAGTGTTATAAACCTTGCCCAAAAAAGAGTATAATTTGTATGTTCTGTCAAACAGATAGCACCTGGATCTGTACTAGTGGTTAAATATATTACATATATGTATATTCAACTTAGTTTCACATAAAATAGATAGAACTCGTAAGTAGTTTTACTAAGTATTTGAATAAAATAACCTTGGCATTAGTCAGTTATTCAGAAAAATGTCTTACTACTACACCTATTCAGCTTAAAAATATTGTAACAACAAAATAAAACATATCTATGCCACAAATTTTTCAATGGTTTAATTTATATTTCTTGGATTCCCGATGAGTAACACCATAAAGGTGGTTTTCCACCAGAGGGGCGAGACGAGGCGAGGCGAGATGAGAATTGAAATCGCACTGACCCTTTTCCACTAAAAATTGCCTGCGCGAGCTCGCGCGAGATGATTTTCCACCAGAGTGGCGAGAATTATCGTCTCGCGTCGTCTCGTCTTGCCCCTCTGGTGGAAAATCGCCTAGGGTTCGAAATCATATCACATTAAAATTTATACTCTATAACGGAAGCAATATGGTTCATTTTTACACAAACAAATATTTCAATTCACGCCTCGCACATCCTCGTTAATCCTGACTATTTCCACCAAAGATGCGCGAGGCGAGGATTGAAAATTTGCCATACAAATTTTAAATCTCGTCTCGCCTCGTCTCGTCTCGCCTCTCTGGTGGAAAACCACCTTAACTCAATGCCACTATTATTTTCCATATGTATGTAGCTGGATCATCCCCTGAAGTACCAGGCTACCATATCTATGTAGGAGATGTTTAGAATACTCTTATTTTATTTATATAATCTCTCTCTTATACTTATGGTAGCCTGGTACTTGAGGGCATGATCCAGCTACATACATAAGAATTTGAACAATGACCCAACCCAAGAAGGTGTTACTTAACGGGAATACAGCGTTCTGTTTAGTTACACTGTCACTCAACGGGAAAAAATAGTGGCATTGAGTTACGGTGTTACTTACTCATCGGGAATATTTTTCCCGTTGAGTAACAGTGTGACACAAAAATACGGATAAAATCCGAAAAACATTTTTACCTACCAGTAGGGGTACCTATCTAGTTTGATGTTAGAACTGCTAGAATCGAGGAGGATTCAGTAAAAAAAAACATTTGTTTGGGAGTTATGGATGTTTACAGATTTCCGGTGGCATAATTTTAACAGTTCGGAATCCGCATTATGCAATATGAGTCAATTATGCGTTATGATATGACTCTGATGACAGAAGTGGTCGTGGTCATATGCCTATTTCACATAATGCGCGTCATTCCTACATGCAAGTTCCTATGAATCTTAAATCGCTCTGGATCGGCCACCAACGCCGATTTGAATTCTGACTTCACCAAAAATGTGTCGCGATTTTGGCGAAATTTGTCGCCCAAATATCTGATTTTGTCGGACCATGGTTCAAAAGTTATAGGGGTACAAAGGTGGCCCAGCCAGGACGCATTCGCCCCAGATCAGCCACCTCAATATCTAGAAAACTATACCACCTAGCGACGAAAAACCCTTCGACAAAATCGCGACATATTTTTGGTGTAGTCAGAATTCAAATCGGTGTTGGTGGCCGATCCAGAACGATTCACATCTTAAATATATGATTTCTTTAGGGTGACTAGAATATGAAACGATTAAAAAGTTTAATTGTTAAAATTATTTATTTGTCAACGCTATTGGAAAACTAACAAAATAATACAATATGTGCCTACCATATGTAAAGAAAACCTAACTAGGGTTGCCTGATTTTTGTGCTAATGCAATCATGTTTTCGTTGGCGATCATCTGGAATTCGTGGAATCTCTGTGAGACACGTTGGTTCATTCTTAAGTACTTCTCCATACAATTTTGAGTACATTTATCCTGTAAAAAAGAGTAAAACAGTTTAGATAACTATAGGTTTAAAGGATTTTCTTTTATACAACTAGATGACAAACAAGCTGATGGCCAACCTGATGGGAAGCGGTTACCGCCGCATATAGACACGTGCACATTAAGGGAAAATCACTTAATATTGCAGGTGCGTTGTCTTCCTGAGGCCTAAGATGAAATGCCGTCTATGCCGTCTATATTTTTACTTATTTCATTTATATATAATATGTCTCAAACAAAGTAGGAGTGTTACGAAACCATTTGGTAATATTAGTGGATTTTTCAAAACATTTTACATATAAAACAGTGTAAGTCGGCGAAAGGTGCATTAATTAGGATATATATTGCATTATATGGCATTTTAGTAGCTTTTTAAAAGTCATTGTGGATTGACAGTCTTTATTATTTTTATATTTTTTATATTTTTATAATCTTAACCTCGAAATGTATGTATAACATCCTTTAGATCTGAAACTGAACTAAATATATTATGAGAACATAGATTTATGTTCACAGCCACCTTTAGTACATCTACACATGTGGTACCTAGGCATGGGTATAAAAAATTTAATTTTAAAATAAACATTATTTGCTGCTTACAGGCCCTACCCTACTACATAATCATGATGTTAAATTATCTTCCATTGACACAATTTCTGCTGTCTGTTAAAAAGCTAGCCACAAAATTTAATTTAAATTTCAACAATTAACCTGCAGGAGTGGGTCAGTCCCTAAGTGTAAAAATCACAGTTAACTTTGCATTTTTAATTAATAATTACAAAAAAATTTCAAGTTTCTGAGATTGATACATTCACTAAATGTGAATGTATCTTATCCTATCATAATGTGGTGCCATGACTAAGACATGGTGCACTTTGACCCATTGGGATCTTTTATGTCCAGAATATAGTTGCCATTAGCCTAATTATATTCTTGGGCAGAAAGATCCTGTAGTCCTCTGCCTTTGCATATGCCACTTCCAGAAGGCTCATTCTGGTTCTAGCCAGAGCATCACAATGACACAAAATCCATCATTGATTCCTGGCATTCACCACATGCTCAACAAGATTGTATTGGAGAGTTGCATTTTGAAAAGCATGTGGTTAGTAGCGATACGCCCTGTGAGCACCCTAATTAAGAAACGAGCTATTGTTCAAAGAATATGTATAAAAAATACAACCTTTCGAATCTTAAACATCTGAAACTGAAAATTTTGGGTGGCTAATTAATAACTTAGTCAAATACTCAAATGTCAAAATTATAGGTAAGTTCTCCTTAAATTTTATGGGGTGCTGAATATGATGTTGGCCATGAAAATTGTGATATTAAAAATACTTGAAATATCTGATGGCAAAAATTTATGAGGCGTTTCGAATTTGTGTTATGCTCTGTGGCTGTTAAATTGTTAGGCACATTAGAGTACCAGGAATCTTATGACTATTAAAAAGCAACTGTGTTTGGAATATCACTTGAAGTGTAAAAATATATACTAATTATATATTTTAAATAATGTACTATCAAGTACTTACTTCAGAAGACCTTAGGGTTCTTGATGTGAAATCATGCACACAATCATTGAAGCACATTTCTGACAGCTTGTTGTATTGCATGAGAAAATCTTTAAACTGGAAACACAAAAATCTATGTTTCAAATAAAATACATATTATAAGTTTCGACAATAACTACAACAAGCGTTACTATTTGCCCAATTCTATGAATAGGAACAAGATTTAGAACGAACGTATTGGAAGCGAAATTTATTCAGATGATTCATGTCATGAACATCGGATTTGCATTTTCATTATGTTTTGAAACCATTCGTCTTCTGTGAACAGGAATACTTATAGCCATAAAGAACTCCTTTTTGTACAAAAATAATCTACTTACAGTCTTAATTTGATCAGCTTCGGTCATTTCTGAATTCATGTTTACCTAGGTTTTTAACGAAAGCCGTTACGTAAAATTATATCACTTTCACGACAGTTAAAGTTGTTGAAACATTTAATTTCTTTTACAAATCATACGCTGAGGTTAGTTTTTGTGCTATTTGCTTGCATTTCAATTCAAATCAAATTATGATTTCCCAATTTTCCCATCCGATTCGATGTCTGTCAATTCCAGGGTTGCCATTTCCAAATTTTAAGTTGCCGTGTTTTGGGATCTGGATTGCCGTGTTTTGGAATAAAAACTACAAAATTGCCGTGTACTTTTTAACCGACTCCAAAAAAGGAGGAGGTTATCAATTCGTCTGTATGTTTTTTTTATGTTTGTTACCTCAGAATGTTGAATTTTGTTGAGTTGAGTTTTTGTTCGATGCGGAATAGTTCCCATTTGGTCCCATAAAAATGTTTTGAAAATCCATTGGGTACTTTGGTTTTAAAATAAAAAAAACTGGAAAAATTAAGTCGTCAACGTATGCGAAATTGCGGATTTTGGCTTTCCCATTAATATTTAGTGAAATGATACGATAGTAAAAAACAATATAAGCTCACGGTCACCCATCTAGCTTTGACCTTCAAAAGTTATCACTAAACATTGTGAAAAAAAAAATTAAACAAAAATTAAAACCAACTGCAAAAAACTGAAAAGGATAAAATAATTAAACTTTAGTAGGTAGGTACTCATCCCCTAGGAACATATTTTTGGAGTTGGTGCTATAAGTTGTTTCCAGAAACCATATATAGATATTTTATCCTTTTCAGTTTTTTGGAGTCGGTTTTAATTTTTGTTTAATTTTTTATTTATTTTAAATTAACACGTAAGATTTAACACAGTACAGGGCCCTTTTTCCCCACACTATACATGTTAATACTTTACTGATACACCACACTAAATAAAGTAAATAAACAGCCGTAGCAGTATTATTAAGTGTATTTTTCAAAAAAAAATTGAATGAAATGAATACCATAAACAATGAAGTTGCGCGAATCTATGTCAAATGCGCGGCGGGGTTTCCCCGCTCAACCTCATAGTGACATAACTACGTCTAGTGTAGTCTAGTGATGTGCGTTATGAGTCGGAATTGAAAAAAAATAGTAAGCATTGGATTGCCGTGTTTTAGAACACGGCAATGAGTAGACTCTGGCCAGTGAATCGTGTCACTGAGAAAGAGCGGCAATTTTAAAAAATCTTTAGATGTAAACACTTATTTCGCAAGGAATAAATAGTCTTGATACTTCGTTTTTTAAGTATGTAATAATTTATTTAAATGGATGCCTACCTTATTAAATACATAATATTCTAATTACTATAGTTTTGTTTTGATTGACCCATCCTGGGATAGGCCATGGCGACAATTGCATTGTTTCCGTAATCGAAACCCGAGTGTTCAACTTCAAACCACTAGGCCACCGAGCTCCCTCACGAGTATAATTCAAAGTTATTATGGTTTTAAAAACCGTCGGGTATCAGATACTCTGCCATAATGACGCCGAGTAAAACCTATTTTAGCTTTAAACATTTTATACATGGTGAAACGCGTGTGCATAAGGAATGTTCTATTTTTTTTTTAAATAATTCAATAATAAAAACAACAAAACATTTATAATTTTAATACTCTTTTAAATGTTCTAATGGTTCTTAAAACACAAGGTGATATATGCTTACGCAATAATCTGTTTCATAAACTTGAGTAGACTTAATATATCATGGGTATAATTCATGGATATATCATCCTTGGTATAGATAAAATAGATTTGATGAGCATTAATGAGTTAGACCATATGATCGACCAAGTATGGCTGTAGGTAGGCAAGCTATCACTACATTAAACAGTTTTTATACCAGCTTATTAATTAGCTTGCCTTAAAATATTCGAATTGTTGTTTGATTTAGTGCTAAATAGAACTTCAAATACTATTCCACTTGCCTATTCTCTATGTAAAAAGAAAAAGAAAAGTGTGATATTGAACTTCACGTAAATTTTATCATCATCATATCAGCTGACAGATGTCCACTAATGGGCATAGGCCGACGATACTTTAAAAATAAATAAATTATAAAAATAGTATCTTTCACTTAATTTTTTGAAATAAAACCAATTTACCGGATTTAACTCGCGTTTAATTAGATGTTACATTATTATTATTCACCCGACGTTTCGATTACTATACAGCGATCGTGGTCACGGGAAGACTGAAGATGTCAGTTGTCTTTGATAAGTTTTAAGTTAACTACCGTCACTTTGTGTTATATTTTGAGCGGTCCGAATTACGCATACGGAGCTCACGGTGTCAGTTTTTTGGGCAGTGTGAGGACGGGCTTGGGACTTTATTATTCGAATGATGGGATCCCAACCTGGTGGTACACTCCAACCATCTTCTCTATTGAAATTAGGATGTTTTTTGATTTCAATAGCCTCATGTAACATTCTAGGAATGAAACGGTGTTCTTTGGCGAGGATCTGGGGCTTATCAAATCTGATATAGTGATTGGGTCCGTCAAGAGCGTGTTCCAAAAAACTGACACCGTGAGCTCCGTATGCGTAATTCGGACCGCTCAAAATATAACACAAAGTGACGGTAGTTAACTTAAAACTTATCAAAGACAACTGACATCTTGTCTTCCCGTGACCACGATCGCTGTAAAGTAATCGAAACGTCGGGTGAATAATAATAATGTGACATCTAATTAAACGCGAGTTAAATCCGTTAAATTGGTTTTATTTCAAATGTGTAGTGCTCACGAAAATGTAAGACAATACTTAATTTGTTAACATCAATAATAGACTGGAAAAATTTAAATAAAATCTATAATAAATAACACAAATGTAAATTTTGAATCTCAATTTTTTAATTCATAATGTTTACTAACGTCACTTTCTTAAAGGCTCTACTTAAAAAACATACCTAATTGTAATGAATTACCAGCTATTCGCTTACTACTAGTCATTATAGACGCTTACAGGCTGACTATCAAAACAGGGAAAAAAAGTAATGGGCGGGTATAAAATAAAATTTGAATAAAGGCATATTTAATAAGTTGTTCAGGATGATTAATAATCAAAGTCAGATTCTAAATACATCTGTTGTCATGAACAAAGCACAATAACATTTGTATGGGTACTCTTGAAATGTTACATTATTTTCTATTAACCATTTCCGAATATCACCTTTGCTATTAGACATTGGGAGGTTTGTTTGTTAGTTTCACATGGTAACTTGCATTGCATTATACATAAAAATTACACATGGCTTTGTTAGAATAGGTAGATATTCCCTTATCCATTTCAATAAGTTTTATGCATTCATGTCACCATGGTAATCAGCTGATTTGGATTTTGCACTGAAAACTATTAAAGCACCGGGCAGAAAACTTTCTTCAGATCTTGCATGCAACATTTCGGGCTTCTCTAAGTTTTATGTGAATTAATATTTTGAGTTTTAATTCTTCATATACACTTTCTGAAAATAACCGATAAACATGAATATTATGAAATATTGGATTTTATTAGGTAGGCGATGTGGGCAGAAAATAGAAAAGTATCAAGCCACAACGCCCTGAAAACAATAAACTAACCTGTAGCGAGCGTACCTCCAAATGTCGAATTTTCTCTACAGATTTCCGATTAAATTCACTATGTACACCTTTGTATTTATGTATCATATTGTATACAAGCTTTCGAGTAGTACTTTTTATTGATTTCGACATTATTTTAAAGTAAAACTACAAATTAAACTCAATTAAAGAATAAGAAATGAAACGTCAATATGGCATTTCGAGTGTTGCCATAAAAAAACTTCATTGAAAATACGAGTGACACGATACACTGGCCAGACTCTATGCTGCCATGTACCGTGTATTGCTCAATAGTTCCAAATTGCCCTGTAACACGGCAATTGCCGTGTAAATGGCAGCACTGGTCAATGCTGTCATTTGTCATGCATGTCTTGCACAGATTAGGAAGAGTATGGTCCTATGACGAAGAAATACTATGGACTGGCCCCAACTACCTACTGAGCGTGCCTACCTAAAGTTCTTGGACCACTAAAGATGGCTGCCTCATAAGTGTTGTTACTCTCTATGTGCATCTGTTGTCGATATAAAATTTAAAAACTTATGGATGAAGGTATGTAATAGGTTTATTATTAATGAAAAAAATATATATGAATCTTCTTTAGTAAGTCAGTTTACATGGCTAATTTCAAAAGAACTTATAAATTACAACGTGACAACAACAAAATATCGTTTGACAAAAAAATATTTTAGCTCAGACTAGTTAAAACTCGATTTTGAATTACCTTGTATATTAGTCTTAAGTGATATTTTACCTGTAAATTAGTCCGGGAGTTTTAAAGTAATTTTATAGATTTTGATGTGTTTTTTTCCGAATTTCAACTTTGTCACCTCTTATTTTTACTCGTGCCATCATACTGGAAAAATTGCGGCTAAAAGTAAGTATTTGACAGTATCTTGTTTCTGAATAATTTCACGATAAAAATATTTATTTGCAAAATTAAATAAGAAAAAGAATCCTACAAATTTTGTCATTACCTTTTTACCGTAAAATTTATAGCTCTGGCGTACGGGCGCCGCAAAGTGTAGTTCAACATGCATTTTGGGTAAAAAAACTTATTTCCATACTACCTTGAGGTAAATAAAGCGCCACGATTTTTTTGTAGGCATACTGAGGATATCACGATAAAAAAATACGCCGCTTACTATTTCTAAAGAGGGTAAGGAAATTAGGTTTTTGTCCTAACGTACATACTTTAGTTAAATGTAAATAAACTTTATTAAAAAATGTTTTGAATTTTCTTAAAAAATGCGAAGAATTTTTTTCCCGAACCTATTATTTCGCGAAAATGCTCCAATAAAGCATTGAAGTATTTGCAGATTAAAGAAAATACTTAACAAATGGCAGTATGGGTCTAAGTTTCCCTTGCCCTCTCTCTAACAGCAAGAACTGAGAAGCAACAAAAAAAAACAACAAAAAAATGTATTTTGACAAATAATAATTTTGACATTTTATTTGACGTTTTGTTGTAATGAGTCCTTAGAATTATTTGTATTTTTTATCTAAAATGATCGAAAATGATGACGAACTTACAACATTCTGTGACTCAGCAGTAATAATAAATTATTTAAGTCAATTTAATTCTAAACATAGTAAATTTCTATGAATTTAATAATGAAACATCTATTGCTTTCAGGCGTCATTAGTTGAAGGATGTCGCTTGCCTGTACGAATGCAAGGAGGAGAGGACTGGCCTTTAGCTGAAGTTATTAGTATAAAAGAACACCATGGTCAAAGAGGATTTTATGTTCATTATGTCGATTGTAAGTAAATAATAACATTGATTTTATGCACAGCATCTCCTAATAACTTTTGTAATGGTATCTGTTATTAAAGGTAAGTAAGGTATTTTCATATTTAAGAATTAAATGCGAATTAATGCGAAAATCTGACCAAAACTTCTTAAAATTGCAAATTATTGCGAATGTACAAATTAAAATAACTATTTACTTGTTATCGAAACAACAAGACATCCCTCATGTGAAGGATATATTGCTGTATTAAAAACACCAGATATTTAATTTTTCAATACTTAATTGAATATTTATAAATATATCTTTTGAAAATCCTGTATGTGACAATGTGTAACCATATTGTCATGTTTTTGATGCGTTTAAACACCTAGATGATGGTTAAACCTAGTGCTCTGCTAGAGTAGTAGTAATCCAATCTGGCCGGACATCAGGAGATGTGGGTTGGAATCCTGCCTGGAGCATGTAATTTTTTTATTATTTACTTTTTTTATTTGTAAAAAAGTAAATATCCAAGTAAATAATCGAGTCACATCACCACCTATACTTACTGGTGTGGCTATCTCTTTCTTATGCATATATTTTTTTCAAGCGCCGACTCTTTCTCATACGCCGTATCAAAGGCCGATATAAGCCGGTCGCTGTCGAGTTATGATAGGGAAAGCATTGCAAGATTCCTTGCGTGTGACTAGGACAGACAGTGAGGTAATATTATTGCTCGAGTTATTATTCTATCAAGTATAAAGTAAGCGTCCGTCCACTGGCGTGCTTTCGACCGAGACATTTAAAAATTTGCCAGCTTGTAATGTCATTCACCAATAAATTTTTTTTTTCGTTCGAGTTGCGCAAAGTAATGAAAACAAAGAGTTTTTTGTGTTTTGTTGTTGTTTTAAAATGGTGCACAAATAAGTGATTATTTAATATTGTGTGAAAAAATGTTACCAGTGATATAAGGTAGGTTTTGATCCGGTTTCAGGTAAAACTATTGTTTGTTTTGATATTTCAGGTTGATTTTAGGTTACATCAGATTTTTAAAAATTCTCTGGTATTGCAGTTTTTTTATTATGGCCGATCTTTAGAAGTTAAGTAAGTTTAGTAAGTTGGTTGCTGGTTATAAAGTACTTACCTATATTAATATTGGATATTATAGGTTTTGAAAGTAAAAAAATATGAAGGTGTACCTACATAAAAAGCTAGTATCGGTTTTTCTAATATATTAAGATTTATATTGGTTAGTTTTCAACTTAACGAGGTCGTGATTTTGTCTCGTGATTTGTACATAGGTAGGTACTACTATTTTGACTGTGTGATTTTGTTCCGGCTTCCCTTTTGGTATGATTCACCCTTCGCCACTGGTAGGTACTCATCCCCTAGGAACATATTTTTGGAGTTGGTTTTGAGTTGTTTCCAGAAACCATAGATAGTGAAGCACCGACTCCAAAAATATGTTCCTAGGGGATGAGTACCTACTAAAATTTAATTAGTTTATCCTTTTCAGTTTTTTGGAGTTGGTTTTAATTTTTTACTTATTGGTCATCCAAGTCACATTATCCTAGAGTGAATTGGACTTGATCTTTTTGTGGTTACTCAACCAAAGTCGGTTTTTTTCCCATTCAACAAATACACTCTGATTTAGACCTTATAGAATATTTAGGGTAAATGATGGTAGGGTAGTGCCTAATGTAAATAGGAACTAAAATAGTTTTGAAATAATTTCGAAAATATTATGTGAACGCATCTTTGTTCACACAATATTTTCGTTCGACCTCTTTAGTCACGGAACACTAAACTTTTTTTTTGTTTTTAGTCAAACTCGAGTACGTTCCAAATGCAAAACTCATTACTCCTTCCTACAAAAGTATCTTTAGAGAAAAGCCCTACTTTGCTCGCACTTTAAATGTGCAAAACTTGTTGAATAGATGGCTTCAAATATAATAAAAGTTATTTAAAAACATTGTTCGTTTTACTGTAAACATTGCTAGCAAAAACCAGGTTTTTGCTTTCACAGTAGAGCCTTTACTCATCTTCGATTTGCCGATGATACAGTAGTCATGGCAGAATCCCTGGAGGAAGTGAACACAATGCTCGACGATCTCGACAGAACCTCCCGACTGGTGGGTCTAAAAATGAACATGGACAAGACAAAGGTTATGTCGAATACCCATGTCGAACCTATACCAGTTATAGTTGGGAGTTCTATTCTCGAAGTTGTTGACAAGTACGTCTACCTCGGACAAATGGTCCAGCTGGGTAGGTCCAATTTAGAGAAAGAGGTCAATCGACGAATCCAACTCGGATGGGCAGCGTTCGGGAAATTGGGTAAAATCTTCTCGTCCAAAATTCCTCAGTGCTTGAAGTCGAAAGTCTTTGACCACTGTGTGTTGCCAGTGATGACATACGGATGTGAAACGTGGTCGCTTACTAAGGGCCTTTTGTGCAAGTTCGCAGTCGCACAACGAGCTATGGAACGAGCTATGTTGGGTGTTTTTCTGCGAGATAGAATTAGAAATGAAGACATCCGGAAGAGAACCAAAGTCACTGACATAGCTAGTAGGATTAGTAAGTTGAAGTGGCAGTGGGCAGGGCACGTAGCACGCAGAGCAGACGGCCGGTGGGGCGTTGCAGTTCTAGAATGGCGACCACGTACTGGAAAGCGGAAAGTAGGACGGCCTCCCACTAGATGGACAGACGACCTGGTCAGGGTCGCGGGGAGCCGTTGGATGCAGGCTGCGCAGAACCGTTCCATTTGGAAATCGATGGGGGAGGCCTTTGTTCAGCAGTGGACATCATAGGCTGATATGATGATGAACTGTGATAATAGAAAAATAACAAATAGGCATATTAATAATAAGCTGTTTATATTATAAATGCGAAATTTTGCGATGTTTTAAAATAATATTTGTTATATTTGCAATTATTGTTTTTTTTGTGAAAGTTCTGCTGTTTTCTGTACTAGCCTCATTAATGCGCATGCGCATTTGATTGTTTTGAGTTTTCCCATATTCCAAATGCCCGTTTTAAAACCTATTAGCTATATTTTCTTTATCCAACAATGTTGGTGGAAAAATTTTGCTTATATTCTAAAAATTCAAGTAAAACATATAGATTTTTTAAGTTTTTACAATACTTTTGTGGTAGTTTGTTCTACTAAATTTAAATAAAAACTAATTAAAAGTGCAGTATAATTCAGGTTTTTAGTGCATGAAAATTAGCTTATTATATTTTATTTTATAGTAATTAAACAATGGGATCATAATTTATCCAAAACCAATTCTAAACTGGGCACTATTATTTAAGTCTATTATTCTTTCTCAGTTTAAAATGTCTCATTATTGTTTTACTAGTTAATAAACGTCTTGATGAATGGGTTGGCGAGTCATGGCTGGATACACGAAAAGTCCAGTTCCCACGCAGAGAGGGTGGTGCTCCCACAGGTGGTACGACTACTCCTAAGAAGACACATATCGGATCAGGAGGTGGCTTGATGCCTAATTTTCTTAGTATGTTTGTTTTGTGTTTTACTTTTTATTTTTTGCATTCACCAAATTTCATCCTAACCTTACCTGATAGCAAACTGTGACCGGAAAAAATAAAAGATGCCAAAGGTTGACATTGAAACTGGGACTATGATAAGAATGACTTATCGAATCGGGTAAAGAATAAGGTTAGGTTTGTCATAGTTAATTTTTGCTATTCTTACCCAATTCATTCAACCTGGTAGCGGGTTGCTATCAGGTCAGGCTTGTAATAAACCTTCTCAATTCCATTTACATATTCACAGCATCTATAGGCTTAAGTTTTTTTTATAATATGTTAGGCACAGTAAATTTTGGTGATGTCATGATATTTTGTTTTTTTCAATACTTCTTATTTACTTTCTTGGTATAAATTAAAATAAAATAAAATATAAAAATAGAATCTTCAAAATTCAATAACATATTGCATAGACAGATCTGCAGTTAACTATACTGAGTTTTTGGAAGTTTTCTTCGTTTTTTGAAACAAAAAAGTCGGTATTTTTAGCCTTCTGTCTACTAGTAATGTGCATTACAATCATAGATGCATAGTAATTATATTTTGTCAATAAATATTCTAAAGTTCAACCGAATATTCAGCTATACTGAATGAAGTCTATCCCGCAGTCGCAATAGTAGACAAAATGGAACCATAAGCAAAATTAATATTTCCAGTGTGTGTGGATGGCCAAAGCCGAAACTTCGAGAAACAGCAAAAATATCTCAAAGGTGTCTGAGGTCGATTTTAATAAATACTAAAACCGAATCATCCTAGATGGACAAAGAACCTGATGATTTTAAAAACAAACTAAGTATATTTTAAATTCAATGTGAAATTCCATGGTCTGTCTTTATTTTCGGGCTCTGTGATGATAACACAGTGTAAGCAATTAGGCAATATTAATTCTCATGATTGACCTTTTACCCGTAAACGGTTTTTTTAACGATTATTTTTTCGGTCCCTGGATAATATTTAGCTTAGTGTTCAAACAACCAAGGCGTCGCCTAGAGTCATCCAGCCCGCCTAGCATGACCACTGAAACGCGATATGATAAAGCTATTTATCGCTTTGAATTGTCAAAAATCATTGGATATAACCGCTATCTTGAAATTTTATCGAAACTTCGAACATGTATTTAAACAATACAAGTTCAGTGGTCATGCTAGGTGGGCTGGTATGGTATTCATAGCGGTATAGACCACCCCCACACGCTTTGAATAGTCAGTCTGTCTCTATCGTTCCTTTTTTCTGTTTGATTATAGAAATTGTTTTGAATGTTTTAAATACTTTGAGGTTGGGTTTCTGGTTGATAATTGAGCATGCTTACGTTGAAAATATGATTTTCGTACGTTCTTTATCTTCAGCTTTATTTATAAGTTTATCATTCTTATATTTTATGCATGATTTATGATGAGAATGTGACTTTTATGTAGAAAATACTTTTATTAAACTGTTAGTATGCTTTACAGAGTGTTTTAAAGTAAGTATAAGTAAAAATATCATAGTTAAAAATAATTGGCCATGTGATAGAACTGATATTGTACCTGTAACCAATTAATATTGCAATATTCTTATTATAACACTAAGTATGTTTATTAAAAGTTACAGACTATTCAATATCAGTTACCCAATAACTCTATGTAAGTACCATGTATACAAATTGCTAAGTATAATGTTTTGTCTGCAGATGATAGTGTCTGCAATGAAAATCAGAAGTCTAGTAACAATAATATTAGACCTATTGAAAAAACCCACTCTGTGAACCAACCACCACAACCAAAAATACCTGAAAAAGCCCACTTTAGCAATGCATTAAATGGTTCCACGCCAAAAAATGCACATGGTATGTTCAGTTTCTGTATATGTCCCTTGTGTTTTATTGGCAATATTAATATCTGGCCATATGTTATTTTATTTCTACTATTTATGTCCGGAATGAACTTATTGTTACATCTCATAAAAAAAGACTATTTAATATCTGCCCCCTAACCATGGGTTTTTATAGCATTCTTAATTTCCTGGTACTTTCAAATCTGAAGCATAGTTAAAATCCACCTTATGCTTCCTTCAAAAGAGGCGTCAAAAGGCATCGTATGGGCCGGCAAGGTTGAGGCGGCTATGACAGTGTGTTTCTAACTGCACTAGCTGTCTCCCCATATGGACTTTTCTTACCGCTTCACATCAGGTCTCCACTTGCCGTCTTAAGTCATTTGCCGTGCTTTGTATAAAAAAAGAATGATAATAATAATAAGGTCAATTTTTTTCGATAAACATAAGTTTGAAGAACGACTTTTTGAAACAATGTTATAAGAGCTCACGGTGACGCCCTATTCCTATTATGAAGAATGTTCCTATTTTCTGGGAGAATTAGCTGTATTAATAATTCATTGGCTTTTGGTTTTATGAATGGATCTTTTTGTACAGCTGAGTAGTAAGAAGCTTATGGAGTAATTGTACGTTGTGCGTAATGTACAAATGGCATTATTATTAGAAGGTGATTGAATTCTTGTAAATAGACCTGAAATCTTCACCGCTTTTGCTTGCATTATGCATTCGTAAAACAAGCATGCTTGTATTATGCTTTCTGTGATTGATTACCTGCCGCCTATTTAAAGCTTTAAGATGTTATTAAAAATATGTTTATGAGGCATCTCTAACTTTAATTCACTTTTAATATATCTGTATATACAAAAGGGATATATAATTCAACTAACACACATAAGCCTCTAACTAAATATTCCATTCATAATTTACCATCCCTTCAATGAATGACGTTTTAATTAAGTAATGCTTAATACTTGAGCAGTTTGACTTAATACCCTTAGTACTCCCGGGCGAGCCGAAGCAACTGATATCAAGACCAGCCAGTCCAACTTTAGGCCATGATACGTCTTCTCTAGTCAACGGGGGTGCGGTCTTAGCAGCTGCTTTGCAGAAGAAAATGAATAGGAAACGGAAGGCGAATTCTCTGGAGAGTGAGGTTAGCAAGGAATAATGCTTTTAACTTATTAAACACCCTTAGAAAAAAAAGAAAATAATAATGTTCCATCACAGTTGAAAATAGTTGAGATGCTCTTATTTTACATGTAGAACTCTTATTTCGGGTGACGTATCGCGGGAGCTTTGCAAAAAATTACAATTTTTAATAAAGGATATGTACTTATAACAGAATAGATTCAAATTTCTAGTAATATCAAGCTATTACGGAATCTATTTCGTTAAGACTTAATATAATTGTTAATTTATTGATGTAACTGATATATTGCAATTGCAATTTCAATTTACGTAGATTTGTTGCAGGTTTGTTTATTTTTTTTATGGTCTACGTCGCGAATATTCAACATTTTTAATACGGGATTAATCCGTACTACGTTTATTCTTATTTTTAAATAAGTAAATCAGAGTTAAGTAATCAAAAAATTTTTAACAAAAGCCAAATCATGAATTAAAACAATTTTCTAAATAGTAAAAATAATCCAAAGATGACTTTCTCATTCCTTTTTCTTTCGTTTTATAATTAAACAAACGATTATTTAAAACGCAAACTCAATTAATCTCAAAAGAGGTTTTTTCAAAAAATAATTAAGTTTTTTTTATTAATAAATTATTTACACTTAATCGCTTACTTCACACGCTTCGACGCTACTGTTGTCTCTTTCCGCGTGCTGAGAAATCACATATCTATCCCTCTCTTCTCGACCGAAACAACATCCACGAGGTATTGCCTTTTAACTGAATGAGTTTGCTGTTTAAATTTGTAAATGGTATTTACCTTTTATAAATGAGAATCTGTCAGGCATATTCAGCCTTAGTATGCGAATTGATGTTGTTATTTTACTGACAATAAAATGTCAGAGTGTGCAGTTACATCTAAAAAGATGTATAAATTTAAGGCTTCAAACATATTTATATAAAACCTTTTTGCTGTGGTGGTGGAACACAATACCACATTAATTTAGAACAGTGGCTGCTTTAGTATTATTATTAAATGAATAAAATTTATTTGATAGTTTATGATATTTTAATTTTTCAAAACATTTCTATGTTAGTTCATAGAAATGTTCTGAGACTATGTACGGTCGACCACAGAAGTAGCTGAACACTTTAGTACCATGTCACAACGACTCTAGCGTCAATATAGTACGGTAGCAACTATAAAGTACGTGCACAAGATCGGTGTGACATGGTACTAAAGTGCTCAGCTACTTCTGTGGTCGCTGTACCTATACTAGTATATAGCTCATGTTTTAATTGAATGTCGTCTTGTTGTCGCCACCCTTTATTCATATTTTGAAGCTTAGAGTGTGTATATCTTTTTAACCGACTTCAAAAAAGAAGGAGGTTATATTATTATGTTCCTCTGTATGTTTTTTTTTGTATGTATGTTCACCGATTTCTCTGTCAATTGTGAACCGATTTTCAAAATTCACCTCTGGAGTATACTATATCGAATGAAAACATTCGATATAGTATAGGAGCTCCAGAGGTGGTCCTATTGTCACCAAGTCAGGATCTGATGATGGGATTCTAGGGAAATCGAGGGCAAACCAAAATTTTTATAGGCACGTGTGACATTTTACTTTTTTCCAAAGCCATTCAAGTATTTTCTTCTGTATGTTTAGTTGATAATTCAAAAAAAAATTGGAAAAGATGACCTTGTTTCTTTTATTTTATGAAAACCCCTTACTTTTATCTTAAACGATTAAAACCAACCTTCACAGCCCGAACCTATTCCGTCCCTGGAAGCAGATGGCGGAGAAGTCATTGCTAGCGGCGCCGCCACGCCAACCACGAGACCAAGACAGTCTGGAAGTCTAGTGGCTCACGGCCATGATGACGTCGTTACTAGGATGAAGAATATTGAGATGATTGAGCTCGGCCGGCATAGGATACGGCCTTGGTACTTTGCACCTTATCCTCAAGTAAGTATATTGGTTGTAAAAAGTTTTCGTCTTCGACCGTTTTTCTGTCAATTTCTATAAAATTTATAGAAAAATATCTAGATTACTGAAAACTCATGTCCTGGGGTTGCAAACCTACCCAAGATATGTTTTGTTTGTAGTCTAGATGCCTATGTTTGTAATTATCTTTAAAACATTTATAACAATGTTGAAATACTAGGTGGTAGGCCCGTATGTAGGGTCGTCTGGGTAGGTACCACCGCCTTTCTCATTTCAGCCGTGAAACAGTTCGCTGTGTTTCGGATTAAAGGGAAAGGTAGCCAGTGTAATTACTGGGCATGGACGGCATTTCATCTTAGGCATCAGGATGACAACGCACCTGCAATATCAAGTGATTTCTCCTTGTTATTGCAGGTGTCTATAGGCGGCGGTAACCGCTTACCATCAGGAGGGCCGTCAGCTTGTTTGTCATCTAGTTGTATAAGAAAAAGCGAATAATGTTTTTATCAAAAACTTCAGAGCTTGTTTTTTTAGTTGCGATTTAGGTTACTTACCCATGTCATGTTAGGCATTTTGTAGGACTCATAACCGGACGGATAACTTTTTTGCTACTGATTTTGCTATCTTCCCCAACAAGTGCACGCGGTCCACCTTATAGAACGTTCCTTTTGCAATACATCAGGTCGCCGAAATGTGCCGCGTTAAATATTGAATTTTTTGTATGTAATAATTTCGCCAAGAATAAACGGTCACCGGTTTGCTTGACATGGGTAGGTTACCTACAAATATGTTTTTTTATACGTGTTATTGTCAGACACTGTAAAGCTATTAAGATAGATACGTTGCAGCACTAGAATAGTTTTAAAAATCACAACCATTCAAAAGCGATTGTTTATTTTCAGGAAATGGTTAGTTTAGCATGTATTTATATTTGTGAATACTGTTTAAAGTATAGAAAAAGTAAAAAGTGTTTGGAAAGGCATTTGGTAAGTTGCACATATTATAATAACTTTGATAAATGGCACTAGTTTTTTTAGAATTATTTTTTATACTTAATTTATTGCTTTTAGGTCAAATGCAAACTTAAACATCCGCCCGGTAATGAAATTTATCGTAAAGGTAGCATATCATTCTTTGAGATCGACGGTCGGAAGAACAAATGCTACGCTCAAAACCTATGTCTTCTCGCTAAACTATTTCTAGACCATAAGACTTTGTATTATGATACGGACCCCTTCTTGTTTTATGTTATGACAGAATATGACACTAGAGGTATGTATTGTAAAGGTAATGTATCAATATTTTATAACAACGTAATTTTCGTGATATAAAGCTTTTATGACTTTTTAGTTATAATAATAATAATAATAATAATAATAATATTTATACACTCACACCTATTATCTAGCCCAAAGTAAGCATCATTAAGAGCTTGTGTTATGGATACTAGATAACGGAGAAATAATGATAATAATATGTATATAAATATTAGAAATATACTAAATAAATATATAAAAACATCCATGACTCGTAAACAAATGCTCGTACTCATCATACAAACATTTGTTCCTACCGGGATTCGAACCCGGGACCTCTTGACCGAGTAGCCTGGGGTACAGACCATTCGGCCAGCCGGTCGTCAAGTTATAATTAATAATTGTCTGTACATTATGTATTTAACAATATAATGAGTTGTGAGTTGTGTTCCAACAACGACTAGCCAATATTATTTATTATTATTTTCTAAATTTTATTTTAAACATCATAATAAATAAACATAAATAAAAAAAAAACACAAACTAAACACATTAGTAGGTACACGTTGGTACTATATTATATTATTATATTATACATTGGTATGTATCTTCTCGAGGGAATCACTTTATTATCCAAATATACAGGGTGACACATTCAGATCGGTCAGTATGGGAAAGTCTGAAACTATAAGACATACGAAAATCTCTTCTTAGGAACCATGTCATCGATTTTAGTAATAATAAAAACTGCATTCATACATTTTAAAAAAACGTGTACTCAGCTCGGGAATCGAACCCGGACTTTTTGAAAAATAAAACTAACACTATTTCTGTTTAGATATCGATTGTGTAGGTTTTAGCAGTAAACGTTACTATGAAACACGATGTATAAAATGAATAAAATGCACATATCCTTTAATTTATTTTAGTAAGTGTTCGAAATTACCACCATTACCACCATAGGAGTTTTATAACGTCCTTGTATCTACATACTTATTCTAAGTGGGCTTTTTAATTGATTATTAGTGTAAGTATGATTATTAGAAGTAAACAATTACAATAGAAAGATAGATAGATCGCAGATAACAATATGTAAAGCAGTGTATGTAACAAGTAGTAGACAGTTTACGCACCTAAACGAGTTAATTGTTGTGTTGAAAAAATGGTGGTAAAAAACCTACACAATCGATATCTAAATAAAAATTGTGTTAGTTTTATTTTTCAAAACGTCCGGGTTCGGTTCCCGAGCTGAGTACACGTTTTTTTTAAATGTATGAATGCAGTTTTTCTTATTACTAAAATCGATGACATGGTTCCTAAGAAGAGATTTTCGTATGTCTTATAAGTTTCAGACTTTCCCATACTGACCGATCTAAATGTGCCACCCTGTATATGTGTTATTTAATTAATTTGCTTCACACTATGCTGTTCCCCTAGCACGAATATTCGAAATTTTCTTATTGATATTGTCTTGTCAGCTTTTGTATGAAATTTTGAGCAGCGCACCTGGCGGTCGGATCTGGAACTATTTTCAAAAACTTTCGATAGCATGACGTCAATTTAATTTTTAGGGTTTCGTAGCTTAAAAGGAAAAAACAGAACCCTTACAGGATCACTTTGTTGTCCGTCTGTCTGTCAAGACCTTTATCTCGAGAATGCGTTTAGGTATTAAGTTGAAATTAAAACCATATACTCAGGTCTACAGCATATCCCAAACGATGGGGGAGTAATAAGCTGATTCTAAACATGTATATTACTCGGTATCGCAAAAAATGTACCAATTGTACGGAACCCTCAGTAGGGAATCCGACTTGCACTTGTCCGTTTTTTTTGACAAAGATTCAATTGCCATTCGAAAAGTTTAAAGCATCATTTGTTCCCTGTCGTCATCGTATCGAATACGAACATTTCTCATATTTGTGCTAGGGGTACTTTTAACTTACCAACCTGCTAGCATTTTAATAATAGAAAACCTAATCTCTCTTATCATAAAACGCGGACTAAAGATAAGACTGGTCTAAAACTTATGCTATCACTTATATTTGTTAAAAGAAAGACAGTGACAAAATCAGTTTTAGACCAGTACTAACTGTAGTTCGCGTTTTATAATAGAGGGGAATGTGTTTGGTTTCTGGGTACCTAGTTCACAAATTAAGCTCTAAATCACTGAATGATAATTTCCTATTTGTTTTGACACATACAGATATACTTTTTAGTATATTCATGTTATATGTAACCTCTTGATATATTGAACTTGTATTTCAGGATTTCACATAGTAGGATATTTTTCAAAAGAAAAAGAAAGTACTGAAGACTACAATGTAGCGTGTATATTAACATTACCTCCATACCAACGAAAAGGTTATGGAAAACTCCTCATAGAATTTAGTAAGTTATTTATCATACTATATAAAGAAAAATTAGACTCTTCAAAATTGTATAAAATTTACCTGAGGCAGATATCAAAACAGAAATAGACACTGCTAATTCAAAACTAAATTTTCAATAATGTTGTCTCAACCACTCTGAAATAAAACAACAGAGATGTAAGTATATATATTTTTAATTTAGGTACTTGTTACAGAACTCTATTATGTTTTACTATTTTCAGGTTATGAATTATCAAAATTTGAAGGTAAAACTGGATCTCCAGAGAAACCTTTGTCAGATCTTGGACTGCTCTCGTACCGAAGTTACTGGGCGCAAACCATATTAGACATACTGATGCACAGTAAACCAATAGGAGACAACGAAAAACCAATTATCACAATCAAGTATGAATATTTTTTAGTTCTCAGATTAATTCTGTCTTATTTAAACTAATCATCTAATTCTTATTGTGGTTTTCCCTAGTGAAATATGTGAATTGACCAGCATAAAGAAAGAAGATGTTATTAGCACATTACAAAATTTGAATCTGATTAATTACTACAAAGGACAGTACATAATTTCTGTCAATCAGGTAAGAAAGGAAATAAATATTTCTAATTTTACTTTTTAGCGGTCGTGACTTCATAGTTATCAATCATCATTAACACATTTTAACATTACCATTAGGCTTGATTTATCTAGTTTTAAAATTTTCATCATTGTAAAACCGACCTCATTTTTAGTAAAATAAAGATGGTTTTCGAATAAATTTATTTTCGTCAATGTAAGAAATTCCTAGGGCTATCCCAAGTCCTATAAAGCTCAGTAGTCAATTCAGTTAGATGGATTGTAAAGGCCATATTGCATACCGTACCGGGTTAGCGTCAACTTTACTCCAACTTGCCGTTAATTTGGTATCTCCTAGACGCTCGCCCGACGTTCACTAATCGACCGCATCGCGTCTACTAGTAGTCAATGCGTATTGAACTACACTTTATGAAGACCTTTGCACACCATATGGGCTTAACATTAACTCGACTCCAACGTGCCGTAAATTCGATGTCCCCTAGACGCTCGCCCGACGTTCACTAGTCGACCGCATCGCGTCTACTAGTAGGCAACGCGTCGTGAATTAGACTTTCTTGAGACATTTACACACCATATATATGGTCTTAACGTTAACTCGACTTCAACGCGCCGTAAATTCGATGTCCCCTAGACGGTCACTCGGCATTTACTAGTCGACGTGGCGTCTACTAGTAGTCAACGCGTCGTGAACTAGACTACAGCTCGGCATCGATTTATTTAATGCAACGCGATACTTGTAAATTATAAGTGCATAAGTAAGGCGAGCATTAAATTTTTCATATTTATTTAAATTGTCTACAGTTTCCATATGAACTTGCAAAATTTAAATTACTTAGATATTGTTTTTATTTTTTAGGGTTCCGTACCCAAAGGTTAAAACGGGACCCTATTACTAAGACTCCGCTGTCCGTCCGTCCCTCTGTCACCAGGCTGTATCTCATGAACCGTGATAGTTAGACGTTGAAATTTTCACAGATAATGTATTTCTGTTGCCGCTATAACAACTATTACTAATAAACAGAATAAAATAAATATTTAAGGGGGTTCTCATAATACAAACGCGTTTTTTTTTTTGCTTGATATTGATAACGGTAACAGGTAACTAGTTTATAGATAATGGTACTCAACCCTTCGTGCGCGAGTCCGACTCGCACTTTAGAATAAAAAATGAGAAAGTTATTAAGTATAACAAGAATTATATCAACTTGCGTATGTTTACAGGAAACGATACAACAACACGAAAAAGCAATGGAAAAGCGAATGTTACGGATCGACCCCAAGTGTCTACATTGGACACCTAAAGATTGGTCGAAGCGGGCGAAATGGTAAGATAACTTATAAATAGCTGTAGGTCACAGTGCCATACATGTAACATGTGTTAATTGAAAAATAACGCTTTCTTATTCTCATTGTTTTATAGAAGAATATTTAAGCAGAGGAAAAAAAATAGCTGCAAGATCTTACCTATTATATAGCCCAAATTAAGAGCTTGTCTTATGGATAGTAATGGAGAAATATAGATAGTAATGTATATGTCGCCGCCGTCTGGTTATGTTCGCCGCTTAATTGGATGTCTAGCCCGTTGATTGAACGCCGGCATCCAATTAAATGCCTAGCCCGATACTTAATTGAACTAGACTCACTCAATGTTTAACAATATGGCGTATTGAAAATCCGCTCAATTAGATGCCTAGTCGGATCGTCTTACAAAGAGTTTTGGTGTGATTGGTAAGTTAAAGGTTATTTTTTTATAACCACAACCAAAACGATTATGGTTATAAGTGGTCATAAAAAAATAACCTTGAGCCTTCCAATCACTTAAACAGTCACACAAAAGCTTTTCGGTTTAAACGAACTGCCTGGGCCCTGGGAGTCCAATTGAATGGCTAATTTCACCAGACAGTTGACGTGACGTTTGGCTATCTGGTTAAACGTTGCGCTCAACAACTTGGCTAGCTGTCCTGCAGCCGTTTCATTGGTTGCCGATATTTAACCTACGGCCTAGGCGTCCAGTTGAGCGGCTAATTTTGACCTGACGGATGAGACATATATAAATATTAGAAAATACTTAATAAACATACAAATATCTATTATTCTTGAAAAAATGTTCGTAATCATCATACAAACATTGCCCCTACCGGAATCTGGGCCAATGGTTTGATAAACAAGGGTATTGACTACTCCACCAGATGGCCGACAAAACAAATTTGACACATAAAAAAAACTGTGAGTTTTTACTTAAAAATTCTGAGTGTGTTAAAATATAACTATTTGTGGCGTTGTTATTTTTCAAATCCCATTGTTCTGTATTGTTTATTAGAATTTACATTTTGTTCAGTATTATTCTTCCTTTTTGAGTGACTTGAACAAGAACCTTAATTAGAAGTAGGAAAGTTTATTTTATCAAATACGTTATGTATATTTTTTCTTTTGTCACCAGCGTTTGAAGTGATAGTGTTTCGGAGATGCGAGCTATCTAACTCGGGCTTCAAAACGTATGGAGTTTTTCATTTTGTATCTAATTTTATTTTCATCTGTAACCTTTCCATTATGCTCACTGGCTTGTTCTCTATGTATCATGGCTTTTGGCGTGAATTAGATTAGGTTTTTCTTTGCTTTATAGTATTAATAGAATCACTAAATTCATTCAAATAACAAGGAAAATAAACTATACGTAATGCTTAATAAGTTTGTGTGTTTTATTAATAAAACAATTAAAATCTAAAAATCGACATGTCATTATACTTATATCACAGTAGTACCTACACTTCTACGTAACAATTTTTCAGAATATAAATACAAAAAAAAAAAAATACAGTTGGCAGCATTTACGTATGGTTTTAATTTATTAACCTCACCTAACATCTAATTTTGTTATTTGGGATTCGACTACAAAACCTAAACAAAATATCAATTAATGGGTCTTAATTCCTAATTAAACTGCTCATATTAAGTAAGAAGTTTAAAAAAATACAAGTTTGTAACCATTGTAGAGCCTTTCAAATGCATCTAAATATGTTACACCTGTACTTTAACGCATAAAAACCGATAATATCAGGGATAGGTATATCTGTATCGACTTAACTACCCTTTGCCTACTGTGCAAATATCTAAGAAAGATATTACTCGATATCTAACGACATTCAGAAGTAACCGATACAATATAATAGTTAATGAAGACTAACATAAGCTAATAATTATGATAAACTCCTTGGATCTTAGTTCCTTGGCATAAAAACTAGTTCGCTGCCGGCCTCTTCCGTCTCAGTTTGAATTGAACCTAATGTGTTCTACGTAAAAACGGAGATATGACTGACTGTGCCAAACTACAGGCGTAGTTATGGGTAAAACTTGTATTACTTTTAAAACTTCTAACTTTTATGAAATAGGCTCCCAACTAGCATAATGACGATGGGTTCTAAGTAATCTATAAAACTTATTATATGTCTCCTGGTTTTCATTGCAACAAGAAAGTTTATAAAATGGCATTAAGAAACTTAAAAAGAGAGGACAGAAAACGAAACCAAAGAATATACTGTCCAAACGACCGAAATCTAGTGAAATATTTCAACTACTTTAAAGTTTTAAATCGTCAGTGGATATTATAAGTCTATAATTATTATAGTATCTGCTACTTTCTTGTTGGAATGAAAAGAAAGCGTAGCAAGCACTGAATTTAATTTTAGATAATCTATTTAGAATGAGCACTAATGGGTCTGATTCTGAAAACACATACTAAATTTAAATTTCAGTACAGACCTACACATACTACGTTGTAAAATGACTCTTATTACAACGTTTTAAGATACCCACGAATGTCAAAGTGCGTAACTTGATTTGTAGCCATCTGTACACGCACAGTACATTTCTTTCTTTTAATATATAAAAAATAATAGCATGAATTGAAATTGTCGAAACTTTTAAAAGAGTTTAGGAAGGTGCTTCATAAAACCTGATGCATTTCTTACGTTCAAAAAGGTTTAAAATCGAACATACCTTTCTAAATGTTACAATAGTTGACAACTTACTTTCATTTTTTATCTATATTGATGGAACGAGATGTACAATCGAGCCAATTGAATCTTGACCTATCGTAGAACCATGTAATAATCAAATCAATTTGATATATTATTATATATATATATATGATATATATTTCTTATTTGATAAGGTCCTACCATAGATCAAGATTCTATTTACTTGACAGTGCACATGACAGCACATCAAGTGTAACCGTTGCCCTACGAAAGCCGCCCCTATTACGAAAGGAGTAAGGGCGGCCCCAAGTTCAATCTATTATGTTTAATATTACCTTAGCACTTTGTGATCACTTGGTAGTGTAATAAATCATATGAAAATAACTACTATAGGTCAATGATTCTATTAATAGTACTAGCCAATGAGATCACCGACTCTAAGGAATACTATAAAGTATTGCCGAATTATTAGAATTCTTTTAATAATAAATAGTTCTATGCTGATGAGTTTGTACTTTTTTCAGGTAGATATAATTTACATGGACAGTCGTCAATGCGTGTAACAGTGAACAGAACTACCATTTGCAACCATCTTCTGTGTCTACGTGACGTGTTACCTACGTTAGTACAATCTGTTTCGATATGCCGTGTAGTTCATATGTTTCATTAAACAATCTCAATCCTATATTTTTGTATATAATGCATAGTCCTGGGGCCTTACCAGTATCTATTATAGCATTCTCTAATATATCATACTTAAAATTTTTGTCTATTCGAAACTCAACCTAATTACTATGTACATAAATATTGTTTTCGTCGCTGTTAAAGGGCAGACTTAGACCTCCGTTAAACTACGATATATTACAACAACAAAATAGATAATTAAGTATACAGACTACATTTTTCAAGTGGGCGTGGATGGTCAATAGCGAAAGCACTCAAAGAAGTCTTGAGCCCTATTTTGATGAAAACTAAAACTGTATCAAATTATGTTCTAATATGAAATTTTTATTAACAAAAATTATTAAAAATGAAATCTACAAAGACACATGCAGTTTATTTGTATATACGATCCAGGCACAATTGGTTCTCACTTTTGTTGAGGAGTAGGTACCTATCCGGCAGGCTAGTATGGAACGTAACATTAAAAGTACTTAGAGGTACTTACCTAAGATTTACAATGCCATAATTTTGAGTAGTGTTGTTCTGTTTATCTGACTTGACTTGAAATCTTTACAAAATAAATAAAGCATAATCAATAGTATTGCAAAAGCTGAATGCATGAAATGCTATGTATTGAAAACAATGGCCATCATTTTGAACAATAAACCAGTTAAGGTTAGGTACGTAGATAACGTAAATAACGTAAGGAAAATAAATCGTATTTTGTTAAAAATGAGCTCTATTTTCAACTTAGTCGTATGTCATTACTTCCCTGAAGTTGGTTTTATTTGTGACTCCATCGAATGGTGTAATAATAGAGGCTGTGTTTTTTTTCAAAATCACCGGGCTTTACTCCTGGCATGTAATACTAATATTTCAGAAATCCGATACAGTTTTATTTTTCATCAAAATCGGGCCCGAGAATCCTTTGAGTACTTTTCGCTATACCTTATAGTTTCGAGTTCTCGGCCACTTAGAAAATTCATACTGTATATACATACAAGTCCGAGTCTATACAACGGACTCACATACATACTACAGATACTCTGATACGTATGTACTGCGATCTCAATGGTTTCGATGAAACAAATGATGAATTAACATGATTTTAAGAATGCTGTTAAAAGATCATGGGTAGGCAGGTTGCTGGTGTCAGTAATTTTAATGATTTTGTTTCGCATCAAACACACCAAAAAAAAACAAAATGTGTATTAACTAGTTCACCGATTTGTCAAATAAAGGTCTGTTATACAATATGATGATGACAATACGACATTAAATTAAAGCAATACCCACACCAGTCCATTAAAATATAAGTACACTATCAATAAAATTGTAGAATCAATATAAAAAAATATTCAAACAAACCAAATCACTCGAAAATGAAAATAAAATATCAAAAAAACCAGTTGGAAAGAACCTTGATAAGGATAACAGCGCAAATGCGCAGCGCTTTATAAGTGTCAAAGTGATGTTTTGACGCCAATAATTAATGCTAGCCAAATAAAAAATAACGAATAGTCATAATCGGATCAACATTAGCCGAACAATTTTTCTGTATCCTCTGGACAGCTTAGACATTTAAATAGTACGGCCGTGGGTATGTTCTTTTTATGTAATAATCATAACATATTTTATGTAAATTGTCCGTTTCATCGTGAATAATTGAAATGAGATGAAATAAGACCTAATACACGGCAGACGATTTCTCACAATTTGGAACACACGTTACTGCCAATGGTTGCTACTAGTGCAACTCTTTCTCTTTCCCAAACAGGACACAACTCTAATGTGTGTTGCGACGTGCCTTCCGTCGCACCACATTGGTGGCACATCGGAGTTCGCTCTCTCTGCGCTATCTTACACAGATACCTTCCAAAACATCCGTGTCCTGTAAGAATTTGCACCATGTGATAATAGTACCTACCTACAAGCTCTATCTATTAGACAGTTCCGAAACTCTACAACTCACAATCACTCACTCTACAATCATAATTGGTTAATTATCATTCTTATGAATATACACGTTGGGTATACTTTGATTTGTTTTGCTTGAATTTAGTATCTAATCCTGTTAAGTTTGGCAACGTTGCATAAAATATAGCGTGTAGAATATATTTAAAATGAAAAAAAATCCTGTGGCTAAACTATAGAATATTGGTGATTATTACCGTTATACATTTGATGTTAATTTTAATGTCTTATTGTCATCACCACCCTGTCTATGTTTCCAAAGTATGTGACCTTTACAATAGCATTGTCGTTAAAGTTTTGAAAACTAACAAAAACAGTATTATCAAATCTCTGTTGTGCCTATTTCTGTACATAGATGTAAACGAGGTATTCTTGTCGTTAACGACTAAATCATATAGGTACCTTAATTGCCCCATATCTGGACTATAAATTAGTGTGGGTGTCGGCATAAAATAAAAAGATAAACCTAGTAATTTAATAGCACACAATTTCTAGGACAGCGCCATTAAACCATGCAACAATCGTGTGGTCGGTATAATTTTTGTACTGGGTAGATCTTATTTTTATTATTTGGAACCTAAATGCCAAATGTTAACATGAAACAAAAATAGGTCAAATATACGTTAGATTCAAATTTTGCAGCCAATTTAGTATTTTGCAGGTCCTAGGTAGTTGCTTTATCTATGAAAAGTTAAGAAACTTATTTTTTTTTATATTTTTGTTTTCGATCAATTTTGAATCAATGTCATTCCTTCTTGTCAGTTTTAGACAAATATTGCTTTATGCTTGTTTTTTCAGTTTACAGAACACTTGTTTTTTTATTCATTATAGTGTGCATAGCCTCCTTTCTCGTTCCGATACCTATACTGGATGTCCTATTTCTTAATGTCACTGTAAGATGAAAAAAGAAGCAACCAAAATTTTTATTTCCTTTATGAACTGGAAAAATACTGTTACATCATAATGTATGAGAATATACTTACATTCTACAGTAATTTCAGTATTTATGAAACAAGACAGCCAGCTAGTCGCCATTTCAATATTAAATTCTATTAAAGTTATATCACTTATTTGGCAATATGAAATATCATAACAGGTTCTGAGTAAAAATTATAAAAATTCAGTGACCTTTATAATTCCGTTGATAAAATACGCGTGGTGGCTACCCTTTATTTGACAATACTTTATGAAACTAGGAATGTTATATTTATTTAGATTTTAAACCAAGTAAATATGTGTTTTGTTTATAAAACTTGGTTTGAATATCAGTCACAATATTTTTTGATCAATTTTCATCTTTTTCCCTCCGAACGAATGAATGGGTAGATAATTGTAATTAATGTCGATAGTGGTGTGTTCCAGATAGGACATTAAACGTGTAAGATAACTAGTACATTTTGTAAGACTTGTTGTGATATTAAACGATATCATTATTTTATCTTTTGGTTTTCATTGCAAAAATCTCTACACAAAACGTGTGCACGAAGATTAGATGGCACATATGATAAGGATAGGTTGAAAGAAAATACATTATTTATGTAATATATGAGTTTATTTTTCAATACGTAAGCGCAATAATTTTGCTTTGACTGTCAAAATATTTAATATTCAAGAAGCAGGTACAAGTGATGTTTACAACACACACAAAAAATTTGATTTCATACATTCTACAATTATTAGTACAAATCATCGATATTTCAAAAAATGCCGAATAAGAGTAACAGTAATGTCGATAACTTACAAAACATTAGAAATATTTGTGACTTTTGAACAATATTGATTTTATAGACATAAATGTTTATCATTTAAAAAAGACTGGAAATAAAATTTCATCATCGAAGCAATTGTTAATAATATTATAACTTACAATTATTCAAAAGTTATAATAACAACCGACGTGAACGTACATTTGCAAAAGATGTATGACATAGTAATATTATTTAATAATATAAAGATAAATTATAAACATATTTCTTAAGTAACAACAATGAATTGTTAAAACGTTAATACTAATATTTTATGAATTACAACCAATAATACGACAGTGATGTACTGTCGCACCTATAAATAAACATCATCAAGCGAAGCCTTCGGAAATGTAAACAAATCCAGTATCCATTATAACGGGACCAGTTTATTGGTTTACTAAAACTAAACGGAGAATAGGCAAGGGCGTAGCCAGTACGCGTAGCACAAGGAACAAGAGAAGCTCGAGAAACGGTTTTGTCTACACCGTAATGTCATTTTTCTCTGGTTAAAGTAAGGTAAGGCCCGACAAAAATGACATTACGGTGTAGACAAAACCGTTTCTCGAGCTTCTCGTGTTCCTTGTGCGGGCAGCAGCTAGGTATGCGTAAAAACGGCCGGTCAGTTTTCCCGAACTGAAGAGTTTCTTTTATGAAATCTAAAAATGATTAAGTAGAAGAGAATCGAGAGAAAATTACAGGTGTAGTCTAGAAACGGATCACACGCATGTCGTCAGATACGCAAGTGGTCAAATACGTATTCAGTCAAAATACGCAAATCGACAAAATCGCGATTCGGCAAATTCGCAAATTGCCATATTCGCTAGTAGTCAGATTTGCAACTTGTCAAATACGCAGCTCGGCAGACACGCAATTGGACAATTACACATCTTGACAGATGCGCAACTGGACAGATTTGTACAATAAGATTGACTTGCTTTTTTTGATTTGGTTAGGATGGATCACACGCATGTCGTCAGATACGCAAGTGGTCCAATACGTATTCAGTCAAAATACGCAAATCGACTAAATCGCGATTCGGCAAATTCGCGAATTGCCATATTCGCTAGTAGTCAGATTTGGAACTTGTCAAATACGAAGCTCGGCAGACACGCAATTGGACAGATACGCATCTTGACAGATGCGCAACTGGACAGATTTGTACAATAGGATTGACTTGCTTTTCTTGATTTGGTTAGGATGGTCTCCGTAATTCAGAAGACACGTTAAGTCGTTGGTCTCCGCTGTTGTCTTAAGACAGCACAGACGCTTAAATATTTTATACATATGTTATATAATTTATTATAAAAACGTGATTATTATTCTTTATTATATTTGTCCAGTTACTTTCAAATATTGTACAATTTAATATAATTTTTCTGAACTAGCAATACTGCTAACAAAAAAACATTAGTCATTAAAAACTGTTTTATTTTATTGAGCTTCTGTTCAGATCAGTCTATACATATAGATATTATTTACAAAGGTTTAGTAGTAGCGTTTGCGGTGCGTGACTGACGAAATGCGTATCTGTCAAATTGCTTGTCTGTCGAACTGCGTATCTGTCCAATTGCTTGTCAGTCGAACTGCGTATCTGTCGAACAGCGTATCTGACTAGATGAGTTTTTGTTTTGTAGTCTGACGAAATGCGTATATGACCACTTGCGTATCTGACGACATGCGTGTGATCCCTAGAAACGATTTTGTAAAGAACCTTGAAGATTTCTGTTTGTTCTATTTAACTTGTCAAGCCACAGATTCCAGGTACAACAGGGTTGCTGGCAAATTTTGGGAAAGTTTCATGTCATCTATTAATACCAATTATAGCGCGAAATAGTTATTACAATTATTTAAATATTATTAATGATTTAAAAATCACGTAAGAATCTTGTAATCCTTTTAAATTTTGCCCCAAAATGCCAATTGCTGTGACGTTACATGTTACCAAACATTGATAGGTTGCTATGGTGAATTAGATATTTTTCCTTTTGACAGCGTTAGATGCTAACAACAAGTGACGTCAGATACTGATATCGTTGTTCGTTGTGACACTGACTGATCTGAGAGTGATTTCATTGCATTTTGTTTATTAAATATAATTTGAATTCGTAATAATATAACAAACTATTCTTTTTTGGATTTATTTAACTAGCACTATGGATCAAAATTTTAGTATTTTAAATTGAATGCAGTCAACATCCCTATTGGGTTTTTAGGTATTGTCTTCCGGAAGTCTTACGCGGCTTGAAAAATTAATAAAATCTAATAATAATAAACATTTGTTAAGCAAAACGGTAAAAATAAAATTAAGAGTATTTCAAATAAAATACCTAGGTAATATAATATATAAATATATTCATTAAACACATTCACCCGACGATGTTTGGAACAGATAGATTATTAGCTATATTTTAAACATAATGAGACGATAATGACTATCCTGTTTGTCCCGATATTTTTGGTTGTTTCCTGTATGCAAGAAAACATACTTAATCTTAAATTGTATTGTAGGTAAAGCATAAATTTTTAATTTAGCCTTACTTGAATGAACGAAACCTTGGCTACGCCCTTGAGAGCAGGTATCAAATATATTAATTTATTCTTAGTTACTCTGTTCATTGTTACCTAGTATGAAGAAGTAAGCCTACCTATAGCTTACAAATTTTGAAAAGTTAGGTATTGCATAAGTCGGCTAATTCAGTTTTTAAACAGTCGGTGCACTTCTGTATCACATTTATCACACAAGCTCAAATATAGAGAATTATTTATTATGATACAAGCTGTCTATATAGTAAGTAAAACCAATCATCATTAAATTCTCATGCCTATACCTTCCCAAGCTAATCTTCTAAGCAAGATTACTATGAAAGTATTATCCCTTAACAAACTAAACACTTTGAACTTTAATCTTATTAAAATTAAAACTTAACACTTAAACATTTGTTTGAGAAATTTAGTATTCTTATACAAATGGTGCTAAGTTTATTTGATAATCAGTTCATTGTATTTGGTATAATACAAGGCCGTCGACTATATTAAAATCTTGTTTGACAAGAACTTAAAAGTTGTGCTCTTCTTTATATTGTTCTCGTTTTTATCACAATAATGTAATTACCAACAATAAAAAATAAATGCTCGCACGACTGACTTCCGCGCCATTTAGACTTCTGACTTAAGAACAGCATTCCAGTAAACATGAGGTTTGGGTAGAGGGGGTAACTTCGAACGAGGTCGTTTATCCATGATAGAAAAGTATCTCTCCGTGACAGAAATGGCTCTTTAGAGCCCACGACTCATGAACAGTGCCTGGCATTGGCATTGTTCATGCATGAGTCAGGACAGCAAAAATAAATCACCAACAATATTTTTTTATTATATTATTACTGTACACGGCGTTGTTCAAAATTACCCCGAGTTCGGAACTACCCCCCTCTGAATCTGGTTGAAGTATT
The DNA here is from genome assembly GCA_947347705.1 of Nymphula nitidulata. Lineage (NCBI taxonomy): Eukaryota > Metazoa > Arthropoda > Insecta > Lepidoptera > Crambidae > Nymphula > Nymphula nitidulata. The sequence continues at coordinate 11,992,591 of OX374631.1, forward strand.
TACAAGATGAGACTCATATTTTTGCATAGTTATTTGAAAACGCGAAAACAACGCAACTTTCTTTATGATCAGAGTGAAAATCTAAGATTTTGTTTGATCGATATCAAGACAACAACTAAAAAAATATTTGTATCTAATATACGTATCTATTCTATTTAATGAGACAACGATGCTAAATTGAGTACTATGCACGCCGGCGCCGTTAGTTTGATACATATCAGAATTATATTTGTTAGCTCATAGTACTTATTACTGATTGTATCATGCATGTGGCAGTGCTGAATAAATAAATAATAATAAGTAGAGATGAAATTCCTTTAAAAAAATAACTTTGTAAATAGCAAATGTTTTGGCTTGGGTATGTGCTTCACAAATATAAAAATGGCGCCCAACAAAATAGATGGTATTTACTATTTAATTTTTAATAGCAGCGTTCCGAAATAAGTCGGTATACGGTATCAAGTTAGAAAATGTTTGGGTTGCGTCGCTAAAGTGTCGGAATGTAAAACATCATGATAGCGAAACAAAAACTAGGTAATTTTCAAGATATTCTTCACAATGTTAGAGTAATTTATAGCACTGTTTAATCATCGTCTTTCGCATTGAGTAGATGGTACGCTCTGGTCGTCAGTCAGAAGTCTTCGGCAGCTATAGACTAGGATCACTGGTATGCAAAGGCACTGTCTCATAAAAAGCCTTAATAAAATGGACCACAGCTCCAATTACTTATTTACAATATTTTCCGAAAATTGTGGATTTCTTTCTTAATACAAATGACAGAGAATAATTTCAAATACGTATTAGAAATTAAAATGATTACACTTTAATACTACAATGGTTTAACCATACCCTTTTATAGAAACCCATAAAATTCATGGTCTTTTTAATTATGTTGTCAATTAAATAAGTCTGGTGTATTGGAAATAAAAGTACCTGAGGCTACTTTACAATCATTTGATTAATTAATGTGGGGTAAGATAACTTTTATTATAATAATAGATATACAGTTTCCAAGATAATGTGACTAATTCTGAAAACACACTAAATGTAAATTGAAGTGTATCATATCTCTTTCTCGCAATACGTAATAGGAAAAGATAGGGGAAGCATTTTTAGAGCTGTCAACTTTTAGAAAAAGGCTTTTAGGCCCAAAACTCCTCGTGTGTTTCTCCCATGTAGGAAGGCCTGTGCCCAGCAGTGGGGCGTATGTAGGCTAGTGATGAATAAACTTTTAGATAGATTTTAAAGAAACCATAGATAATTTTAGACGGCATTTAGGGAGGTACTTCCTAAACACTAATTTTATCACGTTTAATAAGGTCGAAAATTCAGCACACGTTTCTAAATGTCAAATTATATGACAGCCGACAGCCATATATTTTGTCTTCATATTGAGAGAACGAAAGATGCTTTGAACTTAAAATTAGATTTATAGTTTACTCTACAGAATTAGGGTCAATACCTATCTCTGATTGTGGATAGTCCGTTAGCTATTTTATTTCCACTGGTGAAAATATTAATACCTGACAGTCACATCAACCATAACAGTTTGACCTTATGACCGCCGTTACTCCGTTCGTAGGTGAGTTTCGTGGGACAATTACTGTTCCACTTGATGTGCTGTCTTCTCACATTGAAAGGTTAAGTTTACAGAAATAGAAATGTAGATTAATAATAATGTAACAACTACCCTATCTTTGTTATAAAATATTAACAAAATAACAGATGTTTTATAAATTTATATGATCTTTCAGGCACTTTAATATGGTATACGTCAATATGGGGCGAATAATTATTTAGGCATTTCGTATAATGTTAAACACATACTTAGACATAAGGATACATTTATATTTAAAAAAGCAATTGGGTAAAGTAGCGACATCTATGCTTTTAAATATTTATAAAATACAACAATATTTATTTTTATATCGACACATATTTTCAGCAATAAATGTATCCTCGTGTACCTACTATCATGTTATTTTACATGAATGACTGTAATCGTGATCTCAATTACAATAATTTTATAATTAAATAATTATATCACGATTTATATGAGTTAAAGCACCTTATAACTACCTATATCTATCTAATATATTAACTGGTATGAATATACTTTCTGTAACATAAACTATATTTTCGGAATATCAACAGGAGGTATAGTATTATTGTACTGGAAGTTTATTATGTGATGTTTTATTTGTATTGTAGGTTAAGTCACACAGTAACACGGGCACGAACTATTCTGACCTTTCTAAGAATAATCTCGACAGGCATAAAAATAAATCTCAGTCAAACATTACACCATCTACAAATTATCAGATCTCAGATCAAATAAATATTATGTACAGATCAAAGCAAAATTATAGAACTTAAAACATAAGACGAACGTGGTAATTTATGTTAAGAGTTAAACAACTAATATAATAATAATATTATGTGATATATCTCCTTACCACACTGTTTCACAGTATGACCTACACGACAGTGACTTCAAATTATTTCACAACACAAAATTTTGTTATTAAGATGCGTAAACAGGTAATGTAGTGTGAAAAAGAAATTAAGTTGGTCACTAACATAATAATTAGATATTATGCACAAATATTCAAGGAGACGAAATGATCGCCATAGTAATTTTCCAAACCGATGGAGACCCACCTCTGCAAATCTTTGTGCACAATCTGACCAAACTGGTATCATCCTGTGACAAATATTGTAAGAAATATTTTGTGAAAGCTACTCTGTCTAGCACCTAATATGTGTAACTGGCACCGACCACATTAAACCTATGTTGTTGTTCTACACAGTAGACATACGATTTCGTTTCGAAATAAATTCCCCGCCTCACATCTTTCTGGCACAGAGACGATAAAAAACTTTTCCTCGTTATTTATAAATTCCAAACTGTTATCCCACGATAAATCAAAGAAACGAAAAGATAATAAGTAAAGTTGTCAACGGCGATGCTCTATTTCGAATTAATTTTTAAACTCCAATGCTTAAAATATACGTATACATGTCAAAAATAAAATTTGGACCCGACAAAACATGAATGGATGGCGTATTCTAAGTAGTACAACTAGACAAGGCATCCGTCATTAAGGCCGTTGTTGAGTTTCGTCTGCGCGTCAGACAAGGTGCCAGGGTACGTATGGCACTGTTGCGCTGTCGGGAGGCTGTAATTAACTTCTGGGTCGTAGTACTCCTGTTCTGGGTCCATTGGAACGAGAAGATTTGTAGCTTTAGGTAGAAATCCGTCAGTGGAGGCGTAAGTAGCCTCGGAGTTGGGAGGTAAACTGAGCACGCTATCTGGTCTATTGTAATCGTCGACGATTTGAGGTTGAACGTAGATAGCGTCCAGAGAGGAGACTGTGTCGATGGAGGAGTCATTGTTGATAGGAGTGATACACGTATAGCTGGACGCTAAAATGTTTGCAGACTCCGGCCTGATGTACGGTGATGCTTCGAAAGAAGTTGGGAATGTTGTTGGTGATTCGTACGGTCGGATCATATTGTATTGCGTGGTTGGGGACTGTCTCGTATTGGAGTTGTTATTCTTTACACACGATGCTGAGTGAAGAGACAACATATCCATCAGCTGTCGTTTCTGCACCTCTAGGTCCTGTAATGGAATAATATGTTATCATTTTGTGTTATATCAAACTTAGATAGGTAGATACCTACAATGGATACATTTTCTATCTCAGAAACCACTTCAATGTCAAACTTCTGTACATAGACTGTTTGTTATTCAAATTAGTCACCTTCGTTTTTGTTATCGTTCACATGTGAACTTAACGTGTACCTAAATAAATTATAATATCCGTGTACAGAATGTCTCCAAAACTAGAGAAAGCGTAATATTTTATAATAACAATCAAAGTTGTCTATCAGATCGAATCTATCGAGACTACATTTCCTGGCCATAAGTAAGTATATCTACTACTATATTAATTTGGTTGTAAAAATGTGGTCGTTAACCTACTTAGCATTCTAAAGCTTATGTAATGTATGATGGAAATTATTTATTTTGCTTCTTATATAGTTACTAACTCTTACAGACAATATAGGTAAAATACATAGTCTAAAGTAACTGTACAATAGCTATATTTCCCTTGAAAGTACCTAATGTCGGTTTATAATATTAATTCCAACGTTACTTATTTGATGGTTTGTCAATAGATATACCTAGGTGGTAGGCCCATATGTAGGGTCGTGAGGGTAGGTACCACCGCCTTTCTTATTTCAGCCCTGAAACAGTTCGTTGTTTCGGATTGAAGGTAAAGATAGCCAGTGCAATTACTGGGCATTTTAGGCCTCATCGCTGCAACGCACCTGCAATACCAAGTGATTTTTTTCTTGTTATTGCAAGGTGTATAGACACCGCAGGCGGCAGTTACCACGTACCACCAGGTGGGTCGTCAGCTTGTTTTTCATCTAGTTATAAATAAAAAGATATGGGATTGTCTGTGTCAAGTACCTTTAACTGTGCTTTGAGGTCTATATTCTGATTTTCCAATACTTCGCTTTCTGTGACCAAGTTGACAGTTCGTTCTCGCTTCTTCATCCGGCATTTAGTCGCTGCTATTTTATTTCTCTCTCTTCTCCGTCGTCTCCGCTCCTCATCTTCTGGTGTCAGCTGTAATATTAAATTTATATTGTAGTCTATTGAAGAGATTGTCATAAAATTGGAGGGAACAATAATATGCAAATAGTCAAGTGCATAGATATGCAAGGTAAAAAAGACGTGTGAAGTCCTCTAAAACGTTATCTATAAATTTTAAATCTACTCTCTTTCGCTCCGTTCGTACTATAAATACTGCATATGACTGTGAACTTTGAATTTTTTTAATATAAGTAGTAAAGATGAATTTCTAATTATCACAAACAGCAGCGAATTAATAGCAATCGTTTTTATAACAATGCATATTCATACGGGGTCAGTGTGCTGGGTCAATGGCGATGGGTATATTACCCATGTAGCCAAAGAAGCCTAGCAGTTTTTATAACCGTCATAAATTCAATTTAGGTCAGTATGCTAGGTCAATGACAAAATAAGATATACCTAATAGATTACTGAGAATTGTTCAGGGTCCCGAGGGCCAGTTTCACGCCAAATAAAACTATCTATATTTCTCAAACGAGTTAATGAATAAAGACAAAGAGACCGGATGGTCGAGCGGTCTGTACCCCTTGAATCAAGAATCACAAGAATCGAAGCAAATGTTTGGTTGATGAGTACGAGCATTTGTTCACGAGTCATGGATATTTATATGTTTATTTAGTATATTTCTAATATTCATATACATATTATTATCAATATTTATCCGTTATCTAGTATCCATAACAGAAGCTCTTAATGATGCTGATGCATTATTATCTATTATTATGACTATCAAAGTTTCAAACGTTTCGACAGGATACTTACTCAGAGCTTATCTAAACGTGATAATTATACCCAGTGTTTTCAAAAACGCAAAAGCCACGGCCCTACCATGAACGAATCTAAAACTTCAGATGACGACTTTTCAGACGAAAGAAGTACTTATAGTGAAATACGTAACACGACGCTCGCTGCTAGTTGGTTTTGATTTTGAAACTTTCGCTTGGACTAAAAGAAACATTTGTAAAATAGGTAAACTTTTAACACACTTTCTTTGTATCGTATCATTCCACTCCTTTTCCCTACAGGTTGCCTAGAAATAATGCCTAAGGTATTGTTTTCTGATAAGTTATCTTTTCTGTGTCAATTACCAATAAAGTGTACCTACGTATTTGATCAAGTAGGTATCTAGGTACTACTTACTGTCCATTAGCGAAAGATAAAAGAAGACATTCATCTAAAGAAATATCGGCATACAAAAAATTGAGGATGAATCTTTACTCCTGGATAAAGGCCTCTCCTTGTCCAGCAGTGGACGTCTTTTGGGTGAAATGGTGATGATGTTATAATAACGCATGAACGACTAAAGATATTAAAATCTGCGTAACGTGCTAAGACTCATTTTCTAACATATATAATTTATAGTCAGGTCTCACGTTAACTCGCGTCTCTCACTGCTCATTTAAATAATTATATGCGCAATATGCGTCGAGTGACATGATAATAAAGTATTTTATTAATGTTCGTGCGTCTGCTGAGCCACAGCAATATTGACCTACAAGATAATTAAGAAAACAATTCATTTTTCAAACTGGGAACTATAAGGACCAAACAATGTAGGCAAGTATAAATTATTAGGCGATTCTTACACTGCCCCGCACCTCGTAAAGGTTAAGTAGAAGAGGATACGTTATCCTGATTATTATTCGTATCCGTCTGATAGTTCATTGTCATATTATTTTCAGAATAAGGAAGTTAAGTCACGAACGTAGCGAATGCCGCATTTGCAATGCCTTCTTTGTAAAGTTATAAAACTTCAATGAAGCCGTTGAATTAAAATGGAAGGGGAACACCAATAAAAGCTAGTTTTTGCGATTTATTATTCTGCTTCTAGTACGTAGGAAATTATTAAGAAATGGTAACTAACTAGATACCTCCAGATTTCAATCAAATGGTCTTCAAAGAATCGTTGTGCTTTTTAGGTTATTCGTGGTCGTTTCGTTTCGACGTTTTCCGGTATTTGGACGTACCAAATACCGGAAAACGTCAAGTGTAGGTACCTACCTACTTTATCTAAGTTTTGTTATCAAGATACATACCCCATCGGCTTTAGTCTGGTGCGTGTGACTGCTGTCGTAATCATCATCACTCTCCTCTTTCTTCAGTCTCTTGAGCCCTCCGTCTGTGTCACTCCCGGACATTTTCCTTTTCGATTCGATTGACAACTTCAATCCTGCCTTTATTAGATCCGAGCACGTCTGTAAATCACAAAATTTATCTCTTATTTATGTGGATTCAAGTGATAATGCAATCTTAACTATAGGTACACTAAGTTCTTAATTCCAAATGCCTATTTAAATGCAATCTGTTTTATCTGCTTTGAAAATATTTTTCGTCTTTTTAAATAAACTCATCTATGTACATAAAAATGAAAGTTAAGAAAATTGTGCAGAAAATGAGATAATTTCAGAAAACTAACGACTATTTTAACTTCGTGCGTTTGACAGTTCGCGCGTTATTTGGATGTGAATTTAGAAGACAGCTGTTCTATGTTACGAAAGTGTTCGTAGGTCTCGCCAAAACTCATGTTTTATTCACTTTGATACATTACTTATGACCAATACTATGACTATGGTTCAAAAATAAAAATAATAAAGAAAATCCTATAGAAAGGCCCCGTCAAACATCAGATTCCAGACACAATTGATTTTTCAATTATTGTCATCCAGAGGTACCTTTAACGTCGCTTGACAGATTACAAAAAAAAATACGAAATTAACATATTTCGCATGGAAAATCGTCTAACTGAGGTGCTTTTCAAAACTGTCATTTCTTCCATCGCTACTTCGGATAAGATACTTTTATTAGATGGCGATCATGACAGACAAAATGAGTATTAATTAATATATTTACTTTTTACTCTTTTTAAACTCTTTGGGCTGACGCTGACCCATCGTTTGCTTAGCTGATGTGATTTATGTCATTTCTTAATTTATTTGTATTTCCTTATTCATACTTTTACAGGCTTTTTTGATGATGTACCTATCGAGTATCTACGGATTATCTTTATTCATCTCACCTGGTGGTAAATGATTTTAAGGCCGAAGATGGAAGCGAGCTACACCCGAATTTCTCGACCATAGAGGCAAAGCAATGCTGCTAACATTATTGTTATGGCGGCAAACTTAAATAAGATGGTGGTACATATTACCTTAGTTAAAATAAACAACCAAACAGCAGAAAATTTCAGCCCCCACGGGAAGCTGATTCGGACAGCTGATTCAGTTGCACTAGCAGCATTTCGAGTTTTCTACAATTTTAATTCAGATTTCGACCGTTAATGCATTTTAATAATTAAGTATATGTAATTAATTATATTCAAACTTTTTTTTTTATTTCAAACAGAAAATGTGATTTCAAAGTGGTTCAGTTTGATGAAATGCACATTGTAAAATGTTATGCGTGGTAAGTTGATAAAGACAAAATAAATTGTCCGTGGAAATAGTAACTTATTTTTCCTCTATGCGCCCGAGGGAACTCGAAAGACATTCCTCATATCATGGATTTGGCCTCTGTTTGTTAGAAATTCGAAATTTCTGTAGCAGTTAGGTACTTTTCTTGGGCTATCCCAGAAAAAGTATATAACTACCTAACTGCTACAGAAATTTCTAACCTACGTAGGTACGTTGCCAGCGCGGAATGCCGAACGGCTCATTAATCGTTGAAAAAAAAACTTTAAAAAAACTAAAATGTTGAAATCATTATCTCGGATGAATGCAGAAACAATGGCACAGAAACGCGCATTCGCATTGGGTGCGCGCTGGCGCAAAATCTGATCTGGTGTGATTGATTCTACTGCTTGGCAACTTCCGCCTGATATTACCAATCCAAAGCCAAAGATTGACCGCTGCCGATGAAATAAGTAAGCGCTTGCCTCAAATCATTGTTTTTTGGAGTTGGTGCTAAGCTGTTTCCAGAAACAATAGAAAGTGAAGCACCGACTAAAAAAATATCTTTTCATGGGATAGGTATCTAGGTATAAGTTTAATTAATTGTTCCATTATAGTGTTTTGATTTCGGTTCTATTTTTTAGTAATAATTACAAATATATCGGTTTTATTTGTTTAAAAATTTTGCGTGATAAGGAAATTATTTTATTTTACATTTATGTTGCCACCATTACATGAAATTGATTCTGAAGCGGTACGAAGTTCGCCGGTTCAGCTAGTAATAACATGTATGATATTACTAGCTGAACCGTGGGATTTACCTGAACCTAGCTACAAGTGGGGTGGTTCCTACCTATCGCTTAAAAACTTAACAAAATTGGCATTTCTGATGTTACGATCAACCTACTATGTAATCACGTGCAAAAAGTTGTAGGTAAATACACTTTTGACATCCCGTGAACACGGTTATGTTATTTACGATCCAGTATTCTATCTCCGTACAATCATGTAATGGCCGGAACACGAGTCAATATACCTACTTACTAACTCACATACGCGGCTCGGACACACTCGGAGTTCGTTCGGTTTGCACTCGGTACACAACAGTCGCGATTGCGCCGCAGCGACGAACGGGTGGCGAGAGTGTGATTGTTTTGTAATATCAGTAAGGAAGGATACGATTTGTGTATATTTGATTGTATTAAGTACTTGTACTAACTTAGTATGGCAAAAAGCAATTATCGGCTATATTGTGCTGTTTATGGTTGCTTGAATTCTTCAATAACACACCCAGGGATAACATTTTTTAAATTACCTGGAAAATCCGAAAGGTAAGACTATATAAAATAGTTTTTTATAGTAATTTCTAGTTTATATAATTTACTAAGTAAAGTTTGGATATTTCTATAAGGCATGGGCAATCCGTATTTCATTTCTTCAATATCTCTGAAACCCGGAAACAAAAATCTATAAAATTTGGTAGATAACTTTTGTGTTGCCTAATTCTGAAGACACACACGTATATATAATTTTTATTACAATTTTTTTGCAGTATTAAAAATATATATTTTAATGAAGGTTTTTTAAACGTGAAACAAAAAATAGGTATATCAATAGGTACATTAATTTTCCCATACTTCGGGTGGTATTCCCCTTTAGATTCAGAGTGTGACTTCAGAATCAGGCCCAATACAATAAGTAATTATGTATTACTCGTCAGCTGTATTTTGGTTGAGTAGGTAGGTGTTCAAGTTTGTAAGGATTGCAGTTTTGTAACTTTTGGTAAAAATAGTTAATTTTTTACCCAGAATAAACGGATTCGATTTCTTTTTTCAGACGCCTTGAATGGCTGCAACTGATCCATCGAAATGATTTAAAAAATAAACCTAACTTTGCTGCCTACCGTATTTGTGAAAAACATTTTAATGTGGAGGACATACGACAATCATTAAAACGAAAACTTTTAAAAAAGAATGCCCTTCCATTATTGATGCTCCCAAGCTTACCAAGTACCGTTCCAGGGGGTTATCTGAAAGAAGACAAACAAACTCAAGTTGCTTTTGGAGTTGATAATTTTACACAGACTGAAAATGCAGCAAATGAAAGTTATGCTCATACCTCAACGAGTCTCTCTTCTACTCCAAAGAAAGGAAAATTGAAAGCTGAACTCATACAATGCAGGAAAAAAATAAAATTACATGAAACTGAAAATAAAAGACAAAAAGCTGAAGAAATCACTTTTCTTCAACTTTGCGATAAATTTTTGACCAATAAACTAGCTTTACTAATAAAAGGACAAAGTAACTTAAAACAACATGGAAAAGGAAATCGTTACGACCAGAACTACGTCATTTACTGCTCAAATTTATACTACATCAGCCCACAAGCTTACCGGTTTGTGCAAAGTGCGTTATGTCTTCCCAGACCTTCCACATTGTACAAACATTCTTTCCCATTCACAACTGAAATTAATGAAAGAACTATGTCTGTTCTTAAAATGAAAGTTGGACAAATGACAGAAGCAGAAACAAAATGTTCAGTTATGATTGGTGCTATGTCATTAAAAGCAAATTTATTCTATAATATTAAAGAAGACAGAATTAATGGATTCCACGAAATTGAAGGATTGCAGTCTCCCGAACCCGCTAAAAATGCATTTGTAATAATGGTTCGTGGTATATTTGTGAACTGGAAACAGCCTGTAGCATACGCATTAATCTCAGAATATCGAAACTATGATGAAATAAACAAATGGATTGATGAAGTACTACAAAAGTTATTCGAAATCGGTCTTATCATCCGTATTTTTGTGTCCAATCAAGGGTCTGATTTATGGAAAGCTTTCAAGAAACGAACAGTTTCTATTGAAACACCTTATTTTTTAATTAATAATAGAAAAATATATTATATTTTTAATGCACCGCATCTAATCAAAAACGTTCGAAATAACCTGATGCAATATAATTTTCACTTCGGAGATTCTATAGCAAAATACGATCACATTATACAGTTTTATAATCAGAATATAAAAAAAAGTTTCCGGCTTGCACCTAATCTTACCAACAGCCATATTAAACCCACAAACTTTGAAAAAAATAAGGTTTCCTTTGCAACACAACTTCTTAGTAGGTCCGTTTCAAATGGTATTTGTACGTGTATAGATAATAATGAAATTGAAGAATCCGGTAGAGACACGGCTAATTTTTTAATGATTATGAATGATTTGTTCGATTCTTTAAATACATCTAATTTAGGACATATTTATGAATATAAAAGAGCGTATAGAGGCGATGAATCACAAAAGGCATTTTTTAAAAAGATGATAAGCTTTTTTCAAGAATTAAAATTAATAAACCCAAAGAATGGCTGTGACCATACATCGAGTGTCAGATTCATTGAAGGTTTCCAAATTACTATCACATCCTTAATGCTCTTGTTTGATGACTTGCGGGTGGAAGGATATAATTTTCTTATGACAAGAAGATGCAATCAAGACACTCTTGAAAAATTATTCGGACAGATACGAACGAAAAATGGCACGGCTCTAAATCCAACGTGTAGACAGTTTGCATCGGCATTTAAAAACTTATTTTTCTGCAACTTATTAGAACCGCCAAATCGAAAAAATTGTGTAGATGATTTTGGAAGACTTTTTGTTCAAGCAACTCGTAAAGAAGTTAATAGCTGTGCAACACCTGCACCAATTAATGAGATGTCCAATACAGATAACGAAGAATTTTCGAGCATACAAATTACTAGTTCCGATTATAATCAACTAGACATGCCAGAAAAAAAATCACTTTTTTATATTTGTAGGTATCTTCTTAAACGTTGTTTGGAAAAACATAATGATTGTCAGGCTTTGAAGTCGTGCGTGAAGCCTAATCAAAGAAGCCAGAATTTTAGCGCAGAGAGTCGGTATTTAAGGTACCGGGACTATAGTGAGAATAATACACAATCTTTTTTAATAGTACCCAGTGACGATTTCGTGGAATATGTAGAAAAAATGGAGGAAATATTTCGAACGTCATTTAAAACCAAATATGTCATTTGTAAAGTAGCAGCAGGTATTTATAACCAAGCGAAAGATATTCCATTTTCTCCCCCTTGTCCATGTTTCCCAAAATTATTTTTAATTAAACTTTTTATACGAATGCGGATTTTTTATACTATTAAATTTAACAATAGTGCTTTTCGTACGTCTCAGTCGAGGCGAAAATATTTTTCATTTTCAAATTTATAAAGGTGATTTTCTATTAAATCTACCAATATAATACACAACATTTATTTTTATTGAACATTTCCTATATTATCATTCACATTTCATATTTCTAAATAAAAATTAAAATATTTACAATCGCAAAACTATAAAGATAGGTACTTAAGTAGGTAGATGAAATTGAAATACTATAGGCGGGCAGCCCTATCGCGTGTTTACGTACCGCGCGGCTGTAGGTAATTATTTCAACAACAGGGCCGAGTCACAATACTGGACTAGATAGATAACATTACCGTGCCGTGAGCCTTATTCTCTTAACAATAAGACTTACTGACAGTCAATAGTGTTTACGTGCCTACATCATAGGTGGCTGTAGATGACAGAAAGGTGAGGTAAAAATGGTACATATGGGGAAAAATTAAAAAAGAAACAACGTGTACCAACCTAGGTACTTAAACAACGTTTAAATCAACACCTATAACAATTTGTTGTTTTTGACACTGTAATAATTTATTATTCTTTAATTCAATATTTTATTATTTTTCTAAGTCGATCTTTATATCTACTTAGCTCGTCAAAAATTATGTGTTACTAATGATTACATTAAGTATTCACATCGAGTACCTGCACATAAAAAGTTTACATATCATTACCTACAATAATATCGTGTAGGCGTAAACATATTGATTAAGTCCATTCAGCATAATAATATAATTAAGATTGATGCCCATGTAGATGCACCTTGAACCGCCAATGGAGATGGATTATAATTATTGGTCGTGCCTGTAAATTTTTTACATTGTAGGTAATGTTTTATCAATGATTCACGGACACTTTACCTTGATTAGATGATGACATGAAGGTTGTAGTTCAAGATTTACGTCAACACTTCAATATAGGCAACAATAAAAGTAGATTAATTAATATTGAATTTAAAATGGTTTCATAATAGTTATTACCTAATGAAACCCGTGTGGAATATGGTATACTTAATTATACGGCATTCATTGTATAATTATAATTAATATAGATAAATAAGTATCGAAATTGATTAATGAACTCTATCGCAAACCAAAATAATATTCTAGGATCTTAGATAGCGTCTGTACTACTTAATCAATTAATCTATGCATTAATTAAAATTTTCTACCGTATTATTTGGTACTTTTTACAATAACCTAGTTTTAAAAAACGGGCTGATTGATAATTGCACCCTTTTTATACCGTGTTTTTGATACTGTTAATTTAATAATGAAATAAAATAATTTAAAAAAGATATTAAAATTATTAGAGATCAGTAAGAAATTATAAAAAAGGTCCTCGAGCAGCGTTGGTATGCCCCGCACAAGGTGGACCAATGATCTGGTGAGGGTCGGGGGAAGCCGATGGAGGAAGGCAGCGCAGGACCGATCGGTTTGGAGATCCTTGGGGGAGGCCTAAGCCTAGCAGTGGGCGTCTCTCGGCTGATATGATGAAGAAAATATAATGTTTACTAGCATCAATAGGCGAAAGAGCGAAACTATTTAAAAACATAGAACAGTAGTATGTGAGTAATTATAGCCAGTTTCCGTCACTGATAATGCTCACGGTTGTTTGTCTTAAATTAGGAATGTTATTATTTGTATGTTAAGTATTTATATATATCATAAATAAATAATAGTTCAGTCTTTTTATACTGCATGCAAACTCGTTACTTTATTCTTCATATCTTATCTTTTAGGTTTACAGATAATCCTAAGGTTGACTACAGGTTTTAAAGCCCGCTGTCCATATAAACGTTTGTTTTTCTCACACGAACGTCCGCCCATTGTTTAGCCTAGCAATGTAGGCAAAGGCCTAGCTACACAGATGTTTTATTTGAATAAAATGTTGAAGGAAGACTCATTCAAGCGTACACTTACATGATTAATTTTATCGTTTAATAACCATAATTATGGACAGTAAAAACAGTACAATTGAATTATAGCAGTTTGTAAAAACTGATCTAAAAGACTTTTAAATTGTTCTAAATGCAGATAGCGAGAATCATTATATATTTTTTGTCCTTTATTTTGCAATCAGTCTGTGTTGGTTAGAATCTTAGTAGTAATTGTTTAAAATAAGGAAAATAAAAACGTATTTAGGTACTTACTTAGATATCCTATAGAACTCATCGTCAACAAAGGTAGATAGGTAGGTATAGTAGCTTTTATGATAAGTATTGAAAACCTTTTACAATATAATCTACTTGAGCCCACACCAACACGCTGATATAAAGTACCTATTAAGTAGGTGGTAGGTACCTACGTAGGTAGGTATATTTGGTTACGGCCTGCCAGCTGCCTGATAGTACCTACCTAAGGAAAACTCCAGAAGCTTTACTATGAGCTCTAACAGTTCATAATGCTTTATAATTTTGTTTATTGAAAATCTGACCTTGTTGAATCGAAATTGTTATTACCAAACGACGACGGTTAGATATCGATGAACATTTCTTTCCTTGAAGTAGCATGAATTAAATATTGCTTCAAGAACTCTATGTTATGGCGCTTCCACAAAAAATGATAATAAACATTTTATCCCAAAATAAAAGATATGAGAGATTATAACAAAAGTTATTAAAAATTTCGTATTTTTAAATGTTTTTCAACATTTTCTAGCAAAATTTGACGATTTTTGTTAGAAAACATTAACCCGGGCAACAGCGAGGTTCGCAGAGTAGGTAAGTACAGACCTACTTAGATGCAGCGGGCGCAATGCACGGTTGTAAAATGTTAGCAAGTGTTTTTTAAATATTTTATTAGTATCTTTATAGAATCTAACAATATTTAACATGTTAGTCATAGAGCTAGATAATTCTGTTGATGAATGTACCCAACTTAACACAAATGAAAAATAGCGATCTGTATTCGATTATCTAAAAGAAAAGTTGTCTCTAATCATGGTAGAGAAAGGTCTATTTTTGATTGTAGTTATGTTTCTAAAAATACTCTTATTGAAACTTTAAACCCACCTTTTGTATGCTTGGCGGAGTACCCGACGCCGGTGAAGTGGCCGAAGATCCGTTGGACATCGACGAGTTGGAGTCATTACCGCTTCCTCCCTGCAAGGAAATATGAGTGGTGGTTACAGAGTGCAATGGGGAAATGAGTTCGCACGGCCTGATACCCGGCTAGTAAAAAACTTTCGGGTCGCAGTGTTCTAAGTCTATCCGATAAAGGTTTAAACAAAACATGTTTTTTTAAACAACTAGATGACAAGCAAGCTGACGGTCCACTTGACAGTAAGTGGCTACAGCCGCCTATAGCCACCTGCAATAGCAAGGGAAAAACCACTTGATATTGCAGGTAGGTATGTTGCATTGTCATCTTGAGGTCTAAGATGAAATGCTCTCCATGCCGAGTAATTACACTGGCTACCTTTCCCTTCAATCCGAAGCTCGGCGAACTGCTGTTTTACAGCTGATTGTAAATGTAGAGATTGACAAAATAGCCGCAAGTTTTAGCACATTTGATGACATTAGTCTAGGCAGGCCAGATACGCTACGGTGCCTGTACAGGTATATCAGTATGTATGGCCTAACCAGAATTTATAGCGTCCGACTGAGCTCACATTCCACCTTACAGAAAATTTTATTTAAACTTTAATTGCACAAAATGTGTTGAAAATCGCATCTATATGATACTATTTTTTCCTGTAGTGAGTAGTGAGTAAGGTTTACAGAGCTCCTTGAGTCTATGTTGAGTTATGGAGGGTTTGGCTCCCATATGGTGTCGAAATACCGCTTTGTCTTGATTTATACATGGCAGGCGTGAGTAGGTAAGTATAGTGTCCAAGCTGCTGCGAGCGTTGTTATAGGCTACGGTAACCGCTTACCACCAGGTGAGCTGTACGATTGCTTGACACGCTTTTATTTAAAAAAGCAAATTTTTAATCTATGTAAATTACAGGCAATAAGGACCATTTAAAAATTATGGACCGTTAATTGATCAACTGAGTATGAAAATTACAAAACTTGATTGAATTTAACTGACCTTTAATAAAATCTATTTTCTTATCTTTATTGTGGGTGTCTAGCACGCGACCAGAGTCACGTAGGATTCACATAGTAGATACTAGGTATATGCATCATAGTACTGCAGGAAAATTGTGCTCTATCACTTATTTTATTCGTTCATTCTGTAATTTCTGTATCCTATGCTATGTTTCATACCTACAATGTTGATGTTATATGTGGTGTAATTAGTCCTTTGTCCTATTGTCGTTACGCTCTAAATTCTCTCCATTCAAACAGTATCGGCAGTTACGAGATTCATTCATATTAATAATGACAATGTGGCTTCGATGTAAAGATAATCTACACAGCAAATAGTGTCCTATCTAACTACCGCACGATATCTATATATAGATAACTCGATATCAGCGGCTGCGCTGGCGCCGATAAGTCTCGTCTGACGGACTTCTTCGTGTAAGTGGTATACTTAAGGTGTGTGACCTCATGCCATTGCATGCAGGCGCCAACTCCGTATTATCCAACATTTATAATGAGGGAGTGATGACCAGGTCACGTGGTCCTTCGGCATCCAAGACTTGGCAACAAGTCAACACACATGTAACACTTATTTTGTATTCTCACGCGGCGCCGGCGACGATGTGACCTAAGTACAAGGAGGGTATGTAATGTATTTCGATTGTTTGTCAGGTAAAGAACAGGATCTTTCGAGGAGGACTGTTGGCATCAAAATGCATGACAGGTGGTTATGTGATATTATTTTTGCTTAGTCGAAAAACTTACTAATTATTTCACTACTTCAGGAATTTTGCAGTTTATAATTAAATTATTCAAAAAATATTTAGTTTCAGAATAATTCAATGAAACAATTAAAGAAGATTGTCAAATAAGTCATAAGCGTGCGGGTCCTGGTCGGATATACAGGTTTAACTTGCAGTCGCACTCAGAAGAGATTTACTCTTTAGTGCCTACTACTAACCATTATCGTACCACCTATTGCGCTCGTATATTAATAGTTGCGACTATAATACTTAGTAAAATAGTTGGCGTGACGTACGTACGTACTAAACTCTTAATCCACTTCTGAGTTCGCATGCGTACGTCTGTGTTATTAATTTAACAAAAGCAAAAAAGTAAGCACTGCCTCACCTTGAAACTGGATATTTTATCGTTGTAATTGTACTGGTCCAGTGGATTGGTCATGGTGATTACATCGTTGACGATTTCGGGTGTCCGAAGAGTGGTGGTATTGGTCTCTGCTGACAGTAGATTCATCATGGCTGAGCTTAGGTTCACGTTCACGCTCAGGTTGTAAGCACTGGATGACTCTCCGTCCCCCAAAGCGGCAGTCGGCGAAGGAGAAGTATCTTCACACTTAATTGTAGGAACGGCAGAGCTCATGCTCGATGAGTTCATAATATCCTTGTACGGAGCCAGCTTAGCTGTTTTTGGTTACGTTCAACACTAAAATTAATGGTGTTAGCACCTAAACCTAAGTATAATTTATCACGGTTATACACTATCACTAGATGACACTATATCACTTCTTATGGTAAACTTGTTTCGAATGGCACTCAATGTCTTCATCAAAGACGTCTTCACGGTTAATGTTCGTGTTTCCTGAAACAAATAGAAATGCGTACTATAAGTGTTTATTGACCAGTTTCCTGTATTTCTCACATAGGTAATTATAAATACAAAATTGTCCGAAAATTTCGGTAAAGGGCAAGTTGTTTCGTAAGTTTTTAAGGGGCCACGCTTTCGCAAGAGTGGACGCAGCGTGTTTTTAATTAGAGCTATCTGAGCATCGCGACCTCGGAGCCAGGATGCGACTCTAATAAAACGCTTTTTACAGGCCCCAATTGAATACGACTCGTAAATTTCAACTACGCGCGCTTTTTACGACGTATTTCAACGCTCTTCCGCGTGGAACGTTGCCTTAATCCATTGTTTGGCGCATAACGCACTGGAAGATTATTGTATGAATTCAAGGACATCAGCGGATTAAGCAATTAAAAAACACCGTGACTTTGACTTTAGATCAGACTCCATTATGTGGAAATTAGGTGTGGAGCCGCATATGTAATTGGAACATGTATGCTCGTGATCAACAGTTCATACCTAGTTACTACGACCAAACAGGAGCTAAATCTGCAAGTGCCATATATAGCCGGCTGAGTCGAAAGCTGCCTGCCGCCTTGACCCAGCCTGTATATCTGTATATCTCATATCTGTAGCACGTAAAAACAATAAAGCACCAACTCAGAGTAACCTAGATGCAGGGACCTTTTTATTTATTCCACTCGCGGATACTGAGGAAAATGATGTGACCGAAGAAACAGATGCAACCAGCTATTCCACAAGGCCAACAAATTCTTTGAAAAACACCTTGATTCATAAGTGAAGTACCTACTTTTGATGGTTTTTTCTGCCAACTTCGTATTCTAAAACCGTAGGTTATGAACCTACCTACTATTTAAGAAGACGATTATTTGCATACTACCTATTCATGCAATGTTAAATCTACTAGTATTTTGGTATTTGCCGAACAAAATAAACAAAATCAGCAAATAGTTGTTCACGGATTGCCGATGGTTTCGTGGTCGGAGATTAACCCCCAGTTTGTCGAACGCTGATCAAATTGATTCTATCGGCAAATTACGTAATAACGGCTGTGGTTCGCTTACGACCGCTATCAATCAACGAAGAGTCAACCAGTTTGCCTCAAATTTGATTATCATTCATTGTTTGATTTATCATAGGGAAGTTTTTGTTTTTAAAACTGTTTAGAAAGTGTTTTGAAATTTGTTGGAGAAAGGAACTTCAGAATTGAATTCCAAATAATAATAATTGGGTGCTTTCCTTATAAAACGTAACGCTTTCTTTATTTGGCCAATCTCATTGTTTAATCTTTATATAAAAGCTATATGACGGTGTGGGTAGAGGTAAACACCTTTATACAGAATATGCTAATCCCACATGTAGGCAGTAGGACGTCCGTACCCGAAAAGGGAAAAGAAATAATATAAATGTATCCGTTCTACGTTGCGTAGGCTTAAAATTGGCTCTTGATAAATTAATACAATTTTACTTGACTATGCCTGTGTTTAATATTCGTATTCTACGTAATGACATTTCATCGCTTTATCTAAAAGGAGTATCTAGAGGCAACTGCGTCGTTTGCAACTTAACAGCTCAGTTTATGGGTTTCTCTTTCCTACTTACGGTTTTATATGGGTGTGAGAAGGACACTTGTGAAGGATTGGAAGAAAGGGGTCGGGATAGCCATTTGAAAAACGACTTAACGAGCTTCACAGAGAAGGCTGATTGGTCTTTACGTCCCGCTGCGTATGCGAGAAATAGGTGACCTAGTTTTATTTGACCGCGCCTGTCGTGCGCGTGCCGGCTTAATTGCATTACTTTGAACATATTCCTGGATACTTTATCAAGTTATTATCTATTTGCACTATTAATTCCTATTATTTTTTTATCACAGCAAGATCGTTGTAAAGAATGAGTAGGTACGTTTTAATTTCAATAACAAATTTCTGTCATCGATACTAAAAATATTAAAATATGTATATTATAAATGCTAAAGCAACCCTGTCTGTCTATTACATTTTAGAGATAGATTACCTACATTCTGTAAAAGGACATACTCTTACCTTTTGGCGTGACTGATATCTACGTAGGTGAAGCCGCGACCGGCCACTAGTTAAAAATATACCAACAAAAATCCAAAATGTTCTAAATCCATCTTGAACATTTTTTCTCTGTCAATATCATTAGGTAATCACAAGATCTGGAAGCCGTAATGCATTGTGCCTACATAATAACAAATGGGTCTATCCGAAGCTCATTGTTATTCACTTGTAGCGAAGGACGTATTTTTCAACAGCGTTGTTAAACGTAACGCCCTGGTAACAAAACAATGCTGTTGTCTGCCATTATATGTAGTTAGCTGCAGAGCGGAAACAACATATTTTAATCAAAATTCGTCGGTAAAAATGGCGAAGCAAGAGTCGGATTCGTCTACTGAACTATTAAAGATAATATATATATTTTGGGAGCTACACTTACATATTTAGTTTAAAAAAAATGAAATGTTTGAACGTAAATCGATAAAATACAATCCAGCAAAAAACTCTTTTGTTACTTTTTAGGATAAAGTTTTTAGTCTGTTGTTACTAATCTGTGGAAACTTCACTGATTAATGTATAACTAACTATGTTTTATTTTAAATGTTTTATAATGTAATTGTTTGTTTCCCAAATAAATAAAGTAGATTGAAGTCTAGGCTTAGATTCAGAAGGAACGAATATGGTTGGACGTTTTTTGTAGCACACATTTCTATTGCTACACGCGTAGTTCTACATGTGGTTCTGCTGCTACGGAACCCAAACGTGAAATAATCGGTCGCCACACAATGGAACGGCTATTCCGACAATGTCTACTCTATCTCAAGGTGAATAAGGCTCGGTCATTAATTAAACTGTCAAACAGTGCACGATACTAAATAACCACAGTGTGCTATTATTTTGTATAAACTTAAATTTAAAGATTAGATTTACATAATGCATTAGTATTGAACAATAAAATTGAAACTCTTTGTTATTTTTATTTTAGGAACGTTTTTGTAGGCCTAGTTGCTTTATATGTTTCTCTTCCTGTATTTTTTCCACATTGCTGGGTCGTGGATGTGTCTAAATTACTTAATGTCCTCATAGGTTTCAATTTCACCAGAATTATTTTATTGTAATTTTTGATTTTCGTTTTCAAAATTACAGTTAGGTGATTTACTATGTTTCACACAGTAAATGCAAAAGGTACCTTTTTGACTACATACATTCACCTACTTAACTTTCTCTTAGGTAGGTACCGATTACCCACCGGCATTTGCTCTACAATAGAATATCTATGGTGCACTTCCAAATTAAATTAATCAGTTATATCGACTAAAGAAATGATTCCGTTTGTTTTAAATAAAGTCAGACGTTGTGTGATAGTTAATAAGTTGTTATGTAAATAAAATTATCTTAACCAGTAACGTAGAGCACTACTTATTGCATTTCCTAATTACCTAATAATCATCCCTAAAAAAGTAATTATCGGATCGAGTTTCCAATGAACCAAATTTATAAATACTGTGAATTTAAGGATGCTGTAATACAGGTTAACTTTATGAATAAACACCAAATTATGATAGTAGGTAATAGGTACCTGTTTATTCGTTTATATTTTTTTTAAAAGCATTGAGATTGGAAGTGTGCCTACTTACTCGAAAAAAATACTATAGTCTGTGAAGTACAAGTCGATTATTGAGGAGGTTATTGAGGATACGCCGACAGGCTCATTTAGTTACATTATTTTCATATCTACATGTGAATGTTTCACGGTATAAACCTGAGGTATGAATGAACAGAACAGCCACATTTTGTTAAGACAATATTGATGAATTGCTGGCGATTTGATCATATATCAAAGGGACGTCGAGCATTAAGTGCTGTGTGGAACAACAGTGATATAATAATGTTATTATTGGATTATGACATCAGACAAAAGAATTTATTACTTTAACTTTAAGTTGTGCTATTTTAAAGTACCAAAAATCATTCTTCTTATACCTATAGTATAGTTCTTAAAGACTCTAAGGTAAACATGAGTAGATACTTAGGAATGACAGAAATCGCCAAAGACCCTTCCCATACATTTTATACGGATAAATCAACTCGAAATAGGATTTGAGATTTTGATGATTTACGAAATAAATTGCTTTTATGTTTAAAAATACTTGTTTAAATGATTTAACTTTTTTAGTTCTAATATTGTAAAAGATTATGGCAGCTTGTGAAGCTCGTGTTGTGACTTACCGTCGCGTCGTTTCTGTACTCAAATTTCAGTCGGCCTTAGAGTCATTTGATCACAGTAAGAAATAGAATCGCTTGGCAATAAAGAATATTTCGAGTTGAATTATCGTTTTTCCGTACGTGGGAAAAGTTTTTGGCGATTTCTGTCATTTCTAGTACTCATTCTTTAAATGGTGTTTTAGCATTATTATTCGCGGCTGTAGGTACATTTTTTTCCAAAATCTGTTAATGCAGTTCAGAATATGTATCTTAAAAGTTATAGATTGTCTCCTGGGACCTGTTTCCTGTAACTATAACGGTTAAAAGTACATATTTCAAATTCAACTTGAAACTGCTCGTGGAAAATAAATTGATTGATATAAAAAAACACCTTTTAGTAGAAAACTAATCCAGTTTTAGATTCGGTCTTATGATTACGTACTATTAACTTATTATTACACAACCAAAGTTTACGTTATCCGGATAAAAACCGCGATTCATTAACAAAACGTTTTTTTAATATCCCTTCTCGATATAAGATTCAGGAAAGTGAACCGAGCATTACCGATTCGTTTCACCTAATGAAGACCGTATATTAA
Organism: Nymphula nitidulata; assembly: GCA_947347705.1. NCBI lineage: Eukaryota > Metazoa > Arthropoda > Insecta > Lepidoptera > Crambidae > Nymphula > Nymphula nitidulata. Next base: position 12,015,301 of record OX374631.1, read on the forward strand.
TGCGAAGTTTTATAGTTATCCGCATAATGAACAATCCCGGTTGTACTCATTGATATTTTATTTATTTTGGTATTATTTAGGTTTGGATAATTCTGGACTATTAAGGTCAATAACGCGGTCGTAAAATTAACCTTAAGTGGTAGATACAAAATTTGTAGGCGTGGGTGTATGAAACCCGTTTCTAGGTTTGACTGTTAGCATTGAATCTGTGCGGACGACTTTTGTATCTAAGTAATTTAATAAAATAGTGTCTACTCATATGTATTAAATATATTATGTAATAAAGTAGTAATAAAGATAAAAAATGAAACTTGAAAACCATACCTAAGTAAGTTGTTCAAAAGACTTTGTTTTTTTTTGTCCTATAAGACGATATAGATAATTATTTAGGTACAAGGTACCAGCCTATATAGGTACTCGTAACTATTGATTTGAATCGGGTACCCTTTTTTGAAAAAGCAATAGATGAGTACCTAGATCATAGTATAAATCTGTGGCGGCTATCTCAAGTTTCCTATCAGACTATTTTTCTATGGTTTTCTTTGGCAAAAAAACTCCTAGGCCTAAAAAATTACTCCAGTGTTGACACATTTCGTGAGACACATAACATGGTAGTTATGTTGTATACTTAATTCTAGTTTAAACACAATAACGAGTATTTTGCATTGGCTTTAATTTTTTGTCTTTAATATTGCTACATACATAATATAATTACATAGTGGTAGGTATTAGGTTGTGTTAGGTATTTATTTTGCGGTGTGAGACGATTTCGCCTTGTGACAAACAAAGGTGCTCATTATTTATAAACTTCAGCCATTGACAGATAACCTGTAGGCGCAAGGTTCATCTCAGTATAAAAGAAATACGTTATTATTACATATGGTAACGGTGGTGTGGTTACGTATGGTATGGTGTGGTTTCTATTGAATGTTTTGGTCGGCCCATCCCCATAAAAGATAGAGTCAGAATTTTGGGAATCATATTTGACTCTAGAATGTCAGGTTTTCACCACATCTCGCATGTAACCAGTAAATGTGAGAAAAATATCAACATTTCACGATCCTTATCTGGAGCCTGGTGGGGAGCTCATCCGTTTTCTCAGAAAATTTTATATAACGCATTGATTCGTAGTCATTTGGACTACGGATCCTTTTTATTGGAACCCTGCTTAGAAATATCTTTAAATTCACTAGATAAGGTGCAGTCCAGATGCTTACTCCAGGTTGAGTGTTCGGATCCCCCCCTTTCTATTAGAAGACTATACCTTGCAGATAGGTTCTTTTTCAAAATCATCCAAAACTCGACTCATCCTCTTATTGGCAAATTACACCAATTATCGGAATTTATTTCTTTTGATAAATATTGGCTCCACAAATCTTATCCATGTTTATTTAACAGTTTCCTTAAGTTCATCAGACTTCCCTGCCCAGTATATCAATGTACCCTAAACCCCCTATTTGAGACCCCTTTTCGTTCTCTTACTTATCAACCAGACATTGTCCTGGATCTGGGTATCTGTAAGGGTTGTCCTGATGCGGAAACTCGTTTACAATCAATCATTAATAAAAAATGGAATGATTGGCTTGTGATTTATACCGATGCCTCAAAGTTGTCTGACGACGATGCGTAGGCTGTGCCGTTTGGATTCCAGAATATAAAATAATTTTAAATTTTAAATGCCCTCCCGCATCCTCTGTTTTCACTGGAGAAGCCACAGCTATTCTTGAGGCTCTTTTGTATGTCGAGTCTCATAAGCTCGATAAAACAATTATTTTTTCGGATTCCAAGAGCTGCCTTGAGGCAATCTTATCTAACCCCCTACGTAGTGGTTCCAAATTTCCAATAATTTTAAAGATCTGGAGTATACTCTACCAATGTCATCTTCATGGCATAAGAATATCGTTGGCCTGGATTCCGTCACACTCAGGTATACTTGGTAATGAGACTGTAGATCTTATTGCAAAGGATGCCACTGTTCTTGGCTGCCTTAATAACTTTAGCTGCCTTAATGAGCTTTTGCTCAGGACCTAATCTCTTTGGCAAAGCGACAGCTGATGTTTTCTTGGGACGCGCAGTGGAAATTGTCTAGCCGTGGTGTAGGAAAGCATTATGCAGATATACAAAAACTCTATTCCTGTTAAACCATGTTTTTTTAAATACAAACAGGCTTCAAAATCATGCACTTCTACCATATGTCGCTTAAGGCTAGGTCATGCTTGTACTCCTGTACATTTGGCCAAAATCAGGGTTAAGGATAGCTCATTATGCGAGTGCGGCTTGGACGAAGGAACCACTGACCACATATTTTTCGAATGCCCCAAGAACTCTACATCCCTATACAATGTTCTTCCCAGTGATATCCCTAAACCCATTAATTTTAAATCTCTCCTGTGTTACGTAAACACTCCATTTATTAATGTTCTATGTGATTACATAACAAAAACTAACATAAGATTATAAGTATTTGTTCGTTTGGCCTAACATACTAACAAGTGTATATATATTTGTGTCCGTCTCTTTTTCAGAAATTTCAACAGCCACTCGGTTTAACACTTCGGTTAGCCTTTTTATGTACGCATTGTACTTTCACAATCCGTAATAAATAAGCAGAGTCAGTGGTCATCCACATATGGGATAAATCACAAGAATTAGATCTGAGCTAAAAACTGGATTCTGGCGAAATCAAAGACAACGCCATCAACCAAAAAGAAGAAATACGTTATTATTACTTATGGTAAATAAATATATCAGATCGTGGTTAATATTCGACGAGACGCTATAGAATCGTTTTGGTATATTCTTTTTATTATCTATCATAGTCGCACTTAACAGCAAATGTCATTTGATCTGTTTTTTGCTAAGGATTCAAATGTCATTGACTCTATGTTCTCTAACATTAATACTGTTAAGTATCAGAAGAACAATTTTTTTATTATTTAGTATGTAAGTAGATACTTATAGTGTGAAAGTTACTTTTATTAATTAATGATAATTAAGTATGTGATTGCTTATTTTATGAAAAAAAAACAGCAGTTTGCCAAAAAGTCTTACGCAAACGACTTCTAAGCTGATCTAAGAAAGTAAATTAATAAATAAGTAAGTCAAAAAAAGTAAAAATATCAAGTGAAATCTTGAACAAAGTAAAGTTGAGATAAATAAAATATTATCTAAGCGTTTTTTACATATTGTAAAGACAGATAATATCGCTCGTGTACAACTACAAAGCGATTTGCCTATGCTACAAAAAGTTGAGGCACAAAGAAAGTCGAATCGATCGTGTTTCGTGAGGCATGGTTCGTTCCGTAGCAACAGAAGCGCGTTCGTCCTTGACACTCGGAGCGGACAAAAACTATCGGGCTCGCAATTTTCGGCGCGTCGGCTGGTGGGTGTGTTCACTCACACAGCTGTACGGTACGACCAAAGACTATACAAGTATGGCGCCGTATCCAGCCCACAAGGAGGTACTTTTGACTCTCTGAGAGGCAGATTTTTTCATTTCAATTGTAAGCTTACTTCAGTTTAGGAACTCTTATTTGATGATATTCATTGGTATGGTATGACTAAGAATAAAATTTGTTTTATTATTACAGTGAAAAAAGTGTTTTTGATAAAATGTGCTACGGTCAGTACCAAAATTAAAGTATCTAAATTCAAACCGAACACTAAAATTAAGTAAACTGTAACTTTGATGAATATTAGGTACCTAACGGAGTTCAGTCCAACTTTATTTAGTCTATGGATGCCTTTTTTAACCATTTGTTGTACAATTGCTACGCTAACCACAACAATATGCTATCTAATACATAAATAATTCAACAAAGGCGTGTCGTGCTCTGCCTCAATGATGGACCTTGAATAAAATTATCACACGAGCTTTTAATAATCTTGAAATAGTGTGCTTATTTAGAAACCACTCTAAATAATTATTATTCTTAGAACAAAATGCCGGTACCGCTTAATTAAAGACCTTTATAATGCTACCTAAACTATTAATTTAATTACTTACTCGATTATTAACCACAATATCTGTGCACGTTTAATTTAATTTATGTAATAAATGAAGAAATTCATTTTCTCCGTTTTAAATATTTTTTTTAGTGTAGGATAACCTGGCTTAATAACATCAAGACGTTCCGGTTTGACGACGAGTAAATGAGTTAATCTTTTACCTATAATAATTTTTCCTAGTGTCTAAAAGTGTGAGTAAAATGTGAAGGACAAGTTTCGTCTGCAGACATTTTTTTAAAGACAAATTCTCCTAAAAATCGCGAGGCACAGTATCCATCCACTAGCCAAGTCTGTGGATCAGAATTAAGGTTCAAAACTTCACTGGCCGAAAATTCTCTTTTATGTCATTAAGATAAAAAGATTACTTCAACAAATAGGTACTGAAGTTTTCTTTGAATTTGTTATTAATAAGTAAGATTTGACACTCAATTTGGTTGAATAGGCATTCATACCTAGTAGGTACAACAGGTTTATCCTATAGACCTATTTCAGGCACCAGCTCTCTCACTATTAGATGGGCAATGTATTGTAATTGTTGTATCAAATTAACTTATGATATATTTAATAGGCAATAAACCTACATATTTGTCTGGTCTGAACCTAAGGCCGTCTTATATTGTACACATAGTACATATAAGGCTCGGCGCCACTATAGTCTTCGCCGAGTTTCGAACAGGGAACAAAGGAAGTTTGGCAACCATTGTTCACACGAACACATTGCTAGCTAGACGAATTTGCATTTTCAACATAATTTTAATATTAGTTTATGCTGTAACAGCCGTTTAAGTTGTTTTCTATTACACTCCGATTACAAAACAAAAGTTATAAAATCGTATAATTCTTAATTCCAATTAAAGTTTACTAGTTAGTTCCGTTAGGGCCCTCCAACATCGTCAATTAAGTTATTGTTGATAATTTAATTTATTAAAAACTTAGTAGGTACGTCGTTTTACTATTAAATTGGGTCACGTTACAAATAAAAATATTTTCACCTCATTTTTGGACCAAAATTAACCTAAGAATTTTAAAGGTTGTTTAATTTATTACTTAAATTTCGTTTAATTGTGTAAAGCTTTACAAATTCGCTTTTTGTTGTTGCTACTATTTTTGAAGATAATTCATTTTAATAACCTACTCTTATAGTAGAGATATTATTCAAGTGCGCTAATATGCAAAATTATTAGCGTTATTCAATGCGGAAGGAAAACCTAATTTATCGAAAATAAACATTAAAATATATAGGTATCTGTATTGTTGTGATATGTGCAGTCAATTAATATTATTAAATAATTTTTCTATTTAGAAATACACGACGTAAAATACGCCGGGGCATGACTGTTTATATATATAATTAGCATCGTATATAATTATTAGGTATCACTATTATTCGATTTCCAGGCTGTTATCATGTATACGTAATCCCATAAGATAAACAATTGTACATAATTAATTACCATGATCGAAACAGAAGTCACGTTTCACAGCTGAAGAAACGTAAGAACGAAAGAATTATTAGTAAAAAAAAACTATGTAGGTATAATTAACAACAGTACGGTCTACCAAATAAATATTATATATAGCATTAACTTTCTCCTCAACTCTTTTAGTTTTCGCGCTGCACTATTGTGGAACAGTCTTCCAACTGTCATCCAAGAGAGTCCTTCCATCACAACATTTGAAGAATCACTACTTAGCACAAGTCAGTTTTTTTATAATTTTGGTATATTTATCTAGAATATGTATAAGTATTATGTTAATTATTTTTAATTATTTTATGTATTAGTATTTAAATAAAATCAATATTGTTTTTTTAATAAAAAAAAATTTGATGCACTCGGTGCTGCCTGCTTTCACAAAGTGATATCTCACACATTTATGGGTTGGCTGGAAGAGATCTCTTATAGAGATAAGTCCATCCTTGCTTACTTATTATTTTTACTAATTGTTATTTGTAATTTTAAAGTGCAATAAAGAGTATTAAAAAAAATATACCATGCCAATAAATAAAAAAAAATGCATTCTGATGAATGCAATTGATTTTTTTTTACTGATTGATATGATCGTCTAATTCAAGCACCTTTAATCATTCCATATGCTGAAAATAAAGAATAACGTTTATTTTTTTATAACCATTTAATCTTTATAGAGTTCCGGTGAATCTCTTTGGAACCGGCAAATAATGCTTTCTTGATCAGAATAATTACTATCGTTATTCATGCCAATAAAAAAAAATGCATTCTGATGAATGCAATTGTTTTTTTTTACTGATTGATATGATCGTCTAATTCAAGCACCTCTAATCTTTCCATATGCTGAAAATAAAGAATAAGGTTTATTTTTTTATAACCATTGAATCTTTATAGAGTTCTGGTGAATCTCTTTGGAACCGGCAAATAATGCCTTCTTGATCATTCTCTCTCACTATCGTTCAGCGCTGAAACGTAATTTCTATGTACAGTCGACAGCACATCAAGCGTAATAGTTTGCTACCACCCTTGAGACCACCCTTGCGCCGCTCGTAATAGAGGCGGCTTTCGTAGTGCAACACTTGATGTGCTGCCGTATGTACAACTATACTAATCAAGGATAATATCTGTATACTTAGCACGGGTCCGTTAAAATTTGAGATATATGATGAATAAAAACAAATCATTATTAAAATAACCATGGATACGAGATTATAATATTCATAAGTAGCGCTCATTAACAAAATTATTGATTGTGATTTACATTGTAAAAAATATATTTACCTCTATAAATAACGAGTTTTATTAAATATTAATATGCATTTTTGTTTAGAGAATTCATAATGTTCTTAATTTATTTTGTTTGAGTATAGGTACATACATATTCACAGCCTTACCCGAGACCTTCAGGCTTATATGTTTACTAGTAACATTTAATGTTCGCGCAATGTGAGCAGTCACGATTGATGAAACCGATTTGATACACAGCTTGATAGTCAATCTGACATAAATAAATTGTAAGTACATTGTATTTTATTTACGTTGATTAGGTGTAACTAATAATGCGTATATTAGCGAGAATAATTCGGTGTTTGAAAAGGTAGAAAAATATTAAACGATCGCTCTTGATCGATACTTTTAATAATGTTATCGGGAATATTAATGGTACTGTGCAATAAGAATATTATATTAATTACGTTCTAGTACCGTGTAACGTAAAAAAAAAAACAATTGACGAATAACTAATTTTAATTGTTAAATATCACATTATTTTTAATTCAATGATTACTTATTAACGTTGATTGATATTTTTTTTTATTTCAATACCAAGTATCACTAGATCGAATTTAAAAATAAAAAATGATCATTAGATCTAATTAAAAAGAAATAATCACTGACTTCTGTAAATCGTGAAGTCTTTTTTTATGTGGATTGCCACAATTGTAAAAAAATTTGGAAGTACTCACTGATCTAAACTAAAAAGAAGTCAAAGAAATCGATTGATCTCGACACAATATTAAATTCAAAACAAGCAGTTAATCAAACGTCAAACGTCAAATTATACAGCTTAAAAATAGCGAAGATCCATTAATATCGAAGTCAAATATGAACACTCCTACGCACACTTCGCACCCGGAAAACTGCTGCCATTGATGACGAGGAACACTTTGTTAGCTGTGGCCTCGTGCATTTTACGACAGGAAACCAATAAAATGATAATACCTGGAGACTCACAAAGCACTAGTTTAATTACGTGGACAACCAGTACACTTGGTATGGACGTGCTCGCACAAAATCACCTGGTTATTGCTATATAGGAGGTATTTATTTTTCAGTAAAATGATTCTGCTATTGACAAAATAATATGTACTTCTAATTTCTGTCTTAAAATTCGACTGGAAAAGAACGAAGTAAAACTTCAACTATCCAAAAAAAATTGGTACTGCAAACTAAATTTGAGTTTAATCATTGGCTTTTATAATAATAACTAGCTGACCCCGCAAACGTTGTTTTGGCATAAAAATTGACCAAAAAAATAGATAGCCGATTCTCAGACCTACTTAATATGCATATAAAATTTCAATAAAGTGGATTCGAACCCGGACCTCTTGACCGAGTAGCCTGTATAGCTGTATAGTAGCTGGGTACAGACCACTCGGCCAGCCGGTCGTCGTTTTATATTACTAGCGTAGTTTAATGTATTATTTTAATACTCATAGTAGTAGTAATACTTACCCCGTGGTATTCGTTGTATCTAACTAAACATGTTTGCTTAGCGTGTCTAGACATTTAATCTAATTTAAATAATTAATTCATAACTCGTATGATACCTACTTAATTAACTGTGAAATTTAATTAAAAATAATTTAATTAGGTAGCGTAATCTATTTCAAATTTATAAAAAATATGTATATCTAAATCCATGGCAGTTTCTCAGGATGCTTGCCATTAATTATTATAAGGCATTTAAACATAAGCAGCTTTTTAGAGATTTTTTGTTATAATTTGACTAAGGAGATCCTTAAGGACTTTGAAACTATCAACAGGTTAATTTATCTACAGAGAAATGAAAGTAGGTAAATGTATATTATGCATGCCTATAATCACACCTATAATTTACAATTACTTACTGTAGTTATATTCTTTTAGTGTAACTGAATGTACATTGTTGACGGCATACATGCACACGAACAATAATGTCGTCAATAAATGTCATCGCTGCGGTTATTAATATGTAATTTGTCCTTTCGTAAAATACGGCAAGATATATCACTGGGTTACTATGTCACTCGTTTTCCTTTTACAATAAAATCACTTATATTAATCATCCTTAACTAATTAAAGCCACGCCTTTTGCGTATTTTTCTTTTCATTATCTTGTTTAGTCAGATTTACTTTACCTAAATCGTTAAATAAATAAATTGGACTTTACTCCTCCCCATATACTTTTTCTGAAGTTTTTTTTGAAGTTTTAGAACTTTAAGTTTTTATATCTATTGCTATGGATATATTTAGGTATCTTGTTTTTTTGTAATAAAGCTAGATGACGAACGAGCGGTCCACCGGTCCACCGATGGTAATAAGTGGCTACCGTTGGCTATATACACCTGCAATAACAAGGAATAAATCACTTGGTATTTCAGGCGCGTTGTCATCCTGGACCCTATGGCCTGAGGTTTTTATATTTATTTGTAACACTTAACTGAAAGTAAGCCCAGGAAAAATATATGTAGGTACCTAGATACACAAGAAAAGGAAGCTACCCCATAAGCTTACATAATTCGTTTGTTGATGTTGATGGTCACACTTGACTCTACATATATGTCAATCATCGACCATGCATGATGATCTACAGAAAGTTGTTCAACTTTATAAAGTAGGAAAGTATATTCTTACATAAAGCATAGTAGTTGCATTTATTATGTACAAAATTGCAGTGCAGAAACACAATGTAGGGATACATAAACTTGCTGTTAGAGCACAATAAAAAGTGATATTTCCATATAACTTTGTGTGTGGTTGCGGTAAAATGAATGGTTTTCCTATGAATTACCAATGATTTATCTTTTGTGAAATTTATACCTGGAACTCATTTTATTTGTACAGTCGACAGCACATAAAGCATGACAGTTTTACCTTACTACGTACGAGAGGCGACTTTCGTAGTGGAACTGTTACACTTGATGTGCTGTCGTCTGTACATAAATAATGTTTGTAGTGAATATTAATTTATGCAGCTTGTTATTGTAAGTAGAAAACAAAAATAACATTAATACCTTAGTATTACAATCATTAGTATGCTACGGTAATCGCTCTATTGATTACTACTGCACTTCAAATATTAAATGTTACTCATAAATCTCTTCTACTATTTTATTTTATTTTTTGTTTTTATTTTGTCCTTAACCTATCGCAGGTCTACTGGTAGAGATTTCATTAGAAATAAGCGGTGCCTTTGTACTCATTGTTTTACATATTAACTTTTTATGTGTACATAAATAAATCAATAAGAAAAGGATAATAAAAGTAATTGTGATATCTATAAATATAAATCTCTTTAAATATAAATCTCTTTTTCAGCTAATTTATTTGTGAAAAGTAATTAAAATAAAAAAATACATACCTACCTATATGAAAACAAACTTTTCCTGTCATCCAAAGATTTGTATATTGATAGAGTCCTTACCTGTTGTACCTAATGAAATAATGATTTTTTTATACAAAGCACGATAAATGACTCAGTTCTATCTGATTTGACGCGGTAAGAATCATCCTTACTCGAAGACAGGTTGAGACTCTTTTGGGGAACCCATTATGCTCTCGGGAGATGATGAACCTGTCAAGCCACACGTTCCAGATACAATTGGTTTTTAATCGTCAGGCTCCCGGGAATGTTACGCGCCCTCACGAATTAAAATTACTACTTTTACTAATTCCCGTACGTCTTCCATCTTCATCTTACCGTCCAGTTGTGTAGGCGTGCGGCGAGGTACCGGTTTGGGAATTTGGCGACCCATACAAGAATTAAAAAATGTGCAAAAAGTTTTTGTTATGAGAACAATAAAACTGCACAGGCACGTTTAAATTACAAAAAACTGGAAAAACAATCTGTTCAACTTAAATAGCATTCCTGTATTCCTATGCTAGAAATAGAATCCGTATTTGGAAGGCTCTACAACGGTAGAGACTCTAAATACGTACTCTATTATTATTATTATTTATTTGCTTCTGAAAGTAGGATACAGGGTTTCTGAGTTTCTGAATACTATTGATGATAACACAATTTACTGGCAACATAATATTTTAAGATGGTTAAACGTTAACATCCGTTCTAGTTTTATAACTTTATGAGATACGTTTACGTACTTTATTTAAATATGTGCTTTATTATCAATCAAATATCGACTTATTCCATTTATAAAATGTTTAATTTCAACACTCCTACTTTATCAAATAACTAGGCATTGTCATTAAAAGATGGCAGTTCAACAAATCATGGTTTGATTCTTCAAGGCACGATAAAACTTAAAATGTAAAGCTTCTCTGGTATCGCAAGGTCATCGGGCAAGCCGTATGCTTGCTTGCAACATTCAAAATATAGAATATATTGTGTGATACATTAAGTTGTTTCTCAAAATGGAAGTCACCCCAAAGAGCGGTCTGTAAAGATTTAAAACAAGCTTCTTTTAAATCAAGGTAATACATGAACTTATTTATGCTGTCCCAGAATTTTAGATAGGGTAGTAAGTTTAGTATCGGTTACTATAATAACGTTTTATCGTCATAAAAACTATAAGAACATGTCGTGTTATTTCAGGAAACGGGGTAACGTAAATATTGCTAGAAGCTTATGATTTATGGATTTATTTGACTTTGACTGTTTACTTTTTTATATCGAAACACGCAGTTTCGACACTTAGTCATTGAGATGTCGATATGATGTTAAGACCAACCGACTGTTAATTTGAACAAAATTTACGCAATTCTTCTGAATGAAAATATGCTTAGGCGTATATTTGCTGATGTTTATAACTCCAAATGTTACATTTTAAAATAGTTCAGATGTTTTAGAAAATTAATAACAATAAACTTATTTGCTTTTTTATAGCCGCACATTGGCACTTAAAGCCATTTAGTTCATCGTGTCGTGTAGAGGTCACGACCTATATAGATATATTTTATGTCCTAATTTGTATACCAACCCACACCCGTAGGTAGTAGGTATGTGTATGTCGCCTAAATGGAGTTACGAAACTGATTGAAGAAGCCTTTAATTCGAGGAGCAAATAGGTACAACCCGTACATAATAAATGTTGTCTGTAGTTGTGGAGACGCGGAGACGGTAAGGGATAAAAGTTTTAAGCATAGATAGGAAAATATTTGGTTCATTAGGCGAGTAGGCTATTTAGACGTTCAGGAACACAAAAATCACTAAAAGGTAGAAGTTCCTCAACCAAGTTTTTGCAAAAAAAACATATTTAATTAGCAAACATCGGTAAGAATAATTGTGTCTTTAATGTTGCAGTATTCAACGACATCCAGGAAAGAACCTGTAAAACCACCCACAAAAGTATAATTCATAAGATATTTTGCCGAGCGGTACAGCTTTTAAAAATAATGAATACTTACAAACCAAAGCCATCAAGGAATACCCTTTCCATCGTCATTTACAGCTTAATAATAATAATTAACTCTAGTACACATTTACAAAGTAACCTTAACAACAGGGTTGTCAATACTAAATTGCAATTGTGATATAAGGAAACATACTATAAGGAAACATATATATATATGTAATCGTGAAACGATATAGGGTCTGAAAAACTATTTAACAGGACTACTTCGGTTACATTAGTAGATAATAACCAAAATTTGGCGAGGCAAGTTTTTAAAGCTTATTTGTTTAAACAAAATAGCTGCATGCATCATTAAAGGCTAGATAATATGTAATCACTTTTTTTAAGTTAAGGTCGTAAGTTCGGCTATCTTTTTTTTAGTGATATTTAGCACTCTGCTGGCAGGTCCGAACTGCATTCTTGTGCCTACACAGAACTAGTTTTCTATAGAAAATTTCTAATTAGGTTTATGATGGATATCCGATATCTTAATCTATGTAGGCTTCTATATTTGTAACCTTTTTATGTACTACTAGTTGCCCGCCCCGGCTTCGCATGGGTAACCCACGGTACGGTCTCCATTATCAGTATAATAAATATTCCAGTATTTATCAAATTAATGAAGAGCACTGTCTCCTTCCTCACTCACTCACTTTTCATGGTAAACGATTTCAAAAACTTTTCGCAGATTTTTAAATTTGGTGCAGTCGTTTGGAAGTTATGCGCGTATATACCTGTTGTCAGTTCATATTTTTATTTACATAGATAATCTACGGTTAAACGTTTCCTGGGTATGATTTAAAACCTAGTCCAATATTTTTCCTAACGTTTTGGTGAAAGCCCTAGTAGATATACAAGTTGATTGGGGCGGTGTGATTGGTATGTATTTTACGACCACCATGCCCACAACGCTGCCTATAACTTTTATGGGCTCTCAACACATAGAGAAGGCTACGCATTATCTAGGTTTATCTTCGTAAAAATACGTGATTAGTTTTAAATAAAATAAGACAATACTATTTAATTAGCTTAGGATTTTGTGTCTATTTTAAATTTAACAATAAAAGCAACAACAACCATTCTCAAAAACAACGCGGTAGATTTAGTAACTGCTCACTAATTATGTAACTCACATGGTAATGGTTTTCATCGCAAGTTGTGAGTCCACTGCTGCTTTGCTATGACGTCATTGTGATATCTCGCCTTGTAACGCACTCATAAATGGGCAATTAACTTCAGATAAGATCCATTATATTATGTAATTGAAGTAACGTAATTAGGGGGCTGGTCGTATCTTATGATTATTTTTATGTCAGTGTCGGCCATTTAGTCGCGTGGTCAGTAGAGCACTCTATACATTCACTCTCTACTCTATTCTTTCTCTTCTAAACCAGAGGTCTCAGTGTGAATATTTAAAAATAATAACTTTATTCATTTATCTCATATTTACAATAATAATATAATTACTACACAATAAAGTGCTGCAATTGGAAAGACGTTGATGTTGTAATATTTATATGTATACCTACTCGTGAATATGAATATCTATATTCCTTGGCTATCAAGTATCCATCACTTACTTAAATCACGCCTTGAAACGCTCCGAAACGCGCAATGAATCAATATTTTCTCATTGTAATAGGAATCCATTAGCTTCAGACGCCCACGTAGGTACTGCTAAATAATTTCTAGGTCGAAAGCTAGTAAAACTATGTTATATCTGTAGAAAACGGAGAGCTAGTAGCTACGGAGTTACCACACATTTAATAGGAGAATTAAAATACTTATCATCTTTAACTAAGTGTATACATGCATACAAAATTAAGTGTGGGATAGTTGTAGGGAAAGTAAATGTACATATTGTAGTTCGCGTTCAGATTTTTTGTAAAACTAGTACCTATACCAATATCAATAGCAGATCTAGCTTTATACCACTGTCATTGTACAAAAATGTTTATTCATTCCAAATAGACAAAAATAGGCAATAGTTATAACAAGGACCAAAGAGGATTAATCCAGCGAAGTAGGTATTACAGTCATGTTCAAAAAGATGTATACATACATACATTACTCGTTTAGAAATACAAAAATATACATTAGGTACAACAAAATATCGCTATTAATAGATTGTAGATAAAAGAGATAAAAGAGTAGATACATAATTATTGAAGTTATGAGTACACATATTAAGTACATCTTTTCAGACATAACTATACAATTGTGTATTTTTTGTAAAATTTGATTCTAAAATGAGTAAGAACTTTTAATACCCAGAAATTTCTTGACTCTAAACGTATATTGATACGAGATATCGTAGAATACATCTTACTAGCCGCGACCACGGATAAACTACCAAGGTCGCAGTCACCATGCAAGATGATGATTAATGAGAAGTAATTTTATTAGACACGATTAAAAATCTCACGAGAAAAATAAAGCTAATTTTTAAAATACACATTAATTAATTACTAGGTGGTAGACCCATATGTAGGGTCGCCTGGGTAGGTACCACCGCCTTTCTTATTTCAGCCGTGAAACAGTTCGCTGTGTTTCGGATTGAAGGGAAAGGTAGCCAGTGTAATTACTGGGCATGGACGGCATTTCATCTTAGGCCTCAGGATGACAACGCACCTGCAATATCAAGTGCTTTTCCTTGTTATTGCAGGTGTCTATAGGCGGCGGTAACCGCTTACCACCAGGTGGGCCGTCAGCTTGTTTGTCATCTAGTTGTATAAAAAAAAAAAAAAAAAAAAACTTCACTATAAAAAAAGATTAAAAATTTATTCCATTTTAGTTCCCTGTACCTACAGGTATCATTTATTTAACATTTTATCGATTGATGATTTGTACGTTTTAGTGAGTTCGGAAAATGATAAACACTTCTTACTTATTACTTCTGCCCCTTTGCCTCTAATAAGTATTTTTTTTCGCTTTAGTACTACAGTACTACAAAATGTAAATATATTTTTTGTATACAAAAAAACTGATGTAAAGAAAAGTCCATATGCAAAGACAGTTAGTGCAGCTAAGACACTACTCTAGCCGTCTCCACCTTGCCGGCCCAAAAGGTGCTTTTTCACGCCTCTTCAAGAACCCATGCTATAGAAGGGAAGGAAAACATGTGCTGTGATAACTCCGAAGACCGGCACGCGTGATTTTCACAGCACTCTCCGTGATATAGCCAATAGAAAGCGCTAAGCGACGCAATGTCTCGACGCAATTGCAGAGGCTCAAGGTTGTTCGTGACCTCTATATACATCGCCAATGATACGGACAGCACGACGCTGCAATCTGTTCAGGGCATCGAGGAGGTACTTGGCGGAGCCATCCCACAAGCTGTTTTGATCACAGTTTCGATGTAGTTCCTGGAATTGAGATCGCAAGATATATCTCCGAGATACATAACGAGCAAGTTTAAGGAGCCCTGTGCCGATAGAGTAATACCCCGAAGAGAGGGAAGGGGAAGGAACGGCGACATTTTGGCTGTAAACGTGCATACCTGTGTTTTCTTAGCATCGAACTCAACAAGATTGTTAAAGCCCCATTCAGATACAAAGTTTAATACCCTGTTGAGCTCAATGGTAAGATTCTCTCTCTCTCTCGGTTTCAGCGCGCCCACCCCTGGGCGACCGTAATAGCAATTAATGTTTCCTAATGGAAGCATGTCATGGAAATGAAGAAGAAAGTTCCATGACCTTACAAAGAACGGAGGTGACAGCTATTGGGCGGTAGTTAGCTGGGTCTGATCGGACTCCCTTTTTGGGGACCGGTTGCACATTGGCCTATCTCCAAGATTTCGGTACACATCCAGAAGAGAAAGAAAGACGGTATAGCTGCATTAAAACAGGAGACAACTCCGCTGCGCAGTTTTTCAGTACTATCGATGGGATGCCATTAGGTCCACCAGCTTTCCGGACGTCTCATCATCATCATCACCAGCCTATATACGTCCCACTGCTGGGCACAGGCCTTCCTACATGGCAGAAACACATGAGGAGTTTGGGCCATAACACCACCACGCTGGCCCAGTGCGGGTTGGTGGGTTAAAGCGGTTGCAGTAACAACCGGGACCAACGCACGGAGGGACACGCTCCATACAAGGGCGGTCATAAATAGTTAAAGTCCTGTTACTATCAATACATTGTATTATTTTAGTGACTTATAGTTGTAAAAGTGTTTTAGGAACATTAAAATGAAAGAAGTACATGTATTTACGGAATAAAAAACGTTTACTTCAGTAAAAAACAAATATAAACAATAACATACTTTTACCTAAATTTATCATGAACAAACACTTAAAAATTGGAATGTAAAACATATATTTTAAATAAAATAAGAGTCAAAACATTGATAACATTATTTAATTATAATAAAATAATAGAAATAAATAAATTAAAATTAATTAAATACAAAAAAAACAAAACAACTAACAAAATACAAATAAATTATTCTTATTCTAACAATATTAAACATGTAACAATTCTATTACACTTTGTGACAGAGTATTTTTCTTTTTAGGGGGAAGTTTCCGAAGACTTGTAATATAAGGATCTGAATGTAATAATAGTCGTTGTATTAAATCTTGATTGGTAACTTCACGTGACATTTTTCGAGTGTGACTTCGTCTATAAATTTTGATATACTTATTTGTCGCTTCAGCAGCTTCTTCGGAAAGTTCTCCTATAGATAACAATGCATAACTTATAATATCTGATCCATGTACGAGCACCTTGTGGACAGAAGCAGGAAGACTATACCACGGATATTCCTCGACCAGGCTGTATGCTGTTTGTAATGCATAGTCTTTAAACTTGCATTCATTAATTTTATGTCCAGAAGATAACGTTTGTAATATTACACAACAACGATCTATGAGATCCTTATTCAAACCTGTAATTTCAGCAGATACAGCTGATTCCAAAAAAAACTTCCTGGCCGTGTTTCCGTCGTTAGACGTCCCGCTTCCACCACTACGCGGCTTGTCAACTATTAAACCTAATCGTTCCCTAAACTGGGACTGTACATATTGTTTTTTATTTGATAACAATTGTTTATCACTATCTAGCCTAACTTGCCATTTTTTTATGTCTAATCTATATGAAAGATGAATAAAATATTCGAAGAAACGTATCCAAGAATGTAGTGGTGATAATCCAAATTGGTATCTACTCTCTATTACAGGTTTTTGTAAACATTCGTCTATTTTATTCATCTCTTTAGGGGTAGCATTACATATATAACATCTACTTGTAGATGTTTCACTTAAAGCACTACAAATTTTACCATCTACCATTGAAAGCTGCAACTTATGAGAAACGACCAATTCACGATTGTCGATCTGAATAAAAGTAGGTTGCAAACTTTCAATTTTATCCTTAAAATAAGCTTCCTCTTGCAAAGACACTGCTGTGCTTTCTTTCAAAAATTGAAATCGAATAGGACGGCAGTACCTAGTGGAAGAGGGTCGAGGATTTTTCCATAAAATTTTACAATTATCTTCAGCTAATTTTACAATAATTTGAAGGGGTACATAAGATGTTACAAACAAACTACTATCTTCTAAAGTTGAATCTGAAAAAAATTGTTTGTATTCACTATGTCCAGTGCTGCCATCGAATCCCCATTTCCCAAGTAAAGAGATATTAGACAAACAATCATCAGGAATCTGATCTAAGACCTCTTTTTGAGATTCAAGGATTCGAGAAGCTGTGTGATCAAAAAGACTTTGTAATTCAACTTCAGCTGAAGACTCGGAAACAGTTATATTAGAAGGGTAACATCTCTGTTTCGCTTTAGTAATTTGTTGGTAACATGGTAATACATTAGGAGAAATCTTACTATTAACAAAGTTTTTAATTAATAAATACTGATGTTTTGTCAACTGAGCATCAGTCACAAGTGACAAGACATCATCAGTGCTAACTCTAGATATACACGAATCGAATGAACAGTCTGAAACATCAAGCAATGCACTCACAGTAGAATCATCAGACTTTGACAAATCAGCTACTCTCCGACGTTTAGTCCTTTTACTACATTGCGTAAAAGGTTTTCGAGGACGACCACGTGAATGACACGGCGACGTTTCAGACGGAGTACATTGCTTATTATTTTTCACAAGTTGAATTTTTTCAATAACATTAAACCAATCGGAATTCTTATATAAAAGCTTGGTTTTATCCCTATTACATTTTTTCCAGAATCGAGCAATAGCTTTACATAAATTATTAACAATTTTCTCTAAATAATGAATATCAATGTTCTCAGCATCGTTCAGAGTAGTCAACAAACTTTGTAGGACTTGACGACACTTTTCCGAGTCATTATCGGTATTGACAGTTAGCCATATTTCAAGAATATGCATTCTTGAAAACGAGCATATATATAAATTACCTAAAACAAAAAAAAAACGGTTAAAATTCAGTCACAAAACCTACACAAAGCACTAAGACTAAATAAACTAATTTCGTAGCAAATGCTACGAGATAATCTGGCAACCGTAGCACCCTTGTCATCGCCAAAAGGGCAGATAAGGGCAGCCAAGTTTTAATTTTCCTAAGATAAGAAAGTCTAAAGATTATGGTGCAATATACCTCCATAGTCGGAGCGAGTGGGAACATATTTAAAAGTTTATTCAAACTTTGAATATTAAAATATAATACTCCAAGAAAAGTCGCCTCGTAGCAATGACATACTAAAGAAAATATATACTAAGATACAATTAAAATAAAAATATTAATTATTACATACCCTGTTCTTGGATATCCATTTCAGAAAAAACTCACACAGCACTCACAGGTCCCGCAATGACAACAAATGACGTCACGCTTTTTAATGACTCACTGATAACAGTATTTACGATTGGCGATGCGCTCTCTTTGAATGCACAATAGATAATGAAGGCGCACTCTAATTACTGACCTATTTATAGTTTCAGAAGGTACCGCAACTATCCAATGTAACGACAAGGAATAAAATGTAAAACAAGAAAGCAGGTTTTTAAGATTTATGACCTATGGATGTCCCACTGTGCAACGGCTTAACGTGCCTTCCGAAGCACGGAGGAGCTCAAGATTATAAATTTGATTGACCCATCCAGGGACCAACCATGGCGAAAGTTGCTTTGTTTTCGTGATCGAAACCAGAGCGCTCAAACCACTACGCCACCGAGCTCCTATTGGACTATCCGGACGTCTATTGACTAAGAAATCTAAACATTTAATTAAAGTTAAAGCACAGAATAAAGAGATTGTTATTCTTTCTTCTGTGCTAATTTATTAATTATCATTTTATAGTACCTTTACCTTTAAGGAAAATAAACTTTTTATCTATCTAACTTATGTTTTCTAAACAAATTACAGTGTTCTTATACTGTACCTAATTTGATAAGAAAAACATCAATTGAGCCGACATTCGATACGCACAGTTGTTAAACGTAGAGTGATTCTAATTCAATTAACTATCGGCCTAGGAATTTTATTGAATGCCGGCGTATAATAAACGAACCAGGCGCCCAATCAAGTGGCTAATTTAGCCGGATGGCTGCGGTATCCATGGAGAGTTTCTAACAAATGAAGCAAAATTAAACCATTTTCCTAAAGTCCGTCATCTTCTACGATTGTAGAAATCAGATTAATATCTCGCACTGGGGATAATGGGCTTATTTGTAAATACACGCTAAATCTATATTTAAGTGAAATTTATTTATCTCTCGCACTATTATAATGAAAGCATAAATAACAGTATCATGTAATTTCATATTTAGAAAAGTGTGTCCAATTTTAAATGAAATGGTAAAATTGAAAAGCACCTCTACATGATCTATCATACACCATTCTATGGTTTCTCTAAAAGACGTCTAAAGGAGATGTTCGATATTGGTACTCGAAAGCCCCCCACGATAAATTATATATTATGCGAAAGCTTATGCTCAGAGGATCTTGAATATACCATTTTTTCATTTTGATACCCCGGCATTTTTGAGTAATTTTGATAAGTGTATGCAAGAATTCTAAGCTTCTTATCAAAGTTTTTCTGTTAAAATATAGTAAAAAATAAATTAAAATCATTATTATTAGTCAGAAACAAGTGCAGAAACCAATTTGCCATGTTCTTCTAGCATTTACAATAAAATATAATTGCAAAATAGTCGTAGGCTAAACCAAATCAACCCCATGCCTTAGTTATTAAAAAATACTTGACAAGACAATAGATGACATTGACGTTTTATACTTTGTCTGTGATGTATCACATTTTTTTTAATGGAATTTTACATCTCTGGATAACAGTTTTTTGACCAGAATAAAATGTTATTTTTTATTTATATGCATGCATTAAAAATTATAGTTTTTGTCTCATAATATTCTTAAAAATATACTATTTCTTCTCATATAACTTTTGTTTTGGGCCCACAAACATTTTCAGAACATGTCCTTTAAGTAATTTGTCATTTCAAATTTTTTCTATCATTCTCCTCTACATTTTATGAAAAGAGAAGTACTGTACTTATGTGTGTGTCTTCAGAATCGGGCTTATTGTTTGATTAATAATTTCCAGGCTTTATTATTTAAGATCACTTATAAAATAACATTGATAGTAAAATACAAAACAACCGAAAGTTGACTACATAGTGATGATAGAACCAGCGCGGAACCGATCGGTCTGCAGAATTTTAAGGGAAGTCTATGCCTCCCTCAAAAATCTTCATGTATAAATAAAGAAATAAACATTATTGCCTTTTATTTGTTTTTTTTAAGTTAATTTTAAATAGCCTAGGTATAGAAAAAAAGAATTCCTAAGTTCTTTATTATGAAGCTCGCAACACACCGTAATAAGGACTGACGTAAAACTTTAAAATATAGAATTTACGTAAAGAAAAAATAAACTGAAAGAAAATGAATTTAAAGTCACTGTGTTTTACAGTATTTGTCTTTAGACCTTAAAGAAGATTAATAATATATACTATGAATAACTTAAGGATCGCATTTATGATAAGCTTACCTAGCCTAAGGTTGCGGGCCATGGATATTTATTCAATGGCCGTGGTCAATGCGTTTGCGCATCTAGTGTAGGCGTGGCCTCGGCTGTGAATAGCGCCTATTGGCCATTTTTAAATGGAAGTTGCATTTCGCTAGATACCATTACGAATACTAATAAAGATCTAATTTCATTTTATTACTATTTGCTGAAGAAAATGTATTGTAAATTATAGGTAGGTACTAATTATGAATAACTAAGTATAGTTATAGGTTATAAGTACCCATCTACTGTAATTTATGTTTCCACGTCATTAAAACAATTCCAGTTGAAGTGGTATTATTATGGGAGTGAATCAAATATAGGTTATCTGTTAATCAATCTGACCACCCTTATTTTTATACTTTTTTAGCTATAATATAAAAAATACTAATGCTGCTGCTGAAATAAGATATTAAAATATTCTTTCGTAACATTTCACACATTCATCAAAGATCAGACAACCGTCTAATAAAAAACGTTTCAAAACATTAGACAGACATAATCCATTAATGAAATCCTTCTGGCTCAAATATCAGAAGGGTAATAATTATAAAAATGTTGACACAGACGTCTTTCAGTCTTGAAGAGAAGTGTTCTATGGCAGTGTGATGTAACAGAAAATATCGATTCTAATGGAATTATGGACATGTTTTATATGACATTAGCCGTCAATTTGTGAAGTACCTATCCACAAACCAGACACAACAGGAAGAACATGTTTTTATTTCATAAACCTATAAATAGTAAGGTAGATAATAAATTTTAATACCTATAGTAAAAGCAATAGTACATATGCAATCCTGATATAGCGATTTTGATAAGGAGCTGTTACAAGGTGTCAAAAAACATTTCATAGAAAATGATGCTGAATTATGAAGTCACAATACAGAAGTGGCCACCGAAAATAGGTGCATATAGATAAAATTAATTATACATTTGTTATTAATGCATTTACACGATTACTTGCTAGCTAGTATATTAAATTTGAGTAAACACAAACAGTATTAAAATGACTTAAGAGAATTTTGTAATATTTATTTCTCCATATTTTTAATTTCTATACTTGCCACTTAGGGGTTTATGGCACGCAGCTTTTCATAATTTTAATTCGAAAATATTAGACACGATTAATCTGAATCTAATAAGACTTTATATGCATAAGCAAATTAGGCTAATCCAATTAGTTATAAGAGGATTGTTGGAAAAGTCTAATAATAATTGAGTAAAAACAATTTTAGGCTATTCATACATAACAAAAATCTTCAACAAATTCTTTACGTTAAGACTTTTCGAAAAGTCCTCTTATAACTAATTAGAGTAGCCTGACTAGCTTATGCATGGTAAGTTTTGTTAGAATCAGATTGTTCGTTACCAATATTTACGACTTGAAAGTTTGCATGGAAAGCTATGCCGCGTAAACTCCCATAAGATCTTTACCTTTGTTCCCGTTGAGTTACACCATTTTGTGTTACACTGTTACTCATTGGAAAAAAAATACTGATTAGTAACACTGTTCATACAGAAAAATCTAGTCTAAAAATCTTTTACAATCTTGGGATTTCAGCAGAGCTTGGGAGAAGTTGCAGTGCATCTTGTACGCACCGTTTTCACGCTCTGATTCGCCCGCCAACCGGTACAAAAAATATCTCATTTTTTCCAAATATAATAAAACCAAATTTTTTACTTGCTGTCAAAATCCCTATTAATTCACTATTGTTGAGAGTAGACATGGAACATTTCATGAAAAGCATGTGAAAACTCATATAAAAATCATATGAAATGAATTTCATTCATCACACCTGCTACTTACTTCGTTTAATTTGATTGTTGAATGCGATTTGAAGGGCGAAGTCCTTCCTTAACCCGCCAAGCATCAGATTCCAGACTTACTTACTTATTAGGTTATTTAGAATACTTACTAAAATAAATTTAAAGATATGAAAACAATGCATTTTATTCATTTTAGACATCATGTTTCATAGTAACGTTTACTGCTTAAGACCTACACAATCGATATCTGGATAGAAATAGTTAGTTTTATTTTACAAAACGTCCTCGTTCGATTCCCGACCTGAGTACACGTTTTTTTTAATGTATGAATGCAGTTTTCCTTATTACTAAAATCGATGACATGGATCCTAAGAAGAAATTTTGGTATGTCTTATAGTTTCTTACTTTCCCATACTGACCGATCTAAATTTGCCACCCTGTATAGATAAGTTACATTCTTTATAACACCAACAATCGCAGCACAATCCCTAACAACATGACGACTAAAATAGAGCAATGTTTTCAGTTCTCAATGAGACAAACGTTTATAACAAAGGACTCCAATAGAGAATAGAACAAAACAAACACAGCTCTATGAATATTTCGAGTTGCTAAACAAAGAATTCTTATGTCCACATGTTGCTGTTAAAGGTCTCAACACACGTTGTTTCAAATAATTAGGGTACACTACTATACATTTTATATTGCTGGTAAAAGAGATCTTTCAAAAATGTATGGATGGAGACTCGGCCAGGCGTAGATATGTACAGTATACATACACCTGGGCGAGTAAATAGTTAAAAAAAAATAGTTAAAAATATGCAGAGCAGTGTTCAGATGTCTGTTTTCTTTTTATTTGCTTTGTTGCGTGGTACAAAGCCAGAATTTTTATAGAAAAAAATGCAACACAGTCAAATACAAGTCAACTAAACGTAACTTTGGTGACGTTTAGTTGACTTGTATGTCGCCCGCCATATTGCCATAGCGAATGACGTTGAAATCGACGTAAAATTTCAACTTTTGTACAAACAAAACTATGCAAGAAAACGAATTATTAGTATTCTTCGCGAATTTCAGGAATTTATTTCTGAATTTTTGCGATAAGGTTGCATACCTTTACCTGACCGGATATGAGACATCTCCTTTAGATCTAACACCTTGACTTTAATTGTAAAATTTTTTGCATTTATAATTTAGTATTTTCTTCTATTTTCACTAGGTAGCACTTTTTGCGAGGATGAGAGGTGCTTATTAAGATTTAATTTTTAATTGTTAATTTTTTTTTTTTAATGTCAAACTATAAGATAGCTGCCTTATTATTATTTTTAGAAAAGGAGATGCAGATGTTTCCCCGCTAATTTTAAATATGACTAAAAGGTCATCAAAAAGTGAAATATGCTCACCTAAAAAGTAAACCATGGGCAAATTCTATAAACCGTTGATTTGGTGATTAATCTCATATTCTTAATTTTCATTTCAACATTATTAATTGTAAAATAAATTGTATTAAATTGTATTTGTAAATGTTTGAAAAAATATTTAGATATTTTTTTAGATATTTTTAAGTTATTAATCTCAGTTAAATACAAGACTTAAATATTTAATAACGTAATCATTAATCGCGTAGATTTTTAAAGGTGAAAATTGCGAATTTTACTAATAAAAATCTAATCTAGAAAAATTTCACGTCCTGAGGCGGGGAAACTTTCCATTAAGAAAATATACAAATAGCGAAAGCTAGAAAAAACATGGCCCTCTCAAATAAAGTTAAAAGTAATAGTTACATTTATATGTACAAAAAAATTTTAAGACATACGTGTTGCGAAAAATTTATTGAAAAAGCTGAATTAGCACTATTCAGCGTCTCTAATTTTGTTAGTCATTTTTGTGGCATCAGTCAATAAGATCGTCTGTCCATCTATTTTTAAGTAAGTGCAATATTCTTGATTGTTGCCGCCTTACCTGTTGTATCTATCCTGTATCCAGGATGTAGGTATTATTAGCCAAAATTAAATAAACTTTATCAGGGTGCCAGAAAATTGTTTTGGAACCAGTGTAAATTCAGACATGACAGAGAAACAGACATTATAACATTTTTTTTTTTGTGATAGACAGGTACGTATGAGATTTTTAACGATTCGAAGGAGCTTCTTATGGAGCCTAATTGAATATAGTTGTTTTCATTTCATTTTCATCTAAGCTTCGGCATTTGCCCTAACGTTACATATGTCAAATAAGGTTTAAAAGTAATAATAAACTTACCATGTGCATACTAACGATATAGAAGTCATTTAGTTACATTTAATACAAGTAGTCATTACGGATGTTAATATTTACACACACATTACCTAAATATTAACTTAGTTAGATAAACACTCCAAACGTCAATTATTTATTCGTATCTAATCATGTCTGTCTAAGCCTACTCACAAGCTTTTAAGATAGCCATCGCTTCGACCCTGAAAATCTATACTATATCGAACATTATTTGCAATTCAGTCGTGCATACAGCAAATGGCCGATTGATAAACATGATAATGATTGTTTGCTACTTGAATTTCATACTTTTATGCTTGTCTATAGAAATATAATATATTTTGTTGTGAAGTCTGTCCTACAATTCTTTTGGGTTCTAACTATTTAGGAAAAAGACGGTAAGTACTTAACTATATAAGAAATGGCAATATAAGAACTAAAACTAAAGCAGCCCTTATAATAAAGTGAAAAACTTTTATTATGTTACATATTATAAATTAATTATATAATGAATTTTAGAATTTTTTATTTTAAACCCAATTAATTAAATTTAGACCACAGTGTTCATAATTAATATTTTAAACCAATTCTCGGGAATCTGCACTATAATAAATAAACATGAAAAAGAAATCTGAGTACATAGAAACAAATTTAATACCACCAACCAGCTGCGTATGCGCTTGTCAGCATTATTTGTTATGTTATTTGCACATGATAGCAACGTAGGTATTATGTTCTCATGACTGTGCAGGGCATTCCCCTTATAGTCATCTGCTGGGATGCCTGTGTTTACTTATTAAGCATACCTACTACCAGTAACTATTGTAGTTACTTTAGGATGAGCGGTAAATAATACTCTACATAGCTGGGGGACAACTCTACGAAAACTAAAGAACGGATTTGGATTTCACTATAAGAAATACAAATAAAGTAGGCTAATTATAAACACACAAAATCAAACATGTGAATGGATTTGACTGTTTTTAATTCATAAGAAAATTGCTATAAAAGGTGGTAAAATTCGAAGCTTCCTTGAAGTACCTATTTCGTTTTTTGTTTCTGAGTTGAGAATCTGAAGCTAAACACGTCAATCTATACCTATTACAATAAAAATATAATTTTACATAGAAAATTTGTGACTGTGGCCTGACACTTCCTAGAATAGGTACCTACACAATTGAAAATCGGGCTGATTAAGGAATGCAATCTCGTCAATATTTTACGAGGCTGTGTCTTGTACAATTTTTGTACGAGATCTTGCGAGATTCCGAGTCCACTCATTTCTACGAGTGTAAAGGCAAAATGAGCAATTTTGACCCAAGGGTACTTGGCCTGCAAGATGAGGACTCGTCAGTCAGATAAACCCCTTGATATGCTGTGTTTTTAGAGAAGCCATTTTTTAAAAAAACCTTCTCCATTTAAAACACAACATAATAAAAGTTTAATCTGTAAAATGTAACCCTTCTATTTATTTGATTACTAAAACAATTCTTAAACTTAAAATTTAAGTTCAAATGTTCAAATTTGATTTTATTGGTTTCTAGTTCCTTTATTAACATTCAAGGCTGAAATTATATCGTTATAGTAGAATATATTTTAGTTCATTTCATGCATGTATTTTAATCTTACAGGATGATAATCAATAAATGGAATTAATAGCATTCGAATACTTGTTGAGTAAAAAATGTCCAATCTCTACTTCTAAAATGTTACGAGCTTGTATTCCCTCCGCCTGATAAATAACTTCTGATTTATGTTACTTGGAGCTCGGTGGCGTAGTGGTTTGAGCGCTCTGGTTTCGATTACGAAACCAAAGCAACTTTTGCCATGGTCGATCCCGGGGTGGGTCAATCAAGATTTGTAATCACGAGCTCCTCCGTGCTTCGGAAGGTGCGTAAAGCCGTTGGTCCCGGTTGTTACTGCAACCGCTTTAACCCACCAACCCCCATCGGGTCAGTGTGGCGGTGCTATGGCTGAATCGTCTTGTGTTTTCCTCCCATGTACCCAGCAGTCAGACGTATAATATAGGCTGTGATGGTGACTTAATATTGTTTCTACAATGTCTGAAATTTCGGATAGATATACCTAAACTACATTAAGAAACACCTTCGGTGTCTTGAGGTTTCTTCATTTCGATCGTTTGAATTTTGAAATTGGCATTTGTGAGTTATCCGAAATAATCCGATATCACAGCACAAACTACGTAACTTGGTCCAAAACTTCAGAAAATGATTCATTAAACGGTTTTTGGAATAACAACCTGCGGTTTATTAAGATAACGTTTCTGTCTATCATCATTATGTAAGATAAGATTAGGTGTTCCAGTATTTGTTATGTAAACTAAATTCTATATTAAACTAAATTCTATTGCAACAATGCCATTTGTCAGCTACCTAAGATAATTTGAGCATTAGTAACTTCCAATTGTGCTTTCTTATCACGGTTGTTGTCAAGATTAATTAATATTCAGGTGTCTTTTGACAATTGAAATAAAAACTCTTTTACCGCGTTATTAATTCAAATTGTAGATAGTACTGTAATAATTCAAGGCTGTTAGTGTGTACAACATGTGTGGCTGAATACAATTGAATGAATATTAATGTGCACAGAATTGCAACTACTAATTGTAAATTCAAATTATGATATTGACTTAGTATGTTGAATAAAGCTGAGAAAGGTAAGTTTATAGACTAAAATATTGTGTATCCAGTATACCTATATAATTGCAAATTGAGTATGTGTTGGCAAGGCAACATTAGTGGTCTTTAGTAGGTATTAGTTTTGTGATACGTAGTATTTATTAAAGAGATGGTTTGAGCTTTTCTCGTAGCTGACGAATCTATGTTAACTATATATTTATGATCACCAGTGTGATGACAACTCGAAGAGATATACAAAACAGTTTAAGTAACCCCCCCGGCCTTATTAATCATCTATTTAATTTATCACCATCTCATTGAGACTATTCATAAGAGCCGAAACACCCTATATCTGCTAAAAGTTTCTGAAGAATTAGGTATCCCGCAGACTTTTTGATGGTATGGGATCAGTTCAAGGTTAGTAGGTATTTCATAGAAATGCCACCGAAGTTACAGTAACCAAATTTCAAATCAATCGGATCTATGTGTAGCTTGCATGACTGGTTAACACCTAGTTTACTAGTTTAATTTATTGTATCTGTTTATAAATACCGTTCCACTTGTGCATTGTTTTAACGTAAAGATAACAAAAATATCACAATAGTTACCTACTAAAGTACCTATGTAGTCCATGATTACGATATTCGATGCGAAAACAGAGCAACGTTAGCCGTGCTGGTCAATCCTGGATGGGTCAACCAAAATTCGTAATCGTGAGCTCATCCAAGCTCTAGAAAGTACGTTATGCCGTTGGTAGGTTGTTCCTGCAACCTCTTTATACCTCCCATAATTGGGTCAGTCGAGTGTGTTATTACCCAAAGCTCCTCGTGTGTTTCTCATATGTAGGACTGCCTATGTCCAGCAGTGGGACAGAACACTATAAATAGAATTCATAATTTCGAAAATTAATGTAAATATGACGTCAATTATTTTAAAAGCACAATCGCAACTGATAGTTTGTAGAATATTTAGTTGTTCTTTCTTTTGGCATTGCGCCCGCGCTTTATTATGTAAAGGGAAACAAATATCATTACGCTCTAATGGATTGCCAGGGAAAAATACGAGCTAAATCACGCCAATAACAAATTAACTGGACATCAGAATGTTTCATATCTTTTTGTACAGCTTTATTGCTTCATACTTCATCATCAGCAGAAGCAGCTTAAATACACGTGCCACTATTGGGTACAGGCCTTTCTAAATAGGAGATACACATGAGAAGTTTGGGCCTTAACACCACCACGCTGGCCCAATGCGGGTTGGTGGATTAAGCCGAATGCAGTTACAACCGGAACCAAGGGGTTAAAGTGTCTTCTGAAACACGAGATTACCAATTTTGATTGACGCATCCCGGGATCGATCATGGTGAAAGTTGCTTTGTTTTTATAAACGAAACCAGAACGCTCAAACCACTAAGCCACCAAGCTCCTCAATTCATTAAATTCCATAGCTTCCTGAGATAAACCCAATGAAAATCTAAAAAACCAGACAAGTTGATATTGCATTGCCAAAATGCTTTCTAAAATTAAATCGCACTGTACTTTTTCAATAACAAAGTCTCCGTTAACCACTGTTCGCAAGAAAATTACTTTCATAGATTGAAATATTTACTTGATTAGAGTCATGCACTCTGTAAATTACATTTTAATGCGAAAGAGTTGGATTAAAATTTTCTTTATGGATACCAAACGATTATGAGGAAATATTCATCCAGTAATCCACAAACTTATATTTAAAAAAACTTATGAATGTAACTCCCAACTATTTTTCGTAAATTTCTAAGACATTTTAATTCAATAAACTTAGAATATATAACTCAGCACACAATCAATAGATATGTATGTTTGCTTGGAGATTGACCAATATATGAATGTTTTAAATCTATGTTACATTATGTAACGTAATACTAAGGTTGAACCTAGCGTTGCAATAAATTAAATATCTAAAAATATATGGGTAGGCGTCTAACTAAAAAGCGGTAAACAATGAATCCAAATAAAAATTGCAATATAACAGAGCAGATTCGACCCAAATCGGCTGGCAGTACGCCAGGACGTCTTCCACGGGATGCGGGAAACATCACTCACTCCGCCATTTATGCTTACGCGACTAGTTATCGTAATTTATTAAATTAAATTCTTGATTAGTTTCGCTTTAGAACGTTGACACGGATAAATATTGGCACGCGATATATGCGATGTTTTAATCTAAAATCTGTGATTACCAGTATTGAAATTACCAACGTGTGACGGACGTGCCGTATTTTAGCTGTAGTACGCTTAAGTAGCAGAGAATAAGTAAGTAAGTTTTATCACCAAAACTTGAACCTTAATACATATCACTATAATTATAATGGTATAATGGTATTTTTCATTAATACAATCAAAATTTTGATTACTACAACTATTACAAAATTCTGTCGGAGTGGAATCTGTACTTTAAAAAAAACTGAAAAGGATAAAATAATTAAATTTAAGTAGGTATTCATCCCCTAGAAACATATTTTTGGAGTCGGTGCTTCACTTTCTATTGTTTTTGGAAACCACTTAGCACCAACTCCAAAAATATGTTTCTAGGGGATGAATACCTACTTAAATTTAATTATTTTATCCTTTTCAGTTTTTTGAAGTCGGTTTTAATTTTTGTTTAAAATTTTTTTTTCACAATTTTTAGTGGTCACTTTCTACGGTCGAAGCTAGATGGGTGACCGTAAACTTATATTGTTTCCTACTATCGTATTGTTTCACTAAAAAGTCATTTGAAAAGCAAAAATTCGCAATTTCGCATATGTAGACGACATAATAATTTAAGTTTTTTTAAATTTAAAACCAAAGTAACCAACTGTTTTTGAAAAAAAATTTATGGGACCAAATGGCAGCTATTCCGCATCGAACAAAAAAAGAATCACGTAAATCGGATCAGTAATCTCGGCGTAATCGGTGTACATACATAGAAAAAAAAAAAAAACATACCGGCCGAATTGAGAACCTCCTCGTTTTTGAAGTCGGTTAAAAATAGTGTAGTGTTGTAAAAAAAAGTGTCACATTTGAGAAACAAGTGAGACAGCAATATGGAAAATCCGGGGAAATCATTGTAATAAACATTTACTTGGTGAAGAAAAGAAGTTTGAGAATTTTAGGGTGGTTCAATATCGTGGTGAATATTCAATACATGCTGCAATAACTACCTACAGATAAAATATAGCACATTAAACTGGCTGTAATAAGGGCTAAATCACTTCATCTTTCTTTTTATATAAGTAGTGAAACTTTAACAAAAAATAATACCTAAATCATAAACAATGTGGAATATTATGCCACTATGTGCCTTCAACATAGATGCTTTGTTATGCGCCAAAACTTTATTTAACTTAGATGTGTGTATAGCTTTTTAACATTTGTGATGTTTGTTCGAGTATTTTCATCACATTAACAATTTATCACCTACTAAAATAAAATTAGGTCTATTGAAAAATATCTGGCCACAATTCCTCTGTCGCGTGAGACAAGTCCATATCTCATTCCAGTTAGTTCAATGATTAATTGTTTCATAGAATATCCTCGCGCGCTTTTCGCAGTCAGCGTTGCAGTATCTACACCTCTAAGAGTTTGGCTTATCGCCAAATATTAGACCACCAGGTTTTACACCTGAATGAAGATCTATTAATCAGTTAGCTATATTGGATATTAGAACGGTTCATAACTATTAAATTATTCTATCTATGAAACAATGACTAACAGGATTTTTAACCTTTTTGAAATAGCCAACATTCAGAATTCTTAATCTCACGGACAGGGCGGTAGGTCGCGTGTCAATCGAGTATTTTATTAAGTTGGCATCACTTTTAGCAGAATGACACTTAAGAAGGATTCTTTAAACCACGGACAACCCCTAAGAAAATAAAGAACAATAAACTTAATAATCGTTATATGATTCGGCATTGTAAGTACCAATATTATTGTAAGAAGAATAATATTTGTCATTTGTATTGCAAACTAGCTGCACCCGGGATGCTTTGCAATGCTGATAAAGAAAAAACAGTTGGGTTTTATAATAAAAGAATAGTAAAAAGTTTTTATAGTCCAGGAACATTTTCGGGCGTCCCCAGAAGACACTACCAAAGTTTCATCACAATCTGATCCATAGGGGACAAACATACAAACATTGATATATTTATTTACATAGATAAAAAAATCCCTGGTAATTTTTCAAAAAATTTCAACAACATTAAGCAAAAGTAACGCTAATGTTAAAATAAAAATTCAGTGACATTTATTAGATTGGTTTCATGATAAATGAGAATAAAATATAGCAATTCATGGTTATAATATGTAAAAAACACGTCATCATAAATACAAACAAAACAATCTTTCTAAAAATTACTTTCGGAAAACTTTATAAAAATTTAATTTCTTTGTATCATAATCACGACCCCGCTGCCGCAAACATTACTCAAATAATATATGTTCGTTATGTGGGGAAAATGACATTATTGGTGGCTTGCTAATATAAATTAACAGCAAAGATAAAATAAATAATGCTTAAGTATATAAACAAACGTGCTCATTGATGTTATCAGAGGATATAGTTGATGTTTCTCTTAAGCCAATATAGGCCTAATAATACTGGCATGGAGCCAATTCACACGGGTTTTACAAAAGTTATTATTTTAACATTACCTTGAAATTTAAATTTCATGAAATAAAAATAAAGTGTTTGCTTTTAAGGTGATTTATTTTGGAATGTCTTGACAAACATTATTAATAGCGAGTTTCCGTTTTATTTTTCAGCTGCTTTTCGTATCCTTTTCGTTTTGTAAGGTTATATGTGTCTATCAATACTAATAAGTAAGATGGTCCTTACTGACATTTTGCGCAATATAATTGTTATCAATAAAAAGTTTTTGTTTTATAATTACCGACTTATCATATTGGTTTAATAATTGTTTTCTCTTTTTTTGTTTTTACTTGGGATAGAGATAAAAGTTGCATTAAACGTTTAAATATATATATTTTTTTGTATTAATGCTTAATAAATCAAAAAGTGCAAATAAAGCATACTATACTTAGAACTTTCATTTTAAAACACGTTTCCAAGTGATAGATTTTTAAGTCCTAACAGGTATTAACTTAATAATCAGGGTACAGATATGTCTAGGTAAGTAAGTACCTTGCTTAACTTTAAGTTTTCACAAGTGCACCCGTACCTAAATTTATACTTGAAAGTAAAATTAAAGTGTAAGAAAATTATTGTAAGTATTAATGTAACATAAAGATTGATTATACTTTAATAAATAAATAAAATAGTGCCCTGCTAGTTACTCTGTGTGTATTACTTCGTTTGATCAATTTAACGAATTGCCTGCAACACACGTAATAAAATTAAATAATAGCTCAAGGTTCGTTATTTTTGTTTTATTGTGACAACTTCCCGAATATTCTAATGTTGTATTGTATGTTAGTTTTAGTATTTGACATTCATCCGCTATTCAGTAATAAAAAAAGTAATTATTTAATGCAGTAAAATTTATTATCATTTTCTACAGACCCACTACTACTTTGTAAAAGTAGGTAAATGTTGAAAAAACGTGAATATTATACAGTCATATAACGTGATTCGTTTGTTGTGTTGTTTACATCACAAAGACTTCAATACGGCCGCAAAGAAAATATATGTTGACTTTACTAGGTGACCTTTTTCAATGATCAAATGAACTTTTATTATGCAACATCAATCGAATATTTTCGGTCATTTACTGAACCGTTGTGTTGGGATCAGGAGAACTTGTCTCTTTTCTTCTAGCTTTCCAAATAACGCTTAAATAATTTTACAAAGGGTGGGCTTAGTCACGTAAAATATATTTATTCAACTTTGGTACATATCTAACTCCTTATTTAACGTCTACCCATACTCTCTAAACTTTATCTACCGAGAATCGAACAGGAAAAACTTAGCAAGGCTTATCCCTCCCTTTATTTAAATCAATAGGCAATAAAAGTCGTTTGAAAAACTGTTATAAAATTAATCTTCTATATTAAATTATCAATGTATATACCTACACAATAATTGAACACATGTACCTACCTGCATGTCTAAATCACACATTAAAGGACACCTATTTATACGTGTACTAAGGGTGAACAACGCCTTAAGTTACATAAAGAACAAGAATAAAAACGCAACAATAACATCTGTCCCTACTGGAAATCAAACCCAGGAGCTCGGTTTTGGTAGACATGGTTTCCACGACCCCACTAGCCAATCGTCATACTTAAGTAATTTATGTCTACAGCAGTAGGTATGAAAATATAGGTACCTTCTTTTAATAAGCACAATGTTATTGTCTATACTATAGGAACGATGTTAGGAATGTAAATATTTTTATTATAGAGTCAATTTACAAACACATAATTTTTGCAATGAATTATTCGACCGTATTATTATATTAAACGAATTCATTTTCTAGCCTGCATGGGCTTACAAGAGTGATTGACACAAACCAAAAGAAAAACTAAAAGCACTAAGCACGTTGCCTTCTTTTAATTCAATTATTCAAATATAATACATTTAATTGCAAAATATATCATTTGATGCCAATCACGAAATAGCTAAGTCACATGTCTACGTTTTTTGTAATTGGTAGAGTATACACATACGTACACTATGATTACGTAACATTAACGCGCGAGTTAACGTTTTGGAACGTGTAATTTGGCGCTATAAAATCTGACAGAGCAACGTTTTGTTCCTAGAAGCGTTGGGACAGTGACAGAAATGCGAGCAATTGGGTCAAAAGTGTTTCATCTACGGTAGTAATTCACGGTACGCTCGCTTTGTATTTTCTCATGCTGATAATAGTACTCGGAGATAAAAAGTTCAGGGACAGGAGTGCAACTAACTAACCATAATTATTTTTTTCCACAGTTATAGGATAGGTACCTTTCTCTCCCGTTTCTCTCCCCTAAAATTATTGATCCTATTTAAATAGTTTTAAATAATGTTCTATTTTTAAAAACAATTTAATAATAAAATGATTTTATCATGCCAGCCTGTCGCCAATACAGGGCATGCGTGATACGTATAAATAAATCTTTTAAATTGATACTTATGTGTTACTTACAAAAGTAATGTTTTTCAATAGAAGTAGGTATCTTAAAATATATGTACACACGACAGTACATCAAGTGTAACAGTTACACTACGAAAGCCGCCTCTATTACAAACGTAATAAGGCGGGTCTGAAGGTCATACTTTTACTGTCGCCTGTACATAAATTGAAAGAATAGCCATCCAAATTGCCTTAACAAACACTGTAAATATTGTGTTCCTGTGCGTAAAACACAAATGAAATTAGTGGGCTACAGTGGTAATTAGGATGGTAAATAGCGTGCCAGTAGGTGTTTACCGACGAGACGTCACGCACCACGCACCCAGCGGACGGCACATTAATAAAATTAGGCAGATTACTTTTTACCGAAAATATTATTATTTTTTATCTATACCGTAGAAGTTCAAACATCCTTGTCTGTTAAGTAGCTTTATTTTTAGGTTAGAACAATAAAAACTGCATTGTAATTTACGCGTAAAAATAGCTAAGTAAGATGTTAAATTGACAAACTCAAATATTTGAGATATTGTATGTAGGTTTTCAAATAAGCATCTAAAAATAATAATCAACAACCATACTTTGATACTAACTTTTATATTGTGATACTATTAACTATTATGACCCAGCCTTATAGGTATGTATAGATAACTACATAAGTCTTTAAAAACTTTAAGAACGGAAACATTAACAATAATTCAATATGATGTTGTTTTCAAATGATATTTATTACATGTCTAAGCTCAAAAGTAACTCGTGTTAGAAGCTAAAAATATATATCGCTATAATATTGTTATTTAACTCACTAAAATATTCTTGATTTGCATGTTTATTTGATGTTATATGCATAATTTGTATACAACATTCTATGTCCACTCCACACACCTTTAAGATATCAGGTTTCATACGTTATTTATTGTAATGATTAACAATTAATAGCTATTTAGCTAATCAATTTTTGGAAATGACATTTTTTTTTGTATACATTTCTATTCTCTTTGTGTATTAATTTTCGAAGCATCTATACAACCAACACATCAGGTACAATAAATAGATTTTCTGTTTTCTGTTGTGCGATCTCCAAAATAGAATAATTTGATATAATTTTATTATTTAGATAAAACTTTTTTTCTGTATGTGCCTAACATATTTTTATCATGTGTAGTTATATTAATACTATTATTTTATAATATATCAATTTTATTGTCTTTCTTGCATCCAGTCTATTTATTTCCTTCTACATTACTTCCTTTCACTCCAGGTTGCCTGAGTAGATTGCTGGTTAGCCAAAAGTCTCCCTATTATATTGTGTTTATTTTGTTATTGCTGTAACTTATGTATGCTATGAGTCCTGTTGTGTAATAAAGCGTCTTTGATTTGAATTTTGTATTATTTTATTAAAAATAACTAATTTTAACTATTTATTGCAAAGCAACATTCTTTATGAATATAATAAAAATATGTATAACTCACATCTAAGTATGAAATATTTGTAACATTGTGTATAGTGTGGTAAAGTAACAGGTAATAAATATAATTTATAGGTTTTAGTATATGTATAAAACTTGTGATAAAATTATATAAGCTATAAATTTCTTTAGCTGGTATATTGTCCTTATAAGTTGAATACTAAGAGATGCCCTGCGTTGTAAAATAAATTGTCAATAAATGCAAAGCGTAAATGTCGACACGTTTCTTACAAAAATAAATTAAAACTCTTTATTGCACCAAAGATAAAAACAAAATAAATGTATACAGTAGTATGCAAGGGAGGACTTATCTCTATAAGAGATCTCTTCCAGCCAACCCGTCATGGGTATGTGAGTTATAATGTCCAAACGTACGTGACACCAGTGCATTTAATTATAATCCACTTAATATCAAAATACTATAAATATACCTACATAAAAAATACCAAATATATACAATACATAATATATACTCAAATGCATGCATACATACATACATATATATATTTAAAATAAACTTACTATAATATAACTATACAAAACCGGAGGTTGAGTCAATAAATACAAATTAGTAAAGAAAATAGTCACGTGGAAAGTGCCAGAAAGTGTTTTTTTAATTTAAATTTAAAGGAGGAAACGGAAGGGCTATCCTGTATGCTTGCTGGGAGTTTATTCCACAAAATGGCTGCACGAACAGAAAAGGAGTGGAAAAAAAAATTGGTGTTGCTTTTCGGCAGCTCAAGCATCTTTGTAAAGCAGGAACGCCTGGGACGAGAGGGTGGAGGAGACAAATGAAAACGAGAACGGAGATAGGATGGGGAATTAGGGTCTTTGAGTATTTTAAAAAGGGTTGTGAGTATGTGAATATTACGACGATCACGTATGGGGAGCCATTTCAACTGTGCCCGAAACTCGGACACATGATCAAACTTGCGAAGTCCAAAAATGAAACGTATCGCTAGGTTCTGCAGGCGTTCCAGCTTGTTAAGCAACTCTTCAGTGATGTCCAGATAGCAGACGTCGGCGTAATCGAGGATCGGGAGGAGGAGACTTTGCGCAAGCATGATTTTGGTTTTAAAAGGTAGGAAAAACTGAAGCCGCTTGAGGGAGTGATAAGAGAAGTGCATACGCCTACTTACCTCGTTGATGTGAGATGCCCATGACATTGTGCTGTCCATAATTAGCCCTAAATTTTTGGCTTTGTCCGTGTATTTGATAGGAACTCCACCGTAAACAAGATCCGGCACAGAGTACATACGTACATACAAATACATACTTACAAAAATAATATTGAAAATAAACACCTGTGACCAGGTGAAGATAATTAACCTCGACATAAAAAATTGTTTTGAAGGAGGCTGATGTGCATTGAGCAAAGTGGGTAGTGTTTTTATATTTTTGAATTACATCAATTCAATACTATTGAAGATGTGTATAATATAAAGCTGCTCTTACCGCGTGTATCATTGCGATTGAAATGTATTACGAAACTAAGCTTTAGATATGCACTTACCTACTTTGTCGACGACAAAAATAACTTTAGCTAAAAAAAATATGTACATGTATTTGTTTATAGGAAAATATAACAACAACTGTGTAGGTTTTTTCTTACGTATAGGTATTACGATATTGGGTATTTTAGGCTTGTAGTAATGACTGTATTCTGTTGACATTGATTATCCAGGGTAACCATCACTTATTTTAGGAGACAAACAGATTTTTCCTTGTTAGGATTTACGATATTAGGTATTTTAGGCTTGTAGTAATGACTGTATTCTGTGGACATTGATCATCCAGGGTAACTATCACTTTTTTATGAGAGAAATAGTTGTGCTGCTGCTATCATAACGCCTGATAAATAATTCTGATGAAAAAACGCGGGCTACTCAAAACTTGAGCGCAAAATACTGTTATGCTTCCTCTTATAACTTATGTTTTCTTAATTTACACAACCGGATTTATATCACGTTTATTATTAACTAAATTAAAGCTAGTTTAAGAGGCTTTTGCCTCGACGAAGTGGTTTTCAATCATCAAATCAGTATTAAAATCACATTAATTTTTTTGGATTATTGATTTTGCTACGCCACAAAACGTATGTTCTGTATGTCGTAGTGGCTCTGTGGCTGTGTAGTGGCTGTATGGTCTACTTATCAACAGTATTGCAGATAAGTAGATTTTTAGAATATGCACTTTAGTACGGCTAACGATTCAAAAGAAGTATGTACTTCAAATATTAATGACTTGTTAAATATTGTTAATTCTGGTTACTTACGTAACCCCAGAGGTCGATAGGTTCAGAGCTACGGAACACTTTGTGAGGCACCGCCACGTTATCAACCAGATGCAATGGGTGCCGACAAATTGTTATTATAGTGACTGCTATCACGACCCTAGGTCACTTCAAGAAGCTTCGATAACATAGTAGGTAGCTTTTCGCATATGAGGTTTATCTCATAATAAAAAAAATCTTTAAACCGAAATGATTGACATTGCTACAAGTTATTCAGGATAAAATCACAGATAATTTCGGCTAAATAATAAAAGAGTCAATAAAGTAATCAAATTGAAAAATAGTTATAATATGAAAAACAAAATAAAAACTCTGAAAAATAGCCGGAAAGCATGTAAAATATATAGCAATCATTAAATTTTGCCCCAATTTTAACGGCCCTAAATTTTATATATTATTTATAATTAAATATAGGAAATCCTTCAAAACAAAACAAAACTTTAGATATAAATATGAGGATTGAAAATCGATCATTAGTAAATGTTAATTAGTAGTAACTTATTTCAATATAAACTCTACCGACTCTACTAAAAGTTAATATGGCCAACAAAGGCGGCATAAGACAGTATACTTAAGATAGCTTAAGATTTAATTTTTGAAAATTAACGCTTATTTAAAGCATATATAAATATGCTTTATATATGACTGTACGAAGCGAACATTCGTTAGCTCCATTCTTTTGCCTGTACAAATTGGTCGTCTCTTTTGATGTGCCCGCCATATTAACTCCATAAACAGTGGCGGTTTTTATCGCAATTAAGTGTTAACTGTTCGCTATCAATCGATCCACTTGAATCAACTTCACAATGGAGACTCCATGCGTACAGGACTCTTCGGACAGTGACCTACTTTACGAATACAGAAAGAACCGTTTTTGTTCTATATTTCGGCTACTAAAGAAATAGACTTTTTAAACTAGAAAAATTTGGAGTTTTTTTTTGTGGTATAAGGGTGTCAATTAATTACAATCTCTCCTTTTTTGATGCCTTACGTACGATTTACTAATAAAGAACTAGCTGTACCAGGCATGCTTTGCAAAGCCCGAAAAGAGAATACTGTTAAGTTTTAAAATAAAATAAAAAATATTTTTTTATAATCTAAGAACCTTCGCAGGCATTACCAAAACACCCAACCAGAGTTTCATCACAATCTGATGGGTTCGAAGTGCAAAGGAACCCAACACACACAAAACACAAAACAAATTCATTAATTTTTATATATATTAAATATGTTTAGATATAAAGAATTCCGGTTTCGTTAGGAAAAACTTGGTCATCCTACTTATCAATGTGATTCGTTAACTTCCAGGCTTGAGTTCTCTTTGCACTGGATTTTAGTTTGTGCTACAGCCAAACATAACGCTATCGGGTTTTATATATTGTACGTTTTCTTAGAACCGTGATAAGTATTTGTTAATTATCTTATCATTATATATAAATTTGTAACTCTTAAATAATATATAAATTATATACCAACGTAATATTTCATATTGCCATGTTCAGAAAACTATTGTATAGTATTTAATAGTTTTCAGATGTGAAATTATTCGCTCTGAACATGACCATCAATAAAATATAGTACTCAGGTAAGTAGTAGGTCTTTAGGTGTTATCCAATATGTATACCTACTATTGAGATTTGAGTTTTTGGTAAATTGACACAACTACTATTTAAACCCCGTCGAAAAAAGAGAGGTTTGTTATAAGTTTGACGAGTCTGTCTGTGTCTCTGTGTTTCTGTCTGTGGCGTCGTATATAGCTCCTAAACGAATTGACCGATTTTGATTTGTTTTCTTTTGTTTGAAAGTTGACGTGATTAGGATGGTTTATAGCTATAATTTATGAAGATCAGTTCAGGCGTTTGATGACTATCAGCTCATTTTCTACAGGATAAAAGGGTTTCACTAACTTTCACAGATCCGATTGATTTGAAATTTGGTGTACTGTCACTTCGGTGCCATTCCCATGACATACTAATCTTGAGCTGATCCTATACCATCAAAAATGAAATGAAGTCTGCGGGATCCTAAATTCTTCAGAAACTTACAACAGATATATATATACTAATAGCGTGTTTGGGGTCTTATGAATAGTCTCAATGAGATGGTGTTAGATAGATGATTAATAGGGCCGAGGGTTACTTCGCTGTGTTTTGGATTGAAGGGAAAGGTTGCCAGTGTAATTACTGAGCATGGAAGGCATTTCATCTTCAGCCTCAGGATGACAACGCACCTGCAATACCAAGTGATTTTTTCCTAGTTATCGTAGGTGTCTATCTATAGGCATCGGTAACCGCTTACCACTAGGTGGGCCGTCAGCTTGTTTGTCATCTAGTTGTATAAAAAATATATTTTGTTTATTTGTATCTGATTTTATTTATGAGTACCTATCCTGTTTTAATGATACAATAATAGTTTATATAACATCACTTTTATCCTATTTCTAGATAGCTTACTCGTATATTTTGAATAAAATTTGTAGCTTACTCGTATATTTTAAATAAAATTTGAATGACTAAATTGAACTTTCAAATTTTTTTGGAGTCTTTTTGGACACAATTCCAAACTACACTCGACTGATGCTATTTACTTCTTATCGCGAATTTACGGCCGTGAGTTTTTATCTGCCTGCACTTAGCTAATAAAGTACGGTATTGCTAAAACAAACTAAAGTGTTCAGAGAGTCATTACTAGCAATTAAATTTTATTTTTTGGGATCACATCTTGCAACGAGGTCAATATTTGCCAATATGCAAAAGCTACGTTTTGAATTTAAATTTATAAAACAAGATAATGTGCAAACTCTCGTTTCAATTTGCATATCTAACAACAGAGTCCTATTTTTTATCACACGCGGGGAGTGAGATATGTCGAAATGTCTGCCAATCAATTTTAATCAATACATGACCCTAGTGATCTTTAATTCGCCCTTTGTATTGTATTTGACATGTGATTGAAAGGTTATTTTATTTATGACTGTTCTATATTATGAGTTAATGCGAAGAGTTGAATAGTAAAAGGAAAATTTATAAAAAAATACTATGTTAATCATAACATTAGTCATAACGTTAGTTACTATTATTATGACTTCTGTACAATAATAAAAATAAAAGGTAGAAATCGCGAGGTTTCGTAAATAAGCACAACAATTCTGAAATTTTACGTAAGGTTTATGAGAACATATATTTAAAATAAGGTGATAAGCTATTTAACTCGTTTTTATTTATTTGTGATTCGTTACATCATAGTGACAGATTAACCACTGAAAGTATAGCGAAAACTGATTCAAACAGGAGTTTAAGTAGATTAATAATTTACGCAGCGAATAACTATAAAAAAAATTCAAATAAAGTTGAATGACTTTCCCAAAAGTAATCGAGACAGTTATTTTTACTCAATATGAAATGATTTAGTACTGTGTGATTGCCTCTAAGTAATTAGAACTGAGATCAATATGGCTTAGTTCAGCTGGGCTCGAAGAGAAGGCCAGGGTTCGTGCACCTGTAATACCTTTTCAGCTTTCATGCGTTATTATTTTAATTTCAATAATAATAGGCAAGGCATACGTTTTCATTGGAGATTATTTCGATACATTTTTTTAAAAAAATAGTTTAGCTTTTGTATTAAAGAATATTCGGATAAAATTATCAAATGCTAACATCGAAAACAGGGCTGCTAATCCTTATTTCCTGCTACGAAAACACACATTTCTATTAAGTCTGCTTCAAAGAGAAAAGTGAAGATTTCCATTAGTGAGAGCAAACACGACACAGCGTCTAAATAGCACGCAAGGCTAATGGCTACATGTAGTAGGTACGACCGTCAATAAGGTGGTCGCATTCTTACTGAGACCTGTAACCTTATTACGACCCGACTAACATGCATTTAAACGTCTTTCTTCTAGGAATGTTTAGTCATAAGTTGATTTTCTTTGATCCAAAGAAACGCTTGGTTTGATTTTCTTATCCCGACTTCTTAGATTAAAATCATCAGTAATGGGTAACTTTAATAAACTATACAAAGTAAATAATTATATCTATTATTATAACACCGAGTCGCTATCGCTTTCTAATTAACAACTTGACTTAAAATAATAGTGTTTTTAATTACGCGTTAGTGTTTTAGTTCAATAACATTGAATTGGTCCAACTTATTCCATATAAATATACCTTATCAATTTAAAATTGCTTTCATTTTCCTTCTTTCAATTCAATTCATACATTAACCACACAAATAACATTATTAAGTCAAGAAGGAAAGTGAGTGTATGACAGTCTGCATTTAAACTGGATAAATCGGTGGGTATTAAGTGTAAGTAAGTACGTACTGCTAAAAGTTATGTCTAGAATATTACCAATTCAAAGCAAAAGGCGACTGACTGACTGCAAGTAACAGATACATATTTGATCTCATTATAGTTACTATGACCTACTGAAAACTTATTTCTAGGTTTCGGGGGAACTACTGTAACTAAGTAGATACGTCAATTTATCATTAAATTGTTATATTACCTGGCATTATTTCGCCTTAAAATATGACACGAAAAATTATCGTCTCCTTCTTGTGTATCTTTCGTGAGCCCGTACCTAGTAGTGGGTTCACGTATAAGAGTTGTTAGTTTTGTTATTATTTTTAGTTTTGAGCCAATTTATATCAATTATAACTATCAATGTGTCATATAACTCAAATTTAAATCTTTTTATAAGTTATTCCT
This sequence comes from Nymphula nitidulata, assembly GCA_947347705.1. Taxonomy (NCBI): domain Eukaryota; kingdom Metazoa; phylum Arthropoda; class Insecta; order Lepidoptera; family Crambidae; genus Nymphula; species Nymphula nitidulata. The sequence continues at coordinate 12,058,653 of OX374631.1, forward strand.
TAGAGTAAATAGTCAGTAACACCGTCTGTACGCAGTATTTACTTTTATGTAACATTTTTGTTAGAACTTTATTTCAACTACAAAAGAATACTGTAACTAACTTTTAGAATTAAAAAAAATATAGCACAACTGGTCCGATTACAACATGACCGGTCCCAGTAATACTCCTTGCGCGACTCTTTTCCGTTAACTTATGTTTATCTGTCAAGCGGCGTTATCCTTCCGGCGGGCTATGACAACTGAAAAATCAATTGTGTATGGAATCTCATGCTTGGTGGGTTAATAATAATTGGAACTATAATTCTTGAATGGTCAGTCAACATGACCGGAACTTCGATCAGACTCGCAAAAACTCTTCAATGAATAATATTACAACATCTTTTTCATAGTGTATATTACGTAGGTGAATGATGAAGATGCTTATAATAAATTAACAAAATCATCGATATTCTTTTAAAATGACCAACTTTTCTGTGTTATACCAAGAAATGTGTTAACATACTTATCTTTACTTTATCCAATTCTTTGATATCCCCAAGTGGTGTATCTGGTGTTTTATTTATTATACCGCAGGCTCTTTTAACTGCGCTGTGGACGTATACCGAAGCATGTGAATTATTACGTGTCGGTAAAGCGGTTTCAACTCGAGCTGTAGTTTTTGTTCGAATTCGATTGTTCAGTTTGATGGTCAGGAGTTTTATATTTTATGATTTTACTGTGACGGGCCGCAGTATAATTTTAATTATCTAATGTTGAAATCAATTTAATTCAATTTATTACATAAGTTAAATAAAAACCTCATTATCTAAATGCACTCGTACTAAGATCTTTTAAGTCGACTAAATTAAACTTACAAGTGCTTCGAAGAATATTATGTGTAACAGACGAAAATTTCATAAATTGTTTCAGACACTTGTGAAAATTTCTGTTTTTGTGCTATTTAACAAAACTATCACAAAAGAAGTCAGATTATTATTTGCCATAGAAATTAATTTAGTACTAAAAAAAATTAGTAAAAAAAATGTTCTATTAGTCTTGTAAAAATTAGTTCTTTGCCACTTAATTGTATATCTGTATATAGCATAAATATTAAGGTTAAATTTATAGAATCAGAATACGTGCATACCCATTGTAGTCTATTATGTTTTTATTCGTAATTTGTACCACAGATACAATAGCTTTATTTTTACAATACGCGACAATTGCGACTAATGAAATGTGAATGAATTATTTCAATTGATTCTTTTCTTTTCTTCCAAGTGCATCCACCAATGTCATGAAACATAACACATTAACTTGTGCAGACCGATGATCCCTAAGCATAAAAATTAAAGATCGTATTCGTAAATCTTTTAGCGACATTCATTCGTCCTCTGAGTCACGGCTGAAGTCCAGCGGACTTTGAAAAAGAAATCAAACTCTTTGTTTATTATTAATATCCAATCTTTCGCTGCGAATAAAACGAGATTTGCATTTAAAACAATTTTTGGAGGAGAAAGCTCGAAAAAGTTTCGTTGCAAATCTTTTGTTAGTTGTTTTAAAGGCAGTGTTGGTGCCTGAGATTTGGTACGGATATAATTCATTGTGAGAGAATAAAGTAGGTACATACCTACTCCATAGTCTCCTCCTTTGAAAAAATCTAAAATACGTACAAACTTTTATAGTTCAGTTTGTATATAAAAAATACCACTCGAATCTGCCAGCAAATAAACGCCATAGAAACGACGGCCATAAAAGCAAAAAGGTTCTAAACGTACACGGGCGTGCCTAAAGAAAAAATCTACCAAGGTTGCTTTTTATAGTGTTTATAATTCTGTGTAAAACTACATTTTCGTCTGCTCTAAACGGTTTATCAGTGGAATCTTTATTACTTAATCTTAATTAAGCCCCTAGATTAGTTTTATCTCGGAAAATTTGCAATGGCGAATAGCCGCTTGGAGACGCCTGACCCGCTTGAGATACCAAATATTGGCTTGAGAAGTTGAGACGTTGGTAAACACATATATAATGCAGTCTCCTTTACTCCACATTCATGGTGGAGTATATTTTATAATATACATACATGTTTCACTAATTAAGCCAGAATATAAACATAGCATAAGATATTCGCTTTAAATTTTCAGAATTAACTTTTAATTAGAACACTATTGTAACTTTTTAATAGCTAAACATTATAGATATGTATGATATGATTAAGGACATAATTAAGCACTCTGGAGTGTTTTCGATTGCTTAGTGGTATTTGATTGGTATTTGTTAGTCGCATTATGTAATTAAAGAAATAAGCATAGGTGTGATCTGCGAAGTACCCATATATCGGACAATATAGTTTCTGTTGTGCATTAGGGCTGGTAAAAGAGGAAAGGTAACATAACAAAATATTTTATTAAATTATACTTCGCGCCTCGTCCTCGAGATTATAATTATGAATAATAAAGTAATCATATGTTAACATTCTAAGTAACTAACACATTACTGAGTCACGAACGGCAAATTTTCCTGTGGCAAGATTTAAGTAAAGTAATTACTTTTTCTGTTCTTTCCAATTAATTATAAAGAAAAGTGTGCCTAATTTATAGTCATGAGTAGCATAGCATTGAAGATAGCATAATTGGATGCTCACGAATAATTTAACTCTGAAAACAATGGAATCGTGCAATACTTTATCGAAGCAACCTAATAACTCTATTGTAAAATTCAGTAAAATACGACCCTCGTTTGCATAACAATTTAACAAATTTATTCAATAATTCACAAAGTTTTATTGTCATGACACCTACCTCGAGAATCATTTTCGTTGAATTCAAAACATATTGATCAGTATGTGATTCGTGAGTAGGCGTAGGCGTCGATCGTTGTCCTTCAACCACTTGTCCGGCGGCACTCGAAAATTATCGACTGTAAAAAACCGTCTTTTGCTTGTTATGCGCTATGTGTGTCGCAACGAGTCCCTCCCAAAAGTATACACCCAATTGACCTTTTATCAAGGGCACTACAGAAACATCGTTTGGAAACAAACGCGTTAATTTATTATTTTTGTAAAAAGGCACATATGACTTCCGCCCATTGAGCTGTAGGAAGTGATTAAATGCTAAAGTTTTCCAAAAAAAAACTAAAAGTTTGAACATATTATTCTCACGATCGTGCTAACACCTACCAAAATTATATCTAGGAAGGCATAATGATCTATGTGAGCATAGCAATGTGGTTGATTTTCGTTCGAAAATGAACATGAAACATGTTTGAAGTAACGTGTATGCTAGCACACACACACACCTTTACGATCGCCGTATAGTAAAAGACATTATCGAATCTGTCTCGTATGTGTGCTATAATCTGTTTATATACATGTGTGTTTGAATTAGGCATAGTGTATGTATAGCAAGTTACGAATGTGGAAGTGTTAAAAACAAACATGTACTAATTAACATTCAGTCATTTGTGTGGACTCCTCGGCGACTCGTGTGCTGCTTTCGTTACTATATACCTTATCACTATGTTTTAAAGTCTTTTCAACATTGTATTTAAATTCCAAGAAAATTTTCTCAAGCAGGCAACTCTCAGACTATTCTTTATATTTATTAAAAACATTGCTAGTTTCAAAATCACTGTATTCTCTAGGTGACGTTGTTTTATGATTTATGGCCAACTCATGATTGACAACTTCATTTAAGCCTACTTTGTTGTGATGTGAATGAAACCTCATTAAGGTGTTGTTTTGTTTTGTTTGTACCACCTCAATTCATTACCGTTGACCATTTAAGTCGTTCTGCGCTTGAGTGGAATGCCAGATAAGCGAGTCTTTTCGATAGCTCGAATGGGAATTATCATGTGACCTCTATTGAGATCGAGGACGTATGGTGCACTGTTAAAACAATTATTTTCGTAACATGACATAATAATCCAGGGAGTAAACGAACATAAACCATTTTAAAAAAGTAGAGCTGGTTGTTACGGTATATGATTGGGAAAACAGAACAATGTAGCAATCGTTTTTAACCCGTAAAGGCACAGATTCCAGACTTGATTGGTTTTAACTGTCGTAAGACCTCCGGAGGTCTGACGCGGCGTGGAAAATAAAGAAAATATAGATAATGTAATTGGACGTCATTATTCATAATTACTAAAATTTTACCTAGAACATTTAGCAAGTATCTTGAATTTTTTTGCTGCTGATTTATCTAGTGACGTAGGTGGTAATAGACGCACAGAATGACGTTCGTCACAGCCCCAGAAAGATTTAACTAGTGAATTATGAATAGGGGATGAGTTAAGTGTTATTGCTATATCTGGCCAATCAATCACTGTGGAGAGCAATCACGATCTGTTTACCCTATCTGTTTATATAATACATATATGACTGTGTAGTAGGTACGTGGGCGCAAGCTCATTCACGATTGTCCAGCTTAAACATACGAGTATTTCGTAACACTTAATTCGATTGTGTATTCTCGACATAATAAAAGAGAACTGGCTTTACAGACTGGCTTTTTACTAAAGAGCTTTACATTTTTTTAAAAGGGTCTTTCAGTAAAGATTATGGGTTGTACAATTTTTTTACATTGGATTAAATTAAAAACCTGAATATAAAACCATTAACTTGTACCTTAAGCATTTTTTACAGGTTAATTCAATAAAATAGACACTGTACTGGATGAAAAATCTGTCATTTAGACGCCAAACCTGTGCCAGTATCCATTAGAAAGGTCAGCAATTACTTCTCTATATAACCATACCCATCAACATACTTACCTAATGGGAGTTTATATTATTGCTAGTAATAACAATACCGGCTGTGTGAAGTGTAATAATAACAAATGATTCTGCAACAGTAAGTATTGGCTTTCTTTCGAGAACTGCGTAGGTTTCATCTCCTTTTTGGGGATTCCCCTTATTTATAACATCGATATACCTACCTAACATTTTATCAAAGTCATAATTAGGTAAGTGTCACTTATGTTAATGATCAGATAGAGAGCAATAAAATATACATATTATTAGTTATTTGTAGTGGGCTTTATATAAGAAGATATACTTTCAATAAAAGTGGTCTTTTCGAAGTAACTGGCTACGAGTTACTTTATAAAAAGACCTAATATGCTAAATGCAATGCTTACTTCCTTGATTTTCCTTAAATACCGATATATAAAATGAATTAGTTAAAAACACAAAGAAGCTTATGTCTGTCATATAATATGTTGTTGCTTTTGTGTTTAATATTCAGTTTTAATTGATATGCGTAATTATAAACAATAAATTGGCTTCCCTTAACACATGCAGGCAGTTGTCCATAAACAATCTTATTAAACTGGCTATTAAATAAAATTAATTTACCAATTAAACTGGTAATATCTTTTTTCATTTTGCTGATAATGGTAACAGTAAATTATCTTATCCTTAAGAGGCTGATGGAATAAAATAAGCAATTTTATTGAAAGCTCTGCTTTGCGATTTTTATTACAAAATAAAATAAACTGTATTGTTAAATCAAAATACTTTAAAATTACTATAACATATTGAGAAGAGATTTGGTATTATTAGATCAAATCAATAAGAAATATAACCTTAAAGAAAAGCCATAAAATCTTGACACGGTTTTCTACAGCTCAAATGGTATTGTGGTGTAGAGTTTTCGACTGAAAATGGACTATAAGGCTATGAAAATAGATCAGGTTGTGAAATACTTTACAATTGACTACTAAAATATTGAGAAACTAGAAAAAAGCATGTCCTGAGACGGGAGCCGAATTTAACTCGCGATAGAGCTGAAACAGATCAGAAATCCCTAGGCTTCTGTAGCTCGGTGGCTGACCACTTAACTACATAAGACTTTTCGGCTTTTTAGAAAAAAAAACAAAAATTTTGTTTCTTTTTTTTATACAACTAGATAATTTTCTTACATATTTTTCGAAATATCTTTGTAACATTTACAAAATTACCTACATCACTGATTATGTAATTTCGTAAATGTTTAAAATTAAGTTTGTTAGAAAAGTCCGAAATAAAAATTAAGGGCATGGTTGTGCTCCTTGCCAAGGGTTACCTCTGTAAGTTTGATACCTTTCAGAGTGGTCTGATTTTATTTTCCGACTAAATCAATAAAAACACTGTCACACCCACTTGAGACAACCCTAAATATGCGTACTGTCGAGGGTCGTATGACACACTACAGTTATACCACACACACAACCCGCGCACATTCTACGATATCGACCCCTGAAACACCCAAATTCCATATTTCATTTTAAAATTCTATAACACCCGGTGTGGGTCTTACGCTGTGCTATAACCAAAAAATATATAAGTCACAGATGGCTGCTACATAAGTATTTATTTAATTAACACTTCATTGTACAACACACATCACACACATAAAGAAACAGAAAGACATAACAAAATATGCTCGCATAATGGGACCTCATCTCTAAGAGCGATCTACACTAACTCGAACTAAAACTGATAATATTGTCAAGTGATCAGTTTATGAATACTACTTTATACCATAATACGAATGATATTCCGCCTGTCTTATGAGGCGCAAACATATTGAATGTAAACATTGAACCAGAGATAATGTAAACGTTTCTTTCTATGCAGCACATGCATGACCCACAAAACACGTCTGTAATGTGCAAGAAATATAAATACCTATACCAAACTATTACTATCCTAACAAAAATATGAAATCTTCTCTTCTAGACTTTGCTTCTAGATTACTAATGATATCTTTTTCCTATAAAATACAAAAGCAGTTTTCAGCACACGAAATTTAATACTGGGTAAGTACTTACAATAATACCAAACATAAGAAATTTTATGTAGGTGTGTACCTACTCATCTACGCTTAACTATGTTATTATCATTGCAGTCTTAAAGTTAAATAAATACGCAGATTACAATAAACAACATAAGAAGGTATGCCGAAGTTATCGGTCAAACAACCACGGTCTTTTTTTATTTATCGAAAAAATAAATTCAATATCGGTTTTAAATAAATTAAATTATTAAATAATAATAAATAATGTCATAAAGTGTAACTTCTCTAGAAAATAGCTATGAATAGATTTTTATTCTTCCTTAATCTAAGCGTAGCACCGTAGTCGCTACGAATTCTCGTAGAAATAATAATTATATTTTTGATTACTAAGAAGATGTTCCATGAAATCGTACAAAATACTGTTATTTATTCCTAGCTCATAAGCTTTATGTGAATAATTTTAATAATGCGGTTGAATATAAATAATAACCAATCAAATTATTAAATACAGATTATTATTTATCCAAATTCTTTGCTACGGTATCATTGTAGCAGTCCTTTATACTATACATAAATTAGTTAGTACTACTTATGTCAAGCAAGCACTTTCATAGCATCTAAAACGTAGAGATAAGAACGTGTGATAAAAATAAATATTTTTGCATGTATTATGTAAGTTTGTATTTATTTTCAACGTTATATGCTTGGCAATAAAGCATACCTTCTTTGTAAATATTTTACAGCCTCAGTAACATCGTTGGTAGTTTAACAATAGGTATGCTAATATTTAAACCTACTACCTATAGCAGAAATAATAACAGAGTAGCCATCATGTTTTCTTTCTACTATTATTTTAAACGGATATAGTATAAAATACCGCGATTGACATCTTGAAGTGTTTGCTGAGGCCTGAGACTTGTCGGATGCGTCCTTGAAAATGTTATACGTAGGTAGGAATGTATAATAGTAAAATTCTATAAATAGCCATCAAGAAAAGCTTTTATAAATGTAGAGTTTTTGGTAAAATTCAGGCAAAAGATTTTATGGATTATGGATACACATTTAAGACATAACATGCCAGTAAAGTAAGTACCTAGGCACTTTGATTTCGTTATTCATAATTTTATTCAAGCTGTAATCTGTAAGGAAGCATGGAAAAGCTTTTAGTGTGTACCTTAGCACGCGCCGGGAACAATGTATGCCGGAACCGAGTTTATAACTCTAGGCTCTAGGCTCGTGTCACAAGGACACAACACTGTCACCAGTCCCACCGAGCTGCCTTGCCTCAGCTTCACACAAATCGCGTTCTCAACACCCGGCACTTCTAACACACATCCGATCAAAACATAGCTCTCACAGATCTTCTCGACGCACTGACTCGACTTGCAAAATTTATTCATCGCATCCGCCGAAAGCACTATTATTTTTATGAGCCCCGAACGACTCGGTACCGGAATGTTTTCGTTATCTGGAACAAATTAGCACCAATAAACTGGAAGGAAAACGCCACAGGACGATCGGTCGCCGGGAAACTGTTTCATGAGCACGTGAGACGTGAACGCGAGCGCTCGCCGGCCGCAACCGCGCGGTAAACAGTGCGCGCCTCGACAACACACGCACACAAACTTAGCCACAAGTCACAAACAACACACGCACACACGCGCCGCTCCCGTCCACCGCGCGCACACACAACAGCCGGCGCGCGCATATCGCCGACGCAAAAATAGAATATCACGACACCGTTCGCCAACCACAAACCAGCTATATCGCGACATACAAGTTACTCATTGGCTGAGACTTCATTGATAGACCAAAGACATTCATTTAGAGACTAACCGAAAGTTTTCGATAAAACTTAACTGATATCAATATCGTGACAGGTTGATTGTTTGATACCAGCTGTAAATTCATTAAATTATCTCTATGCTGTATTATTTAGTAGGTAAGACTGACCTAATGTTTAGAACCTATAACTTACAATGCCGAAATGTAGTTTGGCGCGAATTTTTAATGAACTGCGCCACATGTTTTACTGACATCAGATTAGCTTAGAATTTAAAATAAACTAACAGCTCTTAAATTACCAAGCGACTCTTACAATTATTCACTATCTATCTGTTATAAAATTACTTAGCTTTTGATTAAGATCATTTAAATGTCTCACCAATTGGCTTAGACTGAGTGCTCGTAGCAAGTTTAATTCAACTTCAACATCACATTTTCTGAATGGAGGATTGAGCAAACGGACGTTATCATTGATAATAACTAGAGTTCTCATGAATGAATATAGCCTGATATAATCCCGTACCTATGCTCTATTAGATTAAATTCAAACAGCATAAACGAGATACCGACAAATTGTTTATATACCATATTTATAGTAGCTTCTTCTTATACTTCTTATATGGGTATCCTAAGATGCAGTAGAAATGGCATTTGAAAGTTATATAAAGTGTCCATCCTCAAAACCCGTCCTTAAAATAGTCAACGGAGCATTCAAAGAGCTTAGTACAGCGAAGTAAGTTGGTTTTGCGATTATGTTATGATACTCAAACTTTCAAAGCTATACAATGTTCGCCGCGTTTCTGACTCGAATAGATTATCAATGATTTTCAATACTTCCGTCATTCGGGAAGCATGTTTAGTCTATGGATTCAGCTGCTTTGGCAGTCATTGGAACCATCCACGACAGACACGTTCATTTCCTTCAAGCGAAAATGCCTTAGGGGAGAACGACGACGTAGCTACAGACGGTGATAGCACATCGATAGTTGCGAAAGCCACCTCTGTTACAAACGGAATACGGGCTTTTTCAAGGTCAAACTGTTACGCTTGATGTGCTGTTGACTTTACCTACATCATAATAGAAAAGGATAGTTGACGCTGACAGAATCCGCCGCAGCACCAACAGTCTTCTGGGTGTAATTGCAGACCGCGGTGGCGGTCTGATGCTGAGACATTGGGTTACCTACTGTACACATGACCCATTCCTCGGCAAGATAAATAATTACATTTGTAACTGTTATTCATTGGATTTTTTACGAATATTAGACAAATACTAAGACGACTATTCGTATAGATATAAATATTTTTATTTCATGAATTTGTTGTGTGAAACAGTACGCAACGCCCATTTCTCTGTATGGTTGGATTGATGAAATGAAAATTAAACTAATAGTAATAATGGTTAGTATAACTTACGATAAGTTAAAGAATATCTGCTCCAAACAATGTCTGCTCGTAAAGATAATAGTACCTAATATTTAGGAGCAAATGCTTGTTATTCTTAAGACGTGCCTGTCGTTGATTTTAATTATTAGATTAACGTCAAAAAACAAACACATTGCTCATTAATTGCTTTTTATGCGAATTCGTATATCAATTTGAAATTCGCATGTGATAAAGTAAGATTCGTTGCATCCCTAATATATGTATCGTGAAACTCACTAGCAATAGTCTTGTATTGAATGTTACTAGCAAATGTATAAACTCTGCTTGAAATAAATTATTCTATCTATCCTATTCTTAAATCTCTTTCTGCTGGTTTATAGGATGATCCGTGCCCAATGTCTAAACGGCCGCGTCGAAGTTACCCCGTGTTCGTAATGACTACTCTTCCTTACTAACTACATATATTAACAATGTGGTAGGTAACTCATTTCTTTGTCGTACTTCTAAAACTTGTAATTCTTTGATTCCTAGTTTGATCAAACGAGGCATGAAGAGCTCCTTCGGGCAAGGTGGAGGCGGCTAGAGCAGTGTCTTCACATATGGACTCTTCTTACCGCTTCACATTAGGTGGTGTTGAGACCTTTGCAGTGATTTTTATAAAAAAAATAACAATAATTAGAATTAATAGAATCAAGAAAAAAGTATTGATATAGTTTATTCAGATAAGTCCATTTATTATAACCAATAAATAGTTATCTCCATAAGCTTACTAAGTTCTTATTTGTTGCATGTTATTAATCAGAATTGAGCACGAACCACATTTAATGGTTTTATGATTTCTCGTGCCTATTAGGATGTTTTTTTTTTGTTTTAAAAAAATAACATTTAAATGTAGACACATTTACCAGTAATAAATAATTTATGAATTTAGTCATCTTAATCTAGTAGAACAGTAATTAATTCATTATCATTAAAAATTGGTAAACTAATGTCTACAATTACAAGTTTTTTCATACCTAGATGACAAACAAGCTGACGGCCCACGTGGTGGTAAGCGGTTACCGCAGCCTATAGACACCTATGCACACTGAAAAAAATGACAAATAACTTTCGACTACCTGTAGCTGAAAAAAAGTGACTAATTAACTTAGAGTAACACGTAGCCAAACATAAAGTTGCATAGAGATGCACCGTTTCGTTACATCAAAGATACTGTGCTAACACCTAGCCAAATTTTAGTTATTACTAATGTAGCTGAAATAGTTTGGTTAAATGTTTTTTTCAGTGCAATAACAAGGAAAAACACTTGATATTGCAGGTGCGTTGTCATCCTGAGGCCTAAGATAAAATGCCGTCTATGCCTACTAATTACATTCTAATAGGGGGTTTTTCGGGCACTGGACTGGGAAAGGATTACAGAAGATCGCAGCATTCGCAGACAGTTAACAATATTTTCGGAGTGTGTCACTACAATAGAGTTGTTAGATCTTGACGAGGAATTTCTGTGTTGTAAAGCAGGCGGACTTCTCACCTATACTTAATAAATCGTTTCCTTAAAAAGATTTTTTATTCTTAGTAACCCAAAACAATCTTGAATTTGTGTTCCGTTTATTTGTAATTGTTACAATCTTGATAATTACTATTATCTAAGTAAACCAAATAAATTATTATGATTGCACAGATCTTAAAATAAATATAGTAAGTAATATAAATATAGTAACATTTTAAGAATGCTAGAGCACAACCATACTTTCATTTCAAAATAATCTATTCTAAAAGTCTTGTCTCCCTGATAAACCTCGGTGTATTTTGAAATCCTTTATGAGTACCTACTCTCTAGGAAATAGACAAGAACGTTTTATGCGACATTCGAACTTGTTATATCGGCAGAAGATAATAACTATTTACAGATTTTAAGATTCATTAATTTCTCTGCCAAAAGATATACATTCACCGGTGCTAAATCACGCGAAGGGCATTCACGTGACGTGCCTTGTGTCTGTTTAAACTAAAGAGTTTATTGTCCATCTGTCTGTACGTATGACAAGACGTTAATTGGATTTGTCGTAAAACTATCAGTAAAAGATCAACATGCTGGACACACTTTGTCAAGTTTCCTACAGTTTGCTCCATTGTTCAGCAATGAAAAGTAGTTATTGAAAATAAATCTTACTACATTAAAAAAATGCTACAGAAAAAAAGTCAAATGTCATGAAGATATGGTACATGACGGCTTTTAGTCAATCTTGTTGATTGACTAGAAGCTGTTTTTTCAACCTCAATTCAAGTAGAAATAAAAATATACGATTATTTTTACATATTTCATCCAGATTCATTAGCAAATGCCAAATTCTTACATTATTTCAAACATTTTTATTACATTATTTAGCTAAGTTTTACTAAAGAGCCTTCCTAAACGATCATTCAGCTAAATTAGTAAAAAAACTAATATCATCACCGCAAATTTTTTCCTTGAATTCTTTGCACTAGATGGTGCAAAAACAAGTTCCGTCTATTATTTTTTCTAAACGTACCCATCACCACAATTTATTATTTGTTCACTAATAACCTAAATTGGTATATTTTAACCGACTTAAAAAACGAGGAGGTTCTTAATTCGGTTGGTATTTTTTTTATGTATGTATACCGATTACGCCGAGATTTCTGATCCGATTTACGTAATTCTTTTTTTGTTCGATGCGGAATAGTCGCCATTTGGTCCCATTAAAATTTATCTAAAATCGATTGGGTAGTTTGGTTTTTAAATCAAAACAACTGGAATGCCGTCTTTGTATGTGAAATTGGGGATTTTTACTTTCCTATGACTTTTTAACCGACTTCAAAAACGAGGAGGTTCTCAATTCGGTTGGTATGATTTTTTTTTAGTGAAACGATACGATAGTAGGAAACAATATATTATTAACGGTCACCCATCTAACTTTGATCTTAGAAAGTTATCACTAAAAATTGTGAAAAAAAATTTAAACCGACTTCATAATACTAAAAAGGATAAAATAATTAAATTTAAGTAGGTAATAGGTACAATTATCCCCTAGAAACATATTTTTTGGAGTTGGTACTAAGTTGTTTCCAGAAACAAGAGAAAGTGAAGCACCAAGCAGTCAGATTTAAGAATCTACACTAATATTAAAGAGATAAAGTTTATAAGTTTACATATGGAATGTAACCTCCGAAACTACTCACCCGATTTCAATAATTCAGAGTGGACATCCATTTTTAAAACTCCACCTGGCGGGCGAAGCAATTGTAGGATAAATTTTAGAATGCCTTTAAATAAACTCCTGAACAATAACTTCTCGTGCTTTTTGTATTCATTTTTTAAGAATTGAATCTCCTTATTGTAGTAACACAGTAGTTTTGTTGTTCTGCTTTGCAATAAAAAAGGTGAAATAATCCAGACTTCACCGGCCTATATACCTACGTCCCACTTCTAGGCATAGGCCTTCCTACGAGACTTCTGGGGTCTGGCCGGATCGTTTTCTTTATTTGTATAAAAGTGACAATTGTATAGTATACGGCATACTTGCACATTTAGTATAATAAATACGTATGTCGTGACTCTAAAAGTGCAGAGTTTGAGTCAAACTGGCGAAGTAAGTCGAATATGACGGAACTAATTGGCATCACATTTTGCCATTTTAGTTGCGGAACCCTGAAAAGTGACAGGATATATATATGTCACTTTTAAGGGTCGTTGGTAGATGTATAATCTACGAACGACTCTTGTTCGGAGTTATCTGATGACGTGAAAGTATAACTTCAAAGAAACATACCCATGTTTTCACTTCACAGTGGCATATTTTAAAATACAGAGCCATTCCGAGTTTCTAGAAACAGTTTTCCCCAAAATTTACTGCGATATTAAATCAAATGTAAAATTTGTATAACAAGGTATAGCCAGGGTTACAGACTTTAAGTTTTTTCTTATAAATTACATTAATTTTTCTTTGTATTTTAAGTATTTTGTAGGAAAATACAAACATATTTATTTTTCCTAACCTTCAATTAAGCCCGGCGACTCATCAAAACCATGTCTCATACGCAAATTAAGTAAAAACAAATCAGCGAAGTCGCTATAATGGATACCAACCGGGAATTAATCAGCGGAGAAAACTGAAGAGGAGACGCAGTACGAGAGAGAGTTGAAGGAAAGTAATAGAAAAACTTTTAAGGCTACAAAGATTACGTATTAAGGGTTAAAATTAAAAATAGAAAATTGATTTTATGAAAGTAAGAAACATTTACAGTAAAGTCCCAAGACTCGCATCGAGGAGGCAGATGGCTCACGCGTAAAAATATTTCGTTTACTTACTAAGCTAGGAGGAAAGTAGTGGAAAGAGATATAATAGGAGGATGTAAGGGGGGCGAAAGCGAGGGGGTGGTAGAGTAGGTAGAGACAACTCGACGGTACGGCAAAAGGCCCAGGTGCCCAGTTCTATTGTAACTGAAGATTGTCTGTATATTAAATTAAATTTAACCTGTCAAGAATTTTAAGTGACTTATTCCAGACATACTGGGTTTTTTTTTGTTATATAAGCTCCCGGCCGCCTTAAGCGCTTTAGTACATTAAAGTCAAAGAACCAAAAGTTAAAATAAATGTAACAGTTCTCTTTTTTATACAAGTTTATTTCAATTTCATCGTTTCTAAGTTCTTTTAAAACCGTAATTCTTCAGAGGTATAACAACCCAATCGAATATATTATCATGAAGAAGTAATATTCTGCATTGATTAAATAATGATACAGCTAGATTAATGTCTTCTCGAAACGCCAAGCGCTCATGAAGATAGAAAATAGTGTCCGAAATAATCTCCTCGTTTTAATTGAGCTTATAAACATAGATTACTGAGTACGGTATTAGTACGCGAATAATTGAGGAGGCACAGATAATGTTAACGATTTGTAGAGGTCCAGCATCAATATCATGCAATATTTATTCACCTATTCAACAATTTGTTGTGTACAATAATTTTGTGCATTATAGAAATGGTTAAACCAAAAAATAAAAAAAAATAAGTAACCCTCGGCGTCATTTATCATCTATCTAACACCATCTCATTGAGACTATTCTTATGAGTCCAAATACGCTATAACTGATGTAAGTTTCTGAAGAATTAAGCATTCCGCAGACTATTCGATGGTATAGGATCAGCTCAAGGATAATGGATAACATGTCATGGGAATATCACCGAAGTGACAGTACACCAAATTTTAATTCAATAAAATCTGTGAAAGATAGTATTTAAGAGGGGTTTCTTAGCATGTAGAAACTAGAAAGTTAGCTGATAGTCATTAACCGTCTAAATTGATCTTCATAAATTTTAACTATAAACTATCCTAATGACGTCAGCTTTCAAACAAAAAAAAACAATTCAAAATCGGTCCATTCGTTTAGGAGCTACGATGCCAGAGACAGACACGCTATACTTATAACACCCCTCTTTTTTCGTCGGGGGCTAAAAAACAAAGAGAGTGGCTCAAAACTGCTTTGGGGAAAATATACGTCGCGTGTTCAGATATACAGAGTGGTGATACGACAATAGATTAAATCATTGGCTATATTAGTTTATAGAAATGTTTTTCAACTTTCAAATAAGTACATCTTATTCATTTGATAATTTTGTAACATTTGTATGAAATAGTGCAGCCAAATAGCCCATGTTTTAATTTATTGTCGTATTGCTGTGAATAAACGTAGTGTAAATACTAAGCAATATAGTATCGTCTTATATTTTTGCGAGCAATACACATTTCAAATAAAACCATTTTCCGTACTTCACTCGAGTTGAAGAACACCGCTTCATTTCCAGAATGTGACGCTATTCCATCCCAATTTAAATAAAGAAGAGAATTGGAGTGTACCGCCAGCTTGGGGGCATCATGCCAACAATAAAGTCTCAGGCCCGTCGTCATACGGGTTGAATTTATAACCTACTTTTTGAAGTCGGTTAAAAATGACTCTGATACAGAGAGACGTCGAAGGATGGCAAACCCCTGGTCTTTCACAAACGAGATAGTTGGACACAACCACAGATTAGTGTTCTTTGTATCTAGACACAACGCCGATCGCGGAACACAGAACATGTGCGCTTAACAATCATCAGAGATCGGGGGATGAATCACACAAGCAGCAGACATAATTGAGAGATGTGAGAGTGACCCTACGGTCTACGTTTCAAATTCAATAAAGCTGAATTTAACATATTTCTTTTCATACACAGGGCGGCAAATTAGTATAATATGGCCCTCGTGAAAATGAGCGTAAGGTAGGTATAGGCGCTTGTAAAACCAAACTGTAAAACACAAGAGGAAGGTATGAGACTCTTCCACTGCCAATACAACACTTCCTCTATGCGACTGGCAACTGGAAATGTCACGCAGCGCAGCACCATAAAAAACTAATTATTATTTGATTGTGTTCTTTTGTATATTGAAGGAGCTTCACAGTCGGGCGTTAAAAAAATATTCGAAAATACCACCTTCCACCATGCCCTACTTCTCTTATTTGGAACCGTGAAACCGTGTAATTCGAAAGTCTAGACACACAGTTGTCATAATATTTTGTTTTAAAAACGAGCAAGATTTGAACTTTAACATTTTAAGTTACGACATGACACATACAAATTAAAAGATAATGCTGCTTTTGCTCTATATTTTTATAACCAAGTAAATATTTTTGAACATAATCTACACGTTATTTACACGCAAGGGTATGCAATAAACTAAATTAGGTATGTAATTTAAGATAAAAGCAACTATTCAAATTTGTTAAGGATTATTGCTTAAAAAAAATAAGGGGTGTCCATTGTATAAAAAAGTTTGCATGCTTTTTGTATAATACAGCTTGGATTTCCTATTTCTATACGCATACTGCGAAATTGCAAGTTAAATCATGTTTTGTTATACAGGGTGGTGCCGTCAATGCAACAATAAATTTAAACATGGGCTATATTAGTCCATAGAAATGATTTGCCACTTTCAAAAATATAGTATTCATTTGATAATTTCATGACATTTGTATGAAATAATGCTGCCAACGTTACACTATTCCATACAAATGTCATGAAATTATCACATGAATACGATATTTTTGAAAGTGGCAAACCATTTCTATGGACTAATATAGCCCATGTTTAAATTTATTGTCGCATTGACGGCACCACCCTGTATATTATATAGAGTTTAAGGTAGTATAGGTACCTACGCATGTGTGACCTTAGCTAATTGCTGTGTACATTATAAATGGGTTCATTATTTTCGAGCGTTTTAGACTAGTTATAAAATAAATAACCGACGTCCCTTGTGCGATAGACAGCAAAAAGTTGACTCTGGTAGCACTCATTGATTTTAGCAATGCCACAGAATACATAATAGGCATAATGCATACAATTTCGTTGAGTTTGATGGTCATTCTTTGGTTGTCTTACCACTTATCTTTGGTTAGAGTCATGCCGAGGAGTCATGCCACGGAGAATGGCTATAACATATCCAGACAGAAGACAGTTTTTTTTTAACTCTTTCTCTGCTAAAGTGACGCGCTTACGTATAGGTTACCGCCAAGCTTTCGGAAAGCTATATCGCTAACGTTTTAAGAAACCATCTGAATGCGCATTTATTGTCTCAACTGTCTTGAGCTTATGAAAAGGTCGATAACAAAAATTGTTTTATTGTTTGTTATTTACCTTTTCTAATATTATATTATATTTTTGTATATTTTTAAATATGTATTTTTATATAAATATTAAATCACATGGTTGCAGTAGGTAAGTAAAATCATATAAGTCATCGAAATATCACTCTGCAAATTTCATCTCGATGAATTTTTTGGTTGGTTCGAAGTGATTTCTTGCTAGAGACCACTTTTGTATCTGTCTTCTTAGGTTTTTTGTATTTAATAAATAATAATATGTAATAATTATAAAATTTTTAAAGTAACTGCAAGTCAGTAGGACACAAAAAGTTTTGGTATAAAACATATTTGGCGGTAATTATACCGACATAGTTTTTTTACTTAAAAATTCGACTATAGAAGTATTAAAGCTGTCAATCATCTTCATTATTTAGTCAGCTAATTAAGTTTTACGCAATATTCGCTCACTCCGATTGAATGCTAAAAAATATTCAAATGATGATTATTTAAAACATCTTGCCATTGAATCTCAAACTGTTAGGAAGTAAAACAACAGCTGAAATCACAACCAGTGTAGAGCATAAAACTGCTTCGTGTCACTAGTATTCGTAATTAGCAGCAGTAAAAGTGTCGTAGTGACGTTGTGTCATCGCCAGGGTTTAGTTCAGAGGCACGCTTGACATATTGACAGGACAAAGAGATCGCTAGCGGCGCTATTTATCTGGCATTACTTTACGCTGAAAGGAATAGAGATGATGCGCTGAAAACCAATTGAAATTACTCGTAATAGAAAAGTTAAGATTCAAAGTGTCTTCATTAGTGTTTCATAATTTAAAACGGTACTTAAAAAAATTAAATCTCACTATGCAGTAGCAATATTGTTTACATAAAATTATACACCTCATCTAATACTACCTTCTTCTTTCTTCTAATACTACCCAAAATATACCTATTTGTTAGATTCCACTATCCAACATTGAGCAGTATTTTCAAAGATTAACTAGAAAAACTAGAATACCCAAAAAAATTTCACGCCCTGGAGATTATTAAATTATTAGATTTTTTTCTATGTAAATATATTTTCACACATTTATAATAATATTAAAAATTTTTTTCTTCCTTTATTTTCAAAAATCCACAGCAATTTAACAAAATTTACAGCTATTATTGATCCTAAGGCCAATAACGGATTTTTATTATTTAAAACTATACTGATTTGAATTAAATATGTTTTGCACTATGTTGTGTATCTATCTTAGGATGGATGGATGGATGGAGGAAAGGATGTTTAATTTGTTTCTGAATACTCGTACAAATAGAGCAATCGAAAAGAGTCTTAAACATTACTTACTATTCAGGTGTCATCGAGTGAAAAAGTGACATAAGTTTTAATAAAAAATTATTGGTGAGCATATTTTAATTGATCTCGCTTTATTTTATGTCGATAATGTATTGTCCATACGAATCCAACGATGAATCCACGAAACACAAATGTTCCCACAAAGAAGCACATTACCCGCGTCCCATAGTTCACATGTCGCCATAAGAATTGATGTCCTTTGTTCTAAGCTGTAAATCTAACAGGAGGGTGTACCTCGTCAGTCGTTAATAACCGAATGTCGGAATTTTTTCGGCAACACCTATGGTGAGTGTAGCACGGCGAATGCCTGTATGATCAGACAAAGCTAGCAAAATTTTTATTTTAAGTCTATCAAATAAAGTTATCTATATATCTTAGGTAACTGTTTGGAATACAAAAAAAAATAGTTTAGATCTTTTTCAATTTTATTACAATTATTGTGAATAGAAAATATTTAAGGATTATTTTTTTTATATACAACTAGATGACAAACAAGCTGACGGCCCACCTGGTGGTAAGTGGTTACCGCCGCCTATAAACACCTGCAATGACAAGCAAAAATCACTTGATATTGCAGGTGTGGTGTCATCCTGAGGCTTAAGATGAAATGCCGTCCATGCCCAGTAGTTAGACTTATACCTTTCCCTCACATACTTTATTTTATATTATTTTATTTTATTTAAGTCGAGTCCCAAGTCCCAAGTCATCGGTCGTTCAGTGGCTTGAGCACTCGCCTGGATTCTAAGCGTCTTGAGTTCACATCCCACTCTAGAACATTATAATCTTTCAAGAAAAATTAAGATTTATACTTGATAAATAATATTTTACTACCTAATTGAAACTTATATTTGGCCTGTAATAAGCGTTTAGAAAAAAAAATGTTATTTTATAAATACTGCTAATATAAGATTTGCAAAAATAAAATTAAAATAGTTTTATAAGCATTACTTCTTTTATTTTAGTTACAAGGATAGGTGTCTATAGTTACATGCAATTAACATTTCGTCGTCTTATTTATTTACAATAAATAAATCATTGCCAGTCTTACACAGAAAAAAATAAAAATATCGAGAACTCCATCTTACAAATCAAGTTAATTAGAGAGATCATTCTCACTGGAGTTATCTGTTGAGATTGAGACTGATTTCTCTAATTAGCTTTTCTAGAAAAAAAAATGTGTCACTGTCGTATACCCAAGAAATAGTGAGCACACTACTAAATGTCACGATACAGAGATCATAAAAGGTTCAGTGTTGCCACACTAGAAATTATAACACATTATGGGAATGGATAATATATTACAATCACTCATAACATTCACTAGATTATCTTTAATATTTTTGAATTAATGAACTCTATAATAATTAGTTTTTATCGACACTACTCACTTTCAATAATCCGCTCCCGCTCTTCAATACACGCATCCTTAACCCAAGAGTTCACAACACGTGCCGAGCCATTGATAATGGGGTAACATTAAGATTATTTGGTGCCTGAAAAGTATAAATGGCGGGATGCCATCTTTGAATAATAGATGCAGAGACAGGGAACATTACAAATAGTTTTTGGTAATGAATTTTTAGAAAAATGTTGTGTCACAAAGTTGATTAGTCTGTTATTTGAAATATATGTTATTATTTATATCTAGTGACAGTAGATAACGGTAGCTTTTGCTGCTTTAAAATATAATTTATTATTTTATACCTAATAAGTAATAATTTATTTTTTTAAACTTCACCTAATAACTTTCTTCTATTAATTTGTCATAATTACTAGAATTAAAGTAACTACAGCACAAATAAACGTTTTCACCGTAGGTATACCTACAATATTTTTTTTAATTATTATTTTGCTGGGCATTACTATCTAAACTGATTACAAATCACTATATTTTAAAAAAAATTGTCTCTCTTTCTGGGCGTACAAAATCTAAGTAAATAAGCCCACTGCTTACTTAGATTTTGTGTTTCCAAATTATTCCTGAAAAATATTAACCCTCGATGTCTTATTATTTGATTTGTAATTTATTAATAATAGGTAAGGGTTTCACAATAATTTTACGACTATAATCTTTCATAGTATTGGGTATAGTCTCAAGGGATATAAGATTAGCATTCTCATTAAAAAGAGACCCGCAGTGCTCGATCAGCCATTGATCGAGAGTCGGAAGCAGTAACGAGCGTTTGACTGCAAAGGAGTTACCATGAAAAATTCTATCCGAAACTTCTGACACGAACGAAATAGTGAGAAATGAATGGTAGTCCTACAGCTGACCATGAGCAGGTTCAGTCGAGTGAGTGCTGTGGGATCACGTTGAATCGTGCTTCGGAACGAACATTTTTTGAAAAGGATCGGGTCCATGAAATTTTGCAAAATGAAACTGAAGAGCATCGCGAATCTCGCTTAAAGCTGATCATCTTCGAGAAATCAATTCCATCAAATGACTATATCTATATCTAATAAAAGGTTGGGGCAAAAGTCTTTTCGCATTATAGTATGTATGAACTTGTAATAAAATCTCTTTGGCTGTA
This sequence comes from Nymphula nitidulata, assembly GCA_947347705.1. Lineage (NCBI taxonomy): Eukaryota > Metazoa > Arthropoda > Insecta > Lepidoptera > Crambidae > Nymphula > Nymphula nitidulata. Next base: position 12,080,122 of record OX374631.1, read on the forward strand.
CTATTTGTATCTGGCTGGTTTTGGTGTCATTAAAAGTTTAGATTTAAAAAAAGATAATTCCAAATTCAAATTAGGATTAAACAAAAATTAAAACCGACTTCAAAAAACTGAAAAGGATAAAATAATTAAATTTAAGTAGGTATTCATCCCCTAGAAACATATTTTTGGAGTCGGTGCTTCACTTTCTATTGTTTTTGGAAACCACTTAGCACCAACTCCAAAAATATGTTTCTAGGGGATGAATACCTACTTAAATTTAATTATTTTATCCTTTTCAGTTTTTTGAAGTCGGTTTTAATTTTTAACCGATTTCAAAAACGAGGAGGTTCTCAATTCGGCCGGTATGTTTTTTTTTTTTTTTCTATGTATGTACACCGATTACGCCGCGATTACTGATCCGATTTACGTGATTCTTTTTTTGTTCGATGCGGAATAGCTGCCATTTGGTCCCATAAAAATTTTTTCAAAAACAGTTGGGTACTTTGGTTTTAAATTTAAAAAAACTTAAATTATGAAGTCGTCTACATATGCGAAATTGCGAAGTTTTGCATTTCAAATGACTTTTTAGTGAAACGATACGATAGTAGGAAACAATATAAGTTTAAGATCGCCCATCTAGCTTCGACCGTAGAAAGTTACCACTAAAAATTGTGAAAAAAAAATTTTAAACAAAAATTAAAACCGACTTCAAAAAACTGAAAAGGATAAAATAATTAAATTTAAGTAGGTATTCATCCCCTAGAAACATATTTTTGGAGTTGGTGCTAAGTGGTTTCCAAAAGCAATAGAAAGTGATGCTGTGTGTGTGGTGGGATTGGAAGGGCATTATTCATATGAGCTATTACCACTAGGCAGGACCATCGATTCTGAACTCTACTGCGAACAACTGATGAGATTAAAGCAAGAAGTTGAGAGAAAGCGGCCGGAATTAATCAACAGAAGGGGTGTGGTTTTTCATCATGACAACGCTAGACCTCACACATCTTTAGCCACTCAGCAAAAATTAAGAGAGTTTGGCTGGGAGGTGTTAATGCATTCGCCGTATATTCCTGACCTTGCACCTTCAGATTTCCACCTTTTCGCTCTCTTCAGAATTCTCTAGGCAGTGTCAGGTTAACATCACGAGAGGACTGCCAAAACCACTTGTCGCGGTATTTTGATCAGAAGCCCCAAAATTTCTATAGCAATGGGATCATGTCCCTACCTACAAGATGGCAAAATGTTATCGAACAAAATGGTACCTACATACTTTAGTTAAATGCAAATAAACTATATTAAAAAATGTTTTGAATTTTCTTAAAAAATGCGAAGAAACTTTTTCCCCAACCTATTATAAAAATCTCGTGTCACAGTGTTTTATCGATCTCCTCCGAAACGGCTTGACCGATTTTTATGATTTTTTTGTGTATGTGTGGTGTTTTGGTGTATGTGTGGTCTGAAAATAGGTCGTTGGTCATTTTTTATCCTGGGTGATATGGATGGCCCTCTGCAGAATTTTCACGCATCCAGGTTAGTATTAAGCATCGCTGTCGATGGGCTCGAGATAGCACCAAACATTATTGATAACTTTCGATAATTATGGACCTGCTGGGCTGTCGCACCTTGTATAAAAAACATTGCGTTTTACGGTCGCGTTCCTGGAATAATCCAGGAACGCGACCGCGCTTTATTGTGGATATAAATCCACAATCAATGTTACCTTCCCTTTAAAGCGCTTTCTCGTATCAAATGCAAGCAATGTGTTTGTGTATACTCTCAAATACGCAACTTATAATAAAGTTCATATGGTCTGAAGTGCAATAAAGAGTATATATATATATATATATATATATATATAAAAACTTATAGACTGAAAAAATATATTTAGCACAAATTAATTTTTAAAAAAGTAACATGTTTAGTTTGCGAAAAAAATAACTCTCTTAATGATAGATTTATTCGCATGGATTTTTTACAAATTGTGCTAAATATTAAACGAAGTCGCGGGCACAGCTAATTTAATTGTAGATAATAAAAAAATTGATGAAATTGTAACATATTTACATAAAAATATTTAAACTATAAACATTTCACGTCCTGAGGCGCGGATCAAACCCGCGACCTTTCACAATCCGAATGACTGCTCTAATCATCTGAGCAACCCAGAACTTGGGATAACCCTGTGAAATTTTGTAGTCTATCTATATTTGCGTTATAAAAGCTAACGTTAATTTACAATGTCGAAATATTCCATTTTAACAAAGAAACGAGTATTAACGAGTTTTATTATATAATTTAATGTTTAAATAAAATTAGGAAATGTTAACAATTTAAATTATTAATACGATTAATTACTACGCCGCCACATTGAATAAAAGCTACCAATTTAAATGATGATTTATGAAAATGTAATCAGAAGCTCAACTTTACTAATCGGCGTGTTTCTCGGAGCCTTCATAGTTTATTCGTTAATTATTTATCCGTTTCAATCAAGGTCTATTTGACTGATTAATTTGAACATGATATGCTCGTAAATAAACGTTTTAAAAAACGTCAGCATTATGAAATTTCTTTGTTTGAATCAAAATACTCCCGCGTGTGGCGTTTTATAAAGGCCGATGCTAGGTGTGTGTATTGTGCATACACATATTTATGTGTTTGTATTTTAATGTGTGTACCGAACGGAACCATTTTAACTATCAAGGGGCGAACGTGTACTTGTATAAGGGAGGGCGAAACTTACGGGGCGAACGGGTGCGAGATCCACATATCTATGTGCATTTAGCCTATAGCTACCTGTGATACCAGAAGAAGTACTTAGCCCTTCTTGCCAGCCTTTTAATAATTAGGCTAGGAGGAGCATAGAAAATAAATTCCCCTAATCTGAACATCATCCTGCAACTCTACACAGTAGATGCTGTGTAGATTTCGTAGAATGTGTAGAGATAACATGTCCTACTGCTGAGCACAAACCTTCTTTCATGGGAGAAACGCGTGAGGAGTTTAGGCCATAACACCACCTCGTTGGCCTAAAGCCGGTTGGTTCATACAGGATATCTGCTGTAACTTCATAAAAAGTTTTAAAGTAAAGATTGTAAAGACAAATTTAAACTCATTTTATGATCTTTCCATGATCGGTTATTAATTATCAAGACGCCTGAAAGAAATGTGTTGACAAAGTACCCCTCTAACATTTTATCTCATGCTGAAAGAAATTAAAAAATTAAAATAAACTGGTTTTAAAGGTACTTCGCGCTCTAGTGGCAAGTAGCACAGCTCCACCCGCGTGGTTATCGATCAAAATGTAGTCTCTGTCCTTTCTCACGATGTAATCTATCTTTATGTCAAATTTCATCTAAATCGGTTCAGCCGCTTAGAAGTGAAACTTAGCAGACAGAGGGAATTACTTTCGGGTTTCATAATAGTGTTTTATCTACTGATCATTATGATTTTCACAGAAATTTATTTGAATCTTTCTTATTTTGTTCTCATTCTTCCTTTTATACAATTTTAAACAATGTAGGTACTATCGTACTAAAACCCCTATCAGATATTATAATCGTAGTTTTGGAAGAGAAGGTACAACTGGAACTGTTAATAGCTACTATTAGACACATTCAAATAAATTTAATACCATCCTAGAGGTATAGCCAATATCCATCACATTTGAATTCGTAGTAGAAATCCAACATTTTTCACAGTCAAGCGATTTTATCATGTGACAGCCTACAACAAACGTAAACAGAAGAAGGCCATACAAGTTGCAGCGTTTTATTCAAAGTGCTTTTGTAAACTTAGCTTGAAGTACGTAATTGTCTACTTAACATGGTAATGTGGTAATGGTAAGTAATTCTATATCTGAGAGGATTAGAATTCCATTAAAGTTTATTGATATGAGAACATGATACAAATTGTAAATCTAATTCACAACTGCTACAATAATTTTATTATCTTTATATTGTACAACATATAATTAATTTATGTAGGAGTTTTTACCTTATTTAATCTTTATTCTTAACTTGGATCATTCTTAAAAATGGACTTATACGTTTATAAGACCAACTTTGTCCCGCGGCTCCACTCTCGTGAATATCGGTTATCGCTCTAAAAAGTATCCTATGTTCTGCCCAAGTTCTCAAACTATCTTTCTTCCAAAGTTCATCTAAATCGGTTAAGTGGTTTAAGCGTGACAGCGTAATAAAGAAACAAACTCACTTTCGCTATTATAATATTAGTTAGGTAGGAGACATTTTTTTATTACAAACTCTACGTATACAGGGTGTAAGGTGGACGCTCTCGAAAACGAAGGCAGCTGACAGTGTTGGTCATCCGTAACACGTATTACACATTTTCCGTTACATGACAGACTGACAGTCAGACAAACAGACAGACACTTTTGGTCGCCTGGGTAGGTACCACCGCCTTTCTTATTTCAGCCGTGAAACAGTTCGCTGTATTTCGGATTGTAGGGAAAGGTAGCCAGTGTAATTACTGGGCATGGACCGCATTTCACCTTAGGTCTCAGGATGACAACGCACCTGCAATATCAAGTGATTTTTCCTTGTTATTGCAAGTGTCAATAGGCGGCGGTGACCGCTTACCACCAGGAGGGCCGTCAGCTTGTTCGTCATTTAGTTGTATAAAAAAAACAGATAGACAGACCGACGGACAGACACTACGAATGCTCGTTAGTATATTTTTTGTGATAGTCATACAAATGTGATTTTTGACGATTAGAAAGGGCTTCTTAGTGGCCTATTTGAATAAAGATATTTTCATTTTCATTTTCATTTTCACGACTTGTGGAAAACAAAATTGCAATCGCGAAAAAATAAGCTGCTTCATATACAAACAGGTCGAGTAGGTATTACAATTTAGTATGAAACAACTGTTTTTTTCGCGATTTTAATCTTTTTTTCAACAGGTCGTGCTCTGCCTTCGTTTTCGAGAGCGTTACGTAATACTTAATTACAGATAAAAGCTCATGTTTGTGAAACAGATCGCAATTCGAACTAAAATACCTATCTGTTTATTTAATATTTTTTTTTTATAATTTTGATACACTGAAAAAATGGCAACCGGACTACCTGCAGCTCATAAAAGTGATTACATAACTTAGGGTAAGACTTAGCCAAACATAAAGTTGTTTATAAATGCACCATTTTGTTAAATCGAATAAACTGTAATTACACCTCGCTACATTTTGGTTATTACAAATGCAAGCGATGTAGTTTGGTTAGATATTTTTTTCAGTGTAACTTTAGCTAAAAATATCGGTAAAATATTGCTACCATAACATACCGGTCAAATATATGTATCGATATATCTTGAAAAAACAATAAACAATTTTACCAACGTTAAGTATTTTGTATTTCGTATTTTATTTTATTCAGTAGTCCTGGTATACTGTCTATTTGTATCCTTATCCAGGTATCGGTATTTATTTCATTATTTTGAGACAGAAAATATAAAAAATATAGTTATTTCAGTTATTATCACTGCAACAAATTGAAAAAAAACACAAGACACCATTCTGTGCATTTTGTCTTACTTTTGAAATTAGCAATAAAATTGAAGTGTCATCTTTAGTAGCAAGACAAGGATACCTACCTACAAGTATAAAATTTAAAAATCAAAGAGGTTTTTACTGTACATTTACGTTGTGTGGATTCGTCTTGGAGGGCCTTGGCATTTCAAAAGTGCCAAGAAGGCGACATTTGTACACGACTGTAGAGGATTATGAAACATTAAAAAGCTTATAGCCGGTAATCCAATAAGCCGTTCAGAGAAACAACGCCTCTATAAACCTAAATAAATTGAAGTGGTTGGGACAAAAATCTCTGTTGAACTTGTATATTTATTGTAAAATATAATTATGTTCTTTCTTTATAGAAAGCACGACAAATGACTCAACACCACCTGACGTGAAACGGTAAGTAGAGACCATATGCGAAGACATCTAGTGCAGTTCAAACTAACTGTTTTAGCCACATTTTCATTTCCGGTCCAAACGGTGCTTTTTCACGAAGGAAGAAGGGAACACATGTGCCGGTAAAGAATTCCAAATTTTGGAAGTACGACACAGAAACGAGTTACCAAATTTCTTTATGCGTGATGTTGAGGAGAACTCCGAAGACCGGCACGCCTACACGTTTGTAAATACGACTTTTATTAAGTATTAAAGTTAAGGATACGTCCACAAAATGTATGAAGCCTGAGCTTAAAATAACTTTAATTTTGTAGAGCAATTCTAAGTATACAGGGTGAAAAGGTAAATATTTAGAATTTTTAGTGCAATAAAAATATTTTATATCCCCCTGTTTATTTTTAAGCCTAACATGAAAAATACCATATTAAAGATGCTTTTTTCGTTTTTTGATGGCAGTAATATATCAACCATTAATGTTTACTTTTAAAATATGAATCTGCAGCTAAAAAAATTGTGAAAAATTCTAATATTAAATAGACAATTTAACGATAGGTGAAAAATGAGGGTAAAAAGCAAATCTGCGTTAAATTTCGACTGGATCATTTTTTACATTTGTAGACAAACGGGCGAAAAATCAGATTGATTTAAAATCTAGTAGGTAGCTTATTTAATTAGCTTTTGTGAAGAGGTATATCACATTGCTGTTCAAAATTATTCGGAACAAAAGCCCAAAAAAGACCGTGTCCTTTGGCCGTTAAATTAAAAAATATTCTAAACACGACACGCCGATAAACTACAGGCACTAAAAGCTCTATGTAAGCATGTATGTTATTATGATATGATCCATGCTAAGTAACAAAAATTCAATACGAATGCAAAAAATAACTGTCTGTGTTTGTGTTCGCCTCCTATCGTCCGTTGAATAGCGCCAACCTCCCCTACTCCCTATCTATTTTGTAGTCCGAAGCTCAATTTGCTTCTTAGTGGGCTGAAGTAGGGTAAGAAATACCTAAAAGTCTGGAAAACCTTTCTTTAAGAAGCACCTTTCATACTTACATGCCTTCTAAAATGGTTTATGTTATGGTCCCTTTGGAAGCTGTATAAAAAGATGTTTCATATTTTTCGATCTGATATTTTGTATCGAATAATAGGCTGGAGAATAATTGTTTCAAATATTTATTATTGTATTTTGACGTTTCCACCGAAAAGCGTTAAAGTAGATATAAATAATATATAATTATAATTTTAAGTAACCCCCGACCTCGATCATCGTCTATCTGATACCTCTCATTGAGACCATCCAGCCCAAACACGCTATATCTGTCGTAAGTTTCTGAAGGATGAAGCATTCCTTAGACTATTTGTTGATTTTGTTGCTACAGTATCAACTTAAGGTTGGCATGTTTTGGAAATATCACTGACCTAACAGTTTTTAAATCAATTGAATCTGTGAAAATAGGTAAGATCCATCTGTCAAGTAGGAAATGAGCTGATATTCATCAAACGCCTGATCAGATCTTCATAAATTACAGCTAAGAACCATCTCGATTACGTCAGCTTTCAAACAAAAAAAACCGGATCGAAATCAGTCCATTCGTTTAGGTGTTACTATGCCACAGACAGATACACAGAGAGACACGTCAAACTTATAACACCCCTCTTTTTTCTTCGAGGGTTGAAAAGCTCACACGTAGGTATGAGCTTTGTGTGAGTTCGTAATGTGTAGTAACCTTATTCAAGCTCCTAGTGTAGCTTTAAGCCTATAAGCACGATTCAACGTGTTCAAATACCTAACATGAGGTCACTGTTATTTTTCAACATTTTAATTAGGTACTTACTTAATAGACTTGAGGTTCTACTATTTGTCGTTGAATTATAATAATACTCAATGCGTTAGTGGCCATCGAAACATTTATTTGAGGGACAAAAAATCTTCCTCTAACTATTATTGTGGGTGACAAGTATTTCACAATGGGACTGCAGATCATCACCATTTATAATAAATTGACTTGTTAAGTCACAACTGGCTAATATGTGCCTATTCTATCGCCGTGTGTAGCTGACCTTACTATTTCTATAATCCTACATTAAGACCTATTAAAAACATATTATACGTAATATGATTTTAATACATCTAATAACTATTGCAACATTACTTTATCTTCGAAAATACTGTGGGCTTAAGCAGCGTTTATTAGAGTTGGATCAAAAGAGGGTATGCAGGTGGTGCAGGCCCGGCGCAAAACATGTCTTCTAGAATTTTCGTGACGCTAGCTGAAATAATTTTAAACATTTTCATTTCACATTCGCAGTGGTATAAAACAGTGGTATATTAATATAAATCTCTTTTTATATTTTCAATCGTTAAATACCTATAACAAAATAAACACAACATAATAATGCAGAAATATAAAGAACATAAAATAAACAGAGAAAACCTTATTATTTCGTGCATGTTTATAAATGTCGTTATTTTATCGATCCGGTGTAGTTTTTTCTCGTAATTGTCTACGACTATCCATCGAGAGAGAAGCTCGGTGGCGACTACGCCACCGAGCTTCTCTCTCGAACCAGAGCGCTCAAACTACTAAGTTTGAGCGCTCTGGTTTCGATAGCGAAAACAAAGCAACTTTCGCCATGGTCGGTCCCGGGCTGGGTCAATCAAATTTATAATCTCGAGCTCCTCCGTGCTTCGGAAGGCACGTTAAGCTGTTGGTCCCGGTTGTTACTGCAACCGCTTTAACCCACCAACCCGCATTGGGCCAGCGTGGTGGTGTTATGGCCCAAGCTCCTCATGTGTTTCACCCATGTAGGAAGGCCTGTGCCCAGCAGTAGGACGTATTATAGGTTGATGATGATGATGATCCATCGAAAAACCTGAACTGAAAAATATTTGCATTAGCTACCCCAATGAACAAATCACATGCAAACTAAACTTGGGACTTGGGGAACTAAATAATTATGCATCTTCACTTCAGTAATGAACAATTAAAGAAATAATTGCCCAGTGTAATTACTGGGCATGGACGGCATTTCATCTTAGGCCTCAGGATGACAACGCACCTGCAATATCAAGTGCTTTTCCTTGTTATTGCAGGTGTCTATAGGCGGCGGTAACTGCTTACCACCAGGTGGGCCGTCAGCTTGTTTGTCATCTAGTTGTATAAAAAAAAAAAAAAAAAAAACAATAATTACTAGGGATGGGCAAAACTTCGGATAAACCGAATATCGGCATTCCGCTGACATTCGCTACATATGCCGAATAATTGGTACAAGAAAACATTGAATTAACTCTACTATTTAGGCTAAAGTAATATTCCTCTTAAGAGCGTTTACGTTACGCCGCATGGACTTTCATACAAACTTTCAAGTCTTAAACATTGAAAAAGAACAAACCGATACCAATAACACTTTACATGCATAAGCAAGTCAGGCTAGTCTAAATAGTCTCTTATTCTTAATTTTCATTTTAACATCATTATAAATGTTTGAAAAATTATTTACTTATAAAAATATCTAAACTAGAAAAAAATTACGTCCTGAGGCGGGGATCGAACCCGCGACCTTTCGCAATCCGGGCGATTGCTCTAAAAATCGAATTCGATATTCGATTTCAGATTGCGAAAGGTCGCGGGTTCGATCCCCGCTTCAGGACGTGAAATTTTTCTAGTTAAACAGTCTCATAGTTGAGTAAGAGCAATTTTTAGCTTTTCACACAAACTAAATTCGCTAATAGTTTCTTTACTATTAGACTTTATGGAAAACCCTCTGACAAATTTTTAGACTAGCCTAACTTGCTTATGTATGGCAAGTTGGGTTAGAATCGGTTCGTTAGTTTACAATATTTTCCAGTTGAAAGTTTGTATGCAAAGCTGTGTGGCGTAAACGCTCTTGGCATTGATTATTGTAAAGAAAATTAAACAATGGAGTTGTACTAAAAAAACGGACTAGATCCTTGCTCCTAAAAAATATTATTGGTATTTGTTATCTGATACCTACTGAGAAATTATCCGTGGTCCCCCTCTATAGCAGTGGGACGAAATTAACCGCGGGTTAGGTACAAAAGTAATATGTTTTTCAATAGTAGTTGAAAAAAATTTACAAGAAAATAAATATCATTTTTCAAGAACTAAAATTGGGCCAAATTTTAAGCTTTTACCGAATTTTCCGTCGAAGTTCGTATGCGCTTCATACTACATTCGGTCCATCTCAAATAATTGTTTCACCTCTTCAACAAACTATTTTTTTTTAATTTTGCGACAATATTTATGTTTTATACTAAAGTAATTTTAAAATTATTAAACAGCACAAATAGTTGGGATGGCTCTTTTTAGTGCAACCTGACAGATTGGTAACCCATAACGGTATCAATAATTCATACTAGTAATTTTTAAATACAATTAATTTAAAACTTAAAGAATTTCCTTAAATTCTACCCCTAACATCACAAATGTAGGTAAAAGCATAGTATTAAGGGCCCAAGTGCGAGTTTCGATATTCGTAAAACGTTACTAATAAACGTTACTATCGAGTCTGCGTTCAGCTGTCTAATGTATGAAAATCACAGCAGAAACCATATCGCGACAGAGACCACGTTTTAACCTGTCAATCCGCAGATTCCACATAAGTACAATTATTGATTGCTCTGGGCACGGATCTTTTCCGATATAAGTTGAAAATTATGCTATAAAGTTTGATCATACAAGAATACTTTAATAGTCAAGTATTCTTGTATCAATTATAACTGGAACAATTTGATTTATATTTTGGTCTCAGTCTTTATCTTTTTTATTTAATTATTCTCCTTATTCATAGACCACGTAACCTGATTACAAGAAGTTACATTAATCCAATCCTGACGACATACTATATCGTCTAAGATAGTCCTGATTTGTGTAGAATATAGATTCATTGAGAGGCCATTATACAATGACATCATCTACGAGAGTAAACTCCCTCTCCATCAATTTGCACAGGTAAATCTGATATCGTGAACAACGTAATGTGGCCGCGGTCGTCTTGATTCGACTTTAAGGTTAATATAATCCTATATTGTGTAGAGATGTAGGTTAAATATCTATGAAACACCGGGCGTACTTAAGTTGTAATAATTTGTGAAGACCTATGAGCTAGCGCATTTTTATCGGCTCAAGCTATTTGTTATATCAACCTTTGAAAGACCAGCCCCGAACAAAGTAATAGGTAGCTTCATTCGTAGTTAACCGTAATGAACTTCAAATCAAATCAAAGATCAGAAGGAAGTATGGTGTAATTCCGACCGCAAGGTAATTTCTTACGAGTCCGAGTACATTATGATAGAAAAGGACAGTTGATAATCTCTTAGCTGAGAGGGAGACCCATGTAAAAGGCCAGGCACTGAGCGTGGGTTCCTTTTCCGCGTTCGTAATTCTATCACTATACCCCCCTAGCGGAATTTGTTATTAGGCGGTAGTTATAGGCGTGCCTATAAGTACTTATGGAGAAGCCACAACGGAAAAAACAGAGGGAACTTGATCCTCTTTTCTTTTGTTTGTATCCTATATTTTGAGGATTTTTCTTTTTCTGTGAAAAATAATTACCATGTAAAGTAGATACGCGATAAGTTATTTCTTTTAGAGCAATATAAATTTTAAGGAGTAAATACAAATGGGACAATATTTACTAACACAATTGTCTTCCCAATCACGGTGTTTCATAAGCAGTTCCCGACTCCATCCCTGTAACTTAACATGATTTATATCATCCCGGAATTGCGGGGGTGACAGGACACCGAGTGGATTGCATCTCAGAATTGAATATTATTTATCATCGTAAACGTCTGAGTGCGTTAACAAAATGATTGTTTACTATATTGCGGTTACGAGTGAGTCGGCTGATATCAAGTGATGACTAAAGTGTACCAAGCCCACGAGTTAGAAGGACCAGAATGCCGAGTAACAGGTCGTGACCGTGACTCAATCCTTCGGTGATGTAAGCCTTCGTAATTGATTCGATGATTCTCTAAGCTGCATGTAATAGTGATGTCAATTAGAAATCGATTTTTATGTTCAATCACAATTCCTCTTCATTATAAAAGGGCTACAACGCGCGAATGATACCCAAGGACTACCAGGTGCTCTAACTATATGTTATGTCTACCGCTTTATGTGTAACATGCGCATGTGTTTCTCTCAACAGTGTGTCGTTTATATGCTGTTGCTGCTGACCGTTTAATGTGCTTTTTCACTATCTTTGAAAAAAATACTCATTGTCTACTTATTATAATTTTTCAATTTGCGCCAAAATAAAACCGCTTAAGAAAGCTAAAAACTTAAAATGAATGGCTTTTAGTCCTACAGTTCACAGAGTGAAAATAGGGGTTAGAGGAAGTGTCTGACACACTTCCTTGAACCCTTACTTTCAAGACGATAAAGCACAATACAGATTCAGTAGGAAGTAACTGAAAATATACTTTTTTACTTATTTTCCGTCATGCTTTGTTTTTTAATCAACTGAAACACTTGAAAAGATATAAGGTATGAATTTTCATTTTTCCTGTTTTTTTGTTTGGAGTCATGGTAATTGGGGGCTGTTTTTTTAGAAATGAACTGAATAATATTTAATTTTATGTAATATTTCAAAATAATTAATACGTCTTCTTATTCATCGTGAGTATGTAAATATTTATCCTTTCATCTAATACAAATTCCTATTCAAATTGCATCAATTATTTGCTGACCACTGTTACCATGCTACAAAAAAAGAATTAGAAATAGAAAATAATTATGAAAGTCAGCTTTTACTTTAATTTCTCATACCCTTTGCATCTTAATATCATTTTAGGAATCGGCTTTTGTAGTTGTGGTAAAAGTTAAGTTTATAGGCTTACCAATTACCAATAGACCACGCAAACATTAAAAATGAATATGCACCCATAATTATGTTTTAGTCATGATCTTTTTCATCAAGGTACTTGATTTGAATTTTTCGATTAAATTTTGCATACTATTATTTGAAATCCTCCTGAAAAATCTTTTGTGATATTTCAATACTTAGCTTAGAATAGAACTCATGAGTCTATCGATAAAATATTCAAAAAAATAAACATCACTAGTATGCAAAACCACAAATGATTCCGTCATTTAACGACGTCAGAACGATCGTCACCAATCTCAACCATATGCATCTATGTCATCAAATGTAATGCGTAATAGTTATATTTCGCCGTTTATTTTGATGTAATGGGTCAAGTTTGCAGATATTACTGTCCCTATTACGTAGTGGTGGGTGGGTGTCTTAATACGTAGATGTAACCTATAGGTAGACATAATAACAATTTTAGGAGTGGAAACTATACTTGTAAAAATAAAACTCGTCTCAGAGGGTTAGGGTGGAAATACGACATACAACATACGAGCACCTATAATGCTTCACCAGGGGCTCTCTTTTTTTAGTGCCTACGCAGTGCTAGATAATTTTGCAATAAACTTATATTTGTATTAAGGCAAACTAATCCATTACTGTATTGTTTGTTAAATTTTCTTTGGGGTTTTGTTTAGGTAGGTAGGTATATACACTTTTTGTAATTAAATCATATAAAATGAAGTTTATTAAATTAATATACTTGCTTATGAGTAATTAATCAACTATTCTAAGTAGGTATAAACGTGTAGTGTGTAGTTCATAGATCTACATAATAATACATGTAAGTACCTACTATCATGAATAAGATGGATCTTCTGAAGTAGGTACATCTTCCTCATTCAATTCTATTCACGTATGAATAAGTAATAAATTATGTATTTATATGTAGGGGCACATAATGGAAAATTAAGTTGGTGTAACATTATTTACTTTTTAAATGAATTAAAAAAATTATATAACGTTCTTCACAACTTTTTGTAGCAGTCATACTAAAAGCATTCTAATGATCAAATATTTACCTACACTCTGGTCGGTTCTCAACTTCTTACAATCAAATCATTTAATGTTTCATACTTTATGTTCTTTATGTCTGTGCCATGTTGTCACAAACGGACATAAGCCTTGACATTAATAAAAAAATAAACATAGTAACATAATATCAGACACTGAAAAGATATTAATGCTTAGATGAACGTTGAATAAATAAAGTCATCATTTAAAAATAATGTAACAAGTGACTCAGTATCTAATTCACTTCCGCCTGAAGCTTGTTTTAGAGGATAAAACCTATAAAAAAATAGTTTATGCATACTTACGTAATGGAAGCGTTAGATATCTTCTGTTCAATCGGATTTAGTTATTAATTTGACAAGTTAGAGATTAATTTAACTTGAATCTGTCAAGCGGCGGTATTCGCCCGGAGGGCTATGGCAATTGAAAAATCAAATGTTCTAGCTACTACTGTCCTAGGTGGTAAACCCGTAAGTTGGGTCTTCTGGGTAGTTAGACAAGTAAACCACAGCCTTTCTTATATGAGATAACTTCACACTGCCTTTACATATTGCAAATGGAAGTTTGCAAAAAATATCTAGAAATTCATAAAAGCCAAGGATTCAATTCAAAGACCGTTAAGAAATGCCCTTAGATTAATGTTAGTGACTGTACACAAGACGCATAGATTTGAAATAATAGTATACTTACAATAAACTACGGAATCGTTATTTTATCATTTTAACCCCGTTTTAAAAGTTCTGTAGGTAACGATATTTTATGTTATTGAGGCTTTGAGTGACATTCATATTAAAATTGACAATTATTAATATTTTTTAAATATTTTACACTAACCTCATGAAAATGAAAATGAAAATATCTTTATTCAATTAGGCCCCCCAAGAAGCACTTTCGAATCGTCAACAAAAGAAAACCCTTATGTCTATCACATAAAAATAATATTAACTAACTAACAATTACATTATGTTTGTCTCTCTGTCTTATCTGGATCTACGTAAGCTAAGAATGTTATAATGTCTGTCTATCGGTCTGTCTGTCGGTCTGTCTGTCGGTCCGTCTGTCGGAACGTCTGTCCGTCAGTCAGTCTGGCTGTCTGTCTGTCTGTCAGTCAGTCAGTCTGTCTGTCTGTCTGTCTGTCAGTCTGTCTGAATTTACACCGGTTCCAAAAGTTGAACTACCGAGAAGATTCCGGCAACAAACTCGTGTAGTCACTCTTTTCAATTATTAAGTTACAATGTTTAATTACACAGTAATGGTATTTAGCAGTGCAGTGTCGCACAGAGTATAAAAAAATGTATATTAACGTACCAATAAGTACCTAATGACAAGAATATTTACTGTATTTAAAGGCTGTCCGACAATGCACCATTACAAATAAAGGTATTACAATACACAAAGGTCAACAATTACTATACAAAAACCTAATAAAGCCAATCATCTTTCATTAATTTTAAACACTTGTCTGACCACGTCATTACAATAATAATTGTATTGTTTTATATATAATATCATATAATGCCATATACTTCAAAAAAAAAAATGTACCCTTAACAAACAATATAGTAATTCTAGTGAAAACTTAATTCTAATGCAATTATTGCAAGTGCAAAAGGAAGGAAACAGTACATTAACATTTAAATAAAGTGTGGAAACGTTTGTGTTGCGGTCGGCTGTGTACAAATTTGAAAAATCATATGTACATGTCTTCGTCGTACCGGCCGGCTGTCAAAATATCTTGTAAAGATAAATCACTTAATTCAACGACTTATAAATAAAATTGGGGTTCTACAAACGTGTGTGAACTGTGTTTTGTTTGCGAGGAGAGGTTTCTAACTACAAAAAATGATGACCCGTAAAGCAATCGCCAAAGATATTGATATGAAGCTACAGCAGACACTACTCGACTTACAAGCTTCTCGTGCCCTCTGTGACCAGTTAATGCAGGAACGGGAGGACAGTGAACATGAAATTGTTAAAATATTGGAGAAAAACAAAGAGCTGAAATGTGAAATGTCAGAACTTCATGTCAAGTATATGGACAAGGTTGACCAATGTATTTTGATGGAATACACACTTAATTCCTTTAAACAGTGTGCAAATACTTATGAACAGGCACTAATTAGAATAAATGACTTAGAAGCTAGCCTATCTCAATCAAATATATATGTAAAAAGTTTAGAACTACAAAGAAAAGAGTTATCAGAAGAAAATCATTCTCAAAGTCTGTATGATGAGTTGGCCGATTGTAACAGTAACCAAGGCCTTACTACAATCAGGGTGGTATGGATAAAAAAATGCAAGCAAGTACTATTAAGAAACTTAAGAAGTATATACGTATTAAGAGGTTTATGAATAAAACCAGAAAATCAATTAACAGTCAAAATCATTTAAAAAAACACATGACATTAAGAAAAGAGCAAGAAAAATTGAATTAGTAAAAAAATTGAAAGAAATTGAAAATAGTGTACAAAAAAGTGTAACTGATTATAGTCAAAACACAGCTAATAATAAATAAAATTGATACCCTTGAGACAACTTAGAAGAATATTTTAAAAAATATAGAGTGTATGTTGGAGAAACAATTAACAAAGCAATTGCTTGCATCAAATGAATTGGAAGACATGTGCAACTATAATGTTGAACGCTTTGAATCATTGAATAAAAAACGACTGTGTTCTTGTATTCATAATACTTGTAGTGAACAACGGTTGAGTGAGTTGTGTGATCAGCAGAGTGAAAGTAATCTATATGCACTTACTAACCAACAAGAGGTAAATCACTCTATACCTCCAGCAAGCACTCAACAGTTTGTCATCAACCAGAGATGCACCAAAGAATATTTTAAAAACTTAGTCAGTAGTGATGTCTCCAAAACTTTAATATCTTCAGACCAAATCATTTTTCATTTTCATTTCACTAAATCAAATAATAAATAACATATTATGCTCTACTACAATAGACAATAATACAAACATTATTTTAATGATGGGTGACAGTTTTAAAATTTCAAATAAAGAGTTAAGAGATAGCTTTAGTAAATTAATGAACTTAAGAATTAAAAGATTAACTTGGTGTGCATTCCCTTATTGACACTGACATATGATATAATTCAAAATAAAAGAATTTATTGTTTGAATAGATTGCTGCACCACCTGATAAGTCGTCATAGTGACTCCTTCGGATGGTTTGACTGTAACTTATTTATAAGACACTTTAAATTGACAAGAAGTAGTATGTATCTTTCAAAACGGTCTAGGCATAATATAGCTACACTATTAGCATATAATATCAATCATGACTCTGACAACACGGTGACAACTAGTTTATCTACACAAATCGAGGCAAATTCTTTTTTAGTGAAGTAAGTTTGACAAAAGATGAGCGGTTCAATGAATGTTTAGTATTGGTACACCAAAATATTAATCGCTTCTCTGGCAAAATAATTGAAGTAGAATTATTTCTGGATAGATATAGTGTAGATAATATATTATGCCTAACTGAGACATGGCTTAAATCGGACACAATGTCATTTAATGTGGATAATTATAGAGTAGCCAGTGTTTTTTGCAGAGTGTCTGCGGCTGGTGGAGGTTGTATGTTACTGTTAAGAAATACTGTGAAATATAAGGAACGCACTGATATTGTAAAACACTCTGTGGAGCGTGTTTGTGAGGTGGCTAGTGTGGAGTTGGATGATTTCCTTGTAATTTGCATTGATAGACCGCCATTGTCAGCAAAATTTTCACAATTTCTAAATACTATGGAAGAGGTGTTGGGAAAGATATTTAACTCCAAGAAGTCATTAGTAATTTGTGGTGACTTCAATATTGATCTTCTAACTGACACTTTGGAAAGAAATAATTTCGTTTCATTGTTGAGGAGTTATAATCTAGATTATATATTTAATGAACCCACTAGAATCACTCCCCACTCTTCATCATGTCTTGATAATGTAATTGTTGACTATAATTGTAGAATCAAAAATAAACATCTGATCAATTGCATGCCCTCAGATCATATGGGACAAATGGTGGAATTATCATATAATAAAAAATATGATAGTCAATTAGTTTCTTATAGACCCCTAACTACAGAGAGATCCAAATGTTTTACTTTTAATATTAGGATGAAACTGCCTATAATCAATCGCGACTACAGTCATGATCCCGATGAAAACTATGGTAGATTATTTAGTGTTATTAGTCAAGAGTATAATAATATTTATTCTATGCGTAATATAAAGGTAAAGCAAAAATTGTTCTTTAGTCAATGGGCAACAAAGGGGATTCGAAAAAGTAGGAATATTTTATATGAATTGTACAGTAAAAAATCTTACATAATTGATCCTGAGTTTCATGAGTATGCTAACATTATTATTAAAAGTTTAGAGTAGGTATTGTCTAAACAATACCTACTCTAAACTTTTTAAAACAGTATGTATCAAAGCTAAGTCTGAGTATATTAGCAGTAAAATACATAATGCTAAAAATAAAATCAAAACCACCTGGAATATTATCAATACGGAAACTGGTAAGAAATCATATAAAGAATCTACCCATTATTTGAGAGTAAATGATAAAGTTATTTCTGGAAATGAAAAAATTGCCAATACGTTTGAGACTTTCTTTACAAATATACCAATTATAAAAACCAGGCACTTGGATTCATCTTCAGAACGTGCTAAAAAGTTACTTAGACAAAATTTCAATATATTGATCCCAGAATTTAATTTTAGAAATATAACTCACTTAGACATTATAAAAACCTTCAAATCTTTGAATAAAAAGAAAACAGAAGATATCTGGGGAGTCTCTGTTAAAGTATTGGAAAATATTATACATATTATTGCGCCTATCTTAGCAGGAATATTTTATGATTGTATTGAATGGGGAGTTTTCCCCGATCTAATGAAGCACAGTAAAATTACTCCCATTTTTAAGTCGGGTGATTGCCACAATCCTTCCGATTATCGCCCTGTTTCGGTGCTTCCTGCCCTGAGTAAGATATTTGAAAGTATATTATATACGCAGATGTTAGCCCATTTTAGATTCTATGGTATTTTGCATGACCAACAATTTGGCTTTACTAAGGGCAAGTCAACTGCTGACGCCGGTGCTAAATTTGTAAAAAATATATTGGACGGATGGGAGAATTCTCGTGACACAATAGGGGTATTCTGTGACCTTTCTAAAGCGTTTGACTGTGTAGAGCACCACACACTGATCTGCAAGTTAGATCATTACGGTATACGTGGGTTAGCACTAAAGCTTATTTCATCTTATCTCTCGCATCGAAATCAAAAGGTAGGATTTAATGGTGTCGTATCAAATGGATCTGTAGTTAAAATGGGCGTTCCGCAGGGGTCTATATTAGAGCCTTTTTTGTTTCTTATATACGTGAATGACCTTCCTTACATGGTGGAGGAAAGGGCTGAAATAGTTCTGTTTGCAGATGACACATCTTTACTGTTTCAGATAGATAGAAATAATGCAGAGGTAAACGAGATAAATATTAATAAAACATTAAATAAAGTTTTTGACTGGTTTTCTGCCAATAATTTACTACTAAATGCAAAAAAAACAAAATGCATAAAATTTAGCCCTCCTAATACGCGTACCAAAAACATAGAAATTAAATTAGATGACAAAAACTTACAATTAATAAATGAAACAGTATTTCTAGGTATACACGTTGATTCTAGGTTGCAGTGGGGTCCTCACATCAACACCTTATGCGGTAAACTTAGTTCAGCTGCTTACGCGATAAAAAAGATAAGACAATTGACTGACATACCAACAGCTCGGTTAGTTTATTTTGCTTACTTCCATAGTGTAATGTCATATGGAGTCATGTTGTGGGGCTCTGCGGCTGGTATGAAGAGTGTATTTATTCTTCAGAAAAGGGCAATACGCAATATATATAAAATGAAACCATGGGAATCATTAAGGGATTTATTCAAAGAGATAGATATTCTTACCTTGGCATCTCTATACATATTTATTAATATTATGTATGTTAGGAAAAATCTAGCTAGTTTCAATAAAAACAGTGATGTTCACAGTCTTAATACTAGAAACAAAAATAAACTGCAACTTCCTACTTACAGACTCAGTAAGACTAACGGGTCATTTTTGGGAAATGGTATTAGATTTTATAATAAAATTCCCACAAGTATTACTGTATTGACTGATTTTAAATTTAAAACTCATATCAGAACGAAACTTTTGAAAAAGGCCTACTATAAAATAAGTGATTACGTTGACGATAATGATGCGTGGAAATAACAGTTTTGATCTGCGATGGCTCTGGCTGCTCTATAATTTGTTACACTTTCTTAATTTTTGATTTTAACATTATTATTTATTGTAAATGTTTGAAAAATTACTTAGTGTTACACTTTGTTTTTTGTGAATTTTGTATGGAGGGTAATTTTATGTATACCAATGGTAGATTTTGACGTTCATAAGAGTATAATTTATACCTAAATTGAATAAATGTAAATCAATCAATCAATCAAAATCCCTCAAAAATGATACTATTGATGAATATGTAGGTAAATTATTACAAAATCAAGGAAGCTTAGAGATGACCATTTCCACTAGTGGCACCTGTTCACAAGTATGACGCATGTGCCGGCCATCGCTCCGCTCAACCATATTATAGGGAACGGATCATCACAGTTGGAACTAAAGTAACTAAGGTAAAAAGGGCGAAATTAAATAACTTATATTTCTAAAAACGACAATGTATTAAAATAAAAACAGTTTTTATTTTATGTCAGTCCTAAAATTTAATAAACTTTATAAAAATCCAGAATATCACATATTTTATGGGTATATTATGTAACAAATTTTTTTGTAGTAACCTATCAATTAGAATTTCGAGCTTTTGCATGATTATTTACACTAGCAATCACTTTTAAAATAGATTTATATAATTTATAAAGTCCATATCAACTCTTGTTATTTCTGATGATTTATATTACTAAAAAAAGATTTGGAAAAATCTTCATTTTCAATTGATTGAGCTGATCGTTAAAAACGCAAATAATGATCAGCTTTTCGAGTCTCAGAAAGATATTTAAATTTTATAGTAAAGTAGACATATCTACAGCTGAAGTCAGCTGAACACAGCTACTATGCGATTCTCTAAAGTCAGCAGCCTTAAATTCGTAGCTGTCAGCAGCGCTGTCATACCTTTTCGCGTTTGTTTGACAACCGTTGGCGACACCTGCCCCCTTATTCTCAATTGTCGGAACACGGATTCGATTCAAAAAGTCACATGCCGTCTCGCTTTGACGCACCGCGATAAAAAGGGACAGGTATGGAGTTTCCGAAATTCGAATATTTTCCGACAGTTGAGAATAAGGGGGCAGAGCGTACCGACGACGAGCACGGCGTGAGCCGGAACAATACGTTGTTTATTTTTATATCTTTATGTAAAAATCAATGAAACATTGAATATCATTGCGATACATTTTAAACACAAGAAAACGAAGTAAAAAAATATCGATTGTACTTCATGTCGTATATCCAAAACAGCGACAATCATACACAGCCATGAAATCGACGTAGAGATCAGTGAATACGATTACGCGCAGCGCCGTGCTCAAACGTCAAAATCAATGGCAGCTCGTCGTGTTCAAAGAGTACATTTTTCTGAGTAAGAGTGTTTTCAGACGTCAAGCTCGATGTCGAATATTTATGTTTGTGAATCACACTGCTGAACTGTGTAGGTTATTACTAAGTTACTTAAAATGGAAAGTGTTTCAACTAGAAAACATTTATCACCTCAGGAGACTGTATCTGCGACCTTTCACAATCCGGGAGACTAGTCTAACCAAACTCTCGATATTTTCATACATTATACCTACTTATATGTAATTTTAAAAATAAAATTAAGAATTTAAAATGGGTTCAAAATTTGTGTATGTCAATCAACTTCATTATTCATACCGCTCTCTGCTTTAATTAAAGTAACGCGGGTAACTATTAAGCATTATGAAACGCAGCGTGCATAAATTAAATGCTTTGAAGCACTCACCGCCTTAAAAGGTCTAAGATATAAGTTTTGCATAAAGTTCACGCGTCTCTAATGTATTCCACGAGTGCTGAGCTCATAGCCTTTAATAGAATACTCAATCGGGACAAATGTTTCAACGCATTACAGACATTAGAGAACGCGGTGAAACTTAAACCGTACCTAGGTCTAACGCTGACTTCATAATGAAAGGAGTGTCGCAAAGGAATTCGTTTGCGAGTCGAGTGCTAGGCATAATTATCGGTTCGTTATGTTATTAAAATTAATTAGTTCTCATTTTGGTATAACACCACCACTGCAATTTGAGTACGGTGCAAACATCATTGAGGCGTGTCGTGACTAATAGACGAAACTAAGAAATCATTGATTTATAACCTGTGCCAGTAAATTTATTCTGATAAGCTGAAAAATAATAGAGTCTGTAGAGTCTCACGATAAGTGGGTATAAAAAAGAACGTGGAAAAACGAAAATTACGTCTAATTCCCACTCGTGTAAAAGTTGGTAGTTCTACCCTACAACTTGGTAAGTCCAACTTCCAGAAAGAGGTCAACCGAGACGGGTCCCAATCGGCTGGGCGGCGGTTCGTTCTTCGGAAGCTTCGCAGCATATACTCGGCCCAACTACCGCAGTTTCACAAGACAAAAGTCTTTCATTCGTATATGTTGCCAGTGATAACTGGCGGAACTAAGACGTGGCCGCTTACTAATAAGAATGCTCAATGTCACCCAAAGGGTAAACGAGAGGGCTATGCTCGGGGTTTCTCTGCGTGATCAATTTAGAAATGATGAGATCCAAGGAACTAAGGTCACCACCATAGCCTTAAGAATTGCGAGCCTCATGTGGCAGTGGGCAGGCCACATTGCAAGGAGGACTAACGGCCGTTAGGGCGGAAAGGACCTCGAGTGGCGGCCGCGTACGTGGAGACGCAGCGTTGGTAGGTTTTTTTTACTTTAGACGGACTATTGCTGTTCGCCGCAAATGGCTTTTACAGCTTAACCGGGATTTTAAGGAGGAGAGAACCTTGGTGAGTCCTCGAGCCTCGAAGGGCGAATTCGCCTCTGGAGAATTTCTAATCACCTCCGGGGGTCAGGTGAGTCGTGTCGTGGCGGGATGGGAGAGAAGCGCCCAGGCTCATGTCTGTATTGGTAAATCGTTGGTAGGGCTCCCACAAGGTGGACCAGCGATCTGATGAGGGTGGCGAGCAGCCGATAGATGCGGGCATTGCAAGACCGATCGGTTTGGAGATCCTTGGAGGTAGCCTATGCCCAGCGGTGGGCAAGTAATCTTACTTACCAACCACAGCAATGCAATTCAAAGCATTCAATGCTTCTCATAAGATTGGCAGCACTTCCGGAAGAAACTTTTTCACCGTAGACAAACTAGCCTCTCCCTCCACATTGTCATTATAACCAAAAGGAAAGAAACGGAGGGAGAGACAAGAATTTATCTTTTCCACTTGTAAATATCTTCCTACGCGAGGAACTGGCATAAGCTTTTTTTTTGACAAAGATGATAAGTTAAATGTCATTTTCCGGATATTACTGTCGACGCAATAGAGTGGAATTTAAGAGATATAGGTAATACGTTGTTTAATTATTTAAATAGTGTGAATGTAAGATTACAAAAAAATATAAGGTAAAATAATAATAGGCGCTATTTACGGCCAGTTCACAAACTGGATCTTAGTAGGGCCTATCTATTTCACCAGCTGCAACTTTTGTGGCTGGTTAAGAAAATGATCTATATGTAGAGTTTATTTTCCGGAATGACTGTACCTTTGAAATATTTACTGTGAAATGAGATTCAGTCTACCGGACACCACCTACAAATTTTATCTTTTTGAGTGGGACTAAATGGTAAAAAGACCCTAAGACTTAGGGCCAGTTCTCATGCTTCTGTTTATGAAAGTGCTGCATAATTATGTAGTTTCTATTCTCGAGGTTTTCTGTGCTTCGGAAAGCACATTAAGTCCGTTAATTCCAGAACTGAATCTAGTGTCTGGCCTAAACTCGGCATCCGTTTCTTTCATTTAGGAATCTACAGCAGTTAAATATGATGCTGATCACTGACACGTAGGTACTTAAGTAGATTATACATGCTAACAAAGTGTGCAAAGTGCAACATGTACAGACATCGTACGTAGGTACACGCTGGTAGATATCCACAGTGTTCATTGAGAACTAAATTTTCCCCATTGCATAATACTTCGCAGTAACAAATTACAAAACTGAAAGAATTTCTACCACCAAGGCCACCAGGCGGGCCGTCAGCTTGTTTGTCATCTAGTTGTATAAAAAAAAACATAAAATATATCCGCACTTACAACCACTTAAAGTTGCGTGCTAGTTAAGGAGATGCGATAAAGCCTTGCTTATTATTGGTTTTCTCAGCAAATGAATACAAATATTTAATTATTTCAGTGGGCAATTCTCTCTTAATCAGAAAAGTGGGGCGGTTTCAAATATCACTTCGAGGAAACAGCTCAGTCGCTGCCAAGTTCTTGTCGCACCATTGCCACTGCCAGCCGAAGTTAACAGTCAATGTCTAATGAACCGTGACTTTGTGTTATGGGTCTATTAAAATTCCGAACTCGCTCGTTATTTATTTCTGTAATAATAGTAAAAACTATCTACCTACCTAAATATTCTACAAATAAATTCGAGAAATGTGACTATGTATGTATCTACTTGAAAAAAGGCATCCTGGGGCGGAATGCGAATCGCTGACCTTTCAAAATCCGCGTGACTGCTCTGTCCACTAAGCTACGAAGGACTTGGTAGACCCCAATGAATTTTTATTTCCTTTCATTAAATTGAAGAAAATACCTACTCATGAATTATGTGTAACATTAGATAGCTAAACATTATTTGATATATTTGTAGGTAGGTAAACAAAATTTCGAGAACACAAACAACATAGGTTCTAAACAGATTCCAGAAGTCGCTGTATTGGCGGTAAGGGACATAAAAATCAAATATGGTATCAAACCTTCATAATGGTGCGCGCGGATTACAGCATTCTGAAGAGCCACCAATCCCACTCCGTGCCAATAGCCGGTTCCATTTCGGTCTCCTTGAGGGATAACTACTTTAGGGGTTTTTGAAAGTCTGGCAAATCAGCCTACCAGGATCAGGAATTCAGTACGTTCAGTAAGCCTGAGGCCAGCATTACAAGTCACAGGTTTTCCTGTCACCAACACGGCAACTTCTTAAAGAGCTCTGGCAACCTTGCTCGCCCCAGGAACACCATACTACAACAAGGGCAATATTATTTGGCTACGATTTTCTGTAATGTGGAGGTATTTCACCAATTTGGGCTGATCCCTGATCCAGTGGAATAACGCTATGTTCTATCTAGCTTAGTGACGTAGCATCTATTAATTATCAAGCACCTTACAGAAGATCACAGCCAAATAATATTTTACCGAGCTTTACGAGACGTTTTAACAAAAATAAGCATTTAAGTAATTAGAGAATAGATTTTCGCTCGCTCGCGGCTCAACACCCGCCATCTTAATAAAATGTGTCTATACCTAGCGATTGACAATGTCCCTTGGGTTAACGAATGCACTAGATAATTAGATCTATAATCAAAATATAAGTGTTACTTAATTAAAGAAGCATACTAGGTGGTAGACCCGTATGTAGGGTCGTCTGGGTAGGTACCACCGCCTTTCTTATTTCAGCCGTGAAATAGTTCGCTGTGTTTCAGATTGAAGGGAAAGGTAGCCAGTGTAATTACTGGGCATGGACGGCATTTCATCTTAGGCCTCAGGATGGCAACGCACCTGCAATATCAAGTTATTTTTCCTTGTTATTGCAGGTGTCTATAGGCGACGGTAACCGCTTACCATCAGGTGGGCCGTCAGCTTTGTCATCTAGTTGTATATAAAAAAAAATAAAAAAAAAATTGTTACATAAGTTACATTCTGGCAACGCTGTAGATATCACTATTTTGAGTACCTACATTGCTTTCGTAAAAATTCAGTCGCTGAGTAATATAAAACAATAATATAATTAGCCGACGGTAAGTGTTGATTTGTAATTACAGTTAACGTATGATAAAGATCATTCATACTCGTGACAGAGGTACCTATTCAATTATTTTACTACATTTTTAATGTACCTAAATAATAAATGAAAATGAGAGGGGAGGTTAGGGGGGGGGGGGATTAATTACCTGCGTAGATTTCAAAGCTCCATCACACTTAGCCCAGATGAGTCCATGTACATTCTTCTAGACACACACTTTCCGGACTGCGAAAACACCAATCAGGTAAACTGGCAGGATATTTCTATCACAGCTATGGACAAGGGCGTAGCGAGGTACGGGGAGGGAGGGAGGTACTCTCGGAGTCCCAAAAGTGACGCTGCCCGCATCTATCGGCTTCCCGCGATCCTCACCAGATCGTCGGTCCACCTTGTGGGGGGCCTACCATCGCTGCGTCTCCCGGTACGTGGCCGCCACTCGAGGACTTTTCTGCCCCAACGGCCGTCAGTCATTCTTGCAATGTGGCCTGCCCATTGCAATTCTTCGGCCTATGTCGGCGACCTAAGTTCTTCTGCGGATCTCATCATTTCTGATTCGATCACGCAGAGAAATCCCGAGCATAGCCCTCTCCATTGCCCTTTGGGTGACATTGAGCCTTCTTATGAGGCCCATTGTAAGCGGCCACGTCTCAGTTCCATAAGTCATCACTGGCCACAGACACGAATTGAAGACTTTCGTCTTGAGACACTGCGGTAGTTGAGCCAAAAATATGCTGCGAAGCTTCTCGAACGCTTCCCAGCCGAGTTGGATCCGTCTATTGACCTCTTTCTGGAAGTTGGACTTACCACTGGACTACAGTTGGACTAAATGTCCCAGGTAAATATATGTATTCGTCAACAACTTCCAGTGTAGAGCTTCCAACCTTTACAGGAGTGGGTACGACATGGGAATTCGACATAATGTTGGTCTTATCCATGTTCGTTTTATTAAGACCCACTTATTGGGAGACTCTACAGAGGTCGTCGAGCATTGTGCCCAAGTCCTCCAGGGTTTTAGCCATGACTACGATATCATCAGCAAAACGAAGGTGAGTCATGCACCCGGCGTTTATGTTGATGCAAAGTCCTTGCCAGTCCAAAAGCTTAAACAAATCCTCCAACGCGGCTGTAAACAGTTTCGGCAAAATGACATCGCTCTGTCTTACACCTCGCTGAAGTTGTATTGGTTTCGAGTTTTGATCCTGGAGGCGGACTGACATTTGCGTTTTCGTATAGTGATTGCAGCACTTTGATGTACCGATAGTCAGTTTGGCACCTCTGGAGTGACTGAAGCACGGCTCAAGTCTCAAAAGAATCGAAGGCTTTCTCACAGTCCAGAAACGCTAAGCATAATGGCAGGTTGTACTCTTCGGTCTTCTGTATAACCTGCCGCAGCGTATGTATGTGGTCTATGGTACTGAAGCCTTTTCAGAATACGGCTTGTTCGGGAGACTGGAAGTCGTGAAACCTGCGTGTGAGACGATTTGTTAAGAACCCTCGCAAAACAGCTTGTAAACATGACTCAGGAGCGTGATAGGTCTGTAGTTTTTCAATTGGGTAAAACATAATTCACGAGATATAGAACATTAAAAAAAAATACAAGATGGCTCTGTATGGCCAGAATTCCTTTGCCTTTCCCTAACAAAAAAAAATATTTTTGGGTCGCTTGGACTGGGTCGACACCCCGCTGGTAGAGGCAATCCGTGACAATAAAGAAGCACCTGCCTTCATCTTTTACATGAAGTATAAGATACAATTGTCAGAGGTCGCCAGCCCAAGTACAACCTACACAAGGCACTCATCATCATTTTCACTGTAGCCTCCAGGAGGCTTGTTTCCTTTTTTAAGAAAACAATTAAGGACCTACGTAACACTTATTGTATCTATACTTAGATAGAACTATTACACACACATCAACAGAATCTATAGATATTTTATATTTCATCAAATATCTAAAAATCTACCTATTATGAATTTTCTTTTAGAGTAAATGAAAGAATGATAGGTTATTTTAAAGGCTGTAATAAAAAAGACGTGTGGCACTCGGGGACTGCCGCGGTAAAGCTATTGCATAGCATTTTGTATCAACTTATGCAAATATAATTAATAAAATGTATGTATATAGAGTACTCACTCATTTTCTTTCATTATTTTTTTTGGTGACTTTCTTCATTAATAATAAATGCACTTTGTTCATTCATATTCAAAACACTTTATACACAAATTTCACAAGTACAGCTATTCACTGTTGTACATAAATACCTATACACCTATATACTTTCTCATAAACAGCTGCTTATGTATTCGTCCGATTTCGGAGCAGCTCGTCTCGATTCGTGCGAGTTTCGTAGAGTCGTACAATACGTCTAATCGCACGCACACAACGCCGTGTCGAAGACTGCCGAACTGAAACGACGTTAGACGATGCACGGCCTTCAAGCCACACCTCCTTGCGCATCGGAGTGGGGAGCGTGAGGTTTTTTCGTTACGGAATTTCTGGATTCGGTCCCCGCGCTCAAGGCCCGCGATAGAAGCTATGCAATAGCTTAAAAATAAAAATCAATTCATGTTTTTTTTGTATTAAATAAAAACTATAATTTTTTAATCCGCCACAAAAAATTAGTATGATAAAAAACTTGATTTCTTCTTATTCAACTATTAATTTAAATTGAAAAAAATCTAATAAAATATTATTATTAATAATCAGTGTTGCCTCCTCTGACATTAATTACACATCAACATCGATTGTTCATACTTATAATTGAATTGTCAATGTCTTGCTGCGGTATGAGGTTCCATGTTCTTTGCAAATGTTCGTAAAGATGTTGTTTCGTCGTCAAATTTTCCGGGAAATCTCTCTCATAGCTCTTCGTTGTAACATGTCGCAGACAAGCTCGATAGGATTTAAGTCGGGTGACAAAACAGGCCAATCTAAAACTTGAATATCGTGATCTCGGAGGGGGCCCGACACAAAAATTCCTGGCCCATTTGGATTCTGAGTTCTACTACCTCCTCGCGGTATTTTTGTGCAATCATATTGCCTTGGATCCAAACCAGCTGCGTTCGTCCGCCTAGACGAATTCTTGCCCATACCATGCCTTGGTATGAGTGGATCTCCTGAGAGTGCCGAAGACGACTGACTCTTCCTTGAGTTCTCCAAACGCGTGTTCTTCGTGAATCCGGATGACACCCAAACCGGGACTCAGGGGTGAACAGCACCAAGGACCATTGTTCGTTACTCCATGGTAAATTCTCCCGAGCCCACGAAAGCCGCCGACCGCGATTTGTTGCAATGCTGTAACACGTAGCGGTCCTCAAGAGTGAAGACCAACTTCATGCAACCTGCTTCGCATGGTTTGGCCGCTTACCAGCAGCTGGTGGTCCTCTTATAGCCTTTGTACTTGCTGCACCGCTGTGATATTGGGTCGTCCTTTGGCGGTTACTAGGAGATAGCGATCCTGTCTCTGCGTAGTAACATGGTATCTACCCGTATGCCGTTCAGCCACATCCCCAGTACTGCGATAACGTGACCACAACCTCGATATCACGTTTTGGTTTGTGTGTAGGGCCTCAGCAATAACGCGTTGGAAAGCACCATTTTCTAACATGCCCACAGCTCGTAACAATTCATCTCGACTGAAATGACGACGTGACATGAATCTTAAAACTCCCACAGCATGTTAAATTAAAAAGGAAAAAATAATCCAATCCCTTTTTCATTAATTAATATTAATAAAACATTATACCATTCCATAATTATCGTATCTAACGATTGGCTAACAATATTGCCGCCGAATCTGTTATTTTCTTTTGTTTTTTTATTGTAATTTTTAAATTTTAAAAATAGAATAAAGGTGGTTTTCCACCAGAGGGGCGAGACGAGGCAAGGCGAGAAGAGAATTGAAATCGCACTTACCCTTTTCCACTAAAAATTACCCGTGCGAGCTCGCGCAAGATGTATTTCCACCAGAGTGGCGAGAAGAGAATTGAAATCGCCCAACAATAAACCTATCCCGAGAAGCGTGTTTCTGTTGCAGAGTTAATTTATACTCTATACCCGAAGCAATACGGTTCATTTTTACACAAACAAATATTTCATTTCACGTCTCGCATATCCTCGTCAATCCTCACTATTTCCACCAAAGATGCGCGAGGCGAGGATTAAAAATTTACCATACAAATTTCAATTATCGTCTCGCGTCGTCTCGTCTCGCCCCTCTGGTGGAAAATCGCCTAGGGTTCGAAATCATATCAAATTTCACATTAAAATTTATACTCTATATCAGAAGCAATACAAATATTTCAATTCACGCCTCACATATTCTTATCAATCCACACTGTTTCCACCAAATATGCGCTAGGAGAGAATTGAAAATTTGCCATACAAATTATAAATCTCGTCTCACCTCGTCTCGTCTCGCCCCTCTGGTGGAAACCACCTAAAGAGGTTTCAATCTGTATATAAACTTTTTATGGAAACTAAAAAGATTTTGAACTATTTAGTCGTATATATTTTGGATTAAATTATCCCTAGATTCTGTTGATGTATGTTGATCTAATTATCTAGCTAGTGCATTCGTTATCTCGCAGGGCATTGTCAATCTAAGTATAGCCACATCCTCATAAATAATTGTAATGCAGCATAATGGATTTCGTGGAGTTCAGTGGCGTAGTGGTTCAAGCTCTCTGGTTTCGATTACGAAAACAAAGCAACTTTCGCCATGGCCGGGCCTGGGATGGATCAATCAAATTTATAATCTCGAGCTCCTCCGTGCTTCAGAAGGCACGATAAGCTGTTGGAACCGGTTGTTAAAGCAACCGCTTTATCCCACCATCCCGCATTGGGCCAGCGTGGTGGTGTTATGGCCCAAGCTCCTCATGTGTTTGTCCCATGTAGGAAGGCCTGTGCCCAGCAGGGGGACGTTTATAGGCTGATGATAATGGAATTATGCATTTAATTATATTTCTCTTTTTGGAGGGCGTTATATTTTTCAAATTAAAAAAAAATATGTATGTAAGATTTGTAGGAGTTTTCCTACATCAGCCGTTTGTCTATTGTTGCAACACCGTTCTACATGCAACGTCCTTAAGCCGTTGCTAGGCAACACGGGGACTCGGAAAAACAACCAGCGGAAATGCACGCATCTGATTCTTGTTGATAATAACTTTGCAACCTAGTGCTTAACCATCTAATGTTTTAGTGATTGCTGGTCAGTTCCGATTAAAGCAGATTAATCAGTGATAGTTGATTTTCATTCTACCTACCACAACTGGTGACCCCGAGAAAGAACACAAATATGGATAAAGCTGCTAATTGTTCAGAGAAGTCAGTGGAAGACAGAAGAAAATGACGTGTGCCGTGTTGGTGTCAAAGTACCCCAATTTTGGCCCGAAGAACCCGATTTATGGTTTGCACAACTCGAAGGTCAGTTTATTTTATCCAATATCACACAAGATTCGACGAAATTTTATTATACTTTATCATACCTTGATCCGTGCTATGCAACTCATGTGAAAGATATAATACGGTCACCGCCTGTTACTAGTAAATTCGAAAAATTAAAAGATGAGCTAATTAAGCGTTTGAGTGCATCTAAAGAGAAGAAATTAAAACAACTATTTATGCATGAAGAAATGGGTGACCGAAAACCGTCGCAATTCTTAAGACATCTTAGGAACTTAGCCGGACCGTCCGTAGCAGATGATATTTTATGTACGTTATGGACTGGCCGCTTACCTCATGCTTTACAAACTGTAGTAGCGTTGCAGTCAAAATTACCGCTAGATGATATTGCAGAATTAGCCGACAAAGTTCATGAGATAGCTTCACCTATGCCTTTCAACAACATAGCAAGCACGTCTTCAGCCTCGCTGCAATCACAACCAAGCATGTCACAATCACAACCAAGCACGTCTCAACTGTCACAATCACTCTTATTCGATAAGCTTAACGTTCAAATTTGTGAGCTTACCAAACAAGTTGCTAAATTGACTGCGCATGCGTATAGGCGTTCTCGTTCGCAATCTAGATCCCGACATGAAAGCCGTCGCCGTAGTGGGTCCCGAAACCGTCAACCTCCTCAAGACCACCCGCATTGCTGGTATCATTATAATTTTGGAGAAAAAGCAAAGAAATGTAGCCAGCCTTGCAGTTTTGCGGGAAACTCCGTGGGCAGCCGGAAGTAGCGGCCAACGTCTGCCCAGTATCAACAGGCCGTCTATTTATTACTGACCGTGTTTCCAAGATGCAGTTTTTAATAGACACTGGCTCGGACCTTTGCGTGTTTCCCCGGTCAGCAACAAAGACGCCCTGTTTTCAAACAAAATATAATTTGTCTGCAGCAAATGGTTCCACTATACATACATATGGACCTCTACAACTTCACTTGGACCTGGGACTCAGACGTGACTTTTTATGGAAATTTATAATTGCTGATGTTTCTAAACCTATCATTGGGGTTGATTTCCTCAGCTTTTACAATCTGCTGGTGGATTGCAGAAACCACAGACTCGTAGATGGCACTACATCTCTCTCAGTCCTAGTACCACAACAGAAAGTTCCGGAGGACATCTCATCTATCAAAACAGTCTCTGGGATGAGTGAGTACCATGACATCATTCGCGAATACCCAGAAGTCACACGCCCAGCAGGTATTTTACGTAAAGTTCAACATAATACAGTACACCATATCAATACGACACCAGGGCCCCCGATAGCATGCAGACCACGTCGCTTGGACCCTTCTCGACTGGAGGCAGCTAAGAAAGAGTTGGATGACATGCTAAGCATTGGCACAGCTAGACGTTCTGACAGCCCCTGGTCTTCGCCTCTTCACATGGTCAAAAAGAAAGATGATGGTTGGAGACCGTGTGGAGATTATAGGATGCTGAATGCAAGAACTGTTCCAGATAGGTATCCAGTTCGCCATATACATGACTTCTCTCATCAGCTCGCAGGATGTATAGTGTTCTCTAAAATAGATTTGGTTAAGGCCTACAATCAAATACCCGTACATATTGATAATATCGCCAAAACTGCAATTATTGGGCTATTTTTGGGCTATTTGAGTTTCCTTTTATGATGTTTGGGTTGCGAAACGCTGCTCAAACCTTTCAAAGATTTGTAGACGAGGTACTTAACGGACTTGACAGTTTCGCATATGGGTATGTCGATGACATCCTTATTTTCTCACCGTCTACAGAACGCCATAAACAAGACCTTCGTCAAGTGCTCAATCGACTTAAGAAGTATGGTGTTCTTATTAACACAACCAAATGCGTTTGGGGCCAGCCAGAAGTGACGTTTCTAGGTTATCAAGTTTCCGCTGCTGGTGTGCGACTCCTCCAGACAAAAGTTGAGGCCATCAAAGAATTTCCAATGCCAACAAATGTGAAGGAGCTAAGAAGGTTTTTGGGAATGATAAATTTCTTTCGCCGCTTTATTCCTAATGCAGCACAACTTCAAGCACCACTAAACTCTCTACTGGCAGGTAAAAATGTCAAAGGTTCTCATAAGATTACAATGTCACCTAAGATAATAGAAGCTTTCGAAAATTGCAAAACAACACTTTCTAATGCAACACTGTTGGTACATCCAGATCCCACAGCAGAACTGTGCATTGCAACTGACGCTTCCGATGTTGCAATTGGAGCAGTTTTACAACAGCGAAGAGGAGTAAATTGGGAACCACTTGCCTTCTACTCTCACAAACTTAGCCCGGCGCAGATGAAATATAGTCCCTACGACAGGGAGCTGCTCGCCGTTTATGAAGCAATAAAATATTTTCGGTTCATGGTTGAAGCTAGAAATTTCAGCATTATCACCGACCACAAACCTCTCGTTCACACCTTTGCAAAACCTAAAGAAAACTGCTCACCTAGACAATACAGATACTTAGATTATATTAGCCAGTTTACCACAGATATAAGATACATACCTGGTAAGGAAAATATTGTCGCTGATAGTTTGTCGCGAATTGAGGAAATCACGAACACTATTGATTATAGAGAGCTGGCACAGTATCAAGACAAAGATCCGGAGCTTCTAACTCTACTTCAACGGGGATCATCACTTAAATTACAAAAAGTTAGCATGTCAAATCCAGATATTAGTGTATATTGTGACATCTCGCTGGAATCTCCGCGCCCATATATAACACCAACTCTAAGGAAACAAGTATTTGAAACGCTGCATAACTTAGTCATCCTGGGAGAACAGCTACAGTGCGACTGGTGACACAAAGATTTGTATGGCCAGGGATTCGTCGAGACTGTAGAGAGTGGTCAAGAGAATGCCTGAAATGCCAAGGCAGCAAAGTTACCCGTCATACCACTGCCCCCTTAGTGCCATTCCCTTCCCCAACATCCAGGTTTTCTCATGTCCACCTCGACATCGTAGGGCCATTGCCAATCTCTTCTGATTTCAGGTATTGCCTCACAGCAATCGACAGGTTTACACGGTGGCCTGAAGCATACCCTATCAGAGATATCACAGCGGAGACCTGCGCAGCCACACTCGTGTCCGGGTGGATAGCCAGATTCGGTTGTCCAGTGAAGATTACAACGGACCAAGGCCGGCAATTTGAATCTCACCTCTTCAGGGCCCTCGCATCTATGGTAGGTGCTCATCACTATCGCACTACCGCCTATCATCCTGAAGCCAACGGCATCGTGGAACGGCTACATCGTCAACTTAAGGCCTCCATCATGTGTCATGAGACGACACAATGGACTGAAGCTCTTCCTATTGTACTCTTAGGCATCCGAAGCGCGTGGAAAGCAGATATTCAAGCAACTTCCGCTGAGCTTGTTTACGGAGAAACTTTGCGTCTACCTGGTCAGTTTTTATCACCAACAGATAATTATAAAACAGCTGACATCACAAATTTCGCCACTCGTTTACGCAGTCACATGGCCACACTAGCACCCAAACCAACTTCTTGGCACAGAAAAAGTACATTCTACATACCTCTCAACCTTGAAAATACAACACATGTATTTATGAGGCAGGATTTTGTCCGAAGACCTCTAGAACCTCCTTACGCTGGACCTTATAAAGTACTGGAGCGGCACCCCAAATTTTATAAGCTCGACATCAAAGGAAAAGCCGTGACAGTAAGTATAAATCGCCTGAAGCCTGCTTACACGGTTCAAGAAACGCCAGCACTACCAACCTCTCCCTTGCCAGATGCACAGCTAACGAGAACGACTAGAAGTGGAAGGAAAGTTCGCTTTACGGAATTTTATCGCCCGCAGTAGCGGTCTTGGTGGGGGAGTCCTGTAAGGACCTGTAGGAGTTTTCCTACATCAGCCGTTTGTCTATTGTTGCACCACCGTTCTACATGCAACGTCCTTAAGCCGTTGCTAGGCAACACGGGGACTCGGAAAAACAACCAGCGGAAATGCACGCATCTGATTCTTGTTGATAATAACTTTGCAACCTAGTGCTTAACCATCTAATGTTTTAGTGATTGCTGGTCAGTTCCGATTAAAGCCGATTAATCAGTGATAGTTGATTTTCATTCTACCTACCACAGATTAAAGGCTGTATGGACTAGATTCCTTTGCTTTTTTAGTAAAATTACGTCACTGTCAACTGTCAATATTTTTGACAGTTTGCGTACTGAATAGTATGATGTCTGATTCTCATGAAAACATTTGAATATTTTTTTACATCTATTTATAGTTTTTCTCACGTTTTACATTTACCGAGGTATTCGGAAATTAATTTGTAATTGCAGGTTCTGACGTGGCTCTCTTACTAAAATGGGTCGCAAATCACAATCAAAACAATCATCAAAGAAAAATAATGGAAAAGAAAATAGTAGGCTGATTCAAAAAAGAAAAGAATTAACTATTTTAGTGGACAAAGTGCTCAGAATAACTAGTATCTTCCAAGCTGCTTGCAATGCAACCAGAAGTTGGGAGCACCATTTAGAAATAGATGAGATTATCAGACAAATAACCAATGTGGAGACAGCATACACCAGTAGAACGAAACCAATACTACGTCAAGCAAACATCACCAAGTACTTGAAATGGTTAATTGATAATGGGGCACAATTTGAAGGTAACACACTATATTTTGCTATACATTCTATTATTAGCTGAACCTAATAACATTTTTAAATGTTACAATTTTGAATAAGGAATACACTTTCTGAATTTGCAGGGATAGAAATCTATGAATTTGAAGGCTATGAAATGGGATTAAAAACATTGAGAGATTTTAAAGAAGGTACATTAATTCTCACTGTGCCTACTAAAGTAATGATGACAGAAAAAAGTGCAATGGAATCAGAGCTTGCGGCATTTATCGCTGTGGATCCATTACTTCAGAATATGCCAAACATAACTCTCGCCCTTTTTCTGTTGTTGGAAAAAAGTAATGAAGGTGAGAATGTATTAGAAATAAAACTTTTATTTATTTTAGTTTTGATGTACTGGTTTTAAATTACATGTAAGTACATACTTATTCTATAAAAAAAACTCAATTTGGAGACACTTTATGCTTTTTTATTTCAATTGCACCAGAATAATAATTGTAGGTTAACAATATAGATTAATTTGAGTAAACTCTACCATAAGGTTGTCTGGTAGAGATCGCTTTTAGCGATAAGACTACCTTTTTGAGCATATTGTGTTAGTTATACCTCAGTGAAGTTTATGTAAATGAGTGAAAAAAGATAATTTCTATCTATCTTTCTATCCATAGACAACATCATCTAACATTTCCAAAATAAAAGTTTCTGCAAAATGGTATGTGATAAGGTAATTAGGTCAATAAAAAATCTGTTACTTAAAATAAAAGTAAGAATATTTTTAAGGTTTTATTAATCTATACATTTTTTAAAATATAAATTGATATTTTATAAAAACCGTTAACTCCTTTTCTTTCATGTTCAAATTGAATTGGAATAAAAGAGAGACTGAACTTTAGTTCTATGTAAGAATAGGAAGTATTGCTAAATTTATGGTTGTGGTTCAGAGTGATTTAAAAAGATGTATATTTTGTAAAAAATAAAACAACATTTTTTGTAAAATAAACTTTTTTCTTTATTTCAGAATCCTTTTGGAAGCCATACATAGACATGTTGCCTGAGAAATATTCAACTGTTTTATACTTTTTACCAGAAGAACTTGCTACTCTTAAGGTTAGTATATTTATATTTTTAAGTAATTTGTCTTAAATAGATTGTCGAGTATGTAATCAAATATTTATAATACTTGTAATTTTTACAGCCTTCCCCAGTTTTTGAGTCAGCATTGAAGCTGTACAGAAGTATTGCTAGGCAATATGCTTATTTTTACAGCAAAATTCACACCTTAGATATTCCAGTTCTCAAAAAACTACAAGATATTTTTACATTTGATAACTACAGGTAAGAAATTAATAAACACTCAATCTCTATAAAAAAAATAATGTAAGTCAGTTGAAGTTTAAGAATTATATTGCCAGTTGCCAGCTTGCCTGGTCACCTACCTCATCATCATCATCCCACTGCTGGGCACAGGCCTTCCTACGTGGGAGAAACACATGAGGAGTTTCACTCCTTATTATATTGCACTTGCCACATAATACTGAAATTTTAGATACAGTAAGAATAATAAATTATTAGCCTTAAATCGTGATCATAATAGGGTAGAATATATGTATGAACATAAGATAATATTCATTCACTATAAATATAAATAAATCAATCTTATATTAAAATCAGGTCACTAGTTAAATCATATTAAAGGTCTTTTTGTCACTTTTCTGCTCAATACCAGCATACCCAGTGACTCCTCAAAAATAAATAATCTAATTGTCTTATGTATTGTGAATACTTCCCAAAATTAATTAATAAAATATACTTGAATTTGTAAAAATAACTATTATGATGTATAAAATTTATGAAAAAGACCTTTAACAAATAACTACTATTATTGCTAACATTTAGAACAAAATGTCATACATTGTCAGTCTATTTACCTACAGCTATATCTAACTTACACCTATAATTTATTGGAATGGTTTTCTTAATGTGTCCCACATGTATTCTGGAGAGTCTTTTCCATTTTGTGAGTCTAAAGTGCTCATTGTGTAAATATTTGATGATGCAAGCATTGGACTTATACTTCTGCTGCTGCAATTTTTCTTAACTTTCCTATTTTCAAATACTGGTGAAGGTATCCTCTCCTCTCGATAACCATGTTTCTGGTTTAGTGCTCTTTGTTGCTTCCATTTTAATGCAGCATATGTAAGTAAAAACAATACCATTGCAAGACCCACAATACTTGCAGTAGCTATTGTTACAGATTTTGTGCTACTTGTAATTTTGTTTTGTATTGACTCTTCATGCAAATCACTTTCATATGAATTAAATTCAACATTCTCCTCTGATTTAGATGCAATCATGCTGTCTAAATCTCTCAGATGCTGCAAATCTTCAAGCACAATCAACCTATCACCGTCAATGTCATCTTTTAAATTATTATTATCTTCTGTTTCTGAAAGAACAGGGGAAAAGTTAAATTATTAAGATCTAATCTACGTAATTACGACAGATTTCTCAATATAAGAAATCAGTACTTCAAAAATGCTTGATTAAAAATTCTCATTCACAATTTGTGTAACATTGTAATAAGAATGCAAGATTACAACAAATATTTTTCTTCCAAGAAACCTGAGCAGGTGTGGCATAGTAAGCTCATTTCTATGTAAACAGCCTTAATTTGTTATAAAAAATAATCAGTTATCTACACATTGTAGACAGTATCATTAAATATTGACTACAACATAAAATTCATGTACTTTTGGGCGGACTTCACGCCATTTGATTTATAAACACAAATCTGACAGGATTTTTATATCCATTTGGAAGCACTCTATTTTGAGGCCACTTATTATAACAACGGTGTTTTGGGTTTAAAATCTTGGTCTGTTCGAATGGTATACTTTACATATTATTAATATTTCTGATTTTTCGCTATCTATATCGAATTTATTCAAAATATAGATATCTTTATCTATATTTTGAATGAATAGTTTTAGAAGCGATCAGATGGTGGTCATTTTGTCCATTTCTTGCAGATGGTATATCAATAGTAATAGATTAATAGAACAGAACAAAACAGTAATAGAATAATTAGTAATAGCTGAAAAAAAAGCCGCTTAGAAAACCAGTAAATTACCCAATTCTCTTTAGAAAACCAAAGAAACAAAATAACTTTAATATTTTTCCTGCTCCAGTTGAATTGACTCGCCACTGTGTTTTGAAAGTCATACATTATGGGCCTTTCTTAAAACCCTTGTATAACACTTATAAATAGTTGCACTGAGTTCTGTCTCTTTTGGTTCAATTTCAAATGTTATTCTATCAAATAGTGACAAAACACTATGTAACTATACAAGGCTTATAGAATAGAACGGCCTATTTATTAGATTACCTCTGGGAACTTCGGCTAACGACGTGGAGTCATTTTTATGATGTTTACGAATCATAGCAAATATTTCGTTCCAGTTGACTAAGTCTTCCTGATCATCATTATCTAGCATTCTACTTTCTCTTGCATCGTTATCATCATTTGTAGCATTGACACTTATGACCGTAGATTGATATGGCGTGCCTTCTGAATCTTGTTGTATCGGGATTCTTTCTGCGTGTTCAGAATCTTTTGTAATATTATTAAACAATGATATTATACCCATGTTATCCGCTTTTTCGTTCACATTATTTCCAAAGTCCATTATAACGGGAATGCTTACTTGATTTGTAAGCAACGCGTCGGAATCTACTGTTGCGGCTTTAGCATTCTCATGCGAATTAGCTTCCAAAAGCGCTCTCAGTGGATATGTTTCTTTTGAAATTGGTTCTAATAGAGATTTAGAAAGGAAAGGTTCAGGCGGATTTGGCTCTCTCGATGCATTATGAAAAATGTCTGCTAAATGGACATGACTAGAGCCACGTTCCCGGTGATCCAGTAACTCACGCAGTGTCATATTTCGTTCTCTCAGTATGCTAGAAAGTTTAGTACTGACTGAAAATATAAAATTAAATTAAATTATTAAATTGCTTTTTGTTATTTCTTTACTACACTATACATGTATAATATTTGAGTGATAACAAAATGTGTCATGTGAATCTCTCGAGCGGTCTGTACCCCTTACTATACAGGTCCCGGGTTCGAATCAAATCGGTAGGAGCAAATGTTTATTAGATGAGGTCGCGCATTTTTTTACGAGTCATGGATGTTTGTATGTTTATTTAGTACTATATTTCTAGTATTTATACACATATAATTATAATTATTTCTCCGTTACTTAGAATCCATAACACAAGCTTTTAACGATGCTTACTTTGGGCTAGAGGTGTGAGTGTATGAATATTATTATTATTATTATTATTTGGTTTTATTTAATAAGCTGGTAACCTTTAAATGTTGAAACTTTTAAATAGATCTGACAAAAATTTAGGATAGGATAACACTTAAGAACGAACTATTTTACGAAAGGCGTATAAAAATACATACAAAATAAATAAACGTATATTGGAGCTGTTTGCAACAAGGCTTGCTTAACAAAATGACAATGCCAGAAGTTCTATAGTATTATGTATGACCCACCCGATGAAATTCGTGTGCAGCAAAGCTTCCAACGGGATACAAGGGCGACATTGAAAGTTTTTAGAACTGGTTACTTGTAAGCAATACAGTATAATAAGTTAACATTTTGAAAATGGAAATCTTTGCCAATATCATTGTGTATATTATGTATTAAACAAGATGGTGCCGTCATTACGACAATAAATTGAAACATGGGCTGAGTACTTTATGCCACTTTCAAAAACGTCTTATTTATTTGATAATTTCATGACATTTCTATGAAATAATGCAGCCAATGTTATAATATTTCATAAAAATGTCATGAATTTATCAAATTAATGAGATGTATCAGAAAGTGGCAAACCATTTGTATGAACTAATATAGCCTATGTTTCAATTTAATGTCGTATTGACGGCACCAACCTGTATAAGAATTGTGTTCATTTGTCATTTGTTTTACGATTTGGCGGCAAATTAAAAATTAAGTCACGTCACCATAAATTTAACGTGAGAAAATTTTCGTGTAATGATTTTTTTATGCCTTTCGATGTCGTTTAAGTCAACAAGAAAGTTATGATATCGCACACCCGCTAAAAAACTGTCACAAGACTTAAAATCAAGAATTGAGTAAATGAACTTTAAAGTTTTTGTGAATATGTGATTGTATTATACAGTAATAATAATGATAATAGATATGAAATAAAAGTAGTATTTTATAAGAACTTAATAAAGGGCGTTTTTACAGTAGTTAGATAGTAATAGGAAAAATACATGTTTTACCGCAAAAAACAGAATTTGCCCTTTTTGTGTTATGACAGTCTTTTAGCGAGTGTATGTAGTTAAAATATATAATAAAACTCATGATGTAGTTTGGCCAGACTTTAATTGGCTTTTCATGCCACTGTTTACAACTGGTTTAATGAGTTTAAACGGTGTCGCACTAATCTTATCGATGATCTGCACGAGGGACGGTTTTCTACTGCGATGACTAGATAATATCACTATTGTGCGGCGTATGATAGAAACTGACAAAAGGGTGACCTATCAGCAGATTCGGACAAGCTTAGGCATCGGTATGAGTCAAGTGCGTCAAATCCTCCATGAAAATTTAGCGATCAGAAAGCTTTGTGCCCGGTGGATACCTCATAAATTGACCGAGGCTCAAAAACTTCGTCGTTTTGATTGGTGCAGTGAAAAGGTTCAAAAATTTAACACAGGTGACTCAAATGCTGTGTTCGATATACTTAAGGATGACGAAAGCTGGATTTGCTCTTATGATACCGAAACTAAAATACAGTCCGCTCAGTGGGTTTGTCCTTCCGAGGAGTTGCCAACTAAAGTGAAGAGAGGACGAAGCGTGGTAAAAAAGATGGTGGTATCGTTCTTCAGAAGGACAGGTCGTTATGTGACAATTGCCCTTGTTAC
The DNA here is from genome assembly GCA_947347705.1 of Nymphula nitidulata. Lineage (NCBI taxonomy): Eukaryota > Metazoa > Arthropoda > Insecta > Lepidoptera > Crambidae > Nymphula > Nymphula nitidulata. The sequence goes on from OX374631.1 coordinate 12,122,024, forward strand.
TCGTACATTACTGAGTTACATTACGACAATTGTTTTAGATGAGAGGATCGAAAAACAGTTCCTACAGTGTGGTACACCAATAATAGTTTGCCACTTGTCTCGGAAAAAGGTCGGGAGAAACGACCTCGCAGTAGGATCTTCCAACTTTATGTCTGTCGAAAATAGCGATTGTGGGTACTAATACAGTTAGCATAATTTTTATTATTTAAAGCTATAATTATTATTTTCTTACGACACCCTCTCTCCACTATCATATTTTAATAGTGCCTACGTGGTCGAAAGCGTGATAGCGTACTTATTAACTATTATTTTATTATTAAAAACCGGGTGTTTTTCTTCTTTTTGTTTGTCTTATCAGTTTGTTAATGACAGACCAAAGAGTAAAAGTACCTATCACAGTTGGTACTTTTTTCAGAAACGCACGTACCTACATGACATTAATTAAAATAAAAGATAAAGGAATTGATTCCATTTGTATAAACACTATTAATAATATCCACAAATAAATCATGATCTTTCTGCATTATTGTATTCATTTTCTTTGATAAATAAAAATACGTAATTTTTCAGCCGTGTTATTTTAGTGTACCACGAAAGGCAAATGTAATTTCTTCCGCCCAACGGAAATTGAAAATATCATTTAAATTTATTTTTATTTTAGTTCGTAATCCGCGGGTTTTATACAGGGTGGTGCTGTCAATGCGACAATAAATTAAAACATGGGCTATCTTAGTTCATAGAATGGTTTGCCACTTTCAAAAACATCGTATTCATTTGATAATTGCATAACATTTGTATGGAATAATATAACATTGGCTGCATAATATAATAGAAATGTCCAGAAATTATCAAATGAATAAAGCTGTCTACACACCAAAGCCGCCGGCCCGGCGGCTCTGGTGTGTAAACAGCCTTAGATTTTTTCGAAAGTGCCAAACCATTTCTATGATATAGCCCATGTTTTAATTTATTGTCACATTGACAGCACCACCCTGTATAGTAACAACTAATAATTAATTTGGTACGAGATAAAAAATTTGGACATTTTTCCCCATTAATTTGTTTTTTCTGTACAAGGTGGGTCAGAATCTGGCATTGTCTTTTATAAAATATACTATTTTGTCACATCATTTTACTGGCAGCCTATAATTAGGTTTAACAAACAAGCTTGGCAAAATGTATTCTATTGAGTAAGAACTTTCGGTAAAATGTTCTCTGTCATACCGGCTAATATTGTTCTTAGGCTTTTATGTTATCCGTTACTCGCATTTAATTATTATTACTCTGGGCGATAACAAGAAATTATAATACGTTAAGGCCTCACTGCAAATAAAAACGTCTACCTACTAAAAGCTTAAACTACTACTTACTACGAGTGTCATTGAGAATCTCTTGTATTTCAAATTTTGCCGTTTCTTCTGTAGTGATTGTAAATGGATATTTAGTAACAGTTGATAGCTTAGAAATGGTTTTATGTGTATGTGGTTTTTTAGTTCTATGTTCATTATTTGGTTGCCTCATAGACTCAGTCGTCATAAAATCTTCTAATTCTGTTGCAGTCTCTTTAAAATCATCTGTACTCGTAAATTTTGGTACTTGTGTTTGTGCTATAAACTCTGAAGACGACACGAAGTTTCCCACATTCAACATATTTCTAATAATATCATCTGGAGGTGATTCAGTTGTTGATGTTTTATGTTTCAATCGTTTTCTTTTAAGTCTATTGTTGTAAGCTTGTCGCTGCAAACCTGTCTGATTTACTGCAGGTCTAACACTAGGAATAATTATGGGTTGTTCAGTCATATTAAGGTATAATTCCGTGTCAGCAATTTCTATCTGAATTGTAGTCGATTCTAACATATCCGTATTTGAGGTTACTGTCTCATTTATTACATCACTAATGACCGTGTCTTCAGATATCAGAGTTGATGTGGTCTCATTTTCACTAGTCAAAGTGGTGGCTTCTTCTGGTGTCGAAGTAATTACTGTCGTAGTTTCTTCATTTAATTCTTTTTTGTCACGGGTGGAGTTTACATTTGGCATTAAAGGAATCATATCTTTCCATTCTTTGGCTTTTGTTGAATTCCTCCTGTTGTGGTGTACGTACCTTCTAGGACTAAGCGCTATTATATCCCTGTTAAGTTGACTTTTAAAATAATTAACTGTCGGTCTCATACGTAGTTTTCTTCGAATAGCTCCAGGAAAACGACGTTTGACAAGCATTCCAGTCGATGGGCTTTCTTCTTCTAGAATCGTAGAATTATTTTGCTGATGTATACTCAAAGACTCCGAATTATTGACATTGTTTAATATGTCATCATTTAAATCGGTTTCTTTATCAGTTGTATTTTTCTCATTTGTATCCGATAAGGTTGTCTCTTTTATTGTTGAGGTTTTATTATTATCCTCAATAATTGAGACAATGCTGTCTTTTTCGGAATGATTTCCATTTTTTTCTTTCGAATTTTGTGCAGGTAGCCTTTCAACAAATTTATTTGGCAATTCTTTTCTTAAAGTATTGTCTGAGATATTTTCATCTAAAGATTTATTTCTATTTAGCATTCCAAATGATTTTTCAGACTTAAGTAAAGCTATAGCATTTTCTTTTTTACTTAATAAGTCTGCTAGCGTCAAATTGTGTTGTTGTAAAATTTCACTAAGACTAGTGCCATTCGACCTCTTTAAAATGGCTTTTAGTGTTTGAGGATCAATAGGCCCGCTGTCCTGCAAGTAAAAATTGAATATTCAACAAACATACAATTTTAACCATATACCATAGAACATACAAACGCTGTTATAGAACCAAAATTGCCTGTTAATAATTGCGATTAAGATCTATAAGAATATTAAGTTACACGTTACAACTAGTTACTTAAGTGTTTACTTAACTGTAAAATGATTTTATTATATTTAAATATTTATAATAGCAAGACAGATGAAACTGTAGAACCATGTAGGTACCTAAGAGAAACTATTGTAAGGCGTTTTGCAAGATGCTCATTAATATATTGAGTTTGAAGCGTATAAAAGTATATTATGTCTGTTGTCATAGGTGATGAGATAATATTTTTCTTGTATAAAATAGTTTCAATTAATTTTTCTTCTAATGCAATGTATATTTTCATAAAATGGACTGAATTATTAATTGTTACCATAAACTATTCTCTAAACATGTATATCAACCATTAATATTTGTTATATTTATTAGTGTACATTTTCTCAGAAACAATAAGATTGGTACCCTGTCAAGTTCTTCGTCTAATAACATATTTTTAGCCTCCTCTAAAAAAGGATTCTTCTATTTTCTATTCGCAACTTATTTTTAGCTTTGTTAAGGAAATCATATATGTTTTTCGTACTTTTCTTCAATAAAAGTCTTAGATTTACTGAATCGTTATATTTATCATACGATTTTATTTCTTCCATGTGATCCTTTAATGTGCTAAATTTTTTTTTCTTGTTTCCATGTCTTTTTAATGATACATACTCACTTTTGAAATCAAAGCATTTATCTAATTCGAGGAGCAAAATTTTATCCTACAACGATTATAAATTTAATTATAAAATCGACAAAAACGATGAGAAATGTGTTGTTTGGCATTATCAATAAAAATCAATATATTTTTAATGTCAAAAATAAGAATAAGCTACCACATGGCTTTTATTCAAATTTTACTGTTAAATATTCATATAGTAAAACTTCGTATGTGTTGATAATTATCAAAGGAAATAACTAATTTAACCCGTCAAGCATGAGATTCCAGACACAATTGATTTTTCAATTGTCATACCCCTCCCCCCCCCCCCCCCCCGGTGATATAACGCCGCTTGACAAATAAAAGCAGTTGAGTAAAAGGTTGATGTTAGGTTACTTTTCTAATACTGGCACCAGTGGTATTATAGTATTGGCTACTAAACCTTTTCCCATTACCAGCTAGCCGACATATCCCATCAACAATCGACATCTATAATGTCTGGTTTGTCGGTATTTGACAATTAAGAAGGTAAAGCTTTTCCATTGACGGGCACCAAATTGGAGAAGGTACTTTTGTGTTATATCTCTAAGCAAGGTATTTAGTTTAGATACCTGATTAGGATATAAACTAAATACCTTCAGTATCGTAGATAATACCAAAATCGTAGATAATACTTTATCGTAGGTCTGGCTGCTCTGGGCTCTTGTACAATAACATATGTAGTTTAAAATGACAAAAGCAATAATTTCAAGTTGCTCATAATCACCATAACCTCTTCATTACCTCTTATTTTATATATTAAAAATAAGATAATTCTACATACCTGAGCTTTTTCTAATTCATAAATTACTTTTGGTGATTTATCCCTTACTTTACTTTCAATATAAGGAACATAACTATGTGTGTCGTCGTTTTTATTGTCCTTTGGAATCATAATTTCCAGTGAAAATTCGGATAAAGATTTATCTTCCTTTGTTAATTCCTTTGGTAACTCTTCAGTATCAGCAATAGTAATCTTCGGTTTTGGTCGAGATAAACGTACATTTATTTCTTTGTCTACGTATTCGTCATCGTCATCAATTCCCTTATAAATAAAACCTCTATCTTCGGTCCTAAGATCACTCTTAATTACTTCTCTGCTATTTTCTTCTTCCGAGTTCGGCTCTCTTACAAACTCTCCAAACTCACTCAAGTCTGGCCAAGTATCTAATGATGGTCGTTTTTTACGATGCAGTCGTCTTCGAAGGGGAACATCTAAGCCTCTTGGTTCGTCTATCCAGCGACTAGGCAATATGCTAAGTTTTTTTCGACGTCTTCGGGGTATTTCTGTCGTTTCTTGGTCATGATTATCGTAACTAATAGGAGGCACTTCTTGCATGTTAGAGTATTTACTTTCTTGAGCGTCAACTGTAAAATCTGATTGAGGGCGACGTTTTCGTTTACGGCCAGGTCTACGGCGTATGGGCGATTCTTCTTGTTCATTATTCCAAGTTCTTGATAGTTCAGACTCTCGCATGGGCTCTACTACTCTCCAAGGCTGAAAAGATATAAACTTGTAATTATTTAGTGCACACCAAGTAGGTAAATAGATATTATTGTCTATAAAGTCTTTTCTTCTTAGATTTGCATATTATATAAATCGTAAATATACATTTAAAGTAACACCTAGATATTCAATACAATTATTGCAGGTTGAGGTACAGACGACAGCACATCAAGCGTAACAGTTTGACCTTTAGACCGCCCTTTTTCCGTTCGGGATAGAGGCGGCTTTCGTAGTGTAACTGTTACACTTGATGTGCTGTCGTCTGTACATTTATAATGCAAACTTTTAAAAGTAGTTGTCAAAACAAATTATTACTTTTGTAGACGAATTTTCCTTCAGTTTTTATTTTCATATCCCAATCCCAACCAAGGACTGTAAAAATGTATCAATTATATTGTCAACAATAACTTGACTCGCAGGTCGCAGATCAACTGCGATTTACTAAGTTAGCATCGTTGACCGTGCTAGCTGCTGTACTGTACCCCTAGTGTAAGTTTGAATCGAATCAAAACGAAAACGGTCGTCGTCGCGTTCAGGCTCTCAAATCAGTATACCTAGTATAAAAAGTTTCTAATAATTCACAACATATGCGCTGTTGCCGTTTTCATACGATTTGACAGATACCACGACGATTAACGTTTTCGTTTCAGTTAGATTTGGGGCGCTGTAAGCTATTGAAGTATAAGTACGTATTGACAATACCCCTTTTAGGTACATGATTTACCTACTCAATAATTAACAAAACTTTCTACATAAGTGTTCTGTACAATGACACGCATTCGATTGACTTGCTGCTCGCTTACTTAGTAATTGTAACATAATTACAGCAACAGCTACACTTTTTATTAAATACGCATATGTGTATTATAAATTTTTCACACGCGACTAGTCGGAGATTTTTTAGTCGATTAACAAACAATAGGCGGTGTATATGGAGCGCGGAGCCTCTAAACGTTTACGTAAGTGTTGTTTTTCCTTTCGAAAGATGGAAAAGAAAACAAACATATCTATAACCTAACTATGTGAAAAAAATCATTCATGTGCGAAATATGATATCTGTTACATTTAGTCAGTGTCAGATAACACAAAACGTAACTATCTGAAAATGAAGTGGCTCTAGAAATTTAAAATGTTTATTAGGTGTTTAGAAGTGTTAAGAAGTTTAGGTGTGTAAGATACACGCGGTAAGCTGCTGTAGTTAGTAGCGAAAAACATGACGCGAAATTACGCCGTAATACTGCCCGGGTACGCAACCAGGGTTAATATGTCAAATTTTTAGAATATCACAAAATGACATGAATACCTACACTGTTAAAATAATTAAATAGTAGGTATTTGACACGAGAAATATAGTTTCTTTCAAAGCTTTGTTATATTCATTTGCATAAACTTTCAGTGTTACGAACTAAGTAGTTTGTGCTATAAAAGTATATCTGTTATTTTGTAGTGAATAGTAAGTACTTTTAGTACAGTATAATTTGTGTGTATGATTTGTCTGAGATTTTTTTTTTTTATACTACTAGATGACACACAAGCTGACGGCCCACCTGATGGTAAGCGGTTACCGCCGCCTATAGACACCTGCAATAACAAGGGAAAATCACTTGATATTGCAGGTGCGTTGTCATCCTGGGGCCTAAGATGAAATACCGTCCATGCCCAGTAATTACACTGGCTACCTTTCCCTTCAATCCGAAACACAGCGAACTGTTTCACGGCTGAAATAAGAAAGGCGGTGGTATCTACCCAGACGACCCTACATACGGGCCTACCACCTAGTTGACCACTAAGTTCAACTTAGTAAGTTGGCAATGAAGCATATGGCCAACCGGATGGTAAGTGGTTGCCGTAGCATAAGGACGCTTGCAATACCAGGGGTATCACTTGCGCGTTGCCGACCCTGTGAAAACTTTTTCACGCCTTTTTTGAAGAACCCCATGCTGTACTCGTTCGAGAAAACCTCTGCAGGGAGCTCATTCCACAGCCTGAGCGTACGGGGGAGAAAGAAAGTTTCTCTGAAACCGTACAGTACGCAACCACTTTGGTTCCAATTTGTGAGTACTTCATCCTTCCTGCCTGTGGCGAGCGGTGCGATGTAATTAAGGGGCCTTGGTTATTTAATGACTGTATTCTGTATGAGATTATGTTTGAGTGGCATTGTTTGATGATATAAGTTACTAGTTTTGTTTGTTTGTTTGTTGTTTTTCTGTTAAATGAAATCTAATTAATTATAACTAAGTTTCGAATAGTCCTCCTCCAAGGATCTAGGATCCATCCTTTTCTAGCCTATGCCCAGCAGTAGGCGTCTCTCGGCTGATATGATGATGATAATGAATTGCAAAAATATTTATGCTGTCTATTTTTTAGTGTAGGTACAAGAGCATAACCCACAGGCATTGGAGTGGTAAAATGTAGAAATTGTAGATATTGTTATTAAAATATTATGACATGTTTTCTAAAAATTAACTGATATTTTGTTTAATGGTATTACTTGTATAAAAGTTATCTGAGGTTTGAAAAATTATCTTTTTATAGTTTTCTAATGCAGACATATTGGTATTTTTAACTATTTTCCACTCGATGAAGGAAACATCATGTTGGGAGCAAGTGATTTGTCTTCTATTCTGTCAACATAACTCTCTTGATTTTTCACGCGGCGTGGTCTAGGGTACAGTTTACCATAATAACTTTAAATTACTAGTGTAATCTTGCTTAAGAACTTACATGAAATCATTTCAGAAATTGGTCAAGACGCGTAAAATTGTTGAGGAACAAAATACCTATCTTTATCACCATTTCTCGTAATCGATCAATAATATCATAATAACATCATAATCGTGGATAACATACGCGACATCTTTATTAATTGTTACATACTTAAGTATACCGTGTATCTACGAGTATGTGTGTGTTTACATAATACTGGTACTTGTCAATCAAAGCAAGCTAGTACCTATATACTTAGCTATTGTATTTACGTGACAAACAATAGAAAGAAATGCTTCATATTTGTTGCGTGTTAGGGTTTGTGTGCGGTTCAGGAGAAATCAGATTATTCCAATAACGCTAAAATGACTAATTATATTGATTTGATTAATTTAATTTTAATATGATATAGGTGTAGGTACAAGGTTGAAATTTACATGAGATGAAGCGAATTGCGAATAGGACGAATAAAATGGAGTCCGCCGCTTTTATACGCTCCGCTGCACGCTCCTCTTCTCGCCAGCGCCGCTCCCCGTATAGCTTCTATCATCTGCCGCCAGAGGGCGTTAACATAGCCCCCGGCCTTGGAAGCTTGTGGCTGCTTCCAACGTAGTGATTGATAAATGCATTAAAAAGAGGAATTTTCTTGAGGGAAAAGAGGGCATATTTTGGGGAACGTTCTTCTAATAATTCCGGATGCAGTTTTTATGTCAGCAACTCGTGAGACGCCGTCCTGTCCAGCGAACGTTTGAAGAACTCTTCCTAGACGCCACTTGAGAGGTGGAAGATTGTCTTCTTTAATAATGACAAGAGTGTTTGGTAATATTTCTTTCTTCTTAGTTTTCCATTTAGTCCGTGTTTGCAGCTCCGAAATATACTCTTTAGACCATCTCCTCCAGAACTGCTGTCGTATTTGATCTACTCGGGCGTAGCGTGACAGGCGGTGCGGTGCAACCTCCGTCAAGTCTGGGCTTGCAGGCGTGGTGAGTGGTCGGCCAATCAGAAAGAGAGCTGGACTAAGGGGAAGAAGGTCGTCTGGGTCTGTGGACAGTGGGTACATGGGACGGGAGTTCAGGACGGCCTCTATTTGTGCCAATACCGTGCTGAACTCCTCATAAGTTAAGTGAGCATTGCCTATAATACGTTTTATATGATACTTGCAAGACTTTACTCCTGCCTCCCACAGTCCCCCAAAATGTGGCGAATAAGGTGGAATGAAATTAAATTGAATTCCATCGTTACTTGCGTATTCTATTATATTATTATTATTGTTGTTAAAAAACTGTGACATTTCTTTCATAGCCCCAACAAAAATTTTCCCGTTATCTGAATTTATTTCAGAAGGCGTACCCCTTCGAGAAATGAATCTTTTGAGCGCAAGTATATAAGCGTCTGTAGTTAAGTCTGTTACCAATTCTAAATGCACTGCACGTGTAGTGAAGCATACAAATAAACAAATATAACATTTTACTAGCTTAGAGCCTCTTCCTTTGCGATTTAAAATGAACATTGGCCCGGCATAATCGACACCACATCGTTGAAAAGCGAACCCTGGTTCTAGCCTAGCCTTGGGTAAATTACCCATTTGAACTGATAAACTTTTACCCCTCATGCGAGTACATGTTACACAATTGTGCACGACTTGTCTGGCTAAATTACGACCTCTAAGAGGCCACCAAGTCTCTCTTATATTGGCTAACAATAATTGTGGACCGGCATGTAAGAGTTGTTTATGTTCGTAATAAAATAATAAACGAGTGAATGTATGTTTGCTGCATAACAATATAGGGTGTTTTTTATCGTATAGAAAACCTGAAAAGTTTTCTATGCGCCCCCCAACCCTAATAATATAATTTTCATCGAGAAATATATTAAGGCCGCTTATATTACGAGGAAGTTTAGAATCTATTTTTTTATTTAACGTATCATAAACATTTGAAAATGACTGTTTCTGTGCAAGTCGAGTTAGGTACACAGTTGAATTATTTAATTCTTGTACCAAAAGTGGGCCGAACACACGAGTGGTTTTTAATTTATTACGAATATTAGAAATAAATCTTAATATGTAAGCAAATACGCGTCTCATACGGTTAAAACAAGAAAATCTGTCAAAGGGAAATGAATTTAAGTCAGTTTTACAAAGTAAAATTTTAGTGTTTACTTTAATATCAGGCAATTCATTATAATCTAGATTATGTGAGCAAAAGTCATGCCTGAAGTTCGAATTATATTCATGTAACATGGCAGGGCCGTGCCACCACATAACTGACGTACATAACTCATCTAAACCAAGTCCCCGTGACACTAAATCGGCTGGATTATTTTTGCTACTTACATGTAACCATGGCAAATCATTAGTAAGGCTGTTAATTTGAGCTGTCCTATTTTGCACAAAAGTTTTTAAAGCACTAGGTAGCATTCGTAGCCACCCTAACACAATAGTCGAGTCTGACCAGAAATAAACATTACAAAAGGTTATACGGAGTGAACGAATTATTTTATCGTACAACTTTGCACCTAATAACGCGCCGCATAATTCCAAGCGTGGTATTGTAATTACTTTGACGGGTGCGACCTTGCTCTTCGAACATAGCAACCTCACTGATACAACCGAGGCACTATTGTCACAATACGTTCGCACATAAGCGCAGGCACCATAAGCCATTTGTGAGGCGTCAGTAAAAATATGAAGTTCCGAACGTTTATGTTTATTCCCGATGACATAACGTGGTATGCGTATTTTTTCTAAGTGACAAAACATTTTAATAAAATTTTGCCATTGAATCGAAATATCGTGTGGGATCGGGTCGTCCCACCCGATTTTATATAACCATAATTGCTGTAGCAAAATTTTTGCTGTAACAATCGTTGGTGCTAATAAACCTAAAGGATCGTATACTTGGGAAATAATAGATAATATGTTACGCTTAGATACATGATTATCATTATGCTTAATCTTAGTCGTATAGTATAAGTCATCAGACACCGCATCCCAGCCTAAGCCAAGCGTCTTATTCTGACAATTATCGCCTAAAAGGAGTGTTTTCGATGAATTTAAACTTGATATGTCAAAATTAAATAACCATTTTCTTAGTGAAAAGCAACCCGATCTCAATACATCAGAAACCTTAGTACTGATTGCCAATAACTCGTTTTTATCGTTACTAGACGTAATTAAATCGTCGACGAAGAAATCGTTGTAGATAACATTTGAGATGACGTCATCAGTACATTCCGAAGCTAACTGTCTTATACATCGCATACTTAGGTATGGCGCAGACGCGGTGCCGTACGTAACTGTGTTAAGTCGGTATACACCGAGCGCATCAGACGGATTTTCCCGCCACAAAATTAGCTGTAAATTTTGTTGATCAGCTTGAATTAAAATCATTCTGAACATCTTCTCGATGTCTGCACAAGCAACGTACTTGTGCTGACGTAATCTCAATAAAATAGCAAACATGTCATTGTGTAAGGAAGGCCCTACCGATTGAATGTCGTTCAACGATTTTCCAGACGTAGTCTTAGCACTTGCGTCAAACACAACTCGCAGCTTAGTAGTTGTGCTGTGCTCTCTAAAGACTCCGTGATGCGGTAAAAAACAATGTTGATTCGGATATGTATCGATTTTAGTCATATGACCGAGTTCTAAGTATTCGCGCATAAATTCAACATACATTTTCTTATAGCTTGGTGTGCTACGACCTAATTTTCGTTCGAGTTGCAAAAACCGTTCCCTAGCAGAGACAAAAGAATCTCCCAATTGATCAGGTGACTCGCGAAGCGGTATCCGCACGCAAAAGCGACCGTCAGTATCTCTTCTCGTCGTTTCTATAAACAATTTTTCACATGAGCGCTCCTCAGCAGAAAAATTATCCGAATCAAACACTATTTCTTCTATTTCCCAAAATTTTCTTAATTGAGAATCTAATGTCTGTGTAAAATTGCAATGAACTTGATTGATGCGCAAGTTCTTTTTATTAACAATACCTGATACGACCCAACCTAATTTCGTATTTTGTAAATAAGGTCCATCAGGAATTCGAATTAAACCTTCATTTAACAGTTCCCAAAATTTATCTGCTCCTATCAATAAATCGATTTCATTAGAACAGTAAAATTTAGGATCGGCGAGTTGTATATTACTTGGAATGCTAAAATTATGATCACGATTAATAATAGAAGGCATCGGTGCAGTGATACACGGAATAACCAAACAAATTAAGCGCATATTATAATCGTTAACCTTAGATCGCAGTTGTACTTTACAAGACTGCGTGGATTGTGTGATAGAATTACCTACACCCGTAACGCGTACTGTGGACTGTATCAAACTAATTTGTAACCTATCGCATAAAGATTTCGAAATGAATGAGTTTTGGCTTCCATTATCCAAAATAGCACGAATAGTATGAAATTTGTTATTACAATCTGCAATTTCGACCAATGCAGTTGATAACAAAACGGGTTCTAATGAAAAACATTCATTGCTAGCTTGACGCGTGAAAACAGAGTTACTGTGTAGCAATGTACTGTGTCCGGAGTCAGGCACGCTCGCTCGCCGCTGCCCCGAGTTCTCCATTAGAGCCGTGTGCGCCCGAGAGGACGACGGTGACGTGAGAGCGCTCTTATCATCACGGCCCTCGCCGTGAAGGAGCGAATTATGTTTACGATTACATTGTTTACATGGGCCAAACCAACAATCTGTGACAGTGTGACCGGCGCGCATGCAATTCTTACAGAGGCTATTTTCCTCAACGAATCTTAATCTATCAGTGACTGAAAGATTTTTAAATTTACTACATGCGTATAGGGAATGATTCTCATTGCACATAGTACATTTCTGATAACGTTTTGAGTCAGTGTTAAACGAGTTGGATTTTTGAAATTTATTCGAACGTGTAGTGAGGCCGCTATGTGAACTCGAAAAGTGTTTCTTTGGAAAAGCATCAGAGATCGGTTTACTAGCATTCTGTGTCACCTTGATCGTTTCTAAAACATCGGCTCTGTCCGTGAGAAATTTAATTAAATTACTTAACGTTATCCGATCGGTACCATTGGAATGCGAAAGAGTACTTTTATGTTCTTCCCACTCACGCTCAGTGGATGCGTCTAATTTGGAAACCATTAAATAAATAATCAAAGTATCCCAGCTGTCAGTAGGTTCTCCTAACGCTTGAAGAGCACGAATATTTTTTAAAATATTGTCTATTAACTTGCGAATTAGAAACGACGATTCTTTGTTAATTGACGGAGTTGTGAATAGGGCCTTAACATGATTGTGCATAAGTAACCTATTATTATTGTATCTATTTTCAAGTAATTCCCAGGCTATGGCATAATTTTCTGCTGTAAACTGTAATGATTTTATTATTTGACGAGCATTTCCCGTTAAAGCAGAACGTAAATAATGGAATTTCTGTATATCATCGATAGTATCTGAATCATGTATTAAAGAAATATATGTGTCTCTGAATTCTAACCATTGTTCAAATGTACCGTCAAAGGAAGGTAGTGATATTGTTGGTAATTTTATGCATGAAGGTTTATTACTTGAACATTTGACTACAGCTTTACTCAATATGCACTTAGCTTTGGATAAAAACTCATAAAACAAATTCTCAAAAGATTCTCGTTCTATCAATTCCTTTTCTAAATCTTTATCTTGAAATTGTAACTCGATTTGATCCTGAATATCTGTAAAATTCTCGAATAAACTATCCACCTTTGAACAACGACTTTCTAAAGATAATTTCTGCACGTCTGTTAATTCACCGTCTAAAGATTGAACGTATTTTACGAATAATGTGAATTTTCCTTTAATAACCCCCCGTCTTTTAATCAAATCTTTTACACTATCGTCACTGTACATTTTGGGAGATTATAAGAGACAAAAGAAAGTACTTACAGTTTGTAGAATTTCGGACACGGTTGAATGTCAGGTGGTTTTGAAAAAAACTCGTCCGACCTTCGTTGACCCGCGGTTCTAGAATACAGTAAATAAGCACGATATTAGCACAAATGAGCACTGGGAAGGGTCTAGGATTGGAATCTGATGGCCTGACCGTATTGATGATGGCTGGTTCTGATGGTGACTGTCGCCGCCGCTGAAGAGATCCGTGCCGAAGGTCCAAATTTGTTGCGTGTTAGGGTTTGTGTGCGGTTCAGGAGAAATCAGATTATTCCAATAACGCTAAAATGACTAATTATATTGATTTGATTAATTTAATTTTAATATGATATAGGTGTAGGTACAAGGTTGAAATTTACATGAGATGAAGCGAATTGCGAATAGGACGAATAAAATGGAGTCCGCCGCTTTTATACGCTCCGCTGCACGCTCCTCTTCTCGCCAGCGCCGCTCCCCGTATAGCTTCTATCATCTGCCGCCAGAGGGCGTTAACAATATTTATTGATTGTAATAGTTAGAAATTACAATCATTTTTGTAGTGGTGCATAAAGCGTATTGGTATTTTAAAACCATTCTCGGGTTTGTCTCTGATTCAGATATTTGGTCGCCGCCAATATCGTATTAAATAAGCCATGGATCGCGGCGAATTGTATACCTACTACTCTGATACCAAAAAAATAATTGATGTTTTTAGCCACTTCACGGTATCTGTGACTACAAGAAATAAAGTATCTTTATTGCTCTTGCTGCCTCCACCTTGCCAGTACAAAAGGTGCTTTTTCACGCCTCTTTTGAAGGAACCCATGTTATAGGATAGAAGTACGACAAAGAAACGAAGTAAGTACTAAATTTCTTTGTGCGTTATGTTGAGGTGGAAACAGTGAATCGATGACTCCAAAGACAGGTACGCGTGCTCCTGAGTAGGAAGGGGGAAGGTGGGATAAGGTCAAAAACTATTCAGAATCTTCTTCTTTCCAATCGCGACCCGAACTCAAAGCATACATGAAGCTTAGAAAAAGGCATGTATAAAAATGTATAGGTCAATTTGACATGTGGATGTGGAGACTTTTACTGTAGCTTCTAAGTACTAGGTACCATTTATAGAAATCCAGTCAGACCTCGGGCGACTCGTGAGAGTGAGGCAATCGAATCTTGGTTGATAAGTAATATTGTTGTTACCTTATGTGGATACAGCGTGACATGCTGTAAGGCTCACTTGACACATGTTTGTAATATACCTCAAAATACCCAATAATAATACTAAGTGATGCAGATAGATAAAAGAATAAACAGGAAAATACTTTAAGCTGTAAAAATAATTTAAAATCAAATATTTTATCTAAGTTACTTATAACGTCTATGCGTTTAAATTAAAAAATCAACCCAATCTCTAACGTACTTAGTTGTAGGTGTATCATATTAAAATAATGACTTGATAGACCCGCCAGTAGGCTTATGACAATACTGGGCTTATCATATGCCTAAATGTATATTTCCCAAATGTAAGTTCTATTTGAATAAGTATCGGGCTTGTTCCAGTAATGTATGCGATCAATAAAAGAAGCAGTAGTAACAAACTAATTCCCATAACAACTTCAAATTCGTTCTAACATCAAACAATTTGACACGTGATAACCGTAACTGAACCAATAATAATCCGGTCACACGACATTCTAATGAAACTGATCAAACATAATTTAGTTATCTCATCGAAGAAAGCTGTTACAGAACCGATGTCATAACAAAGCGAGATGAAAGTTGAAAGCAGTACCGGTTCCGACACTACAAACTTGAGACCGCAAGCTCATATGCTTATGCCAATAAAGTTTGTTTATGTTCACATAATACGGTGACTCTTAAATTTTAATTGTATTATTATCACCGATTCAGTGGAACGGAGGAGCTCGGTGGCGGAGTGGTTCGTGTGCTCTGGTTTCGATTACAAAAACAAAGCAACTTTCCCCACCGATCCCGGATGGGCCAATCAAAATTTGTTATCTCGAACTCCTCCGAGCTTCGGAAGGTCCCGGTTGTTACTGCAAAAGCGTGGTGGTGTTATGTTGTGCCCAGCAGTGGGATGTGGGACGTATATAGGCTGGTGATTATAATGACGATTCAGTGGAACATTCATTGACGTTACTAACCGAAACAATAAAAATTTGTGAGCAAAATAATATGACAAAAGATCATGTTACATGCTGTTTTTATTGCTAATATTCACTTAAAATAATTTGCAAAGAATCGTAAAAAAAGGCATGATAATATTTATTTCAAACATCTAACCAAAATATAAAATTATATATTTAATTGTATTTATATTTCACAGTGATTTGCTTAGTGAAACAATTAAGCTAAACACTACAAACCTGAACCAACGAAATTTCTTTGGTTTTTGGCTTATTTATGTAGTCTCAATAAAAATATTAGAAGTGAGCGGACACTTCAATACCTACCTACCATAAGAATAGTCAATAAGTACATTTTCTTTAAAAATTGTTCTTGATGAAATACATATTATGTCAAAGGTGTTTTAGATTTAATAGATACAAGAAGTTAATGTAGCTTACCAATCGCTAAAATATTATTAAAAACTTATTTTTTTTTATACAACTTGATGATAAACAAGCGGATGGCCGTGGGACGGTGGTAAGAGGTCACCTTCGCCTAAAGACACCTGCAATAGCAAGGAAAAAAATACTTGATGCTGCAGGTGCGTTGTCATCCTGAAATGCGTCCATGCCCAGTAATTAACTTTCAATACCAAATTAAAACATATTTTATACTATATAATAGTAAAGGTTTTTTTATATTATAAACATTTATGTAAAAGTCGTTATTATACAGAATTAGTAACAATATTATTATTTTTTTAAATTAACACTAATATCAACTGAAAATGTATTTTAATGATCAAAGACAATTATTACTTTTACTAGTACTCAAAAAGGAATAAAATTATTAATAATTATAGGTTAATTAAATAATATAGAACAAATCTCCCTCAAATGTATGTTGTTGGCGTAAAATTCAACTTTGATAGAAATGGGACAGTATTACTTTATGTCATTCTTTGAAATTTTATCGATTGAATCGAATCTATTAAATTAGTTGTAATCTCTGTGAAGACTACGTTCTAATTTCCGCATCTGTTAGAGAAATTAAAATCAATCATACATAAGTAAATTACTTAACTAGAAAACGCATATAAACAAAAAAGCCAAACGTCTGCAGATAAAATTTTAGAAATGCTATTTGTTCATTCTGTTACTTATATGAAGCGAGCGATCGAGTCTGCGCCAAAATCTTTTAATTAATAAAGAATCATAAAAGATTACCGAATTCTTTGCTATCCAGATTAGCATTAATTTGTCTCAGCAAACAAAGTCGTTCTAATATTCGCATCTGTTAAAGAAATTAAAACCAATCAAACATAAATTACTTTACTAGAAAACGTATAAAAACAAAAAGCCAAACGTCTGCTGATTAAATTTTAGAAATGCTATTTGTTAATAATATTATATGAAGCGGACGGTCGAGACTGCGCTAAGATCTTTTAATTAATAAAGAATCGTAAAATTTTACGGAATTCTTTGCTGTCCAGCTTAGCATTAATTTGTCTCAGCAAACAAAATCTTACCATTGAAAGAAGGTTTAATAAATTTTCGCACAAATTTAGATTTAATACATTCTCCGTTCAACTGAATTTTTGCAATATTAGGTTATATTTTAGTGGTAAAGTTTCAATGATTGCTCAGTGCCAGTATAAGTATATACATAGAACAGTTCTATATCCATCTTAAACTTTCTGCTAAAGTGGACAAATATACCTAATAGTGTAACTATTTTATGTGTCAGCCGATCTTGATCCACGTACCCCGATTTCCCATAATTTCACTATTAGCCATGTCTAATAAGTAATAACCCAACGTCTCATCTATTCTCTAATTGTCATAGACAGACTGTGTTTACCACACACGCTCCATTTGCGGCTCC
Organism: Nymphula nitidulata; assembly: GCA_947347705.1. Lineage (NCBI taxonomy): Eukaryota > Metazoa > Arthropoda > Insecta > Lepidoptera > Crambidae > Nymphula > Nymphula nitidulata. Next base: position 12,139,656 of record OX374631.1, read on the forward strand.
AACTGTCCTGATTTCTATTGGTCAGACCACATGTAAACTATACCTATGTAATAACATCCTACAAAGCATCCTACCTTGTTTAAAGAAAATGCCGTCGCTTAAGAATGAATTTTCAACTTTTACAAATTAAACGGTAACTTTAAAAATTTAAGGGTTTAGTTGTTTGTTTATAGTTTTGTTATGTTTCAAATGTTGTTATATTTTTACAATTAACAGACTAACATTACAAAACTTTCTTCACGTTAGTTCTTTATAAATATTTAAAAGTACCTATACCTGCCTCATTATTTTTAAATGTGTTTAGGATTTAAACTAGAAAAAAATCATGTTCTCAGGCGACCAATCCGGGTGACTGCTCTAACCATCTGAGGTACCAAGGACTTGGGATGACCCTGTGAATTTCCTCTAATCTAAGTATCTATATTTGCATTAAAAGCTAACGTTTACCCTTACAATGTTGACCCGATGTTAACCGATGATAACGTATACCCGAAAGAGTATAAAAAATAGATCTGTTTAACGATTTATCTTAAAATCATCAGAAAATGTAATTCCTAACAATAATATAAAACCTTTTCATTATTTTGGACTCTAAGTATAACATGAAAACATATAATAGGGTGATAGAATAGTCAGACTTTCGTTATGGATTTTATTGTAAATATTACAAACATAGGTGAATATGACATAATTACCTGCTCATAACTTGATGGTCGTGTATCCAAAGCCTTTGGTCTCAAATCGTACCGGTAGTCCTGGTCCGAATCCTCTGCAGAGTGTACTATTATAACCAACGCAGCCAATGTACTCAACAACGGCATGGTGACTCTCCAGGTAATACCCATATTATACCAAAAAAGGCAACAAATTCCAAAACGCAGCTTTAAAGTACGTCCACACTTGATACACAAACACTAGGCACTATATGTCTTTAATTTATGGTATTGGAAACTAAGTGTGAAAAGCGAAGGAATCGAAGAAAAGAAAAGAAAAAAGAAAAATAACGCAGTCTCCAATAGCGTTGTGTTTCAAAAATTTCTGTTTCAATCGCACTATGTGTTCAGTTTTTATTTCTCACATCATAACTATTTGTAAACAGACCGATACGCGGCGGTAGATGCTTGATGAAGGCGATTATATTACTGGCTGTTTAGAGTCGAGAAAAATGCAAGATTTCTCGCGCAAGTTTCCCGCGTTTTTTACTGTTTCTTAACGTGAAAGTGAATATGGCGCGATGGCTATTGCGACTTGCGTACACGTTAGCGCGCGACGGCCGGGGCGTTCGAATGACGACCAGAAAATGGTTGCTACATTGCTAGCTTCAGTCATATTATGATTTTTACTTTTGTTTAGAATAAACAACACGAGTTTTGTAAATAGTGCATGTAGACTTTACAAATGGCTATTTTGATAACTGTGGAATTTGGAATGAGTATGAAATCAGATAAATTCACGTTAAACCAGCGATGCAGAACGAAACATGAAGGAGAGCAAACTAGAATATGCATATTGCATAAGATGGATATGCAGCCAGTCATCTTCACGATGTAGAGTTAAGTAGAGTTTAATTATTTGGTATTCTATTACTGATTTTTAATAACTAAAATAACATTATTTATTATTGGTGTTGTTTTAAATATTTTTGCGAGCACAGCACATTTGAAATAAAACCACTACCTTTAAACTCGCGTTTACTAATACTTACGGACGTATTACTTTTATTTTTAGTACCTAATGAGTATCATTAGGAATTAATTATTGCATATGATCATATTTGCCCTTTGCGTAAAAATATAAAGTATTGCTATGTTTACATTCTTTACCAAATTGTACCTAATGCCTTTTAATAATAATATTATTCTCCAGCTTTGTTTCTTCCTGTTTCTTACTCCAACATACCGATGATATCATCAATACCATTATAGTTATACCGTTTACCTCCTTCTAAAAGTCTTGCCATGTCTACTTCTCAAATAATCCTTAAATCTTAACCAAAAAACAATATGTAAACCTTGAAACTGACTTGATTTTCCGATGCCCCAGGCCGATAGCAAAGATATTATAACCGATAGCATCAGCGTCCGATGACAATTGTTTTTCTACAATTCTGTCTATTCTTAAGAAGGCGTTGGCTTTCATTGTTAGCTAGTGGAACGATCTGATCGAGACATTTCCATGTTTATCGACTCACTATTATGTGAAACGGAATGTGAGCGCCTGCTGCCTCCGCTGCCCGCGCGGAATGTTGCTACTGATCTGGCCTTTACCAACATTATGATCAAAGAACTGAATGTGTACCTACCAATATATTATTATGTCCAACTACTATATTATTATTCTCTATCATTGCAATTGATGAAAATGAAAAAAAAATAACACTAGTAAGTACATCAAATAAATTGGAACTGTAAGTTACCCATAATGTGATGTGTAGTCAGTAGAAAAATAGGTATTGTGACGGGTTTTGTGTCATTGTACGGAATCGACGGTGTCTTTTCACAATTCCACTATAATGTTATCCCTAACGTTCATGTAAATTTTCAGCTTCTTGGGAATTTATGCAAGGGTACCCCTTGTTTTTCGGGCTAACTTGACAGGACTATTGTGTGTGTACTATACTATTGTGCCTGTTTGCCCCTGAGTACCTAGGTACTGTTGTGACCCGGCTTGTGCCGCAATTAAACACCGGGAATCTTTTGAATCGCTTGTAGGTATTTCTTGAAAGCTAATACAGACTTTTTATAAAATATATTAGTATCGTCCAGTAACCGACCGTAACGCGCGGGACCTCGGCCAGATTCTATCTCTCTCCCAAAAAAACAATCTGATAAACAGTTTTCGCAATAAAACTTTATTTTTTTCACCATATACACCGAATGTGCCTATCAAGAAGGCCGGTTACTACAGTACCCATCTAGACTATAATAGGTACAGTCAGCAACAGAAGTCAATTAACACCTAAGTACTTTTTCACAATAAAATATTGACATTACACTTGAAAATTTGTATGAACACTGCGAATGACGTAGTGTGAATAGTACTAAAGTGTTAATCAACTTCTATTGATGATCGTACATCCTAAAACTTTGAGGCAAATCTTGGGTTCGCAAGTTCCTCTTGAGACACACAGGCACATACTATTTAGATACGCCAAATACATAACCTTAATCTGTGCCCTTAGTGTAAGTTTCAATCGAATAGAAACGAAAGATTTAGTCTTCTCGCTTCTGTCGGCAGTGCATGTATTGTGAATTATTGGAAAATACTTTTATAATATGGATTTGAGAGGTGAACACGACGACGAACGTTTTCATTTCAATACGATTGAAACTGACACTAGGGGTACTGAGGGCCTAGACAAGACGCCTTTCGATAATCGCTATCGCTAAGCGGAAAATGTATAGGATTTGACATATGCTCTTGATTGATTTTCTTTTGTAAATGTCAAATTCCATGCATTTTGCATTAAGCGACAGCGATTGCGATTGTCAAATGGCAACTTGTCTAGTAGTCCCTCTGGTGTGATTACTCTTCCGCCTACATTTTGTCGTCGGTAATCTAACATTAAAAATGTGATTTCGAAACGTCATGTCATACTTACCTACTTTGGAATATGAAGCAACTAACCATCTTATTATTAGATAGCAATGATTTGTCAATAACACACTAATGGCAGTAATATGACTGTGATTTGTGACTTATGCCTATTGATAAAATATGATGCAGCGATATTTTTGTGTGAAGTAATACGCATGCTCTAATAGATACTTGCTACATTACCAAATATATATTTTTTGGGTTCTGATAGCAACTAAGAAAAACGATAGAACGGATTTTGGGAGTTACTGAACGTAAATTACTTCTAAAACAGTGTCAAAATCCGATGCTTCTTTGCGTGTTTCGTATTTCGGAGTAGGCTCTCTGCAACTAAGTATATCGGCAGACGAACGACCAGTGGTGCCGATTCTATTTGTCATTCTCTAAAATTATAATTAAGTTATCTACCTCACTTTCATTGTACTTTAATAAGAAAGGGATAAATTGACATTCAGAAACGTCAAGTTGATCAAAACTTAGCCGATCCATATAATTATGACTTAATCCTTTATGAATAAAAAGAAGAAAACTCGGTTCTCCAATGTCTCACACACAATTCATTAGCAAATTACCATTTCACAAGCAACATTTGTCAATGTTTCATTACGCAAACTAATGCTTTAACAAGGACATCAAAACGCAAACATGCATATGACAAGCAGGCAGTTCAAAAAGGCATTATTAATAAAAAAATTAAAAGACAAACTGACATGTCAACAAGTTACAAAAACCAAAAATAATATTTCGCAAATAATTTGTTCGACTAAATTTCAATTACAAACTGTTTGTTTGCTAAAATTTAATTTTGCTATTTTTCAAATTAAATATTAATAATTTATAAATTACCATTAAAATATGGTTCTCTATTTTGTCTCATATTTTTTTTATACATAATCAAACGTGTCATAATGTTTTGTGACTTAATCATCATGTGTTCGAATGATAAGTAGCCCTATATTAATGTCTCATAATATCACTCAGCCAGAAAACCGAAATCCCTAAATATAGTATGACCTAATTTTTTTTTGCTATAAATATCACAATCTATGATATTTAAAAGACATAAAGGCTTTTCTATAATAGTTGTAAGTCCTAACGTAATATCTCATAATGTAACGTGCCCTAAAATCGAAATATTTTTATCCATAATATTTGAAGCACATAAATATAAAATATAAATAAATTTCATACTATCACACCAATTATCTAGCCCAAGTAAGTATCTTAAGAACTTGTGTAATGGATACTAGATAAACATGCATTCAGCATGCAAGCAAGCATGCAGCATGCAAGGGAGTATGCAGCATGCAAGCAAGCATGAAGTATGCTTGCAAAAATGAACGCAAGCATGCAGCATGTAAGCAAGCATACAGCCTGCAAGCAAGCATAAAGCATGCAAGTAAGCAGCATGCATGGATTCTGTAACGGCTCCGGTGCTGCGGGGCTCCGGCGGTCCCACGCGACCTTATCCTCGCAGATGGTTTTCGCCCACCACCGCAGCTTCGGCTTTCTGCCGGCTTTGCCTCAGCCGCGACGGTGGTCGTCAAAACCACCTGCTCCTCAGCTCGCGGGCCGCCTTGCCCCTCCGCGCCTTCGCGGGCCTAAAATTACACTCTAGGGGTAAGGCAGACAAGACTACGTGGTGTCGGTTTTACAGCGATATATTTCTGTCACTGAATTTTAAAACGCAACGGTTGTTTAGGTTCATAAGACAACATTTTAGTTAAATTATTTCAAATGTAATTGAAACTGTCTCCGGATAAAATGATTTTCTTGATAATAAGTCTTATAATAACTAAGCTTTACGATATTGACAACGAAACCAAGATAAACCTACTTTGAAACATATGTTTTAAGACTAACAATATTATTATACTTAAACCACCATTCGGTCTAACATACATTATACAATATAATGTTTTCAGGTATTTTTATATTTTTAGCATGAAAATTTAAGAAATGATACGGTGCCATACCATAATTTGCCTAATGTCTTTAGACTAAGCAACCATATTATTAAAGAAAAATTGGTCAATTGATCTTTGTCGTTTAACGTATTTGTGTTAGGAAAAATTTACTAATGTTCTTTTGCAAAATGACAATATATGAAGTAATTACTTTATGAGATGTAAAGTTTGTGAAACATAAATATATGGAACGTTGATTTGCGAAATGATAACTTTGAATTTCGTTGCTTGTTATCTGTAAATTTGTATGATAACTGTTGATCAACCAAAACGGAAACGGAACCAGAAAACTCAGATGTGCTATCAAACTTTTAAGTCAATATCGCTAGTATTGCTACGGTTCCACCGGACATTGCGGAAATTCGACAAGCACCACTCGTCTAGTAAAATAGCTAAGGGATTTTTTTTAAGTTTATACTTTCCTTTTGATAATAATTATCTGTATCTGTTAGTTAATGTTTTTTATGCTAAAAATATAAATAAAATAATTATCTACGCTATTTTATTGAATTGAGTAGTATTGATGTATATTTTTGTGCTTTGAGTTGTTTTAGGCTCAGGTGCCTACTTTCTTTAAAAAATCATTTCCGCATTCGTTTACCGCAACTGACGCTTTTAAAAGAAACGTGACAACCGAAGATTGAACTACGCCCCTATATTATTTCTACTAAGATTATGTAACAGTAAATAGCTCAGCAGACATTTCTACTCTATAACTCTGACATAATATAGTAGGTACGTGCGTAATGAATCAATCTGTTCATCATGTTTTAATTGTGTGATTGTAAATACATCTAACAACACCATTATACTTAAATAGTTTAATAATAAGGTAGATTTCGAATTAATTAAAGCATTCATTTCACAAATCACAAATAATCCCGAATTCGTAATACTTACTTAGCCCTCATAATTTACATTGTTGATGTTTGTTTTGAACTTAATTGATTACAGTGATTTTTTGGTACTGTAATGGATAACGCCCTTAATAAGTATAAGGTGTAGTTTATTAGCACTGAAATGTTTGTGTATGTCGTAATGCCAGTAATGTAGGTGCCTTTTGAAGTCATTTTGTAACATTTCATTTTATAATCATCAAATTTCTATTGTCCCACTTCTACCTAAAATACTTAGCTTATTAGATGCAGATTAGCCAAATTAAAACGCTTATTTAGTACCTAATTGTCGTGTTGCCATACATAGATTACATTTGTTGTCATACACGATATACTAAGTCACAACTCAATACCGCGAGTTATTGTTTTAAAACTACGGTTTCTCATGCGCTGACTTTTTTCACTCCCTAACTGAACTAAGTACCAACATTTTTAAAACCTATCTTTAGTTTTATCGTGTATGTGTAATTGACGATTAGTGTAGTCAGATTCATTTCTGCTCTATAATAAGTAAAGTAATTTGAGAATCTGGTATATCTTGGAGAATCAGTATGCGACAGCGTCGTTAAAGGGTGCTGTCCACGGGTAGAGTAAATGGCATAGTAGCATGGTAGAGTATCTACTCTACCAAGCTACTATTCCATTTACTCTAGCAGTATACTTAGCATCTACTGAGTATAGTACTAACTTAAACTGGTAGACTTCTCGAGACTGGTAGAGTAGTACCGGTAACTCCACCCGTGTACAGTAGACTTTATAGTTATAACAAAAATAGTATACAGGTTGGCACACTTCTTAAACAATTTTACAGATTACAGAAAACCTGCGCGGTAAAAGATTTTGTACCAAATCTATTCTAATACTTAAGTCCGCAATAGGTACGTGACTCTATTACGGTGGGTATATCCAATCCGACAAAGTTTTAGCATAATCTATTGTTAGACAGTTGAACGCAAGAGAGAAAGGAATTTATTATTTAACATTATGATATTATGATTATTTTAAAAATATATTTGCTAATGTTATGTATGTACTTAATACATTAATAGAGTTGGCAGAAAGCAATCGCTGAATCAAAAAAAAACATTTTTTTTTACATTATAATGCATCAACATAAATAAAAGTGCACTGCTGCATTGTTTATAATATTTAAGGATCGTATAATTCTGTACATTCTCACATTTATTCTTGGCCCGCAATTACTTTTTAGCGTGGCTTATCCCCCTTTTTTTGAATCACCACTTGTTTTAATTCACTTCTAATTTATAAGTTTAAAATATTTTTTATTACTATGTAAAGAAAGCTAAGTATAAGCAGGGTGTAAGGGGAACGCGCATGAAAACTAAGGAAGATGGCAGTGCTGGTCACCCTAATATCCTAAACACGACTTGATAAAAATAAATTTGAAACGCAATAAAAGCTGCTGTTTCATACAAATTGTAATATCTACACGATCTGTTTCTATGGAACAGCTGTTTTTTTTGCGATTTGCCCTCGTTTTCCAAAGTTCGATGTTCGTGTTCGTGTAAGTAAGTTGTAGTCATAACATAATACAGACATTTAAGTTAAAAATTTTAGCTTAAAAAGCGAGATGTTTCCAAAAAACTGATATTAGCGACCATTGATTATCTAAGGACCTGAGATTTTTGAGACAACATTAGAAATATTTTACATTTGCCAAAATAAAGGTTTATACGACTTTTCAGCTAGTTCATTTTCATTCCGATATAAAACTATAATTTGACTAGACTATCATTGAGTGACTTTCGAATTACGAGCTTATTTACTATTTTTTTTGGAAAATATGTGATTATACGTATTTTATACTGTTTACTTATTACTACTCCACACGCAATAGTTAATAATCATATAATCTCGTTACGCCGTAACCAGTGTCTCCAGACTTTCTCATACACTTTCATCGTCAAGCATTGTTTGCCTATTCATAATGTAGTGGGATATTTCTGCTTGAACACAATATGAATGAATAAAGATCGCCCAAATAGTTCTTTGAAAAGAATAAACTTCGTTGTGCTAACAAGCAAAAGGGGTATTTGGCAAAGCCTAACAACTACCTAATTTATTATCTTTATTTCTTTAATTGTTTGTAGAAATAAAGAAATTAAATAAATAAATCTCAATTCAATAAATTGAAAAACAATTGCGTAACTGTCAAAAAGCTTCAAATAAAATTTGCTTATTTACGTATGAAAGAAATTACACATACAATTACATATATTCTTTTACAAATTAAATACATAAATACAAAACAGGGCTTTTGGCTACCGATAGTTGTTGTCTACGCGAAATATAACTAGGTATTAATTGACACACACACATGTCTACAAATATGTAAAATAATACCTAATCTTTAAAATAATACTTAGTAATAATACCATCATCTGCTGTAGTCAAGTCACAGATCACATGCCATGTTCAAAAAGATTTATAAGTACACCCACCTTCTATACACTTTTGACAGATTGTTTCTCTTATTTTAAAGAGAATAGGGCTTTTACAAGAAGTTTAAAGGAGATGGTAAACTTTTGGGCCAGTTCATGAGCACCATTTCAGATTGCAGACAATAATGTACTGAATAACATGGTTTCCATTAAATGACACAAAACTCTTTTATTTCATTGCAAAAAAAAAATACAAAATAAAATAAGTATTGTATAAAATGGCAACATACAAGTCATAAAAGTGCCCAAAGTGCTTAGTCCATAGCCACAATAAATCTGTTGTTCATCTTGAATATAATGTTATAATGATATTTATCAAAATTGTCATTTCGTATTTTCAGCCGTGAATGTTTTTGGTGCGCTTAAAGTGTTTTTGTTCTTTTTCAAAAATTTTGACCCTGGCTATGAAGAAATAAAGTGACAATATTCAACGTAAAGTCGTAAAAATAAAATAGTATTATGACATTTTGTTTTCTTAAAAATAGCGATGTTTTTCAGCAAACTATAATATTTTTTTGCCGCTTCTCTCAGTCAAAATTTATGGAAATTATAAGGTAAGATGGATTCTTACAAAAATAACTGTACGAAAAAATGGTGCTCATGAGATCGCCCAAGTCCCATAGAAACTTTTACTATCTCTTTTAAAGTGTTTAATTACATATTATAGTACCTGCGCTCTGCGTGACCGTACCATCATAAGTGCATTAATTCCATCATTATTTTTCGTAGCTTCTCATTGCTTATGTATTTCAATAGAATTGAACTGAAAGTCCCACAAGAGTCTCACATGTCCTTTAGACAATTGAAAACAAAGGTGACTACACTTGCATAATTAATTAAACGAAAGTAAAAGTCCATTATTGTCTATTGTTGTAAGCGTCTTATCTATAAGTTATTTAAATTCATTTAACTATCTACGCCTAGAGAGCTCCAAATATTTTGACGTAACTAAAGCAGACTATTTACGTAACATAAGTGCACATATTTTCTTATGACTGTAGTTTTTTTAAATTAATAATGATAAAATTAGCCAAGTAGGTACCTACTCCATATCTAAAACCAGCAAAGTGCATGTTATTACAAGTAGATGCTTCAAACAGAAAAGAGGAATAATTGCTACACCGATTTGGCTTTATTAACCCGTCAAGCATGAGATTTCAGACCAATTGATTTTTCTATTGTCATCGCCCACCGGTGGTATATCGCCGCTTTACAGATTACGGATATTCTAATATTTTATTTTTAACATTAGGTATACGAATATCGATGAGATTCGAACCCATAACCACGACAAGCGGCTAGACAATTAAAAACCCATTCCCTCTTATTATAAAACGCGGACTAAAGTTAAACCTGGTCTAAAACTGATGCTGTCTCTTAAATTTGTTAAAAGAAAGACAGTGACAGCATCAGTTTTAGACCAGTATTAAAGGGATTGTGTCTAGAACGTGTGGCTTGAAAGGGTTATAATATATCAAATTAAAATTTTGAATCATATTCAAATATTGTAAACATTTTGACCCGAAAATCATGCATCGGAAAATAATTTTACGAATGGAAGAGGAACTAAGACACCACACGTTAAGTCATGCATCGTTGGCTCAAACTAAAAACTAATAATACAGATTGGACATCGAACTCGAAGTGTGACTGACCAACTAATTATTCGAATATTGCGTGATAATATTAACTAACTGTCATCTTCCTATCCGTAATTTTTAGTTCCTGAATTTGTTTTGGCTATAGGAAATTACAAAAAATTAATGCCAACATTTGTAGCTTGTGTGGATTAGTATCTGCCATTTTACTGACATGATTTTTATTTAGTAAATGTTTTTAATAAAGGTATATACTTAGCTATTAAGTGCATAATATGATATAAATATAAAAATCACGAAACTTTTTATTTCCCTTTTGATAAATTAGGTCTAGTTCAGGTAAATGCGCTAAAAGATGTCCTGAAAATGTATGCAGACTGTGACTTGAACATCTTCCATGATTAAAGTTTTATGAAAATTAGATATTTGCATAATATTTTTTTTATTACAATTCAATAAATATAAATCCCTGTACTACTAACATAAAAATATACCCAAAAAACTCGGCATCAAATCAAAATAATAACTCACAAGTTGCAACATCCCAACAGTCTATTATAAGCTTCGATTATACCGTTACATAAATTATTTTATTAAGTAACTAGATTTTTAGTCCGCGAATTCGTCCGCGTGAAAATAGTTCCTATGACAGTTTAAGCTACGCCCGCGACGACCACTTTAAATTACATCCTCATTGTATAAATATTAGATTTCTTAATTTTTGATTTAAACATTATTATAAATGTTGGAAAAATTTACTTATTAATGAAAATATAAAACTGGAAAAATTTCACGTCGTTTCCCGCCTCAAGACGTGAAATTTTTGTAGTTTTATATTTTCATTACTAAATATTAGTTTATCATCCTTAGTACTACGGAGATATCAACCGACCGATTGAGATGAAACATGGCTTAGATTTTTAGTGGGATCGAAGGCTACTAAACACTAAAAACCGAATCAAAATCTGTTGAGCTGATTTTCCGTGATGCGCCCACAGACAGATAGACTCCCAGTACAGACCATTTTTGTTTTTCGCTGAGGGGAAGATCTACCATCCTATCCGCCCTCTCCCTGGGGAGAAGAGGGAGGAGTGTGTGGGGCTCTCACCCACTAAACCCCTCAGCGATGCACCCCTTTTCTGCTTACCGTCGACGGTGCGGGTGACAGTGTGACAAGTACCAACTGTTTTTTTTTTGGGAATATCTTCAATGCCTACAATTACGGCTTTTTACAGTTTTATAATTGTATAGACAAAAGTAAAAAATATTGTTACGTTTTCGCATATCCATTTATCTGTCTGTGATGTTTTACATTTCGGAAACAACAACATACTGGCACATAGCTTTCGGTCACTAAGCAAAGATCTATAACAAATTGGATAAATTTCCTTTTCAGTACTCTCCATACTTGTTTCTCCTGAAAATGAAAAATGAAAATGAAAATATCTTTATTCAATTAGGCCCCCAAGAAGCACTTTCGAATCGTCAACAAAAAAACCCTTATGTCTATCACATAAAAATAATATTAACTAACTAACAATTTCATAATGTCAAATTTCATAAAGTCAACTTCAAATCCTACTATTGATGTATACTTATTTGAAAAACATTTTTCTTTCAGTTATATCTTTAGCTCTCCTTTAATTATAGTTCTAGTTTTAAATTATATTTCGTTAAAACCTACAACTAATATATGTTATAAACTTAAGCATGTTTTTCATCTCTCCACAGATGGGCAGTGTCGACAGTAATGACGCGGCAGAATAACATTCAACTGGCCGATGCCGATGTCACAGCTTTCATACCATTATGGGACATGTGCAACCACGAACATGGCAAGGTACTTTTTATCTATAACTTTAAAAGAACTTAAGGGGGTTAACGCCGTACGGCTTTATATACAAACTTTCAAGTCGAAAATATTGGAAACGAACAAACCGAATATAAGACTTTACATGCAAAGCAAGTCAGACTAGTCTAATAAGTTATAAGAGGATTTTTCGAAAAGTCCAATTTGGAATGTAACATTTTGAGAAGAAGAATAAGCTAAAAACCCCGCCAATGGTAATATACACTTACTTGATTGAAACGTCAATTCAAAGAATCACAGTGGAATCTTAAGTTCAGGTTCAAGGAGATACATCAGACATGCAACTTGTATACATAAATTTTCCCTATATTGTTGTCTGCTTATAAGTTTATGAATAAAATCAAGTGTAAAATTTAATTTAAGATAACAACGGACTTCAATAAGGAAGAAGACAGAGGAGAGTGTTTTGCTCTACGCGACTTCAAGGAGGGCGAGCAGGTTTTCATATTTTATGGGGCACGCTCTAATGCGGATTTGTTTCTGCATAATGGGTAAGAAAATTGTATTTCTAAATGCCCTAAGCTATGTACACAGCTACACAGGTATATAAACGAATCGTTCCATAATCTAAATATTGGGTATCGCGCTAAAAGTAGCCTACGCCTTTTCTCGCGATAAAATCTATCTCTATGACAATTTTCATCTAAATCGGTTTAACAGCTTAGGAGTGAAAACGTAACAGACAGGCAGTTACTTTCGCATTTACAATATTTAAACTTTTTTGGTGGGAACCGCCAGACTGCCACTAATCGATGCCGATACAGCTGTCATTTCTTTACACGCCGCTTACGTCCGCCTCCATCAAAGCACAGGCCTCCATCACACCATTCTTTATACGGGAAAAGCCGACTAGTAGTTCTAAATCACACCGATGCAATTGGATACACCATCCTAAATAGAAGAATATTTAGGATCCTAACTCACTAAATAGAATTCTAAACTGCGATTACATCTTCCTATTTCCAAGTTAGGAAATAGGATAGCGTAATGAGGGCTTTACTCATAGTGGGAACATAGTTCGCCTTGTTTTCAAAAGTGAAACCGTATACCCATTTGATTATCACTAACTACAGTAGCCAACAGTACACAATAGGCAGGCATTATCTATCCGGAAAAAAGTGTCACAGTCAATTTGTTTTTAAACTATTGGACAGCGTACCAAAATTGTACAGAAATCTTAAGGAAAGTATTGTTTTTATGTTTATTTTAGGTGTTGTCACATCTCATTAGCATTGTTAGTGATTGCGCACCTTATGATATAATGTCGTAGTCAGATAATAGATTGCGTCACTAGTGTTATGAATCTGGTCTAACAACATGCATCGACTAATCAACGTGCCGCAGATATTATTTAACATCGCCTTGTGTGACCACAAAGTCGCTTCCTGAATTTGTACAACCGCGCCAAATGAAGCATGACACTTAAAAAAGGATTACCGTAGAAAAATCTCAAATTAAAGTTGAATAACAACAATCATTTCACTGCGGTTGGCCCGCTTTCGTGTTGTATTTGGGTAATTCCCACCATGAAACTATTTGTTGTAATTTGGACTTTCAGTTTGAAAGGAAAGGTACCCAGTGTAACTTAAGAACACAGTAGACGTTAAACTCGCTTGTCTGCTTAATATCTACGGACACAATGTCATAATCATAATTATCACTAGCCTATATACTTGACACTGCTTGGCACAGGCCTTCCTGCATGGGAGAAAACACACGAGGAGTTTGGGCCTGAACACCACCACGCTGGCCCAATGTTGGTTGGTGGGTTATAGTGGTTACAGTAACAACCGGGACCATCCGCTTTACATGCCTTCCTAAGCACGGAGGAGCTGAACATTACAAATTGTTTTTAACCCCTCCGTAATCGACCAGGACGAAACTTGCTTTGTTTTTGTAATCGAAACCAGAAAGCTCAAACCACTACGCCACCGAACTCCTCAACATCAAATTTATTTATTTATTTATAGGATTACCAACATAAGATACAGCGGTTTTACACATAAATACAATAGATTATTACGACATACATACAATAGATTATTACGACATAAATACAATAGATTATTACGATTTCTTACTAACTGTTCTTACATTTAGAGGCAACCACAGCATGCATAAGTCTTAAATACAAAAGATATTGATTTCAATTTATAGCTTATAGTATACTAATAATATTAAAAAATAAAAAATTAAAGTTGTCAATACAGTAATAGTTAAATTAATAAGGATGTCATATTGTTAATAGCTTGAATCATAATCAAAATTACATGTCTTTAGCAATCTGCTCTGTAGTACGGTCAAGGTGCATCAACATTCTTTATAGTTTTAATAAATTTATACCGGCTTTGATAGTTGACGTCCAGTTCCGGAAAATCTCTTGCAAGGCTGTTGTACAGATTAGTCATGCGAACTATGGGTGAGTCTTGACCCAATCTTGTCCTACAACGCCTCGCTCTGAAGAGTCCACAGGGGTAGCGTGGCGTCCTAGCTGGCAACTTAAATGCAAATTTCTCTAGCAGAGGAGGGCTGTCAATATACTGGACTACTCCAGAACGGGTCAATCGCGGGGAGGCGGAGTCTTAATCGCCACTCGTCGTGATCTTGCAACTAACTATAAGCCCCAGTGGCAATCTAATGCTGAAGACATATGGATTACTGTCTCGGTGTCTCAATCGACATGTAACAGATCTAGGTCTAAAATTTCACTTAGTCTGCACATATGTACAGTCTACCTATGTGACGAAAATCGTGGCAATACTTTCAGGGATCAGGTGTATAATTTTTGTGATAATTTAGTATCACTTACTAGTGACAACCCACTGGATAAATTCTTAATAATTGGTGATTTTAATATGAGTTCAATTAAGTGGATAACTGATGATCTCAGTGGACTACGGCCTGCCAACTTGACTAATGACACAAGTCTTGACTTTATTAACACCCTTGACTTCTGCAATCTGGACCAATTCAATTCCATAGCAAATAATTTTGGCCGGTTATTGGACCTAGTCCTGTCTAATGATACTGTATCGGTCTCAGCTTGTATGGATCCTCTTGTTCCTGAGGACCCACATCATAAGGCTTTGGAAATTACATCAGAATTCTCGGAATCGCACCCGCTTGTCACACCACGTCGTGTGGTATCTATGTATCATCGTGCTAACTATGGGGAGATTAACTCGAATTTAGCAAGTACTGATTGGAATAATATCCTCGGTCAGGGTACTGTTGAAGATGCTGTGAACCTTTTTTATCGTACCGTATTTAATTTAAGGGATGCGTATGTCCCTACTAAGCCAGCAAAATGCAATAAATTTCCCCCATGGTTTAGCTCGCCTTTAATAAAAATTTTAAAAGAGAAATCTAAATTTCACCGTAAATTCAAAATTTATGGTAACAAATCGGACGAACAATCCTTTAAATTTCTCCGTGACAGAGCCAAGCGGGTGGAAAAGGAGTGTTATGATAGCTACATATCTATGGTGGAAAATTCTATCAAAAATACACCCAAAGCTTTTTGGTCTTATATCAAAGGACAACGTAATTCCTCTGCGCTACCTTCTCGTATGTCGTTTAATGACAATATATGTCAAGATGGACCTGGAATAAGTGAACTATTTTCCGATTATTTTCGTTCTACATTTTTGGAGCCTCGTTCATGTGATGCTGTAGAGACCAATAACCAGAGCGAAGTGGCACATGGTGTGAATAGTTTAAATGACATTGCCTCAATTGTGGTTGATATTGATGAGGTACGCAATCTCTTGAAGGGGTTAGACCTCAGTAAATCTGCTGGACCTGACGGGTTGCCTGCAGTTTTTCTAGTGAACTGTGCCAGTGAACTCTGTATTCCTTTATCCATTCTTTTTAAAAGATCCCTTCAGGAAGGTATCATGCCAGCTAAATGGAAATCCGCTTTTATAACCCCGGTACATAAAAAAGGTCCTAAAGATTGCGTTATAAATTACAGACCTATCTCCAAGCTTTGCCTCATAGCCAAAATTCTGGAACGCATTGTTTACAATCAAGTCTATAATAGCCTAAGACTAAGTTTTAGCTGGCGTCAACATGGGTTTATTAAAAACCGATCTACAGTCACTAATTTGGCTGTATTTACCGACTTTGTTACGGATCAAATGGATATGGGTGATCAGGTGGATGTAGTCTATACTGATTATACTAAAGCGTTTGACCGCTTGGATCACTCAGTTTTGCTGTCCAAACTTCAGGAGGCGGGTATTAGGGGTGATCTCTTTAGATGGTTTTCCTCTTATATCCTTAATAGATCTCAGGCAGTTGTGGTTAATGGCTATATGTCTTCCTGGACAAATGTACCTTCAGGGGTGCCTCAGGGATCCCTTTTAGGGCCTCTTCTATTTATAATTTTTATAAATGATATTGGTCAATGTTTTCTCCACTCCGATTATTTATTGTTTGCAGACGATATGAAAATTTTCCGAGTTGTTAATGATAGCCAGGATGCGATTAAACTCCAGGCCGACTTACAGAGATTGGATATTTACTGCCAGCAAAACAAACTTGACCTGAATATTTCTAAATGCTTTTCTATTAGCTTTACTCGTAAACCTAAACCATATTGTTTCGACTACAGCATTAAAAGTAAACGATTATCTGTGCAACAGGAAGCCAGGGATCTAGGAGTTTTGCTTGATTCCAAATTACTTTTTAATAAACATATTAATGCAATAATTAATGGAGCATCTCGTGCCTTAGGTTTTATTTTACGTATGTCCGGGTCCTTCAAACATATGAAAACTATTAAAATTCTTTACTGTGCCTATGTCCGCAGCCATCTTGAGTACGCTAGTTCAATTTGGAACCCGTGCTATACGTTGTATGTAGCTAGAATTGAACAAATTCAGAAAAGATTTTCCCGCTTTCTTAATTATAAATTCAAGATTCCTAAACTTACATATCAGGAACGCTGTTCTCGGTTTCATATATTGCCGCTTTTTGTTAGGCGTAATATTTCAGATATATTATTTTTAGTAAAAATTATTAAAGGAATGGTTGATTGTCCTGACCTGCTGAAGAAAATTCATTTTAGAGTACCATCACGCATACCTCGCAGTAGTAATTTTAAGCTTTTTAATGTCCCCTTTGCTCACACTAACTACAGACAAAACAGTTTTCTCATCAGGGCCAGCGTTGCGGCTGACAAAATCAATAATAATGATATCGATATATTTCGAGATAGTCTATATAGCATAAAGAGAGCATTACTTGAGCACCAGTAGTTTTACGTTTTACCTGTTTATGAATTAAGTAACATTAGTATAAGTTTCCATGAAAGTTAATTGGCTATATTAAATGTGGTAGCTAGTTAATGGCTTATTGTTGCTATTTTGTTTGTGTGTTTGATGATAACGCTGTAAGCTATCCTAAAAAAAATAAATAAATAAAAATAAATAAATATCATTGTTCATCAACTTATGCAAGAAGGACATATCCAAACATTTTCGACGTAGTTGAAGTGGGGTCATGTGGAAATGTTTCAGTTTTGCCTCATACGTGTTTGCCGTTCTTGGCGCTCTGTAACGGTAGGCCAGACAATTAACAAATTTTTTTTTGAAGTCGCTCAATTCGTCTAACACGTACGTTATAGCTCGGACACCAAACGGAACTGCAATACTCCAGCTTACTCCTCACATAAGAATTGTAGAGCTTTATAGCGGTAGATGGTTTCTTAAATGCTCTCGTGTTTCTTAATACGAATCCAAGTGATTTATTGGCTTCACTTAGGATTTTGTCTATGTGATTTAAGAATTTCAGCCGATTGTCAATCAGTATTCCGAGGTCCCGGATAGTGTCTACCTCTTTCAGTTTTTTGTCATCAATGTGATATTCTGAGAGTAGCTTATTCCGTTTCCTGGTAAACTTAATATGATAACATTTATCAGCATTCAGCGTCATTTTATTTTTCACACACCACTCGCGCAGGTTATCGATGTCTTCTTGGAGATATTGTACATCGTGCGTAGTTCTTATGGTTCTTATCAATTTGAGATCATCAGCGAATAAGAAGAATAGAGTAATAATATTGTTCTTAAACCTACACCTGTTATGTAGGCCAAAATTTCATCGTTAAGAGCAATTCGGAGCAGATTGTTCCCTGAGGAAAACGTCCTTACAGGCATTTAATTCTCAAACCATAATAAAATAAATGAATAGGTTTTTTTTATTATACGCAGCAGCAACAAAATGTGTTTTTCGCCGCCCATTTAGGTACGTTTAAATTATGTGAAGAGTGCTTTTCAAATTGCGGAAGTTTAGCTTTTATGACTACACAATTTGTGATTTTTTTGTAAAAAGGACATTTTGTTTTTTTAATGCTACTGCATCAAAAAAAGCAAAAGTCCTTTTACAACTAGATGACAAACAAGCTGAAAAAATCATTTGGTATTGCAGGTGCGTTGTCATCCTGAGGCCTGAGGTGAAATGCCGTCCATGGTCATTAATTTTACTGGCTACCTTTCCCTTCAATCCGAAACACAGCTAATTGTTTCACGGTTGAAATAAGAAAGGCGGTGGTACCTACCCAGACGACCCTACATACGGGCCTTTTTTTTCGAAGTGGAATCCGCTTACGCACGATACCCTAAACCGCTGGTTAGGTGGACCAGCGGACCGTCAGCTAGACGTTGGCCTGTGCAGGGCTCGCCCAGCGCCTGATCATAGCGGCACTGGGAATACCTGCTAAACCACTCCGGTTAAACCATGCCCCTAATGGAGACGACCCGGGGTTTGCCGAAGCATTTCACCGAGCCGCCTCCGGACATACGGGCCTACCACCTAGTGTTTTTTAATTGTTCTTTTGATTTGAGCACATTTTGCTCCCATGCTGTTTTATTGTGATGATATTTTGCTCTGAGGACTAACTGATCCGGATTGATTCGAACCTGGGGCATCTGTTCAATTGATTTCCTTGGTCTTGCATCTATATCGGGGATGTTTTCTTAACGATAGTGGAGTTGGAGTACTTAATTAGAATATCTTGACTTAGGAAAATAGTGACGAATAAGTTATATTATTTGTAGCTATCGCATCTTACTCTTAAACATTTATGCCTCCAGATTCGTGTATCCCGACAACCAACACGACAGCCTATCACTAACTCTGGGGGTCAGCTCAAGTGACCCCCTAAGAGACACCAAATTGTCCCTCTTAACTAAGCTTGGCCTTGGCGGAGTGACACACTACAATCTGTACCAGGGAGATAACCCTGTGAGTCCAGAACTTCTTGCATTCATAAGGATATTCAATATGACCAAAGGTAAGACCTGTTTCGGGATTCAATGTTTTACTTTTAAAGATATAAAATTATATGGGTAATCACATGTAATAAACTGAACCGGTCATAATTTAACAGTTCTATGTAAACAGCTTAATAGAGCCATAATAAGTCAGACATTAGTAAGATAGTTGAAAATTTTTTCAAAATCAGTCGGGTAGTTTGGTTTTTAATTATATGAAAAAAACTGAAATTATTAAGTCGTCTACGTATGCGAAATTGGCGGATTTTTGCTTTCTTATAACCTTTTAGTGAAACGATACGATAGTCGGAAACAATATAAGTTGACGGGCACCCATCTAGCTTCGACCTTAGAAAGTTGTCACTAAAAATTGTGAAAAAAAAATTTTAAACTAAAATTAAAATTGACTTCAAAAAACTGAAAAAATTAAAATAATTAAATTTAAGTAGGTACTCATCCCCTAGAAACATATTTTTTGGAGTTGGTGCTAAGTTGTTTCCAAAAACAATAGAAAGTGAAGCACCGACTCCAAAAAATATGTTTCTAGGAGATGAGTACCTACTTAAATTTAATAATTTTAACCTTTTCAGTTTTTTGAAGTCGGTTTTAATTTTTGTTTAAATTTTTTTATCACAAAAGAGAACACATTGGATAGAATGAAGTAGTACCCAACAAATAATTTTTACTTACTTAAAAAAAAAATACTAGATTAAAGGAAACTTGAGATGATTAGTGTCACAAACTCGAATTCACGTCTTGTGACTTATAAAATACGATATAGTTATATAATTCTGATGATAGCTCGTTAAAATATTATTGAAAAGTTCCTCCTGTTTTCAGAGGAGCTAACGAAATGGTCATCCGAGGGTTTGCCAAGTGATTTGGTATCTTCGGACACAACCAGCTCAGCTACTATCGGGTCCAGCGTGGATAAGCGAGCATATGCGTACCTGCTGACCAGATGCGGCCTTATACGTGCGTCGTATAAGAAAGATAGCTCAGAAAATGAAACGGATAACTTGCATAAGTATGTTTTTATTTATTCATCACTTTATATACAGACTGCCGCATATCAAGTAACACGTTTGTTGGTAAAATAACTCTTATTACAAAAGTTTAAGGTTCCTACTGTGTTTCGTTTTATCTGCAGCGGTGTGTACATTAGTATGTTTAATTTAAGTTTGTTGAATAAAACAGTATAAGTTGGTATTGCATTATAAGTAATCGCTATGGCTATGTTGTTAAGGATTGTTTTTCGTTAACTTTGTCATATCCCAACTTGCAAATGAAATATTTTACATTTAAATAATCCTGTAATAACCGCCATGTAGTATGTTTACAATTAATAGATATTTATTTATGGAATGAATCCATTTCTGGCCAAAATAAAAAGCTTGGTGAGTTATGCTGATTGGTGATTTGTTTTTACAGGAAAAATATCAAGTTACTGAAGAAATGTGAAGTACAAATTCTAGATAGTGCCATAAAGTATTTAGAGAAGGAAATAGAAAATCTATCAGCCGCGAAGTAACTTCAAAATTCATGTGATTTTTAGTTAGTAAGAATAATATATTTCGCGAAAAATCATGACAGATTTCCTTTCGGAAGTTATGTTTTAAGCTTATGAGTTTTTGTACTTTTATAATTTATTTAATTTTTATATCAATTTTTACACAACGAATGTTTTAAAACGGTTTATTGTTTGTTGTTAATTTTTGTGTGTGTGATTAACAGTGATTATATTTTTTAAGTTCTGTGCAATTTATTATATTGTTGGTCTAAATATTTTATTTTATTGCTGTTTCCTTTACAATTCCCGGCTATTAAAATTTTTAAAAATGACGTAAATTCTATTTTTGGTATATTCAAAATTCAAAATTCTACATTTTGCTTTCAAAAACATCTTATTAATTTGTTTATTTAATGATATTTAAGAAATAATGCAGCCAATGTTATATTATTTTATTCCAATGTCATGGAATTATCAAATGATTAGGATATTTTTGAAAGTGGCAAACCATTTCTATGAACTATTATAGCCCATGTTTTAATTTACTGTCGTATAGACGACACCAACGCTGTGCTTAAATATTTGATGTCAAATAAATGAAAACCCATTTTTTATATAAATTTATTTTTCATGTGTAGGTACTTACTGTAAAGTTTGTACATTTTCATAAAAAAAATATGTAAAAGCTTCATAATTTACTTGGCGAAATAAAGTATTAAAATCTTAATTCTAATATTTACAAATTTGAACTATCATAGATATAGTGCAAAAATAGCACCATCAATCAGCACCTGTCGTTTTTCCATTTCGTGTTGCAATTTTTCATCCTCATTTATAGCAAATAGTTGAACAATCATGTTATGGCAATTTTTAGTATAGAACGAAATTGAAAAAGGTTTGTGTTTATTGTACAAAGACGTTACATCAAAACATTTTCACACACAAAATTTGAAAAATACGAATTTTATATCAAAATATATCGTAAAATAAGATCGTTATACCTATTTAAATAATTATTTAGTATTCAATCACACAATTAGAAAATTCTACCAAAACAGGTCATTAAATCTAATCGAATAAATTAATTCAATATTATAAAAAAAACCTATTTCTAAGTTATTATAAAACATAGCTGTGTATCACAATCTCGAGCAGTAACTTGTATCGGTGTATAATTGACAGACAGGAGGAGATATATTTTATTAAAATATAAGTCCTCGCAATCTGTCTTCTATTTACTGATATATTACCTTATATGCTAATAAATTTTAACTAAGTCTTAAATTACTTATAAATTCTTTAGTGATATACATAATAAAAGAGCAGGCCAACACACAATTTGTAAACAAGTGCATTGATGTAAAATCTAAAATTTCAAACAAAAAATGTCTTGCAAATTGACGTTAGTTAGGTTTTGAAAAACCATAGAGGAATAATCATGCTCCAATGGAAACGTCAAGATACATATAGTTTTTATTTTATTTAGTAGGTACATATTTTCATATAAGTAAATTGGATTTACTTGACTAAGAAAATTTACTCAAATTTACTGAGTATTTTTATTTTATTTGATCAGTCTCTGGTGCAGCATGAATTTTTCTATTGGATATTTATTAAATTTTACTATACCTAATAGGCTGTTGGAATAAGTTTCCTTAATTAACAATCTTATATTGGATATAGTGTATAATATTTGGAAAAATTATCTTACTTATCTAACTGTATAAAATATAGTTTAGTAGGTCAATTAACATGTACTTCAAATATACCAGCATACATTATGAAGTCGAGTTTACAAATGTTAACTCGACTTCATCGATGTATTGTTACGGAATGTGTTCGACGTGCTATACATACTTAATAATGTATAGGAATATTTAGTGCAGTATTTTTTCTATGCGGACTCGCTTAAGCTCAAGTTAACATAATGTAGGTGCGGGGTACTAAAGTAGCTGTTATTACCTACATAAGTAAGGCATACGAACATGTACACACAGCAACAATCTTAACTGCCCGTCCGAGACGCAACAGACAGAAATTATATGTCATCTCTTTCTACCTTTCTGTCTATTAAGATTGCTGCTGTTTGTACAGTCAACAGCACATCAAGGGGATCAGTTTGACCCTAAGACCGCCCTTACTTCGTTCGTAATAGGCGGCTTTCGTAGTGCAACTGTTGCACTTTTTGCCGTCCACTGCGAGATAATAGTTTACAGAAATATTTGTTGCAAAAGAGATGTTTAAAAAATGTATGGAGACCCGGCCAGCCCCCTTATTCTCAACTGTCGGAAAATATTCGAATTTCGGAAACTCTATATCTGTCACTTTTTATCGCGGTGCGTCAAAGCGAGACGGCATGTGACTTTTCGAATCGAATCTGTGATCCGAATTGAGAATAAGGGGTTAGGTCTTTATACACTATACTAAAATATAAGTAAAAATATGCAGAACACTGTTCAATTGTCCATTTTCTTTTTATTTGCGTTGTTGCGTGGTACAATACAAGATTTTTTTATAGAAAAAACTGCAACACAGCCAAATATTTATCATGGCGCGTATGTCACTTTGATGAAGTTTAGTTGACTTTAACGCCCGCCATATTGCCATAGTGAATAACGGTGAAATCGATGAAAAATTCAACTTTTGTACACACGATAGCACGTTAAGTGTATCAGTTTCACTACGAAAGCCGCTTCTATTACAGACGCATTAAGGGTGGTTTCAAAGTCGAACTGTTACGCTTGATGTGCGGTCTACTGTACAAGCAAATTATGCATGACAACGAATTATTAGTATTTTTCACGAATTCAGGAGATTGTCCCTGATTATTTGAGATACTGTACAAACAGAAACACTCTTAACTGCCCGTTCGAGACGCAACAGACAGAAAGGTAGAAAGAGATGAAATTATTTTTCTCTATGAGAAATTATGTTTCATCTCTTTCTACCTTTCTGTTTTTAATTATTTTACCTTACTGTCTGTTGCGTCTCGAACGGGCAGTTAAGAGTGTTGCTGTGTGTACATATACCTGGCCGCATATGAAACATGTCCATTTTGTAGCCTTGCTAAAGTTCACGTTAACATAAAGTGGGTACTGGGTAGCAGTACGCTGTCATCAACGAAGGTCTCAAAGGCGAGGTGTGTCGTTATTTGATCCGTCCCTTGTGCGGCACGTAGGCGTGCGCGGCGTGCGCGAGCGAGGAGCGCGGGGCTCGCCGCCGCAGCGCGCGCGCCGCCATCACGAGCGCTGCGCACAACGCCGCCACTAGCGCGCCGCACGTCGCCACTAGCGCCGACAGCGCTGACGTCTTCATGCACGTCTGCCCGTCCGCTGCCGCTGTACGCAAACACTAGTGTTAACAGCTAGCTACTATCTATCTAAATCGCGGAGGTGCTATCGGGCACGCACATTTTTTTAAATATTTTCTTATGACATGTTGTGTTGTGCTCGTGCGTGTGAGTAATTTCGAGGAAGTTCTCTTCCACGATGTCAAGATAACGCTTCCTTTTGAATTTAGTAGGTGACCCTTGGTTTTACAAACGTCTATAAAAACCGATATAGACCGCCAAGCGGACCATAGGTAGGTAGGTAGGTACTTATTTTATGCCACCCATGTTGTATGAAAAAGTAGGTGCTATTTCGGATAATCATCATCATCATCACCAGCCTATATACGTCCCACTGCTGGGCACAGGCCTTCCTACATTAGAGAAACACATGAGAAGATTGGGCCATAACACCACCACGCTGGCCCAATGCGGGTTGGTGGGTTGAAACGGTTGCAGTAACAACCGGGACAAACGGCTTAACGTGCCTTCCGAAGCACGGAGGAGATTATAAATTTGATTGACCCATCCCGGCACCAACCGTGGGGAAAGTTGCTTTGTTTTCGTGATCGAAACCAGAGCGCTCAAACCACTACGCCACCGGGCTCCTCCCTAGTGTTTTCAAAGCCCTATCTACTATCTATTTGAATCGTGGGGGTGCTATCAGGCACGCACATTTTCTTGTCACAGGTTGTGTTGTGCTCCTGCGGGTGAGTAATTTCGAGGAAATTCTCTTCCACGCTGTCAAGATAACGCTTCCTTTTAAATGTTGTAGGGTGTGCAAATCGTGACTCGTCGTGTTACAAACGTCTATTAGTCCGGTCAATTTAGACATTCGAAGCTACATAAATTCCCACCAAGCTGAAAATCAGTAAGATTGTTTAAAATATGATTAAAAATAAAATTTGAAAGTTCCCCATCATTCCCCTGTATGGAATTTTTTTATTTAAGGTCAAAGGTCATAATGAGTTATTTGCGATTTTCAGCAAAACGGTAAGTTTTATCATAAAAATAGTTCAGACAGAAATTGTAGACCATAAAATTATCTACAAAAAATGTATCAATACTTTTTTTCCTACGAGCCACCGTTTTTGAGATATAACGATTCAAAAAGTTGTAAAAGTTGTAATCGTCATAATATGCACACGTTTCCACGCCACCTATGAGGTAGTGTACTTAGCGCGTTTTTTTTCAACGTGGTTTCCCCAGTAGGCCTATTCTACGGGTCAGTTGTGATCCTGTTTAATTTGAAACTATTGCAAAATAATGGATTGCAGAGATTGATGGATTTGCAGAGATTGAAAATATAAAAGCAATTTGAGTTTAAAAAAGTAGTGAAATTTAATCGTCCGAGTCGTAACTTTCAAATTGTTCTTCTTGATCTTCTTGTTCTTGGTCTTCATCCTGAGTACATGTAAACTGCGCTAATAGCGATGTATCGCATGTCACCTCGTTGGAATCAAACGGATCCTCCACTGTTGGTGATTCAATATTAGAGCACGACCGGCCTTGACAATGTGTACATGCCAGAGAACAAAACAGTCCGACTTTTTTGCAACCACATTTAGCACTGCGACTGCACCCCTTTTTGCAGTTGCAAAAAATTGTGTTCAGCAGTTTTTCCGGCGCAGGTGGAAGTAAATTTGGACTGGTTCTAATGAATTGTTGACCAAATTCCAACCCTTTTATTTACGTGCCTTAAAATAAAACATAGAAATACATTAGTATTACGTCAAATATTTTATGAAAACCTAATAAGTTATAAAGATTTATTTAATTTACAAGCAATGGTTAGTAGTACAATAACAAGAAATTGACTAGTATCACTAAAACTATGTACCAAAATGCTGTCATTTTGTACACAAATAAAAAATGGTCGTCGTCGTCGCTAGAGTTACTCTTGTTTACTTAAAGTTTACCTGATATTCTTATAAGTTATAACTTATGTATATTTTATATTGTAAGTGTAAGTTACAATGACCAATAGTTTTTTTTATTTATGTTATTTTTATTTTAACATGTATTACAACTATAGAGATGTAATATATGTTAAAATATTTTAGTATACGTGGCGTACTCATGCATATTATGACGATTACAACTTTTTGAATCGTTATATCTCAAAAACGGTGGCTCGTAAAATAAGTATAAAAAAAGTATAAATACATTTCTTGTAGATAACTTTTTTTGTGATCTACAATGTTTGTCTGAAGTATTTTTATGATAAAACTTACCGTTTTGCTGAAAATCG
Organism: Nymphula nitidulata; assembly: GCA_947347705.1. Lineage (NCBI taxonomy): Eukaryota > Metazoa > Arthropoda > Insecta > Lepidoptera > Crambidae > Nymphula > Nymphula nitidulata. Next base: position 12,166,412 of record OX374631.1, read on the forward strand.
CGAAAAACTCATTTTTTTGACCTATGACGTTGAATTTTTTTTTCTATACAGGGGAAAGATGGGAAACTTTCAAATTTTATTTTTAATCATATTTTTAACAATATTACTGATATTCTTAATTTTGGATTTTAACATTATTAAAAATGTTAATAATGTTAGATATGTTATTAACATAACAACATTATTATAAATGTTAATAATGTTATGTTATATGTTATTATATTTTAATATTACTGATTTTCAGCTTGGTGGGAATTTATGTAGCTTTACTCTTATTTTTTGGTCTAATTTGACCGGACTATATAGTATAGTCAAAAGAAACCGATGACCATCAAGCGGACCATAGGCAGGTAGGTACGTATTTTTTGCCACCCATGTTGTATGAAAAAGTAGGTGCTATTTCGGATAAACTGAAGTCTATTTAAATTGATTGTTACCGATATTTTTTTGACGGTTTCAAAGATCTCATATAGCACTTCACCTAGGTACTGACCTTACATAAAAATATCACTATATAATTTATAGATCAACAATCATACTACGTAATTTTTGCCATATTGGTACCTATGCTTAAATTTTCTGGAAAGCATAGATTATAAATAACCTGTCAACCCACAGATTCCAGAAAGAATTGATATTTCAATTGTCATACAAGCCCAAGAGTCTAACTGCACCTAATGCGATAAAGGTACTGATTAATGCTTTAAGTTGAGTTCCACACAGTTGTATAGGTACCAGTATTAGTCGTCAACTCGGAGTCTTCCTCGCCTTCTTGAAGCACCCGTAGCGACTGGAACAGAGAGATGTTCTCTGAGAGGCGCGGCGCCACGCTCGCCGGCTGCTCGCTCTCCACCGACCGACGCCGCACGCTCTTCATGTTGCGCCAGTGGCATGGTTGCGACTGAAATACAAGATAGATACCTAAATCACTTTCATGAAAGTCTAGGTTCTTAATAGGTACTTATAGGTTACCTATGCTGTTTTGTAAATAAAGCTTTGTTTTGAACAATAAAAGTGCGACCGATGTGTCTAAAGTAGTTACTTAAAACAATTTTAACGTTATTTGCACCATTATTCAAAATTTAACTTATAAAATGTATATCTACCGTAACGTAAGAAAAAGGTCTTCCATTAGCTACATTCTTAATATCTCTATTAAGAATGTAGCTAATGGAAGACCTTTTCCTTAATGAAATCAAAAAAGGAGAGACGCTAAATTAATTTTCATTTTACAGAGTTTTATCAGAAATCATTGTCCTTAAACTAAATACATAAAAGATTCACACCGCCATTTAGAAGCACGATTGTTTAACTGGGGCCCAAGTCTGCTAATTTACAACTATCGCAATATAATAACAATAGTGTCTCAATAATACAATTTTTGTAATTTCGTATTCTGTTAATCAATAACGTTCCAATGGCTTACCACTGAATTACTACTCCACCGTTATTGAATCAGTTGGTATTCTACTATAAGTTAGTGGCCGATGTCTTGTCAGTGGCTTCATAATAACGTATTCTACTAATTATTTCAACAGTTTGACATTTCTATCAATAACGTCGTGATAGCATTTTTATCATTCAACTACTATTGATACGCCATTGTGCAGAGACACCACCTTTGGTACATTTGCTTACATGAAAATTAATTATACGGATTTCGATCTTTGTTTCGATGATTGAAAATTGCTTCGGAGTACTTTTTGTGCAGTGATCGTGGTGTTATTTTTAATCGACTTCAAAAAGGTTCTATGCTCCACTATATGTAGGCATTTTTTTTGGATGTATGTTCACCGACTTCTCCGTCAATAGTAAACCGGTTTTCAAAATTCTTTTTTATTTGATAGAGTATACTTCTGACGTGGTCCCGTTGTCACCAAGTCAGGATCGGATGATGGGATACCAGGGAAATCGAGGGCAATCCACCAATTTTATGGGCACGTATGAAATTTTTTACTTTTTCCAAAGCTGTTCAAGTATTTGGTACTGTCAGTTACTATCTTATGTTGATGAGCTGCTGACGGAAGGTACAACTCCTTAGCGGTTAGGAGTAGGCAGATAATTGTTTAAATATAATAGAAAGGAAAATAGTTAAATTTAATTACTATTAATTATCTCCTAAAAATGTATTTTTTGAAGTTGGTGCTAAGCTGTTACCAGACACAATAGAAAGTGAAGCACCAACTCCAACCTACGCAGTAAGCACCTACTTAAATTTAATATTTTTTTTTCCTTATTAGTGTTTTGAAGTCGGTTTTATTTTTGTTATGCGTATGCTTATGCTTCTGCATCAATAGTTTTTGATGCAGAAGCATCCGCATTGACGAGCAGTTAAGAGGAATCTGAGTGCGGGAACAGTATCCTAAAGCCAGCTGTAATAAAATCCATTAGTGAAGAATAAATGATCTGTACAAACCGACGATGACATACTAAAAAAATATTTTTTATGTTAGGAGAGAGAGATCTTAAAATACTTATAAACTTTTAAGTAATTCAGTTTTCGCAAATAGAATTCCAGTTTACCCTATTTATCAAGCATTCATAACGCTAAATTGTTAATTAAGTACATTTTTGGCTTAGGTAAATGGTTAAAAATTAACTTACCTTATATGTATTTGTTACAATTATAGATTGTAAAAAGTAAGTTTAAACAGTGTCTAAACACGATGCATAGAAATGCCTTCACTGTTCCGTTATTTCAATAAGTATATTTAAAGTGTATACTTCCTACGTATGTAGGTATTTAGATGTATCTCCATAAAACTCCATATAAGAAACCAAAACTTTCACAATTTCATTCCTAACAGGTTCAGACAGACAGTTTTTACAAAATTTTAAGCTTTTTAATAACATTCATGTATGTATAGGAGATTTGGTAAATGGGTGCCTCGAACGCATTTTTCATCGGTAGGATTTTTTCCAGTGTCGAGAACGCGGCTCTATGCATTCTCGTTGCTACGCAACGGGTGTTGTTATCTTGTTTTGTCATGAATTAATTATTATTTTATGTTCAATGTAAATTTACTCATTTTTCTTTAATAAATCGCTTATTTAAACACTAAGCCTCTTTCTGCCGTCAACAAGTAATAATACTTGATTATGTAGCAACGAATTTAATGTATAATTCGATTATTTTCGCTTATGAAAACAAATAAAGATTCATAGATGAAAATAGTAGGTTTTGACAGGCAATATTTATAACAGTACCATTGAGACGCCATTGCAAAGCAATAGCTATCCCATAGCCATAGCGACGAGACACTGTTGTTATTTTATTAAGACTATCAAATTTTTTGTAGAATACCTATTTTGACAGGTGTCTCAATAGAATAACAGTAGAATAACAATAGGATAGCGATTTGTTTAAAATAAGAGAATTAGGGCCCTGGACGAAAATGGATTAGGTACACCAAACCAACCGTAGCGCAGGTTTACGTTGAATCGTATTCTGCAGCTATAAAAACGGGCTCAACGGATAGTTTATCAGGGCCTTTCAGCCTGCTGCCTTTGTAGGCTAGTGGCTGAGACCACCTAGGTATCTCTGATCTAGAAGTCTGGGTCGGACTGCAGTCTTTTACATGACAATATCATATAAAATGATTTTGTATTGAATCTGAGTAGGTATATTAATATTCCCTAACTTCTCAGTACCTACTTGGGAGGCAAGCTGTTGTCCTCGGTTGGTCAGATATCAAATGGAAGTTTCGGAACTACGTGCAAGGTGATCAGAAGGTAAGAAATATAGTGCAAATGTATTAATGATAACTTGATTTAGTCTTACCGGGCACCTCCCATGACACATCCTGACATCACACTCGATGTAGAGCGCCGGGGAGCCGGTGAAGCGGAACGTCTTCATGTACGCGTAGACCTGGGTCTCGAACACGCCGGACTCCGACCACGAGCCGCGGAATCGGGAGATCAGCTTGTCGTCCACGGGACATCTGAGGTAGGCCATACACAGTTTTTGTTTTATTGTTAACTGTTTGTTTTCGAAAACATAATAGACCGATGACACGCTAGGTCAATGCAACACCACTTGGCATTGTTTTGCGTTTGACTTTTGCTCACCAAGTGATAAAACTAGTAGTTTGCTGAATAGGTTTGCACGTATAAAGATATCAAATAATTGACTCCAAAATGTTGAGTGTTTAATATTTATTTAATAATTAAAAAATAAAGTTTTTAAGTAACCCAACTCGTGAATCATCTATCTAACACTATCTCATTGAGATTATTCATAAGAGCCCAAACACGGCATATCTGCTGTAAGTTCTGAAGAATTATGCATCCCGCAGACTTTTTAATGGTATAGGATCAGCTCAAGGTCACGGGAATGTTACTGAAGTGACAGTACACCAAATTTCAAATCAATCGGATCTGTGAAAGTTAGTAAAACCCTTTTATCGTGTAGAAAACGAGCTGATATTCATCAAACGCCTGAACTGATCTTCATAAATTAAAGCGAAAAACCAAAATCGGTCCATTCATTTAGGAGCTACGATCAAACTTATAACAACCTTCAATTCCGTCGGGGGTTAACAATATATTAATTAACAATGTACAGACCTATATTTTAAACAAATCAAATCGTAACAGTTTGCTATGTTTCGGATTGAAGAGACAGGGCTTCCTATCTCTTCAATCAGCAAACTGTAATTACTGGGCATGGGAGACATTTCATCTTAGGCCTTAGGATATGACAACGCACCTGCAATACCAAGTAAGTTTTTCCTTGTTATTGCAGGTGTTTTAAGCGACGTCCACCACTTACCACCAGGTGAGCCGTCAGCTTGTTTGTCATCTGGTTATATGAAAAAACATCATCTTATGTAACAATTTTGCCACGATTAGGTATACCCTCTGAAGGTGTTCCTAATCTATGTAATGCAAGTACCTATTCATGCTTACCCATATTCATCAATGAGTTGTATCCGCTTCGTAGCACCGTTATGAGCGAAACAGTCATTCACCACAATGTCGAACCCGTCTGAAATAAGCGACACAATCCCAGTTTTTATCAAGTAAAAGTGTGACACAGTTCGATAAGTAATCGATGGTGGATCGATGAACTTGGAACACTCGGGATGGACATTGCTTGGTGTCACGCGATCGTTTCGTTTGCACCGTTACAGATTTCGCCCTTGACGTTGCGGTATTTAGCCGTTAACAAAGCATTCCGGTCCAGCCACGAAAATAGATAAACTAAACAATTGCCCTTCGTGAGTTGGAGGCTGCCTAGAGACAGAGACCTTCTTTAATTTATGTAATTAAATACCTTTGTAATAACTCACACAAAAGTAATTGCTTTAGTAAGGACATAGGTACCTATCTAGTTCTAAAAGATACGAATCCACAAATGGAGACTGGAGACCGACTCTTACCATAAGAACTTCTCATGTAGATGAGGAGCGTAAGTGGATCCCCAACGCGGACTGGTCCAGACACCCTGGCACCTCCAGCTCCATAGCCAGACCTGATCTCCATATAGCATTCAGGAGGCTGCAGCGTAAATACTACTGGATTCCCGGTTGCTACCCTGGATGTAGATATTTGGGTATTAGAAACAAAACAAAAAATGTCCGTAAGTATACCTACCACGCTTTAGATATATATATTTTTTGTCTTTTGAAAGTTCCTTAGCTGTCAGTTGATTTCATAACTCTTTATTGCCAGCAAACTCACACACGACTTGAATAATTAAAAAAAAATGCTTTACTTTTCTTAGTCTTTTTCTTGATTATTCTGCCAATGTGCATTTTAACCCTGTGATCGAACTGAACTAGATTTTAATTTATTGTTATTTTGATCAATGAAGACTGTGCTATTTAATTAGTACATCTTTTACTAAGCCCATTTTTGCTATGTGTTCTATCAATTCAATAATACTCACTCAACGTCCAAGAAGGGAAACGTGACGGTCTTCCAGAAGTCATAACCGTACTCGCACGTAACTTTGAAATGTTCGTCTAACTCCTCCTCGATCAGCGAGTTGTACTGCACCGTGATTGTGTTCCACATTAGGTTCTTCTGTTGGATAAAGGTAAAAAATATGGTCATACAAGCAGATGATCCACTTGATGGTAAGTGGTAACCATGCCTAAGTACTATCGATGTCACTAGTATAAAATAAAACAGGGCACGAAGTCTATGGCGTCATCACTCTCCATGTGATATTTAATGATAGTCAAAATTATGTAGATGTCATCACCATCATCATCACCAGCCTATTATACGTCCCATTGCTGAGCACAGGCCTTGCTACATGGAAGAAACATGAGGAGTTTTGGGCCACAACACCACCACGCTCGCCAAATGTATTCTGCGGATGCCGGTCGAAATCAGGCGCCTGATTTCGACCGGCATCCGCAGAATACCAGCGTCGTTACAGTCCCTGTCGCGACAATATGCTGAGCGGAGGCCTTTTTGGTACCTTTTAGTTATGTTAGTATTAATGTTAATTAAGACCACATTTTTATACTGTTTTAAAAGTACCAAATAATTATATTCTATTCTATTCTAAATGCGTCCGGGACCAACGGCTTAACGTACCTTCCGAAGCACGGGGAAGCTGGAATTTACAAATTTTGGATTGACCCACTCGATATTGACCAAGACCGAGAGAAACTAGAGCGCTAAAACCACTACGCTACCGGAGCTCCTCGAAAATTAGATATGTATCTTATCAATAGGTATTAAGGGGCTCAAAGTACTTACAGTCGGATGCTTCCTATTGTCGTCGTGCTGGCTGTTCCTCCCCAAGGTCCCACACCTATTCAGCTGAATGTAGAACTCGTAGTAGTCCCGCCCGGTGCCGTTTATGTACATGCAGTCCGGGTCGTACGAGTAGCCTAGTGAATATTAATTGTTGATATAGATGTCGAAAATATAATAATGTGTAATGAACTATCAGTCACAGACCTTTAAACATTCCAAAACAAATTCTAACGAAAACTACTTTCATATTGATATTGATAAGGACATTTCTTTTCGCATAGTGTTGTCTGTCATGAATGTGTTGGCATAACTCACTTCACTAGGCATAGTCATCCAATAGACTATCATTCACGTCTCATATTTTTTCTTCGCATATTTTTTATAAGGCATAGTGCTTTCGAAAGGCCATAATATTAGTAAGCATAATTAATATAATCTTTAATTTATTTTGACATCATTTTTTTTAAATAATAATAATAATCTTTATTTCATGTAAAAGCCGTCACATTTATACATGTTGATTGATACCTTCTTTTAAGTAAAATAATACCTGTATCAGGAAGTATCGCTCTTCTATAACTAGCTTAAACTTATTTATTATTACTTACATGAAATATAAAACACAACATTATTCAAAAATACACAGTAATTTAGAGTCGCGATATTTTATAATTATGAGCCGCGAAGGCGCGGACGGGGCAAGGTGGCCCGGCGGTGCTGAGGAGCAAGTGGTCTTGCATCTATCTGCAAATTTAAGCACGCATGGGACCACCGCATCGCAGCCCTGCAGCTCCGTAGCTGTGATAGAAGCTCTGCCTGCTTGCTTGCATGCTTGTTTGTTTTCTTGCACGGTTGTTTATATGCTTGCATGCTTGCTTGCTTACACGCATCTTATTGTTGATTTATGAATGCCTATGCTTTGAGAAATTCTGCGTAAAGTTATTATTCGTTCTAATTAATGTGCTGTACATTAATTATGATTTGAAAGAAAAATTTTGCGTCAAGTTGTTCATTTCGAGATTATTATGACAAATAATTTTCTCGGTGTTACAATTTCTTTAACATTTTGCTGCTTGATTATTATGCGTCATGAAGATTTAAATCAAAATTATGAAATATGATTTTATGAAATTAATATGGATAAAATTAGTGAGCTGTTATTGATTACACATTACGCAATTAATTATGGAGCAAACAACTTTACCTTTCTACTTATCTAGTATTAGGATACTAAGTGTATGGACAAGGAAAACCAAAGTTATTACTACAAAAAATCAAATCGATGAAAAGTGGGAAAAAGTGTGAATCAAAGTATATTCAACTTTTCAAGTTTACCTACACGTAAAATTACATACAAATATAATTTAAAATCACTAAATATAAATATTGTTGTTAATAAGCACTGTAAATAAGTTCATCGTACTCTGTTCGTATCGAGACCGGGACAATAATAGTTTTGTTGCAGCACGGATTAGAAATAGTAGATAGCTATAATAACGGTCCCAGGCGAATGTATCACGAAATGTACCTATATAGGCTTAGAGCATTTATTCAATTGGTGTGTATTTTTTTTTACAATAGGTAGGGAAAAGTGAGGTTATTTCAAATGCGGGTTAACTCCAAACGACTAGGTGGTAGGCCCTTTTGAGGGTCGCCTGGGTAGGTACCACCGCCTTTCTTATTACAGCCGTGAAACAGTTCGCTGTGTTTCGGATTGAAGTGAAAGGTAGCCAGTGTAATTAATGGCCATGGACGGCATTTCATCTTAGGCCTCAGGATGACAACGCATCTCCAATATCAAGTGATATTCCCTTGCTATTGCAGGTGTCTATAGGCGGCGGTAACCAGCTACCATCAGGTGAGCCGTCAGCTTGTTTGTTATCTATTAGTATAAAATAAATGAGGCCGTATATACCATGACAGAATAGGAGAAATAGATACCATGACACAATAAGAAAAAACCCCATGCTGTGTTCAGTGCCTAGCCTTGAACACAGGTCTCCTTCTCAACCAGCAGAAAGATATATAATTTCCTATGATGTATACAGCGGACAGCCTCGTTCAAAACCCCGCGTCGAGAACTATATTGTGTGATTATTTTTTTGGATTATAGCAATACCTATTACTTGCTTACAATAAACAGAACTATACCGACACAACACCACTATTTACACATCGATTTGCACTAAAAATACTAAAGATATCTCAGAAATTAGCTGTAAGAATAGGAAGTTTTTTTACTCATACCTTGGCGGCCACAAAAATCTAAATTTAAAACTTTAAAATCTGCAATACCTAGTGTTTAGCCCGCGATAGCATTTATCTTACTTATTAGTTCTACAATAGTATTGTGCTTCTCAAACTTTTATGAATGATCTATATACGTCCGACTGCTGGGTGTGCCTTCGTAAATGGGAAAAACACACGAGGAGTTAATGAATTATGGGTGGTGCCGAGTGCCGACAGTACCTTAATTAAATTAAAACAGAAATGGTTTGCAACTTTTAAAGACATCTTTTTAAAATAATATAACATTGGCTGCATTATTTCATAAAAAATCCATGAAATTATCGAATAAATTTGAAAACTTTTAACCATTTCTATGAACTATACATATAACCAATGTTTTAATTTATTGTCGTATTATCGGCACCACTCAGTATATTAAGTATATCCTAATTAGGACATTATTCATTAATGTACGTCCTTTATAAGGTTAACCACAACGATTAGACTCAATTCAGTTTTATAGCGGCTTTGTCCCTGTATCTTCTATCGGTGTGGCGCCTGACTAGAATAAACGCGACCACACAATCTGATCGCACTCAGTCTGCAACAATGTAATGACACCTACAGTTGGATACTGTAACTAATTGTTATGGCTAATGCAGTGTACTAACACGCGAAAATTAGGCGTTTGTTTCTAGAGAAACATCTTATTTGAACTGGTAAAAAATTTTAAACAAAAATTAAAACCGACTTCAAAAAACTGAAAAGGATAAAATAATTAAATTTAAGTAGGTATTTATCCCCTAGAAACATATTTTTGGAGTCGGTGCTTCACTTTCTATTGTTTTTGGAAACCACTTAGCACCAACTCCAAAAATATGTTTCTAGGGGATAAATACCTACTTAAATTTAATTATTTTATCCTTTTCAGTTTTTTGAAGTCGGTTTTAATTTTTGTTTAAAATTTTTTTTCACAATTTTTAGTGGTAACTTTCTACGGTCGAAGCTAGATGGGTGACCGTAAACTTATATTGTTTCCTACTATCGTATCGTTTCACTAAAAAGTCATTTGAAAAGCAAAAATTCGCAATTTCGTATATGTAGACGACTTAATAATTTAAGTTTTTTTAAATTTAAAACCAAAGTACCCAACTGTTTTTGAAAAAATTTTTATGGGACCAAATGGCAGCTATTCCGCATCGAACAAAAAAAGAATCACGTAAATCGGATCAGTAATCTCTGCGTAATCGGTGTACATACATAGAAAAAAAAAAAAAAAAAAACATACCGGCCGAATTGAGAACCTCCTCGTTTTTGAAGTCGGTTAAAAATCAGTTGATTTGACAAGAAAGGCATGTGAGGATTTTAGGGAAAAAAGTTTTAAACGATATCTTCGCTTTTTTATGCCTAAGCAAAATGCAATGTTTTGTAACTATTTGCATGGGTAACTTGCAATTTTACTTACCGAAGTAGCTAAATACTTAAAAATTTAAAAGAGCTAGGCACTGCCTACAAATTACTTACCTGCGGAATAAACTAATCCAGCAAAGGATCCGTTAAATCCGACCCTGATTTTCATGAAGTCGTCTTGACATTCTGCTTCGATATCTGCAAAATGAAAATAATTGGTACTCAATTTCTTATTACATACTTATAATCTAGTCGTCGTCCATCATATCAATATTAATTTATTTTACTGATTACTGAATATTTGATATTTTACCCTACCCTACCTATCTTCTACTCGTTTAGTGATGTTAAGTTTTACAATTATATCTGAAATCCTTTATAATGTAAGTTATAAGGCTAACGTCCAAATAAAACAGTAAGCGTATCCAAGGTTATTGAGGGCATCAGAACATTGTATAATCTCCGTATCCTGTGTTGAACACATGAATGGTTTTCTTTGAAACAAACAAGGCATTTCCCAATGGCGGCTGTCGATAGCATCTATATGCAACACGGGTATATTATATTTACCTACCTAATATAGGAAATATTATTATTTCTTTGTTAATGGGATGTACAGTTTTATGCGTTGAGCATTTCAACATCAATTCGTGAAGTACAAATTAAAAACTAGGATTTCTATAGTTATGGAGACACCGGCGGGTTGTTATGGGACGAAAGGTTAAAATAAATACGACAAATCAATTTCAATTCATTTCTAATTTTAAAAAGGTATGACTGATCTGGGTTTTCGACCATGTGGGGGTGATGGGCATGGGAAGGTTGAAAAATTGAAACGAAAGGGCTCCAAAAATAAATAAGTGGGCCGTACTAGCTCTTTCACAAAGTAAGTATCTATCATTAACATAGCCATTATAGAACATGGCAAAATAGAATATGCTGCACGAATGGCAAAAAAAACGGGATTAAAACACTCCAAGTACTAGGGGAGGAGGATTAAGAAAATACATCTACGCTTATGAAACATAATTATTTTGAGAGTAGGTACTATTCGTAGGAACTATTGTTGTCAGACAGAGAGCGCATTAGTTGGTATGTTATTATGGTAATAAAGTGTTAAGCTACTGCTAAGTTTGACTGTACCAAGTGACAATGTATACATTCGATTGCTTGTGGGCATGAATCGGAAGTAGTTAGCAATGCATTTGAAACGGACATTTTTTGTGCGTGAATACCGTTCACACAGAATGTATCAAACGTTCTTTCTTAAGAGGAAAGTTCTTTTCGTCATCGTATATAAGATCTGATGAATAACAGAGAAAAACTAATTATTCGGTGTCAGAATCAATTTTACGACCATGTCGACATATTTTATTAGCTACCGGTATTTACTTTTTTTAAAAGCTAATTTGACATAAATATTTTTTATGTTTCTAATCTCAGTCGTTAGTTCAGACGTGGTCATACACCGGATGAAAGAAAATATATCTCTACGTTACCCGGATCATAATATAGTATATTATGGTTATGAAACTTATTTGATCTGCAAAGGGCATTAAATAGACTCACGTCGCGAAGTTTACTAATGATAATACCTAGTTATCACCTTTGTATCGAATTTTATTACAATTCAGAAAAGAGCATAGGTCAAACTTGACGGGTCGAGCGGTCATCCAGTATCTACGGTTTTGAAGTGTCTTTCTCCCATGAAGGAAGGTCTGTGCACAGCAGTGGGACGTATATAGGCTGGTGATGATGATGATGATGATGAAGCAAATTTTTTTCTCAATCTCTATTTTTTTCAACAAGTCTTACATCAGTCTTCAATTATACAGGGTGATGCCGACAATACGACAATAAATTAAAACGTGGGCTATATTAGTTCATAGAAATGGTTTGACACATTCAAAAACATCTTATTCATTTGATAATTTCATGACATTCTATGAAATAATGCAGCCAATGTCCTATTATTTCATACAAATGTAAATAAAAAATGGAAATAATTAAATGAATAAGATGTTTGTTAAAATGGCAAACCGTTGTATAATTTATTTTCGTATGCGGCGGCACCACCCTGTATATAAATTTGATTGAAATTATAATTTTTTTTGACAAATAAGGATGTATTAAACTTTCATAATACAATAAAACACTAACACTGTACACGGCTCCCATTGGTCCGGTGTCGGCGGTATTCCCGCTCCCAGGCCGGAGGCTCTCGCCACGTGTTGTCGGTGGTTGGAGAACGAGGCTTGATGCTCACAGGTATGTAGCTGTTTTTCTCCGACAAAAACACCACCTAAGAAAACTTACATGATTATTTTGAGTCCATTAATAAACTTAATAATAATAAAAGGATGGTCCTTGCTTTTGTTATCCGTGAAGTGCCCAAATAATAATATTGATATAATATTCATACATTCACACCTATTGTCTAGCCCAGTGGTCGGCAAAGTACGGCCCCAGAGCCGCATGTGGCTCTTTGGCTCCATATGTGCGGCTCTGGCACAAATATTTACGGAAGGCGCAATAATATTTTCATATAAATAAAACATGCCTAAGATTAAAAACAACAACATACAAACCTGACTTACTCAAAATTTCCAGCGAGATGCAAGCACATTGTTCGCATAATAAATATTTATTTAGTATGAAATTTAGTTTTATTTAGTGTACTACTTATTTAGTGTAATAATAAAAGTTTACTAAACAAGCCGATTTGGCTCCCAATTTTTTTTGAATTGTTGTAATGTTCATATTTGGCTCTTTGGCTAATAAGTTTGCCGACCACTGGTCTAGCCCAATAAAAGTATCACTAAGAGCTTGTGTTATGGATACTAGATAACGAAAACATATTTAATATTACTTACATTAAAATATATAACAAAATACCTTTAGATATTATAAGACAAATTAATTCCATCAATATATTTCTACACAAACTTAGAGAATTATTATGAAGTAAGGCTTATTACTGTTTTATAGAATTTATTATCGATAAAATGTAATAGAATATTAGAATTTAATGTCATTTGTACCTACCTAATTTTAATAATTTAATGTTTATGTTTAATTAATTTCAATTCTTCTTGTCTGAATTTAATAATAAAAATGACATATACAAGGTGTTATAAAAAGGTGTAGTCATATTTTAAGGGCTTATTCTACCCATCAATACAAACAACTTTTACTATGAGAACAAGTACGAAATCGCAAAAAAGAATTCAGCTGTTCCATACACTACGTCGAGTAAGTACATTGACCTTACTATGGAACAGCTGATTTCTTTCTCGCGATTTCGTAGTTGTCCTCATAGTAAAAGTTGCTTGTATTGATGGGTGCAATAAGCCCTTCAAATATGACTACACCTTTTTATAACACCTTGTATTAATAATATTAACAAATTTTTGCATGCCTTGTGGCAAAATACAGAAAAGCTCATTATAAAAATGTCTAACATCTATGTACACACCTGTATTTGCAATAAAAGTGATTTTGATTTTGATATCTACATATAATACCTACAGGGTTACCTAGGAGACAGTGCGCTTTTTTATTTCCTATAGTTAGTATCATTAATATACCATATTTTAAGATTAAAATAACATGTATATTTTTTGATATATTTTTATTTTAATTTACTACTGAATTTATGTCACCTCGTCACTCTACGTTTGGTAGTGAAAGGGGTAGGTTATAGGAAGCGCGGGGGTGACTGAATATACATATAAAATTTTATGAAAATCGGTCAAGCCGTTTCGGAGGAGTATGGTAAATAAATTTGTAACACGAGAATTTTATATATTACATTAATCTCTATTGCGGACATAAATTATCCATACAGGTTAGTAACAATTTTTCTTTACACTAAGGTTAGTAATAAAGAACAAATCTACTTGACGGCATTAAGCCGTATCGCCTTAAAATCGGTGAATGCCATCGGTCAAATAATACGTTTAAGATTCTATTGGTGCTGGCGCGCACTCGGCGCATTGCGGAGGCACATCTACCATATATATTATATCTTTAGTCTATGGGCACATCGCTTGCTCGCTTGACACTGGCTTTGAGTATTGCACTGATTTATTGTGTTTTATTTTATATTAGTATGTTGTCAAGGATAATTTTACTTAAAATATCTTTTTTAATTTTGAATTAACGGCATGTCCAATCTTCGGCCGCCAAAATACGCTACGTACACTAATATTACACGTAAATGATATTATATGAGCGAAGAGAGGCCGAATTACTGGTACGATTGCCTAGTGACCCGGCAAATAAAGAAACTAAATGGCCGAATGATTGGCTGTAGTACTACTTAGTCTCCGGCCATTATCTACATATTAAAAATCATCAGCGCGTCTGTGTGTTTATTTACTACTGAAAAATGATTGGGGGTGTTAAAGTTACAGTATGAAACGAAGACGTTTTGAAAAGTGGGTAATTTATTAAATACCTATTAGCATCTTTTGTCGGAATGAATTTGTAGGGTTTGATTGTTTGATGCAGTGGTTTGGTATTAATACGCCTTGGTTTCTTCCAACATGCATTTATTATTACTATGTTAGAATAAGTAGGTGCCGGCTTGATACCCCATGTACCAAACACCGTGTAAGTATATTTCTTAGGACATTAAGGAAAAATAAATAGTATTTTTATTTTCGCGGAGTAAGCTGTCAAAGTTACTAATTATATTTCAATGTGTAGGATCCGCGGATTCTTAATGTAATGCCTGTGTTACAAAAATTTATGCAAAACCGTTGAACATAACTAGTTAAGAAATTGTGTTAATTGTATAAACATTCAAAAATAATTCTTATTAATGTGGGTGTATGGGTTAGTACCTAGTGTCCGGCCTTTAGGGTTCTGTTCAAGGGCGTCGCCAGCCCATGGGCTAGGGGGGGGCAAGTTGATATTATGGAGATTTTTTATACAACTAGATGACAATCAAGCTGACAGCGCACCTGGTGGTAAGTGGTTACCATCGCCAAGACACCTGCACCAAAAGAAAAAAATGAGAAAAGAAAGAACAAATGAGAATGAGAAAAATATGACCTAAGCGACCATCAACAATACGGCGTTCGCAGCAGTCACTCTATGGGTGATCTTCTAATATACTTCACATACCGTTGGGCCCTTTCTATTGAAAGTCAAGTTGAGGCATTGTTATCTACATGTAGCAAAGGCACAGAGAACTTCTTTAGAAGATACCAACTTACGAGCTGCCAGACGGCTTGTGCAAATGGGTCGCTAGCCTTTTGTGCAGCAGATGCATAAGAGCCGTTGAGGGCAGTTGCTCGGCTAGTACCTATGGACATTAATCCTGGCGTCCCGCAAGGCTCGGTGCTGTCTCCAACAGCTTCTGATACATATCAATGATAAGCTGTCTGTTGACAGACTGCATTGTTATGCGGATGACAGTACTAGAGACACCTAGTATGCGGCTTGTGCCAATATCCCTAATAAGAAATTTGCCTCATTAACTGTGGCTCCACAGTTTCTTAGCACACCCTTTACATGTCTAAGAGTACAGCAGTCATTTAGAGGATAAAGTTTTGCTACGGATTACGCTTTAGTTGGATTACAATGCTGAAAAGTTTTAACTTTTTATTTCAAAATAGTAAGCTAGATATTTTTTGTGACAAAATACCTAATTTTAAAAAGTCAATTTTAGAATGTTGTATGGAACACTATTAATTATTCATTTATTATATTATTATTTTTTCTGTATAAACAACCAACAACCTTTTTTATCAAGTAGTCTATGTGAAACAATAACTTTTTATCTTATTTAATAATGTTGTGCATACCTATAATTTAAATGCATTTATGGTACTTTTTTTTAAAAAGCAAATGTTGTAATGTAACTTACCTTTATGTATTTAGTTGGTAAGCCTTGAATAAAAATAAAATAAAAATAAATAAATAAAAAAAAAGTCAAGCTGACATCAAAGACTTATACCACACCAACCTGGTGTGGTATAAGTCTCCAGATGGACCTCATATCAAATAGGAGACTGCGGAGCTGGTTAGAAAGGGGTCGCCCTTAGCTGACCCGATCAGTCGCATACGGCCACGGGAAAGAAGAAGGCGTTACGTCCACTTGTTTCTCCCGTTGTAGTGGTGCCTTAGGTGGAAGGTCAAGGGGCCTCACCGCTGAATAACACGGCTCGTCAAATATGAATTGAGTGGAGCTGGAGGAGGCTCGCAGTGGTTCGGGATGACCGTTGGAGTGGCAGGGTTGACTGCTTGTTCGTTCCCATGTCTCCCCATAATGACAGAAGAGGGTTTTAGCGGTAGATTTTAGTGGGTAGGACGGACTTTTTTGACCCACAAAATTGTCAGGGTCCCCCGGGTTCGTAACCGGAGGTGGTTACGATAAAAAAAGGCCCTATATGAAATACCGCTGCCACCTATGGGCGGGAGCACTTGGATACTTACTTGGACCATTTATCGTGGTTCGAAGACGCGCTATGAGAATTGTTGATGATCTTGAGGTCACGAGAAATATTAGACCCTGAGCCTAACGAGATATTTTTGCTCCTTATGTGCATTCTACCGTTTGTATAACGAATCGTGTTCTAAGGGATTATTCGATATGACGCCCACGGCCTCTTTCTGTCGTCGCACCGCTCGCTATTGGTAGGGAATTTCATATTCACACGTTTGAACCAAAGTGGTGGTGTGGAATGAGCTCCCTACAGAGGTTTTCTCGAACAAGTACCACCGCCTTTCTTATTTCAACCAAGAAACAGCTGTGTTTCGGATTGAAAGGAAATGTAGCCAGTGTAAATACTGGGCATGGAAGACATTTGATCTTAGGCCTCCGGATGACAACGCACCTGCTATAACAAGTGGCTTTTTTTCCTTGTTGTTGCAGGTGTCTATAGGTGGCGATTACCACTTACCACCAGGTGGGCCGTCAGCTTGTATGTCGTCTAATTGTATTAAAAAGTACAGCATGGGGTTCTTCAAAAAGAGCTTAAAAAGGTTTTTACATGGTCAACAACGCGAAAGTGATCCCCTGGTGTTGCAATTGCAAGAATGCAAGCGTCAATAGGCTACGGTGACCGCTTACAATCAGGTGTGCCGTATGGTTGATTGCCACCTTTGTATTAAAAAAAATGTAGGTACAGACAAGACTCAAAAGCATGATTGTAATAAGAACGGTTCAAAAGTTCAATGTGTATCTTCAGGAGCTCTTATGACAGCAAAGTTATTAAAGTATAGAAATATCGAACAAAAAAAATTAACGACGGGTAAGAAAAACATACGTTTCGGGGGTTTTATTCTAAAACCGTCTATAAAATGTTACTCTATGGTGCACACTTAGTCAATTCGTTGGAGTTTTGTTGGCTACATTTTTTAATTTTGGAACCTCTAGGGGGGGGCAGCTGCCCCCCCCTGCCCCCCCTTGGCGACGCCCTTGGTTCTGTTAAGAGGCCGGAAACTAGACATGAAGTGGTCGGGCACTGGATTGGAGCGGCCGAACACTGGAAAAACGACACTTCTCCGAAATTCTATTTTTTAAATATTATTTGCCAACTTAAGTGTCTCAAAGACGTGTTAAATCTATTTTGTATTATATTGATGACACTATGAAAAAAAACTTATACACAGATTCCTTTGCAACGCTTAGTTATGGGTGAAACAAGTCAGCTAACGGCTTTAAAGGCCGGACACTGGCCATATTACCCTATATTTTTATACATAAACGAGGGTTCTGAGCATGCAAAATCGTTTGTGGTTGGTTTGTTGATCACAATAGATTTTTTATTGTTGAGGTTTGCGGAAACCCCGCCACCGCGCAGCGGGCTTTTAAGCGAAATATTAATATTAATATTTCAATTCCTGTTTTTTTTTTAATTTTACGCCTTTCAAAAATAATAATTGCCCAACCCATAATAACACACGTACCTAACTGTAATTATTTGATATGTAGGTAAAGTAACTTTATATTGTTTTACTTTAAATTCTCTTGATCCTATAGAAAGAAAACAATAACGTATGGAAAACAAAAAAACGATCTATAAAAGTCGAAGGCGGAGCAATCCGGCGCGATTTCTAAAGCAATTCATAGATTAAACATTACTTGTCTTACAAAGACTTTCCACCCTGTTAATTAATAAGTAGGTACTTTTTTCTCACGACACGTTTCACAGAACTCCGATTACGTTGAGCATATAAATAAATTAGATCTTTGTCTATAAAGCCCAACAAGAAAATAGATAATCGACATAAATTATATCTCATTCATCTTTTACGAATATACCGTAAGTGATTAAAAAGCGAATACTGTTTCTGTTTTTAATTACTTTTTAATTACTAAAGCAAAATAAATTGCCAGTTTTCTAATATACAACTATAACTTTCAATGTTTAGTTTTCAAGCAAAGTCAGTAAAGATTCACCGTATCAATTTTGGTGTGCTTTAATCGTTGGAAAAATACTTGAACGTGTTGAAAACGAACATCAATTCAAGCTGCAACAAATGCTTGGTGTGGGTACGAATCGAGTAAATCGCTGTTTTGTACACACAAGTAAGATGGTATGTTACGTTAAGATCCCATCAACTAACTAGAAGCACAGCACGCTACTGCGGACATGGTGCAACGTGTGATAGCCATGAGATAAAAGGGCCTAATCACCTCCTTCCGGCACACGCGACTTTTGGCCACCATCGCACAACCTCCGCCAATTAGACACACCTTACAAATTACCAATACTGACCCAAAACCTTGCTGGAATGCAAAAGTGGGGCCATAACTATAATCGAATCTAAGTACCTACTTACTTATCTCAACATTTATTCTAGATTGCATCCATTATCGACAAAACATTCAAAACAAACTGTCAAATTACTGACGGTTGATAATGCACCATTTCACAGTCACGACCCCTTGAAAGTTTTGCACAAAAAAGTTGTAAATGGCAGTAAGTATGTCAGGGCGGTTCGCACGGCGGCTTCGCCGGCGCCGCCGCCGCCGAGCCGCTGCACGCATTATATAAAATTGGGCCAGTGGAGTGTTGCCACAAGGTACTCCGATCAAATTGGTTCCGAATCAACAAAACGACAAATATGATTACTCTGCCATTCATTACAATATTTTTAAAAAATCAACAGTGCATCTACATACCTCTTAAGAAAATTACAGGCCTGAAAAAGCCACCATCCAATGTCTATGTGCTTATTTATACGACGGCCATCGTGGCTACATTATTGTCTGGTTAACTCAATTACTTTGGAAAAATGAAGTAGGTATATATATGTATATATATTTATTGTTTTTTCTTAACTTAATAGGAAATCAATCAATACAATAATAAATCACCAAAGCCTTTTTGTAACATGCTTGTCTAACCTAGATTAGTTTAAAGTGTCCCGATATTATGATTTCATTTTGATGATAAACTTTTCAAAAAAAATTCGACGTACTATAGTCGTAAATTTAATTGAAGAACAAGCAAACCGTTTGTAAGGAAATGCCTTTATTTGGTAATGCAAATCATTATTGCGAAAATAGAGATCTCTTCTAACGATAAGACCGCCCTTTTTGCATTTTATGTATGTTTTATCCCTGTTCTCTTTATTTAATATTTTGCCCATCTATCTTATATAAAGTTCACGAAATAGATTCCCTTACACCAGGAGTCCATTTCGTAAACGTAATTAATTATAATTTGCTAACAATTACTTGTTGGTAACGGTATTAATGCAACATATACAACATGCATACATGTATATTGTCAACGCTCAAGTGATACCCCTGGTGTTGCAAGCGTCCATAGGCTACGGTAACCGCTTACCATCAGGTGGGCAGTAGACGTTATTGCTACCTTAGTGTTATAAAATATATATTAAAATGTTTATTGTTTTACAGTTGTTCATAAACATATACGGGAAAGTACATTACTGTCTGATAAAGTCCCTTTTGTACATAGTATCAGTTATCTAATTGGCCGAGTCACGGGAAGGGAATAGCGATGTAGGACACACAGTTGCAGTTGTTCATGGTTTAAGTGCAATGTGAGTCGAACTACAGCTATTTCATCACACGCCGCGACAACGGGCCTCTGATTAAAATCTACATTCACTTACAAGCTACGAATAAGTGCAAAAGTGTCATATTATATTTCACCTTTCTCACGACACTAATTTCATAAAGCTTATCTGTTTTCGTTAAAACCGACGAAGAAACAAAGTGAATCGCTGAAGTATGAATTAACATCAAAAATGTATGCTTCAGAATAGTTTATTCAAGAAAAATTCACACGGCCACATCGAGACCGCCTACGTAGAATCAGGAAGTCAAGTTTAGACTTGTGAAAAAAAATCCTTTACCTGGATAGCCATGCGCCACTACAGCACCGTAGAAATTGAGATAGGTAAGCTGTCTGCCTTTAAGGAAAGAATAGGCCCTTTTTTTGAAGGTCCTAAGTGGGTACCTACTTGGGAAACCCCTGGTTAAAGATGGCAAGTTGTGCGAGCCAGGAAGTTTCACGGGCAACGGTGGAATTTCAACTGTGGCGGTAATCCCTTAATTAGATGCGGTAACAATGCAGAGGTAGGCCCCATCTCTTTACTTCATGGACCAAGCTGTTCAGAAAGCATCTGATTACCGGCGGTCCGAGGCGCTCTTCGCTGGCTGCGGTCTAAGAGATGTAGCCGATATTTATACCTGTACCTCTAAAAGGTGGAGACCGTGCACCGACGTTAAATGCAGTGTCGATCTACTAAGCTAGCCGTGAAGTCGTACATATTTAAATTTACACGGGAAAAAGTCTTCTTCAATGTTATAGAATAGATTCTACGTACAAAAAGAACTTACCCAGAAGTTAGAAATTATCACAATTCATCGAAAGTAACATAAAAACACTTTGCAACACATAACTACTCTACTCATTCAGCGTTGCACAAACATCTTCCATTGAGCCGACAACTACATCTGTATCGAGAAGGTTGGGCAACCGTGATTCTCGTGGGGGATACCATATGTACTTTCCTTATTACAATGCAACAAAGGCCATGTTATATCTAAGTGCTATTTTCATAAGGTAACTGTTGTAAATAATAATGTAGAGCGAAGGTGCTCATCCATGAAAAAACCTTATAACTTTGTTTAATTTGATGTTTCAATTTAATATTGTAAACGTGTGGTGTTAGCGTGAGTACAAACTTTGTGATTGTTAGAACAGATGAAACTTACAAGCGTTAAAAAGTGGAAGTAGAGTTATGTTATACCTATAAGTCACTATAAAATACACATTATCTGATTGGTTTCAAGTAGGGCTGACCTAGATTATAATACGGTCAATTCATAAAAATGATGATATTCGGAACCAGAACAAAATTCAAAACTGCCATGACCTCACAAAATCTGTAAAACGAAACTATGCATATCGAAAAGTCTACTGTTAAAATCTCTAAAAATAATAAAAATAATTTTGTATGGGTTAGGTATGTGCAGAAGAATCTAAAAACACATTGTATTGTAGACAAAAAAGTGAAATCTCGCGGAGTTTCAATTTAATTTCTGGTCAATAGACTTCAATTCAGTTAACTAGATTTCGAAACTGCAAACAAATCCTAACAAGAATTTACCGCGACTGTAAATAGACTGACGAACAAAGCTTTGCCAAGAAAATAAAAGCACAACACCGTGTCTAATCGTGTTTTAGTTAAAAAATGTTAGTCACCAGTCGCGAGAATCAATCACTCCATCAAAGCTTGAGCAAATGGGTGTAAATTGGTAGCTATTACTGGACCTTTCACCCATTTCCCTGGTAATTGCCAGTAATTGTGTAGCGGCGACGATTACACTGACACCGAGAAACGACGGGAACTTTAGTCGCGCTTCAAATATTAAAATGTGGCCTTTATATCGCCCTCGAATCGCTTGACTAGGCATACTTTTGAAAACCACAGATTAGAAACACATTTTATAAACAGTGAGAGTGAGGACACTTTTGAATCGATGCACCATAAAACCACCAAGACACAACTGGGTCATACTAATACATTGTTTGATTTGTAGGTCAATCGTTACTTTGATTCGATAGTGTCAGAACACAAATTTTTTTTAGAAAGAATATAAATTATTAATCTTTAGAACCTGACACAACTTAAAAAACGTACTAGAGCTGTTCAATTTTGTATTTTATCAAATTATTATTACATATAGGAATGTTATTGTATTTTGTACTGTTTCGGCTTATCTAAATCCGTAATAAATGGGTAAATATGTATACCTAACCACTTTTTATTACAAACTCACATTTTTAAGGCTTACAATATAAATTTTAATTCGAAGAAGTGTCCATAGAGTCGTATTGTATGGTAGTTAGACCTAATATTACACTACATGTTATTACTACACGAAATGGTTCATTGTTCGTAACTTCTTCTTTAGGAAAGTTTACTAGTTAAAGCTACAATTCAACAACGGAAAATTGCATGTACACAATTGATTTTTCAATTGTCATATACCTTCAGACGTATAACGCCGCTTGACAGATTAATAATAACAGCGTAATTTATAGCACCTTGTGCAAAAATGGTTAACAATGTAACGTCTATACACTATAGTCACAATCTCACAATACAACCATTTTATGACCATTTTAAACATTTACATCTTTCATCACAGTCAGAGACTATATGTTATTCTAGATTTCGGTGGCGCTTTTTTGATTTGATTCTTATGTTTGATGTCAGACTATCATACACTACTTTCTAACTATCATATAATCACAGAAAAAAATCGCAACAGGTTGACTTTTTGTTTGGCAAGGGTGACAAACAAGCGTACGGCCCGCCTGATGGTAGGCGGTTTCTGTAGCCTGTAAACGCTCGTAGCACCTTGGGCACTATTCACGCGTTGTCCACTCTATAAAAATCAAGAGAAAGCGTTATGTTTACAGAATAGGATACGTGTCCCCCTTCTCCCAAAATAGCCCCCTACTCCCACATATCCCCTTCTCAGAACTTACCCCCCTTCTCCCAACAAAACGTTTTGTCAATGACCTCAGAGACATCGCCACATAGTGTTATTTAGATGCGACCTTTGAAGGTGCTACAATATTCGGGCGTTCTATACTCGGGTGGTTAATAGTACTATACTAGGCCACAGACAAAGTAGAGGTGCTACGAATTACTATGTCTAACTTTCATAAAACATACTTCGTACTTATCATATCTAAATTTATTATGTCATTTACATGGTTTTGAAAATGCTAATACTGGTAGTTACATAAATGTTTAATTTTTTTGATTACTATATCAGATAACCTTTAATTTAGATACAATAAGTTGCTCACTTTTCCGCCTTTTTCGCTTATAGTGTGTAGCGAGCTTTTAACTGGTCTACAGCATAGGCCTCTCTAGTCAAGGCCGCAGTGCGCTCATTATGAAAGTGAAACGATCCCAGCAGAATAGTGCGTAAGACCACGTGTTACTTTACGTTAGCTAGCTGCGTTTCATTGAGACTTGATAAACATTCTTATGGACTTCGACATATGATTTTCTGTTTTTTTTTTTAAATATAATAATAATAATAAATATTTTAAAATATCTAGACGAAAAAAGCCATGTCTTAGGACGGGATGCGACAAGGATGTTAGCTTATAACATAAAAATAGAAAGACCAGTAGAAATTCATAAGGAGACTACCAAGTCCTGAGCAGCTCAAGAGTAATCCGGGTGACTACCCACACGGATTATTAAAAGTCGCAGGCTTACATCCTGTCCCAGGATATGAATTCTTTTAGCCTAGATTTCTGTATATATTTTCTATTTTCAACTGAAAACTGATAGATTTAAAATAAATAACATAATTTGGGGTAACGATGATTGAGAATTAGGAAATTCCTTTGTGATATACTTATACAGATAGATAGACTTACAGATATTTAGAAGCTTTAGGGAGACACTTGACTATTTTTGAGTTATTTAGTTACTATACCTACTAGCTAATGTTTCATTGATTGAAGTATAAAAAAAGACTTCAAAGAAAATCAACCCGTATTGTGAAAGGTCGCATATACTAGGGTACAGAACGAAGTCACATTTCTAATGTGTGCCCCTAGTGTAAGTTTGCATCGAATTGAAACGGAAACGTTATTCGTGATAGCTGTCAAATTGTATGAAAACGCCAGCAGAGCACTTCTGTTGTAAATTATTGGACACCACTTTTTTATATGTATTTGAGAGGTGAACACGATTATGATCGGCTTACCTAGTTTCATTTCGATTGCAACTTACACTAGGAGTACTGAACATTTTACGGGATATCTTTCAGAAATTTGTATACTCATAAATCTTAAATACACTGACATAGTTGGTCTAATTCCGTAATAAATCTTAATAATGTCAGCGTTTCATTTACTCTAGGGAGTCTCTCCATGTCTTAGGTACTGGAAGTTGCTAGATAATCAAACTACATTGATTCGATTACCGGCAAGGGCAGATATTTGTGCGTTGAACATGTACATTTTATTCTTGAATTTTTTTCTTAGTTCATTCAGGCACAGTTATCTAATAATTAAATATTTCCATACAAACTTTCATCCCCTATTTTATCCCCTAGGGGGTAGAATTAATCAAAATCCTTTCTATAACATCTACCTGCATGCCAGATTTCAGCCCGATCCGTCCAGTGGTTTGGGCTGTGCGTTGATAGATCACTATGTCAGTCAGTCACCTTTGAGGTATACTTATATATGTTCATAGAAATGTTTTGCAACTTTCAAATACATCTTATTCATTTGATAATTTCTTGACATTTCTATGCAATAATATAAAATTCACCTAGAAATGTCTTGTAATTGTGAATAGAATAAGATGTTTTTGAAATTTGCAAACCGTTTCCATGAACTAGTAAGTATAGCCCATATTTTAATTTACTGTCCTGTTGTCATCACCACCCTGTATATTACTTATTATGTATATTTCATCCGTTATATATTGTCAATAATATCTTTGATTGATGTCTAATTTAAGCATAGAGACAGGTGTGAGTGTAAAAAATTTAAGATAATATAAAACACTTATAGCTTCTGCAGTGCTATTATCTAAAAGTCATTACCAATAGATTCGATTGAACGAATTGAAATATTTAGCACTCTCACTCGATCAGTTTGACGCAAATCCATTCGTGAGTGTGTTAATGCACATAAATAATGGCTATAAGTTTATGTTGAGACCGCTTTTACTCCGTTCGTAATAGAGGCAGCTTTCGTAGAGCGATTTCACACTTCTTGATGTGCTGTCTATAAAACTGTACTATTTGTCTAATAAAAGAATTTTTGCAACTCACTGGGTCTGTTTCTGTGCTGTCAGTTTTCAGTGCTTCTCTAGTCGCGTTCTGGAACATAAAGAAAATTTCAATGATATTTTTATCTTCTTATTTATTTTTATTGTGGACGTGTGAATAATGTGTAAGGAATGATTTTGCTAAAGGCCTTTTAGCAAAAAATAATATGACGGCATTTTTCTTACAGCTAAAGGGTTTAGAGGATAGATGAGGAGTATAGAGGATAGATGAGGAATTGGGCTATATTATCTTCTTAATACCTAATCAAAAATTTCGTGTTGCAATGTGGCCTAAGCTGTGTTGACACAGATATGTAATCTAATGCAAATTATTATATGAAGTACCTACAATTGTGTGTGAGCGCTACCGGATGGTATGAAAAGCTTAAACTGCCCCATAGTAGGTAGAGTCTAACTATTGTAAAGTCTGCGATTTTAGAAAAACTAAGTACATCAGAAATGCAATTTGACATGAAGTCGGTTAAAAAGGTTACGAAAACTGCATTTTTCAACTCCTTTCTACTTCTGCTGCTACCAATGTTTCAGTAATAATACAATACAAATATTATTTACTGCACACGAGTTAACATAAGACAGCAGATCAGAAACTTATGTAAATAAGGCGACCATGGGAGAGATAAAAATGATACTACGAAGAGGAACTTAAGAAACGTATAGGGTATGGCTATGAGAAGAGGAATATTATGAAAGGTAAAAGTATTCTCCTGACATATCGGCGAAGTTTGAAGGAAAGGACTATTAAAGATTGCAGTACGAACGTGTAACTCTAAAAATTTAACGACTAAACATCTGATTCAAGAATCCTAAGATCAAAACTATGAATGAAATATAACCACAGTTACCTTGATATTAATTTGAGTGGCGGCTTGTGACGGATCAGGAATGTCATCTCCGGAACCCTCGTGCTCCGCAGATGATGAAGAGGAGCTCGCTACCGACACCACCGACAATTCTGTAGATATTTCTGATGACTCTGCTGACGTTATTTCCACTGGCCGTTTTTCTGCTGATGTTATTTCCACTGGCCGTTTCTCTGCTGACATTACTTGCTAGTAAAAGAGAGAGAGAGATGTTTATGTAAGTAAAATTTGTAAATTAATTTTAAGACGAATATATAAGACTAGGCTTACAAGACATTAGGATTTGTACCGGCGTGCCAAATTTTTTGAATATACACTAAATAAAAAATATTATCAGATCATTAATTATCGGCCAGTGAAATTAGCGAAAATAATTTTATGTTATATATTAGTTATGGCAAATGAAACGTTAAGTATTTCTAATGAAGTTATGGCAAATGTAATTATGGTAAACTAAATTATTCGTTTACCATAATTACGTTCGGATATTACCCACAAACCATTGACAATCTATACATTTTTTTACTGTGAAATAAAGACCTACAAAGTACCCACATTTCAGACACAAAAGATTTTCAATTGTAAGTATTTGAGCTCAGATGCACTAATACCATTTTGATCCATTAGGTATAATAATAACTATTTAAACTTATAATGCAAATTTATTTACTTACTTCCGTCAAAAGGATTAAGCTGCACGTAACCATAATCCTGTAACAATGCAAAATAATTTAATTGTAACATATTTCAATAAAGCTCAAACAAAGACTTTAAATTAAGAAAAATATCTAGACTAAAAAACAATTTATCCCGGGCTACCGCTCTGAACCATGAATAACCTTATGAATTTATCTTCTTCTTCGTCTTTCTGTGTTTGTATTATAAACTTAAAACGTCTGCCCCATTAAAATGACAGAGTAATACAAAAAGAATATTAATTTATTTTCAGAATACAACAAAATATATTTTAGTAATTTGTTTACTTTAAATTTCTTAAATATAGATGTATGTATACTGAATCTTATTTAATAAGACTAAAGGACATTTAAAATTATATTTCATAATTTAATTTTCAGCTGTCGATAAGTAGGTATTTACACCGTAACAGAGAATAGAAATAACTTGACGGCGACTATCAAACGCGGCGATTTACCGAAACCACAATAATAGCATTTTACTATCAGCGGCTTTACAAAAAATAAATTCTATAAGCATTTTTATTTCATAGAATTGACTGAGACAAACAAAATTGCAATCCAATCCACATAATCAATACCGATCGTGATACATTCTATCATTCTAAGACCCAAAGTAATACGGATTATACACATACACAATCGTGATAGAGGTATTACAGCGATATTGTTCTATGTAATGCTTCTGTCTTGTAATAGCAGGTCAAAAGACACGGCAGGGTAATGACAGGCCAGGGGATAGGAATCAATATCTATATCAATTACTGAGCTCTCCGGCCATAAAATTGTTGTTTCACGCACTGCCCGGTGGTCAGCGGTGTGTAATCTTTACGCCGTAATGCCCTTTAACTTAATGATATTATTGGGAATGTTTTCGAGTTCGTTTACCTAAAGTAGGATAAGAAAAATAATGAAATGAAAATTGCTTTCACATCAATAACCGAGCAACAAATATTTGGGCCGACTTCTTAGTTAGTTATTGAATAAAAGGTGTAATAATAAATCAGAACCCATTTGAACCCGTCGACCATCAGATTCCAGACACAATAGATTTTTCAATTGTCATAGGCCTCCAGAGGCATAACACCGCTTGACAGATTAAATGATCAATTCTATCATCAATACATTTTTGCATTCATTCCTGTCAAGCCACATTTTCCAGACATGATAGTTTTTCAATTCTTGCATACTTTCAGGATTCTTACGCAGAGAATGCTTTTATCTGCTCCAGTCTTACGCGGCTTAATAAATTTATATTTTAATATGATATATAATTTTAATTTCTCGGCTATTTTTTATTCGATAAGTTTTTTTATATGAACTATTAATGAATAAGAACATTTTTCTATAATTTGACGATACAAAAGTAAAATAAAGCGCAACAAATAATCTTATTTCTTACAAAACAATAGTACCAGATAATCAAACTAAAAAAATACTTATTTGAAACGAATATTTATCATTTTTCTATTTTTCACCTTATCAATGGTCTAAAAACATCTACTCATCAACATATTTCATACATTTAATATGATATTAACTGTATATTATATTTGTACATATTTTATGACACTTTTGTGAAAATCAACTAATAAATTAAAAAAGAACCTTCGTCCATACAATATCTATCAATTGAATGTGAATTCAGTGATTAATCCAACCGACCGGTCAGTGATCCGTCGGGGCAGTTCAACCATTTCCTTTGTCCTGTGAGATAGAAAACGTTACCTACCAAACACAAAAAATGGCAAATTGTGGTCAGGTAATGACCGAAACTGTTGGTACAATTGTTCATTTAATTGAACTATTAGTAAGAAGTCAGAGTCGTCATTATAAATTAAATTGTCTTCATCGATTAACGGCCTAAAAATAAAATACAAACATAGCAAAGAAAGGCGGCACCTTTTCACAATAAAGCTAGATACAGTGAATTAAAAATGTATTTTCATCGCATTAAAGATATGCGTGATAACATGGGTTAGTATTATATTATTTGAAACTATTAAAGATGTTACAACTACGACCACGATGAAGAGGAAAAAAATCTTGACACCACTAAATACGTAATAAATAATAGACCGTAGCATGGTTCAATTTGGTATATAAACACGTTATACATAGCACCGAAGTCGCATGCATGTTGGCGGAAAATGTATCGTTTAAATAAGTATGCGCTAGCAAAGTGCAGACTGCTTTAGTGGAATGAAAGGCTTTTTTATTTATATAATGCTCTACATATTACATAAAATAGGATGGTATATTATCTACTACATTTAAAAAGTACACCTGACATGTTTATTCCGTGCCTGTGACGCCCTGCAAGGGCAACAGGTCGTTTCTATAATCATATAAAATACTTTATAATTTTTGGGTTCCCTGCTATAGACCTCTATAAGAAGTGGGACGTCCTAACGGTAAGACAATCGTTTATCCTAAGCATCGCCCTTAAAAAACATACCCAAATCTACTACGACCCTAAACTAAACCAGGATAAGCGTAGGAAAGCATTCGTCATACAGCAGGTCCAGCGTCGTAACACTACTTCCTCAAACAAATTCTTTTGCTTCCTAGGTACATTCCTTTATAATAAATTAAATAAAAAACTAAATCTCTACAATCTGACAAAATTCACTGCGAAATCGAAACTAACACAGTATTTAAAAACCGTAGACTATAACTAAACTGAAAATCTATTATCCTTAACTATTTAAAACAACATAAAAAATAAAATTTAACGGAGGTACCCTAACAATGACTAATTAGAAAAATACTAATTTCCATAGACTTATCCATTATATAAAATTACAATTGACATTTCCAATATCATCATCCTCTAATAAAACATCAATTGAAACAATTTATCTTCAGGTTTTATTTACATTCAACCTCCATACTATACCTACACACCTGCAATACACCTTCTGCAACAAAAGTTCTATTTGGTCATCCACTTTTTTGTAAATGTTCTTATCATGACATTTTGCATTAAAATCCGAAGGGAGTGGCCTGTGACCTGTATCACAGGTTTATCTCATAAACCTATTTCAGGCACCAGTTCTCTCACTACTAGGTGGAAATGTACTATAACTTTTATATTTTATAAACTATGTTACCTATATTGTGATGAGAAAAATAAACGATTTTATTATTATTATTATTTTTTTATATACAAGTAGGTATAAATTAAAATAAATAATTAAACAATTACAATAAGATAAAAATAGGCGAACTTATAGCTAGAAGCGATATCTAGATACCAGCCCAGGAATTCAGGAAACAAACCATTTGGAGGAAATTTGAAAGGAGAAATGTGGGTGAGAAAAAGTTCATAAGCTTAGATGGTTAAACGAAGATATAGTTTGAGCACGTAATATAGTATCTGATATAAATCTACTGCTGATTTACTATGACATCAGTATAATGCCTTAAAACGTACCCACCCAAAGGGTAAAACTTCCGTCCGTCCGTCTGTCACCAGGCTTTATCTCATGAACCGTGATAGACAGTTGAAATTTTCACAGATGATGTATTTCTGTTGCTGCTATAACAACAAATACTAAAAAACAGAATAAAATAAATATTTAAGGGGGCTCCCAAACAACAAACGTCATTTTTTGCTTGTTTTTGCTCGATATTGATAACGTCAACAGGTAGAGGCTTGTTTATAGGCACTTGGCCGGTTTTTATTATTTCATATTTAAATAGGACGACAGTAGATAATAAATATAAAGTAATTGTTTGGAGAGCTGTTACAAGCGTCAGAAAACGATCCATAGAAAATGATGCTCCAGTACTAGAGGTAAAGAATCGATGTACCTATTTTTTAAGTCGCTCTTTTCTTAATGGATTTTTAATGATTTGGAATGGTGTAATAAATGAGCAATTTCTTAATATCTTGTTTCAATGTGCAAAAAATAAAAAGACCTTTAAACTGCCTTATATTGGTAGAAAAACTAATTTACTCAAAATTCAAATCGTGCTGTAAAACTCTGCTAATTTTGTACAGTTAAAAACTGTGACTTAAGTTATCAAAATAATGTTTCTGAAAACACAACTAACATTCATTTAACAGATTCAAGATTCGTGATCCAGAAACCAATTAAGCGATACCGAATCGTTATCTCAGTTATAGGTAATCGTTTCGTGATCGAGTAAGACCGTTACTCGTGCGTCCGAGGACTTGCTGTAACTTATAATTTTGTGTTGTAATCAAGCATTATGCATGCAAGCATAGATGTCAACAAGAAACTAGGCACTTTAAAAATTTTTCAGATAAGGTCTTTTTATTCCCAAATAAACTGTGACACCAGGCTGTATACATCACTCAAACAGTCAAGCGCTTTGCTACGTAGTGCGTTGATGTCTTTTGTACTGGCACTCACAATTGCTACGGTCGTTGCAGTTGTAGCCCAAAAGTTGTAACGAATAGGTTGTTTTGTTGCGAAACTATATCTGAGTTGTTAATATTTTTATAGGCGAGAGGATTTCTTTCTCTAGGCGATTTCTAATCAACAGGCATCACCTCCTGGGGAGGTGTCCAGGTGTTTTATACGCAAATATTAGTGACTGATATTGGGGTGACTTCAAGACAGGTACACTAAATCGAAAAAGTACAGTTCAGACCAAAGAGAATGAAATCACTAACTACATTAAGTGCCAACATATCTATCACTCAATATGTATAGGAAAGGGATAGCAAATATTACAGCTGTCAAATTAAAGCTTTTTGAAAACCAAACAAAATTTTAAGAAGTACTGATTCTAAAACGTAGATTTATCTATCACGTCTAAAATTTATCACTATTTCTAAAATTCCAAATCGTTTGATGGACTATTGTTCTTTTTGCATGCTCTTTTATTTGAGCTTCATAGCTTGGACCACGTAAGGTAGCCTGCTTGTCGGTTTTCTATAGGTTGTATTTTGGAAAGTGTGCTCAGGAGCTCCATAAGCTCATTCCACCTGGCCCATTTCACCAGAGGACTACTAGACATTCGGCGAGCTACCACCCACACCTGGTCGATATACCAAACATTCGCACTAAGCGCTTTTGGTATTTTTCATAATGCGCATAGCCAGGGACCACTCCCTGGCCGTGCGCATTGCTCTGCCGGCTTCGGTGTTTCTACCGCATATAAACTGAATTCCATAAAAGCTGAATAAATAGGCACCTTCTGGTATAGCCCGCTACACTGTCTACTCCCTTTTTTTCGGGAAGGAATCCGCTTATGGACCTACCCGCCGTTGGCTAAGCTACGGGCGTGTGTGGGGGTCGCCCAGTGCCTGATCGTATTGGCACTGGGAATACTCACTAAAACTCCTCGGTTACTTACTCCAATGCCCTTCACGGGGGTAGCCTGGGCTCTGCTGATGCAATTTCACCAGCCCACCCCCAGGCAAACCGGGCAGGTTTCGCGCCGATGGAGATTACCCAGAGTCACTTGGGTAATCCCAGACGTGGCGGCCTGTGCGTTCACTTGTGTTCAATTAAAAAAATATAGGTATGAATTTTCATAACAAAGAACATAAAAGTCTTTTGCATAAATTATTATATCACATATTTATATTATTTATTACTGTTGTTTTATTTACATTTATTACGAGATAACTAAAACAAAGTAACAGTTTAATGTTCCGCAATGCATGTCTTTGTTATGTTTTGAGTAATAACAATTATATGATGTCTAATTGACGGCCTTGACCACGGCGGCCTAGCGCGAAGGAAGTGGTAATGAGGCCGAAAAGCCTCGGGAAGTGTAGCGAGGCCGGAATGGTTCCGACGCATATCATCGGAACCACGAGAGTTGCACACGTTAGTAAATATTCATGATGCCTAGATAAAAAATATCTTGTAGAATTAATATTCGTTTATCAAAGAACTTTTTTTTTATCATCCTGGTTTTATAGTTCTACAATTAACTATTTAGGTACTATCAAGCAAATAGAATCCTGACCCATGGTAGAATGCTATCAAAGTATTGAAAAGGAGACGAATTTGCTATCATTGTCAAGTCAATAAAAGTCAATTTGATTAAGACAAGGTTCTACGGTGGGTCAGGATAATTGAAGGACATTCTCTTTGGGTCAGAATTCAGGATCCAATTTGCTCGATTGTACTAAGAATTCTTACTAATGATATAAATGCCTAATGGCATTAAGTCCGCCAAATTGTAACTCATTTTGTGCAATTAAAGTTTAAATAAATAAATAAATAATATAAATTTGAAAGTACGGACGAGAACACGTTAAGTGTAACAGTGGCACTACGAAAGCCGCCTCTATTACAATCGTAGTAAGGGCGGTCTCAAGATCAAACTGTTACGTTTGAGCTGTAGACTGTACCTATCACTCTGTCTGTCTATCACGTTTTCCCTTCCAAGCTGGTGAACCGATTTACCTGGATGAAATTTGGCATGAAGATATCATTATTCATTTATAAAATGCGGTTCTGTTCCAATACTTACAATGATACTTGTTAAGGCTTATAGTCTCACTTATGATATACAATTATAAACATAACATCCTGAGAATGGATGCAAACGATCTTTTGGCGCATTAACTGACATACACTCGGGTGGAGCTACGAGCAACCACTAGTGCTAAGTGCCTACACAAAATTCACATTTTATATTTGTCGATGTCTACTTGAATTTAATTTATTCATTCTGACTGTATATTTTCGATGTAAGTAACAAAGCTCCTGTATAATTTCCAATTTTCCAGTACATAAAATTCAAATATTTTCAGTAAATGGAAAAGGTACAAAAGTATGCAAGTACTAAACTACATATAAATTGCTTTCATAACGCTCCTACTCCGTTATCCAATGCTTATTCTTTAACATTACTTTATTACTAATTACGTTTAATGTACATTAAATTTAAGCTAATAGCGTAATTTAATGATAACATTTAATACGTAAAAATACCATTTTCACAGATTATAATGTTTCTTATTAGCCAATTGACCTCAAAGACAGGCTGTCAGGCCCTAAAATACCCCGATTATAATCATTTTATTATACAAAGACGTTCATTTCCTTTCGTCTAAATTACACGGTTTAAAGGTTACGGTACTTTTTTTACTCAGAGGAATCCTCTTACGGACGATACCCTAAACCACTGGGCTGTTCCAGCGGACCGCCGGCTTAGCGTGGGCCTGTGTGGGGCTCGCCCAGCACCTGATATTAGCGGCACTGGGAATACCCACTAAACCTCTCCGATTTCCCACTATGCCCATGACGTAGGTGACCCGGGATCCAGGGGCCCAGAGGAAACCCAGGGCAACCCCAGACGTGACACGACAAGTGCAATGCATGCGTAAGGGGCAGCCTTCCCCACCCACCCGTCAGCACCGGGAGAGATGCCGGAGGTGGCTCCCCACTACAGAGAGCCCCCTCCCGCAAAAGTTACGGTACCTACCATATTATTGCTTGGTGGCAGGTCTCATAATATAATCTCTTACAATTTTCATCTTATGTGGCAAGGGTAGCACACAAGTCCACTTGCTGTGATAGTAAGCGGTCCATAGCCTAGAGACGCTCGAAGCACCACAATAATAAAAGCAATTAAATTTAATCCAATTTAATTCAGGACAATTACCAGCCAACACGTTCTCTCGGTTAAAATAATAATTTACTAAGATCATTTAAATGTTTCGTACGTTCAAATTAAAACTGCAGCCTAAATCCTCTTTCCCGCCAAGTACCGTTGTTTGATGTTTTGTAAACAAACATAAGTCGCGTAAACTTTGTCTAATCATTATAATTTAACATTAAATAAAAGAAATAAACAAAAATACGACTCAACGCTCCAATTGCTTTTAAATAACTAAAAAATTATGATAATCAGATCAGATAATTACCGAAAATATACTGCGTTACGTGCGTCCAAAATCGATGGGACGTGATCGTTCTAACTACAGTTAAGCCGTAGTTCCAACTGTTGTTGCGTCTTAATTATTCAATGAACTGAACTGTATGACGTCGGGGATAAATAAATGTCGGAACGGCACGGAAACCAATTTGATATTGAAGTAGCATGCAATTCTTAATTGCCTGAGTGAAATATTAGGAAATATTTTGTTGTAAAAAATGAAAATATGTTTTTGTTCTGTTGTAATCGAATAATGCTCCATTTAATAGATTGTGACCTTTTATTTGAGTTCAATTACCAAAGACGACGAAATAAAATGAAATATACTTTACATTAAAAATCTCATTCAAATCATAAATAACTACGTCATCCGGTATTGCCAAGCCCAGGCCCCATGTCGAGTAGAATTATTGCAACGGATCCGCAGGTGTATCTAAATTAAACCTTTTAATCTACATTAAACTATATTTTATTAATTTATTTATTAAGGAAGGTTAACAGCCATGATACTTAAATTCAAATATTTTATTGCAATGATGTTGTACAATATAGATCTTCTTTATTTGTGTAATTAATTCACACATGAACCCTGGTAAGGCACATCAATATTCTCGGTAATTACAATAAAATGCAAAATATTAATTAGTTAATTTAGGTAAGTATAAACTATTTTCATCTTTATATTATATAGATTCACCAAATCGTAATTAAATAACATTAATGTCATAATTGAATGTCTTAATAATAATAATTAATACCAAAAAAAAAATTACAACAACCAAAAGAGATACTAAGAATAAATTAACAACTTTTAGTCTAATAGCTATTTATCTGCCCAGTAGCTCCAAATATTTCTTTTGCTAATGCTCGCTTCAGTGAAGCAGTACTACTCAAATCAATATCAGTGTCATCGCTAATAGAGTTGAACAAGCGACATAACGAATTAGGTAGCTGTTGTGCTAATAGTTTGTTCGTGTCGCAGCAATGTATAATCCATACCAACTTCTTCCGAGTGGTGTAACTGCGAGGCACAACAAGATTGCCCTCTTCGATGGACTCTACATTATAATAATAATTTATCTGAGAATATAATTCCATGATTCACATTACTATTGCAATTAAATTCAGTTTAGATATTATATACATATTTACGCGAACAAGTACTCGAGAAACACGTAGAATTAATAAGATCGAGGTTGTTTGTGTAAGAATAATTTTATTAGTCCTCAAATCAAGTTTAGTTAAATCTTCCTGCAACAGCAGACAATTCGTTGCAGTTGATTTTTCCTACAAAATTTTCATGTCGTCCGCAAAAACAGAATGTTTGAATGCTTGATCCACGGTGACAGCTAGGGCATTTAACCTCTTCTGAAGACACACAACATTCCACCCAAGCTTAACCGTTGATAGCATCAGTCCGAAATCAATTTTCGTCAGTCCGAGATCAATTTTTATAAAGATGGTTTGCAACAGGGACTGATCTAAGTATGCGATGACAAATTTTACAGTTCTGTAAATGGTATGTATTTGTATTGGTGGTCCAGCGCGAGAGTTGGTGGGTGGTTAAACAAACCCAATTTATATTGTATTAGTGGCCCCCTAATGCTCCTCTCGCATGGATGTTGGTTATATCACCAAAAAATATACTATGTCCCTAACAAGGTGTCAACCTATCTCCACAACAAATTTCATTTAATTCGGTGAAGCCGTTTAAGCGTGAAAAGGTAACATACAGACAGACATATAGATCCACAGAGTTACTTTTGCATTTATAATAATATGACGAATGCGTGACATGTTTGTGTCATGTCATTTAAGGTAACTAACTATTAGCTTACAAATTACACCTATTTTTTTATTTTATTTTATAATTAATGCTCGACAGAATAATACACGGTCACAAAGAACATTATGCAGCAATCCATCCGCTATTAGCCCCTACTCAGCACGGGTTTGTTAAAAAGCGCTTGACCACCTCAAACCATAACGAATTTTTAACATGCCATTTACCTACACAGAACGGTAAAATTTGTCATCGTATAGATCATCATATCTATAGATCATTCCCTGTTTCAATACCTTCTTTATAAAAATAGATATCAATGTTGTGTGTCTTCAGAAGAAAGATAAATGCCCTGCAACCGTGAATTTTCTGGGGAAAAACAAATGCAAAGGATTGTCTGCTGTTGCAGGAAGATTTAACTAGATTTGATTTGCATCCTTTTGGATTTTCTTACCAGGCTTTTGACGAAATAAACGTATATAGAACAATTAGCAATTATCGACTTTTCTCGTTCCAGCAAAAGTAATTGTCCAAAGCTGTTGAATACGAGTCAATGAGATGAGAGTATAAGCAGGTTTTGATTGTGGCGTATGGCCGGGGCGCGGAACGCACCGTTACGCCACGCCTCGCGTGACATCGCGTTCGCGGCTCGTCTCGCGCGTAACCTGCTAACGCGGCGACAATTGTCGCACCTCCGCAGGTGACGTCGAAGTGAGCCACACATTGAAATACCTATAGTCTATATTTTGTTGCGTAATTGCTTTTTAATTCGTTGATACTTTAATGCACCATTACTTACTAAACTGATGATTGTAGCATCTGTAACTTATGAGGAGCTCGGAGGCGTAGTGTTTTTAACGCTCTGGTTTCGATTACGGAAACAAAGAAATCGAAACCAGAGCGTTTAAACCACTACGCCTCCGAGCTCCGCCATGGTCGATTCCGGGATGGACCAATCAAAAATTTGTTATCCCGAACTCCTCCGTGCTTCAAAAGGCACGAAGGTCCCGGTTGTTGCTGCAACCGCTTCATCCCACGAACAACCAAATGGGCCAGCGTGGTGGTGTTATAGCCCAAACTCCTCATGTGTTACTCCCATGTAGGAAGGCCTGTGCCCAGCAGTGGGACATAAGCTGGTGATTATGAACTTAGGTTCATGCTCTTCTTAAGAAGAGCATCTATTACTATTACATATTTTTACTGCTATGACAGAACTTAGTTCTTAGCCTATCACTAAGAGTAATAATATGTAACTACTTACTTTGCTATTTTATATTTATACACTACTAGCTGCACCCGTCATGCTCTTCAATGCTTGACAAGAGAAAAAAAGAGGTTTTATATTCCAGCAACTTTCGCGGGCATCCCCAGAATACTCTGCCGAAGTTTCATCACAATCTGATCAATTGTTTCAGAACACATAAAGGACAAATCAACATACTTATATTTATTGATTAATTACAATTCCATATAATTTTTTTTTGTTTGAAAAAAAAAAACTAAATAATAAAAAGGAAAAAAATTTTAAATTTAATTGAGTACATAAGTA
This sequence comes from Nymphula nitidulata, assembly GCA_947347705.1. Taxonomy (NCBI): domain Eukaryota; kingdom Metazoa; phylum Arthropoda; class Insecta; order Lepidoptera; family Crambidae; genus Nymphula; species Nymphula nitidulata. The sequence goes on from OX374631.1 coordinate 12,204,860, forward strand.
CTTATTTCATGAAAAGCTATTTTTTTAAGTTGGTGCTAAACTGTTTCCAGCAACAAAAGAAAGTGTAGCTCCTTAGAGGGCCTAATCAAATAAGATATTTTCATTTAATTATCATTTTTTTTATTTTAATTCTTTTTCTATTTTAAATGATGTTTTATACATTCTTTCCTGTCTTAGAATATCTAGAAGAGATTGCGTTCTGCGATAAGACCGCTTCTTGTACCGCTTATTAATTTTAAGCTGTAACCGTAGCCAATTGGCACTCGTAATAACGACAGATATTGTATATAACACGTTGCATTGCCCTATTAGAATCAAGGAAAACAGTATAAGAGCAAGATTTTTTTTATAATTAACTAGCAGCACCCGGCATGCTTTACAATGCCCGTAAAGAGAAAACTGTTAGGTTCTATAATAATAAAAAAACCTTTAAAAACGATTTTATCCGTTATTCCCAGTAGTTCCGTGTAAAAAGTTCCGTGGCGGAACTAGTGAGACTTTTTTCCCAATAGTTCCGCGGTATCATCACAATCTGATCATACGTTTCAGAGCGCCTATATATATGTAGAAATTTGACCACAATCACACCTAATGTTATGGCTTCCACTGGTACATGTTTAGTTACCTAGAAGGTACCTTTAGCCTTAAAAATGTCTAAATGGTAGGTTTCCAGAAACAGATGAGCAGCCAGAGAGTTCCTCCCTTAAACTGTTAAGAAGTCTTAACAGATAAGAGCGCATATAATGTTTGTTTCTAAAAAAAAACATTATTTTCTCTAAAGTCACGCGAACGAAGCCGCGGGCCGATGCAGCTTTATTATATTTCGACCGATTCAAAAAGTGGTGTGATAAGATTAAATAGTGCACTTCAGTGGTTGAATCAACTACCACAAATTGCTGTCACTGCATTTTTCCGCCAGCAGACACAATTTTGCTCTATTAAGTGTCTGCACTAAGAACGTTGAGGCGGGTCACCTCATTTTATTGCAAAAACGTTCCAACTCAAAGGAACGCTTTGAAAAATAGGACACTTACTTCAATTCATATCGTAGGCGCCCGAAATATTACTCCTGGTAAAGAAAAATAAAGAAACAAATTTGTGATACCCCTAGTATGAAACACAATAGATTTTCTATTGTGTGAGAGCGCCGATGGGCTAGCAAGGGACGAAAGAGACACCCCTAGTACAGACATGTTGGAATTTTTAAGAGGACGCTGATGATTATGGTGTGTGCATACCAGGTGAATTTAATTTACTTGTATATCAAGAGACATCTAGCCTTGTTGGGATGGTAGGGCATAGTGGTCCGACCAATAACATTTATTTGTAGTGTTCCTGAACTTCGCAGAACTCATTTAGGAAGGGTTATGTTGGGGGCATAATACTTGTCTCCTGTGGCTGTGTTGTCAACATAACACTTCCTTTTAGGTATACCTATTTTTTTATCCAGAGCACGGCAAATGACTCAACACCACCTGATGTGAAGCGGTAAGAAGAGTCTATATGCGAAAACAGCTGATGCAGCTTAGACACTGCTCTAGCCGCCTCCACCTTGCTGGCCCTAAAGGTGCTTCTTCACGTATCTTTTGAAGGAACCCAAGTTACAGGAAAGGGGAACACATGAGCTGACGAAAAACTTCAAGTTCTGGAAGTACGACAAAGAAACGAGACGCTAAATTACTTTGTGCGTGATGTTGAGGTGGAGACAGTGAATTGATGACTCCGAAGACCGGCACGCGTGTATACCCGATAGAAGGCGCTAAGCGACGCAATGTCTCGACCAATTGCAGAGGCTCATGGTTGTTCGTGACCTCTACATCGTTAATGATACGGACATCACGACGCTGCAATCTACCCAGGCATCGAGGAGGTACTTGGCGGAGCCATCCCACAAGTGCGAGCAATATTCCACGCAAGACTGGACCTGAGTTTTGTAAAGCAGGCGTAATGGGTAAGCAGGCGTGAAAAATCGACACACCTTGTTCAGAACACCGAGCTTCCGTGAGGCTGTTTTGATCACGGTTTTCACACTAGTGGTTTCTTATTATTATTATACGGTAATCGCTTACCATCAGGCTGGCCGTTGGCACTTTTACCATCTCATTATAATCAAAAAATATTTGTTTATAACTACATAAGCATTATTATTCTTTCATTGTCGTGCGAACGTGTCTCTACATTTTGTATGGAATACGTTGTTTACTTGAACAAGGCGTGGAAGTATTAGATAAAAATACAATGGCTCTATTAGCGTACAGTTTTAAGGAGTTATTACACAAAGAAATCGAAAACAATGCTGCTATATTAATTGATACGGTCTCGTGACTGGCAAATGAGCTTGAAGGGAAAAATTAAAGTTTTTGAATGATTATCAAAATTTAAACAAAAAATCTTTTTCTTTTAAAGTTAAGTCTCTTAGCAATTTTTATCTCAGTCTATCTAAAGGTGATAGAAAGAGACAAATGCCGTTAAAAGTCACCTAATCCTTGGAAATGGTTAGTGAAAACGGACATAGGCCTCTAGTAACCAAAGATTATTAAAGTTTTAAATAGAATTTCAATAAATTAGTTTTTGGCGGCTTTTGATGGTGTTAGTCAAGATTTTTGTGACAATAATTACAAAATTTTGTCCGAGTAGTTTAGTGAAGCAAAATTGTCCACCCCATCAAAGCAGCATCATGGAGACTGTCATCATATAATTTGCGCCAATTTCTCCCAAGATGTATTGAAATGTGTTATAACAATGCAATAATCTCAGAATTAAAGAAAATACTTAAAACATGTCTGTAAGTGCTTGATTGGGCCTTTGCGGACTTTTGGGAGAATTAACCGAAAAAAAAACTTTTTGGAATGGACATCTGACATTTGCAAACATGCGAATGAAACTTAAAAAAATACATTTATCATTCTGGAGCGGCGACCGATAATAACATAGACGAGTAACTAGGCCAACCAAAATGACACCCCCAAAGAGACTCCGAAGTGGGCGGGGCTTAAATCGGACTCCGCGCGATGACTTACACCCATATGCACAGTCGGCTCCTCGAGATTTCCTCCACTCGACTGTGACTCGACTCAGCCTCAAGGATAAAATCGGTATGCAGAATTCAAAAAACTATCCTCGACTTGAGCAAATTCCTCAGTTGAGTCGAGTAATGAACTGTCAAACTCAAGGTACGTCGCGATCTACCTTGAGGTCTCCTCAAAGGTTGTTAACAATGCTTTTCACGTTATTTCTGAGGTTATTTCAAGTTTTATTAGCATAATGACTGATTTCTATGATTTTATTGACTAACTTTCAAGTGAGTATATGTGCTAGATACACCTTTATTTTATTAATTTACCTAGATATTGTGATGCAAATATAATTATGTCAACCGACTGTGGTGTTTAATTTATACTTTATGATAAATTCCCTCAAGCACGCCTTTACCATTTCACTAAAAACTTGCCTCCCGGCCATAATAATTTTCATACTGAACGCGAAAAACGAATGAAATCAAATAAATTAAAATAAATCATAGCAGTCGACAGTTGAGTTGAATGACAAATAATGACAGAACTGAAAGATACCTCACAGAAGCAGAACACAATCTCAGAGGAAGACGACATCCCACAGATGAAAAAAGTGAACCATAAACATATTCTCTACACTTTGCCAATATAATAATAAGAAATTTCATGACGTCATTCCTTCACTCAACCACAACTCGACTTTACTGGAGTTTCCTCACTGAAGGATGAAGCCGTAACTGAACATACCGATTTCAAGGATGTTTTTAAGATTTTCTTGAGGTGACTTCGACTAAGGTCGAGTGGAGGCGGTTTCGAGGAAACGTCTCTGCATATCGGTGTTTGAAAGTGTCCCGTTGATGTGCTCGTAAAAGAATAACAAAATTATAGCAAATATGCCAAATTGTGAAGTGAGAAGGTGTGTCAGTCGCGTAGGTGATCATAATAATAAAACTGAAATCATATTTCACAAGGAAATATGTCCTATTAATTTGAAATCTTGTTAAATATAAAAAAATAATATTGGGTGCCGTATCCATGACAACTACATCTGTGGATGATGTTATGCAGTCATGTCGTGAATGAAAGTATTATTTATTTACAAGTCAACTAAAAGTATACTTTACTTTTAGTAAAAAATAAATATGTCATCGCTCTGAGTCTGTGATATAGTACATATTTTAAAAGTTGTATATTCCATACAACATCACTTTCAAGTAAACTTATTGTTGCCATTTAAGTATGTTTGCAAATTTATTTGTCAATTACTTACACAATTTTACGCAACACGAACAAAGTAAAATCAATTACGATACCGTCCTGAACACAGGCAACTTTAGCGGCAGGCATATATGTATGAACTGCCTGATACAAGCAGTCCTTACATAAATTAAGGCGCTGGCCGCCGCCGCGTGACGGATGTAATGTCATTTTATCCCTTTTAGGGTGTAGCAGAGTTAGGCAGTATTTGAATTACCTGTAATTTAAATTATTTTAAATACGTAATTGAAATACAAATACTTATTTTGTATTTGTATTACAATCACTCGTTAAAAATGTAATTTGTAATTGATATTTCAAATACCTGACGCTGAGGTATTTTAAAGTTTGTTTGTTCTAAAATATATTTATCCTGCAGAAAATAGCACCACATAGCGCACTCAAAAGTATTTTGTATTTAGTAACCCACATACGAGACACAATTAAGTTTTAATTGTTTATGACATAGATCTATGCCGTCTGATAAAAAAAATACATGCGATACAAGTATTTTGTCAATTGGAATTAAATTAAAGCGAACCATGTATTTTTTTTTATGTTTTTTATTAGGAAACTCAACAGCATTTTTTAACAATCACGCTTAATACAACTTATACATAACTCTTAGCCAATTACAGAGTTTTACAGAAGGCTAGGTGAAACATATTTACTTCCGTGGTAATTGTAAAATAAAAGATTGTCTCTATTCGTTTGAAAGAAATGTTAATGTAAAATTATTAAAGTCAATGAAAATAAATATCTGTGTAAAGCCAATGAAAAAATTAACTTTGCTTCATTATTGTATAAACGGACCCAACCGTTACATGTAAACTAAAAGAGCGAAAGGCCGCAATACCATCTCGATATTAGCCGATATTATCCGAGGTGCTCTTCTAGCCTCCGAGGGTACCAATTTTGGGCCGAGTTTTATATGAAGCTACGCTTCTAATTCTGGAGGCATAAAAATATTAGTGGAAGCATAAAAAATATGCTGTCGTCTATCACCTAGGGTACAGACGGGTAATAAAGATAGGTAGGAAATAATGTAGTTGGAGTTAAGTTATGATGCGACTACGACCAATATTACTAAGAGACAAAGACATAGACATAGGATCATTCTAATGCATATAACGGCTAATAGTGTCCTAATTCAAAATGAATGATGTAACTCGCACAGTATAAAATTCATAATTTTTGCCCTATGGGCAAACATATGGGTGTACTACTCGTCCATATCATAGTTTTTCGAACACTGAAAAATTATTGTTCTCACATTATGAACCTTTTTTTATTATCAATGCACACCTGAAATAAAGAGGAAAATTATTCTGTCCCTGAACAGTGGTGTGTGTAAAACTATTTATCGCTTAGGTCATTCACACATCTCATCAGATCACATTAATTCAAATCGTAAGCAATTATAATATTATGAACTCAGTAACTCACGCAGTGGGTACCTAAATAACCGAGCCTTGAGACAAATTTCATGCTTTTTGTTATTCTGAACGTTTTCTTACGTGACTTAAATCGCACAGCAAATAAATAATTATATTTTAGATCACTACAGGTAGAACAATTTAATATTTTTCACTGTATCATAATGATATCAACATTTTAGTGCAAAACTACTGTACAAAAGACAGCACATCAAGTGTATCAGTTGCACTACGAAACCGCTTCTATTACGAACGCAGTAAGGGCGGTCTCATGGTCAAACTGTTACGCTTGATGTGCTGTCGACATTCAGTCAAAAAAGTATCGGGAGTGGATGATTTGTTTATGGTTTCTTTGGTGTTTATTTCGTAAAAATTTTCATTAAACCTATTATATTAATTTAGCGGCCAGCACACGTAATTAAAATTCAAACAACTTTTAGAACAACCAATGCGTATCCATATTCAAATTATTTAAATAAATAGGTATTTCATTTTAGTTTATGTAGGTGATCGGTTTATTTCAACTTGTTTTCAAAAAAACATACTACTCGTCAAGAAAGTACTGGGAAAAGATCAATAATACACATGACTATTTGGTCAAAAATTCGTTCACAATGATAGCCTTGTGCGAAGGCGCATTAACGTGGTGCAAAATCCAAGAATTTTCTTTCCACAAATCTGACCTTTTTCGTCGAATTTGCTCTCTTAAACGCTGAATAACGCTCAAATAATATTCTTTATTTATCGTTGGCCTTCCGGCAAGAATTCCGAGTGCACAACACCGCGAGAGTCAAAGAAAACTGTCAACATGACTTTGACTTTTGATCGACTTTGACGTGGTTTTTTCGGTTCCGGTTCAGTTGGAAGGCGCGACTCCGAAGCTTGTTGACTAGTTTGCTTGTCAAACTCGTAAACCCACGTCTCGTCACCAGTAACAATGCATTTCATGAATGTTGGATCGGAATTGACTCGTTCTAGCATGTCCTCAGCGACTCTCATACGATTGAGTTTTTGGAGAAAATTCAAGTCTTTTGGGACTAGCCGGATGGTAACATGTTTCATACCCAAGTGATTATTTAAAATGATACGGATCGACTCGTGAGATACAGAAAGTTCGCCGGCTATCTCTCTCAAAGTTGAATGAGGATTTTCAGTCACTATTTACCTCACTTTTGCGATGTCAACTTCAGTTGCAGACGTTGATGGCCTACCAGAGCGAGGCAAATCTTACATCACATCTCGACCGCTTTTGAACGCTTTGTACCACTCATAATCACGTTATTTTGATAAAGTCGATTCACTTAAGGCCTTCTGTAACATTCCCAGTGACTCCAAACACGAAATTACATTGGCGATGAAAAATTTAAGACAAACTCTTTGTTTGATGTTTTTGTCCATTATGAAATTCGCAATACATACTAGATATGATGTAACTAAAAACAGCACTGTATTTAATGTAAATAACAGATGCAACTAAAACTCCGCGCCAAAATGGAAAACAGTTATGCCAATCTAACAACAAAAAAATGAATTTGGAACCATAAACAAATCATCCACTCCCGATACTTTTTTGACTGAATGTATACCTAAATTATTTTTAAAATTTTATTTGTTGTCCTCGCATGTCTCGTGAGGTCATAAATTTCTAACCTTCTTCAAAAACAAGATATTCTTTATTCGTCCGCTGCAGACCAGCTTTTATTTATTTAAACTTTAATTGCACAAAATAAAGTACAATTTGGCATACTTAATGCCTTTGGGCATTCTCTGCCACTCAACCGGAAAGTTGAGTTGCTTTAAAAAATATTTTTTAGGAAATATCTTTTAAACTTTTATTATTCTTATTTTAACAGCCTATATACGTCCTATAGGCGGGCACAGGCGTTTTTGCATGAAAGAAAGAGAAATACATCAGGAGTTTAATTTGTAACATGAGAAGAGTGTTAACTATCACAAATAAATTTAAAAACAGGGGGCATAATGTTCTCCAAAACTGGTTCCTAAGCTTAGATCTGAAATAAAACGAGTTCGTTATCAATTGTTTACTTAAAAGTAGAAATAAAATCTATTTGACAAAATAAAAAGACAAGTTGTCGAACCATTAGAATTTGGAATCAACGATGGCGAATTGATGGTCTTTACCTCGTTCAAGCGTAGCGGGGTCACAGAACTGGTACAAATATAATTTAGCTTCGCGGTAAATTCTCTAAACTATTTAATTGATTGTTTAACTGTGACCTGTTCTTATTTCTATGAATTCTATATTCATGAATCCCAAGATGCGTAACATCAGATATGTGCATCGTAAAATTAACTTGAGACTAGATGCCCAACGTCATAAATGTTGCACTGCACCCGTACCACCATCTTTTATCGCGATCCAGTTTAGGACCTAAACTGAGTAGAATTGTTAATTCGTACTACTTACGACGCTATCTACGACTAATGACAGCGACGCAGTTTAGGAACCAATACTGAACCGAGCGGAATATGAATCGCTTTTATAAAGATGGTGGTAAGGCCCCCAGATATACGGTTGGCTATCCATTATAAGTAACTTGAACTTTGTTTTGAAGCATAAATATTTACAATTGGCGTACATACTATTAAGTACTATCTACCTAGCTTCGGGTAGAAAATGCTATCCTGACACTAGACGAAAAGCTTTTTCTACCAGTCGAACTGGGAATTAAGTTCATAAAGAAAATGTCGACCTAAAAAACAACTTATTATAAAATATGTTTTTTTTATGGTTTTTGTATCCGGCTTTATTGACAAAAACAAGACAGCTTCAGTTTTAACGCATATTTGAGATAACATACAATCATCATCATCACCAGCCTATTATACGTCCCACTGCTGGGCATAGGCCTTCTTACAGGAGAGAAACATATGAGTAGTTTGGGCCATAACACCATCACGCTGGCCCAATGCGTCTTAGTACAATCAGGTGCAGTAACAATCAGGACCAACGGCTTAACGTGCCTTCCGAAGCACGGAGGAGCTATAAGATTATTAATTTTGGTTGAACCATCCCGGGATTGACCATGGCCAAAGTTGCTTTGTTTTCGTAATCGAAACCAGAGCGCTCAAACCACTACGCCACCGAGCTCCTAAAAAAAACATACTCACCAAAATAATTTAACGGTCCGCTAAAACTCTACTTAACATTATTAACATTTAAATAATTTTGATTATCAACTACTCCTTGGGTGGTTAAGTTGAATTCTTTTTACGAAAGAAAAGGTAAAAGGTCAAGTCCATACAGCCATGTCCAATATGTTTTATTTTTTCAGCAGTTACTGCGGGTGCAACACTTTCCATGCATCTCCGGAGTGTTTAGCGTGTTATCATAAAGCATCATAGGGAGTCTCATCATCTATTTTTCGTGAATAACCACAATAAGATTCTCAATGTCTTTCGCACCTAGTAAAGTTTATTTCAATGATTTTCTATATTGCTCGGCAACACAGAGACTTGTCTCACCAAACTATACCAATTTCATTACTCAATTTACACTCCGACATTATTTTCTAATCACTGTAATTAAAATGTGGACCATAGGTATTTTAAATGGTACCATATTAGCTTGAAATGGTTAACAATTCAATACCAGCACCCGTACCACCATCTTTTATCGCGATCCAGTTTAGGACCTAAACTGAGTAGAATCGTTATATTCGTACTAAGACGCTATCTACGACTATGACAGCGGTGCAGTTTAGGTGCCAATAATGAACCGAGCGGAATATGAATCGCTTTTATAAAGATGGTGGTAAGGCCCCTGCTCTATCTTTAAACCACCCTATTAATAAGGCGGGAAGAGTAGCGTAACATAGGTTAAAAAAGATGTAGAGTACTGAATAACTTCAATAAAAGTTATGATAGTTACTTTGAAAGTTACAATAGTTCAACTCAGAAATAGAAACTAAGTCAACAGAAGGTAAAATTATTATGCATATTTTGATGCAACTAATAACTAATATAGATAAATCTCATCTTAGTAGTAGTTCAACGTTATCTTTGATTCTGTTGTAACGTATGTCATATTGATTTAGACGTCGAATTGATAACCTCCTATTATTTGGAGTAGGTTAAAAATACAAAGAAAAATCAAGACACAAAGTGCAACGCTTTTTACCATAAATTATATTCAAAAAGAAATTATTCCTATAACCACTCACCTCGTACGGAACAACATCTTTCATGGAATAATCACACTATTTCACCTTCATACACAATATCCACTAGAACTGAATTTATGAAAATCAAAAAGAAATTTGAATTTGGAACACAGTTTCGCGGTCGTGCAGCTTTGCGCGGGAGGTTCGACAGTCGTGATTCGCGCGCGCGTTGCGCGGGCGTCTCTATTAGAGTGGCTGCTCTGACAGCCTCCTCGTGCCTCCTCATCCGCGAAATTCGTTCCCGCCGCATTGAACGCACAAAAGCTCGAGGGGGGCAATAATCGCTTCCTAAACTATTTGGGGAAACAATGTCCAGGTGGTTCGTTCCGCTCAATCCGTTTTCTACCGAACTAATGACTACTTCAAAAGCAATTAGACAATACTCTAATGAAGATCCGAGACGTCATTAATGATAACCATTGAAATAAAAAGCAGATAATTTTAAAAATGAATTTATATTTGGAAATCATATTTGTATGTCTTCCGTATGTACCAAAACTTTCGTTGCGTTGCATATTAAAGAGTTTGAATTAACACAAGAAAAAAAATAGTTTAGAAATCACTGTGCTTATTTACTTTACCTTACAACGAATAATTTAAAGTGATTTTCTGTTTATCTCTTCTTATGTTTGATACTCTACAATCATGGTACAAAGATGAATAATTACTAGAAAATTCCGATGAGTTTTTCCATCCGAATAAGTATGTTGAATCCAACCACCAAAGATGTAAGTGTCACCACTCCGATTGTGATTTTCATGGGTCTGTTGAATAATAAGTTAAACAATCAGTAACTAATACATTTTATTCAAGAGAAAACTGTAGGGTTTCAAAATAAAAAAGGGTTCATGTTGTATTTTGATCTGAAACGAATCAGAAACGCTTCAGTTACAACGTGTTTGTCTTCCGAATTTATCAACTTTTAAATGTTTCCGTCCCGGGATCGGTCAACCAAATTTATGATCTTGAGCTCCTCCGTGCTTCGGAAGGCACGTTAAGCCGTTGGTCCCGGTTGTTACTGCAACCGCTTTAACCCACCAACCCGCATTAGGCCAGCGTGGTGGTGTTATGGCCCAAGCTCCTCATGTGTTTCTCCCATGTCGAAAGGCATGTGCCCAGCAGTGGGACGTATATAGGCTAAAGATAAGATATCATCGAGGAAATGTTCACAAACACGAAATTCCATTTCGTATCTAAGGTGGCTTTATACAGGGTCTAGGGAACGCTCTCGAAAATGGAGACAGATGGGATCTCGAAAAAAAATCAGCTATTCTATACAAATAGATCGTGAAAGTAGGAAACAACTGTTTTTTTTTTCGATTAAATTTTTTTAACAAGTAATGCATAAGGTCACAGCACAAGCACTGCTATCTGCTTTTGGTGTCGAAAGCTTCCTCTTACACTCTGTATATTCGATGGTTTATCAATAAATTTTTTTCTATAACAATTTGAAATGTTACAAATATTGGTAAACAATTATCAGTCAGATTACTTATCAAAAAGTCAATAAATAAATAGATCAGGTGTAAACAAAACCTCATTCAAGTTTCACCATACTTGAGTCGTCGATACACTTTACAGTATTTAGGTAGGTTTTATGACTATTACAATAAAGTATTTATTTACTACTAATTCTACTACATTTTAAAGTAGCCTTCTGAGGTGCAAAACCATAATTTTATCACGTAAATATTACTCTTAGCAAATTATTATTTTATTTTAAATACCTACATTTATGTATCAACTAAGTTCTATAAGAAATTAGTGAATTTTTATGCCATGTGATACAACTCTTAGTGTGTCTTTACTTTAAAGAAAACTAAATTCAAAGCGAGATTCCATCATCAAAATAATGAAATCTAAGACAATGTAAAGAACGTAAGGTTCCGTACTTACCCATCAGCTTGGTGGAAGTACAGCGCACTCCGTAACGTATAATACACCAGCTGCATGTAGCAATAGATCAGGTAGTATAGAGCCAGCGCTGTGGCTGTCACCGACAGCTGGACCAACTGTACCAGATCGAAGACCACTTGCCACAATTTACTGTTCAATTGCTGCAAGACACAAAGGTTATTAAAAGGTTATAAAAAATTCAATAAATATATAAAAATATGGTAAAATCAAATAAGGCGTGCAATCATGTAAGGTGGCCATTTTGAAATTACCCATATATTTTGTTTAGCTGACCGAACTATTTGGATGAAGAAATTTGAATTTCACAATTTTCAATTTTTGTTAACACTATGGTATTTATTTATATGACTATGTTAACATGGATAGGTGCCCGCTTGTTATAGTGAGCACCTTTATGTAGGTATTTTTATTTAAGACTAACATATCCACATAATATAAAACACCTTAAGATAGTGCTAAATAAAATTAGACTAACAAAATACATCTTGATCTTGACCTAGAGAGATGTTTATCGTACCACTTAATTAAGTAAATAAGTAAGTATAACATGTTAGTAGCCTCTTTAACAAGGTCTCATTGTAGTTAAGTAAATAAAACGAATAACGACTGTTTTAACAATTAACTCTATTACCCACTAAACTTCCGCCCATGACTGTTACTAGATTACATTATGATTAGGTAATTACAACAATGAACAGCAGAACATTACAGAGTGGACCGGAACAACCCCGGAGCTACTGTCGAACAGCGATACCATGAAAGCTGACCTGGAGTACAAACTCAAAATATGCTAAGTATATGAAAACTGTGCTTTTATATAAGTGCGAAACGTAGGAAACAACGAAGGACATCTCATGCCAAATCAAAATATATCAAACGTCGCTTACGCCGTATTTACTGACCAGAGAATATCTCTAACAGATGATACACCTCTGCAACATATAATAATAATAATATTCACCACACCTATTATCTAGCTCAAAGTAAGCATCATTGTGTTATGGATAGCTACTAGATAACGGATAAATATTAATACCTAATAATATGTAGATAAATATTTGAAATATACTAGATAAACATAACATCCATAAACAGCCATGACTCGTGAACAAATGCTCGTATTCATCATACAAACATTTGCCCCTACCGGGATTCTAACCCGGAACCCCTTAACGAGCAGCCCGCATAGTTAGGGGTACAGACCACTCGGCCTGCCGGTCGTCAAATCAAGCAACTAGCACCGCAAGTGCAGGAATTCCGACCATATCCCAAAACAACCCTTTTTTTCGGAGCGGAATCCGCTTATGGACGATACTCTAAACTGCTGGTTAGCTGGACCAGCGGACCGTCAGCTAGACGTGGGCCTGTGCAGGGGTCGCCCAGCGCCTGATCATAGCAGCACTGGGAATACCTGCTAAACCACTCCGGTTTCCCTATGCCCATAGACGACGATATGGAGACGACCCGGGGTTTGCCGAAGCATTTCACCGAGCCGCCTCCGGGCAGCACGACCCTAGAACCGACCAGAGCCAGTCCTAGGGCGGGATCCCAAAACAACCCTGGCTCGGTTAGCGTGGTCCTTTCTGACATACCTGGCGTACTGCGCAGCAGAAGGCAGATAAAATGTGGTGCAAGATGAACCGCGAAGGTCAAGACCAACCGCGATAAAAATCTTACTGTCGCCCAATTATTGTTTAGGGAACACTACGTAAACAAAGCCTTCGCAATGTCGGCAGTTCCATCCGGTGAATACTTATCGATAACAGTGAACAGCGAAAAACATTGTTAACGTGGAACAAAAGAGCACATTTTTATTTCACGTTATAGTACAGCCTCCTAATATTATATTGGTTCAGAGTTCTGATTTTAAGATTACAGCTTTGTCTTTAGTTTCGTTAGTGCAAAAGAAAATAACAATTACATGTTGAGTAGTTAGTTGTTAGTTTTATGCGATAAACATTTGTCCGTTCTTACATTAATAATGTACCTCTTAAGAATCTTCTAAAAAATCTCAACAAAACCATTTTCCTGTAACCAAAATATCGCTTTCAATAGGTACTTAAAACTTACTGGGACAGCAAGATGAATTACAGACGGTCAAAGCACAGACAAGCCTTAGTTGGCAACTTAGATTTAACGCTAAGTTGGCGAGTAATTTGGAAGTTATTCTAAGATTGATCCTAAGACCATCTGAGGTCGACCCGGACACGTTTAGCTCGGGGCTGGCAGGCAGTCAACCTCCAATTAGTGTGCTGTTCTCTGTGCTATTTTATTTGTTCAGCTGCCTAGAAACGGCGACATGACCAGAGCCACACGCTAATTTTTGATTACAATTTTGTTTTACTTACCTAATCACCAACAATAGGTTAAGCCACACTTTGCACAATTTGTTTTTAATTGGCACATTTGCTCCCGGGAGTATTATAATTTAACATTTAAGAAACGTTAAACGTTAGCCAATGCCTAACAAAAATATATGCTGTGATAGGAATTTAGCTTGATTTTTAAAACAACACAACACAACTTTGGTCTTAGCTTAAATTGATAGTAATCAATTTAAGCTAAGACCAAAGTTTAATCATATAGAATATGACTGAGTATTTTAAGTATCAAACCACAAATAATAGATAGATGCATTATCTTAAAAATATATTCTTACATTTCATTTGACGGCCGGCTGGCCAAGTGGTCTGTGCCCCTTGCTATACACGCTACTTGGTCGGAAGGTCCCGGGTTCGAATCCCGGTAGGAGCAAATGATGAGTACGAGCATTTTTCACGAGTCATGGATGTTTATATGTTTATTTAGTATATTTCTAATATTTATATACACATTATTATCATTATTTCTCCGTTATCTAGTATCCATAACACAAGCTCTTAATGATGCTTACTTTGGGCTAGATAATAGGTGTGAGTCTATGATTATTATTATTATTATTTCTAATGTTACCATTATAATTATATCTGGGAGGTATCAAATAAAATGCTTTGATTTCAAAATAAAATATCAAAATTAGGAATGATAAATTTAAAATACCTACAAATATTATAAATACTATGTCATACATTTCAAAAAACTTATAATGTATGTATAGATTAAAGTGATTAAAATAAATACACCGTAAAAAAAACTTACCCACAAATACTTCAAAGTTGGATGAACATGGCAAAATAAACAGACACTTACTTATGATAGGGAGATTTTATAGTGCTCTATAATTACCTATTGCACAATAAACGTTTAAACAAATAAATATAAATTTCCATTAAATTGGTCCATACCTACCTATACAATTAAGAGTCAGCGAAATAATATAGGAACGGCGGCATGGGAATTCGTTAAAGGCAGAGGTGCTGTGCCACGATAGTACCTGCCGATGGTATCTTGGACACGAACCCCCATTACTACAAGCATTCAAACGTTCGCGTAGCACATGGCAGTGCAAATAGTAAAAAATAGAACAGACAAAATCACATCTGTTGTTTTGATCAATAAAGCTGAGCCCGTAAGGTCAGAGTTTCAAAACGTGTTAAAATGTAATAATAGTAACAACACGATTACCTCTAACACGTAGACATTTGCTTTATCACGTCATATGACTGCAGAACTAGCTAAGAGATTTCTTTACATTTTTAAATTATCTAAGTTTAAAACAGGTTGGGCATAGTGGTATTTCCCACCCCAATTCCCCATGACACGACTCACCCGAGCCGAGGTCAGAGCCTTTGTTTACCCCTTGGTCAAGAGTGGGCACAAAATCACCGCTCGGGCGTCCAGCCCCCTTATTCACAACCGTCGGATCACGGAATCGATTCGAAAAGTCACATCCCGTCTCGCTTTGACGCGCTGCCCGTGGTAAAAAGTGACAGATATAGAGTTCCCGAAATTCGAATATTTTCCGACAGTTTTGCTAAGCGATTATCTAAAGTCAGCAGCCTTCAATTCGTGGTTGTGGCAGCGTTGTCATAGTTTTTGGCGTTTGTTCGACAAACATTTGACAACCATTGGCGACAATAAGTTTTGACGACGAGCATGGCGTGAGCCTGAACTAAAAAGTTGTTTTACATCTTTATGTAAAAGTCAATCAACTTATGGTACATTTAATACAAGAAAAACTAAATCGAAAAATATCGGTTGTACTTAATGTCTTATCATCTCTAAAACAGCGACTAACATACACAGCCAAGAGATCGACGTAGAGATTGGTGAATACGCTTACACACTGCGCTGTGCTCAAACGTCAAAATTAATGGCGGCTCTTCGTCTTTTCAGTCGGCAAGCTCGACGTCAAATTTTCTGTTAGTGAATCAGACTGACTGCAGCGTCCTGCGTCCGCAACCGCGGCGACAACAAAAGTATGAAGCGCCCTCGGGTCTGTCGCTCCCTCATGGCTGAGCGCCCTGGAGACTCTAAACGACAGCGGTACACCTCCCCGGTAGGCGATGCCTAATCCTCCAGAGGCGATTTCCCTCCTAGGCTTAAGGATTCAATATAAAGTACTCAGCTGGGAAAACGCCGCTTTTCTATTTTGATTATCTGTATCTGTGTTACTCTGATGTCCGCCTGAGGTCGCCCGGGCCCGCTGCAGGCGCAGCATTAAGGGCCTGGCCACGAACTCACCGCACGCGCGTCCTGCGACTCGCGAATCGGCAATCACTGCGCGCTGTCTCGATGTCCGCCTCGCAGCGCGTCATCGCTCGTGACCGCGCAGTGGTTGCCAATTCGCCGCCGCCGCCGCCGCCCGTTCCCGTGGCCAGGCCGTAACAGAATGAATTGAATATGGAATATAGATTAAGTGCTATTTTGTCTGTGTATAAAACAATATCAATATAATCATAGCTTCATCAAAACTCGTGAAACATAAAGTTGCCGGAATCAATAGATAAAAGGGCAAATACGCCGGCAACTAAACAAAGGCGAGACATTCCACAGTAACGAGCGATGCATCGCAGTGTAGGCAACCTGTAAGGTTGCCACTTTATAATTGCAATTATTCATTGATAACATTTTTTTTCTATTAGTTTTACTACTGTATTCATTACTAACTTTTGGCCGCGGCTACGCTCGCGTCAAATTTGGGGTAGTTTTAAATTTAAAAAGCGGGACGAAAACAACAAAGATTTTAAAATCCAACGTAGGGGACTTTGTTGTTTTCGTAATCAGCGACCCGTTAAACCATACAAAAAATACTCACGTCCCCCTTCAAGGGGTTGAATTCTAAAAAAAACTGAATTACTTGTTAACTCATTTATCGATAGGAGCACTCCTGTGAAGTTTTGAATAAAATAGTCTGACTAATCGTTTTGCCCCATACAACTGTGAACCCCCGTTGCCCCACCTTAGGAGGTGAATTTTAAAAAATCCTTTCTTAGTGCACCCTGGACCTCATAAGGAACCAGTCTGCCAAATTTTGAATCGCGTTTTGGGCTGTGCGTTGATACGTCACTCAGTTTTCCTTTTTATATATTTAGATCATCAATTTAATTTAAAAGCTTTCAAAAGCAAGGTTATTTCTGCCGCACCCTATCCGCCCGTAAAACATATTTTCTAAAAATATCTAGACTGGCTCCTGAAATACAGTTCATACTAGTTGAGGAGTCAGGGCTACAATTTACTTTTGTGACTTGTTCTTAGTACCTTCATACAATAAAGATTTATTATTATTATTATGAAAATCTACTCATATTGCTGTATTTCTACTCTTTTCAAAGTTTACTGTTCCTCCCAAATTGTATACTCATAATTTTTGTTTTTCAAGATATCTCATCTGCATTTTTGTTTTTTTTTTTTCACTGAAAAATATAGGTATTGACAAAATGAATTTGTTTGGGAAGAAGATCCTATCAGAGTGGCTGGGCGGGGACTGCGTATATTGACTGATAGGCTTGCTTGCTTGCAGACATCTCACATCCTCAAGGTATTTTTGACGCTTGCTACACCTGTAGGTAAGCAGTCATCAGTCACCCAAACTTCAGTACTAAGCCTCTGGGTCACAACATTGATTTAACCCTTTCCTCTCGCAGCGCAGGAGCAAATTAAAGCATTCGACGATTCCCGCCACATTACACAACAAACCGCAACTATATTCAGTCCCCCATGATTTTAAAATTAAATTGAGAAATATCTTATATTACACTAAAATTATTTCCTTGTGTGCCAGTAATATACTCTAATGTTAAAACCTCTACCCGTTTTTAATGAGTTTTTAATTGATGGATAGTCTGTCTGTCAATTTCTTGCAGGATCTAGTATAGGTTTTGGTTTCGACCAAATCGAAACGTAAACGATCATCGTCGTGTTCACCCCTCAAAACCATATACAAACGTGGTTTCCAATAATTAACAACAGAGGACAGAATAGAGGAATGTTTCAACGCTGCTGCCGTTTTCATACCATTTGACAGTTATCACAACGACAAACTTTTTCTTTTCAATTCGGTTGAAACTTACCACAAAATACTTTTACCTCAAGGAGAAATTTACACCAGAGAGGTACAGTAATAGGGTCTCCCGATTTTCCAAGCCAACAACTGTCAAACTAATTTGAGTAACTTTTATTGTGCAGGTGCGTCGAATAAATGATTTTCCTCTGATAATGTGACGGTGGACCTAAGTAGCTAAGTTATCACGACGACAAACTTTTTCGACAGTAATAGGTCTCCCGATTTTCCAAACCGACGACTGTCAAACTTTTAGTAACTTTTATTGTGCAGGTACGTCGAGTGAATGATTTTCGTCTGATAATGTGACGGTGGACCTAAGTAGCGAAGAGACGTAGTAATTATTTTAGGTAGTTTAATATTTTACTATTTTTATTTTTTAGTAGTAAATATTTTACTACATCCCGATCACCCATAATATTTTTATTACGGCAACTTCTCGTGGAGAAAGCCCTACAAATGGTATGGTTGAGCGTTACAATCTCAGGACACGACACGGCGACGAGACGGGTCTCCTTTAACAACGGGCGTTAGGGCTTAGACCCTCAAATTGCGATGATATCGGCAGCCAATTAGGTAATCGGTCAAGAAAAGCGCAAGTTTGGGAAAACTGTGACCTTTTATTGAAACCTATTTTAAGCATTCAATATAAAATAAGCCGTGTTAACTATAGAACATTTTAATTACAGATATTTCGGTTAGATATACAGGATGGCACATTTAGATCGGTCAGTATGGGCAAGTCTGAAACTATAAGACATAGGGGAAGGGAGGGCAAGATGAATATAGCGGGCAACATGAATTATTCTAATATTTTGTTCTATCGGCTTGGTACAAACACCTACTTAAGGTGTGCGTACGCGCAGTGAGGCGGAGGTTCGCAAATCAGGACAACTTGAACTGCAAGTGGAGGTTTACGCGCGTCAGTGCAAAAAAACGAAAAGAGTACTCGCCACTATAATATTTTGCTACGGTACGTTTTTAGTTTCCTATTTCAGGATTCCTAGGAGGAAATTGTTTTAATTTCCTTAACTAATGTAAATAAAAGTGTATTGAAACATTTTTCCAACAATATTATCATAAAATTTTTAGGTTTTATCTGTTATATATCTGGTATATAGATTGCTAGATTCATCTTGCCCGATAGTATAGGGTAAGATGAATCAAAACAAAAAATTTAAATATTGATCTCTTGTTACGCTTGTGATAAAAATTAAAGTTATCTGTTTGATTGTTATGAAAGTTTAATGATAGTTGAATTTGAGAAAATAAACGATACTTTGTATTCTACCGCAATGTATTTTTTATTATTATTCTAAGTTAAGTGAACCATCCTGCCCTCCCTTCCCCTAAGTCTGAAACTATAAGACATAAGTCTGAAACTATAAGACATAAGTCTGAAACTATAATACATACGAAAATCTCTTCTTTGGAACTATGTCATCGATTTTAGTGATAAGAAAAACTGCATTCATTTATTTATAAAAAAAACGTGTACTCAGCTCGGGAATCGAACCCGGACATTTTGAAAAATAAAACTAACACTATTTCTATTTATATATCGATTATCAAATGAATAAAATGTATTTCAAAAGTTGCAAAACATTTCTATGAATTAATATAGCCCATGTTTTAATTTACTGTCGTATTGACGACAATACGAGAGTAAATTAAAACATGGTTATGGTAATCATTTTATACAGGGCGGTGACGACACCAGCCTGTTTAAAATGATCACTCATACTTACTCAATAAGAGGTGTGTAAAGACTGGTTTTTTTTTCAAATTGTTTTTATTGAGATAAAATTACAAATTGACACTGACACTTCTTCAAAGTTACTACCTTGGAAAGCCGAACAGCGATGGAGAAGATTCTTCCATTTCTGATAGCATGAGTGATGGGGGTCGGATACTGAAACATCCCGAAGCTGGTCGGTCACAAGTGTTGGAATATTCTTCAATGTCCCAAAATAACGACCTTTGGGGCGTATTTTCAATCTTGGGTAAAGATAAAAGACACATGACTCAAATCAGGTGAATAATGAAAGACATATTTCTAATATGATGTGTTTTGCTCTTTTGAAAGATTTTTCAGAACCTTTTTGCATCTGTGCATCTCATTCCCAATTCGTTCTTCATAATTTACTGCATGCTTGTGTGAGTCAAATTCAACTTTTCACCAATCATTCGACTGTCAAAGTAGGATCTGACCGCAGATTGTATCAGCATTTTCATTAATTTTTGAAGATCAAGGCCTTACGCTGCAAAGCATGTTTCTTCCTTCTGGAAATGCCTTAAGCTAACCACCTAAACAGCTATAGACAAAAAAAACACTTTCTCCACAACCCCGATGCAGTTTTTCAAATGTTTTCGTAGCAATGTGTCCAAGTCCTGAAGCAGCACAACGCTGTTCGAAATAAATGTCTCTAATTTTAAGAACGCACTGAAAAAAACCTTTCTCACAAAAAAACACTACAGGTCTTTTGCCTACCCACAATTCACGTGCCGGAGCCCCAGTGTTGCCAGATCAAACAGTAGAAAATTAGTCTAATTACTTAATTTACACACTTCACAGATCTATTCGAAAACTTTATTGAAGCACTCAAATATGCCTCTGCCAGGAAACTTCACTTTTCTTAGGCCTAATCAAGTTCCGGGGGGTGGATGCAGAGAACCTCCCCGTGGTACCCCCTGGAAACTGAACTAGACCCGGTAACGCAGGTGTCTAGTCAGGCTGATCCTCTGCTTGGATTGTTTATATTGTACTCAAACTGCTCAATATGTCTACCGTACGGCGCTCAACGCGACTATCAAAAGGCCCTTCTCAGGGCCAACCAAAAGGCCCTTCTCAGGGCCAGCCGGACGGGCCGGTCTTAGTCCCGTCCTGTGCAGGGGCGGTCTCTCCGTCGTACTCTGAGGTAGCCAGGGCATGTGACTGGTCCATGGAATCGGAGGGACAGTCGGATGTCGAGGCTGTTGATGGGGCGGCAAAGGGAGCTTCCCCCGAATTGACGTACGCTGGAGTTGTTGGTCAGGCGGAAGGAAGAAGGAAAAGCCGTTCTGGCCGGGACTCTGATGACGAGTCCCTCAGGGAGGAGTCGAGGCCGTCGTCGAGGAAACGACCTCTTGGAGGAAAGGGAGAGGAAAGGGAGTGTCGTCGGATGACGACTCCGATGTACAGGAGCGACGACCAGGGCGTTTAGCGCCAAAAATCGCACGTTCACGGGGCGGAAGGGGGGCCTACCACCATACGGGCCTCTCCGAAGCTCGCAGAGAGTTGGAGGAGGGAGGTCTGGACTCGGACTCTGAGTCGACTCTTACTGAGGCAGAGCCGAAGTCCGGGACAAGGAAGGCACTAAAAGGGTCCTCGGAGCTGTCAGTAGACGAGCTCCTTAAAAAGGCTGAAGACGGGGCAGGCATCATCTACCAGGCTACCCGAAAATCAAAAAATTTCAAGGGCACCTTAATCAGGGAAATAGATGAGGCCTCGCAGTTGATGCTGACAGCCGTACGGTCACTGGCCAATCGGGGCTCCTCTGAGGAGATGCGGAAGTTGCAGGCGGACAACAAGCGCCTGAAAGGTCAGTTGTCCGCCGTGATGGAAGAGGTGGCAGCCTTGAGGCGGGCGTTCTCCGAGCGCCCAAGCCCTCGAGGCGAGAAGAGGAGCCCCGTGGCTCTGGAGGTGAGTCCCAAGCCGGAGTCGGTGCGGGCTGAGCCAGTAAGCTCGATCGGTCAGGTGCCTGACAAAGACGGTGCGTTGACAAGGGCCGAGTTTGTGGATGCTTTCCGCCAGCTCCAAAAAGAATTAATGTCCCATGTTGGGGCAGTGGTTGGAGCCCGACTGGAGGGCCTGGAGGTGGACGGTAGACTGCTGCCCAGCCAATCTCACCGCCTGCCACTAGCCGCGGACAAATATCGGACTCGTGACTCTGAGGCTCCCCGTGATACCCTATTGGCGCCAACCACCCTCGCCCCCCCGGCAAACATGCCGAAAGAAGCGAGGGTGAAAAAGTCTAAGGCTGTGCCTCCTAAGGCCTCGGCTGCTCGAGCGGCGGAGCAGATCGCGGGGTCTTCGTGTCAGGAGCAGCCAGTGGTGCTGGTGGAGGAGGAAGGCTGGAAAACTGTAGGCAAGAAGCCTCGGAAGGTATCAGCCCCGGCAAAGTCAGTGCAGGGGACCCCAAATAAGAGCCAGACCAAGTCGGCAAAGAAGGTGGCCAAGCCTCTTAAGGCGCCAAAATCTATGGCGGTGGTGGTCACCCTCAAGCCTGAGGCTGTGGCTGAGGGGGCCACTTACAAGGAGGCCATTTCTAAGGCTAAAGCAGCAGTCAGCTTGGAAGCCCTGGGCATCGTGGGCCCCCCAAAATTCAGGAGGACTATGACGGGGGCTCGACTGTTTGAGCTCCCTAAAGCAACCACTGCGGCCCAAGCTGACGCCTTCGCCACCAAGGTTGGGGAGGCACTGGGTGATGCAGCGAGGGTAGTACGCCCCATGAAACTTGCTGACATCCGCATCACAGGTCTAGACGACTCAGTATCAACTGATGAGCTTCGGGCCGCCCTAGCAGAAAGGACGGGCTGCGCTCCGGATGACATCAGGCTTGGCGCTGTCTCGAATGGCGCCAGGGGCGTGGGATCAGCTGTGGCCTCCCTCCCCGTTGAGGTGGTGGGCCGGTTGGTGGAGGCTGGGCGCCTCTTTGTAGGATGGAGCTCGGCCTCAGTCAAGGTGCTCGAGCAGCGCCCCATGCGGTGTCACCGCTGCTATGAAGTCGGCCACACGTCGCAGCGGTGCCCGTCCAAAAAGGACCGCAGTGGCTTGTGCTTCCGCTGCGGTGCGGAGGGACATAAGTTGGTAGACTGCCAGTCTGTCGTAGCCAGGTGCTCCCTCTGCGCTGACCGTGGGCTCCCTTCGGCGCACCGGATGACGGGAGTAAGATGCAATCCACCCCCAGTCAAAGGCCGCCCTGTCACTCCAGAGGCGACCCCCTCCCGAGTAGTGCCTCGTGCCGCCCCTGTAGTGCCGATGGAAACAATCAATGCCTAGTAGGCCCATCGGCAACATACTACAGGGAAATCTAAACCACTGCGCCGCGGCACAGGATCTTCTGTGCCAGGCGATGGCGGAGTGGGAGATAGATCTGGCGGTCATATCGGAGCCGTATTACATCCCTCCTTCCCCTAAGTGGGTTGGAGCGACAGACGGCTCCGCTGCTATAGTGGGGTCGGCATCTGGCGATGCTACCCCTCTGGTCCCTGTGGATAGAGGGCCGGGATATGTGGCGGTGCGATGGGGAGGAGTGGTAGTTGTGTCCACATACTTCTCTCCAAATCGCAGCTTGGCCGAGTTTGAGTGGTTCCTGGCTGCAATTGAGGCAGTGGTGCGGCGAGCCGCTCCCTTTCCGGTACTGGTGGCAGGGGACCTGAACGCAAAATCTCAAGCGTGGGGGTCCCCAAACACCACCGCTCGTGGTGGCGTCCTGGAGCTCTGGGTTTTGTCCCTGGGGCTCCAAATTCTCAATCAGGGCACCACCCCGACCTGTGTCCGGTGGCAGGGCACGTCGAGGGTCGACGTGTCTTTTGCCACCCCATCGCTTGCTGCCCGAATAAGGGATTGGCGGGTGATGGAGGACGTGGAGACACTATCGGACCATCTTTATATCCGATACGAGGTCTCCACAGCATCCCCAGGGGCCCCAATCCATCTGGCTCCCTCACTAAGGCCCACGAACTTTCCACGGTGGACCCTTGCCAAGCTCGATAGGGAGCTGGCGGAGGAGACGGCGATGGTGAGGGCCTGGCATGATGGGCCCGACACCAGTGCCGGGGACGCCGACGACATGGCGGATAATTTTGCAAGGGACATAAAAGCCATCTGCAATGCCGCCATGCCGAGGACACGGGGCCGCCCCCGCCGGGGGCAGGTGTACTGGTGGACGCCGGAAATATCGGTCCTGCGTACCGCCAGTATGACAGCCAGGCGCGCCTTTTATAGGTGTAGAAGGCGCGCCTCAGTTGCGCCCGGTGAAGAGGAGGAACGTCACCGGGCATATCGTGAGGCTCATAAAGCTCTGCGGACGGCGATCTGCAGGGCCAAGGCTGACGCACAGGAGCGGTTCATCGCGCTCCTGGACGCCGACCCCTGGGGGAGGCCATACAGGGTGGTGCGGGGGAAATTTACCAACGCCGCCCCCTCCACATCCTCCATGGAGCCGGGGCTCATGCGAAGGGTGTTGGGGTCTTTGTTCCCCAATCCCGGACCGTTCACGCCCCCCAGGATGGCCCCCTTCAACTCTACTTTGGAGGTGTGGGCTGACGGTCCCTCCGTGTCAGACATGGAGTTTGACATGGGGAGGGACAGGCTCCGGGGCAAAAATAAAGCACCGGGGCCGGACGGCGCCCCATCAAAGCTAGTGGCGATAGCTCTCGGTCCCCTGGAGGAGCGGTTCCGCGCTTTGCTCGACAAGTGCATCGCGTCGGGTCGCTTCCCCAGAAGATGGAAGGTGGGGAGACTTTGTCTCCTTAGGAAGGAGGGCCGTCCCGCCGACTCGCCGTCAGGCTACAGGCCGGTCGTACTACTTGATGAATCTGGGAAGTTTTTTGAGAAAGTTCTCGCTTCCCGGATCACCGAGCATCTTGAAAGCAGGGGGCCGGACCTTGCAGACTGCCAGTTTGGCTTTCGCACTGGTCGGTCTACAATGGACGCAGTGGCCCACCTTAAAAGGTGGACTAAAGCAGCTACAGCACGTGGGGAGGCTGTGATCGCGGTGTCTCTTGACATCGCAAACGCGTTCAATAGCCTCCCCCACGAGTGTATAGAGGAGGCACTCAAGTTCCATCGAGTGCCTCTGTACCTCCGCGTTCTCGTGGGGGACTACCTCCGCGGGAGACAGATCCTCTACGAGGACGCGGAGTGGCGCGTCCAGTCGTGGTCGATGGTGGCAGGTGTACCCCAGGGTTCCGTACTAGGCCCCTTACTATGGAACCTGGGGTACAACTGGGTTCTGCGTGGCGCGCTCTTGCCGCGGATGGATGTCGTCTGCTTCGCGGACGATACACTAGTCGCAGCAAGGGCGAGTGAATGGGAGGAGGCGGTCCAACTAGCGTCGGTCGGCACAACCATGGTCGTCCGGCGCATCCGACTACTGGGGCTGGAAGTGGCTCTCAGTAAAACGAGAGCCATGTCTTTTCACGCCCCAAGACGCAGAACCCCACCGGGGCTCGAAGTCCGAGTGGAGAGGGTACGGATCCCCGTCGAGGTGCACCTTAAATACCTCGGCCTGGTTCTGGACCCTCGGTGGAGCTTCGAGGAGCACTTTAAGCTCCTCGCTCCTCGGCTGTGCGCCGCCGCAGCCGCGCTTGGACGGGTCCTCCCAAATGTGGGAGGGCCCAGCTCGTCGTGCCGTAGACTTTACCACGGGGTGGTAAAGTCCATGGCACTGTATGGAGCGCCGGTGTGGGCAGAGTGCCTCTCCCTCCGTACACGGGCCCTCTTACGACAGCCACAGAGGGTCATCGCAAACCGGGCCGTGCGGGCTTACCGCACGGTCAGTCATGGGGCTGCCTGCGTTTTAGCAGGTACGCTCCCGTGGGAGATTGATGCCCTGGTTTTGGCCAGAGTGCATCAACACCGGGTGGCGACAAGAGAGCGGGGGGAGCGTCCCGTCCTCGACGAAGTGAGGCGGGTCCGCACCCTGGCGCAGAAGGAGGCTCTGCGCCAGTGGGGGGAGGCACTCGTCACTCCAACAGCCGGCCACTGGACGATTGAAGCAATTCGTCCGGTGTTGGAGGAGTGGGTTGGGCGCCGGCTGGGCAGCCTCACCTACCGAATGGTACAGGTGCTGACCGGACATGGTTGCTTCGGTCACTACCTGTACCGTATCGCCCGTCGGGAGGAGACGCCGCGGTGTCATCACTGCGACTCCCCCGACGATACGGCTGAGCACACCCTCGTGGAGTGCCCGGCCTGGCGACTCGAGCGCCGAGAACTTCGAGCAGCGCTCGGTGGCGGTCAACTCTCGTTGCCAACCATGGTAAGGGCCATGGTTGGTAGCGAGAGGGTATGGGAGGCGTTCGCCTCCTTCTGCGAGACTGCAGAGATGCATGCGTGGGTGGCCCCCACGCATGCATTGAATAGGCCGCCACGTCTGGGATTACCCAAGTGACTCTGGGTAATCTCCATCGGCGCGAAACCTGGCCGCAAGGCCGGGTTGCCTGGGGGTGGACTAGTGAAATTGCTTCGGCAGAGCCTGGGCCGCCCCCGCGAAGGGCAGTGGAGTTACCGGGGAGTTTTAGTGGGTATTCCCAGTGTCATTTGGCGCTGGGCGACCCCCACACACGCCCGTCGCCTCGCTAGCGACGGGTAGGTCTGTAAACAGATTTCTCCCCGTAAAAAAAAAAAAAAAAAAAAAAAAAAAAAAGGCCTAATCAAGTTCTCCATTACTATAGATATAATCATTTTATGATTTTACTGGTCAACATTGTTTTCTGCTTGTACACTTAAACAAATTGCTTATATTTTTATTTATTGCTAGTAAGTACATTTTAAAAAAAAAAATATTTATTTACTCATAAAACACTTCCTAACCACATTAAAAATACAATTATGACCTTCGACATCATTTTGTTGCAAAAAGCTCTAAGTACTAATTGAGCTTACTATATTTCAATATGCTTTTAACGTAACAAAAACATTAATTTAATACTTTCACAAATAATTATTTAATTAAAATATTCATAAACGAACCTAGACTTACCCAAGAAAATTATTACCTCTCCTACATACCGTTTTCAAAGGCTCGTCTTCCACAGCTAACTGTTTAATCGTCACTTCATTTTTTAAACTCTGCGGCGCCCGCGCCGGCGGGGGAGTGGGATTGCAATATGCTGTTTCACATTCGTTTCCACACTAAAAAAATTGAAAACAGCAAATTTTCTTACTATCTAGGATTTATATGATACTTTTTAATGCACTTTAAAATTACCAATGACAAGTAGGTAAATAAAATTTAGCAAGGGAAATCTTATCTCTATAAGAGATCTCTTCCAGCCAACCCATAAATGTGTGAGAAATCACTTTGTGCAAGCAGGCAGCACCGAGTGCATCAAAAATATTGATAAAACAATATAAATTTAATTTAAGACTAATAGATATTTAAAAATAATTAATACTTGTAACATATTCTAAATAAATATACCATTACCAATATTATACAATATACATATATATATTGTATAATATTGGTAATATACGTAATGGACTAATTTGTCTGTTATGTCAACAGACTCACGTCATAAATCATTTAGGTTGTGCTCCCCGTGGACAGTAGACAACTTTAATTAAAATGTCAAACATTTTGTATTTGAATAGTTCCCCGTTTTCTTCATACGATTAAATAGTGCTGGTCAAACCTTCTTACTTATAAAAACGACCTAGAATGAATAAGTCTGTTAATGATTTACAGGCTTATTCATAAATACATAAAAACCTATTTTAGTTAAAGACCTGTTTTAAAGTCTTGTAAGAGAGCAAGTAAATGTCTCTTACAATTTACTATGTTATTACCAGGCATGGAAAGTATTTTAACGTAGACCTCAAGATAACAACACACCAGCAATGTCAAAACTGTTTTTTTCGTTGTTATTGCAAGTGCCTACAGGCGACGGTACTCACTTACCTCCAGGTTGCTTGAAAAAAACTTTGTGAATAGCTATAATATCAGGTGATTAGGTATATAATCATTTTTACCGAGATAGGCGTCGGTGGTGGAGGCGCTGGAAAACACTTCAGGAGTTCCTTCAACTTCTCACTAGTCTTGAGACAGCCACACTTTTGGCGCCAACGGTCGCCCTCCCGCGAGGGCGGGGTGCACACCATGTAATCATGCGCTTTGCCACTGGGCTTAGATTCCATACGTAAATAGCTTCTGTGATTCTGACAAAATTGATTGCGGAAATCAATAACACAATCCTTTGCCCAGTAGTGGCATGTATTATACATGCCACTACTGGGCACAGGCCTTTCTAAATGGAAGAAACACGTGAGGAGTTTTTGGACCATAGCACCACTACGCTGGCCTAATGCGGATTGGGTGGGTAAAAACGGTAACGGGACCCACAACTTAAGAAACACTGTGCATCTCGAGATTACAAATCCATCCATGATCAACCATTGCGAAAGTTGCTTTCTTTTCATAATCGAAACCAGAGCGCTTAAGCCAATATGCCAGCCTTAGACGACAGCTTACGAACAAACTAGTTTTAATTTTAATACTAAATACTGCCGTAAAGCTATTCGTAACCGTATCTATACGAAGTTTGTAAAAATTGAATACTTAGCTTTAAATGAAATTAGTTTGTCCTTTTAGCTGAATTGTAAGGAGATGCCGGTGATATAACAGAATCATACTTTATAAGTATAGTAAAAATAAAAATGTATTGTTTCCTTACAATAATATCGTCTATTATGTATGTATGTTTTCCTTAGAGTATAAAATTCTTCAAAACATTTTCAATCTGTAATGAAGACCAATAAAAATAAAATACTTTCACGCCTGTAATATAGAAGACTTCCACTACAATTTATTTTCATTTGATAAATAAAGATACAGAAAATGAAAAATTGCACGTAGGCACTCAAAATGACAGCCAATTTTTAAACTCCTTTTTACTATTTGAGTAAAAAGGAGTTTCTCTATGGATAGTTAACCGCTTTTTTTATATCAAAAATCAAAAATGTATCGTGTTGCAACTCAGAACAATAATTGTTCTGAGTGTTGCAACGACACCCAATGTCGACCATTTTCCGAACACGGAAATGCCTACTTAATTTATTGCACAAAGACACAAAAAAGAAAACTACAGCGAAGAAAATCATGCAAAAAGCATGCTTATTGCCAACGTTAGGGTAAGTAAAGGAATCCCAGTGCCTTGTAAGCGCTGGGCGACCCCCACACACGCCCGTCGTAGCCAGCGGCGGGTAGGTCTGTAGTCGGATTTCTCCCCGAAAAAAAGGATAAGTAAAGGAAAGCATGTTAAATTAAAAGTCAAGACGGTATAGTGCACTAAGAGTAGAATCAAATTATATATTTTATAGCTCTACATATTGTGCTGTAGCCTACAGCACAATATGTAGAGCTATCACCTACTACAGTCACCTACAGCCTGTAGATGACTGCAGCGTCGATTTTCAGCTGATGCCTCTTGTTCCCAACATTATACGGCACTGTTCAAATGATACCAACATTTTTATTTACACTTTGCTGTTGACTCTACCCATGTCATGTTATACGGGACAACTGTACCTATTTTTAACCTACCAACCGTCAATAAGAATTGGAATATCCAATGGTAAATATAAGACTCTGTAATGCTTGAAAATATTGCAATTCAAGATTCAATTGTGAATAATTTCGTGACTGCAATAAATTACATCTGATAATTCGAGGAATAGTGATTCCGACCCGTCGACCGGCTGACTGGCACGTACGAAACGGAACACCGTGCGAAAACGACAAATAGGCCTTAAAACGCTTTATCGACGCTCTAGTTCCTGACTCAATTCAATTTATTTCATAAATATTACGCCAAGTTATATCAGGTTACTGTCTGTGTATATTTTGTTAAAGCCAGGCCATTATGTGGGACCATTTTTGTTTGTATATTAATATATAAAACTATGATATTACTTTAGATCCAACATAGATATTTAAACGAGAATTGCAGGATAGAATGGGGTAGCATCAGCCAGCTGGAACGGATTAGCAGCTATCTTTTTTATTATGTAAACGGCTTCGTTAGGAGATAGGTACCACGAACGCGTTCTCCCCTACATTTCATCTTAGAACAGAAAAATAACTCTACTTATAAGGTGTTACCCCTTCAGATCTGGTTATAATTCAAATAACTACACGACAAGAAAGTACCGGGAAAAGATCAATTATACACAAAATGTTAGTTATTCATCCAAATTTATTTTATCATCTTCAAAGTATGCTCCTTCAGAAACGAAAGCCAACGAATAATTAAATTTTTAAAATTCCAAAGGAGATGTTCCATATCATACACTATCCCAACAAATCGGGAAAAATTTTCTGAATCCAGTGAAGTTCGCTGCGTCATATAAATCAACTAACCGTCACCAAAGTGGCATAGGTGCCATGATGAATAATTGGCTGTGTTGCAGTTTTTCTATAACAATTATTAAATGCAAATAATAATATAAAATTGAAAATTATTAGTAACCCCGGTGCCATAGTCATCTATCTTACATCATCACATTGAGCCTATTCATATGAGCTCTGTATAGTGTACCTATAGTAATAAAAATAAAATAAAGAACGCTAATCAGGCTGGCCATGCTAATGTGCCAACACTTTTTGTATAAATAAAATGAATGGTAAATGCTATACAGATGTTTACATATCAATTTGATTTATCACGTAAGTAATAACATTCTTTTTTTATACAACTAGATTACAAACAAGCTGACGGCCCACCTGGTGGTAAGCGGTTACCGCTGCCTATAGACACATGCAATAACAAGGAAAAATCAATTGATATAGCAGGTGCGTTGCCATCCTGAGGCCTAAGATGAAATGCCGTCCATGCCCAGTAATTACATTGGCTATTTTTTCTCTTCAATCCGAAACACAGCGAACTGTTTCACGGCTTTAATAAGAAAGGCGGTGGTACCTACCTAGACGACCCTTCATACAGGCCTACCATCTAGTAAATTATCACATAGACAGGTCGTGAGTAACCGTGATCAAAACAGCTTCACGGAAGCTCGGTATCCTGAACAAGGTGCGTCGATTTTTCACGACTGACCAATAATATGCCTGCTTTACAAGGCTCAGATCCGGTCTTGCGAGAAATATTGCTCGCACTTGTGGGATGGCTCCGCCAAGTACCTTCTCGATGCACTGGACAGATTGCACCGTCGTACTGTCCGTATCGTTGGCGATGTAGAGGTCACAACAACCTTGCAATTGCGTCGAGACATTGCGAGACAGAGCGCTTTGAAAAGCGTTTTAACCTTATCCCACCTTCCCCCTTCCTACTCAGGAGCACGCATGTCAGTCTTCGGAGTCATCAATTCACTGTCTCCACGTGTCGTACTTCCAGAACTTGGAATTCTTTGCCAGCACATGTGTTCCCTCCTTCCTATAACATGGGTTCCTTCAAAAGAGGCGTGAAAAATCACCTTTTGGATCGGCAAGGTGGATGCGGATAGAGAAGTGTCTAAACTGCACTGTCTTCGCATATGGACTCTTCTAAGACTTTTCTTACTTCATTTGGCTTGCTTTATACGTATGAAAAAAATAAAAAAGTAAGTAAGTAATTCAATTAACACGCATATAGTTAATTAAGTCCATAGACTCGGTAACCGCTAACCATCAGGCTGACTCTACCCAACGATAGAGCTCAAAGTTCAATTTAGTTAGTAAATGGACGGACAACGGACCTGCAATACCATGTAATTTTTTCCTTGTTACTGGAGGTGTCTATAGGCGGCGGTAACCGCTTACCACCAGGTGGGCCGTCAGCTTGTTTGTCATCTAGTTGTATAAAAAACTACTGATTTTAAACATACTATTTCTTAGTATTTAAAATATACCTAAACTAAAAAAATTTCACGTCCTGAGGCGGGGATCGAACCCGCGACCTTTCGCAATCTGGGCGACTGCTCTAACCAACTGAGCCACCCAGGACTTGGGATATCCCTGTGAAATTCTTCTAGTCTATCTGTTTTTGCGTTATGAGCAATGTCGAAATGTTCTATGTGTTTCAACATCCGAAACGAGTATTTTTACAAATACCTACGATTCGGTTAAGTTGGGGCAGTGCTTTCAAATATTCTTAATTTTTGATTTTAACATTATTATAAATAAAAATCACAATTCATTATTTATAATAATGTTATAATCAAAAATTAAGAATACTATTTCTTTTGCAATATTTTTTATGAGTTCTAAACTTCTTATTTATCAAATAAAAAAGTTGCCTACTACCTATTATTCTAATCTAAACCATATCAATGGGATACCAATCTAAAGAATCATAGAAATCGTCTACCATCTTCTTTTAAATCTTGGTTTAGGTTTAATGAAATGTAATAGTTTAATTTCGCCGTTTTGATATGAACTTAAGTATGACTTTATTATGAAATTCAGACGTCCGTAACTATCATGATTGAATTGAACGCAAGTATGACATTCACACAATTGTTATGTTATTAAACGGAATTAAAGGTATGTATATTGTACATACCTACATGATTTTTAAAATATTAGTCATATTAAAATAGCTAAATATATAACTATTTCAGGATTATAATAGATGTCTACTTATATACGACATGGAACACTTCTCCAAAAGTGTTCCATGTCGTATTATTTATTGCTTTAATTTATTTACTTTTATCACTTTCCCACGTTTTTTAATAGTTCACGTTTTTCTCACCAGACATATCTCCTGATTCTCCACAAATCCAGTTAGGCAATAATCATTGAATCACAATAAGTAGGTAAGTACTTTTCGCATTACCTATTGCTTTTGCAAAAGCTTTTGTGTGATTTTAATAGTATTTTAAGTAGCGACGATGTAACGGTTTTCATTAGTATGAACATTATATACGTGACATAACAAAAACATTTACGGACTTATTGTATAGCAGAAAAATAGACAGTAACGGGACAATTTTGACTGACTGGAAGACCCGAAGGAAATTCATAATTCGACACGTAGAGGTACCTAGTTTGTTTTCATTATTTTCTTCATAATATAAAAGCGATAGTAGTTCGCTGTACAGGGTGGTGCCGTCAATGCGAAATAATGCAGCCCATTTCATACAAATGTCATGAAATTATCAAACGAATGCGATGTTTTTGAAAGCGGCAAACCATTTCTATAAACTAATATAGTCCATATTTCAATTTATTGTCGCATTGACGGCACCACCCTGTATATTCTTTGGTAGTTTTTGAGCACGTCATTTACTACTTCGGCTAATCATGTTCCTTGAACGAAAATTCATAATAGGATACCTAATAGGTACTGGTTGAAGGAAAACTTAATTTAATCTATTTTACTAATAATACTGTTATATCCATATTTTATCTTTATCGTTTTGTAAACGGCTGAGAGCAAGAAAACACTTCTCAATAACTTTACTCGTTGTAGTCATACTATATACTTAGTGATAATTTTAGTATCTACTAAAACTACGTAGGCACATAATAGGTTTAAAGAAATTTATTTCTCATACAAACTTAAATTAGTTCATTTACAATGAGATATGAAAAATATAAGTATTTTGTGGTAACTTAAATATTTAACTCTGAGGCCTTTACAAAGTGTACAATTTTCTTACGTGTTTTCTAAGTTTATTTTTATATATAGGTATGCTATTACATTCTTTTATATCACTCGGTAATATGTTGTTCAACTATGCTCCCTCGAACAATATCGTTCCCTTGCCATAACTAGTCCGCGGGTTGATTAACAGGAGTTTGTTTATATTCCGAAAGTGGTGAATTGATATTTTTTTACTAAACGTTATATTACTTTATATTTCATAATCATGATTATGATTGTGAAATAAAAAGGTGGACAACTCAAAAGTAAAAAATGTTATATAAGTACCAAAGAATAAAATCGAAACATACCACCAATATAAAATATAGGAAAAACAACGTACCTAATAACAATAAAAACGTAACCTTAAATAAAACAAAATTAAAAACTTTGGTAGACCTATGCTACGTGCTTATGCGATCCTGTCGTCAGTAACCATCTTCTTTGACATCGTTCATCTGAAAGCCTTAATATCTATTGATTTTCAGAATACAAAAAACTCGAAATTGATATTCTTTAAATTTCTGTATTTCGGTCAAGGGAGAGAAATTCAGTGGAAAACAGTTTCACGCTGTTCCTGTGTTTCAAATATAACGGACATTAGATTACTCGATGAAAAAATACAAAATTAAAAGTTTTAAGTAGCCCCCGGCGTTATTAATCATCTATCTAGCATCATCTCATTCAGACTATTCATAAGAGCTCAAACACGCTATATCTGCTGTAAGTTTTTGAAGAATTAAGCATTTCGCAGACTTTTTAATGGTATAGGATCAGCTCAAGGATAGTATGTCATGGGAATGTCACCGAAGTGACAGTACACGAAATTTCAAATCAATCGGATCTGTAAAAGTTAGTAAAACCCTATTATCATGTAGAAAATGAGCTGATAGTCATCAAACGCCTGAACTGATCTTCAAAAATTATAGCTAAGCACCATCGTACTTAGTCACATCAGCTTTCAAACAAAAAAAACGAATCAAAATAGGTCCATTCGTTTAGGCGCTACGATGCCACAGACAGACACACAGATACACAGACAGACACGTCAAACTTATAGCACCCCTCTTTTTCGTCGGGGGTTAAAAACTGTTTTCCAAACATCTTTGTTTGAAGATGAAAACAATAACGTAACCGCGAACGGTGACTGTCACATCACATTCACGAAATGAGACAACGAGTGAATGGAATTATAAATTACGCACGATTCCAATGTCACACGATGACACGACTTCGAGTGCGTGTATACTGATGTGTAAGTATTAAAGTTAGACCATATTAGAATCTAGTCCTTTTGCAATTTATCTGAGAAAATCTCATTTAAAAATTATTTTAAATATATATTTCTCCTATTGTACAATAATAGTTATTTGTTGAACAAGTGAGCGAAGTTATTTTTTTCCTGCGACGAACAAGTGAAGTAGTCTAGATTTCACTTCTGAGCACTGTGAGTGATTTAGAGACACACGAGACATAAAAAACTTGCTCTCGAGTGAAACATACAACTTTTATATTCGTATTGTTTTATTTATCTACTAGTGACCGCCCGCGGCCCTGCCCGCTTGCATTACGGTTATAGCGCGAACTATCTTACAAACTTCCACCCCTCAAAGGATGAACTCTAGGATAAATACGTAGTAAAATTAAATGCAACATTACTGCGAGTTTCTAGGCAGCAAAAGAAACCTTTTCGTGCTGGAGAGGTGAGAAGAGTATTTTTTTGATTGATTTATTTATTGTTTATGACAGGTTATAACAGGCTGCATGATTGATTTATAAGTTCTCCAAGTTCTCGATAGCACAGTGGTAATAGAAGTCATCCTGTTTGTGAAAATTCGATCCCCCGCCCCACGACACGACATGATTTTTCTCAAATATTTTTCTGATGTAACAAAGTTAAACAGCTTAGAGAAATTATTTAACTGGTAATCCTACTTTATGCCAAAAGTGTCGATATATCATATAAAAATCACATAAAGATAATATTTATTTTACTGTATAAATAATAAACATTTTTTATCAGATATTATACCTATATCCCTACGTAATATACCTAATATGTTTACCTTTAGGCAAGTCCATCACTCCCAAAGTCTGGTGGCGGTAGAGTAGCACACTATAGGTATACGTATATAAAAGTACTATGTGAGTAGCACGGTTGACTTTCAAATTAAAATTTAAATTATTTATTGCTTTTCCACAATGATCTTATTGTAAAGGTCTTAAAAATAATGTTTAAGATTATATGTAGTACATTTCATACAAAATCATCATCGTGATGAAATCATGATCACAATTATTATACTTAGGTATGATAAACTATTTTATATTAATTATAATCGCCTCTGTCGTCTAGTGGTTGACACCACCTACCTTAGATTTGTTCGGTTTGGTTGGTGGTAGGGCTTTTCTATGTCCGCCTGGCTAGCTACTGTAGCTACCGCCGTCTTACCGAAGTCTACCGCCATAACAATGATGTTAACAGCATTGTTGTGTTCCGGCAGTTAGAGGTAAGATAGCCAGTTCCTCTGTGGTTGAGGAATCCGGGTGTAGCTCGCTTCCATCGTCGGCCTTATCTTCACTTACCATCAGGTGAGATGAAGGCCAAGAGTTACCCTGTTACGGTTAAAAAAATCATTCATTTCAAATTATTATGGATTGTCACGTGGTACAGGTTCCAGCCCCCAGACAGGAACAGAACATGTTTTTTTTAGTTTCGTTATTTTCTAACTGCATAAACCTATATAAAAGGTGCTGTCTACGGATAGAGATAGTGATCGGTAAGCTGTAATGTGTATTTATAGGTACTTAGTACTGAAGTTATCTTACCTTATTACACTATGGTGACATGGCGTTGAGTGTTACCCAATACGAATTATCTGTAAAACTTAAAAATCGTATAATATTGGAGCTGTGGGACATGTAGTTAGGCGGCGATAAACGGCGCGTAATAGGTACATGTTTAGGCTGGTGAAGTCAACTAAACGATATTACGCGCCGTTACCGGGATAGCGGTAAAACGTACGATTCGGAACAATTTCGCTCATTGTCGGACGAGCCTGCGACCGTGAGAAGGCCAGCCATCCCAAAGTTGCGTGTCGTTACCTGGCTTACATGTAGCTGTTAGTGTAACTTATGAAATTAAATTAGAACGTAACAATGATAATAACAAAGCGACTGTATTACTGTTATCTTTTTAACCGACTTCAAAAAGGAGGAGGTTCTCTATTCGGTTGGATTTTTATGTACCAATACGTTATTATTTTTTTGTTCGATGTGGAATAGTTGCCATTTGATCCAATAAAAAATTATCTAAAATCGATTGGGTAATTTGGTTTTTAAATCAGTTATAGCTGGATTAATAAAGTTATCTATGTATGATGTTACTACAAACTGTAGGTAAATATACTCACCCTATTCCGATCACTATGTATAAAATAGAATAGAATAAAAAAATAGTATTTTTTTTTTTCTATGACTACTAGTGAAACGATACGATAGTAGGGAACAATACCTATTATGCCAGTCACCTATCGAGCTTTGACCTTAGAAAGTGTACCTTACTTATATGACCTTAGATGGTATACTTACTCTACATTCTCTTTCAAATATAATGTTTTGGGCTACTCGCCAAACAATAGCGAGACAACGTTTATAAATGCATTCTAAGTAGCTCTCGGTCTATATTGATCGCGGCGACTATTGCCACTGCGCGTGGCGTAAAATTTGCGGCGGGCGAATATTTGACCCGCTAGTCGCGCCGCCCCGTCACCATCGCCCTTACCCGTGGCAGTTATGGGTGCGTCGTCTCGAGCAAGCAAGAAAGCGGTCCAGCGCTTGACTCCAGTTTGCACTGGATCATAAAGCAGTGAGGGATGGAGAGATAAGGCAACACGGAGTCCTAACGTTCCGCGACACATGCCCTCACGGGGCATGAATGCTTCTTGGAATACATGTGTCGGATCGCCGGAAGGGAACTGCCACCTGCCACCACTGTTGCGCTACCACGACGAGGAAGCGCAACACGCGATAGAGTATATACCCTGCAAGGGCGGATGAGCGGCGAGCACTGACCGCCGCAACCCGGGCGACCTCTCCCTCCGACGTAAAGATGATCGAAAGTGACAAGTCGTGGCAGGCGATTCTCGCATTCTGCGAGATAGTTATGGGTGGCAAAGAAAAAGGCGCTGGGCGCCTTCACTTCAAAACTTGGGCTCTGGGCGCGGTTGGAGACCGTGCCTGAATTGCGCAGTCCAGTCGGCGGGCTAATACACCAGCTCGCCGACTTTAAAGAACATAGTGTCTTATTCTATTGAGCCTTTACAACCCTCCCCACAAGTTGGAACCTTATTGGTCACGTCTACCGGCAAGGTCGGCAGTGGGCAGAAAAGGGATGCATCGCTGAGGTTTTTAGAGGCTGAGAACCCCACGCCGCAGACTCTAAAACTGCCTATTACTTTATTTTTACTAATTGGTTTTTGGAATAAAAATATTGTACTTACCTAAAGCAAAAACTTCTAAAACTAGGGGCTCTCTCTGGGTTTCATCGGCCTATTGGCGGTTATGGGCCTCAAGTATTTGCTCATTACAGGAGCAGCTTCTCGGAGAACTTTTACTCTCCGGTGGTCGGGGCATCGCAATATGCGACGGACACCAAAAATATCGATTCTTCTTACGGCTACTACGGCTCTTAGATCAAGGTCCTTGCTGAGGTCTGAGAACTAGTGTGCCTAGTGCTGCGGCTCTTTGACCACGCCTCCTGCTGAGGTCTGAGACCTAGTGTTAAAAAGGTGACGAGTTCCTCCCCCCCTCCTGGTTTACCCCAGTAAACTACGTTCTAAATAAACGTTTTACACACCAAACAAACGCGTTATTATTAGTCGCCGAGTCACCCCCCACTACACTTTTAAATTAATTAGGTATATCCACCTTTTCATTTTAAGTAAAAAAATTTAAACTAGGGGCCTCATTCAACTGTATTGTCCCGGACGACCTCGGACGGACTAAGTCCGCCACTGTGTATGAGTTTGAAAAGCTCTTCAGAACACTCTCCATGGTACAGCCTTTACTTTTATCGTCGCTCAGCTAAGCTATCACAACGCAGTTGCAGTACACGTCATGCCTAATTCTCTGAAATAAAAGTCTATAGAAGCACAGTATACATTAGAAGGTAACATAGCTTGCATGTCAGTAGTTTCTATTATACTTTGCAAAGCGCATACTAGAAAAGCAATTGTCTTAATACCATTTGTCAACTATTGTACCAGTCGATGAACGCGGAACTGTACTTGGAATTAATGACGACAATCAATAACCACTTGTCACTGGATGAACTCCGGATAACTTGAAAGGGCTATTGAAAAAGCCGGGAAGTCGGGATGTACTACTTCCATGGCGTATTACGTCAGCGATACAGTGGTTATTCTGCAACCGTTCGACTTCAAACATAATATTTCGATAAACTCAGTAATGATTTAATTTAAGATCATCTAAGATACACCTACCGGGGTTTACTTTATACTAAGTTTCAAACAAACTTTGCTATAATACTAGGAAAGTTTTTTTTCTAGCAAATATGTTTTGAACTTTTTTATAGAAAGGCGACAAACTAGCACACGTACGGCCTGCCTGATCGCGATGGTAAGCGGTTAAGATACTTATCGTAAGTAGCCTAAAAAACTAGTAGCATCAATGGTGATTTGTACACGCAAGATCATCCTGTATAAATCAAGAGTCGCTTAGCGCCTTCTATCGGCTATGTC
This sequence comes from Nymphula nitidulata, assembly GCA_947347705.1. Lineage (NCBI taxonomy): Eukaryota > Metazoa > Arthropoda > Insecta > Lepidoptera > Crambidae > Nymphula > Nymphula nitidulata. The sequence goes on from OX374631.1 coordinate 12,244,223, forward strand.
ACGTAGAGTGCTCTGAAGAGCTTTTTGACCTTATCCCACCCCACCTTCCCCCTTCCTATTCAGGAGCCGGTCTTCGGAGTCATCAATTCACTGTCTCCACCTCAAAATCACGCACAAAGAGATTTTAGTACCTCATTTCTTTGTCGTACTTCCAGAACTTGGAATTCTTTGCCACCACATGTGTTACCTCCTTCCTATAACATGGGTTCCTTCAAAAGAGGCGTGAAAAAGCACCTCTTGGGCCGGCAAGGTGGAGGCGGCTAGAGCAGTGTCTAAACTGCACTAACTGTCTTCGCATATGGAATCATCTAACCGCTTCACAGCAGGTGGTGTTGAGTCATTTGTCGTGTTTTGTATAAAAAAAAAGAGGTAGACAGTCAGGAAGCATTTATGTTGACTACATAGCCCCTTTTCTAACACTGAAAGTTTTTAGAAGTGGTTACTTGTAAACGATACATTAAAAATATAAACTTATTTTTAACTTATTTTTTGAAAATGGAACTCTGCCAATATTATTGAGTATGTATTATACATTCATTTGTCATTTGCTTTTCAATTTGACGGCAAATTGAAAATTGTCAGATTCACGTCATTAAGTTATTTGTCCCACGGCTGGGCACAGGCCTTCCTAGATGGGAGAAACATATGAGGACCCACTAAGTATACCTCATTTAAAATAGGATAAGTAGGTACAAGTTATTTCAATAATTCAATTAAAAATAATTTATTTCTGATTTCATTTACTTCGCACATAGGAATCAACGACTCTATCGCATTATTTTATCGAGCGATAGCAGACTCGGCTCTATTGACCACCTGTCGCGTGGCGCGAATCGCACGGTCGTTCACTCTGACAACTGGGATTATTACCTGTACTGCCATCACCGCCATCATCTCACCATAACACCATTGAAACCGTGCAATATCGTCACAATTGCATCTCGGAAATATTTGTTAAAATCGATTACCTTTCACTCAAGAATGCGCGTGTCTAGTTATTCTGACCGTAGGTGTTTCGAATTGAACAATCACAATATTTTGCTTATGTCGGCTACTAAAAAAAGTCCAGTGTTCAAGTAGGTAAACTAAACCAAACCAAGACTCTCCACCAGGGGCGTAGCTCCCGCCATATCAGGCCCCGAACGTGTAAGAGAAAAATCGTAAAATATTATTAGAAAAAAAAATGTGATCCAAAAGAAAACCATCGATGGAGGAGCCCATGGGCTACCCAAAGAACCTCCATGTACCTATATGTTTTGCGAAAATTTAGTTTTCAAGATAATAGTTTTTTTTTTGTCGATAATAGGCACCCGAAATGTTGCACTTTTTTAAATTTCTGTAATTCTACTGCCCTTTTTTTTGTAAATATGAATATTGAATAAGTCCGCTAGATTATTAATACAGTGTTTAATTCTGACTAATAATTTGTGGCGGAAACTTTTTTTTATTTGGATGAAAATATTTTTATGCTTATTATTATTTTCGTTTTTCACTTCGAAAAATCACATAACATAAACGACATACTTCAAAAACTTATCCTTTAAATATTTTCTCAAAAAAAAACATGAGGCCCTCCATCGATTTTGTAATTATCATAGGGCCCGCAAAAATTTTTGATACAGGGCCCATCTAAAGCAAGCTACGCCACTGCTCTCCACATAATCCTATTGTATTCAGAATTAGCAAACAAGATAAAAATAGTAATCAACTAATTGTAAATCATCCAAGGTGAAATTGTAAACGTAAAAATAAGACGCCTGAAACAATGCATTACGCAAGGTCTCAACACAATGGCTGAGGACTGAATCGAAGTGATTTTGGAAATGCGAAGGTCAGAGGTGTCGTTTTGATCTGCGATAAGCCCTTCCTGCTTGTTAGCATAGATAAGTTATTTATTACACGCACCGCTAAATATGAATACCACTCCTTTTCTTAACGTTTGGTAACCACAAGGCTAAATATTTTTCTTATTTGTTTCTGAATTTAGAACTCCTTGCTAATCTACAGCCGCTTTTTTTCAAATTGGCAGGTTTTCCAGCTAGCGTTGGCAACCGTAGTACTTACATATAATAAGTGTTGCACTGTATGTCGAGTCTACGGAGGTATTTAACTGTAGACTTGAGAAATACATAGTACACAAAAATTCTATATTTTTAATCCTATTTCCCCTACTTCGGCAATACGGCATTCACAGAAAGGCATTTGAAGTAGCTACAAGAAAAAAACAGATGTAGGTTACTAGCATCTAATTATCAAAAAACGTGTTATAGCATAATTAAGTGGCAATTTTGCTTTATCGTGTGCATTTTTTAAAATAATGTAATTGATCAAAGGATCATGTTTTGCTGCAGTTTATAATTCAGACAAAAAGTTGGTGCAAAGAACTACAAAGTTTATAAAATTAGACAAGTTACCTATGCAGGATGTTTGGTACAAAGTATAACAAGCGACCACCTACACCTACCCATGTTAACATAGTAATATAAATACTATGATGTTAATAAAAAATTAAAATTATTAAATAAATTTTAAATTTATTCATACCAAAAGTTCGGCCACTAAAACAAAATGTATGGGAAATTTCAAAATAAATTTTACAATTTTGAATTTTTGGTAACACCATAATATTTATATGACTATGTTAACATGGGTAGGTGCCCGCTTGTTATACCATGTACCGTTTCCTGGTGGTCATACTAATTTGTCATATCAATATGACCACGAGGATATACATGTACTCCTGGTCATACTGTAACACGTATTTTTAGAAAAAAGGTTTTCATTCCTCCTGTATGTATAAAAACATTTTTGTGAGTTGGCTTCATAATATAACGGAAGAGTCAGAGGAGTAATAATTTTGAATATGTATAATTTATGAAAGCTATTTAAGTAAGTATTGTCATTAATTTAGAATATTTCACTCAATCGAAATATCGGATGTATGTAGCTGGATCATCCCCTGAAGTACCAGGCTACCATATCTATGTAGGAGATGTTTAGCATACTCTTATTTTTATTTATATAATAATAGCAGTGGTAAAATAAATATCCTCCCATATACTTATAGTAGCCTGGTACTTCAGGGGATGATCCAGCTACATGCATACGAATTTGAACAATGATTTTACCCAAGAAGGTGTTACTTAACGGGAATACAGCGTTCTGTTACACTGTTACATTATAGGGAAAACAGTTTACTGATTCATTGTACAATAACGTCATCAGTTGGAGCACGGGACCTTATAAGTCCCCGTGCTTCACCCAGGTGGAGAATCTAGGTGAAGCACGGGTCCGGACTCCGCAATTTCTCATTCATCAACAGCCAATATTAATAATCTAATACAGTTATTTATAAGTCATGTCTAGTTATTTCTAGCTAGTCATTTTTATTTGCATTACGGCTGGCATTTGTTTTTCTTACAGGACGTTCAGAAAAGTGAGTATGACAACGAGGGCATGTATATCCTCGTGGTCATACTGAGAGGACAAATTAGTATGACCACCAGGAAACGGCACAAACGCCTTGTATATCTATCTATTTTTTCCTTCTATATATATTTGTTTAACGTATTAGTAGTATATTTTTTACGGCTTACTTTAAAAAATACTATATTTCGCCAAAGAAATGTTGGCAAGCCTAGTTCCAGTACCTACATGTTAACTAATTTGACCAAGATTGTAGAAAATTAAAAAACACTTCACGTAGGTCACGTTATTTCATCGTGCGTGATGAAATAATTGTGTCTTAAAAAAAATACCAGCTAGTCTTACCAACACTGTTTTGACAGACAGACAAGGGAATCTTAAATGAAAAATATAATTTAATAGTATATAATATATTTAATAATAAAGAATCACATAAATTGTTATATTTTGCTGAAGCTACTATTATTTATTTAGTGGAACCAGGCATAGCATCTGCTGTGATTGTTTGTCTATTAAGAACATATCTTCTAAGATTAGCAATACAGTGAAAACTAATATTGAAAATTACTTTATTAAAATTAAATAATAATAAAATAAAGACTTCAAATTTAAATAAAAGTAACGGCCATTGTCATTGCCTTGAATTCGGAACATTAATAAAACTATTAACTTTCTTTGAAGTTGCACACTTATTTTCACTACCTAAATAAATAAATCACAAATAAATTAAGTGCAACATGACAAAATTTATAAATGTCAGAGGTAATAATTATCACAAAATTTGAAAAAGATCTTAATAACTATTTTAAACATGAGTTATTTTAAAAATAAAACATTGCTTTCGTTTTGTTTGAAAACAAAAAAAAACCAGATTCATACAGAGAAATGCAAAAAGTTATCATTTATAGTTAGATAGAACAACCAATCACTAACATTGAAATATACTTACTAAACTTGTGCTGACATACTACCCTAAAACAGTACAACACACAATATTGGCGATTTTGATGCTACAACTAACATTACAAAAGCTTGTCATTTGAAATTTTGAACAGTTCAATCGTTCGCGTCTCAAATGTCGCATTAAAAATTTTTGATTTCACTTGTTTTTCTAGTCAAGTCATGCTTGAACCAAAAATTTACTATATAAGTACTTATGCAAAAATTGCTTTCACAAATAAAGACCCCATTTTCTATAAGACTAGTTTAAATATAAGACAGTATCTCTTAGAGACTGAGATTTCCCCACACCTTCCCAGTTAAAAAACACTCAGTAAGTATAACCCAACTTACCTAAGTAGGCAAAGGAAGCGTTTTTCATTCTAATATATAAATTAAATTATGTCAAAACAAAAATTGCATTGCCTTTGCATTGCACAGATGTGCATTTAGAGAAAATTAATAAAAAAAATTTGAGCGAAAATTTGAAATAAAACCAATTTACCGGATTTAACTCGCGTTTAATTTGAAGTCGGCAGTGTGTGAACACGCTCTTGACGAACCCAATCACTATATCAGATTTGATAAGCCCCAGATCCTCGCCAAAGAACACCGTTTCATTCCTAGAATGTTACGTGAGGCTATTGAAATCAAAAAACATCCTAATTTTAATAGAGAAGATGGTTGGAGTGTACCACCAGCTTGGGATCCCATCATGCGAATAATAAAGTCCCAAGCCCGTCCTCATACTGCCCAAAAAACTGACGCCGTGAGCTCCGTATGCGTAATTCGGACCGCTCAAAATATAACACAAAGTGACGGTAGTTATCTTAAAACTTATTAAAGACAACTGACATCTTCAGTCTTCCCGTGACCACGATCGCTGTAAAGTAATCGAAACGTCGGGTGAATAATAATAATGTAACATCTAATTAAACGCGAGTTAAATCCGGTAAAATGGTTTTATTTCAAATGTGTAGTGCTCGCGAAAATGTAAGAATGTTCAAAATTTGCCAATACAAACCGTATTTATTTAATTTATCCTAACTACATTACACGTACTTATTATGTATAATACCTCAATAGCTAATTTCAAAAATATATTACTATTCCATTCAGTTATACGATTAGGAAAATATGCAGAGAAGACACCAATTTCATATTTTAACTTGTTTTATGTAGGTTTGTGTAAGCAGAGGCATGATACATTATGTGTAATGAAATATGCACATACAGATTGTTTGAATATATTAATTTATATGATTATAAAATCGATAGTTCGACGGCATATATTTGGACTCTTAAGATCATTTATATTTAGAATTCAGAAAAAAATATGAAATATTCTTATCTTTTAAAACAATAGGCTGGATGACACTTTTAAATCAAAATCAAAAATCATCAAGGCATATTACTTCCCCAAACACGCTGTATATAGATATTTTTTAATCGTCTACCCTATTGCGTAGTAAATTCGGTCAACAGCACAAAATACAAAACATTAATTGCTACAATTACTGTTGCACTGGAAATACTATACCGATAACGTATATTTAGGGTCGGGGATCACTTAAAACTTATATTTGTATACTATCTACTGTACATAATTAATAGACAATGTTATACAACCAAAATTAACACGTTAATATATGTATGTCGCAGCCATCTGCCTCTTCATTTGCCTCTTCATTGGATGGTATAATCAACAGCCTAGGCCTGTTGATTAAACGCCGGCATCCAATGACATGCCTAAAACTCGAACTAAGTACGGCAAAACCACGATAACATGCGAAGGAGCGCGCTTTAATAATAAAATACCCTCAAACATCAAGAATATTGACTCGTTTAACGTATTCAAAACGAGACTAGCACAATATATAATAAACATAAATACCTGTTTGAGTGTGTTAGATCAGTTTGATATATTATTATATATTTTTTGATTGTTACTTGGTGTTGCCTTGCTGTTTCTGATTGAATTTGGTGTAAGTGTTGTCTTATTGTTTACTATTATTTTTATTTTCTTACCTTTTTGTTCCTTTTCAAAATTGTATGATAACTAACGTGCTACAAATTTTGTCTAATATTTAGTTCTCATGTAAGTGGCTTAATGTCTTTATGAGAATAAATGTCTTAAAACCTATGCCTAGGCTGATAGTTAATTGAACTAGAATCACTCAACGCTTACCAACTTGGCATATTAAAAGTCAGCTCATTTGCACGCCTAGGCGGATCGTCTTGTATGTACACAAGTTTTAGTGTGAGTGGTGTGATTTTTTTATGACCAACTTAACTAAATGATTTCGGTTTTACGTAGTTATAAAAAAAAGAACCTTGAACCTACCAATCACAGAAACAGTCCACTAAAACTATTCGTACTAGATGACCTGCCTAGGCATCCAATTGAATGGCGAACCTCCTAATTGCTAACAAGACTAACGTCTTGTTAAACGTTGAGCTTGACTTGGCTATTAGTCCTTCAGTCTCTCATTGGATGCCGGCGTTTAATCAACGGCCTATACGTCTAATTAAATGCCTAATTTAATCAAATGGCTGCGATATGTATACTGAGGACTAGTTCATTCCAATTATTATTCAACTCTGAACTATGTCGTATAATTCAAAAATAAAACTGATTGTCAAATACCTTATGATTCAGTCCATTTAAAGAGGAATTAATGTTTTTACATAACATCTGAACTAGCGAGAATTACTTTTGTACGTGATAATACACCGTGTCATGTATTAGCATAATGATTAGCATTTTATCACATTTAAAGCAATGTATCCTATCAAAGTCATTACTACTTTAACATGTATTTAACACATAAATAACATTCACATAGACACTAGTAAAATAAATTTATTTAATTTTCAGATGAGAACACCACACTGTCATGACTAGTAATGTGTTCATGTTTTAGCCCATAATGTTAACTTATCTCTTTATATACTGTTACACAAGAAGCTGCCTTGATTTTAGAAATAGTGATACCTACAAAAAACATAACATTAGCTTCAATGGTAAAAAATAAAATAATTAAATCGATGTGGCAGCAAGCAAACAAAGAATTTTAAATTATAAATAGGATTAAAACATAAAATATTTGATATTCTAACCGCCGTTCAGAAATATTTTACATTAATGACTATTTTTATACGAATGTGTACAAAACAAAGGGTTAATTTGTTTAAAGGTAGACTAGCACAAATTATTACACATGTCAATAAATAAATAAATACCAATTTACACTTAGGAACCTTTTAGGATTTCATGTAAGATCTTGTTCTCACTAACGTTTACCCAGCATAGGCGTTCGTCCAGCTTATACGGTGCGCTGAAACGGCGCTAACTTTATGATGGTGCAGCAACTATAGCTATTGCGCAGCATCTGCGCGGCTTTAAAGCGACGTATGCGGACAAACGCCTACACTATGAAGAACAAACATAAATTGATGAATAATTGTTTAATTGCATATTATAGAAATAAAAAAAAATTATGAAAACACAATTTTTAGCCTCTAAGTACCGCAAGTTAAGTCGTTCTACAACTCTGCGCTAGCCGTGTCAGATAACGTTCATTCAAATCATCAAAGGGTATCGATCGTTACACCGGGGCTTTAGAGTTTATAATTATAAATATATTTCCATATCTGAATCAAACTTCGAAGCATATGCTGTGTGCTATTTCTTTGACGTCTAGCCGCAATATAGCATTATTACTTTAATGTATAATTATCTAACAATATCGTTAAATGCAGCATACTTATACTTATAAATCATGGAATGTAATCCAGTCTATTTGTACCAGAATTATACGTCAGTCTCAGTCTTGCTGCTTGTACGTCGACTCCTCGCTGATCCAGGATTTGCCCAATGAGGACCACTTAACAAAAACTTCTTGACATTATATTCCATCCTTGCCAAATCTTCAGGAGTTATCTCTTTATCACCGTTTGTCTTTATCAGGCCATCGCGTAATTCTTTAGCAATATCAAAGTCTTCTTGATTAGGTTTCACACAATTCCTGTCAGCTTCTTTGCTTACTTCAGTAACAGTCGCTTCACCACTTTCAACTGGAAATATTGTTTCCTTAACTACATTATTAATGACTTTGTGATTTATATTTTTACTTTTAAATTCTTTATCCTGAATGTTTTGTATTGTGGAAATGTTTTTATGAATCAAAGCATTGTTGATTTCCTTTGGATATGGTTTTGAAAACTTGCTCACTGGATGAGGCATATTTAACGCAATTTCGTTCAAAGTTTCCGTCAACCTAATTAGCTTACTGTCTCTTCTTCGGTTGTTAAAACTGGCTTCATCGTCTAAAGGATCATTAAATGTATTTTGCTGTTCTAAATTTTTCTCAACCCATTCGGCGACTCTCAGTAATTGCTGCTTTTGCAGTAAAGCAGCACTATCATCACTTGACAGTGAACTCGTACTTTGTTCATTGGTAAATACATTTTTGCTTTCATTTACCTTTAGATGAGTTTGAGTTAAATTTGGATACACGTTAACAACAGCGGGTAATGTAGACTTTAATGGCAGCACTTCAAGCTTCTTCTCAGATATAGAAGAATCTCCTAGCGGCGGTAAATCTTTCGAAATTCTTGTTTTTTCAATGGAATGAAGTTGAGATATATCTATTTTTCTCAAGGGTCTATTAAACTGGCTTTTATTTTGTTCATAACGATCAAAATTAAATATTTTCATATCATGATTATCAGTCGGAGTAAAATTGTTTTGTTTTTTAGATGATTCTGTATCTTGATTAATTACTTTGTTATTGTTATGCGAGTTAATGATATCTGGACTAAATTCATTCAATAAATTGTCAATTTCAGTAGTATTTTGTTGACTCCCTACACTTTGAGAAGTATTATTATTATTCTCAGAACTATGTGAAAAGTTATGAGTCTTTAGTGGTTGTAACGGGGAGGATGAAACATTTAGCAAGACAGGATTAACTAGCGTATTATCAACTGATGTGTTAGATTCTTTATTATTATTATCAACATGAACATCAATAAGCGTAGTTTCAACTACAACATTATCATTTTTGACATCATTTTTTATATCATTATTTTTAACTAAATCAATAAAATTGTCTATGTCATCATTGAGATCTTTAAATAATGAATTTTCGTTACATTTGCTTTGTCGCCTATAAAGTATTGGAGGAACATCAGGCTCCGCATTATCCAACAATATATTTTTAGAACCAGCTTGCATACGCAAATGACAAAACCTAGGACCTGGTCCTACTTGAGTATTAGATTTATGTGTGCTAACTGTTGACTTAGCAATAGAAGAAGTCCTACTCATAGCACTCATTGAGCTTTGAGAATTTTTCCTCTTCTTGGTGATCTCTTCAGCATGTTGTTCCTGTTTATTTTTGGCTTCTTGTGGTATTAGCAACTGATCTTTAGTAAGTAAATCATCATTTACATTACTATGAATACTACTCTTTTTGCTTGAAATCGGGGTCTTTGTACGATCACAAAACTTATGATGTACAGATGGCTCTATATTTGAGTTAATTTTTGCCTTAGCATCTACAGTTTCTTTTAACATATTAGAATCTACAATATGTGCATGATTCATATCAGGTTTTTCTTGAGCAATATGATTCTCTTTCAAGAGTTCTGGCAAGGTTTCAGGACATTGTTTATATGGATCAGTTATTACAGGTTGTGGAATAATATACATAGGTCCTATCAAGCCACAGCTCAGTGGTTTATCATCAACACTTTTAATAGCATGAGGTGAAGAACTTCTAATACTTAGGTTGGAATTCACGGACGTAATTTCTAATTTACAATTTAAGCAAAAGGAATGTTTCATTTCACTATTGGACATTGTTTGTGTTGCTACAGAATAATAACTTTCATTATAGCAAAATGGTTTGTTTTGCGATTTTGAACAAGTACATGTATCACAGTGTTTAGTGACAGTGTCTTGGATGCTATCTTCAAGAATTTTAGACATTAGTGAGGCCGATATATTGAATTCATACTCACTCGCGTCAAAAGTATCGTTATCATTTCCATTTTTAGATTGAGAAGAACTAGATGGTTTTGCCGTTTTCGTCATGACATATTGTGAGACCCTCGCTTGTGTATCAACTGGAAGCTAAAAAGAAAAATAATTTTATTATTGTTTCATATAATTGCTGGTGTACTTTAATTAATGTATTGTCTTATTGACAGCACCACCTGTATATAGGTGATTTATTTATTATTTAAAAATTTTTAATGACACATGTTTGAAATAATATAACATTGGCTGCAATATTTCATAGAAATGTAATGAAATTATCCAATGAATACGATGTTTTTGAGAGTGGCAAATCATTTCTATCAAATAATACAGCCCATGTTTTAATGTATTGTCTTATTGACAGCACCACCCTGTATATTGGTGTTTTTTTTTTTAAATAACATAAACCAGCCTTCATTTGGCAAGTGTGGTGGTGTTATGGCTTTGTCCTTGTTTCTTTATCCCATACAGGAAGGTAAATAATGGAAAACCAAGAGTGTATACCGACAAAATTCACTGGATTCTAGCGAAATCAATGACAACTCCAACAACCAAAAAGAAGAAGAAGAAGAATATTTTCCATAAATGAGAGTAGCATTCAAAAGCAATAAATTTATGCATACTCAGATTTGGTTTCCTGTTAATAGTTAATACTAGTATGGAAAATTTCTGCTTAAATAGTGGAAAAATTATAATGGAGAAAATCGGCTTGTAAAATGTGACAGCTAAATTTTTAAACACTGAATTGAAATCACAATGTTAGGCATTTATAGATAATATTATGAACTTGATTTATTTAAGTATATTGCTAAACACAAGCTTTTTTAAATATTCATAAGACACTCAGGTGGCCTCTAAAATGTTTTCATTCTGAAAGCATTATAACTATTTATGATATTGTTTAATACTTATGGTAAAATTTAACTTTAAATCAATTTTCATTGCAGATTACCATACTTTTTATTGACATCTTGCTGCTAAACAAATAAGTTAGAATAAATAACATTATATCCTTTGTGAGAAATGCAGAACAGGCTCAGGCTATATAAATTTATAAAATAAAGGTTGGATAGAATAATTTTACTTACATTGTCTAGTTTATGAGAAACAAAGTTGTCAGGTTTACACTGCAATAGCTGTATGGCCAAGTTCATATCATTTTTGTACCTTTCCTAGAAATTTAAAAACATATGATAAATGTTAATAGGTTAGAAAATAATTTGATAAAGTAATCAAAATCTAGATTGAGGATATAGTATTTACATACATTCTCTTTTTGTAGCATGCTGTAATTATGTTTTGATTCGGCTAATCTAACTGACAGAGTAGCAATATCCTTAGTCAACTGACTCTTTTCTCCTTTCATTTTGTCAACCATTTGCAACAATTTATCTTCCAGTACTTGATTTAGTTTCTGCACTCGTTTATGTGAGTCATGTAATCTGAAACAAAAAAAAAACTTTTTATAAACCAACAATAAAATAAATGGTGTTTGATTGTTGTGTTATAAATTATTGCTTTACCTTTCATACTTTTCTCTCCCTGTAATAAGCTGCTCCTCTAAATTGTCAGCTCTAGAGGTGCACTTGAGAAACTCGCCCTCAAGGGCTACAATGTGTGCATCTCTCTCAGCAAGGTGCTGCCGCAGATGCTCCACCTCTGCATGCAACTGCACGCCATCGATGCCATCATTGCACGCCTAATGATTGTGCAATATAAAAGAAATGAAACAAGCTAGTGTATTGTGCTTTTTATACTAAAATAAGGTGTATTTGAATATGTACAAAGTATAATTCATTTAAGAAAAAATCTATCTACTTATGGGAAGTTTAAACTAATTTTGTATATATTCAAAGAACAATGTTTACTTTTATACAATGATGAATGTATGGTATGTATGTAAAACATGAGATCCAGCCTTTTTTTACTGAGGCTCCTAATTATTTCATAAATTTATTTATGGTCTAAAATGAACACTGTTCTTTTAGATCATACTAATACTACCTGCCCATATCTGCATTGTGTTACTAGTAATTCTAAATATTAATAAATATTTAAAATTATGATATAATATTATGAATTATGATTAGCATTATGATATAGGTAATAAATTTAATCTATTTTATTCACTAACTCATCTGTTTAACATAATGTATTAGCATTATTTAATGTGCAGTAAACACAGAAATATTGCAAATAAAAACACAAAAGCTTAGTGCATTTAGACAATCAAATAGATTGTCAATGAATATTGTTGTATGAGTACTCTGTCACCATAATAATGCAAATGAAAACATCCCCTTTATATTTATGGAAATTAATATAGGAACTTGATACTACAGACTTTTGCTATAAAACATAGTACTTTTCTCTAAGGTATAAGGAAAGTTAAGATCAAGAAAAAAGTTAAGATAAAAAAAGATCAAATTTTTTCTACATTCAGTATTTTTCTAAATATATTTCTAACATTTTGTCAAATTTAACCTTTTCTACAAAGGAAAAATGTAAATAAAACTACTTAGCCAAATCTTTACCTTACAAGGGGAGTTCTTAGTGCTCTCATCCATCACTTTAGAATACGAATATACTATACATTTCACATTATTAGCACGTCTAATTTATTGAGTATATTGAGCAATGTCACCCGTTTAGTGATTTTATTAGCTATATTACCAATAAGCCACGTTAAACCAAAATTAAATAAAAATCAATTATTATTACACAAAATGACACAATGTGAAATATTTACTTCTTAGTCAACCGCCATTAAGATTGATTCACGTTATCAAAAGTGTCCGAAGTAAAGCAGCTTAGAGTAAAATCTACTTATTTAGGGTTTTCCCAAAGAAAAACTTTTGACTAATATTTTAATTTATTAATTCGTGGCTGATTGACGTACGCAACGCAAAAGAAGTAAGTACTTACTCTGTGACAGCACAGATACCATAAAACATTCTTCAGGATTTTGCACAGATTATAAAGCTGACGATGAAAAGGTTTTAAAATGCATAAATATCGGTAAATATTTAATATAGTGGCCCTAATTCTGGCGAACACATGCTAAGTTTAAATTTAAGTTCAGTCTATGTCTTTCTCTCAAAATTAAAAAGAAAAGGACGGCAGTCATATTAATTGACATTTAGAAAGGTGCGTTCAATTTTCGACCTTATTGAACGTGCTAAAATGCAGTGTTTAGGAGGCACCTCCGTACATGCCGTCTAAAATTGTCTATGGTTTCTTTGAAATCTATCTTTTAAGTGACAGCTCTAAACAGATTCTTGCTATCTTTTTCCTATTACTTATTGCGAGAAAGAGATATACTGTACTTAAATTTAGAATTAAAGTGTGTTCCTAGAATTAAGCCCAGTGTGTTATAATTAATATAGTTTTGACAATAGAAAACAATTATGTGAGAAACAAAATTAGAACATGATAAAAAATCGGTAACAGAAAGAGGCTTTTAACGAGCACACAAGTGTAACTGTTGCGCTACGAAAGCCGCCTCTTTTGCGAATGCAGTAAGGGCGGTCTCAAGGTCAAACTGTTACGCTTGATGTGCTGTCGACACAATTTGCGCACATAGCGCGCTTACAAACAAACAGAAATGAACGTATTCGTGCCAACAAGAGTAATGTGACGTCATGAAGCCGTGCTAACCTCAGAACTATAACCAAAACATATTGTTCTGAGATGCTATCGCTGCTCACGAAAAAGAGGTATTGCAGTGTGTGCGCAAATGTCAATTTTGACGTTATGACTTAGAGATTGTAACTATTTTGTAAACATTTTATTTCTGAATTGATAAAAACTTGTTATCGTACTTTATTTTCAACAAATATTACTTCCTAAACTCTTTTAGAAAAGTTTAAGATCTTAGAACGTTTTTACTATGGAAATTGACAGGAGTACACAAGAATGCGCGAAAGCGTGATCCAAATCGATTGCACACAAATATTGAATTTAACAACGCATTCAATTCGGCACAAGGCGTTGGCACTGTTTAACGTTGGTAATGTAACATTGAGTTATAAAAGCGGCGTAGTTTTATTTTTCAAGTGTTTGTGTTGACGTGCAACTAAAAGATTATTAGAATAAAAGTGATTATGGTGTGAAATACGATGAGAACTTTTTTGTGGTTATCCACCTTATCTAGTAGCACATAAAGTGACTGTCATCGTATATTTCAGATTTCGTGTTAAATACTCCCAAGAAGCATTGAAATGTGCTACGCCAGCATTTTAATGCAATAAAAAAAGAAATAAAAAAATACTGAAGACATGGCTGTATGGGCATTAGTTCCCTTTGTTTTTCCTTTATAGAGAGAATTAATCAAACAAAAATTTTAAAATATTTAATTCAAAATATTTCATATAAATTAAATATTTTAAAATATTTAAATTGGATGATAATAATGACACGCCATATTCTTTTTTTCTGTAAATTCTAACTATAAAAAGGAGGCAAAGGGTCTAGTCTTTACAGCCAAATATGATGTATTTTTTTATAGAAATGTGAGTGTAACACATTTCTCAATACATCTCCGGGTAGTACAAGACGGAAATAATGATGACTCACTAACAAAACCATTCAAATTTTCAAACCAACACGCCGCGATCCATCAGTAGGATGTCATTGAAAAAATCTTTGCAACTTTTATGCTTTATTGACATCACAAATCAGATGACTGGATTTTTTTCATAAACATTAGAAGCATATTCACTCGCTCTCAATTAAATATACAAACATCCCAAACAAATCATTAATCTGTCAAGCGGCATTATACCTCTGGAGGCGTATGACCTATGACAATTGAAAAATCAATTACATCTGGAATCTAATGCTTGCTTGATGGGTTAAGAAAAAAACTTCCGGTAAAATAAACTAATCTCTGGGGTATGAGTAGTTGTAACAGAACTCAAAGTGTGTGTGTAAATATCTACTTAGAAGACAACCAGAAGAAGAAAAAAAAGCTAAAAAGAAGTTCTGTACCCCGCAATCCCCCGTGCTCCCACGCCTTCCCCATTTTAGAGTCAATCCACTCAAAGAATAAATAATTTCTAATAAAATTTAACCCTCAATTTCATTCTCTTGGGGGGTGAAATTTCGAAAAGCCCTTTAAAGTGGATACCTTTACATCACAAAAAACAAACCCTCCAAATTTGATGTTTAGGATCAGCGGTTTAGGCTGTGCGTTGATTATATCAAGTCAGTCATCTAGTCAGTATGAATTATAGGTAGGTACCTACATATAATTATGCTTATATACAGCAGGATGGGGCCCTCTTTACATCATAAGAAAATATATACAGGCTGGTGTCGTCAATGCGACAATAAATTTAAACATGGGCTATATTAGTCCATAGAAATGGTTTGCCACTTTCAAAAATATCGTATTCATTTGATAATTTCATAACATTCGTATGATATAATGCTGCCAACGTTACACTATTCCATACAAATGTCATGAAATTATCAAATGAATACGATATTTTTAAAAGTGGCAAACCATTTTTATGGACTAATATAGCCGATGTTTAAATTTATTGTCGCATTGACGACACCAGCCTGTATATTATTATTTACCTAAAATATCACTTTTTGCTGGCTGGCCGATTTGATGTCGTATGATTTCGAAATTTGTTGTATAGATACCATACAAAGAATAATTTGCATAACGTAAAATAATAGGTACTCCACGCTGTATAATTTCTTTAAAATTCTCGCCGTCTCTGAGACTGTGGCGTAGGTATAACTACTGATCATAATCGTCCAAAAACGCCTTTGCAAAAGACCAGCACCATACACGATAAATACAAAATACAAAAGTCAAAACAAATTGTAAGAGAGGATGACGCGGTGTCCCCGCGGCGAACTCTATTTTGACTTACAAATCTTAATTTATGTAGTGGGTGTCAATACTTGAGATTGAGGCGAGACGGTACTGATGTGCTGAGGCGGTTAATGGACGCCGACCTCTTTCCGGCAACAGCCACATCTCGACACAAGGCGTTCGAATGGCTCCAGCTGTAGTTATTCAACGATGGGACTACGGTAGGTAAGTACTTGAGCCGCATACTCGTTCTATGTCTTGAGAGAATTCTAAATTCTATAATATAGCATATCAAAGCTGTGCTGATAGCATATAATAAGCAGTAAGTATTATAGCCACCCCAGCATAGTCCATGTCTCACAAATTAGCTTTCTCCGTCTTATTCATTCACTTGATTGTTCTAGATTTGAGCCATTTTTCTACAATGTTCGATTAGTTCTATGAGTACCTACTCCAAAAAGCCTTGGAGAATGTTACAACAATCGACGGATTTCTTGAATTTCTAGAAAATTCTAAACGTCGTCGTCGTTTCTGGAAAACTCCGACAGGGCCAACAAACATTTTACAATATGTATTTTTATCAAATACCTACATTGCTTTCTATAACATATTAAATGTTCCAAGATGTTCCAAGATTTAAGATGAGCCATTAATTTCATGTAGATAATTGTAATTTAAGTTTTGTAAATAGCGTAGAACAAATACTTAGGTGTAGGTGTACTAAAATACCTACCTACTTTAATAGGTATCTATATTATCAGTGTATGTAGGTATATTGAAAATCTTATTGTTAACAGCAACCTCGTTGTCTGCTGGAGACCCCAGTGCCCGTAGGTTTATGTGCACAATTATTCGTAAACAACACCTAGGTAAAGTACACCTACCTATACTATTGTCTGTACTTATATCATAATCAAAAAATAGGATTCCACAATAGGTAGATTGCAGAAATAACCTGATAAAAATAAAATATTGACAGTAGTTAGTCAAAGGCATCCAGTTGGTAGCGATATTAAACATACTTGCGCTGGCGCACACTGAAAACTGACGGGGGAGCTATTTCGGGAACCGTCTGGCTTGCGGTACACTTCTGCGATTCCGAGTCGTCGGTAGTCGTCGTAGTTCTTTGTCTTATTAAAAACATTACTCGTCACCTGTTTTAAAATTAAGCATTTTCCTTTTAAATATGCGCGGATGAAAGTGCGACTTGTTTATAAAAGTATTCCAAAATGGGAAACATATTCAGTAGTGCTTCGACAAGGGCGCACGTCACAAGTGAAAGTGAAACAATGAATGATACGAGTGGTACCCGTGATCAAGAAGGAAGTGAAGTCATCGATGAAGTATATCTGGATGCTATCAAAGAAGATGAAGCTCGTTCTAAATCTAAAGAAGATGAAATGGTGAAATTCAGAAATGAGCTAAGTTTAAAACGGGAACAAAGAAGGCAAATATTAGCTCGCCACAAATCTGAAAAACAAGAATTGGAGAAATCTCTTAGCGATGAAAAGAAATCACGATTAGAATTATACAAAACTAATAAACTTCTTAGAGAACTTTTGACCCAGAATAATGTTGAAATTCCAGAGTCTTTGCATGAACCTTGTGGTGAAAATTCTGATCTTACAAACATTATTGCACAAATGAGAGCAGAATTTGAAAATCTTAAACATAATAACAACAAGTTGCGAAGTGACTTAGCAAATTCTAACAGGTCACTGCAAAATGCTTACACTGAAATAGCCGATTTAAATAGTTATAATATCGAGTCTATGAAACAAATAAGTGCTCTGAAAGAAGTTGTTTCAGTAAGCAAGACTATGATAACACTTCGTGAACAGCAACTTAACGAGGTATGTATCACGATAAGACAAAAAAAAAATTAGTTTATGAATTTTACTTCATTAGAATATTTAGTAAAGCGTTTTAAAATTCATCTTGAGATTTTCTTAGATACAATTATGATACAAATCTTTTAACTGAACAAAGGTATTTAGAGTTAGAAACTTACAATTATTGACCTTTAATGTTAGCTGTGTTGTCATTAAGACAGGTGTTTTAAGCTGATAGATATTAAACATGTTATCGTAAGACAACGACCTACAGAAGGAAGACATGTGTCTTGGTCGGTCAGGGACCGCGACGTTGTATAGACATGACGTCATAACATTGGCACCGGATTTTTTTATTAGTTAGGCCAACCATTTAAAAATTAGTTTAAATAAATAGGAATAACTGGCAATTAGAAAATGAATTCTAGTTATTATTCTTGTTATTATCTAGGGTCTTACTTAACTGCGCACGCAATAACTACACAGAAACTTATATTACATAATGTCCAAAACAGGCGGGACTGTTTAAAAACTTTCTATTCGTCGTGGGTAATCGGAAGTGGTATAGCTTCATACTTCTAGATGATGAAGTGCAACGGAGCGCTCACAAAAACAAGAATGTAGAAATACTAGGGGGGACCACAGGTGGTCGGTCAGACCAAGTGTCATTAAAAGATGTAAATTCTGTGCATTAAGGCCCTTGACCACCTTGCTACGCCACTGAGCTTAAGATTCAGAAAACTACAATCTATGTAGTCTAGAAATAGAAATATCATAGAGGAACGCATATCAATAAGTGAATTTGCCCTACCAATATCTTGGAATGGAATGTTTGATATTAGATTTTACAAATGTCTATTTTATTTTAGTAACGTATTATATTAACAAAAATCCCAAAACTACTATATTATTATCAATTCATTATTATTTAAATGAATGTAAGTTTCATAAAATGGTATTAAATTGGTATCATTCTCATCATATCAGCCGAGACATGCCCTGCTAGGCATAGGCCTTGCCTCCAAACCGTTCGGTCCTGCCATCCAACGGCTTCCCGCGATCCTCACCAGATTTACGGTCCACCTTGTGGGAGCCTACCAACACTGCGTTTCCTGGTACGCGGCCGCCGCTCAAGGACATGTCCGCCCCAACGGCCGTCATTTCTCCTTACAATGTTGCCTGCCACTGCCAATCGAGGCTCGCAATTATTTGGGCAATACCTGAAACCTAAGTTCTCTATCTCATCATATCTGATTCGATCACGTAGAGAAACTCCAAGTATCCTTCTCTATTGCCCTTTATAGGACTTTGAGCGTTGCTATTTTAAATTGGTTTAAGTAAGCATAAGGCTGTCCGCCCACGTCTGACTTTTTGTAGGACAGATGATCGGGCCGATTTTTCCTCTGAATCGTAAGAAATACCGATAATCGGTGACCGATTTTTTGTAAGAGAGAAATAGAACGTACTGATGGCAATAGTGCAACGCACACGTCCTACAGAAAGTCGGTCAAAAATCGCTTATAAGAATAGGGAGGAAAAATTGGCCCGATCATCTGTCCTACAAAAAGTCTGACGTGGGCTGAACGCATTAGAATAAATTTTCCGAATAGTATCTAAGCCCTATTTCGGTTTGAATTTAGATATAACTATTTTATATTGATATGCAAATACACTTATTTCGCCTGTTACATAATATTAAGAAGTTATTTTATGTTGTGATAATGTTATGTCAAAATAATCTAATTTTATCAATCGTCAGTTAAAAAACAAATTGGGCGAAATTGAAAAATCGCTTGCTGATAGAGAAGCAAATATGCTATCTACTGACCTAAGGCAAGAATATGAAAGACAGTTACAAAACATTAGAACACTCCGTGGGCTTTACGAAGAGAGAGCACGTCTAGCTGAAGTCACCAGGCAAAGCTTGGTGCGTGAATTGGAAGAACAGAAACTCCTATATCAAGCAGAGGTAGACAGGTAAGCTATAATAATGCAATTGTGGAAAACACTATGCACTTTGATATACTTACTTATTAAAAAACTATACTAACTGTAAAAAATATATATGGAACAATGTAAGAATTGTACAATTTAACTACATATAACTTTAATCTGCACTTATTTTAATAAAGTTAAATGTATAAGAAAACATATTTACGCCAATCTGTAGTCCTCAATTAAACAGTAGGTATTTGTATATTTAACTATATTTATTGCAGATCAAGAAATTTGTCAGACAAAGTCAAGGAATTAGAGGACAAGATAGATGTACTAATTCAAACAATTGAAAATAAAAACAAACAAATACGTGTATGCCAAGACGAATCATTCGGCTTAAGAGCTGAGATGACAGTTGTAAATAAGGTATTTATTTTAGAGCACAAAACTATGTATTTATAAACAAACAGTCAAAGTAAGGCTGAACAACATTGCACTTTACCACAGAGTGCCTCTTTGATCAATTGAAAAATTACCATTCTCTTTCAGCTTTTCTCAGAAGTACTTCTTGGTGACAAAACTAAAAAGGATTTAGATAAGTTGGCTAATCGCCTTGAAGAAAACCATGGCATCCTCACACAAATGGCAGGAAGAGAAAATGATTCAGAAGCATCAACAGCGTTGCCTAAACTTCTTTTAGAAATAGTGAACCAAGTAGATGAAGATGAGAATAGAAAATCAGAACCTGCACAAAATGAAAATGGTCATAAAACAAAAGACACCGTTTTATTCGAAACTTCAGGTAACTATAGATAATAATAACCTGACTGTCATAAGCTTTTATCAAACTTAAATCACGTAAGTAAAAATGTAGTATATAAATTATTATTTTTTAATTTCATATTGTAGAACAATCAAATTCTACCTCAACCAGTACTCCTGAAGAAATAATGCAAAATCTACCAAAAGTTTGGAGAGTGCTTATTGAATTATTGAGTCATCAAAATGTGACAGAACCTAGTCAGTCAGAAATGGTCACCACGTGTTATAAATCAGTAGAGACCAATTCAGGACCTGTATTAGTGCCAAGTGTTAGTCAGACTTACATCAGATTAAAAGTAAGTATATTCATAATATGTAGCAATTAAATTTTGTGTAATGAGCATGATTTTGTGCTAGGTAGGTATCTTTTAGAAATAGTATTATTTTGATAGTGATCCTGAGTCACGAATCAAAAATTACACAGCACTCACAAATAGAAATGTTCATGACCACTACCTATGTCTATTACAATGCACATAAAAAAAAACAAATATTTTGGTGCGCAGCCAAAAATTATAGTGAAACACCTCTATAAAAAATCTAAAAACTTTAATAAAACAAATTCTCAAGAAAATACGTACTAGGCGACATTTTTATACGTCTTTGATGTTTCAGAATCTCATATTGGAAAAACTTACTTTGATTAAGGAGGTCAATCGCATGAAACAACTCAATTCACACTTGGAGACTCGTTTAGAAGAACAGGAGCAGAGACTCTGTCTTGTGACGACAGAACTAAGCAAAACATGGCACGTTGTCGGAAGATTACGAAAACATCATCACCAACTACACACTCACGAAAAAATACTCAAGTATGAATTACAACAAAAAAGGAAATTATTAAATGAGCTCAAAGAAGAACTCGAGTATTGCAGAGATAAATGGGAGCAAGCGAGAGAAAAGAACTCGCAGTCGGAAAGAGACTGGAGGAAATTAAGAGCAGAATTCTCAAGTCGAAAAGTAAAATCTAGCTCACCGTCTTTTAATCAATCAGCAGAGAGCGGATACAGTGATGAGAGACCTTCCGATGAATCATCTGAATCAAATGACGAAAGTGAATATGTTACGGAACCACCTGTGAGGAGTAAGAAGAAGCTTAAAAAGTCTTTCGAAACTATCTTGGATTCCAGCACCGATTTAAACTTAGCAGCGGAAAGAGAAGATCCTGTCAGTGATATGATAGATGTTGCAGATTTGCCCTTAGATACACATGATGAAAGTCACAGTGATAATGCACTAAAGAGTGAAATACTGTGTGAAGAAACCGAAGATGAACTTGGGGACATAACAGTAGATTCGTGTATGGAAGAATCAATTCCTGGACAAAGTACTGAAACTGTTCAATTCAAAAATCCAAATTTTGGAACTGTGATAAATAACACCACAGACACAGGAACAATAGTAGAGATGATGAATAACTTACCTTCAACGCTTATACTCGCTAAGAAAGATGGGAATCCTGATCTATTAGAAAATAATAATGCTATTTTGTTAGGGAAGATACAACCCGTAGATAAATTTAGTAAAGAAACTACTTGTAGTTTGGATCACATAAGGAATGAGCCTTCAACTAGCAGTGAACTTGACCTCACACTCGAGACTAGTAGGAAAATAATTCCAAAAAAAAATGGTACACATGCTTCGAAAACAGCAGAGGAAGAACTGATGATAGAAACTACACACGAATGTAATAAAATGAAAAATATTATGACGATAAACAAATCTGAGAAAAATGAACTACAGACTTCTTCAGATGAAACTGATAGTAGTTCTTCAGAGACTTCGTGCTGTTCGTATGAAAAATCTCTACCAATAATTGATTTCAAATCAATTTTAGAGAATGTAAAAAATCAAGATGAGAGATTAGCTGAAAAAGATAAAAGGCTCCTGCAGTTAGAAAGTGGATGCGCTGAATTAGTGAATAACATGAAAAATACTCTCGAGACAGGGGAGAAAATAGGAAATAAACTTGAGACGCTTATAACTAAGACTGCGAACATTGAGGATTCGGAAGCAAAAGAAGAAAAAGAGGAATCACCATCGATCGGTGACGATTCGGAAACTTCAACATCCAGTGATGTTGATCATGAGGCAAGATTTGCTGCAAGAGATCTTCGCTTAAAAAATTTAGAGGAACAAACCAAATCTTTGGTGAAGAAAGTTAACAAGACAACCACAAAAGGTGTGAAAATACATTACAAGTTAGAAGAACTTCATAATATTTATGGTTCAGAAAGCTCGCGTGCTGGTACACCTTCAGAGGATAACGAGGAAAAAAACAACGTAGAAGAAAATACAGATGAATAAAAATTAAAATGATAAATCGTAGAATACTTGGACTTTGGTATAAAATAACTTATGCTAGGCTGGCTAGGTATTTCGGATCACCAAGGCCAGAGTTTCGAGTTTTGAATAGGTAGCCAGTGCAATTACTGGGCATGGACGGCATTTCATCTTAGGCCCCAGGATGACAACGCACCTGCACTATCAAGTGACTTTTCCTTGTTATTGCAGGTGTCTATAGGCGGCGGTAACCGCTTACCATCAGGTGGGCCGTCAGCTTGTGTGTCATGTAGTTGTATATAAAAAAATAAAAAAGTGCCCCAGACTAGTCCCAAGACAACATATCAGCCAGAGGCTGCTAACACCGCCACTAAGATACCACGGGGAGAAGCCACTAAACTCGAATCCCATTTTTCGTTTTTGGTACAAGAGCTATCGCCACCTAGCTATTCCATTTCTTACCCTAATTACGATTATTTCACATTACACCTAATTATATATTATCTACAATAAAATGTATTGGAAACCTAAGACTTTTTAATTAATACAATTTTTTCTTTATATTAAAACATTTATTATAGCTATAATCAGGTACATCAAGATCGCCAAAAAGCCATGAATCCGTCAATTCGTCTTTGTTTGTTTAGATATTTATTATGTGATACTTTCAGCAGATTAATTATTTTTCTTATTACATTACTAATGTACAAAAACCATTTTATTTTGATCACAGGATCACAGGTCACATAACTCCATATTGTAAAATAATTTTATTATACTATACATAAGTAAATACATATAATTGAAAAATGAAACATCTTTCAATGTAACCTATTTCTCATCATTTAAAAAATTATCGTCTGATTTTGTAGCACAGCAGGTATTCGGGTTTTTTTTATGCCACTCTTTCGAGTTTAAGTATCTGACTAATTGAATTGTATTAATTGTGTCATTATGTTGAAACTTATTGGCATGCCTAATAATGGCATATAATTTATTTAATTGCATTTACCTACATAAAATGTGCTTATAAAATCTGTATTGAAATAAAATAAAATTCACAATACAACACAACACTTCCTAATTCCATGATACATTCTTAGTAAATGTTTATCAATAATACATGTATTATCTACATCTACTTGAATGACTTGGACTCCGTATCAAACGCTTTGCTGTCAATGCTGTCTTCAATAGCAGCAATAACAGCGTGCTGAACCTTGTCGACAGTCTTAGCAGGTGGCGCGCTGTACAGCCGCCAAGCCAGCACCGACAGTAGGAGCATCTCCACTACGGTGACGGTGTTTTGTAACACTGGAAGGAAGAAAATTATGCTCAAATATCTAAAAAAAATATTATTCTCTTCTGCCTCGTAATAATAAGGCAGAACATTATACCGCTTCAGTACCATGTTCTACATTATTAATAAGAGACAATGAGACGAGAGAAACTGTTCCGGTGTTAGGTCTTTTAAGAAAAATCTTCGGAGTTTTTTACTTAACCAGCAAAAAGAATTGGCATATTAAACTTATCAGTATCTCATATCAGCTGATTTATATAACTCTTTTATAAGTATGTAGTATTTTCTATAAAATTATTGATATTATACATATAAAAGTATATACCGTTACTAATATATTTAAATATGTTGTATGTGTGTATTAATGTATGAATATATGTATTGTATGTATATATATGTGTGTGTTATATATATATATATATATATATAAGTCATGTATGTAGTACCCCGTTTATTTATTTATTTTTAATCAAATTGGATTGCTTTTCGAGCATGTTTTGCTTGTTCTATTTTTTTTTTATTTAACTCTGGCTTGGCTACCTCATTCACAATCTCATCCTACAAAAGGCTCCACTGAAAATCAGCGTCGCGGTTGGTAGCAGCTGCGACAAGTGCTGAGTGGATACCATTTCAGCTTAATCACTCAATGATAATTTATAATTTATTTTGTATTAGAATTAAGTCTTTTATGTTGTGATGCTGAATAAAGTTTTATTCTATTCTATTCTAATTATAATGAACAGATTTTAATTTCATTTAATGTAGGCCATCATCACAAATAGACTACAATGTTTTTTGTAAAGTATGTATGGTACCAAAGTAATTTATTTCTCATCAAAGTCTCTAATTTCAAAACTTCAGTTAATTAATGTTGCAAGTTAATAATATTAGCTTATCTTATATTATTACTTACTTTAATGTTTAGATATAGTTAAAAAATTAGCGGAATTCTTAAATTGTACTTACGATTAACCAAGACAAACGGATGGATCTTCATAACGCAGGGCATGTTGGTGATTTGCGGTAATCCCTTAATAATACCGCTCTGCAGCTTGACAATCAACAGGGTAAGCTGTAAGACCACCAGCTTCGAGCGGGGCCGTAAACCCGCAGCCTCTGCTGCGCGAACGCACATATTCAGACCCCAAATAGCGGGCAGTATGGATGCTATGACGAACGGTTGAAAATATAGGACGCTATGTAGGTACAGCAACTGCAAATGAGACATTGTGATAAGTAAAAGAAATTCGTTCTATAATATTATCAAAATGAATTCAATATTAACAGTTTGTAGTAAATCTTTAACAAACATTGTTACATTATATGAATATAGAAGTAAAATACTTTAAGTTTCTTAATCAATTTATAAATATAAATATTAAATATAATATTTTACCATATTTTCAGACCAGATGACAAGAAGTAAAATATATATTAGAGCTTGGATCACAGGCAGCTGCAGTACTAGATATCGTACCCTTAGCAGGTTGCGTCTGAGAATAAAATTATGTTTTAGGTTAAAAACATCCAAGAATTCCCCCAAATAAAATCTTAGTTAAGGATTGCGTTTAAGTTTAGTAGTATTAATAGTAGATATAATTTAAATTTTATCTGACTCATATTTAGGAAAAATAAATAGTTTGACTTATTTTTTTGTAACAAACATCGTAAATTACTAAACATTATTATTGTTAGTAGATGTTAAAACTTTCGTATCGTCGCATTTCAAATTCCAAAGTTTTATTTCCTAATCCTTAAGTTATCAAATAATAACCAAAGAGAATATAAAACGCTACATAATAACGATACTCTTTTAAAAATAGGCACTCACTTGAAAATTGTGAGTCTAGGTAAGTACATACTCTACCTGATTTAGATCACAAAACATTTGAGTTAAAACAGTTAGGTAAACATGCCTCGTCTTTTTTTATTTCCTAATCCTACTCCTTAGCTTATCAAATAACGATACTCTTTTAAACATAGGTACCTTCTCACTACAAAATTGTGAGTCTAGGTGGGCCATCGTAAGCTTGTTTGTCATCTAGTTGTATAAAAAAAACTCTGCCTGATTTAGATCACAAAACATTTGAATTAAAACAGTTAGGTAAACATACTTCATCTTTTTCTCTTTGTCTAAGTGTTAATGTGCATAAATCAGTTAAAGTGCAGATTTACAAGGTAATCTACAGATTATCTCGCAGAGCTCATTGAAGTGGAAAAGCAAGTTTCAGTTTTAAAATTTACTAGATAATCTGTAGACTTCCTATGTAATTAGAATTAAATAATAACAGATTAGAAAGAGTATTTGCAGACCAACGACCAAGCACATGCAGGGTAAATTCCACAAATCTGGTTCTTGCCTATATAAAACAATTAATTGTTGTAACAACTGAATAAATTATTGATTTTTATAATTATAAGACGAGACAGGTATGCATTTTTGTTCTTTATTATTTTGGTTAATTGCAAACTCACCACACTAAGTTTTTTCGTAAAAACTGCAAGTGCAAACAACTATTATTATAACAATTATGAATGAAAACATACATAATACATAATTATTTATTAAAAATTTTGTCAATATGCCTATAGAATTTCTATGGAGCGTTTTTGGACGATGCGCCGCAACTAGGGCTACCAACACTTCTTCGGCCAAATGTAGTACATATTTTTCAACCTAAGCTATGAAAAAATTTAAACAAAAATTAAAACCGACTTCAAAAAACTTTCTATTGTTTTTGGAAACCACTTAGCACCAACTCTAAAAATATGTTTCTAGGGGATGAATACCTACTTAAATTTAATTATTTTATCCTTTTCAGTTTTTTGAAGTCGGTTTTAATTTTTGTTTAATTTTTTTTTTACAATTTTTAGTGATAACTTTCTACGGTCAAAGCTAGATGGGTGACCGTCAAATTATATTGTTTCCTACTATCGTATCGTTTCACTAAAAAGTCATTGGAAAAGCAAAAATTCGCAATTACGCATATGTAGACGACTTCATAATTTCAGTTTTTTTTTATATTTAAAACCAAAGTACCCAACTGTTTTTGAAAAAAATTTTATGGGACCAAATGGCAGCTATTTCGCATCGAACAAAAAACGAATCACGTAAATCGAATCAGTAATCTCGGCGTAATCGGTGTACATACATAGAAAAAAAAAAACATACCGGCCGAATTGAGAACCTCCTCGTTTTTGAAGTCGGTTAAAAATACAGTACACTTCAAACAAATATAGTATTAAAAGGCAAAATGTAGACAAAAATATGGCTTAGCTAACAAATGTACTAAGTGCAAAATTTAAAATTTTCTATATCTAGTGCCAAATACGTGTATTCCCACTAGTCCCTATGGAATAGTCGCATAATGAAACAACACCTATTTTTTTCCCAGAGGTTCCATTAACTAGACTACTGGTAATTTTCATCCCAGAAGTTCCACTGACTGGACTATTAGGTATTTATGGACTGTTTGTAATAAGTACCTATACCTATGTGTTTGATTTCATAGTCCGTAAGTAGATATAAACCCTTTTTTAAGATTTTCAAAAAAGAAACAAAGCCGTGTCGGCAATGTAGGCCAAATTTTTCCTGAACATCTGGGAAAAAATAACAGTAGTCCCCTCATGGGTCTACTCCACTGGCGCTACTGAGAATACACGTATTTGGCACTAGAAAGTGAAAATTTAAAATTTTGCACTTCGTGTTAAATTTGTAGGTAAGTCATATTTTTGCCATTTCCATAAAATACTATATTTGTTTGAAGTGTACTGTATTTTTTATAGCTTAGGTTGAAAAATACTATAATATTTCGCCGAAGAAATGTTGGTAATCCTAGTTGCAGCGCATCGTCCAACAAAAATGCTCCATAGCAAATCTAGGGAACAGGTGACGCACATGTTCCTATTAGTAAGAAATATATGGGAAACGGGCATACTGACAAAATTAATAATAATTATGTAGTATGTATGTTTTCATT
Organism: Nymphula nitidulata; assembly: GCA_947347705.1. Lineage (NCBI taxonomy): Eukaryota > Metazoa > Arthropoda > Insecta > Lepidoptera > Crambidae > Nymphula > Nymphula nitidulata. The sequence continues at coordinate 12,272,619 of OX374631.1, forward strand.
CATGGTTGTCATAATAATAGTTGTTTTTATAAAATTGATGTCAGCAATCTAATATCATTAACATTTTGGATATATTTTTTTAAAATTGACCTGTTTTAAATTTTCTAACCAGTACAACTGCCACAATATTCCATATCTTTTAAGATTGAATTGTTTTTATAGTTAACAGTAGCGTATATTTTCCGAATTCGTGAAAAAAAACGCTATATTCAAACTCAGGCAACATCCCTCTTATTATATACCTATATAGGCATTTCATTAATGATTTTAGAAAATGTATCTAATCAGGGGAATGTAGTATGCCACTGTAATTATTTAATGGAAATTTGTTAAACTTTCTGTCTATGAAAAGGACCGTAGCAGCCCAGTGTTTACAGAAGCCATTAAAAACCATTTAGCCAAATTACCATTCTCACACCATGTCCGTAAGAGTGGATAGGTAATTAATTACCTAAATGACTCCGAAAAAATATGACACTATAAGAGGTAAGATGACACTATATAAAAAAAAACTATAGTAATAAATGACAGACGCTTTATTTTCTAGCTAGACCACTAAAAAATAAATATAAAAAAAAATCTCTCATCTTTGCGTTCAGTTTACAAGCGGTACTAAAAAGTTTTTTAAAACAAATATACACTAGGTAGAGTATATTTGTTTTAAAAAAACTTTTTGCCATAAATAATGACACAAAGAAAAAAAAAATATTTTGCAAATAACATTTATTACTTTTGCAGTGTGTTAGTTTAATACATAAATATAAAACAATTTAAAATATAAGAAGCTTATTCGAAGTGGTCTCCATTGGCTGTAATACAGTCCTTTAAAGGTTGATGCCAGTTATCAATAGAAGCACGCACTCTATCAATGGGAAAATTCTTCACTGCCAATCGTACGGATTCCCAATTATCATGGCGTTTAGAGCAAGCCGTACTCTCTAAATCATAATCCAGCGGATTAAGATCGGGACTAGACGACGGTCAGTCTTCAGCTCTGATGAAATCCGAAACGTTCGTTTCCAACCAAGACTACGTAGACCGAGCTTTATGACCCGGCGCCGAGTCTTGCTGGAAGGACCATTCTTGGTTATTGAACATGGTGTTGTTAAGAGGCTTCACTACCTTCTGAAGAATGGTATCTTGATACACTTGTGACGATGTTTTGATACCTTTTTCACAAAAGTATGGCTTATCACTCCTTCATAGCTAATACCCCACCAAACCATCACTGAAGTCGGATAGTGCCCACGTTGCACTCTGTCGACTAATTGGAAAGCTTCCTTAGAGCTTTGAGAATCAATACGGTCATTTTGTTTGTTAAAGTGTTGCTAAATTGTAAAAAAATTCTCATCCCTTAACAAAATTTTTCTGTGACCTCCTATTGCGTACCGCTTCAGAAGTTGTTTCGATTTTACCACCCTATTCTTTTTAAATTATCAGTTAAGAAATGACCCAGTAAGACTCTTATAGGCTGCAAGTCCTAAGACATCTTTTAAAATACGCGACATGGTTCTAGGTGCTATCTTCATCTCCCGAGATAAAATCTATTGCTTTCGGACAATATTTCTTCGAATTCTTTCCCTTACTACTTTGACCACCTTTTTCGTACGAACACTACGTGGACGGCCAGATCTTTTTCTGTCACAAACAGAGGAGGTCTCATTGTAATTACCTATTAATAGCCCGGTACACAAACATTTTACTAATACCAAGCGTATAGAGAGTTTTAAAAATTGCATTTGGCTCCATACCTACTTTGTGTAATGCAATCACAGCGATTCGGTTCTCTTTATCACCCCACTCCATTTTAATATCGCAAAATATTGTACATTGTATGGGCGCCAAAATGAAAAAAATCAATGAATAATTATATAAAAATGACAGATTCCAAATTCAAATGTAATATTTTGTTTATTTTTAATTATAACAGTATTTATGGCCAGTATACCCACAGCTTATTTGAATGAAACCTTTTCTCGTTATTTAAGTTTTTAGATCAAACTCTAAACTTCTAATTTAAATCATCCGGACTATACCGGAAAAGACATTGCCAAGATTCCATAGTAACTTTGCCTAAGTATCAATTTCCATTTACACTAATGTTTAGTATCGTTTTATTTTGCTGAATACCTACAGATTAAAATAAAATAAAAATAAATCCCAAAGAACTTCGCAGACAGGCATAGAAAACGAAAAAAGTTTTATTAAAACGCATGATGATCAAAACCAAGCGTAGTTAGCTCGGTCAAAATAGACATTCAAGGTTACATTAATTCGCACAAAGCTGAAAATTGCCATGAATGTTGGGTTAAATACTATTACTTACAATTTGTCAAAAATCCCCATCGATCCGACGTGTGCAAAAAAATTTGTTCAAGGTCAAATATTGCGAAAAACGGGTTTTTGCATTTTTCGGCTTAATGGCAAGTTTTGTTATAAAAATATAGCTGAGACATGAAAATTATTCATTATGCTATTATCTATAAAAACTGTCTCTACACTTTTTTCCCTAAGAATTACCATTTCGGGGATAGCGATGCATTGTGTTCTTCATAAGATGTACACGTTTCCGCGCCACCCGTGAGGCAGTGCACTTGGCGCGTTTACTCCGGTTACTCCGGCAGGTAGTTTTAACATACAATGTAAGAGTGAGAGGGTGATAAGGGTCTCATTGTCAGGACCCCCTGCTGTATAATATGTATACACCACGAAAACTAATCTTTTTACTTGTATTACCGTTCAGTAATGTATACAGAATGGTGCCGTACTAGAGCCTACCGGACTAGGTTTACCCAGGCAGATGGATTGGGGGACTGGGACCAATATTCGGGCCACCTAGGTATCCAGACCTAAGTCCCCTGGATTTATTTTATTGGGGCTGCATCAAGGATAAAATCTACGAAAAACCAATCCAGATCAGAATGACGGAGAACTAAGAGCAAGGGTTACCACTGCAGCGAGAGAAATTGCCCAAATAAACCTTCGAAGACAGAAAATCTCGTTTTTCAATGATGCCGAGGGTGTATTATGGCACAAAGGAAGCAATTCGAGCATCTGTTGTGATTTATTGTTATTAAATATTTTTTCTTAAAGTTTACATCTCTGTTTTTTTATTATTATCACCTTATCCCTTGAGGTTTAAATCACGGACCATTTTCGCATTTTACTGTTGCATATTGTCACCACTTTTTTTATAATAATTTACGTAATTAAGCAGCTATTACTAGTAAGTACTCATAATGGTTTTCTGATAAAATTACGTTAGTCCCATTTTCAACAAAATCGGCTCTTCTGGGACTAGAATACCATTTTTTTCTTATTTTTTTAACTAAAACGCGATGTATATTTTCAAAGTCACCGTTAATCAAGCTATTTTTTAAGCATGTTGTACAAAACTCTTACATACATTTTTTTTCACCACTGTAGGTTAAAATTAAGTGCTAAGAAAATCATTCTGCGAAAATTTCAACAAACTTTTTTTTTCATGGAAACGTTCTTGTTTTTGATAGAAAAAAGACTTATCAATGAGTAGTTTAACTATTCACGAATAATTTAATATAAAAAAAAAACACTAGAAAAGGAATTTTTCATTGAGATATGCTAAAAAAACAGTCTCAAGGTAGAGATTTTTCGATATTACGTAATATTTTGTAAAATTTCGCTGAACACATATTAAGTCATTTTGGTAGGTATTGATCTTAGCTATCATCCCCTGCAGTATGTCGTACTATTTCTTGGACATCCTGTATAAAACTGAGAAATCGATTGAGAGACTGCAACGATGACAGCTTATCAGTCACTTATCAGTCAAATAAGTACGGATGTATTTCAGGTATTTTTTGTGATAAAATATAATTAAATGATGTTTAAAAAATAATATTTATCAATAATTGAATAGATAAACATTGAGTTTTTAAAATAGTACTCGTATTTTGTAATAAGTATTAAGACGTAAGTATTTAGTGTTTTGCTAAAGTTATTGTATTTTTAAGTCGTCTGTGGAGTAAGGTACGTCAAATGTAAAAGTATGAAGAAAACTGCGAAGTTCTACAGGATTAATAAATATATGATAATTCATTATTTTATTTTTAAATTGTGATACCTTACTGGTGTTTTTGTAAATGCTGAAAAGTTACCTAGGCAGAAATTGGCCATGTCCTTTGATCATCTTTTCAAATTCGAAAAAAAATACTTAACGTATTTCTGATAGCGTTTTTTTTTTTATGTGTTGGCTTATTGATCCAAGAAAACATTATCAAAGTAAGGATTTTGATAATAATGGGTGGTGGTAGACATTCTTTATTTACATAATCCCTCGTAGAGCCATTAACTCTACACAATCTACAATTTAGAATAACACAAGTAAAGCTCTACTTTTGCTCATAGTTCTTGTTAGGATTCCATAAATTAGCTTTAAAACTGTAAAGTTAACTGTAAAATTACTGGTACTTATTGATTGTGCGCTGTAGTGGCAGAACACAGCATTGTTACTTGTGTTTCACAATAAATATATTTTTATTAGATTCTTACTTACATGCAGAGCTACATGTCTTAATAATAATAATTATAAACTTACTTTTCTAATTGTGGCTGTGGAATAACGCAGCAAGGCCAACAGCAGCATGGTAACCCTCTAGTTTCCATTCGATAATCACCCGCCCTCCTGAAATATTTAAGATCCAATTTTCAAATATCCAGCTCAATGTAATTAAATATTATGTTAGTTAAAACGCCTTTATTAATCAAAATGTTACTCCAACGATGATTCGCGGAAAAGCTAACTTAAATTTTGACATTTTTACATTTGACATTTTCCCTATGAAACAAGACAAAACACGGAATTATAGAGGAAAATAATTATACCAATAGTACGGAATACCTTACCCGAGGATTACCTATTCAAGATTTTTTTTTAAATTAATATAGGTACCTAGTAATGCCGAACGGGTGTTATGGGAATGCTCTCGTAAAAGGAGGCGAAGTACTTCTAGTAGTTTGTTTTCGTTCATATTTTTAATAAAACATTCATTTTTCACCAAAAATATATTGTCACTGATAAGTAGATAAATAAGCAAAGATTATGTTGCAATAGAAATTGATTATTTCTGTGACTTTTTTCTAATATTTTTGAGCGTTGGGAGGTTAGTGTTCCTAATTCCCCTATTACTATTGGTATTGTTTTATTTCCAAGACAACGTAGGCAATTCATCGTAAAGCACTAGAAACGCTCGTCTATTTTCCATGAAAAATTATACCTATTAATAAATTATACCTGACTAGCTTCTCTGCGCCGCCGAAGTCTGCAAGAATCATGCAATAAAATTGGTACATAGCGATCATGACAGCTTCCTGAGCAATCGCTTCGCAGATGAGGCAGGCTCGGGGAACTATAGTCCCTACGTAAGCGGCTGATGCGATTACCTGAAAAATTATAATAGTGAATTTTCCAAGTAGACATACGCGTGGAGCCAAATCCAAAACTCTACAAAACAGACTAAAATAATACGTAAGAAAATTGGTAAAAAATAATCATTGTAAAACGGTTTTTTTTAAAAAAAAAAAAGATATACGATGTAGATAATGTGCTTAAACCTATAAAATAATTCAGTAAGTCCTAGTAACAGTCATCACACCACTTTCCGCTCTCCTCATCAATCTAGGACATTGATCAGACAAAAAAATAAAATAATGTCTTCGACACAATTTTAGATGAAACAAAATGAAAAATGAATATACAAAGAAAGGTTACATGTATTTGTTAGAAAATATTTAATATTTCATGTTTTGCAAAGATAGTATCAAACAGGTATCAAATTCAAAATCTAAGATGCTACAATTATAAAACCTATATTATACTAAATACTATCAAATACTGTATAAATATTTATAAATATTCAAGAACAAAATAATAAGAAGATAAGAGAACTATTCATTTGAAAAAAAATCTTTTATGTAGGTATATCTATAGGTAGGTAATTACGAAGCCGAAGTAAATTGCTTGGAACTTCCTTGGACTACATTTCTAAACGCAAACAGTTATAACTATAACTGGCCGTACCTACATATTTATTTATAGTATATAAATATTACCAGATATTTTCATTAATTATAATAATAAGCCTAGTTAATAACATACCTTTTCTGAAGTAGGTATGGCAGTATTGCGGGTGGAGTGGCAAAGTTACCTTGCCCATATAGCATTGTTAACAAGAGTAGTTTGATGTATTTTTATCATTGGAACTTACTTAGTTATAATTTTCTATGAACCATCTTATGTATAATTATATTCATTATTTATCCACTATCAGTAGGTATCCAATTTTCAAAATTAGACTATTCCACTTCCGACAGAATATTTTTTTTTTGGCTGGTAACATTAAAATTTACACGCTACGAAAACAAAAAGTTGCCATAAAAGAGGTTGGACTATCAGAAACACAAAGTACAAAACACATGATTTTGTCAAAACTAGTTTAGTCCACTTTAAAATAAAATTGCTATATCAGAAAGTTAGTTTTAAAATAAAACCGTAAACTTACCTGTTATTATTGATATAAAACAGATGCCATTACCGTCCTTTCTTTTAACAAATATAAATGTAAGCATCTGTTTTAGACCAGGACCTTAGACCATACCTAACTTTAGTCCGCGTTTTATAATAAGGGGGAATAGGTTCCAGTAGGTAATTTGCAGTTTTGTTTTAGGAATTGCATCAAAAGTATTAACAAAAAGTATTAATTTATTATTGATAGTTAGAGGCATCGAAAGTATCGAATTCATGGAAAAGTGCTACATGGCGCTACTAAGAAAACGTTCGTAAAACCACCATATTTACTGAAAAAACCCATATAAAAGAATAATAAAGCAAACTTCCAGACCAAAGCGGCTCTTTTATGTGAAAAATACCAGAAAGCATCATATGGCATCGTGGCATTGGGCTCGGCTTAAAATTGTGTTAAAAAGCCTTTTGAAACATTTTACAATTTTAATTATTACTTTGCTGCAGCAAAATTATTGACCATCTAATAAAAATGTAAGCAAATATGCTGGTTCCTTGTAAAAACATTAACAAAAGATAGCTGTGAAACAGTGAAAGTCTACCTGTGATTTTGTTCCTATTAACAAAGGCAAGGAAGGTAAGCCAAACCTCTCAGTTTAAAATCGACAATACACTGTGAGAACAATGCTCTTGTAAAAAAACAAATAGACAATTGTATTTGAATCATAAAACTAATACAATATCCGGCGTTAACAATCTAAAGCTTGCAGATACAAAATCAAAAAAGAAACTGTAATTAAGCTATACTTGTAATAATAGCTCAATGGAAACAGTTAAATTATTTTTACTTTTGCTAGCACAAATTAACAAAACCGTACTATTTAATAAATGTGGTAAGTACATTACATAACAAACATTCATGCGTTCATGCATGGTTGTGAAACCTGGATTTCCTTTGCAAATTATTTGTAGAAGTAATGTTTTGCAATATGATAAACTGATATTTTAAGTTACAATTTCCTCACAACGTTTGGTTGCAATCCAGCTATTAGTTCATGGTATCTATATGTAGCTGAAACGCGTTGTTATGTGTTGTTATTTTAACAAAAATAATATTCCTTCGTGGACAGGCCAAAATAATGCTTTTATTTTGTTTTCCATTATCATATTTGAAATAATTTTATTTTTCTTATGATTCTCAGTCATAAATTAATTCATAAATCATAATATTTGTATGCACTATCAGTTATACTAACAATAATAACGCATGACATAACAATTTGGTAGCCATAACCATAACTCTAAATAGCAAAAGCCGTATTAATTAGTTTTTATAAATATTATTTTACATAATCTATATTTGACATAACATACCTACAATATCAATAACATATTTTCCGTATTACCTAATAAGGAGATCACAAAAATAATCAAAAATGAGTGCTATTTAAAACCGACTCAGTCAACCCCGACTCCCCGTAGTCTTGTCTGCCCTACACTAAAGTGCAATTTAAGCCCGCGTAGGCGCGGAGCGGTAAGGCGGCCCGCGGGCTGAGGAGCAGGTGGCTGCGAGCGAGCCGCCGCGGCTGAGGCTGGCTGGCAAAGCCGGCCAAGAAGCCATACTTGCGATGCCGAGTGAAAGCCATCCACAGCACGCGTGGGGCCGGCGAAACCCTGCAGCACCAGAGCCATGAAAGAAACCATGCATGCTGCATACTACTTGCGTGCTTGCATACAGCACTAGGGAATGCAAATCTCGCGAGTTTGGGGCTTAAGCAAGGCTCAAGCTAAATCCCGTGAGTTTATGAATAACAATTCTGCGAGATCTTTCCAATTTCGAGATTTTTTTTTTTTTTAAGAAGGTTTACAGCTTTAATAAAAAATACAAACTAAATGCTTAGGCGTAATTTATCTAATATGAATTACACTTTACCTGAGCTGGCAACGTCGCATTTGAAACTTTGGTCCACATGTCCACATAAACTTTCCGAAACTTTTCTTGACATTAACAATGTTTTTTAAAATTTTGACTTTTGAAACTATTACATAAATTTTGATAGTTTTGGTCTCAGAACAATGTTTTGGTTGCACAAAGAGGCAACATCTCACTGATAAAGACTCTTACTCACTGCACAACACAATTAAATTGGTTAAACTTAAATTACCAATAACTTAAAAACACTTCCTTTGTACGATATGTTTAACAAGAGCTATAGAATTATTATTCAAAGTTAATGTATATCCTCAGGAACACAGTGTATAACGCCTTAGAGCTAATTACAAACCTCCACATATTATAGATCTCGCGAGATTGGCAGTTTTGTGTGTTTTTTTGCAAATAATAGCAATGTTTGAATAAATTAGAAAAAATATATAAGTATTATATGTAAGATAAACATTTATTTTCACGAAATTTTCAATAGACTTTTATGCTTTTATGCTTTTAACATTGTTTGACGCATTTGTCTATATTTTTTTAATAAACTAAAAGTAGTAAACTCTGACGTACGTATATATCAAATAACAAATCAAAGAAACAACCAGTCTTCTCTTCTAATATCAAACAAAAATCTTTTAGTAGTGTTTTTACTAGGTGGCAGACCCATATGTAGGGTCGCCTGGGTAGGTACCACCGCCTTTCTTATTTCAGCCGTGAAACAGTTCGCTGTGTTTTGGATTGAAGGGAAAGGTAGCCAGTGTAATTACTGGGCATCGACGGCATTTCATCTTAGGCCTCAGGATGACAGCGCACCTGCAATATCAAGTGCTTTTCCTTGTTATTGCAGGTGTCTATAGGCGGCGGTAACCGCTTACCACCAGGTGGGCCGCCAGCTTGTTTGTCATCTAATTGTATAAAAAAAAGCAAAACAGTTCTTTTAAGCAAAAACATGAGAAGTAAAAAAAAAAACTTATTATCTCAGTTCAGTTGACTACTAAACTGAGATATTATTGTCAATTAAATAACTCCGTCCGTGTCAGTCCGCGCTTCGAATAAGACTTTTTTATGTTCGAGTGCAATCTCGTTAAACTCGCGAGATCTCGCCCTTTTTCGTCCGAGATCTCAAGAACGAGATCTCGCGAGAACGAGATTGCATTCCCTATACTACATGTCTTCTTGCATGATTATTTGCATAATTGCTTGCGTACTTGATTTTATGTTTACTTGCATATGTGTTTGCATGCTGCTTACTTAATATTGGTTACTGAATATTATGGCAAATCATTATCATGGATAATAAATTTATGTAAAATGAAATGTATGACAAATAATATTATGTTATGTATTACAAACCCGCATTGGGCCAGCGTGGTGGTGTTATGGCCCAACTTCCTCATGTGCTTCTCCCATATAGGAAGCAGTGGGACATTTATGTATAGGCTGGTGTTGATGATGTAGGTATTACAAACAATTTTAATCTACAAAGTTATCTCATTGGATTGCTTATGTATGACCAATGAAAATAGTGAAAATAAATGTATGTCATTTGTTCGTTAAGGCCAATGAAACGTTATTTCTAATGAAATTATGGCAAACGAAATTATATCATAGGGAATTCGGGAAAACATTAGTAAACCGAAAATAATAACTTACCTAACAACTTTGTAGAATTTGTGAACAATGCTTATTATGTAAGTAAAGTATACGTAATTATTAAAAGTAACGTGTTCAGTATTTGAAATACATACTTATATATATGCATTTAAAATTATTTATTTTTATTGTTTAGTAAACATATAATAAGACACAATTCATAAAGTTATACTATTAATACTGAAACAATTTACAAATTGCCTAATAGTCCATCACGTAAAGTGAAAATTTCTGTAAGACTACAAAACTAGTACCTATCAGATCAGTTGCAAAAACTGTCTTTACGAGGTGTTCAAGGATCCTTATTGAGTCCCTATTATTTTAATGTGTTGGTTAGTACTACAGTGATTGATTATCGCCATCAAATATTGTGGTTATCATATTTATGCGGATGATTTGCAAGTTTGCCTTCATCCATGGGCTCTACGCGCAAAATAATATTTTACACCTTTTGAACTGGACACATGAAAACTGTCTAGTTCTCTAAATCGATAACAGTCTTATCTGTGTATATCTTGTTTTGGGTCCAAACGTTCTGATGGACAATATAAATTATTTTGATCCTGAGGTTACTATTGGAAGCAGTTTAGAACAAGTGACTAAAACCTGTAATCTAGGAGTTCTCATAGACAGCAGAATAAGATTTCAGAATGACGTTCTTGTTTCTGTGCTTGATTTCCCATCCTGCGTAGAGCAGAAATTTTAAAACAAAAATAACAAGACCAATAAAGCTTTGCACCTAAACCATAAAACTTATTTTATGTGATTAGTTTTTATTTCTGTTTAAATTTATTTTATTATATTTACTGAAGCTGTTATATAATTTTTAAATATTTTACGAAATGCAAATTCAAATTCATATAGTGATGCCCTCTGACTATTCTTTACTGAGGACTATTCACTATGTATCCACGGGAGACCAGTGTCGTAGTTTTCGGCATTCTGCTCAGTGATATATTTTGTGTTCAAATGATGTTTTATTTTTCTTGCATAGTCATAATAAAATTTAGGTTGATACGAAATTAATAATTTAACCTTGACCTAAGGCATAGCTCTGCAAAAGTGGGCCCTGTCTTCAACCGACAATGCTAATATATTTCGTTACGCAGCACAGTAGCGGCTTAGCTCTCATGGCATACTAATAAATTGTGTTGCGGTCAAGTACACGTTCGGCTTCAGAGAGATAAAATTGATAAATCAGGGACAGTGTCTCAAGCAGGTAATAGTAACTAATACAAACTATAAATAATATCCAATAATTAGGTAAGTACCTAATTATGAATGGGAAGGTCTACCTGAACAATGGGTAATTACTAGTAATTAATTATTATTCTGCTATTGCTAGTAATGAGCAAGTAGGTTAATAAATTGACTGACTATCTCTATTTAAATTGAGAATTTTCTTTGCCCACATCCGTTTCTTCAGAATTTCGTAGACTGATGATTAAAAACAAAATATTTCTAATCATTTCTTTATAATGTAAAAACCTATTTATAGAATAAAGCCCTAAAAATGGTGTCAATCACCATAGTTTAATCACAGGTACATATATTATGAAGGAAACGGGGCTATCTCATTGACACAAAGTAATAGCACTTAAATAAGTTGCAAAATTCCAAGACGACTCAGCAATCGCCTGCCACCAATGCAGCACAAACTTGTGACGTGGTGTCGACTATTGCGAAACATTCCGCGTGGGGTGACGCAATAATGACCCGTTCTGCTCTCACAATTTAAAACCCCAAATAACCCAGTTTTAGGTGGGTAAACAAAACATGAAAAGAGGAAAGTATGAAATGATATGAATTTTCAACAAGCTTGTAATCCACAGAACCGAATAATCGATCATTATAGTGAACTCGGACTCTAGTGAGGAGCTCGGTGGCGTAGTGGTTTGATCGCTCTGGTTTCGATTACGAAAACAAAGCAACTTTCGCCATGGTCGGTCCCGAGATGGGTCAATCATTTTGATAATTTCGAGCTCCTCCGTGCTTCGGAAGGCACGTTAAGCCGTTGGTCCCGGTTGTTACTGCAACTGCTTTAACCCACCAACCCGCATTAGGCCAGCGTGGTGGTGTTATGGCCCAATCTCCTCATGTGTTTCTCCTATGTATAGGGTTGCCATCTCTAAAATTTGTCAACCAGGACAAGACACGCGATAACCCCGGATTTTAGAGCCCAAAACCCGGACACGCGGGACACGTCAACAGGTTTTTTTTAAACATAGTCGATAAGCGACTCGGTTCGTCGATTGATCACGGCGTGTGGGCACAGTGCGTTTGTCGCGGACGGCCCAACTTTAAATTTTTAAACCCGGACTACCAATGAAGCCCCGCCCGGACGCTCCCCGGACGCCCTCTAAACTAGGACAAATCCGGGGAAACCCGGACGGATGGCAACCTTACCCATGTAGGAAGGCCTGTGCCCAGCAGTGGACGTATATAGGCTGATGATGAAGATGAAGATGAAGATAGTGAATTCACTTCATTGCTCTACTTGAAACAATGAAATAATTTAATGTTAGCATCCACTGCATAACGCCCACAGGCTCGACGCGTAAATAACATTATTTTTCCGTAATTATAAAAAATAATTTAATAAAATTAAACCGAGTCCAAATCACTAAAAATAAACTTATAATTAAAATGAAGAAGGTAGAGTACTTACTTATCTCATAAATAGGTATTTTTTGGAGGCAGTGCTTCACTTTCTATTGTTTCTGGAAACAGTTAACCACCAAAAAATATTTCTTTATGAGGTAAGTGGAGTTATCCCCCCCGAGGGCTATTACAATTGAATAATCAATTGTGTCTGGAATCTGACCCGTACCACTATCTTTTATCGCGATCCAGTTTAGGACCTAAACTGAGTAGAATCGTTAATTCGTACTAGAACGACGCTATCTACGACTATGACAGCGATGCAGTTTAGGAACCAATACTGAACCGAGCGGCATATGAATCTTTTTTATAAAATGGTGGTAAGGCCCCTGATGCTTGACGGGTTTAAGTCGGTTTAATTTTATTAATTTTTTATTTCTTATTCTCTCTTATCTTTTAATTTCATTGAGCTAGAGCTTAATTGTATCCCTTCCTACATGGGAGATACTCCTCATTTGTATCTCCTTAAAGGAAGGCCTGTGCCCAGCATTGGGACGAATTTAGGCTGGTGATTATGGTGATGTCATCTATTTATTTACAGATGATAGCCTAATTGCATGCAACCATTGAAAAAACATGCTTAATCAATGACATGTTTTACAATTACGCTGGTAAGCCAACGTTTTGTTAGTGACTGATACACACTGAACTCTGTATTTCAAAAACTTTTGGACCGATTTTGATGAAACTTATACAGTTCGCGAAGTTGGACTATATCAAAACCAACAAAAAAAATATTTTTTGCAATCCATTTTATAGATTTTGAGATTTGTGCTGACAAACATACAAATATATAAAGATACATACTATATTCATCAAATTTGGCATATATGTTCCGAAGCTGGTATAGACTAACATATGCAAAAACTGTGCAAGTCTGACAATATTACACACAGGGTTCGAATTGAGAACCTTCTTTTTTAATGTTGGTTAAAAATACAAAGTTGTTATAAGAGGAATAGTTCCTAGAGTTGTGTTCATAAGGCAAGTAGAGCTCTTAGAAGTTAATAGATGATGGTAATACTCCCACAATACTAGGTCATTACCTACATGTCTTCCGAGTTTTTGAGAGTACACCTACGCAATACGCAATCAGCTATTTTTACGTCTCTTTTTCGAAGATAGGGAAAATTCTCGGACTCCCTGCAAAACCAGCCGAAATTTTTATACCTAGAACTAGACCTCATTCGTATTTCTCCCACTTTCCTTCTTCAAATACTTACAGGGAAAACAGCCAACACAACTATAGCGCTTCCAACAGAGTTCCTGGAATGCCTCCAAACCGACCGAATAGCCAGGCCGTATAGAAGCCATATCGTCAGCACTACTGCAAACCCGGAGATCCAAAAGCCTACGGCATACTTTTCAAGTGCTGAAAATAGATTTAAACAACAAAAAATTAAAATAAATATGTAAATGTTGTACGAGGAGCTCCTCGTACAACATATACATATAGTGGTATAAGCGCTTTGGTTTCGGTTATGAAAAGAAAGCAAATTTCACCATGTTCGGTCCCGAGATGGGTCAATCAAATTTACAGTCTCGAGCTCCTCCGTGCTTCGAAAGGCACGTAAAGCCGTTGGTCCCAGTTGTTACTGCAACCGCTTTAGCCCACCAGCCCGCATTGGGCCAGCGTGGTGGTGTTACGGCCCAAGCTCCGCATGTGTTTCTCCCAAGTAAGAAGGCCTGTGCCCGTATATAGTAGTGGGACGTATATAGGATGATGATATGGTGTACACAAGTTATGCTAATATTTTACAGTAAATTGCACTATACCTATGTATAATAAATAAATTTTCCAAGTCGGTTTCGAGAACAATATCGAGAATCTTAAAATTCGTGAAACTATTCATGAATATTTATTATTTGCAAATATTAGAAAGGTTTACTTACTTACATAGAAAGGTTTACTTAATTTTAATAATATGAAGGTTTTCGACATTGTTCAAAGACTTTTTTTTTTTTTTATACAACTGGATGACAAACAAGCTGACGGCCCACCTGATGGTAAGCGGTTACCGCCGCCTATAGACACCTGCAATAACAAGGAAAAGTCACTTGATATTGCAGGTACGTTGTCATCCTGGGGCCTAAGATGAAATGCCGTCCATGCCCAGTAATTGCACTGGCTACCTTTCCCTTCAATCCGAAACACAGCGAACTGTTTCACGGCTGAAATAAGAAAGGCGGTGGTACCTACCCAGACGACCCTACATACAGGTCTACCACCTAGTAAAACAATTAAAAAATTCGAAAATTTCTTTATTGTAGGTTGTAACACAGTTAATTGTGGGTAAGTACACAACTTCAAAGGGATGCCCAGCAGATGCCTAAGTAACAATAATCGCACGTCTATTTTAAGTAGGTATAATTTCTGTCTGACGGCTACGTTTTCACTCCTGCGCTCAAACCGGACTTTGCGGGTAACATTGACAGCTATTTTAACATAAGGAGCTATTTTGGTTATTTTTTTAATAATATTATTGACTCGCTAGTTAACATTTTTAATTGTTAATGTCCTGACAGATTTTATGTGATTTAATTTACAGAGATTCTTATTATATGAAAATTATAAATTTGATATTCAGACAAATCAGAGATGTAAAAGTCACTCCAGGTTACTTTGACACCTTTGAAAATAAATAAAAATTAAAAAATGGAATATCTGCGGAAGCTGTTCTATTTAGTGCAAAGATGTGTATCTTTGCACACATCTTAAAAGCCATGACTTTATTTATTCTGTTGAAATAGATATGCTCTAACTGCGATTTAAGTTCTTAGTGAATTCTAGAAAAACCTCCAAAAACGTGTCAATAATGGTTTACGGTACATTCTGAGAAAGGACATAGGCTACATAGTACCTAGTATGGCTACTATTTGGCTGCCTAGCTTATAATAAGAAATTTTTGATAGTTTCAACTTATCTGTAGTATCGATAACTGTGACAGAAATAACGTGGCAACCTAGTTTACTAGGCCCGTGTATAGAGGTAGGTACCACCGCCTTTCTTTTTTCAGCCGTGAAACAGTCGCTGTGTTTCGGATTGAAGGGAAAGGTAGCCAGAGTAATTACTGGGCAAAAATAACCTTAAAAAAATGGGTGGGTAGGTACCACCGCCTTTCTTTTTTCAGCCGTGAAACAGTCGCTGTGTTTCGGATTGAAGGGAAAGGTAGCCAGAGTAATTACTGGGCAAAAATAACCTTAAAAAAATGGCTGGCTTGGTTTGTTGGCTTGGTGGGCTGAAATGCCTTCCATAGAAGGCATTCCATCTTAGGCCTCAACAAGATGACAACGCACCTGCATGCAATACCAAGTGATTTTTTCCTTGTTCTAGGTGTCTAGAGGCGGCGGCTACCACTTACCATGAGCTGGGAAGTCAGCTTGTTTGTCCTCTAGTTGTCTATAAAATAAAAAAATACGGCCCGCCCAATTGCTCCGCTAATAGTAAACATAATTATTACCTAGTTTGTATTGTAGGCTACGGTAACCGCGCTGCGGGCCGTATGCTTGTTGTATAGATATAGAGCCCTGCTTTGCGATTCTCTAAAGTCAGCAGCCTTGAGGCTGACTTTAGAGTAGAGAAACTCTTTAGTGCTGTGGGCAGCACTGTGATACCTTTTAGCGTATGTTTGACAACCATTTGACAACCGTTGGCGACACTAACGTCCCGACGACGAGCACGACGTGTGTCGGAACTAAAAAGTTGTTAATTTTAATATCTATATGTAAAAGTTTATCAAAAATTAAATGGAGTCACTGCGATACATTTTAAATACAAAAAAAATGCAATAAAAAATATCGAATGTACCATGTCGTATCATTCATGTCGTATCTCTAAACCGACAAACATACACAGCCAGGACTGTGGCCAGGTGATCGACGTTGACAATTAAATGTTTAGGTATACATTAAAAAAGACCACGCCTTTCCGTGTTGAAAATAGCGCCAACTATTAGTCCCAATAATATCTGCTGCGCCATAAATATACGAAAAGATGGTAGAGTCACAACAATGCGATCATAATTTTACGAAACAAAAAGAATCCGTGAAAGAAAATTGTTGATCTTAATTTGTTCTGTTTATCAAACGAAGATCAATAAATTCGTATATTTTATACTAGCTGTGCCCGTGACTTCGTTCGTGTCGATGTCGAAAAATAACATCATGTCGTACGTTGTTAGGGAAGGTTACATGATTTTACTTGAACATTTATTTGGCTAAGAAAATAAATCATGTTTATAAAAACACCTTCGCGGTTGCGCCTGCCTTGGATATCATAAATGCGTGCGTGGTGGTACCTACTTCATCATTATTTTGTTGTGGAGCTATTTTCAAAAGCTATGATATGTTTTAACATATTCATTGGAATAATGATGTCAAAAACAATTTTGTTCAAAATTAATTACTTGTATGAATAATGTACTTATTTTGTCATGGAATATCATATTCACCAAAACACCTTCGCAGATAATACATTATTTTAGAAGAAATTTGATTACCACAAAAAGGTTATAGAGACCCAATCTCAAAAGATAGACATATTACTATGCTGTTGCGGCCTTTTTTTAGAACTTTTAAAACAGAACAATTTCGGCGTGCATGATTTTTTCGTAACTTTAATCGTTTACGTACGCAGCGCGCACGCAACGATTAGCGGCACTGAATTTCTTTTTCTTATCTTTTGGTATTCAAACCAAATTTACCACTTGTTTTTCTTACTAATTTCGCAAAGATCGAAAGAACTTTCTAAGGGCCATGTAGTTTCATTTATCTTGTCTACAATACGACTATTATTTTGCAAACCAAGCAGGTAGAAACACAAAAATAGAACAGGAAAATGGAGCAGGTAAATATATAACTGTATAATAGTTAATTCTTAAAAGGATAACAAGAATTATACCATTATTCTTTTTCCAAACAATACTGTTTTTGTGAATGGTCTGACGATGAAAATGTGAATAACGAAAGTTTGACAAAATGCAAAGATATTTAAAAAACATAATGTAACTAGTATAAAATTTTATGGATAGCTTCCTCGTATTTTTTAATACGTTACTTATACTATTACTTATGTAGAATAGTATAAGTAACGTTGTCCAATGTGGTCTAGATAATATATTTGATTTAGCCCAAATTAAACATTAGTCCTGTCCACTGGTAGAGCAAACGGCGTAGTAGCACGGTAGAGCACTAACTATACTACAACTATACCAATGTAGTTAGCAATGTTAGAAAGAGAAGAGTACGAACAAAAACTAACTAAATAAAACTGACAGAGTAATATCCAGTTCACTCTATTGTATTCTCGCTTACTAATACTCTAGCAGTAAGTACTAGAATAAAGTAAGATATAAAACTAGTAGAGATCTCGAAGTTGGATGCCGTAACATTATAATAATAATCTATCGAAATGCTTAGAGACGAAAAGATAAGCTTAATTGTAAGGTATATTTTTCAAAACACATATTTGGTTACATATTAAATATAATTATAATTTCAAATCCAAATATGTAACGTTTTTAAGTGGTAATTTTCCCCTCTAGCAAAATATTCGCGATTGAAGTCGCAGTGACAGTATTTATTTAGTGATAAATTTCTGACTTCGAATGTTTTGAAAAAAACTTTTGAAAACAACTTCAATTAACTACAAGTAACCCACCTACATATAGTTAACATAGGCATGACATTACTGATATTTATGCTCGTTTTCACTAAGATTTGCTTAGCGATAAGAGTGTCTTTGCAATTTTTATGTGAGTCTATCTATAGGAGAAGAGACAAATGTCGTTAAGAGTCACCTAAACCTAGGGAATGATTAATGAAAACGGACATAAGCTTTTAAAATGTAAATCATGTTCTAACTAATTTCGCGACCTATCCAATAAAAAATTGCATTTACAATAATAATTATCCATATATTACTAACAATTTTTATGTAGAGCCATGCAACTTGTGTTGAATTACCTTAAAATTCAATAAACTTACAGACAACAATATCATTATAGAGTCTGCCAAACAAACACTCATATGGATTCCGCAAAACCCTAACGGATTACCTCCATCCTCAATCGCGATCCCATTACGTTCTCTTTGACCAAGCACAGGTAGGCTTTTCAAAAGCTCTTTATATGTGCACTTTATGCCGATCATCTGCACAAACAAAACATTGCGCTTACTCAACCTTTATCTACTGCTGCAGACTGGAATTCTCTGTCTGATATATTGGCATAGCAGCTCGATCGATGGTTACCTGCACTTATCATCCGGAATATCGTGTTTAACATCGTTGACTTAAAAAAATATGTTTCCCGAAGGCTACAACTTGGACTGTTCGTCATAGTAATTGAATCAGGGCTCTCTGACTATAAACTAACAAGTTCTCAAACTATTACCACTGTTATTATACGATATAGCATCACTTTTTAAACGGGTATTCTAATGTCGGCCTACCACTGAAAAGTATGTCGCAAAGCACTGCAAATTCACGTCAAATATGAACGCAGTGAAGGAATTAGAAGCAAAGACATTTTAGTTGAGACTCTACATAAATATTAAAAAGGCTTTTAAAGTTGCCATGCAGTTGTTTACCTAGTGACGCGGGTGGACAACGACGGGTAATAAAGGCTAACGCAATTTAAAATTATTATTGGATGGACTGGAAAGCCTCACCTCACAGGTTTTTCATGGACAATTCAAGTCACAAAACTTGTTGACACTGAAGACTATTTAAGGGAATTGTATTTTAAATATCAAATATTACTTATTGTTAAGAAAGGGGAAATTTCAATATTATCCTAATAGGTAGGTATTTATAGTAATTAATGATATTTGATATCTATATCAAATATCATTAATTACCTATAAATATAATATCTCTGTAAATCCAAAGCAATAATATAAAATATCAGTGCGACTAAGCTTAGATAAAACCATATTTTCCCGTCAAAGAAATTTCCGAGAAAATTGTGGGTGACTACAATTTTCTCGGAAGTCGTGTTACAATTTCTTATGGTAAAATGCGGTCACATCAAGAATTATTCATTTTTAAATTGGGGCCGGGCCGGTCTCAATAGAAAGTAAGCAACAGTTGTCCTTGGCGTCTTATCTTCTCCAAATTTTGATCGTTAATTAATAATTAAGACACCTGTTGACTTAATAATCAATATCTTGCATACACATTAACTATACGACAAAGAAAGTGGACTGAACCAGCATAAAAACCAATCTATTCTCATTTCCAGATTTATTCTCTATGATGGAACACGAAAGCTTTTTTTTTTGCTTATTTATTGTGTGGAATAAAAGTTTACCTGCCGTATACGTTCCGATACTTGGTTGCAAACTGTAGTTATGACAGAGAATCGTTGTGGTATTGAATGCATTGTTTAGTCCCGTAAAAGTTTTGTCTGCAGTTATATGTCGGGGGATTAAAATTCGGATCTCCGAGTCTCCTTCACCAAGCAAATCCATTTTTCCAGATCGCGATCACTACAATATCATTTATTCAATTCAGTTCTGAATTTAAAAATAAATGGTAAAATCATTTTTTTAAAGATCGAACTCGTTAATTTATTAAGTATGAAATATCGTGCCCGACGCGTATAAGTGTGGACGCGAGGTAACCGCGGGTCGCACTGTCGGCGGTCGGTCACAATCAGCACCGCGTTGCGCTCACTTTCTTTCGACATTCAGTGGTCTGCGCAACACAAATTATATATATACCAGTAGTGATGTTCGCCTTTCGTTTCCAAACTGAGTAATCGAACTCTCAATAACGTATACTGCATAAATACCTAAATAATATCCCAAAACAGTTTATTGAATAAATTTTTAATATCATCTCAATTTAGTAAGCACTAATCAAAATTATTGAAAGTAGTTATTAAAAGGGGTTCGAAAAAAAATTTGCTCATAAAATAACAACACGTTATTATTCTAAGATATATCGGTCTAATTATTAAGAGTTTTCTACAGATGGCCCTCCCCGAATTGTATGAAAAAAAGATTTTGCTTTATTATCTTACCTGACTCTACTGCTGGTTAATAAATGGGTTTTACAATTCGATTATTTGCTTCTGTTTGCATTCATAATTATATTAATAAGCCACAATGACTGACTTGGACGTAGGTAAATATAGGCTACACAGCTACTGGGTAATTCGAATAATTCCTGCTTTTTCGTTATACAGTGGATTATTGTTGAATAAATGAAAATATCTAACATTCAGTGTAAAGTATATTGGTGAGCTGACATGAGGGGTAGAAAAGACAAAAGAATATTAGTTATGATAACATAAAAAATGACGTACAAAAAGAATGTAGACTGCCAGGGTGCTATAAATTATTAACATGGTACAATACCTCCCCGTAATTTGAACACCCTATAGCTTGAACAAATAACACTAATATTTATATAACAAAGACTGTACAAACTTAACTAAGGGAATAAACCTAATGCTGTAGAAAATTTGCAGTGTTTTATTTTATTTAACGGTTTAGTTAAGATGTCTGCTGTCATATGATTAGTGTCAATGTACTTGATGGCAATGTTATTATTAACTAATGACTCGCGAACGAAATGGTGACGTATGTCGATGTGTTTGGTGCGAGCATGATATGTATCGTTCTGAGTGAGCTTGAGTGAGCTTTGACTGTCTGAATGAATGACAATGGGACTATCTACATCAAATATCTCATGAATGAGTGATCTGAGATATATTGCTTCTTTGCAAGCTTCCCCTAGTGCCATATACTCTGCTTCTGTGGTGGACAAAGCAACAGTGCGTTGTTTTCGTGCTTCCCAAGAAACAGAAGCGCCACTCATCACGAAAGTGTACCCTGTATATGACCGTCTGTCAACTAGGTTGCTGCCGTAATCTGCATCAGCAAAACCTACAGGATAAGATTGACCCTTTTTGGTGTAGGTCAGCTTAAGGTCTTTGGTAGCCTTAAGGTACCTAACTACCCTCTTTGCAGCTTTCCAATGTGCCTCCCCGTGATGTGTATTAAATTGGCTTAAATAGGAGACAGTATGAGATATATCTGGTCTCGTGCCAATTGAAATATACATCAATGAACCGATAAGTTGCTGATAGGGTAAGTCTGTGCGTTCGTTCTCTTTGTCAGGAAGTGTTAACCTTACACCGGGTTCCATCGGTGTAGATATTGGAATCGCTTCACTCATACCAAACTTTTCTACTATTTTTTCAATGAAGTTTGTTTGATCGAGTGTGATTTTGTCACCAGTTTGTGTGACTCTTATACCCAAACAATCTCTGAGAGACCCTATGTCTTTGATGACAAAATTTGAACACCCTATAGGTTATGGGCCCCCTCTGGGCCCATAACCTGTTGAATAAATGAAAATATCTAACATTCAGTGTAAAGTATATTGGTGAGCTGACATGAGGGGTAGAAAAGACAAAAGAATATTAGTTATGATAACATAAAAAATGACGTACAAAAAGAATGTAGACTGCCAGGGTGCTATAAATTATTAACATGGTACAATAATTATCAATCAATGAACCATGCAAATATATATACAGTATAATTATCATCCTTGAATTATATTGCATAAATTCTCACGTCACTAAAGTTCTCAGTAAGCATGAAGTAACACGTAACCACTGACTAACCGTCATAACCGACCGACACTATGCCTCGATAATCGTTATAGCAGCAATGAGGCTACGGTTTAATGATTACCAATAAATTTAAAATCTATTTAACATGATTAATTTTGTTGGGGAATAAATAAAACCTGCTATAGAAAACAACCTTTATACAGGCGGGACCTGTAGAAAGGTTGTTTTCTACGACGAAATTTCTTCCCACTTATGTCTACTTATTAGGACACCTTGTTATGATGATGATGATTAGTTGGTGGTAGAACTATTCCCCTTCTTCCTCGTCGTGCCACCAACTTGTTCCACCAGTAGCACGAGAAGGAATTGTCATTCCTCGTCGTACCTCTACGTGGCTCTACTTAATTTCCCTGTAGGTATCACTCTTTAAATAATTGTTGTCTTTACACAATTTTACTGTAACTGCAACTTTAGTATTATGTACTCGTACTTTATATTAGTATATGTAATTTTTTGGAAAAATTAAGATAACTTTACTAGATAGAAGTTATGATGTTGTTTATAAAAGTTGTGATTTTGTTGTTTGTTATGCTATTTGTTATGGTATGTAGGACCGGGATTGATTAAAACTAAATTTGTCTTAGATTTCTTTTATTAGTAGTAGAGCAACAATCACTCAGTGGTACTACGAGGAATGACAATTCCTTCTCGTGCCACTGGTGGAACAAGGGCAAATAAAACCTCCGCCTGGCTAGCTACCACCATAGCAATAAATTTAACAGCAGTGATGTGTTCCGGCAGTTCTGTTGGAGTTAAGATAGCCAGTTCCTCTGTAGTTCAGGAATCCGGGTGTAGCTCGCAAGTCGCAACCATCTTCGATCAGGTCTATGAAGGACGAAAAAAGAGACAAACTTTTGTCTACTCCTCAGGGAGTTTGCCATGCTACGGGAGCAGCTGATGGTTTAATTTTTACACACAGTACAGGAGTACTGTTGCCAACTTTAAAGATAAACATCATTATCGGTTAAGTGCAATTTTGCTATCGAGCGCTGTGGTATTTTTTCTGCAGAACGAAATGTATTTTGAAGCCATAACCATTTTAAAAACAATACGCTGAGGGCGTCAGATATTTTAAATACCTAGCTACCAATTACAAATTACATTTTTAACAAGAGATTAAAATACAAATGCAAAATACGTATTTGAATTTCAATTAAGTAGGTTTGGGCAATATTTAAATATAAAAAATAATTCAAATATTGCCTAACCCTGTCGCCTCGATATACCAATAGTCAATGTGGCACCTCTGAAGAGACTAAATCAATCGAATCAATGGCCTTCTCGTAGTCTACAAACGCCAAGCAAAGTGGCCGGTTATACTCCTCGGTTTTCTGTATAACCTGCCGCAGCGTATGTATGTGGTCTACGGTACTAAAGCCTTTACGGAAACTAGCTTATTGGGGAGGTGTAAGTCGACAAACCTGCGCGCGAGACGATTCGTGATAACCCTCGAAAACCACTTGTAACAGTGACTCAGAAGCGTGATAGGTCTGTAGTTCTTCAGTAAGGTTTTGTCACCTTTTTTGAACAACAACACTACTAGGAACCCGCTCCACGCTTGTGACGTTGTACCCCCTGAAGTATGGCGGAATTGAACAGCCTCTAAACGATTTTAATTATGTATATATATTATTTAATTATTGAAGCGGCATGTCATGTCGCATGGATTTCTGCCGAGCCGATATTTCGATATAAAGCATCTTCTGAAGACTGCAACCTCATTTGTCCCCGTTTTTCCATGAGGGAAAGGGTGTGTTCGGATAGTTTTTGAGGTCCCTTTCTGCGTTGGGTCTTGCAGTACTTCGAACACACTGCTTGGGAGAGTTTCTACCAATCCGCTATTTATCTCGTCGACTGTAACGCAGCCCTCCAGGCATTCGAAACGATTCTGGAGTTCAAGTTGAAAGCTTTTTGGGTTTTGGACTTGAACGGGTGTTGGTTGGAGCGATTTGTAATGTGACGTTGATATCTGCGTGCCTCTCACCATACGGTGATCGCTACCGGTTTTCGTCCTGCGATCACTGAGACATTGGTAAATATTTGTCTTTCAGTGGTCATGACGAAGTCAATCTCATTTCTTGTGGAAGCATCGGGGCTCATCCAGGTCCATTACCTGTGCGGCGGCTTTTAAAAAGAGGGTAAATCATGAAGAACCCCTCTTTCTCAATGAATTCGGCCACTCGCTGTCCCCTGGGGTTCCGTTGCCCAAAGTCTAATTGCCCTACTCTCAGTTTGCCCAGCCTTGCACAGAAATCCCCCATAACAACAGTGAAGTGAGTTTTTTGAGAAATACGCATGGCTCAAAAGTTACAATAAAAAAGTAAATGTTACAATAGCGCCTTAATAATGCTGCGGCGAAAAGCGTACTGGAAAACTGCGTTAGTTGAAAACTACTCGCCGCTAGATGGCATATCTATAAGAAGCACAAAAACTAATACCATAATAAAAAATATTTTTTTTGTAATAGGGGTTAAAGCACAGATTAATAATAGGTTAAAGTATGAAGTTGCCGTTTCATTGTAATAGGTACTTCGAATTGAAATAGAA
Organism: Nymphula nitidulata; assembly: GCA_947347705.1. Taxonomy (NCBI): domain Eukaryota; kingdom Metazoa; phylum Arthropoda; class Insecta; order Lepidoptera; family Crambidae; genus Nymphula; species Nymphula nitidulata. The sequence continues at coordinate 12,297,565 of OX374631.1, forward strand.
CCTTCATGGTTTGAGATTTTTGAGTGAAACTTTTTTTCAAATGGTACCTATGAGGTTCTTCTTTTAAAAAATGTGCTACATTCGATTATCAACTTTCAGATGTTTTGTTTATTCAGCTTAGACAAGAAAGATGGATACTTCGAAAATTCGAGTGATTTTTGAATACGAGTTCAGACGCGGAACTAACGCGGCAGAAACAGCTCGCAATATCAATGTTGCGTTTGAAGAGGGGACTGCTAATGAACGCACCGTGCGATTTTGGTTTAAACGCTTTAGTGATGGAAATGGAAATTTTGATTTGAAGAACGAACCACGTGGAAGATCGCCCAAACAGGTGAATAACATTAAATTGAAAGAGATGTTGGAAGCCGAACCGAGCCAAACTACCCAGGAATTAGCGGCATGGTTTAACGTTACCTAACCAACAATATTGACTCATTTGCGTCAAATCAATAAAATAAAAAAATATGAAAAATGGGTGCCTCATAATTTGACTGATCTGCGGAAAGAAAAGCGTGTTGCAACTTGTTTTGCGTTGTTGAATCGATACAGAAATTAAGGAATATATTAAGTTGGGGAAAAAGTATTTACGCATTATAGTATGTATGAACTTGTAATAAAATCTCTTTGGCTGTACTATTTGTATCTGGCTGGTTTTGGTATCATTAAATGTTTAGATTTTAAAAAAGAGAATTCCAAATTCAAATAAGGAAAATGTATGTTTTTCATTTGTTTTTCGTACTGTCAAGATGAGTGAATCTAATGAAGAAAATCGATACATTTTAAAATTTTACTACAAAAAAGGTAATAATGCAACGCAAGCCGCGAAAAAAATTTGCGATGTTTATGGACCTAGTGCAGTGTCTGTGAGAGAAGCACAAATTTGGTTTAAGCGTTTTCAATCCGGAAATTTTGATGTCAAAGATGCACGTCGCTCTGGTCGCCCTATTACGGATAAAATTGATGCCATTTTTGAAAAACTGAAGCAAGATCGGCATATCATTAGTTACGACGTAGCTGAAGAACTAGGAATTGACCAAAAAACAGTTTTGGCGCATTTAAAAAAAATGGGTACACAAAAAAGCTCGATATTTGGGTACCCCACGAGCTCACTGAAAGAAACCTAATGAACCGTGTACTCATTTGTGATTCTTTATTACGACGTGATGAAACCGAACCATTTTTGAATAAGCTGATAACTGGTGATGAAAAGTGGATCACGTACGACAAGAACGTGCAAAAAAGGTCGTGGTCAAAGGCCGGTCAGGCTTCACAGACTGTGGCGAAACCCGGGTTAACTCGCAACAAGGTGATGCTGTGTGTGTGGTGGGATTGGAAGGGCATTATTCATTATGAGCTGTTACCACCAGGCAGGACCATCGATTCTGAACTCTACTGCGAACAACTGGTGAGATTAAAGCAAGAAGTTGAGAGAAAGCGGCCGGAATTAATCACCAGAAGGGGTGTGGTTTTTCATCATGATAACGACCTCACACATCTTTAGCCACTCAGCAAAAATTAAAAGAGTTTGGCTGAAAGGTGTAAACGCATCCGCCGTATAGTCCTGACCTTGCACCTTCAGATTTCCACCTGTTTCGCTCTCTTCAGAATTCTCAAGGCAGTGTCAGGTTAACATCACGAGAGGACTGCCAAAACAACTTGTCGCGGTATTTTGATCAGAAGCCCCAAAATTTCTATAGCAATGGGATCATGTCCCTACCTACAAGATGGCAAAAAGTTATCGAACAAAATGGTACCGACATACTTTAGTTAAATGTAAATAAACTATATTAAAAAATGTTTTGAATTTTCATAAAAATGCGAAGAAACTTTTTCCCCAACCTATGTATATACCTACTGGCGACTTGTTACTTATATGAGGCATATTTAGATGCGAAGAATCAAATTTTTAGACGTCATGGTTTGTGCATATTAATAAATAGTTTAAGGATACTGGTAGGGAAACCAAAATATCATTGAAATTATGAATCATGACATGATGCATGTACTACCTAAATATTCGTAATACCCTCGCAAGAATAACACCAAAAACTTCCTTGTAAACAAAACAAAGCTGTTAGGTTTGTTTATTTGTAGATAATCGACACAAATACTCGTATTTTCATCGTTTTGATTACAAATACAAAATTACTATCTCCTCGTGCTTACTATGACATTGTGTAAACTCATTATTATATAAATATAGGCTACAAGATAAGTCAATGATAAACAATTGTATTTACCTACAAAACGGGCACGTCAGTTTAAAATAAATTTTGATTCGAGAACCGAATCACGTAAATTATTATATTACGTATGATTATGGCCGTATTAGACCATCGTGGTGGTCTTATGCCCAAAACTCCTCGTGTTGTTCTTCCATGTAGGAAGGCCTGTGCTGTACTCAACAATGGGACGTATATGAAAGCTAGTGATAATGAGAATGATTATGAATGAGTCAACTTTTTAAAATCGGTATTTATCATCATGAATCGCCGCCAACTCATACATGCCTACATACGTAGAAATACATGCAAACATATCTGTGGTGGCCGTATGGAAAAAAACAAGTAGACTGCAGAGGGCAATGTCCGGTTTTAGTTTGGTTCAACGAAACGGTAGAATGGAAACTGCTACAGACAAATCATCACAAGAACGTTGACTCATTTCATTTGGCACAAAATAATTTAACATTAAGACACTGTCATTATTATATAATAATTAATAATGACACTATTATTTCTGTTATGATAGTAAGAGTATTTCGCAAGTGACCGAGTTCTATTATTGCTTTAATTATGGTCAGTCTAGTGATTTTATTATTTAAATCAATTGACTTAACTACATACCAATATTTTAAATGTTAAATATCAATATGTTTACGTGATGCCAAGGATTTGCTTCACGTTACACTTAATAAAATTTTGTAATAAAATAACGCCAGTCTTGTCTTGACATAAAATGTAAAACATAATTAATTTTTAACATAGTAATTTATATCTGATATTTAGTAGGTATAAGTTAGACACCTATCAACCAAAATACTCATCTCACATTGAGTTTTGTTAATTATTCGTATATTATTTTACGCTGTCCCAAAGAGTACCTAGAATAGGGAAACGCTCGCCGATTCAGCAGGTCGACTAGCTGAACCACTAACACAAAGATAACACCGTTCACATTACTGTACCGTCTTGTGTTTATTTACGTCCGTTCGTATTGTTTGTATACAGGCCGGCACGACTGCGCATCTGTCTACGTCATACCCCTCCTCCCCTGTACACCCGCGGAGACCCGTCTTTCCTACGCTTGGGTCGAGTCGGCTCACTCGCTCATTCATTCCGTATTCGCAAACCGTGTCGCGCACTATCTCTCGAGCCGGTGGAAATTAAATTCCTGGTTAAATAAATTGTCAATTTAGTCTCGTTTTTCTTCAATATGTTGAAAGAGAAGTCAAGATACGATAGTCGACACTCAACTGAAGAAGAGGGGCGTCCTCTCGCATCAAGTAGACTACCTGCCATTGAAGAGCTCACCCTTGGCCTGAAACAAAAGCTTCACCTGCAAGCTCGTGCTAGAGCTGCTCCTTACTACATAAGAAAACAAGAACCTGTAGATCTCGTTGAAAAATTGATAGAACAACGTGCCCTTGTCGCCGAGGCCGTCCGAAGGCTACAAAACAAGAAACAATCGTGTCATGAGATATCAGTGGATTCATAATTTATAAACAAAACATTTTAGTTGTGAAAGTGTGGAACATGTTGTGAAATCGCTTGTGTATAAAAACGTGTCGGGTTACAATGGTGCTATATGCAGAGAACGTGCGAAAAAGAGATGGCCGACTATGACGTGTCACACCACACACGACACGAGTCACGAGAACGAACCAAAATGGCCGCGCATACTCTACAATCATAATATTTATTCTTCGTTTTATAGTGACCTTAAACTGATCAAAGTACTGAATGACGCAATTAGCGTTTATTCTCTACTGTTTTACATTATAAACACCTATTTCTATAAAAATTACCTAATGGTCACGTTGAAACATTTCCATGATGTATGTTAGCATTTCTAATGTGAAGTATTCAAGAGCTTTAACTATTGATTATGTCCTTTTTTAGCTTCTCAATATAGATATAAAGTCCAGTTTTGTTTTGTGTAAGCTACATCATTAAAACATAAAATATTGTTATATAACAATAGCATAATAATTTATTATTTGGTTCATGCCAATAGCATTTTCTCATAGTGTTACATTTACTACGATACTTGTTATATTTAAAGATTATTTCAACTTGGATTAATATTAGACATTTTGAATTAATATTTCTTACTAATTATTAGCTCTTAAAAAGTGATTGTAGAGAATAAAACAGTAAATTCCTATTTCTTAGAATATTACATAAATTACTGTTAGTTTATCGCATGTGTGAGTAAGATAAGAAAAATCCAAAACTCACAAATGTAATGTTTTCTGATTAAACTGAATATCTAGTGGATATTTTTCGTTGCATCTGACAACATGCTTATACTTAGGCAATTTTAGGCAATATTAATTTAAAAATAATTATTGTTTGTTACATAAAAGTAGCAATTATGTACAATAATTGTACCGAAATCGGGTATAAAAAATCATATTATATGTGTGCATGTTTTAGTGCATTTTGTGATTTTTAGATAGTTTAATTTATCGTCGATCTTGTGATTTAGGTAATAATTAAGTAATAAATGGAATTAATTTCAAAAGAAGTATGGTTTTTTTCTACCTGCTGCTTTAATTTGTACAACGCAAAAAGGGTTGAGAAAGTCTGCTCTACGGACAAGGAGTCAGTAATGATGAGCATCATCACTAGAATATACACGTCCCACTGCTAGGCACAGAACTTCCTACATAGGAGAAAGGCATAATGAGTCAACTTTAGTTATCGAGCTATAATTAGGTACATAAAATGTAGAAGAGCATCTCAAATAAAATATGTACGCGTCCACGTGGTTGATATAGTTGACAATCGTCAAACAAGTGAGACATGAACTGAGATAAATTTTATGGCTACACCTAAATCCCAACTCAATAATGTGGCGTAGCAAATTTATTAAATTCCGTTTGTAATAGAGGCGGCTTTCGTGGTGTATCTGTTACACTTGATGTGCTGTCGTCTGTAAGTAATATTGTGTGTAGTGAGGTTATATTCAGCGTTGCCAATCTGTGGGGAATTCCCCAAACTGCGGGGATTTTCAGTTCGATTGGGTAATTTGAGGGGAGAGCGATTATGTGGGGAAAATGCGGGGAATTAAGACATTTACGATAGAACTGAACTTAGAAGTAATAAAAGTAGTATAAGAGTAAGTAGTATAAGTAAGTATAATTTATAAATTATGTTAGAATATTTAATTCAAGTTTAAAGCAATTTTACCGGCAGGAAGGTTTTACAGTTTATTTTATGGCAACATTTATGTCCATCAAACTTAGACAGAGTATCGCAGAGAACTTTCTCATCTGGGAGTGTTTGGCGGGTTTTTCTGGCGTCAGTGAAAATTTTTATTACAATAATTAAAAGTTGTGTCGGAGCGAACATTGAGTTATAAAAGCGGCGTAGTTTTGTTATTCAAGTGTTTGTGTTGACGTGCAACTGAACTTAAAGTTTATTAGAATAAAAGTGATTATCCACCTCATCAAGTAGCACATAAAGTGACTGTCATCATATATTTCGCGTCAAATACTCCCAAAAAGCATTGAAATGTGTTACGCCAGCATTTTAATGCAACAATAGAAGAAATAAAAAATACTCAAGACATGGCTGTATGGGTATTAGTTCCCTTTGCCTTCCCTTTATAGGGAGAATTAAACTAAAAAAAAATCAAACACATTTCGAAAGAAAAATTTAGAGTTCTAAATAATTTGAAAACAGAGAATCGTAATCGCCTGCACAATGACACTGTAGTAGCGCTTATGACCACTAGAGAAGGTATTAGGAAGAAAGGAGGGAGCCTAAAATTTAATCCTTTATATGATATGTTGACAAAACTTTGGCATAATAAAGAGCTGCAATAAATATCTTGATGAAAATCATTAAATACTTAATAAGTATATGTAATTAAGATATTTGATTTATAGAGACAGTACTTTTATTTCTTTCCTGGAAATTTGTGGGGAAAATGTGGGGAATATTGATTTTTTTTCCCCAAAATTGGGGATTTTCAGTTAGGTTTTTGGGTAATCGAGACCGTAGAAGTTGGCAACGCTGGTTATATTACTGTTAATGAATTGATTAAAATGTCGATTGTTCTATTTTTTTCTTCTTCATAGTTTACCTACACTAGTCATTACATTATAAAATAATAATGTTAAATATTATTCTTTATTGACACTAAACACACGTATTAAATACATAGGTAATAGCTATATAAATGTAAAAAAATATTTTGTTTATATCAGTATTATTCCTATTGTTTCTTATTTTATATTATTCAAAAAGGCTATTATGATTTATTGAAGGAGATTCATATTTTGGACATTCTAAACTTAAAGAATTTAACTGTACAAGTAAGTTCGCGATAAGCCAGCTGAGCTGATACAGCCACCATATTGTATTATATTGCACATACGTCCGATTAACATAAAATAACACTTACAAAAAAATCACTTTATGGAAATTGGAAATCCCCTTCAATTGTTATACTAAGTAACCTAAAACTGTTCTGATTCAGATAATTTTCCTCTTTCGTTCATAAATAAAACAGTTCGGTGTGTTTCCATTGATATAAACAAAAAAGGGTTTTTTGTTTATATCAATGTGTGTTTCGGATAGAAAAGAAATGTAAGATACATTGAGGGCTTTCTTTTCATCTTGGGCATCAGGATAACTACGCGCCTGCAATGCAATACCATGTGTTTTCCCTTGCTATTGCAGGTGTCTATAACCTAAGATAGCCACTTATCACCAGGTGGGCCATCAGCTTGCTTATCATCAATACTGCAGCCAACTTAGGTGAAGAACAAACCACTGCCATTTTAATATAATGAAAGGGACAAACAAGTTGGCATATACTTGTATAGTTGTTTTAAAAAATGTCACAATTACACTAATAACTTTGTAGCATCATTATGGTAACTATATGTTAATTAAATTGACAATTGTCGGCCAAGATTCGATTATCGGAAACTCGCTGTCACTTTTTATCGCAGTATGCTAAAGCTAGACGGAATATAACTTTTAGAATCAAATCCATGATCCGACAGCTGTGATGAGTGGGTACAATTGTTACTAAAACTACTAAATACCTACTTAAGTAACTTATTGTAAATATTGCAATAGAAAGGTAAAATTTGTACCAAAAGTGCAATTTTAGTAATGTGTCAGTATTTAAAACTCTTAAATCGTTTTAATATTGTATACATCGTACCGAAGTAGATGGGTACCTAATGTTACCCGACACACAAACTCAAAATATATCTCATGTGTAAAATAAAATGCCTACATCTTCATATAAAACTGCACCTACTTCGTATAATTAATGCGGCCTTTTAGGGTCTTATTGAACTTTTTGTAACTCTACTCTAAAATGTAACTCAAAGTTAACGACCATTTAATAAAAATTATTTTAACAAATATTATGTGAAGCCCTGCCATCTTTTGAGGAGTAGCGGAACTTTTATACAAAGCCACTTTTAAATCTCATACACACATTTAATTCCTTGGTGCAATTAAAAATGAATATTACAATTCAAATAATTAAAATCAGTAATTATATTAAAAATGCATATTACAATTTAAATAAATTAAATCAGTAATAATATTTTTTTCAACACACTTCCTCATAAAGTAGCTCTAATCCCATGGCAATTAGGCACATAATGGGCCTAATTCTGGGAACACACTTTAATTCTAAATTTAAGTACAGTATATCTCTTTCTCGCAATAAGTAATAGGAAAAAGATAGCAAGAATATGTTTAGAGCTGTCACTTAAATTTAGACAGATTTCTAAGAAACCATAGACAATTTTAGACGGCATGTACGGAGGTGCGTCCTAAACACTGCATTTTAACACGTTCAATAAGGTCGAAAATTGAACGCACGTTTCTAAATGTCAAATTATATGACAGCCATCCTTATCGTATTCCTTTTGATAGAAAGAAATGCACTGAACTTAAATTTAGACTAAGCATGTGTTCTCCAGAATTAGGGCCAATGACACCTATAATCAAACTGTGACTTTTTCATTACTATTATTCACTAGTGAGTAATAGTTTTTTTTTTAATAATTAAAATTGCCAATATATTTTTTTTTTTTTTTTTCTTTTTTTGTTGTTAAATCTCCCTGTAATGGGAAGGCAAGAGGAACTAATGCCCATACAGCCATGTCTGATGTGATTGAGCTTATGTCACTTATCTATATGTATATGTGTAAGTATATGTATTTTTTTGTATTTATGTATATGTGTAAGTATATGTAGTTTAAAATCCAAAGTCACGCCCAAGGCCCTATCATAATAACAGCGCTTCTGCGACGTTTTTTATAATGTCGCAAAAGTTTTATGCTGAGATAGGGCCTTGTTGACTGCACTTATTGTTAAGTATAAACTGTTTGTATTTGTCTATTTTTTTTTATATTTTTTTTTATTGTTTAAGCTTCTTGTTGTTGTTTGTTATGTGCATGTCAAATAAAAATATTTTTCTTTCTTTCTTTAATATTATTGGTTGAGTTACGCTTACATTTGCGCTAAAAAGCTATCCGCGAAAAGCCCAAAAAAAAGAAACCTCATTTTTTAGTCTATGGCCGATGCGCGCGCATAGGAAAACTGATTAATTTTTCCCGCCATTACGAAACATTTTTCACAACTCGTCTCGTTTTCTCTTTTGAAGTTATTTAGTTAGTTATTAATTAAGATGTCTGCAAATACAATTTATGAAGAAAATGATTTATGTTGTACACCGCCCGATATAAGATGTGAAGCCCAGAACGTTATGGAAAGTTTACTACCAGAAAACTCAAAGGAAAAATATCTATTAGCGTACCAAAATTTCATACAATGGCAGAACAACAAGAATACGCAGTCTTTTTCAGAAAATGTGTTCATGGCGTACTTTAAAGAATTATCTTCTAAGTACAAACCTAGCTCTTTGTGGTGTATTTAATCAATGTTAAAAAGTACAGTCCGAACAAAGAATGGAGTGGACTTAAAAACATACTCGAATTTGTCAGCTTATCTAAAGAGACTATCTGATGGATTTAGAAGCAAAAAATCAAAGGTTTTATCATCTGACGATATTGAAAAATTTATTAAAGATGCTCCAGATAGCCAATATTTGGCTACAAAGGTTAGTTAAATTAATTTTAATTAAATATTGAATAGCAGCTTGTTGACTTTAATTATTGTTTCTTTTGTTTCAGGTTGCTTTAATATTTGGTGTAACTGGTGCCTGTAGGATACAAGAATTAACAAATATAACTGTAAAAGATATAGAAAACCATGGTCAGATGCTTTTGCATACGTAGAAGATTCCATACAAAACAAGAAGGAAATTTGTGCGAAAAAAACAAAAAGAATTAAACTTGATTCTGAGACGCATCCTACTAGCGAAATACCAAGTACATCCAATGATTGGATTTCACCTACCTACACGAATAATGAACCATCACAAATAACAATAGAACATGAAAGTATTTCAGTAAATAATCTATCTGATGAGACCGCTATATCATCAAAAATAGTTAATTATAATTTTAATAACTGCACATTTACTAATTGTTTCTCTAAATAAACTTTTTATCTACTATGTAAAATGGTTTTTTATTTAAGTATTATTTTATTCAGAAGTGTGTTGAAAAACGTTGTATGATACACGTGTGTATTGATGATTACCGTCCTCGGCTCCTTAAGACCCTCGCCTGACGGCTCGGGCCTCAATGCGCCTCAGCGGTAATCACCAACATTACACACTTGTACCATAATGTACTATTATAACAAAGTGTTTTGTGAATTTCTCTCTGTTCAGATGGAATTAGGTACGTGAGGTCGGGAATTTGTAAATGCTATAAGAACAATGGCAAATTGGTTTCTGCACTTGTTTCTCACTAATAATAATGATTTAAATTTATTTTTTACTGTATTTTGTCAGAGAAACTTTTATAAGAAGCTTAGAATTCTTGCATTCACTATTCAAAATGACTCAAAAATGCGGGGGTATCAAAATGAAGAAATGGTATATTCAAGATCCTCTGAGCATAAGCTTTCGCATAATATATAATTTATCGTGTTCATTTGATAATTTCATGACATTTGTATGGAATCGTGTAACGTTGGCAGCGATATTTTTGAAAGTGGCAAACCATTTCTATGGGCTAATATAGCCCATGTTTAAAGGAGATGTTTGATATTGGTACTCGAAAGCCCCCCACGATAAATTATATATTATGCGAAAGCTTAATGCTCAGAGGATCTTGAATATACGATTTTTTCATTTTGATACCCCGGCATTTTTGAGTAATTTGGAAAAGTGTATGCAAGAATTCTAAGCTTCTTATCAAAGTTTCTCTGAAAGTCTTTAGTGATATCTTTTTGAGGTCGATGCTAGATGGGTGACCGTCGACTTAAATTGTTTCCTACTATCGTATCGTTTCACTAAAAAGTCATAGAAGAACAAAAATTCGCAATTTTGCATACGCAAACGACTTAATGACTTCAGTTTTTTTTTAATTTAAAACCAAACTACCCAACTGATTGTAAAAAAATTTTCATGGGAGCAAATGTCAGCTATTCCGCATCGAACAAAAAAGAATCACGTAAATCGTATCAGTAATCTCGGCGTAATCGGTGTACATACATAGAAAAAAAAAGCATACCGGCCGAATTGAGAACCTCCTCGCTATTGAAGTTGGTTAAATAGTCGTAGGCTGAAACAAATCAACCCCATGCCTAGTTATTAAAAAATATTTGACAAGAAACATAGACGACATTGGGCCTAATTCTGGGAACACACTTTAATTCTAAATTTAAGTACAGTATATCTCTTTCTCGCAATAAGTAATAGGAAAAAGATAGCAAGAATATGTTTAGAGCTGTCACTTAAATTTAGACAGATTTCTAAGAAACCATAGACAATTTTAGACGGCATGTACGGAGGTGCCTCCTAAACAATGCATTTTATCACGTTCAATAAGGTCGAAAATTGAACGCACGTTTCTAAATGTCAAATTATATAACAGCCATCCTTTTCGTATTCCTTTTGATAGAAAGAAATGCACTGAACTTAAATTTAGACTTAGCATGTGTTTACCAGAATTAGGGCCATTGACGCTAAATACTATGGTCGCGATTCTGTTGGCACAAACTAGACTAAACTTAACTAAAATTAGGTTTAGTGCTGTCAGATTGCGTTTCCTATTCTGTAACGGACTAAAATGACAGGACTAAACTTAATTTTAATCTGACAGGAATAAAATGGTTTCAGTTACTCAATTTAGCTATTCGCTATTCTGTTGTAGTTACACGTTCTATGTCTAAATATCTCTAAAATTAGAAATGTCAAGCTAAATTTACACAGCATGTAAATTGATGTCGATTAAAATTAGTCCTATGATTAAGATAGTTTTTTTTTCTTAGAATCATTTTTAATAATCATATTAAGTACCTAGGATGATGATGATGATGACCTAGGAAAGTGGTAGGACTTATAAGAATCATTAGTATGGATAATTTATGATAAAATTTTAAACATCAATTTCAAGATCCAAGATGGCAGACGCAACTTTTTATAAAAAAAACAATATGGGAATCATTTTAGAGGTTATCGGGGGTCCTGATTCTGAATACAACATCAATTTAAAAATTCAAAATGGCGGACGCGACTTTTCTTTAAACAATCAATATGGATATCATTTTTGTGGTTTTCTGGGGTCCTGATTCTGAATACAACATCATTTTTTTTATTTTTATACATCTAGATGACAAACAAGCTGATGGCCCACCTGGTGGTAAGCGGTTACCGCCGCCTATAGACACCTGCAATAACAAGGCAAAATCGCTTGATATTGCAGGTGCGTTGTCATCCTGAGGCCTAAGATGAAATGCCGTCCATGCCCAGTAATTACACTTCAAGGTCCAAGATGGCGGATGCAACTTTTGTACAAAAAATCAACATAGGTATCATTTTCGTAGTATTTGGGGGTCCCGATTTAGAATACAACGTCAATTTCGTGATCCAAGATGGCGGACGCGACTTTTTAATAAACAATCAATATGGGTATCATTTTTGTGTTTTTCTGGGATCCTGATTATGAATACAACATCAATTTCAAGATCCAAGATGGCGGACGCTACTTTTTTATAAAAATAAATATTTTGCCGTCTTGGATCCCGAAACAAAATTAAATGTCTTATTTGAAATCGGAACCCCGAAAACCCACAAAAATGATACCCGTATTGATTTTGTATTAAAAGTCACGTCCACCATTTTGGATCATAAAATAGATGTTCTAATCAGAATCGGGAGCCCCCAATACTACGGAAATAAATACTACGTAATGGTTTTTTTATAAAAAAAGATGCGTCCGCCATCTTGGATCTTGAAATTGATGTTGTATTTAGAATCAGGACAACAGAAAACCACAAAAATGATACCAATATTGATGGTTTAAAAAAAGTCCCGTCCGCCATCTTGGATCTTGAAATTGGTGTTGTATTCAGAATCAGCCCCCTTATTCTCAACTGTCGGAAAATATTCGAGTTTCGGATACTCTATACCTGTCACTTTTTATCGCGGTGCGTCAAAGCGAGACGGCATGTGACTTTTCGAATCGAATCCGTGATCCGACAATTGAGAATAAGGGGTCAGGACCCCTGAAAACCACGAAAATAATACCCATATTGATTATTTATAAAAAAAAGTTGCGTCCGCCATCTTGGATCTTGTAATTGATGTTTTATTCAGAATCGGGACTCATGAAAACCACAAAAATGATACCCATATTGATATTTTATACAAAAGTCGCGTCCGCCATCTTGGATTTCCGAATGAAGACCTCCAAAACGCAAAAAAATGACAGCTATTTAAAATTTTTATAAAAAAGTTACGTCCGCCGTCTTGGTTCTCGAAAAGCACGAAGTTAAGGTCACACACCTTTACTTACTATCAGAAGAGTTTTAAAAAGTGAATTTTTATCAATTTTATAAAAATAATTCATTTATTTATGCCTTCATTATTTATTTTTATGAATTTACTAGAGGGGTAACACCTAGCCTATTTTATTTATTCTGTTGTAACACTGAATTCAGCTTAGTCGCGCTAGTCCTGTCAAAACAATAAATTAAGTTAGACGTGACCAAAAAAAATATAAAACGCTACGCTAGAAGAGACGGGACTTCAAGGAAAAAAAAAATTCTATAGAACGTGCACGCCAGACTCATACCAATATAATAAAAATTCAGCCAACAGTCTGGTAACAAAAATGCCAACATAAGCAATAAAATAGGGATGTGCTTAGTAGGGATTAGAGATATACTTTAGATTTTTATCGATAGTTATAGGTGTTTGAAATTAATATACAATGGTATTTGAAAAACTTCTATTCAGTATAATATACAATATATCAAGCTTGACTACTATGACAACATGGTAGGTTGTTAGGTTGACGGTAGGCGTGTGAATCGTCCTGGATCGGCCATTAACTCCGATTTGGATTCCGACTACACCAAAAATATGTCGCGATTTTGTTGTCGATTGGTACATACACCAAATCCTTCCCTGTCAATTGAACCCACTGTTTACATCTGCGAAAAAAATAAAGTGGTTTATTTAATGGGCACGACATCGATAGGGAAATAAAATTGTACAGACAGCACTATTTTTTACTTAGGTCGGTAGGTAAATATTACTTTTATGTACTGAAATTTGTACTAAAATAACTATTTAAACAATAATAGCTTTAGAATAGAACTAATTAACAGTCATTGGTACTTACCGATCATCATTGAGAGGAAATTCTGACATAATATGTTCGTTTTACATTGGCCGCCGGCGTGTCTTTAAATTACATATTTCTTAACTTATTCGTTTACTCATTTAGTTTACTTCACATCACACACAATCCTTTTTGGGTCAAGCTTATTTCTTGAGGCAAAACACTCGTTTTTAACAATAATTTACATTAATTTCTGATTTTAGAAAATTCTCCAACACAACTAAATGAAATGTCAAACGTTTTGAAAACAAGACAACAGCGACAGAGACAGATGACAGATATAAATCACCTGTTTATGAAGAGCGTCGACCACCATATTGATTGTATGGATAATGCCTTCTTTCGGATTGAGGCGGATTATACCGCCATTACTGAGCGTGCACGTTTCATACAATTTTTTCTTCTTACGAAGTTGCGCTAGACTGGACGTGACAACAGAATAGCAACTGACTATTAACTAAATTAAAATTAGAGATTTTTTAGTTTAGAGAGTGGTACAACCGAATCGACACCTATGTCTATGTCTGTGATGTGTCACATCTTTTTAAATGGAATTTTACATCTCTAGATAACAGTTTTTTGACCAGAATAAAATGTTATTTTTTATTTATATGCAGGCATTAAAAATTATTGTTATTGTCTTATAACATTCTTAAAAATATACTCTTTCTTCTCATATAACTTTTGTCTTGGGGGGTAGCTGAGTACCAGCCCCCATACATTTTCAGAACAAATCTTTATTCTCGCATTGTCGCATTGACGGTATCTTATGAACTTACTTTATAAACTTACTTTTCTTCCTATTATTCACTACTGTATCCTCGTCCCGTTTCTTATACATATTTTATTATAGGTGTTCCTTTACTTAGTTCAAAAAAGTTTCCCATTTTACTCTGTTGTTGTGCTCTGTCGTGGCTAATGGCTTCCTATTCGTACAACTTATTTTCCTGTATGGTGCGGACCAATGAGGAAGTAGTAATAAGGAGATGCCGAGATGCCATATTTTTCTATACTCAGAACAATAACTAAACATAAAAAAACATTAACTAGCTTTTGTTATTATTCTGAAGTTCTATAGGAATTGTGATTTTAGAAATATCCCAAGGAACTTATATCATAACTGGAATGCTCACGAAAAATTATCATGAAATGAATATTATAACTTAGCGTTATGGTTATAAGAATTATATTTGATTGTAATTTATCAAAAGAGGAAAACGTTCCGAGCAGGACAACGACATTATGGGAGTGTGTCCCTTTCTTGCAATTGCTAGTGTTAATAATTTAAAATAAATGTAGCTTTTATACTTTTCTGGTAACTCTCTCAATAAATTTTGGCTGATGAGTTAATTGTAATAAATAGGGGTCTAATTATAAACTAAGTAAATGTTTATATTTATATTGATTTGCTATGTTATTAAAAAAAGAAAAATTAAAAGAATAGTAGCAATCGGTAACAATTTATAAATTACGCATAGCAACAATTATGACGTTTCGATAAACAATATGGCCTATAATCTAGCGCGTTCAATTCGTATTTCTGCACGTTGCATGCTTTTTATTTACATTTGAAGTGAAATTTTATAGTGAATAATAGTGAAAACTTATTGTGTAAAGTGGTGTACTAGTGAGGCGTTTGCTGGTAGCGGTATTTCATTTTTTGGGTAAGTTTTTATCTTTGTTTACATATTACATGGGTAGGGTAACAACAAATGAAATATTCTTGATGGACAATCACAATACATAGGTACATACAATAAACGGTAATCTAATTAATTCTCAAATAGATATTTTGCGCTTAGCAGCAAAAACGATGGGTCACCCGTAATATTCATTAACTACTTAGTCCGTGTATGTAGACAATGCATGTTTATTGCACTAATAATAAATTTATTTATTTAGATAAATTATTAATAGTCGAGTGGGCTGCCGTCTAAAGAAACAAATCCGAAATTTCATAAAGGAGTTATGAAATTTCGGATTTGTTCCTTTAGATTAAATAGTAAGTAAACCTTTATACGGTTGTATTGCACTGTAAAAAAAAATCTTACTTATTGTTTTTTTCAGTTTCCCAAAAAATTAACCCCTTCTGCAGCGGTGGTTGAAAGTTGTGGCTTAAGAAAAAATTTTCAAGAACTAGCTTCATATGCAGCTACCACTTTAAAAGTGTAGACATCATAATCCATAATATGAAAACTATACTGAAACCTGATTCCGTTCCATCTATTTCTCCTGTAAGTAATACTTTTAATAATTTAAATTTTAAGTATTCTAATTTTGTATTAAAATACAGAGACATCTGTCCTAGATTTTTAAATCAGTTATACCAGCAGTTATCATACAAAACTGCAGCAACACAAAAATCATATTACTTTATTTTTAGGTTTCACCAGATAAGCATGTCAAAGTTTTAAGCAACCTTATTTTAAAACCAACTCAAAACAACATTCATCAGTATGTTAATAAGGTAGTTTTTTACTGTTTTCTTTCCTTGATATTGTTCTTGTGTTTCCCGTGGGTACCGTATCTTAAATAATTTAATTTGTTATTTTTTTACAGTCTGACAATCGTTCAAAATCTGTGAACATCGATATTTCTGAAAAAGAAAATTTGGAGCCAACTCCAGGACCCAGGACCATCAATGGAACCTCCATGGAAGAAATCTCGACAAGATGAACACTTGAAAAATCTTCAGTCCGAAATTAGCTTTCTATGCTTGTTACTAATTAATTTCTGATAGGCCTCTCTGCCACCCGGAGACCCATATGAGGCGTCCATATGGGTCTCCGGTTCACAAGCCGCAGGAGAAAGTCGATCTTGTGGCAAGACTCCTTGCAGATAATACCCAAGTTTGTATCTACAACTGTTTGTAGTAAATAACATACTAACGACGGGTTTCAATATCGTAACAAACGATAGTTTCCCTTGCAGCAAGGAAAAGTTTAGATAATTATATAATTTATTCTTCACTAAAGCAGGTTTTAGATATAATTAAAGAAATGCTACTCGTCAACTTCATGTGTAACTTGAAAAATAAAACATCGTGTGCTACTCAGTGGTTTCATTTTATTAAAATTCCAAAAATATCTTGCTCTATTAGAAAAGGTAAACCGAGAGTTAGGTGAACAATGACGCCGTCTTGGTGAAGTGGTCAGTATGGCTTGCAAAATATCAAGCGGTCCTGAGGGCCTAGACAAGATGCCAATCGCTTAGCGGAAAATGTATGGGATTTGACATAAGACATTGAACGACTTTCGATAGTTAGTGTCGAATCCCATACATTTTTCATTTAGCAATAGCGATACCGATTGTCAAATGGCATCTTGTCTAGGCCCTCTGATAGCGGCAAATGTTTATGTGATGAACACGAACATCTGTCAACGAGTCATGGTTGTTTATATGTATATTTAAATTTATTAACAAAATATCTATAATTATTATGTAAAATAATTCCGTTGTGTATCCTTAACACAAGTTCTTAATGAAATTTACTTTGGGCTAGATAATTGGAGTGAGCGTGGAAATATATTATAATTAACAATAGGTAAAGCAGTGTATCCAAGTGCCCCAAATATCTCTTATTTGTATTGGACCCAATTTTCATAGCAAATTATGTTTGAATTTTGTTCTTTTGATTTGATAAATTTAATCCATATTAATTAAAATAGAATAAATCTAGAAAAATTTCACGTCCTGAGGCAGGAATCGATTCCGATTTCCGGTTCAAGAATTCGATTCCTGCCTCAGGACGTGAACTATGTTCTAGTTTTATTCTATTTTAATTACTAGGTAATTTTTCAAACATTTATAATAATGGTAAAATAAAAAAATAAGGAAATTTAATACACTAAAAACAGACAGGTAAATGAAAACAAAATCTTTTTATTTAGAATATAATAACGAGATGTTCTTTGTTTTACGTTTCAATTTAAACATATTTAACATTTAATAAAAATGTCTTTATGTTGTTCCTTTTTATGTAGGTACCTATGTAGTTATTCATACATAATTTATTAAAGATTTACGCTAATTGGCTTTAAATATATGAATAATTTTTAAATTATATGTATTCTATGCTCAATTAATTTTGTTTTAGACTCGACAATTACTTAAATATCAATCTTAATACAATTAAAATTGTCCCACTGTTCGAAGCTACTATATGGACACATTAGTAGAAAGAGACACACTCCTACTATGTCGCTTTACTCTTCGGAACGGTTTTTAGATTCCCGTCAGCATTCCAGTTAGGATATAAGTATATTGTTCTATACTCAGAACAATAACTAAACATAAAAAACATTAACTAGCTTTTGTTATTATTCTGAAGTTCTATAGGAATTGTGATTTTAGAAATATCCATCATAACGACATAAGAATGTCAAACGTTATGTTGTCTCCATAGACTAGAGATTAATATCCCTGTAATGGGAAGGCAAAGGGTACTAATGCCCATACAGCCATGTCTTCTGTATTTCTTTATTTCTTCATTTATTGCATTAAAATGCTGGAGCAACACATTTCAATGCATCTTGCAAGTATTTGAATATTTCACGTCAAATACTCCTTATCATCTCATCATCTACTTGACGAGGTAGATAACCACAAAAAAGTTCTTATCGACTTTCACACCATAATCACTTTAAATCTAATAATCTTTTAGTTGCACGTCAACACAAACACTTGTTTTATAAAACTGTATCACTTTTATAACACAAAGTTCGCTCCGGCACAATTTTTAATTATTGTAATAAAAATCTTGACTGACACCACAAAATCCCGCCAAACACCCCTCGTATTTTTATTTAACTTTAAATAAAAGTGAATTAAAGGTTAAATAAAGACTTAATGCAGAAAATTCAATGCGGAATGGAAGACTTCGTATTAGTTTTAGATAATGATGGAGCTCCCAGTCAAAATTTAAGGTTATAAAAACAACTTGTGTCGTTCCCTTTAGACATACTCTTTCTAATCTGTGGTCGTTACACACCTTAGAGCAAGATAAAAAACCACTCGGTGTTTGGTTGGAGTGTGGGCAAAGAGTAATGTAAGAGACACCGCACATATACAATTTCAAGTTAGTCAACTAAATCGCAGAATGTCTAATAGGCATAGAATCTTATGATAGCCCGCACATTATATCCAACTAAGTCGTTCAACTAAATAGTTGGCCAAATATCGGCCGATAGTTGGCCAACTACGGTAAGATGCAGTATGACCAGACCCGTGCGCGTGATTTCCCCACGCTTGGATTTTTGCCGACGGGCACGCAGCCGCCCAGTCGATCTCTGCATTCTTTACTTGTAACAAATGAAAAAATAGAACTGTTCATCGACGAAGTCCAAAAAAGTCCAGCCCTTAAAAAACTTATCTGGGTAACATCTCAGTTTAGAATGTAAGGTATGATGTTTCCTACGCTCTAATCTGTCACTTAATGTCGGATGCACCCTAATTGTTTTGTTCTGTTTTCGTCTTCTTTTTATTAATTTAAGAAGTAGTGCGTTGTTTTTCCGCATTTTATCGCAGACTTCACTGCGCTAGCAACACTGTCCACCAACTAAGTCGGCGAAGTGTGCGGCCTATGAAAGCACGCAATTTAGTTGATCGATAGTTGGCCAACTTGAAATTGTTTAGGTGCAGTGTCTCTAAGTATATGCGAAGTGTGGGCTCGGAGCTATGACGAAGATTGGCTCGGAATGCACCCCAGCGCCGTGCTCAATCAAACGTCAAAATGAATGGCAGCTCGTCGTCGTTTAGACTCGTAGACAGAGAGAAAACTGTCTACGTTTAGACCAAAGAGAATATAAAACGCTACGTTTAGGTTTAGACTAGACATACTCTTTCTAATCTGTGGTCGTCGTCTTGGCACCTTGTCAGACGTCAAGCTCGATGCTCGAATATTTCTGTTTATGAATCACTCCAGTTATCGTCGTTCCTATCAAAGTCAATTATTTAATAAACCGACTAATAGACGACAGCGAAACAGTTTCATTTAACGTTCGAGATGTCGGGCACGTGGTCTATGGGTCCTGGTACCTTGGAAGTACCACTTTCTTTATTTAAAACGAACAGAAAAAGATTGGCTGATAAACTAAAACCTGGTCAAGTGGTTGTTCTACAAGGCGGTGAAGATGTAAACCATTATGATACTGATGTTCAGTATGTCTTTAGACAAGTAAGTTCCTAATTTTTTACATAAGAATCAACATTGACCCAAAAGTTGACTAACTATCCACCAAGGGCTTTAGGAGTATTTTGTTTAAACTTATTTTTAGGAAGCTTACTTCATATGGCTCAGTGGTGTCCGAGAGCCAGGCTGCTATTTAGCATTGGATGTGACCACAAAAAAAGCACATCTATTTGTTCCTCGTTTACCAGAAGAATATGAAGTGTGGATGGGAAAACTTCTTGCCTGTTCTGAATTTGGAAAAATATATGGAGTCGATGAAGTACACTTTGTTGATGAGGTAAATATTTTTGTAATAATTTAGAACTTCATTTACAAATATGTCGGAAAAGAGATGTTTCAAATATGTATGGAGACTCGGCCAAGTGTATGTACACTATACTGAAAAATAGGTAAAAATATGCAGAACAGTGTTCAATTGTCCATTTTCTTTTTATTTGCTTTGTTGCATGGCTGGTACAATACTAGAATTTTTATAAAAAAAACTGCAACAGCCAAATATTCACCATGGCGCATAGGTCGGTGGGTGTGGTAGACCGCATAAGAGCAGTTTGCAATACCGCGTATTTACAAAAGTAGCAAAATTGATATACACCAGCCGATTCTTAGCTTTGAGTAGCATAAGCTAGATTCTCTATAAATAAAACCCGGAGAAATCACAAACATTTTCAGTCGAAGAAATGTGTTGATTTTTCAAGAAATTAACTTTTTTTCTTCTATTGTGAAATAAAAAAAAAGCTGATATGTGGTATTGCAAACTGTATTGTATTGCAAAAAATATTTTTCGCCGATTTAGATTCTTTCTGATTTTTTGAGATATGAAACATCTCCTTTCCAAAAATGCAAACTATGTGGATTTCACACTCATAACTCATAACATAACAGTTCGCTGTGTTTCGGATTGAAGGGTAGTCAGTGTAATTACTGGGCTTGACGGCATTTCATCTTAGGCCTCAGGATGACAACGCACCTGCAATATCAAGTGATCTTTCCTTGTTATTGCAGGTGTCTATAGGCGGCGGTAACCACTTACCATCAGGTGGGCCGTCAGCTTGTTTTTCATCTAGTTGTATAAAATAAAATAAAAAAAAAAACATCGTTTCCTACATTTTGTTAAAAATATTGGCAAAGCCGGACTGATGGCCGTTGGGGCGGAAAAGTCCTCGAGTGGCGGCCGCGTACCGGGAGACGCAGCGTTGGTAGGCCTCCTACAAGGTGGACCGACGATCTGGTGAGGGCCGCGGGAAGCCGATGGATGCGGACAGCGCAGAACCGATCGGTGTGGAGATCTTTGGGGGAGGCCTATGCCCAGCAGTGGGCGTCTCTCGGATGAAATGATGATGATGATGATGATTGGCAAAGCAGCACCATGAAATAAATTAACAATAGGTATTGTTTAACATATCAAGCCACAGAATCCAGACACAATTGGGTTTTAACTGTCCTAAGACCTCTGGAACTCTGGAGGTCTAAAACGACTTGACAAAAATACCAATTATTATTTTTATATATAATTTTGTAAAATGAATAAGTGTATTCATTTTAAAATAATCTATGTTTATTTCACTTTGTTATACTTTAAATATACAAATGACGAAAACAAACACACCACATCATACACTTGCTATTTGTAATAATATTTCTCCTATGTAAATTATTCATTACCATTATTCAATTTTGTGTTTTCATGGATAACTTAAATTAATATTAACTCATACATGAACAGGGGGAAAGGATTCCTTGATAAAATATTTTATGATTTCATGGAAAACTGATAATTCCTTATTTTCTATTTACAACTAGGGTGGTGGTAAATGTATTCGCCTGATAGTAAGCTATTACTGTAGCCTATAGAGGCTTGTAGCACTTTAGGTACTACACATACCTAAACCCTATCCAGTAAAAATAAAAATAAAGTAGTATGTTGACAGCATGGGAGACAAATTCCCTCTGCTGTCTTTATAACACTTTTTGAATGAATAGAGCCTGAAAAACTGATTTAACTGGTAAGAAAAATTTGGGTATCATTATTAATGGTATCCAAAATCAGATAATCCTAATAATATTTAAAATTTACATATCCTTTAAATTATGGATTAGTTGTTAATCTCAAAATTTTCAGGTACCATAATTAAATAATTATTGTAATTTAATAGCTCAGAAAATGGTCAACATTTGTTCAAAAACGTTTCATCGGGTACCATTACACTCTCTGTGAATGAGCACTGGGAACCATAACACAGGAACAAAACTGTTCCCTAAGATGGGGTCACTAGCTACCCCAACTGGACAAAAAAAAATGAATAAAAAATCATTGTACTAAGTGACTATTCCAATTTCAGATACAACATGTTCTGAAGAGCTTAAATCCTGAAGTACTATTGACTTTGGTATGTATTGTGAAACTCTTGCTCCTATTAGATAATGCATATGATAGAAGTACTTACTTACACATTAATATTGCAAATATGTTTTAGAGTGGCCCCAACACAGACAGCGGTCTTACTGCCAAAGAAGCTGTTTTTGAAGGCATAGATGAGTATGTAAACTTGTTTGACATCTGTGTCCAGTTATGAACAGAAGTTGAATAACACTTTAGCGGCATGTCGCACTACGATATTTAACAGTGTTCATACAAATTGTTAAGTGTATGTCAATATTATGTTATTAAGAAAACATACTATAATGTTAATTTATTTTTATTGCTGACTGTACATCTGCCTAGTTTAAATAGTTGGACTATGTATATACCATTTTTTATTGCCTGTTGTGGTCTAATCAGAGAACTGGTTTTTTAAACTCCAACATCAGCCATTTGCATAACTATAATTGATACCATTGTAACAATGAAATGAATAAATGCAGCAGCAATGGTTGTAAAACTCAAAGGTAATCGGGGCATTGTTTAGAAAATTGGATAGCAGTAGTATGTGCATAAATTTGTTTGGTGTATAGATATGCCAATCTAAGTATACCTTCCAGATACAAAGGCATCTTGTAATTTTTTCTTTTATTTCGACATTTCAAAAAAATGTAGCCGTTTCTCCTAATAAATACCTCGTACGGTTATACGGTTACGCGGTCGGAAGAACCCATGAAGCGTACAACACCGATAAATATAAAAATATACCACTTATTGGTCTTTGCCGTCGCTATAGTAAATCATACAAAATGGTACAAAAACATTTCACTTGATCAGAATCGAGCGATTTGGTGCTCAAAGATCAGGTGCAACGTAGGATATAATGATGCAAATGCGAGGAAGAACTTACATTATGCTATTACACTAAAGTTTGAAAACTAATGTCTCAATCAACTGTCTTATTCATAGTATAGTCACAAGCGTGACAGTACGATTTGAGATGGCCCTTACTCATTACTCTTTTCGTAATAGAGGTCAATTTCGTAATGCAACTGTCATACTTGATGTGCTCTTGTATATTCTTTATTGTGATGATGAAATTCCACATTCTCATCCACAAAAATCAAGATTTAAAATGAGGTGCCATTCGCAAATAACTTGCCAGGAGGCTAACCAGAGGAATTCATCATGATATCAGCCTATGATGTTTACTGCTGAAAAAAGGCTACCCCATTAAATTTCCAAACGGAACGTCTCTGCGCAGCCTGCATCCAACGGCTCCCCGCGACCCTGTCCAAGTCGTCTGACCATCTAGTAGCAGGCCGTCTTACTTTGCGCTTTCCGGTACGTGGTCGCCATGCTAGAACTTTAACGACCCATTTTGGTGCCCACTACCACTTTTATTTGCTAATCCTATGATCTACCTATGCCAGTGACCTTGGGTTCTCTTAGGGTCTCAAGGTCAAACTGTTACCCTAGATGTGCTGCCGACTGTACACTTTACTGTAAAATAGGTAAAAATATGCAGAACAGTGTTAGTGAATAACGGTGAAATCGACGAAAAATTACAACTTTTGTGCAAACAAATGAAAACGAATTATTAGTATTTTGCACGGATTCAGGAGATTTTTCCTGTTTTTTTTAGATGCTGTACATATACCTTGCCGGATATGACACATCTCCTTTGTTTAAATCATTCCATAACGTAGATATCGAACTACAGTCCGCAGCACATCAAGCGTAACAGTTTGACCTTGAAACCGGCCTTATCTTGTACGTAATAGAGGCGGCTTTCGTATTTCAACTGCTACACTAGATATGCTGTACAATATCTAGTGCCTACTATTAAAGTAATCACAAAATATATAATCTCTATATTTTGTTTTTCAGCTTCAAAGTGAATAATGAAATATTGTTCCCTATCATTGCTGAGCTGTAAGTATTTATTGAAATATGAAATTAATAGATATACTTAATTTATGTTCTTGTATATTTTAAGTAATAAGCTTAAAAAATAATATCTAAGAAATGTAATTAATCAGCTGTGGTGAATTTATTAGCATACAAAGGTGCTTATCTAAATCTGGTTTATATCTATTAGGTAGGAGGTATATCAATATCAATCAAATCTTTATCAACATAATAAAGTTTTATATGATAAGCGGCTGTAGAAGGACATGATATTACAAGGCCACTGATTCCATCTCTGTTTTAATCCAAAATATATTTATAACAGTTGTAAACCAGAATACCTTTTAAATTACCAATTATTGACATCTTGGCTTTTTACTCATCCACATTGAGAATGAGACGAATGAATGCTAAAAAAATAGGTAGGTACCCATTACCTACCTATTTTTTTTAACGTTCATTGGTTTATGTTTATTAACCTGTCAAGCATCAGATTCCAGACACATCTGTTTTTTTTTTGTCGTAGACCTCTAGAGGTATAACGTCGCTTGACAGATTAATATACCACAAATATCGTATTTTTGTAACCACTTAAATAAGTTTGAATCGCCCTGGATCGGACATTATCACAGACTTGAATTCTAACTACACTAAAAATATTTCGCAGGACGAATGCGCTCGGCTGCGCCGCCAACTTACCCTGTTAAATTTTTTTTATACAACTAGATGACAAACAAGTCAGAGGATTTTTTGAAAAGTATAATAATAAAGAAATTATTGGTGTACTCGCTATTATTAAGAAGTACCTAATAGTATTATTTTGAATTACTTAGTAGAATAGTAATAATAACTTTTTTTTTGGTAAATCATTTATCGACGCCGTAGTCGTCAGCAAAGCGTTTCACACCGAAACAACATGTTTTTGGTGTAGGTAGGTACCTACTCAGAGAATTAAAATCCGTGATGGTCACCGATCCCGGATGATACAAATGCAACTTTTGTTAACTACCAAACAGGTATCATACTATCGTTTCCATAATTACAAATGGAACTTATAAACAACAGAGCTGACTCATGTGTTGTTGACATTATTTGTACTGTCCCACAGTCGTGTTATCAAGACGCCAGCAGAAATCGAGGTTATGCGTTATGTGTGCAAGATATCGTCTGATGCTCACAAACAGGTACATATAACTGTTTTATAAATAAGTGATCAAATCAATCAGTAAAAAAAACATAACCTTTAGGGGGAATGCGTCAAGGTCCAAAAATACAAAACTGCTATAGTTTTTAAAGTTGAGTTACAGCGTTCAAGAATAGGTAATACTGAACGCTTTTAATGGTATATTGTAAGACAAGAAAAATGAGTTTTAAAGATACCTCACGACCAAATTACGAAACAATTAAGGGGTTCAATATTCTTGCGTGCAAGTGTACTTTTCCAGTCGTTGAGACATACTTATTATCGTTTGATATTTCAACCTCTTTCTATATTATGTAGAGTAAAGGAAAGATCTAGAGACCTTTAGTAATAAGCAAGATACGTATACAATTTAAAAGTGAAACATGAAAGCAGTAATAAAGTCAGAACTAAAATAGTAGATTGTTGAATCAAGCAGAAAGTGACTTATAATTATTGCAAGCTCACAAACAAAACAGATAAAGAATATGATAAAAATATGTGTTTGTATTGATTGCACTTTTAAGTGCAAAAATTCCTGTACTGATAGCGGTACCATTATCACTAATTAATTACAGTAGGTATCCTTAGTCACAGATTAAATAATATCGAAACTTCTCGTTCGATTTTGCTTATATAAAATGTTGTTTCTAATACTTTCCAACAGTGGCGCTGCTGTCTTTATCATCCGCTTAGACAGCTGACCGCAAACGCGACCAAGACGTTTCGAATCGACTGAAACCCTCTAGAGTTACTTTAACATAACTTATAAATAATGTTTATTCAGCAAAGATTTTCAACCTTTCGACTGCCACGAGTACGCTAATGACGGGTATTATGGAGAATATTTATTTTTACAGTTTATCAGTTTACTTATGAGCACACAAATTAAAATAATTAAAAACTAATTGTGTCTGGAATCTGTGGCTTGACAGGTTTAAAGATATTCAATGTTTTTGGAATCCTTATTATTTTTGTATTTTTTTTATTCTGGCCAGCTTGGTCTACAGAGCCAGGCGACGCATTCATGGTGGGGCGGTCAACCTTTTTAAGCGTGTTAAACTTGATAACTAGGTGATGCTGTACGCCAAGCCCGGTTTGATGGAGTACCAATGCGAATCCATATTCCTCGATCATTGCTACCGTGTGGGCGGGTGCAGGCATGTCTCGTATACTTGCATCTGCGGCTCGGGCGATAACGCCGCCACACTGCATTACGGACACGCGGCAGCGCCTAATAGCAAGATCATTGAGGATGGGGATATGTGGTAAGAATAACCAAGTACCGTTCTCAATACTTCAAAATATGTATATGAATCAGCCATATAGTATAACATGCCGTATTACAATATCCTTAGGCAAAACGTCTATTACTGAAGATATTTGTATGGTTGGTTGGTGCAAGACTGCAAGGTCATTTTTATACCCACTTATAACCAAAATTATTTCGGATTTAACCACTTAAACCTACATTGAACCTACCAATCACACAAACAAACTTCCTACTAATACTAAACGATCTGACTAGGCATATTGTAATACGGCGTGTTATACGATACGGCTGCGAGATATAATTATGGACTCTATTTAAGTAGTAATAAGGTGTTATACATTATATTTTTGAGGCCTCCAATGTATTCGTCATTTTTTTTGGTAGATTCTACCTGTGAAAGAGATCAAAACGGCAAAGAGATCAAACCCATACTGCTGACTGCATGAAATTTCTATGAAATAATGCAGCCAATGTGAAGCCAATTTTATTTCATACAAATGTCATGAAATTATCAAATGAACCCGGGACTCCTCGCGAAGTAGCTTGTAGGGTCTCTACCAGCCGGTCTTCGCGTCATATTAATGGTGATATTTACGTGTCCAGTTTGTTCGATATGGGCGGCAACTACGCCGGCTATGCGGCAGACATTACGTGCTCTTTCCCCGCCAACGGAAAGTTTACGCCCGAACAGAAACTCGTCTACGAGGCCGTACTAAAAGGCAGGGACGCGGTTATCAGGTAATTCTATATGTATCTACTAATGTAGGTTATTTTTATTTACTTAGCTTGAATTTAACTGTTTACCATATTGACCGATCCGCCCACTCTCTGAGGGGAGTGGCTCTTACCCACTAAACCCCTCAGCGATGCACCACCTTTCTGCTTGCTGCAGACCATGCGGGCTAGTCTGATTGACATTGCAACCGCTTGTCGGCAGGACATATGCCGTCATAAGGAAAATAAATGATTATGTGGAAGGGGGGAGGGTTTTAAGAAGCCAAATCCTACTATGTTATTTAAAGTCGGAGTGCTAGTGCATTGACACTCCGACTAGGCTGTGTAATCGCACCCAGAGTCCAAAGGATTTTTTTTACGGCAGCACTGGCAACTGGAGGCATTCATAATGCTCCCTCCTACGCCAATGACGGATGGCGCATGTGGCGGCAAGCTTTCCGCGCACGTTCCGCCTCCTCCTTTGTGGTCATCACCCTCACGCAAAATGCGAGAACTGCCTGCCACTACCTGTCGCTCTCTACTTTAAAACGATAGTCGAGAAGGGAGGTCGTCTCCCATCACGGCGACCAACGCTCGTACATATTGACCTAATTCTTAGTAAGAATGTTATCTCATTTTAATGTTTTTGATGCGTTTAAACGCCTACTTTATTGTAACAATTACAAATAAAGAAAGAAAATGATGAAAAAATTTTATGCCCCAGGCGGGATTCGAACCCGCGACCCACGGTAGGAGGGATCACCCGCGGGATCAGGAGACACGGGTTCGAATCCCGCCTGGAGCATAAAATTTTTCATCATTTTCTTACTTTATTTGTAATTGTTACAAGAATGTTATCTTTTTATTACGATTAGTGTCTCAGTGGGGCAGAAATTCTCTGCTCGGTTTGTTGAGTGGCTTTTTCTAAATCCTCCTAGCTATCTTACAATGTTAACAACTATATGTGTGAACAAAACGTTGAATATCTTTGTTTATAAAACGTTGAAAACATTTAAGGCTATTTAACATGTTATAGGGAAGCAAAACCAGGGATGATGTGGACCGATATGCACCTTACCGCCAACAGGGCAATGCTTAACCACCTAAAAGAAGGTGGCCTTCTCAAAGGCGACGTTGAAGAAATGATTAAGGTTAGTGAAAACATTCGATCTTAATGAGTTTTTTGTAGAAAGTTTTAGATCTCCAACCAATAAGCGAATTAGGTCAGGGTAATGAAATACTGGATGGATACTGGAGTAGGGGAATATAAATAACCTATTTTCACGTCTTTGTCACGTTTACATGGTCTCAACATCAGGTTTTCAGTCTCAACTTTCAACTGAAACCAAATTGAATATCAAATCACTTTTAAAACAGCAAGGTTGGCAACAAGCATACACCGAAGCCTATAGACTCGTAGCACCTTGGGCAGTACTCACGCGTTGCGTTGTTACTTCTAATCCACTATTTATATTTATCATTATAATCCAACAAATTTACTCAACTGCAAAGAAGACTAAAAAGACTACTTGACAGTTGCACTTCAGAAACTGATCTTATGTCTAAAAAAAGGTCCCATCTACCAGACACGTTACCACAGTACCCATTACTTAAGTAAAATCTTTGTTTTTAGAACGGTATCAACGGCATCCTTCAACCACATGGTCTAGGCCATTTACTGGGGTTGGACGTGCACGACGTAGGCGGCTATCTGCCGCACTGTCCGCCGCGGCCTCAGGGACCGCTCGCCAGGCTGAGGACGGCAAGGGAACTGCAGGCCGGTATGGTACTGACGGTCGAGCCTGGCTGCTACTTCATACCACGGGTAAGAAAAATGAATAGTTATATTCCGCACTGTTCGCTGCGGCCTCTGGGACCGCTCTTGACACTTAATTTGGCGTTAGTCTAGAATGCTTGTATAAAAAAACAAGAACTGTAAAGGTACAGACTTGCTTAAAATGCAGTCATAAATACTGAAAGAAATTCCTAGGGATTCCTTCATTCCCGAGTCCTCTGTAGCCGAGTGGTAGAGTCCTCTGTAGCCGAGTGGTAAGTAGAACAGCCACCCGGATTGTTAAAGTTTGATTCCCACCCCAGCACATAATTATTTCTACTCTATCTACTCTACTCTATTATAATGTTGAAGTCAAAATCAAAGAAAATTATGAACACTGGTGTCTAAAAGCATGAATATATAGTAACCTACTTGTAATCTGACAGGCTGTGCTTACATCACCTTTACAAGAGTATAATATAAATATTTCTCATTGGCAGCTTCTAAACGCAGCGCAAAACAACCCTGAGCAGGCTCAGTTTTTCAACTGGGAGGTTTTGGCCAAATTTAGAGGGTTCGGCGGCGTGCGCATTGAAGACAACGTGCTCATTACCGAAAAAGGGGTTGAAAACCTCACATTTGTACCAAGAACGTAAGTAAAACAATATTATCTATCAAACATCTGTCAAACATTGGGAATCTGATGCCTCCTCTATTTATTTGTAGTTTTCAAATGTGCTCATATGCGTCCTGAAGGGTGTCTTTAAAATAATAATAAATTGCACTTTGTTGAACTGGCACCCTAATGAAAAAATGATAATTTATGTATTTATGAGTAGAGAGAGGATTAATTATATAAAAGCTCATTCTTATGAGTGTCTGTGTGAGTGTAAAATAAATAACATACTTGATATCTCAACTATTAAAACAAATCTTGTTTTATTACAGTGTGGCAGAAATTGAGGACTTCATGGCAAATGGTGCTAATTTCAAGTGAAAGTAAAATAATATGTTAAATAAAATGAGTATTGATATCATTAATATTGTACAGCCAAATAAGACCAAAAAAGATAATTAAAGCTTTATTTATCTCGGAAAAATTGTAATAAAGACAGGGGATGTATTATAATAATAATTACATATTGTACATTATGAAATATATTTTTATAGCTATATCTTATTTTATTTCAAGAAATGATCAATTTACAAATACTGCAAATAATTTATAAGTGCCCTAGGAATTGGCAAACATTTTATAGTATCATGAAATTGTTTTGTTGACTTCACTGACCCTTTCTCTCTTATTATACTTCTTATTGTTAATCGACACCAGTGCCTGAGCGGAGGTATGAAATATAAAAAGTTATCACCTGTTATTCCTTCAATGTTTTCATCAATCATTGATATTAACTGTTGTTGTACCTGTAAAGATTATACTTCAACACCCATATAAAAAAGATACTGCAGCTTATTTATATGGGTGTTTAACAAAACATTAATTGTTGTTCATTTTTCTACAGTAATAAACAACAGGTGAAACAAATAACAGTCATACTAAAGTAATAATTCAAACTTACTTGTGCAGATATCCGATTACTTAAACCATTATTATAGGCAAACATCAACAATGCTCCTGGCTCACACTGCAAGCTATATTGAAGCATTGGTGCCAAAGTCTCTGGACCTGATGACAATGCTGCTATAACAGCATCTGGGATACATTCTCTATTGTCTAAACTTGTCGAACAATAATCTACATTACATTCATGCTCCCTGAGTATTTCTAATACCTAGAACAAACAACTGTAATATTTTGTTACTCTGTTAACCAAGCATTCTATTTATCATTCCAAATAAAAATAAAACAAATTATTTGATTTGTTAATTTTTTGTAAAATATTCATCAGCATCACTCTCGCAAAGATTATCTTAGGTAAGAACACAAACAAAGTTTGGGCAGTGAATGAAGAATCACAAAATCATGTTGTATTTAGGAACTTACTTCAACAAAACATGAACTGTTCATACAGTACTGAAGGTAAACCAGTGGTGGACATTCATTTATATTAATTGCATCTACTCCTACTCCTCTCATAAGAAATAAATAAAAAAACTCTTTAAATTTGTCTGGTGACTGATTATAAATATATTCACATATATTCAGGTATGAATTCAGAGGAGCATTCGTTAGATAGACTGGTCTTATGCCTCCAATTTCTTCAAGAATAACATGAAATGTTTCAATGAAATCAAAAAATTCTGGTCCCAAGTCTGAATTAAGTAAAGCTTCAAGTATATCAAACTTAAAATAGTGTGGTTTGCAAGCATCAAGAATAATATTAGGATTTATGCTATCTTTGTCAGTGACTGACAAGAGAATCTTAAATATTGATGCATATCCTAAACTTATTGCCATGTCTAGAGCACTTTGTCCATATTCATTCATAATGTGAGGATCAGCCCCATTTTCTAGCAGAAACTTTACAACATCCTCACTACCACCCCGAACAGCTAGCATTAATGGACTTTCATCTCCAGAGGCAAGTTGATTTATATCATTAGTAAAAGGAAATATATGTTGTACGGTTTTGTAACAACCTTTAGAACAAGCTAAGTGAAAAGGTGTCAAGAGGTTTGCATCATTTTTAATCTCAGGGTTGGCACCAGCATGCAGTAATACATTTACTGCTTCGTGTTCTGATGATAGAGCTGCATCATGTAGAGGTGTATCCCCATCAAAATCTGGCACATCTATTAAAGCACCATGTTCGATAAGAAGTTGTATTAATTCTACTCTGCCCTGCCCACTGACAACATGTAAAGGAGTAACATTCTCAGTACTACCATAATTTGCAATATCTTCTACTTCTTCAAGTAACGTTTTGATTGTTTTTAAGGAGCACCTTCGTCTGCAAGCCAAATACAAAGCAGTATGACCTTCATGAGTTTCTGCCCGAGGTCTACATTTTGGGTCCTTTAGAATAGCCACCAAACTTTCATAACTATCACTGTTTGCCGCCTCATGAAGACAAGTCCAGCCTCTATTATCGATGCAATTCGGGTTAATTTTCTTAAGCAAACGATTCACTGTTGGCACATCATTAATCCTAGCTGCTAAACTAAGTGCATTAGAAGTATTTGGATTATGAGAACTAAAATCCATTATATAAGCAATCTAAGATTAATTGACTTGAAATAAATACTTAAATCGTTCCTTCAGATTCAACAAATTAGAAAATGGTCATCACAAATATCATATAAAATGCCGTTAGACACAGAACGTTAGATGTCTGTCTCACAGACCACTTATGTGTGTCTACAGAACACTTTTACTTGTCTGTCTTTCTGTCAGAATTTCGCATTCGCAATTTCGCAGAGAATTTCTGTAAAATAGTTTCTGTGACAGGTGACAGAGATGACACTTTTACACTACGGTCCGCATTTAACAATTTGCGCACATAGTGCGTTTATAAACGAACCGAACATCGTATTCGTGCCAACGTGAGTAATGAAATGCGACGTCTTTTGATTTTTTTTTAAATTCTCTAATTTTACCACCCTGTTAAAGGTGGAAAAAATAGAAAAAAATTAATCTACCGATAGGTACAGAAAGATGACATCACCAAATCCCGCTACACTACACTACACACTCATTTTTCTTTGGTTCATTCTCCCTGTAATGGGAAGGCAAAGGGTACTAATGCCTATACAGCCATGTCTTTAGTATTTCTTTATTTCTTCATTTATTGTATTGTAATGCTAGTTATACACATTTCAATGCACCTTAGGAGAATTTGACGTGAAATATATGATGACAGTCTCCTTATGATGCTATTTGATGAGGCGGATAACCACAAAAAAGTTTTCATCGTCTTTCACACAATAATCACTTTTATTCGAATAATCTTTTTGTTGTCATATTAATACATTTATATGACAAAGTGGTGGACAAAATGGTCATAAAAAATACCTTGAACCTACCAATCAAATCAAAACTTTTCAGTACAAGAAGATCTATTCAATACGCCAAGTCGTTAAACGTTAAGTGAGTCTAGTTCAATTAACTATTGGGCTAGGCATTTAATTGGATGCCTGCGTTTAATCAACGGGCTAGCCGTCCAATTCGGTGGCTAACTTAACCTGACGGCTGCTACATATACGAGGGTTTGTGTGTGTACGTATGTGTGTAGGTGTGCGAATGTGTGTGCTCGTGTGTGTTTGTGTGTTTAGTGCAGTGTTTAGGAGGCACCTCTAAAATTGTCAATTGTAAAATGCCGTCTAAAATTGTCTATGGTTCCTTTGAAATCTCTCTAAATTTAGATGACAGCTCTAAACGAATTCTTGCCATCTTTTACCTATTACATATTGCGAGAAAGAGATATACTGTACTTAAATTGAATCATTCCCTCTACGTCGACTCTCTTTACGTCGAGTCTCGCTACGGTGACTCTCGCTACGTCGCCTCTGCGCTTAGTAATGTCAAAATCTCATTACGTCGAGTCTGTGACGTCAGAGGTGTAGTTAGCAGAAAAAACTGAATTTTTGAACTGATTTATGAATATAGTTTTAATAATCTTTTATTTAGGGTTAGATCAATGTTTATTTTTATATAACTAAATGAATAATATTTATAATCTCAAACCTATAGTCTAATCCAAAGAAAGCATCAAAAGATCTTGTGTTATGGATACTAGATAACGGAGAAATAATGATAGTATGTATATGAATAATAGAAATGTACTTAACAAACTGACAGAGAGACTAAACAAACTTAGAGGTTCGGCAATCTGATAATAGGTAGAGAAGCGTAGCTATAGGGTGTAAAGGATATCATAAATTCAAATTTTAACTCTGTCTGTCTGTGTGCTAAGTTTTTACTCCTAAGCTGAACCAATTTAGATAAAATTTGGCATGGAGATAGATTCATCATCATCACCAGCCTATATACGTCCCACTGCTGAGCAGAGGCCGTCACACAACAGAAACACATGAGGAGTTTGGGCCATAACACCACCACGCTGACCCAATGCGGGTTGGCGGGTTAAAGCGGTTGTAGTAACAACCGGGACCAACGGCTTAACGTGCCTTCAGAAGCACGGAGGAGCTCGAGATAACAAACTTCGATTTTCCCATCCCAGGATCGACCATTTCCGTATCGAAACCAGAGCGCTTAAACCAATACGCCACCGAGCTCCTCAGCAGATAGATTATATCCTGAAAAAGAACATCAGCTTCCTTTTGGCGCGATAACCGATATCCTCGCGTGCGGCCACCGGTATTTTTTTAATAGTGTCTGTCTGTTTTCACACCTAAGCCGACGAACTGATTTAGAAAAAAATTGTCATGACATAGTTTACGTCTTGAGAAATGACATAGTCTTCTTTTTGGCGCAATAGCTGAAGCCGCCGGCGGACACTAGTAAGTAAGTTAATCGCTAGTAAGAGGAAAAAAGGAGAAATATTTTGCTTAATAGTCTGATTAATTCTTCAGAGATCTTTCTTACCTAATTCTATGTTATGCAAGAATAGCGTCAAGTTGTATAGCTATAAATATGTAGATGCTTATAGAGTCAACACTGTTTTGTTATTATAGTGCATTAGTGGTTTCCCGGGTGGATGTTGGTTAAACGGCCAAAGGAATAAGCCTAAGTATGTCCTTTCTCTGGTACATCCAGCGGTGAAGTCCTATTATCTACTCGCTATAAAAGACTGAGGAGTCTCAAAAATATTATCAAAATAAATAAAACTGCAAGTAAAATATCATAAATCTTCAAAAAACCTTGTTTTGAACAAGGTTTTTTGATGCTTGGAGTATGTGTGTCTTATGAGTAGAATAAAACTTTCAGTCAGCTGTCTCTGAAGCTTTTATTACTATATTTTTTTAAACTACGTAATAACAATTTACTTGATTAACAATTATATCACAATACAATCTTATTATCAGGTAAAAAGTAAAGTTTACGTAAAATTCACAATAAAAAAGAAAAAAAGGAAAGTATCAAAATATTTGATCGTATTTTGGTATCTTATAGTAAAAACAAAGGTATCCTTATTATTCTTATTAAGTAAAATACCATCCTCCTCATGTGTTTCGCCCATGTAGGAAGAAATGTTCCCAGCAGTGGTACCTATAGACGCTCGATGAAGATGATGATGAAGTACAAATATATGAGACATAACGATGTAGAAGACATAATAGGTTTACTACTATGTGTGAGCACTGGCAGGCTGGCAAGGGTTCATAAGTTTATATTGAACCATTGACAATTGTTAAACATTAAAATCATATCAGTTTTCGGTATTAGAAATAATATTATAAGTCTTTGTTATTATCCACAGTGATCCTGGACATAGCTATGGACTACCAATATATTTATAACTGGCAGTATACCTACTCGCACTGTTGTGTAGTGCATTTGCACTCTAGAAAGCAAATAGCTTTTTGAATATATATCTCATAATAAAAATCTGCATTCGTCCTCCTACAAATCTTAAGGAGCTTCCCTCACTAGACTCCATCACATTTACTGAAAGAAACCTAATATTAAGACGACATAGGTACTGAGAACAAAACCAATCACAGATATGGATGGTTTAGTAACATTATGTCGATTTCACTAATTTGTTATGCCGCGTAATACTCCCGGGGGCATATTTATTATGACAACTATGAACCAATTGTTTTTGGAATGTGTTGCTTAGGTTAAAGCGCTCACCATCCTTAAGCCATGAAATATTTAAAGATATTTAGACACTCACTGATTTTCCTGTCGATGTTTGAGCTATATTTCAATGACTATTTAAAGCCGCATAATTTGTTTTACTATCTTGCGTCATATTT
The DNA here is from genome assembly GCA_947347705.1 of Nymphula nitidulata. NCBI lineage: Eukaryota > Metazoa > Arthropoda > Insecta > Lepidoptera > Crambidae > Nymphula > Nymphula nitidulata. The sequence goes on from OX374631.1 coordinate 12,333,772, forward strand.
CCTTTTAGTAGTTATTATTTTGTCTACTAGCAGACCTTGCGGCTCCGCCCCGCTAGATGTCGTTTTCGTGCTAAAAGTCCTATCTCCTTTTCAGAGTCAGATACCATCCTCCTCATGTGTTTCGCCCATGTAGGAAGGCATGTTCCCAGCAGTGGTATCTATTGACGCACTAGGTTTATACTAAATTTTATCTAAATCGGTTCAGCAGTTTAGCTAAGGTAGATAGATAGGCGGAGTTACTTCGAACTTATAATATTAATGTATTATACATAATAGATAAAGGCTTTTAATTATTAGTAATTAAAATGCTGTATTGACATTATACACAGTTTATTTGAGAGCCAATTATTAGATACTTACAGAAAGTGTCAGTGTTACATTTCCATGAATATAAAATCTGAATGACTAAAATCATATGAAAATGCTAAAGAACGCTAAAGTAGTAAAAATATTTAGAAACATGTACCTTGTCGGAGAATCATCTATCATTATGAGCCACATAATAATAGACAGGTGATAACTTCGGTGGTGGCTTAGACCGTCAAAGGGTGGTCAATTTAGTTTTATTCACTCAACTGTACTGATAGTCTGATACTGTAGTCAATAAAGTAGTAGATGGTATTGACTGTGCTTCACATAATGCAATACAAATCTTTACAATTCGCTGCTAAATTATTTCTTGAAAGTCAAGATTTCAAATATTTTAACGTATTCATCATTTATGACATTGTCATGTCAAGCAAAGAGAAAGAGTGTCAAGTCAAATAATGTCAACCAATGATTTTTCTTTATTTATTTTTTGTTAATGCTCCCTATAAAAGGAAGGCAAAGGGAACTAATGCCCATACAGCCATGTCTTCAGTATTTCTTATTTTTTTATTTATTGCATTGAAATGCTGGTGTTACACATTTCAATGCATCTTGGGAGTATGTGACGAGAAATATAATATGACAGTCTCCTTATGTGCTATTTGATGAGGTGGATAACCACAAAAAAGTTCTCATCGTATTTCACACCATAATCCCTTTTATTCTAATAACTTTTTAGTTGTACGTCAACACAAACAATTTGTATACAAAAAAAACACCACTTTTATACCACAAAGTGCGCTCCGACACAATTTTTAATTATTAGAATAAAAATCTTGACACCAATAAAACCCGCCAAACACCTATCTTTCAACCAATGAGGAAGGCATAATGTCAACATAAACAAAATTCTCCATAAAGAAAGTAAGGCAAAGGGTTAAGCCTATATATCCATGTCTAATTATAAACATTACAATCAATGCAGGAAGTGAAGTTTAATCAATTTATTAAGAAATAAAGTCAAGCTGAGTCGGAACCGAATGTACTCTACAGATCCAGCATATTTTATGTTTATTTTTATTAGTTTAACTTTACACTACACACTGGATAATATTTTTAAGGAAATATCTCCAAGTGGTTAGGAATATTATTCATCGACTGTTCTGAGTTCATCCAACCGGACAGAATGTCAAAAAACCCCCGGATGGACAAAATCAACTTAAATAATGAATAATCACAATTTTCTCAAGTTTGTTTCATTTGCTTGTTTTTTTTTTGTGTCAAATGTAATTGGATTTTTATAACTCTTTTCATTTTCGAATGATGATACTACCAGGTTGGTCCCATATAAATTTTATCTGGATCTGTTAAAAATCTTCAAATGTAAAGGAACTCCTTAATGAACAACAGTCAAGTTATAAAAACATACTTCAATGTTCTTAATTTTTCATTTTAACATTATAAATTTAAACTGTATGTGTATAATTAAATGTATTTCAACCAGAGACAGACACATACAAGTCGATAATGCAAACGGTCACCCATCTAACTTAGTCGGTTAAAAAAATCTACTGTTGAATCCGGGAAAAATACTAATAATCCGTTTTAATGTGTTGTTCACTTGTACAAAGTTCAAAATGATTCGCCAAATTCACTATTATTTAATATGGCTATACGGCGGGCGACATTATTCCTTCCCCATTAGGCGACATAGAAATCAACTAAATGTCGACGTCAACTATTTACCCCTATCTACCCATAGTGATTAAGTACAGTATATAGTAGAAATTCTCACTGAACAAACTACATCTACCAATCGAGTAACTTTTCCATCACTGAATATTGGCAGAAATAGTCGTTTCCACTTTTTAACGACCGATTGCCAAATCGCACAAAAAATACATTCTCTTTGCGTCTACCCTTCAATTTCAACTCCTGACCACCCAGTTAGTTATTAGTAGTTTAGCCAGAAGTATCGCTTAGCTTATGAACTGAAGAGTTCACAAAGGGGATCACCTAGGGCAGGGATGGCGAACCAATGGCACGCGTGCCATTAATGGCACGCAACACAATATTTTGGGCACGTCACTGATCATAAAATTCATTATTCACGACGAGAAACAGTGTGAAGTAGATATGACGGGCGAACGCGAGTGATCCCTCCCTACGTTAATTAATAGTATTTATTAGTATTATTTTACCAATAATCACAAAGTAAATATTGATTTGATGGCACGTCTATGATCTCATTAAACATTTCCTTACAAAAATGGCACGCTGATACGTAAAGGTTCGCCATCCCTGACCTAGGAGATACCCCAGGTGGTGCCCCTTGTGGACTCTTTATTTAGTTCATCAGGATCCCCTTTTAGTCATTCGCACCATGTTGAACCGGCATCATGTTCTATTTCTTTGGTAATAGCATACATCAAATATCATCCTGGGTTAAAGCATATAATTTCTTTATCCTTGGTAGTAGTAGTAAACCTGCTTTCACAATCAGAATTTCATCATTGTTGCTTAGATAGATTTGATACGTGTACATAAACTTTGTTGATCTAAGTAGCTATCCGAGAGCTATCCAGCTAGAAAATGCAATCTCCTTTTGTTTACATGACACATGACGTTAATATTTCCAAAGAGGATATAATCACTACGTTATTATCTTAGATGACCTGTGATTTTGGCAATCCAATGTCATATGCAATTCAAAATGACTAAAAATTTATTTGCATCTAAAAAATTTAGATAGCTAATTATTGAAGGAAAACAACCATTAATACTATAAATGAAAATAATTATGTAATATGAAAAATACAAAAACATGGACAATTGATGCTTCAAGAAATGCGTAAATATCTTAAAAGAAGAAAATGTATAAAGGTGTAAAAATTAATAAAAGTAAAAATTATTTAATTTTATTAAAATAATGTATGCATGTAAATTCTACTTTACATTAAAATCTCACATTGGAGAATCCTGTTGAACTAATGTGTTTAAATGTTCACGAGGATCTTCTGGCTCAATGTGAGCTAGGGAATCCTGGTGGCTGAACTGGTCAATATTATACAGTTGGCTAGACGTATTTACATCAGGCCGACTAAATAAGATACGAAAACTTTTGAGTTTTAAAAGTTTATGTGTTCATTTTCTTTGAAAATAAAAGTAGTTAGGCGTAGGTACTTAATAAGTGAACAAAATTAACTATGTCTTGGAACTAACTTGAAACCCCCTGGTGTCTATAGTACCATTGATTTATACCATTAATGGTATTAGTGACACTACAATGTGTCCTTAGTACCATCAATGGTACTACAGACACATTGTTTGTGTGAAGAACACAATTATTTGCCAAGACTTGAACTCGTGAACTCTGGGTTAGTAGGCAGGAGTACCGACCACTTAACTAGCTGGCCTTCATTTGTGTGCTTAATTAAATACATTATACAGGTTTCCGAGTATCGCATCATATTGTTATATATTTGTTATAAAAAAATATGTAATTTTGGAAATATGTTCATTTTTATTAATAAAATTCACGTACGAAAACTAGTTTTATTTTCAACTGCGTCTTGCTTTGCAAGCTGTACTCGACGTCGTGAGATTCGACGTAATGGGAAAGCGACGTATCGAGAGTCACCGTAGTGAGAGTCGACGTAAAGAGAGTCGACGTAGAGGGAATAATTCCTTAAATTTAAACTTAGAGTGTGCCGCCAGAATTAGGCCCAATGTTTTTATTAATTTAATCGGAAATTAAAAGTGGTCTGAAATTTTGTTAAGGGTAACTCTAGACAAGGAACAAAACCACCCCTTTAAATTTTATTTTGGACTTTCGGAACACACTGTATAATACGTGAAGTTTCAAAGCATCGTAATCCTTCAAAATTGTTTATTTATTTATTTAAACTTTAATTGCACAAAATGAGTTACAATTTGGCGGACTTAATTTCATTAGGCATTCTCTACCAGTCAACCAAAATTGCACCAGAATCAGGGCCTAACATCACCTAACCCCCTAACACTAACAGAGACTAAACTCACCACGGGGCGCGACATAGAAAAAATGTCTCTAAGAATATTTAAAGAGGAAGACGAGAAAAAATAAAACAAGAATTTTGATAATCACAGAATAATATAATCAAACTATTTTTATGCAAGGTTACGCAAGATAGACGACGCGATTATTTAAACTTAAATACCTGCCAAAATAATTAGGTACCTATTTTTAAAAATTGCTTTTATAATGTCAATTCAATTATCAAATGATTACTTTAGTCACCGTTATGTAAACTACACCGTTAACAATTTCAATGAGAACAATAATATTTAGACAAACAGGGTTCCAACTTCGGTTAAACCTTAGTGTGAATGTGTAAGTATTGTTATTACTTACCAATGATTTTAAAGAAGTGACTAGGTACTTTCATCTTTTCCACAAACTATTCCCACTAAAATTGAATAGTGCATAATTATGTAATACTATTTTATGTAGGTAGGTAAATAAGGTTAGCCTAGTGATGGGGTACATACTCAATATGAACCTTTTTAAATAGAAATGAGTAGGTTCCTACCTAATTTAAATATCACCCTAATGGTAGTCCCTATAATTTTTTGAGAAAATACCAAACACAAAATATTTTTTAACGATATGCCAAACATGCCTATCTACGCTGCCCGTTTATCAATTTCTGCAAATCCTGCATATCACCAAACAAAAAGTTTAGTATGATATTTTAATATTCATCATAATATTATTATTTGAGCGGTTTTTTCTCACGCGAATAATTTATTAGCCGCGAAAATAAAATCGCCAAGTGAGGATAGTACAAATTATAAAAAAAATATTACTATTTTTATTTTACCTAATTATTGTTACTTAAAAACTGATGAAGCGTTGAAATTGAGTGGAGACAGTTGTACTCCACGAGGCAATGACGAAGATCTAGATTCACATGGGGACCGCGGTCGCGGCTCGCGGGGCGAGCGAGGCGAGCGAGGCGAGCGTGAAGAGCGAAGAGCTCGCGGTGAGCGCGGCGGGTGAGCGGCGCGGGCGGCGGCGGGGTAGGGTCGTGGCCGCAACTCTTCTACGCTACGGAAGGAATTTCTAGCCACTCGTCGCCGGTAAAGAGACGTGACTGATGTCTCTTGTAGTAAACATCTGTAATAATAATATGTCATTGGTATACACCAAAATAATGTAGTCATCAGCAAAATTAATAATTTTTAACAGGTCCTAATTTGCAACTATCATTAGATACGATTAGTGCAACATACTATGATCTCTAATTGCAAATCAAGATGGTAAAAAAATATTTCTGGAAGCTCTTTTATGAGACGTAGTTGGCTGGCAATTAAAAGAAATATAAATATGCCAGTATCACTATATCTACAACTTTATTTTGCGTATACCTATTTTGTATCTTGGTAATATATCTATCTATACAGGGTGTTTGGTACAAAGCATAACAAGCGGGTACCTACCCATATTAACATTATCATATAAATATTATAGTGTTATCAAAACATCAAAATTGTGAAATAAATTTAAAATTTATTTACACAAATAGTTAGGTCAGTAAAACAAAATGTACGGGAAATTTCACTATGAAAACAAATGACTATCTTAGAACAATTATGGCGACTATGTTAACATGGGTAAGTGGCCGCTTGTCATATCATGTTACAAAACACCTTGTATATATAAAAACCAATGTTTGTATGTTTGTCCCCTATGCGCTTCAAAACAGATTGTAATAAAACTTTGATAGGGTGTTCTATGGACGCCCGGAAAGGTTCCTGGAGTATAATAGTAGATTATTAACCAAGGGGATAAAGCAGTGTCTTCTGTCGCGGGTGACGATTTAAATCGCGAGCGTAACGAAGGACTCGAGGTTTACTCCCGAGTGTTTGTTTCGACCCGAATGTTTCGAATGTTAACTTTTACTTTTAATTGTCATTATTTTTAAAAAATGCTTATCTCATATTATTATTATATTCGTTTTTTCGCAAATGGTACGAAAAGTAGAGTATTTTCCTCGGTGATAAAGCTGTATTAGTCTTGGGTGAACTTAAATCCCTCGCTTCACTCGTGATTTAAGTTTTTAACACCCTCGCTACGCTCGGGAGTAAACCTCGAGTCCTTCGTTACGCTCGCGATTTAAATCATCACCAGCGACAGAAGACACTGCTTTAACCCCTTGGTTAATAATCTACTATTATTTTTAATATAAGAGCTAAGTAACAGTTTTGTCTTACAAAGCATGCCGGGTGTAGGTAGTATTTAATAAATGTAAAATTAAATCCAACACGACTATCGGTGGAGTTTCATAATTAATTGTTGGCAGTTGATGATGATAATTATGGTAAGCTAAGGTGCTTAAATTATTTACTTTTCCAATTCAGACAGCTGTTGCTTGGGTGTAGACGAAGCGACTGGACGAGTTCTACCAAGTTTGGATCGAGTGGACTGGAGCATTTGCTGCGTCACCAAAGGCTGGGGTTCCTTTACAGCAGGCTTTGACCGCACTGGATTGTCCTGTTATAAAAATAAGACTTGTTCACTTGAAATCCCTAATGTACTGGGGTTTTTGTTAAGTTTCACTTCGTCACACTTTCTATCGCTAACAAATCAGCGAAGGTATCTGTATCTAGATGCAGAAGCGAGTGAGCCCATTTTTGACTTCTCTGGTGAGTACCTACTACTGATTTTTCCTATGGATAAATTAGGAGTATTAAATAAGAGCTTCACAACAGTAGTAAGAACTATAAGGCCTCTCTTCTAGCGGTTATACAAAAAGTTATCGAACTGTTTCAAATCTCTAGAAAGGATACAAAAAAAAATTAAACAAATCACGTGCTCACGGCCGGGAAGTGAGCGGAAGATCCGGAAGAACATCGTCTACACAGTATTCTACGGTTAGTTATTAGATGGACAATGGCGTTAGTGGTACAACATAGAAGTAATGGGCCTCCATGAGCCTTGTATTTACTTACACAGTGTAATCAAGGCTCATTCATAGTATGAAACAAACTATCAGATACAGGTACACACGAGGGTCAAACTGTCAGTTCTTACAAAATCAATAACTGAGCAACCTAGGAAGTTATTAGTTTTATTATATCTTTTCAAAATAGTGTCCATTCACATTAATACATCGCTGCATCCGATGGAACCACTGAGAAAAGCACTTTGTCCACTCGTCCTTAAGGGAGAACCCTTAAGGACGAGTGGACAAAGTGGCGACGTTTTGCAATGCAGCCACTGCTTCTTCGGCATCCATAAAACGTTTTCCATGAAGTTTTTCTTTTATTTTCGGGAATAAATAAAAATCGGAAGGTGCGAGGTCGGGGCTATACGGCGGGTGAACCAGTGATTGTACGTCTGACGTCGCCAAATATTCCATTGTTCGACTGGCGGTGTGCGACGAAGCGTTGTCGTGGTGAAGGAGTATCCTTCTGCGAAGTCGTTTCTCCCGAACAAAAGTTCGGAAGAAATGATATCGCAGTAGGATCCTCTAAGACAAGTGGCAAACAATTGTTAGTGTACCACTTTGAAGTAACTGTTTTTCGATCCTCTAAAACAGTTGTGGTGTAATGGCCTGTCCTTCCGAAGAACGAGGAACCATCTTTTTCCCACACTTTGTCCTTTCTTCACTTAATTTGGCAACTCCTCGAAAGGAAACACGCATTAGTCATATCATCAGCCAACAACAGTCCACCGCTGAACATAGGCCTCTCCATATGAACGCCACTAGGCTCGATTCAGCGCTAGCTTCATCTTATTGCTGCCAGCCTCTTTGCGGAGATCAACACTCTACCAAGCCTGAGCACGTCCCACACCGCGCTTGCCAAGCCGCGGTCTCCACTCAAGTACCCGCTTACTTCAACGGTCGTCAGTTCTGCGGACAACATGGTCAGTCCACTGTCATTTCAGCTTACTAATTCGGTGGGCTATGTCAATAACTTTAGTTCTCTGTAGGATCACTTCATTCCAAATTCTGTCCTTCAGAGAAGCTCCGAGCATGGCCCTCTTCATAGATCGCTGAGCGATTTTAAACTTGTGTACCAGCTGCACTGTGACTATCCACGTCTCAGTACAATATGTCATGACGGGAAGGACGTACTGATACCTCAACATTGTTTTTACTAAGTTGTAGAGATTATCCAAGATAAATATACTCCTGCACAACATCGAGGGGACTATCTTGCACTATAACTGGCTCCGAATAATAACAAGTTCATTGAACATAAATTTGTTTTATCCAAGTTTTAACCAATGCGTTGAGATGATTCAGCTAGTTCATTCAATATCTCTTGTAGATCCTGCACCGTTTCGGCTATAATGACGATATAATCTGCAAATCTCAAGTGAGAGAGAGGCTTGCCATTTGCTTGCACTTTGAACCATTTCACGGCACCAATCCACACGACGGAGTTTTTGGGCCTCTGTCAAATTGTGAGGTATCCACCGGGCCTAAAGCTTCCTCACCGCTAACTGCTCATAGAGGATTTTGTGCTTTTAACTCATACCGATGCCTAAGCTTGTCCGAATCTGCTGAAAGGTCACTCTTTGTTAGTCTCTATCATAATTAAGCCGCACACTACTGATGTTATCTTCAGTCGTCGCAGCAGAAGGCCGCTCCCCACGCAGATCATCGGTAAGATTAGCGTGACCACGTTTAAACTCGTTAGACCAGTTGTGAGCAGTGGCACAAGATGAGGCTTCATCATGAAAGGCCAATCGAAATCTATCATAAATAACTTCCTTGTTGACTTAAAGATATCGAAAGTCATAAAAATTCATTGACGAAAATTATCTTGCGTTAAATTCCAGCTGACGTGACTCGGAAAATTTACAATTTGCCGCCAAATCGTAAGACAAATGACAAATGAATGTAATACATACTCAATAATATTGATAAAGAGTTCTATTTTAAAAATTTAAGCTTATTTTTTTATTTTATTGTTCACAAGTAACCGTAGTAAAAGTCAAAGTTCTAAAAACTTTCAGTGTCGCCCTCATAACCACCTACCTTTGCTTTCCGAAGTTTCACATTTGCAATGTCTTGTGGAGTGATGGTGAGCCTGGGGCCAGCTATTCTAGGAGGCGCTGACCCGCATCGTGGAATTGTGTTTGATCGAACAACAGGTTTTGTTGACGCTTGTGGCATGGGCGGAGGCGGAGGGGGAGGGGGCGGTGGTGGAGGTGGCGGTGGCGGTGGTGATGAAGGCTTGGGACTTGATGGATGGCAATCGTGTCGACTGAAACAAGAGTAAATAAAACAAAATGAACTCAATCCTAATATTCACAAAGCAATACATGAAAACTAACTGCAGGCACGTTTTACTTATCTAGCTGTAGGTACCTAATACCAGCGGTATATGATTTTTTTTATTATATTCATCTTAAAAATAAACATTGACGATCGCACTATTGAAGAGTATTACCTAAGCTTGCACTCCAGTTCCTCTATCCTGTTTATCATGTTTTTAACTTGTGTATGGAGTATCTGATTCTCTTGCGCTAGCCGCGACTGCTTCGCATCTACTTCTTCTAGATATTTTCTGAGCTCAGTAACGTCATCACTCTTTTCATCATCTTTAGCTTTGCGATCTATTGGTTCTTTAATCATTTCAGAGTATAGGCCTGTGATGGATTGATATCCCTGGAATCATTCATAACACTATCATGTTAGTACAGAATAGACAGAATATTAAAATAATGCGATTATTTTAACATCTGAGAAGTGTAAAATCGTGTTCCACCTAAAAGTACAAAACTGGGCCTAATTCTGGGAACACACTTTAATTCTAAATTTAAGTACAGTATATCTCTTTCTCGCAATAAGTAATAGGAAAAAGATAGCAAGAATTTGTTTAGAGCTGTCACTTAAATTTAGATAGATTTCAAAGAAACTATAGACAATTTTAGACGGCATCTACGGAGGTGCCTCCTAAACACTGCATTTTGGCACGTTCAATAAGGTCGAAAATTGAACGCACCTTTCTAAATGTCAATTAATATGACTGCCATCCTTTTCTTTTTCATTTTGAGAGAAAGAAATAGACTGAACTTAAATTTAAACTTAGCATGTGTTCGCCAGAATTAGGGCCACTGTTTTACTGTTAAATCAAACTTAAAAAAAAAATCGGTTACGGAGAAGAACCTTAAGAATCATGGAAAAACAGTAATACCTAATCGGTTGAAGATATCTGCTTCAAAATCGAATAGCAATATTCCACCCGAACATAAGCGAGTTACATAAAAGCTTCTCTATGTTATGGGTAAACACCAGCGGACTGGTATTGACTAAGAGAGGGACCGATGGTAAAAGATACCTGACTTAATTTAAAAATATTATGAGATTTCAAGTCTGTTTAGAGGTGCTGGTAGGTCGAGGGTCTAGCGTTAGGTACACCCGAAATTTTTAAAATAACTGTTAATTTCTATATTTAAAATAATGACAAAATATTGCTTACTTTTCTGCCTATCCATGCACACAGATCAACGAACCGCCAAGCTTTCGTTTTATTTCTGCGATAACCCTTCTCCTTTCTCTGTGTTACACCTGTTAACATAAACCACTCTACTTCACTCAACAGACCACTGTCTAGAGCATAGTCTATCTCCACTTCGAGGGTTATACTGTTCTCTTTTGGTGCACTCATAATATCTCACTAGTCACGTTACTAATATTAAAAGCGCTTGAATAATTTGTCCGTTACTAATGAAATGAAACAGAAACTGGAATAATATATCAAGGATGATGTCACCGACACTTCGGCTGGACCAAACAAGAGCACAATAAAAGCGTTCCCAGTATGTCTACTTCATATCGTTAAATTATGTATTTCACGTACGTAGGTGCAGTCAATCTTATGTGGCGGCAATAAGAAATATTTTACAATTACAGAAGTGTTTAGTTTTAGTTGATTGCACGTCTGCTACTTCACTTGGTACATTTGTTTCAAAGTGATGAACTTGATTGGTTTGTTGACTGTATTACCCGGTTTATCAAAAATTGTATTGAAGATTCCAGATAGATACGATTTATACGTTATCATTTTCGAATAGTATTGCAACAACATTATAGACACCATTATTATAGTATTCCTACTCATAGTACTCAACTACTCATAGTAGGTATACTACCTAACTACCTTCTAAAATTTGAATCCAATAATATTGTAAGTAAATGTCGAAATGCATTATTTACGACATTTTATTCGTTAACAAACGTTTATTGCAAGTGTGTGAAATTACACTGTGGAAAACTTGTAACTAGACCTATTCATATAAATTTCTAATTAATGTCAGAGAGTAAACACATTACATTTTTGAACTACGATACTAGAGGTCAATCATTTATTACTCACTATTATTTATAATAAATTGTAATTATCTACTTCTATCAAAATACGTAAATTTTAATTTCTTGGCAATATTAAAAGTTCTGTACTTTTTTGAATATCGCAAATAAATAAATTATATTTTTATTGAACCAAACACAAAAGCTTCACTCGAAAATTAAAATCAGCTAAACGGCAAACGTTTTAAAACTTTTAAAAACTTAAAACTCAACATTTTTCGCATTCTAGACTTACTGATTTCAGTTTTGTTTATTTAAAAACCAAACTACCCAACTGATTTTGTAAAAAGTTTTATGGGACCAAATGGCAACTATTCCGCATCGAACAAAAAAAAATCACGTAAATCGGATCAGTAATCTCGGCGTGATGGATGTACATACAAAGAAAAAAATACGTAGACGACTTACTAATTTCAGTTTTTTTTTATTTATAAAAACTAAACTACCTAACTGATTTTGAAAAAAATTTTATGGGACCAAATGGCAAATGGCAGCTATTCCGCATCGAACTAAAAAGAATCACGTAATTCGGATCAGTAATCTCGGCTCTCAAAAAAAAAACCGGCCGAATTGAGAACCTCCACGTTTTTGAAGACGGTTAAAAAACGACGAGTTTTCAGATACGTTTATGGCGTAATTTCACCATCTTGTATAGACAAGATGGTGAAATTACGCCATAAAAAAATATGCCAAAAATACGCCATGTCTAAAAAATTGAGGAAAAAAATTTGACGTGTTAATAGTACCACGTCAAATTTTTTTCCTCAATTTTTTAGACATGATTAGCGCATGCTGTCTATTGCTCCCTACCAATTTAACAACTTTCATATTTGTTATGATTAGTAAATTAAATTATACATTAATACGCAGGTAAGTACTTATTTGTTCCTACATTTTTATTGTAAAATAATCTTTAAATAAAAGAAATACTCTCAATGTCCCAATTAATGTAATAATTTAGATGTCTATATTTTAAAATCGCAATTTCAAGTCATGATATCATATAAGTTTTTTAACCGCCTCTGTGGTCTAGTGGTTGAGACCACCTACCTCAGATCTAGAGGTCCGGGGTTCGATTTCCGTGGAGGCAGAAATTTTCCGCTCGCTTTGGTTTGTGGTAGGGCTTTTCTACGTCCGCCTGGCTAGATACTACCATCTTACCTAAGTCTGCCGCCATAACAATAATGTTAACGGCATTGTTGTGTTCCGGCAGTTAGAGGTAAGAATAGTCAGTTCCTATGTGGTTGAGGAATCCGGGTGAAATTCGCTTCCATCGTCGGCCTTATCTTCACTTACTATCAGGTGAGATGAAGGCCAAGAGTTACCCCGTTAAGTTAAAAAAATAATATTTCGCGCATTTGAACTAAAAACACCTAACAATATGGATATAATCAAATAAAAAATAAAAAGCTTGACAGGCAATGACACAGTTTTTCAATGTTGTATTTATTGACGAATATTTGGTGTTTTTTGTAAATATTTTACTGATTTACGTATGTTGAAGCAAAGCAGCTTTAAAAAGTGCAAAGTACTTTGGACTAGTGGATTGTTAAAAGTTTACGAGGTTTTTTGTAAGTTTAGTGTTTGTTTACATTTTGGGCCCAAACGAATAAAAATGAGCTATAATAATATGTAGGTAGTATTTTTCTAATGTTATTGTACAGTCGAAAGCACATCAAATGTAACAGTTTGTACTTGAGACCGCCCTTTATTCCGCGCTTTATTCCATTCGTAATAGAGGCGACTATCGTAGTGCAACTGTACCGAAAGAGTAAGGTCGTCAAAGCTCGGTGAACCAACAATCGTTACCTGAAGAGCTAGGTATAAAGAAAAAAAAATGCCTATCTAACTGTTATAATAATGTGTAGTTAAGTAGGTATCGAGATTAACAAATAATAGGTATATCTATTCTATCTAGCTGACAGTCAACTTGGTGGTAAGTGGTAACCACCGCCTATAGACACAGGCAATAACAAGGAAAAAAACACTTGATATTGCAGGCGCATTGTCATCCTGAAGTCTAAGATGAAATGCCCAGTAATTTCACTGGCTACCTTTCCCTTCAATCAGAAACACAGCAAACTCTTTGACGATTGAAATAAGGCGGTGGTAACTACCCAGATGACCCTACATACGGACCTACCACCTAGTAAAACTACGTACCTGAAATTTTATCTTCTAAAAACAAGTGTTTACTCATGTTAATTGCACTTCTTGATCTTTGAAGTGCATCCCTGAATAGGTTCGATTCTGATTTCGGTCGTCTCTTTCGTATTTTAAATGAAAGATTACTGTTTATAGACTTAAATGATACTTCAGAGCCGCTCGTTACAGGACTGGATAAACTATCAAGTGAGGCTATATTCTCAGTTAGGTCAGAAGTACTAGATGTGCAAGATTCGTAGCATCTCGTTTTCTTCCAGGGGCGAAGCTTATTGGTATCACTACTTTTGCGCCTTTGTCGTTTGGCCCGTAAACGGTTTTCGAAGTTCTCGTTGGAACTGGTTTCTTGCATGTTGAAGTCCTTTGTGAAAGAGAGATTCACGTCACCAACACTGCAGTTTATCGTCAACGCAGGCTCTGTTTGAGTAGAATTGCTGCTCATATTTTCTGGACTTGCAGTGTCAGCTACCATTATGCTCACAAAAGGAGGAGTCTTGTTTGAATGATCTTTACTTTGTTCACAAAATGAAACATAGTAACTTCGTTCCCAAGATGTGTCAATCTTGTCGTCTTTAGAACATCTGCGTATAACTTCTATTGAATTAACAAAGTCCGCTGCTTCGTCGATATCATTCACGACAACAATCTCATCGATACTTTGGTCTGTTTTAAATGTCATTTTGAGTTTATTTTTATTTTGTATCACTTCGATACTGCCAGCAATATGTGTCTATTAATTATTATTGTCAATTCTCCCTATTATGTAACAAGGGCACTTGTATTCACATTAACCTTCACATCACTATTTAATTGATTAATAAAAATACTAATGAATTTAAAAACAAGTATAAGATTCTTTTAGATCGTCTGTGAATAAAAAGTAAGGTAGTTTTAAAATAGTAATTTGGAAAATACCGCCAATATTTATAATATCAATAAGGTACTTATTATTTTAATTTCTCATTACATATTGTATAAACACTACATTCGAAGTTCGTGGTACAAAGCCACACCCTCGATTAAGACTAGTGCGTACTGCTTTAAATAACTGTAAAAATACGAAAATTATATAGTTTGTGCATAAGAACAGTAAATGTTTATCCGCCGAGACGCTCTTATATTATGATCCTAGAAATAAACCGTTCGGTGGTTTTACCGCCAGAGCGTGACGAAACGTAGGAATTTGCAAAAATACAAATAGATTTCGGCATTTTTCGTGAAGATGTTTTATAGAATAAGAAAACTTGTTACGGCGATACCTCGTCGGAACTAGCGACACCACTTGATTTATATTAATTGTGGTGAATATAGAACATAATTAACAAAAACGCTTTAGTGAATGACTAAATAATGGTATTTGTAATTTTTTGAGATGTGCTCGGTATAAGATATTCCTCTACATGTAACCTATTTTTTCATTATTGCCGAAAGTGGCCACTTTTAACAATAATAAAAAATTTGGTTACTTATAGGTAGAAACTTTATACAAGATACATCTTTAAAAATTACAAATACCGTTCTATAGCAATTCTCTAAAGCGTTTTTGTTTATTATGTTCTAAATTCACCATAATTAATAACAATCAATTGGTGTCGCTAGTGTGCACGAGGTAGCCCCTTAAAATCAAATCTTCGGTTGTAGCACCGGTCACTCACAGTCGCACGAATACGCAGACCACAAGAAGACATTCGCAAATTAATATGCAGTTTTCGCTACATTCGCGGTTTTCCGAGTTGTGTCGGTTTTCTGACGCACATCAAAGCGCGCGAACCTCAAATCTTCGCTAAGCCCTTTACACCCAGTTCAATGTAAAGGGTTAGTCTCCCACAGATTCGCGAGAGTGCGACTAGCCCCCATATTAACAACCGTCGGATCACGGATTCGATTCGAAAAGTCACATCCCGTCTCGCTTTTACGCACTGCGGTAAAAAGTGACAACTAGAGTTTCCGAAATTCGAATACTTTCCGACAGTGCTCACGATAGCGAAGATAACGGACGTCTTTTGAAATATTCTATATATAATACTTGGCATTGGGTTATACTCAGTGTTGCCAGCCGGGTCTAGTCAAAGTAACCTAAAGTACATAAAAAAGTAACCTTTTAGTGTGAAAAGTAACCTTTCATAATTTTTTCAGTGGGAAGGTATTAATAGTTGATAGAATAGGTACATGTCGATCGATTGTTACAATTTACAGAAACGATACCTATCAAAGTTAAACAAATCAAAAGCGTTTAAGTCGCTTGACTTTTCATATCAAGGTACATACTTTCAAGTCGAAAATACTTGGCAGTTATCAGAGGATTTTTTGAAAACCAGTAGGTATTATTGTTGAATAAGACTACTCTTAGCTTTTCATAACAACCAGAAATTGCCACAAATTAGACACTACACTACAAACACTCTACGAATAAAGTTTAGCGGTAGCTAACTAACTGATAAATAAATAAAAGAACGTTCTGTTTGACTCAGGTTTTATGTAAGAAATAATGAATGAATTCTACTTTCGAAAAATCACCTAAAAGTAACCTTTTGAGTTGTGTAACCTAGCAGTAACCTTTTGGAGTTAACAATCACTTAAAAGGTTACAAAGGTTACAAAAGTTACCTTCTGGCAACGCTGGTTATACTACACGGAATCACGGATAAACGAATACAATCTACATACAAACGGATAAAATATCACAATGCAATACAAATATTTAAAATAAATAAAACAGCAAGTAAAAATTTTTTTCAGTTAAGTAAATGGTTTTATTTTAGTTATTATTCTGAGGTTTTATTGAAAATAAAGATGGTAATGATGTAAATAATGTACTAAGCGCCATAAAATATTCAGTGGGTCCAGCAAGTCGTAACACCTCTCTTCTCATCAATCTAGGCCAGGGCATTGATCAGACAAAATAATAATACAAGAAAAATTTCTATCTAGTCTACCGCTATCTAAATTAATCCATACATATATGTAGTATCATAAATGCGAAAGTGAGTCTGTCTGTCTACGGTAATGTTACCTCTATTAGATTTAGGCGAAATTTGGTATGGAGATAGTTTGAGACCTCTTCTAACTCTTTTATTAAACGGTTTACAATCAAGGAAACGCCACGGTGCACGACTTGTTTCCGCGATATCTTAACACAGTTGTTCACGCAGGAATTCAACAAGGAATGAAATAATTGCTTTCATCAAAAGTGATGCGTCCATACAAACAACGGAATTTATCCGAGATAGAAATGAACGGCCGGCTTTTCGGAACCGACTACGTCCAAATGATCATGTCGGACCAACCACCTTACGCGCAATCCACTTACAGTGATTTTCTTCTAGAGCAATAAGGCTGTACCCACTGCGTCACCCACTACATCACCCGCCGCGACCTTCGCGCGTCTTTATTCATTTGCAGCGTTCCGCGTCCTACGCAGCATCGCCCATCGCATGTATCGTAGATACATATATCATCAGATCTGTGATCGCAAATAGTAATGTAAGTATAAGGGCATGCGAATCTTTAGACATACCCTTTCTAATCTGTGATGCGAATGCGAAAGCTACAATTCAAACAAACGCGTGCAAAAACGCTTCTCCTTGAACGCTCCCTACCTACATCCCCGCACAGAGTACATCGCCGTTAGCATAGAATAATATTATTATGGTTGGTTAGACCTCAGTGTTAGACACTCAGAACAATAACTAAAACAGTTAGACCATTTAGACATACTCTTTCTAATCTGTGGCCTTGTTTGTGTTTCCGGGTGGCCCGCTTCACACACCGCGGCGCTGGACTCCCCGCCCCGCGTCTTCCAGAACGTGGCCTTACACGGGACGCGTTTGAGTGCGCTAATAGCGCAGAGGGCCTAGACAAGATGCTTTTCGGTAATCGCTATCGCTATCGCTGAGCTGTTATTTAAACTAAAAAATAAACTATTTACAGCTGCTTTAATAAAATAAAATATTACAAACACGATTTTAACACAATATGGGAAGCGAAGAGAAAAAAAATACCAAACGTAAACAGTTCTTAGCAACCAACCAAAATCTTCTTCGTTCATAGACGCGCGGAATAGAAAATATGTAGCTTTCGCCACATTAGCCATCGATTGAATTTCGATTGAAATTGTCAAATCCCATACATTTTCTATTTTTTTTGTTAATTCTCCCCTATAAAGGGAAGGCAAAGGGAACTAATGCCCATGTAAACATATCTTCAATATATTCTTATAATGCATTAAAATGCTGGCGTAACACATTTCAATGCTTCTTGGGAGTATTTGACATGAAATATATGATGACAGACACTTTATGTGCTACTTGATGAGGTGGATAACCACAAAAAGTTCTCATCGTATTTCACACCATAATCACTTTTATTCTAATAAATAATCTTTTAGTTGCACGTCAACACAAACACTTAAATATTAAAACTACGCCGTTTTCATAACTCAATGTTCGCTCCGACACAATTTTTAATTATTGTGATAAAAATTTTCACTGACGCCACAAAAACCCGCCAAACACACCATTTTCTTCTTCTTTTTCTTTTATTAATGGCAATGTGTTTATCTTAATGGGCCTAATTCTGGCGGCACACTCTAAGTTTAAATTTAAGTACAGTATATCTCTTTTTCGCAATATGTAATAGGAAAAAGATGGCAAGAATTCGTTTAGAGCTGTCATCTAAATTTAGAGAGATTTCACAGTAACCATAGACAATTTTAGACGGCATGTACGGAGGTGCCTCCTAAACACTGCATTTTAACACGTTCAATAAGGTCGAAAATTGAATGCATGTTTCTAAATGTCAAATTTTAAGTCAGCGATTCTTTTCGTATTCATATTGAGAGAAAGAGGTAGACTGAACTTAAATTTAATCATAACATGTGTTCGCCAGAATTAGGCCCAATGATAACAATTCTGCCAGCCCAGAGTTTTGACCAAGCATGAAACACACCATTTTCTATTTAACGATAGCGATGACGATTGTCAAATAGCCTAATGTCTAGGCCCTCTGATACTTTTAGTGGTTTTCGGACCGCAGCCGGAGTCTATTTTGTTGGACATTTGTATTGTCAGAGTGTTTGGCGCGTTTTAATGGCGTCGGTCAAGATTTTTATTTCAATAATTAAAAATTGTGTCGGAGCGAACTTTGTGTTATAAAAGTGGTGTTTTTATACATACAAAGTGTTTGTGTTGACGTGCAACTAAAAGATTATTAGAATAAAAGTGATTATGTTGTGAAATACGATGAGAACTTTTTTGTGGTTATCCACCTCATCAAGTAGCGCATAAAGTGACTGTCATCATATATTTCGTGTCAAATACTCCCAAGAAGCATTGAAATGTGTTACATCAGCATTTCAATGCAATAAAATGAAGAAATAAATAATTATATGACCTAAGATTTGGCTGTATGGCTCTGTACCATTGCCTTTCCCTGTGGGGATAAACAGAACTACTAGTCTACTACTGTCATTTTTCTTGTTTCGCTGATTGGTTGGTAATTTGTAAATAAATATTTGAAAATTATTTCTTTTGAACATTCATATTCTTATTGTTGCAAAAGGTTTTTGTTTGGATAATAGGTTAAGACATGCGGCATGTTCATAAGAAAAGAATATTATATTGCGGCATAATTATTGTAGCATTAATTATTTTTCTTCATCCTGATATGAACGCACGACGAAGCTATGATTATATTGAGAAAATCGATATTTTTAATAACTTAAATGAACAAATTGCACAAAATTTTACTAGCACTGCTGTGATGGATTGTGATTACCACGATATAATATTTGACATGACGACAGTGTCGATAAGTTTATTAGATGGAGATTTGATTGAGGCTCATAGGATAAGAGATGGTGGAGAGTATAGTCCACCAGATTGCAAGCCTAAATTTAGTACAGCGATAATTGTTCCTTACCGGTATTTATTATTATTTTTACTGTAATTCAAAAATTGCTTAGAATATGACCAAAAATTTTAGGTAGGTACCATTGTATTGTATGTACTACTAGGTATTCATAATTCATTTTTGCAGAGATAGAGCAGAACAATTGCGAGAATTTTTAGTCTACATGCACATGTTCTTGCGTCATCAAAACATCCATTATCGAATTTATGTTATTGAGCAAGTGGATTCCAGACCCTTCAACAGGGCAAAGCTATTGAATATTGGGGCACTGGCTGCACTCAAAGCAGGCTACCCGTGCCTTGTGCTACATGATGTCGATTTGTTGCCACTGAGACCTGCCAATGTGTATGCCTGTACTACATGTCCTAGGCACATGTCCTCTAGCATCAATAAGTTTAGGTATGATTTAAATATAATTAAAACTTAAATTTGCTGAGTTTTTTATGCATTTTTGCTTAAAGATTTCAATATTTAATTTCATGTTTATTTCAGTTAATTTTTTTGTGTAGGCTTTATAATTTATTTACTTCCTTTTAATTTTGTTTCCACAGTTGACACACATACTGACATCACTAGAATTTGTGTTTGATTACAACATTTATTAAATTTAGTTTCCGTTTGAAGTTTGAATTGGAGTTGCTACTGTGTAAGTACGAGTTATTTTGTTTTTTTTAGTATAATTTCTCATTTTAGTCTGTCAAGCGACGTTAAACATCTGGAGGTCTATTCAATTGATAAATCAGTTGTGGTTAATATAAATTTCTTTTTAAACAAATATAAAAGTGACTTCAAAACTCTAAAAAGGAAAAAAATAATTAAATTTAAGTACCTAGGTACTTCTGCAAAATGGAGATGGTCTCCATCCACCATATCCATTTTGCAGACGACATAGTGCTTTTTTTTCAAAAGCAAAGAAGGTTTGGAGACAATGCTCCAGCAACTTGCAGACGAAAGCAATAAAATTGGACTATCTATAAAGTAAAAAAAAACAAAAGTAATGACTAATCATGAAAAATCTAAAATATTTGTAAAACAAGAAGAAATAGAGTATGTTGAGGAATACATATACTTGGGTCAGACTATAGCTACAAAAGACACAATGCAAAAAGAAATAGATAAAAGAGTCAATAACTCATGGAAAAGATTCTGGTCTCTGAAAGAAGCAATGAAAAACAAAGATATAGCACTTAAAGATAAAAGGAAAGTTTACAACTCCTGTATTTTGCCTTGCCTATCATATGGATGCCAGACTTGGTCTCTTACTGACAAAAAGAATAACAAATTAAAAATTTGTCAAAGAGCGCAGTGGGCTGGGAGTGAAGCTGATAGACAAGGTCAAACTACAAAAGATCACAGAAAAAACAAAAACCAAGGATATTACCAAATCAATAAGAACCCTTTCAACCCTTCCATGGAGATGGGCAGGACATACTATATGAGAGAAGCAACCAAAATGGACAAAAACTATTAGCCCAGAAAGCCCAGAGACCAAAGGAGAAGCAGAGGACAAAAAATGTTAGATGGGAGGATGATCTAAAATGGACCGCAGGACTGCTCTGGGTCAGGACTGCTAGGGACAGGAAGGAGTGGAAAGCCTTGGAGGAGGCCTTTGTCAAAGACAAACTGTTGGCTAAGGTTGCTGGTGTATTTAATGTATTATATTTTTAAGATTGTAATGCTAACAGTAATAAAAGGCTTTATTATTATTATTATACCTAGGTACTTATCTCATAAAAATGTATTTTTTGGTGTCGGTGCTTCACTTTCTATTGTTTCTGGAAACATTTTATAACCAACTACAACAAATTTAATATTTCAAAAAAATTTTTTTTTCATATTTAGTGATTTTCTAAGGCCAAAGCTAGATGGGAGACCGTCAGCACTAACTACTTGTCTGTCTTTTAGTCTTTGTATGAAATATGTAATATTATTTCATATTATTATCATATTGTACCACTGATAAAGTATTATCTGATGATCTTCTAACCCACATTCTATCACCAGCTCATTAACATGATATCATGACTATCAGAAGAAAATACTTGAATTGGTTAAGAAAAAACTAAAACATGCAATACATGCCTATAACATTTGAGCTTTTCCCTCAATTTCCCTGTGATCTCATTATCAGTTCCACAATAAAAAAGAATGTTGAAAATTAGTTCACAATTAACAGAGAAATCGATGAACATACATACAAAAAAACATACAGTGGAACATAGAACCGCCTCCTTTTTTTGAAGTCGGTTAAAAAGAATCTTTTCTAGTGTTACCTTACTTAATTTTACCTATAGTATATGACCACTATTATTAAATCCTGAGACTTCTCCAGTAGTTCCAGATCACTAAAGGATAGTTCTGTCCCCTAAATTATATCTGATTATTTAATCACTGTATTTTATGAATTTTAGATTTGTCCTACCTTACCTCAATCTCTTTGGAGGTGCTATAGCAATAACTTCACAGCAATATAAACTTATTAATGGAATGAGCAATGAGTACTATGGGTGGGGAGGTGAAGATGATGACCTTTATGCTAGACTTCAAGTCGAAAAACTTAAGCTGTGCAGATTTGAACCTGACACTAGTCGCTATCATATGGTTCCACATAAAACTGAAAAAAAAGGGTAAGTTTCTATAAAATGGTTAATTAACCATGTTAGTAATTGTAGTATAGGTACCTAGCTTCAATTTGTAACTTACTGCATAGTGCTTGATTGTAAGATTTACAAAGGAAATTAGTAGTCTGATCTAGTTTTGCTGATAGATAGTTGAATATCGATAGCAAAACAATAGTCTATTGATACTTATTAGTATTGATACTTTGAACTATTGATGGTAATATTATCAATATTATTGCTGTGTACCATGCTGATAGTATCGATACTATCAATTGAGTATCTAATTTCCGATTAAAACTATCACTTTTTTGGCAATGCTAGTCTGAACTTAAATATTATTATTAAGTATGGAATTGTCTTAGTATTTATTACGGAGAGTTGCTGTTTACTAATTATATATATTTTTTATTTCAGAGAACAGAGACAGAAGTTATTGAATTATGCAAGAAATAGAATAAGTGCAGATGGCCTAAATACATTGAAGTATACTGAAGTGGCGACAGTTCTTCATCCTCTATTTACTCATATCATGGTCGACTTGTAACAAATACTGTTAAAAATTCTAACATAGAGTGTTCTCAAATTCATATCACAATTTCAAAATTGCGCAATTGAATACTTTAAAGTACCTGCCATTTTGATCTCGCAAATAAGTATTAAGTAGTAATTAATATGCTAGTTATTTAAGAATTTGATTTTGGATTGAAATCACAAATGATGAGATCCGCAGGAGAACTATGGTCGCTGACGTAGCCATAATCGAAATGTTACCCCAACGTTATTGGTAAAATGATAATTTCGTCATAATTGTTTTTTGAATGACAATAATACCCAACAGCCCGTCCGTCTGTTCGTTGGCTGCATGTGTTAATTGCTTTTGGATCCTGACCATTATAGCCTGTCATTCTACATTTGTATTATTTTCTTGAGTTGAATTGAAACATGACGAACTATTCGTACCTTTAATTACTAGCTGTTAAGTTACGTCGTCGTGTCATGTTACAATGACTCACCAGTCGGATGTGACCACATCTCCTACTCAAGACAACAGAGCAACCCTAATTATTTAAAATCAATATCATAGAAACAATAACTGTACAGAGGAAAACATATCACATGTCAAGGTAACAAAACAGCTGTTATTGCCATTAAGTTGTCACAAGTATTACGCTTGATATGCTATCCACTGTCTTGTGCAGATAAATGTGATATTATACCTACTATAATACTATATTGTCTAAAATAGGTATAGGTACCTACTTATACAACTTTCATGTACCTATTGACTTTAATGTGATACAGATGCAGACAGTTAAAAAATATACTTGCATAAAAATTTGTATCTGGTACAGGGCCCGATTCTAAAGTCTTCATGTTAATTTTTTACAGCTTTCTTTGCATTCATAATAATATTACAACACAAAAAAGTACTCTGTGACCTACAAGGATTTGGAGTCTGTATGCAGAATCGGGCCCAATACCAGGTGAACTTGGTGTCAGGACTAGGGTGACCATTCATCCGGATTATTAACGCACTTCGATTTTAACTTAAGTAATATTAGGTTGGGGAAAAAGTCTTTTCGCATTATAGTATGTATAAACTTGTGATAAAATCTCTTTAACTATACTATTTGTATCTGGCTGGTTTTGGTATTCTTAAAAGTTTAGATTTAAAAAAAGATTATTCCAAATTCAAATTAGGAAAATGTGTGTTTTTCATTTGTCTTTCGTACTGTCAAGATGAGTGAATCTAATGAAGAAATTCAATACATTTTAAAATTTTACTACAAAAAAGGTAAAAAGTAAAAATGCAACCAAAGCCGCGAAAAAAATTTGCGATGTTTATGAACCTAGTGCAGTGTCTGTGAGAGTAGCACAAATTTGGTTTAAGCGTTTTCAATCCGGAAATTTTGATGTCAAAGATGCACGTCGCTCTGGTCGCCCTATTACGGATAAAATTGATGCCATTTTTGATACTGGAGCAAGATCGGCATATCAGTAGTTACGACGTAGCTGAAGAACTGGGAATTGACCACAAAACAGTTTTGGCGCATTTAAAAAAAAGTGGGTACACAAACAGCTCGATATTTGGGTACCCCACGAGCTCACTGAAAGAAACCTAGGAACCGTGTACTCATTTGTGATTCTTTATTACGACGTAATGAAACCGAACCATTTTTGAAGAACTGGTGATGAAAAGTAGATAACGTACGACAAGAACGTGCGAAAAAGGTCGTGGTCAAAGGCCGGTCAGGCTTCACAGACTGTGGCGAAACCCGGGTTAACTCGCAACAAGGTGATACTGTGTGTGTGGTGGGATTGGAAGGGCATTATTCATTATGAGCTGTTACCACCAGGCAGGACCATCGATTCTGAACTCTACTGCGAACAACTGATGAGATTAAAGCAAGAAGTTGAGAGAAAGCGGCCAGAATCAATCAACACACCCCTTCGGTGTGGTTTGTCATCATGATAACGCTAGACCTCACACATCTTTAGCCACTTAGCAAAAATTAAGAGAGTTTGGCTGGGAGGTGTTAATGCATCCGCCGTATAGTCCTGACCTTGCACCTTCAGATTTCCACCTGTTTCGCTCTCTTCAGAATTCTCTAGGCAGTGTCAGGTTAACATCACGAGAGGACTGCCAAAACCACTTGTCGCGGTATTTTGATCAGAGGCCCCAAAATTTCTTTAGCAATGGGATCATGTCCCTACCTACAAGATGGCAAAAAGTTATCGAACAAAATGGTACCTACATACTTTAGTTAAATGTAAATAAACTATATTAAAAAATGTTTTGAATTTTCTTAAAAAATGCGAAGAAACTTTTTCCCAACCTATTATATTTTAAAAAAGTCAAGTTGTTAGAATGCTTAAATGAGACATTACTATATTTTTTTACCCTTTTAAACTAATTCGATGATGGAAATTTAAACAACGAAATATTCGGCGAAAAACATAGGTAGTTCATTTTGTAAGTAATGTCCCGATTTTTGGACATGCCCGTCAATCTGTCGGGATAATGTAACGGACCGTCTTTAAAACACGAAGATATAATTGGCTATGCAGGCAGTTTGCCTGTCCATAATCAAACATTTCAATCCGTCCCAAAATTTTAAAAACAAATGTAAATTTAAATTTTTAGTACAAGCGTAGATACCAGGGTTAGGATGCTTCTGTAAAATAACTCAATGGGAAGCTGTCCAAAATGAACGTCCTTATATGGGGACCATAGTATTATACCATAACAAATTTTGAGCATAGCCCCGCAGGTTTGTTCAAATTAATCGTTGGTTGGCCCATGTTGTTAGAGATGCTTCAATTTTATTGTCCTATCGCATTAGTACGAACTTTAAAAGATTCTAATATAAAAAAATACTTTCAAACGTGGTTCCAAAATATGACAGATACTGTATTTTAGATTGTGTAATTTAGATTTACTGCGCGTAATCAATAGACACTATCTCTTGCGTCGTTTATCCTGTTTCTTTTATTAATGTATTATAGTCCTCGTTTCTCCAACACAAATTAAAACCTATTTAATCTATGTTGAAAATCACAAGACTTTTATTAATAAGTTTAGTTTGTCGGACAGTGTGAGGACGGTGTAATAATGTAACATCTTATAAACGTGAGTTAAATCCGGAAAATTGGTTTTATTTCAAATGTTTTTTAACTTCACAATTTCTGTATTGGATACAATTACCAGGATGTTTAAACTATCGTTTATAAAAGTTGTGTTTACAATCCAATAATAATTATATTCATAAACTCACACCTTTCACCTTGCCCAAAGTAAGCATCATTAATAGCTTGTGTTATGGATACTATATAACGGAGAAATAATATGTATACTGTAAATAATACTGAATAAACATCCATGACTCGTGAACAAATGCTCGGTCCTCATGATACAAACATTTGCTCCTACCGGGATTCGAACCTGGGACCTCTGCCCAAGCAGCCTGTATAGCAAGGGGCATAGACCAGTCGGTCAGCCGGTCGTCAGTCAATCATAGTAGTGTAAAGTCGACGACAGCACATCAAGCGTAACATTTTGACTTTGAGACCGCCTCAGACTTACTGCGTTTGTAATACTTAGAGACGGCTTTCGTAGTGCAATTGTTACACTTGATTACTGTCGTGTGTACATAAAACAAATTAAAATATAGTTTAAGTTGGTAGTAACTTACTCAATTTTATAAGGACGGTGTAGTAATAAAATAAAAAAAATGTATTGAGATTTTTCTTTACATGTATTTGGCATAAACTACACATCAGGTGGTCCCAAATCACAAGGAAATTTAAAATAATTAAAAATACCTCACTTTCACTCAGGTTTCAATAGACATAAAGTACCTAGGTACATATTTAAAAACCAACACCCATCAACATAAATCACTAAATTCAAACAATACAATTAAATAACTCCAACTGATTGTTCCCCTAGGCTAAATGGCATAATTTCATATAATCATTTAATGTATATTTATTTATTTACGTAACAATATAAACTCATTTGCAAAAAACGGGCGATTTTAATTAATTACATTTTAAAAAATTACAATACCCACTCTACTCCAACAATAATAGGGATGTTTGCTTTATTGAAATAAAAATATACTTTTTACAGGTAGTGATAGTTTATATAATAGAAATTATTTACTGCATTTTAAGGAATTGAAATAATATTTCTTCTTATATTTATAAAACCCAATGCAATTAATTAAATGACTCTCAGCCATTTTTGTAAGTGGTCTTTTTGCCAGCGCAGGAGGGGTTACTTAATGAATTGCTGTTTTGATTCATAATAATTCAATCGAAACGTAATGACGAAATGGAGGAAAAGGTCTTTCTTAACATAGAAAAATATCCAAACTAGAAAAATTTCACGTCTTGGGGCGGGGGGTTTATTTACACATTTATAATAATGTCAAAATAAAATGAGGAATACTTTGTATTTAATAATTGATTCTTATAATAAAGCTACTTAAAATAATCAAATAATCTGAAGGTGCCAATAAAATAAGTTGATTGCCTAGATGCCTGTTTTTTGCAAAAGAGTGTAGGTATTACAAAAATTCTTAATAGTCATATTGACAAATTCACATCATTTTGCAAGAGTTTTACTGAGTGAATACCAGATATAGTATATAAATTAATCAATGTCACGAAATAAAAAAATAATCTACAATCAACTATGTAGTTTTCGCTGACTGGATTATTATGCTTGCAGTTAATAAGTAATGAATCGCAATCGCGGCAGTGTACACAAAATTGTAAATAGTTGCATAACATATTATTTTAAATAACGGATCAATTTCGTTCAAAGTTTGACATTCAAAACGACCAATAGTCGCAGCCGTCTGGTTAAAACAGACGCTTCACTGGACGCCTAGCCCGTTGATTGAACGCCGGCATCCAATCAAACGGCTGAAGTACAACTAGCCAAGTCATTGAGCGCAACGTTTAACCAGATGGCTGAACGTCATGTCAGCTTTCTGGTTCAAATTAGCTATTCAATTGGACACCTAGGCGGGTCGTTTAAATCGAAGAGCTTTTGTGTGACTGTTTGAGTGATTGGTAGGTTTAAGGTTATTTTTTTATGACCACTTAGAACCAAAAAGATGTCGATTATAAGTGGTCATAAAAATAACCTTGAACCTATCAATTAAACTAAAACTGTTCAGTAAAAGACGATCCATTCAATAGGCCATGTATTGAATAGACCGTCTTTTACTCGTTAAACGTTTTAGGCGTCTAATTCAATTAATCAACGGGCTAGACATCCAATTAAGCGGCGAATTTAACCATATGGCGGCGACATATACACAATATCAATATAAAATGAAAGCTGCATTGTCTAATACTTCGTGTCACAATATTTTAAGTATTACAAATTAATATTATTGAGTAATAATAAGTAAATAAAATTAATATTCTCTTAAATTGTCTTAATCATAGTCAAAAAATATCACACCAAATCCAACAATAGTTACTTAGCACCTTTGAAAAAACAAACTTGATATACTTATTCCACCAACACATTTTTTTTTTGTTGAAATGCAATAATAAATATAGAGCATCAGTGTTGAAATCACAAACCATGCTTTGATAATCATCATCACAAATATCTGTAAGGTATTTACTAAATAATTTAATAATTATATTATTATTTAAAATAATTGTTAAACTTATACTTTCGTATTGTAGTGGGGTAAACACTCAATGAATTAAGAGGCTTATACATATTAATATGTGTATAATTAGAGATATAGAGATGGTGAATTATGTACTACGTTATCTAAATAAGAACAATACGCATCATATCATTCACTCCGCCAAGGAAGGTAAAAAAAAAAAGTCACTGGCGATTTCACACAAAATAAAATAACGATTTTAGAGTATACCACCAAAATATCGTCAATATTTAAATGATGTTTAATTTTTTTTAAATATTATTGACGTACGTTGTTTACTGTAATTTGAATACACGTTAAATGATATGAATGACGTTGAATTATGTTTACATAAGTAATATTCGGTTATCGTAAGCTCTTACGTATTTGTTTATGAATAATATTTTTTCTATGTTTTTAACTAAAAACGCATGTAAAGTAGCACATAGCGTAATAAGTCAGTTGAAAAATGTCCCTTATTACAACAGATAACTCAAAGTGTTATGCTTGATCTGCAATCTGCAGAAGTTAAATTTGGTTAATCCATTCCCAAAGTCACTGAATTGTATCTAGTTACATCCACATCTACGATTCAGCAATATGGCGCTAACTCTATCCTATTCTTATTATGATAACATAGTAACACAATTATTTTAATACATCTTATAAAGTACAAAAACTAGCGTTTTTCTAAGCAGTAAGTGGTTTAAGATAAACTTATTACAAAATTTGATATGTTATGGACCTGCCCCCTAATTACGCAACTTAAATGGTAGATGTTTATACAGAGTGGTGATGACAATACGACAATTAATTAAAACATGGGCTATATTAGTTGTTAGAAATATTTTGCAACTTTCAAATATATACTATTCATTAAGTATACAGGGTGGGGCCGTTAATACGACAATAAATTAAAATGTGGGCTATATTAGTTCATAGAAATGGTTTACCACTTTCAAAAACCTCTTATTCATTTGATGATTTCATGACATTTGTATGAAAAAATATAACATTGGATGCATTATTTCATAGAAATGTCATGAATTTATAAAATGAATGAGATGTTTTTGAAAGTGGCAAATCATTTCTATGAACTAATATAGCCCACGTTTAATTTATTGTCGTATTGACAGCACCATCCTGTATATAAATATTAAAAATTCACCTAAGTGAACATACAAACTTCAGCCCCTTCCAGGATTTGAAACCGGGGCGTCTAATTTGGAAACTAGTATTTGAAGCCATTCCATTTAATATTATATCAATACACACATAGACACCATTGAAAGCCTTAAGCTTAATCAATCATAGACAGGTTACTACAATGTTATGATTTCTAAGGAAAATAAGTAGTAAAAAAATATGTCCATATTGCATCGAAAAATATTTCTATGCATAATAATACCAAGCGACAGTCTACTTAAATAGAACTGTGGTATATATTTTTAACAGCTTATCAAATTTTATGTCCCAACAATGGTACATATATATACATATAGGCTGGTGGTGATGATGACGATGATGATGATGAACAAAGTTTAAGTTTAGGATTGTCCTCCTAAAATATATTTTAATGGCCTTCCTGTTTCCTGATCATAATGATGTTCACAATATGAAAAGGTTAGAATTTCATGATTTATTTATGAATTATTTTATGAAAATAATAGCTCTAAATATATTTTGTTTAAAATTCTAATATCCAGCCCTTTTATATTTATATCTATGAATAAAATCATTATAAGTAGTAACACAACATTTCAGACAATATTTTGAAATCTGAAGTTGAAAAAAATAATTGTTGCAATTAAAGATATTTTACTAGGTCATGTCAGTTTCAATACATTGCTATAAGATTAATGGACTAGGTACATCTGGCTATTAAATTAGTCTAGGGTCGTAAAACCAACATACTAACTAAGCCCAGTACAAATAAGAACACTAACTTGAGATTGGCCCCTATATGGAGCCACTCTGGCCACTGAGATTGGATAGTCTGTTCTGGTTGTGTGGGCAACAGTAGAGCAGCAATACAACATATACTTACTGCAACAGCTACAACATTTACTGGTTGTTGTTCTCTGAAAAATAAATTTGTGTTGAAATTTTTATGATCAAACATTTTTCTAAAAACAACACGTAATTTATGATTTTTTATAATGTCGGATCTTGATGTTACAGAATGTCTATAGGCTAGAGTTAACACACGGTCAGGCGGGACATATATCCATTTGCTACCTTTTGTTTTAATTACTAGCCACAAAATCTGTAAAACACACATTGGTGTTGATTCTGTTGCCATTCTCTAAAGTTAACTGCCTCAGTTCCATTCCCATTCATTAAAAATAGAATGAATTTTAGAAACATCAAGTTATTAGTAGAGGCAACTTAAGTAAAGAATAAATGTAAACATACAAATGACAGCGGTTTCTTTACATTAATTCTTTATCTAAGTTGGCTGAAGTATAGTTCACATCTTAGACCGTAAAAACAGACAGAACTTTTTGAAACAACGAGTGGAGCCGCTCAAAATTATCTGAAACAAGAAGATCATCTGATTCGAGTAACTTCACTTGATTGCTCCAAATAATCTGTCCATCTTTTTATGGTCTTAGATTGATATTTAGCCAATCTATTCATTTTTAAATTATTTTATTCAGCATGTTTTTACGTATACATTAATTTGTCAAGCTGTGTACTTACTACCTCCAGAGGTGTTATGACAATTATAAACCAATCTTGTCTAGAACATGCAGCTTGAGAGCTTGATTAATTTTAAATTATGCATATATTGTCATTTGAATTGGGTTTTTAATAGGGAAATTATAACAAATACCTACCTTAAATGTGCAGGATGGTGACAAGCTACTCTAGCTTGCTCCTCAGGTGGTCTGATAGGACCAACCCTTGAAGTGAGGGGATGAAAACTGTCTCCCATGCTTTCTTGGTTTAAATTTAAAGGCTCCCCTTCTATTAATTTTGTTGGAATGTCTCTTTTACCTAGAGCCTGAAAATGAAAGAAACATAATAATAATAGTACATTGTTCACCTCAGAAAGACAGTGACAGATTACTAATGAGGAAGAAGTTTGCGGAGAATAGATTAACTTTCTCTGTTCAATTTGAGGGAATAATAACTACTGTTCCCATGAGGTGTATTATAAATGTATTTCTCTTCAAAATCATCAAACAGGTACAATCAAGATTGTAATGTATAATTTACCTTAACCTCAAAATATATTGATTCATTAATTTAAATGTGATTTATATTTTTCAAAGTTTTGACGTCATTGAGGTGGTGTGTGTGTGTGAAACTTAATGTTTTTTTTTAAGTCTGTGTAGAGATTATGACTTCAATGGTAGGGGAAAATACAATGTTTTAAAACAAGAAAGTGTTTTGTTTAATACACCTGTAATTACCTGCTGTGTATTTCTATCATACATGGTAATTCTGAACTTTTCTATTGTGTCGCAGTGTGCGACAGACGGCTGAGTGTATCTTACTACAATATCGATACAACTTTGAGGCGCTATCACCCCTTCTGGATCTATCACCGTAAACTTGTTTGGGGATGTGCATAGCACTGAAATTAAAAATAAGAAATATTAATTAAACACTTTATAAGCAGAGACAATTACAACATACTACACAGTAAACAATAATAATTACCTTTAAAATTTACAGAAAAATCATACGGATTATAAACGGTTAGTAATTGTTTATGAGTATGTCTAGCATTCAGGTAAAACTCTAATGAAACTGGAAACACGAAAACGGGAAAATTCTTCATGTTTTTACGTAAAATTCAGAAGATTACACAAAGAAATAAAAATTCGCAATATCAATGCAACAAACTATCAAACAAACAACACAAGAACCACAGACCATACCCTACGGTCCAAAATGAACCATTTGCGCACATAGCGCGCTTACAAACGAACAGAATTTATTGAACGTATTCGTGCTCGTTGGCATTGAACTAGCGTTGCAAAACTATCGATAGTATGCTATCGATAGTTGACCTCGAAAAACAGTCACAATATCGATAGGACTATCGATACTCTCGATAGCCAATAGTTTGCAATACTGGGCCTAATTCTGGGAACACACTTTAACACTTAATTAGTACAGTACTGCCGCTTTCGAGAAAAACGCGCTCAAAGTTTTGAACTTTGTTTTTCTTGTATTTCATGAACTACTAAACATATCTACATGAAACTTGTACCAATTGAAAGAACAACAAATAAAGAGCAGCTTCAAAATATACTTAAAGTGAAAATATAAAGATTATAGCCTTAAATCGTTGAAATAGTGCTAATAATTAGGATTGTTTAAATGACCAACCTATCATCACTAGTCATAAATACAATAACTCCATTAGTTATTGTATTTATCTTTAGCACATATACTTTTGCTAAAGATAAATACAATAACTGTTGTAGTTATTGCATTTATCGTTCGAAAACTCTGTGACCTAGTCGGTAATCCATTGAAAAGAAAATATTTAACTTTGTTCATTAATTAATTTATTTAACATAATCATAAATTTTTGATAACTTACATACAAACGTACAAATGCGAGTACCTACATAAAGCAAAAGTGCTATAGCTTAATTATTATAACTGATGTCGATAATAAGGAATATCCGAAATTTCCAGCGTTATTAGAATTATTTAAATAAATAAGAAATTGAGACAACATCACATACATTGTTCTGATCCCAAACTAAGAACAACGAAGGTAGGTACCATAAACAACGAGACCGTACACAAATACCCTGTCTCATCAACAAATATTTGTGACTGTGCGGGAATGGAACCCGCGACCCTTACGTCTCAACTGGCGCTCTAAGTCACTGCGCTAAACGGGTCGTCAAATATTTTACATCTTGGTCAACACCAACTTGGTCAATATCTTCAAGACACCGCCATTTCCTGGGCTTGGCGACTAATTAAAAACCTTTTTTTTTTGTAATATAACTTGAAGGACCGAATCAATCAAGATTAAAAAAAAACACGGAGTCGCGTCTTGATTATAGAAATATATTGAGATTTAAAAGCATTCGACAACTGTGAAGGATGGCACTGCACTACGCTAAAGGCCAATGAGGCGAGGCATGCGGACGCGAGGGAAGATGCTCCTGCTGTTAGCCTCACTTTTGCCCCGACTGCATTCAACTCGCGGCTATCTGCACTTCAAATTATTGTAAAAAAATCAAGCCGATATGTAAAGCTCTCATAGTAAAGAGTTAAATTTAATGTGTCTTTTAAGAAAAGACATGCTGAATAGATAGTATCAAAAGAACGCTTACTTACCACCTCAATCACGACCGCTGCAAACACAAAAGACGCAACTGGCAAAACACAGTAAACTGTCGTGTTTTACTTCCCCTTACACCCCGCAACACCCCTGCTAAGCCCCGCGTTGCATAGTCTTACGAATAATAAACACAATAACTCGTGATGATATTTTAGTTTTGATTGTAGACATAGATTTATTTTAAATGACTTTGCTAATCATTAATACAATAACAGTATTTATTTGTGAACCCTGAGTATTTAGCTTAGTAAGTGATTGGGATACACTAATCATAAGTACAATAACTAAAACATATTGTATTTATGACTAGTGAACAAATATTTAAAATCCAAGTCCTACTACTAAATATGTGGAACAACTAACAGTTATTGTACTTAGGACTAGTAATGTTTAAATAGTTTAAAACTGATGACACCACAAGTATGATTATTGTATTTTTGATTAGTAAAATTGTAATGAAGTCTTAGTTATTGCATTCTTGCTTACTGATAACTCAGGTTCCTGAAGGAATCATGGAAAGTTACTTAGAGAGAGTTATAGATCTCGATTCCCTGATTCCGAATATATGTGTAACTCAAAATCGGCCTAAATCGAGTTATTGTACTTTTAGTTAGCACGGCAGAGTATATCTCTGTCTCGCAATAAGTAATAGGAAAAGGATAGCAAGAATCTGTTTAGAGCTGTCACTTAAATTTAGATAGATTTCTAAGAAACCATAGACAATTTTAGACGGCATGTACGGAGGTGCCTCCTAAACACTGCATTTTATCCGGCGAACGTAGAGAGCCTAGAAGCATAACTTCATACAAAACTCGTCGCAAAATGGGTACCCTCGGCGGCTAGAAGAGCACGTCGGATAAAATCGGCTAATATCGAAATTGTATAGCGCCCTCTCGGTCTTCTGATTTACACGCGCCGGACGGGTCATATATGCAGAATGTAACCATGCATTTTTTTTAGCGACTTTAATAATTATATATCGTCATTTTTAATAAATAAAGTAACATTGTAAACTTATTTAATTTTAGAGTTGAGATCAGAAATCAGAAATGAAATATAAAATATAAAAATATAAATATCTGTCATGATTACATTATTTGTATTAAGAACATAAGAAAAAAAAAATTGTCATCAAGTGGTTTTATATTTCTTGAAATAAAACCACTTTACCGGATTTCAACTTGCGTTTAATTAGATGTCACATTATGATTTTTTATACCCAATGTTTCGATTACTTTATAGCGATCAAGGTCACGGGAAGACTGAAGTAAAGATGTCAGTTTTCTTGATAAGTTTAATATTAAATACCGTCATATTTTTTATAGTTATAATTTGAGTGTTCCGATTCACGCCATGGAGCTTACAGTGTCCGAAGGTCGGGAAGAGTAAATACGGGCTTGAGACTTTGTAATTCTCATGATAAGATCCTAAGCTGGTGTGGTCCAACTATCTTCTCTATTGAAATTATGATGTTGTTTTATTTCAATAACCTCACGAAACTATCTTGCAGTTTACAACTTTACTTACTACGACTTATCCTTAACAGTTTAAAATAGATACCTATACTATTTCCAGATCATTTTGTAAATAAGTAAATTATTAAAGTAATAATTAAACATACACATGTTAAAATAATAATGCTTAAATTTATTGAGAAATGTGTTGAAAGTGGCATCATATTGTAAGGAACTGTGGCAAAATATCCATAAATTGGAGGTTTGTTTATCATTCTTACACAAATCATATAAGGCAACGCTGTATAAAGCCATAATTGCTTATTAGTAGGTAAATTAACTATTAAACATACACAATAACAATAAGTCGTCATAAAAGTTTGCAGAGTTAAAAGTTGAGTTGAAAATAAATAAATACTGTCACACACAAATGACTGCATAACATCATCCACTCGTGTATTTGTTCAAATTGTCCACAAATATTGGGCCAACATGGCGGCCAATATTATTGTTTATATTTGACTCGATTATAATGGTTTAGGAGGGACTTACATGTAAAATTTTATTCCAGTGCTCTTATTATGTTCACCTACGCGGCTGACACACCATTTTACTTCACTTTTGGGCATATTTACTGAGATTTTATTGTTCTTTTACGAGTACATCACCGTGACGCAGTCAATGACAAACTAAAACATGGCGCGGAGTCCGATTTAAGCCCCGCCCACTTTGGAGTCTCTTTCGGGGTGTCATTTTGGATGGGCTAGTTACTCGTCTATGTTATTATCGGTCGCCGATTTTATCACGTTCAATAAGGTCGAAAATTGAACGCACGTTTCTAAATGTCAAATTATATGCCAGCCATCCTTTTGATAGAAAGAAATGCACTGAACCTAAATTTAGACTTAGCATGTGTTTACTAGAATTAGGGCCACTATTGATGAAACCTAAAACTATCGATGGTATCGATAATATTGAATTTAGATACTATCGATAGTTTTTAATCAATACTATCGATAGTATCGATTCTATCAATACTATTGCTACTTTTTGTATGAAGAACTATCGATAGGTAAATTACTATCGATATTTGGCTAAGAAGCGATAGTATTTATCATAGAAAGAATTTGACTGTAAAATTTGAGTGGATGTTTCCCCGCAACTACATAATAGTTCGTTAGGTTTAGGTTTCATCAATAGTATTGCAAACTATTGGCTATCGATATTGGGCCTAATTCTGGGAAAACACTTTAATTCTAAATTTAAGTACAGTATATCTCTTTCTCGCAATAAGTAATAGGAAAGGGATAGCAAGAATCTGTTTAGAGCTGTCACTTAAATTTACATAGATTTCGAACAAACCATAGACAATTTTAGACGGCATGTACGGAGGTGCATCCTAAACACTGCCTTTTAGCACCTTCAATAAGGTCGAAAATTGAACGCACCTTTCTAAATGTCAATTTATATGACAGCCATTTTCTTTTTCTTTTTGAGAGAAAGAAATAGACTGTATTTAAATTTAAACTTAGCATGTGTTCGCCAGAATTAGGGCCATTGTGACTGTTTTTCAAGGCCACGATAATATCGATAGACTTTTTTTTTTATACAACCATGACAAACAAGCTGACCTTTAGACATACTCTTTCTAATCTGTGAAGCTGACGGCCTACCTGATAGTAAGCGGTTACCGCCGCCTATAGACACCTGCAATAACAAGGAAAAACACTTGATATTGCAGGTGCGTTGTCATCCTGAGGCCTAAGGTGAAATGCCGTCCATGCCCAGTAGTTACACTGGCTACCTTTCCCTTCAATCCGAAAACAGCGAACTGTTTTACGGCTGAAATAAGAAAGGCGGTGGTACCTACCCAGGCGACCCTACATGTGGGTCTACCACCTAGTAAGACTATCGATATTTTATACTATTGCTTGCAACACTACATTGAACGAACGGTCGTTCAATATCAACGAGAGTAGTGTGACGTCATGAAGCGGTGCTAACGCTGCTCACGAAAAAGAGGTAGTTGGGGTAGGTTACAATCGTTTGAGAACTTTTACTAAAGGTTGACACACAAAAATGGCCACCGAATTGAGAACCTCTTTGTTTTTGAAGTCAGTTAAAAATACTCTTATTATAAATTGTAGCCTTCAATAAAAACATATCCCCATATCCCATATTATTATGTAGGGTCGTCTGGGTAGGCCTTTCTTATTAGTCGCGAAACAGTTCGCTGTGTTTCGGATTGAAGGGAAAGCTAGCCAGTGTAATTACTGGGCATGTACAGCATTTCATCTTAGGCCTCAGGATGACAACGCAACTGCGATATCAAGTGAATTTTCCTTATTATTGCAGGTGTCTGTCGATTACCACCAGCTGGGCCATTAAGTTGTTTGTCATCAAGTTCTATAAAAAAATTGTCCTGGAATTTGCATGTGACTGGTGGTCACTTCACTAGTACTATCTTAGATTCTAATTATCTCGTCGAATAGAATTTTAGTAAATTCATGAGCACATATTTATGAAAGTACTACCGTACACAAGTCCACACATTGTCGTTTTGTGCAGATTGATGCAATAGCTAAAAATATATAAACGATTGTAGGGGGCCGGGCTGAAATAATTTCAAGTGCTCATATTTTTATATTTAAAAAATGTAATTTAAAAATAATGTTGTACGTATATACTGCACCTCTGGGAGATCACACGCACATAGAATATGGGTTCTTAGGTTTTGTATTTTTATTGTTATTAGCTATTTAAATAATTCCAGCCCCGCCCCTCCTTACTTTGTTATCTCCTAAGATATTGCATTTTAGTATTAAATATAGGCTTGAATGTGCGTATTTTATATAGTACATTAGTTCTCTAACAATACATTGTCACCACTCGTCGTAGTAGTGGTGATGTAGAAGGGGCCGGGCTGAAAACGTCAGGCTGGCCCGGCCACCACTGATGCTTCTAACTTCTTTATATTAGCGTTACATTGAAAATGAAAGCAGTACATATCATATCATAGGGTAAAAGAGTACATAGGATTGATGTAAATCTCGTTTTACAAAGCCGTGGGGTGGGGCGGGTCTGACGAACATAGAAAGTCGCCTTTATTGCAAATGGAGAAAGGGCGGTTTCAATGATAAGCTGTTACGCTCGATGTGTTGTCGACTGTACTTACGTAATATTGTTGCAAAATAAAATCAATGACGTCGTCATTCCCGTCAAAGATGTTGGGAGACCGATTCATGGGAACTGTTTTTGTATCATAAATTGCAGGCTCAAGAACTGATTATCATTGATATAAACTTTTTTGTTTATATCAATGCTAA
Source organism: Nymphula nitidulata (assembly GCA_947347705.1). Lineage (NCBI taxonomy): Eukaryota > Metazoa > Arthropoda > Insecta > Lepidoptera > Crambidae > Nymphula > Nymphula nitidulata. Next base: position 12,372,422 of record OX374631.1, read on the forward strand.
TTATTCATTTTTTTTTCAATACATTTTACTTAAAAGCGACGTCATGTTAAATCAACACGTGCAACAAGAGAGCTTGACGCGGAATTACTCTATGGTACCCATCATCCTCCTCTAAACCAATTTCGATAAATGATACGAAGTAACTTTCGTCATGGTCGATCTCGGGATGGGTCATACAAATTTAATATCTCGAGCTCCTCAGAGAAGAAGACTAGCCTAGTTTAGATTTAGTCAGTTTGATGGCACGAATCTTTTGTATGCTATTAAAAGTAGGGTAGACTGGGTACGGTTGTAACAGGGTACGGTTGAAACAATTCAAATATTAAAGAAACTATAAGCGGTACAGTGAGGGGGACAAGGGGAAAGGGACGCGGGCTGCACGTCCCGACAGGATCCAGTGTTGCGTCGCACTTCGCGCGTTAAATAACCTTGCAGAGGGGTATTTTTGTAAATTTCTCTACGAAATAGCTTTATTGATAATTTATATGTATATTGTATTTGAGTATTTGCATTCGTACTTGTTATTCTTTAGAGTTTATAATAAGCTGTATCGTTTGTATATAGGTTATGTTGGCTCGTATCTATTGCAGATTGATTGTCGAAGTACGGGTATGGGTACGGTTGTAACGATTTTATTGGGGACGGTTGTAACATAATTGACGTCGCTTTATTTTAAGTTTTTGGCGTTGACATTTATTAAAATTTCATTTTTTTCATTTCAGATGCCTAGGACACGAGTTAGAAAGACTAGAGATATGGCACATAACATTTTTTTTTGTCGATTTTCAGTTTGTTTTTTTTCTGATCATTGTCACGACTGCAGTGAGTCGGTTATAGGGTTAACGTATTTTTTATTAATATATAAAACACGCATGTCGTTTATTATTTTAGATTAGATAATAAGTACATAGGTACCTACATAAAGTGAACTTTTTGTTGATTTGCTTTAGTATAGATCTCAGAACTATCTAAAAAGACTATTTAAAATGGATTTTGTAGCACGATGCCTACTTTCGCACTTCGTTAACTTTTCGATTGTTTCAAGCAATCTGTAGCACCATCCCTACTTTATGGAATCTTCATGGATAAGATCGCACTATGCCTACTTTTTTACTTTTATCGCAGTTGTTGTATCGCAATTTTCCAACTTTTGGAGAAATCAAATCTCTTGATAGCGTAATGCCTACCTTAGTACAGTTGTATTGAAAAGGCATAAATTAATTTTAATAAATATAGTTTTACCTACAAGTTACACTCAAGATAAGTAGTGTTCCTCTTTCGAAGGTTAGTTATCTTTTGTTTAAAATAAAATAATGTTACTTTTGACTGCTTCTGTCGTTTAATTATTGACGTTGAAATAATTTGTTATAAAGTAAAAATGAATAAGTAATAATTTTATAAGATATATTCAAAACAGTAAATACAGGTCAGTACAGTAAATTGTCAAATTTGTCATTATATTTTATCTCGCACTCAATAGAAATATAGTTTATCATCCCCTGAAGTACCAGGCTACCATATCTATATAGGAGATGTTTAGCTTACTGTTCATTTTATTTATATAATAATCGTTTGACACTTCGCGGTATAATAAAATCTCCGAGAGAAAAAATTCAATAAAAAACCTCTGATATGAGAGAAAAATCCAATAAATAACCTCTATACTTATGGTAGCCTGGTACTTTAGATTGGAAATCTACATTTATTATACAAAAAAAACCTTTAGAAAATAATAATTATTTCAGTTTTTGATTGTACACTTTGTAGGCAACTTGCTATAAGTAAATACATTATCAAAAAAAATATTTGTCAAGTTGCGATTATAGGCATAGTGCGATCTTATGTATGAAGATTCCATAAAGTAGGCATGGTGCTACCGATCTCTTGAAATAATCGAAAAGTTAACAAAGTGCGAAAGTAGGCATCGTGCTACAAAATCAAACTGATGCCTGATATAGTTATAGAATATAGTTTAACGTTTTTGGCAATAGAAAATATTAAAATTATCAAATTATTTATTATTTCTTACTGTTACAAATGTCCCTAATCGCTGTTACAACCGCCCCTGGTATGGGTACAATTGTAACAAACGCTCATGGTCATAAAATTGCATTAGTCCTGCTATATGAGTTTACGCGGGCTCTTGATTTAGGTTTTATTTCAAAGACAAATAACCATGCTTTGATTTCAATTGCTTAACATGTTGTTTATAGCCATTGTGTCTCTGCTGTGAACATTTATACAAAAATTGTTACAACCGTACCCAGTCTACCCTATCTAGGTAAAGTAATGAGTGTAAAAGAGATGTGTGTTCTTGGCATGTTCCTTTATCATGAACTATCAAAAATTGATTATCGATTAGCAACAATGACAAAATTAATAGCTGTGGGATTTGAAATCATATTGAGAGAAAGAGACATACTTACTGTATTTAATTTGAATTTATTGACTGTACACAAAATTGAATGACTTTTTGATAAACTATACAATAACATAAATATTTTTATAACAGAGCAAGTTATAATAATAAATTATTAACTAAGTAGGTTTAATTAATTTAATTTAGGTACCATGTTATAAATAAAAATATTCTAAAATTACCTATCGCAATCCAACATATATCCAATAATTGTTTTACAATAGGCAAATGTGAATGCTTTAATTCTGTTAAATTAAAAATGCATTTGAAAGATATCGACTTCAATAAAAAAGGAACTAATTATAACTTTTTAAACGTTTGAAAAAGTATTTTAAGAATTACAACGCGAATAAATTATTACATGGCAGATATTAGTTGCCAAAATTTTGTTGGAGCTTCCGAGCTGCGGGTAAAATCACATAAAACAATTTTCATATCTATCACCGAGAAATTACTTAAGCCATTTTTAATTCTCTATAAAATATTTAGTACAAAAAAGCAAATAAAAAGTAGATGACAGTACCAGACGAGCACAAAAAATAACACATTGTAAGATACGGAAGTAAGGGAACCTTCTTTCTAAAATAGATCAAAGTAGACGTCGGACCACAAAGAACCCAAAGGGCATAAGTGCATCGAGATTATCCGCGATGTACTGATGAAGATTATGTCATAGAGTGCTTGCTTAATCAACTGTTTAAAAAAACCATGTTGTTCTACGAGCGCTGTTTAAATGGCCATTGCGCTACGTTAAAAAAATAGCTACTCAAGTTTAGATATATTACCGAATGGCTTAATTGCAGTTCAATCAAACAACTTAATTTTTTTACGACGTAACAATAATAGAAAACAACAAACTTAATAGCTAGGGAGCTGATCGCAATTTAAGTACCTACATAGTGATTTTACAGTCTTAATTTTTGATTTTAATATTATTATAAATGTTTGAAAAATTACTTAGTAATTAAAATATAAAACTAAAAAAAAATCAGTGAAATTATTCTAGTTTTATATTTTAATTACTAAGTGATTTGTCATAGTCGTTGATACTAAGACATACTGTAGTCTGTTTTATAAATAATTTCGAAATTGTAAAAAAATCTGTCATAGGTTGTCATCAATTTATATCTTATAGAATTATAAAGATAACGAAATTGCAGCTGGCAAACGTCAGGATTATGAGAATTTTATAAAAATAATGAATAAACTGTAAAAAAAGACTAGTATTATATCATCCCATCGTCTTTTCAATAGTTATTGTATTTTTGATGTCTATAATTCTGATTTTAGATGGTCTCTCTATAAACTTAATTTCCGATTTGAAACCACATATTCTTCCTAACTTTTATTTACCCGCGAACAAATCTATACTCAACTGAACTGAACATTTATAGTAATTATATTAGCGAGTGTGTATTTGTGGTCTCTTATAACTGTTCTCAGGTAGTAAAAAACTTCTGTCTTCGAAATGAAAGTATCGATTTTGTCCGCCTTTTCATTTTCAGGCTTAAAGGCAGAAACGACATCAACATTTATTTTTATTTTTAAAACATTTTTGAAACAATACAGATTATTAATGCAACACCATTAGAGTTTCAGAAGTAATTTGTTTTATCTCTCCTAATATAATTTCAATAATTATTCTAAACTGCCTGCCGATGAAGAAATTATATTTTTATACATTAAAGTTATTTAATAAATACTCTAAAGCACAGCAGGAAAAACGTCTGCTATCAGCATTAATCTTAAATTACTATGTCGGCAGACGCGATAAAATTGTTTGACACTTTTTTTTAACAAGCTCCCATTTGATATTGCGGCATTAAAGAATGGCAGAAATTGTTTAAAATTATTATTTTACTCGGTATTCTAATACTATCAACGTCTGTAAGACAATGAAATCATATAAAAAAAATAAAATTAAAAATTTTATGTAACCCCCGACCTCATTAAATCATCTATCTAACACCATCTCATCGAGACTATTCGACAAACTCGCTACATCTGCTGTAAGTTTCTAAAGAATTAAGCATCCCGCAGACTTTTTGATTGTATGTATAGGATCAGCTTAAAGTATTACATTACAGTATGTCATGGGTAATATCATCGAAATGACAGCACACCAAATTTCAAATCTATGGGATCTGTGAAAGTTAGTAAAACCTTTTTATCACGTAGAAAATGAGCTTATAGTCACCAAACGCCTGAACAGATCTTCATGTATTATAGCTAAGAGCCATCAGCTGTCAAACAAAAAAAAACCCGATTCAAAATCCGTCCATTCATTTAGGAGCTACAGACAGACACACAGACAGACACGTCAAACTTATAACACCGCTCTTTTTTCGTCGGGGGTTAAAAATGACTGCCACCAGCTCCCTAGGTATAACACATAGTAAGGTCCAAGGCTGGGACAGTTCAAAACTGTGACCTGAAAATGAACCAGGCAAAAGTTACAACTGTGACATGACGTATCATTTTACGCTGTTTTTCATAACCTCTAACCGTAGACTCGCTGCATTTATAAATGCAAAACGTGTAAGCAATTCTATGTGTTATAGTTCCGTATAACACATAGAATTGCATATTATGAAACCTACACGTCGTTCAGTTTTACATAAGGGTGCTGTATTGTAAAACGGTTATGTAAAACAGCTAAGTAATAATAACTAAGCAAACTATGTCGACATTGAAATGATGACATAAGACCCTTGATGATCTTTATATGGCATGGAGTACTTCTTTTCCCGTCAAAAATAGTTTCAAAAGTAGTTTATATTTAATAAGTACTACAAATTAAATACTCAATACCAATAAAGTTAAATTGATGTTAACGACGACACGCTAACGTTTAATTTATGGTAAGACTTACCATAGATTTACGTTTTTATGAAACATTATCGGCACGACAGTACCTATAGTACAAACATTTTATCGACATGTAAACGCCATGTTTTGCTGTGTAATGTCGGTAACACAAGTTTTTGTTTTAACTTCACTTGATTGATTGGTGATGCTAACAGTATATGAGATATTAAATATATTTTAATTGGTTATATTAGATCTCAGGCGGCATGGAGGTTTTTACTAAAAAAAAGCTCTAAAGACTCTCTGAATAGATTCACATGCCTTTAGACCTCATGACTTCTAAAACAAAACTGAACTTAATTGACTACGTTAGCGTTTTACAAAACGAATACCTTTATCTGATAAAATGACTGTTTACAAGTAGTAGAATTTAATAAATTAATAGACAATAATAATATAATAATATTCATACACTCACACCTATTATCTAGCCCAAAGTAAGCATCATTAAGAGCCTGTGTTATGGATACTAGATAATAATATGTATATAAATATTTGAAATATACTAAATAAACTTATAAACATCCATGACTCGTGAACAAATGGTCGTACGCATCATACAAACATTTGCTCCTACCGGGATTCGAACCCGGGACCTCTTGACCAAGTAGCCTGTATAGTAAGGGCTCGGCCGGTCGTCAATAGATGAAAATAATACCTTGCATCAAAACTTAGAGAGCGACCGATTAGTATTTTAAACATGAATGTAACATGTTTACCACAAACAGGACGCATTTTGTGACGTTGAGGGTCTTATATCGTCTTACTTTGTCTTATAATATTACACAATTGTGCTATACAGGGTGGTGCCGACAATACGACAGTAAATTAAAACATGAGCTATATTAGTTCATAGAAATGGTTTGCCACTTTTATAAACGTCTTTTTTTGACATTTGTATGAAATAATATAACATTGGTAATGTCATGAAATTATCAAATGAATACGATGTTTTTGAAAGTGGCAAGCTATTTCTATGAACTAATATAGCCCATGTTTTAATTTATTGCCGCATTGACAACACCACCCTGTATGTATACAGCTTTTGAATATATACACTAACCCCCATATTCATAAAAACTAGTGAACTTATATGAGGCTTATAAAGTGTTTTCTTTCTCTCACTCGTATGAGAAAGGAAAAAGATAAAACATATTTTATCAGTGTTTTATCTAAAATAAGTTTATTGAGCGTTTATGAATATGGGAGTTAATCTTTTAAAGACCCCACTAAATATAGCTGGTGTATTATTGGTACGGATACAACATGGCTACCGCAGGATCCTCAGTCTCGAATGTGATAAGCACGTCTTTGAATTTGTCTAGTAACTGCATCAGCTGTGATCGGGTTACATTCTCCATAAACATTATTTCTTCTAGATGCTGTTCACCTCGGAAGTAGCCTGCAAAATAAACAATAAAATTTGGATATTCGATGAAATTGTTTTTGCAGTAATCGTTATTATTAACAATTAACGCTCACGATGCTGATGCATCGAGAAGTAAGAACTGTGAGTACTCAAGTGACGTAACCAATGACGTCACAGCAGTACATGTGAGCACCGTAATTTCGATATAGATTAGACTTTGAGCTCACATCGCTATAAGTGTTCGCGCTCATTTAATGATCATGATCATGCGCGTCATTTAAACTCTATAGCTACAGCATTTCCGCGTGAAAATTTTAATGCATTTTTAAGGGCATCTATAAACTGCAACTTTTTTTTTAAAGCTTTTATTTAACTTGCTTATGTTACGGTGGAATCTTGCTACTCGATTTTGAAGCAGATAACCGATTGAGCTGAAATTCCAAAATATGATAAAATCGCCTTTCGTCACACAAAATTCAACCTTATATATTTAAGGTTCAAAAAGTTTTTTTATACAACTAGATGACAAACAAGCTGACCGCCTACCTGGTGGTAAGCGGTTACCACCGCCTATAGACACCTGCAATAACAACGAAAAATCACTTGATATTGCAGGTGCGTTGTCATCCTGAGGCCTAAGATGAAAAGCCGTCCATGCCCAGTAATTACACTGTAAAGTAGGTACAATTTATTCAATAAGTGTATTTATTACCAGAGGTCGGAATAAGGTAGAGTTATTTATATTCTTGCATCGAAATGTTGATATTAATATGGCTCTTCCTGGTATTTAAAATTTTGCTACTACGGACATCCGATGTTGTTGATGGAAATTTGGCAACGTCGCGCGTTTGTGTAAAAGTAAATATTTTTTTTATTTAATAAATCACGGTATATTTTTGCTATTTCAAATTGATCTTGGGATTTGAGGCTTATCCTCTTTCATCTTTCGCTGTATGAAATCAGTGTAAGTACATAAATAGCTCTTCCTAATTCCGACCTCTGATTATTACCTTTCTTGTGTAGTTGAGCCAGCAACAACAAGTCATCGGTTTGCTTCGCAGCAGGTATAGCGGAGAGTACGGCGCGTTCCTCCTCAGAGAACGTATCTAACAGCGACTCAGTGGTGGGCGGTTCGTTGGGGATCCTACAAGCGTCCACTACATCGCAACTAGCTGGCACGCTCCAAACGGTCGGCTGTTGGAAACTGTATACAAATATTTATATAATCATCATCACCAGCCTATATACGTCCCACTGCTGGGCACAGGCCTTCCTACATGGGCGAAACACATGAGGAGTTTGGGTCGTAATACCACCACGCTGGCCCAATGCGGGTTGGTGGGTCGAAGCGGTTGCAGAAACAACTGGGACCAACGGCTTATCGTGCCTTCCGAAGCACGGAGGAGCTCGAGATAACAAACTTTGATTGACCCATCCCAGGATCGACCATGGCGAAAGTTCCTCTGTGTTTCGTATCGAAACCAGAGCGCTCAAACCAATACGCCACCGAGCTCTTCAGCTTATATAATGCAATGTTGAAATAAACAAGAAATGTAAGACATAGTGATAATTTCCAGGCGAACTTTTGTCACCTGCATTTTTTATACCACTAAACTAGCAATTAAGCATACGGCGCACCTGATGGTAAGCGTACCGTCCCCTATGGACGCTTGCAACATCAGGGGAATCACTTGTGCTTTGCCGACTCTGTGAAAACTTTTTCATGCACTTTTTGAAGAACCCTATGCTGTACTCATTCAATAAAACCTACGCAGGGAACATATTTCACAACCTGAGCGTACGTGGGAGAAAGTTTCTCTGAAACCTTTGGTTCCAACGTGTGAGGATAACGCTGCCGGTGGCGAGCGATGATAGAAAAAGGCATTATTTGACAACCATGTCAAATAATGCCTCGGAACACACCCCGTTATACAAATGGTAAAACACACACAAGTAGGCAAAATCTTCCTCTTTCTCTCTCTCTCTCTCTCTAGGCTTAAAGGTTCAATACACAACAGGGTAGCACCTCCACCTTACAGAAGATCGCAGCTAAATAACACTACTTTGCAGAGTTCAGAAAGCATTATGCTGGGACCAGGGGAACTCTTCTTCTTTGTTGTCAACAAGGCTTACTCTTTATTTTTGTAGGGTAGGCAAATCGTCATTGGTGCCAATGTTATGAGAAGGCAGTACTGTCGCTTACTACCAGCCCCCTTATTCTCAACTGTCGGAAAGAATTCGAATTTCGGAAACTCTATACCTGTCACTTTTTATCGCGCTGCGTCAATGCGAGACGGCATGTGACTTTTCGAATCGAATCCGTGATCCGACAGTTGAGAATAAGGGGGCAGGCGAGTCGTCAACTAGTTAGCCCCCGATGTTGTATTTTTTAAAGATTTAATACAAGAAAAGAACAATGGCTGGTCGAGTCGTTTGTAGAGTCAAGAAACTCATGAACAATATCTAATAATGTAGCCATTTTTGTAGTAAGTTTTTTTCATGTTATCAATTGCAGGCCTCCCATGAAACGTTTTCCGAAGTTTTTAAGCAAAATTAAGCCTCTTCATGATACCATAGGGTTGTATCAGAAAATCCTACTCTTCGGATAGATCTTTCATGGAAGGGCTGCAGATTTCTACAAGAGTATGTGATGAGGACTATCTTACCTCATTTCACTTTGTAATTTCAAATTCAATGACACTCCATTCTTTTTCTCTGCACCATTAATCATACCATTTATCTTCGGTCTCGGTGACACATCTGGATCACTCTCGAACCTGTCATCGTCGCTACACGTGTTTAACGTATGCTCAGTATCTTGCAAAGACAAATCTGATAGCCTAGTCGGTAAAGTTTTCACTTTCTCTTCAATTTTTTCTATTTCCTTAACATCGGCATGTCCATTTATACCGTTAGTTTCTATGTTAGCACCGTTAGCATTGTTCGATATTCCGCTATCTACTGAATTTCCCTGTAGTTTCTTCTTTTCGCTTTTATCGTCGTAGTCACAACCATTCAGACCGTTAGTGTTGATGACGCCATCAATAACATCAACACCATCATCAAATGAATGATTCGCTGAATCTACTTCATTGAACTTGTCTAGTTTTGTATGATCAGATTCTATGACTATCGGCTTTGTATGAGAAAAGTCTGTCTGGTTAAGATTATTTTCAGTAGGGTAATCTTCGTCAGAATCTGGAAAGTGATTGGCACTGTCGCGGGGTTCAACTGGCTCGGGTACGTTCAATTGTATTTGGTTAAGTGAAGAGAAGGACACACTACAGGACTGGTTAAATATATTGTGCTTTTCACAGTAGTATTCTTTGCCATCTGTAAATAATTAAAACTTACCATTACTTTAAACACAGTGTTATTTCGTTAATCCTAGTCCCTCGCTATAGCAGGACTTTGCAGACATATCTCAACTTTTAACCTTCTTTGGTATTGAAAATCTAAAAAAAAACATGTTCAAACTCTATCGTATAGTAGGTCAGCCAAAAATGTGGTCGACCACCCTACGGTTGTAGTTCATTTGCACTTCATAAAACAACAAAGTTGATTTTCCCTCGCAATAATATTCTGACATTTACTAGTGTTTTCCTTTTCTTTAGTAATATCAATCCCTTGTGTTCCTAATTGCAATTGTCTAAATCGATAACCCTGATTTGAGTAAAATGCGAGTTTCCAGCCAATTTTCTTATTATTTATAATTATCAGCTTACTATGACCACTGCAGAGACATTGTAGCAAAATTAAGATATTTATAACAATAATCTAACTTTTACAAAATAGAGATGAGAAATACTTGACAATCTGTAAAGTATTTTTCATACACCCGTATTCTTCAAGTATTTTCCATTATAGTCATTTTGAATGTGTTCATATTTTCTTTTTTCAGTATAAAATAATTCTTTATCTTAGAGAAATTTCCATCAAACAAAAGACTATGCACATTGTTTGTTGAAAAAAAGGCCTAGTGCATCGATAACAAAGGTCAAAATAGCCTGTAACCTTTGACTACCTATGTTAGTAACAAACAATACGTGATGATTGTGCAATACTCTCTATGAGAGTAATAGTCAGGCTCAATCTTATCGCTATTTTCATTACACATGAAGTTTTGTCAAAATCAGTAGACCACCTTCTTGGCCGCTAACAGCTTATAGTCAAACAAATCACAGCTTATACACACATTGGTCATATTACCACGACACTGGGCCTAATTCTGGGAACACACTTTAATTCTAAATTTAAGTACGGCATATCTCTTTCTCGCTATAAGTCATAGGAAAAAGATAGCAAGAATCTGTTTATTACAAAGAAACCATAGACAATTTTAGACTGCATGTACGGAGGTGCTTCCTAAACACTACATTTTATCACGTTCAATAAGGTCGAAAATTGAACGCACGTTTCTTAATGTCAAATTATATGACGGCCATCCTTTTCGTATTCATTTTGAGAGAAAGAGATGCACTGAACTTAAATTTAGACTTAGCATGTGTTCTCCAGAAATAAGGCCACTGCTCAATTATTTTTTTTTAATATTCTCAGGAAATATCGTACCAGTGTCCAGTCCCCAATACCAGTGCGGTGAGTTGAACTGCACGTAGGTGTGTAACTGTAGCAATAGCCTCCTCTGTAGTAGCCACGCGACAACCCTGGCCAGGCGGGCTCCACTCCCGCCACTGGCGCCCCTCGATACATACCATAGTGGCGCTGGTAGGGAGAACTCGCCGAGCATCTAGCGATATATGTCATTTAAATCAAACAGCCCAGCAAGCATGAATCTAACGAACACTCGATAAAACGGATTACTTCATACAATTTTGAAATTAAAACGGATCTCTCGAGAAACAAAATTTGACGTTTCATACCGACAAAAACCGTTGTGTAGCCCCCCGTGGTCGCACTACAGGGCAAGCTAAATAAAACAGACGATGTTACTTTTGCATTTATGTGTAATACTAGCTTTAGCCCGCGGCTCCGCCCGGATAAATATCGGTTATCGCTCCAAAAGTACCCTATGTTCTTCCCAGCTTCTCAAACTATCTCCATATAAAATTTCATCTATATCTGTTTAGTGGTTTAGGCGTAAAAGCGTAACAAACAAACTCACTTTCGCACTTTTTATAATTTTATAAGGATTAATATTGAGGTTCGGGTCAGTCAAAATTTGTAATCATGAGCTTCGGAAGGCACTTTTAGTCGTTGGTCCCGGTTACTACTGCAACTGCCTCAACCCACTTCCAAGAAATACACTATTGAATTGAATATAAGACTTTATCGGTCTTTTGCTGCATAATTATATGTTTAATGTTTCAGCATACTAACCGTAACCGAACCCAATAAGGTATGTTATTCTGGCGAATCAGTTAAATACAAGCCAGTATAAAAATATTTTTATAAATGTGTTGTGGAATCGGCCGTGGGTTTTATGTGAATATGTATATGTAACATGTAATATTATTATATTTATGTATGTATTCTTTGATCCTTTAGCTATCAAGTGGTGTTATTATATTTTGGATATAGCCGATTGACTGTAGATGATAGAAAGCAGCTGCAACAGCAAACCCTAAGGCCCGTGTTGTTATCATCAGTTTTATGAATCGCCTGCCGCTATGAAAGCAAATTAATAGACATGTTCACTTATAAAAATATCTAAACGAAAAAATTCAAGTCATGAGGCGGGGATCAAACCCGTGACCTTTCACAATCCGGGCGACTGCTCTAACCATCTGAGCTACCCAGGACTTGGGATAACCCTGTGAAATTCTAATTTAGATATTTTTATAAGTAAATATTTTTTTAAAGATTTATAATAATGTTATAATTAAAATTGAGAATAGACATGTTCACGTCAAAAATCCTCAGTTACCTGCAATAAACAAAGTCCCGGGAACTCTTTCGTAAATTCCTCTACTAATGGAGAGTGTATGTGAATGTTAGCCCCAGGCGCAACCACATATACATTACCCTCGCATAGCGGGTAGATTATTGTTGCTTTTGCCCAGTACACTAGGTGGCCTGTCAGTTGGAACACCTGAAACAACAAGCTTGTATAAAACTTGACAAAATTGCCAAAGCCATAATAATATAAAAAAAATATATAAAAAATGGAGGTACAGATAAATTGTACAGACGACAGCACAACAAGTGTAATAGTGGCTCTACGAAAGCCGCCTCTATTAGGAACGTAGTAAGGGGGTAGTCTCAAGGTCAAACTATTACGCTTGATGTTCTGTCGGCTGTACATTCCCCAGAAATAATAAATTTACTAACAGAAACATTCGATAACGAGCTTGACGACGAGCCGCCATTGATTTTATTGGGATTTGAGCACGGCGCTACGGGTAAGCGTATTCACTTATCTCTATGTCGATCTCCTGGCTGTGTTGAGTTCGTCGCTGTTTTAGAGTCACTACATGAAGTACAATCGATATCTTTCGATTTAGGTTTTCTTGTTGTGTATCGTTTTCACTTCATTCAATATTTGATTGACTTTTACAAAAAGATATAGAAATAAAGAACTCTTTAGTTCCGCCTCACGCCGTGCTTGCCGTCGAAACGCTATTGTAGTGCTAGGGTTGTCAAGCAAGGTGGGTAGGTCCGTAAGCGGATTCCTCCCCGAAAAAAAAAAAAAAAAAGGGTGTCAAGCAAAGGCTAAAAGGGAACACAGCGGTGCCACAACCACGTACTCAAGGCTGCTGACTTTAGACTTAGAGAATTGCATAGCAGTAACCGGCAGTCACAATTGTTATTCAGATATAATAAGAGTTGTTTTCAAAATGCATTGTGCTATTTTTTATTGTTATAAGTGTATACATAATTATGACTGTTATAAATAAAATATTTGTGTAATAAAAGTGATATGGTTTAGATTCAACATAATATTTTTCATAACTGTAGTAGACATAGAATTAAACAATAGACTTTTTCATATTATGAGCGGTCCTATCACCTAAATGAATCAGGCAACTTGAATCGATGCGGTCCTATTTGCCTAAAAACTCAAGAGCTCTTTTGTTGATAGATAAAAAAAATTCAGTGTGATTATATATTTTTTTATACAACTAGATGACAAACAAGCTGCCGGCCCACCTGATGGTAAGCGGTAGCCGCCTATAGACACCTGCAATAACAAGGGAAAATCATTTGATATTGCAGGTGCGTTGTCATCCTGAGGCCTAAGATGAAATTCCGTCCATGCCCAGTAATTACACTGGCTAACACAGCGAACTGTTTGACGGCTTAAAATAAGACGACCCTACATACAGGCCTACCACATAGTAATTTTAAAAACCATATTATTCAAACCTGTGTTAGACTTAAGTCTGCTTCAATAGCAAGAGTCTGAAGGCTCTTCAATGGGCTGTACAGTTTAACAAGCCGGAGGAGGGCCGGGCTGCCATCAAGTGGTATTGATGTTAGTAGCTCATTAGGATTCACCTGCAATCAACATAATATGTTCTCATTATGTGTGAAAGTTAAATTAATTATTATAATACATATTATGCAAAATGTCTTTTAGGATTTGATTTAGCCTTAATTTTAATTAGGTATCATCATAAACATAATAGCCGAGTGATGCCCACAGCTGGGCATAGGCCAAGGTTGTCCAAACCGTGTCAAAATGTTCTTCGCTGCCTGCGTCGGTCAGTTTTCCGCAACCATCATCAGATGTCGATCCACCTTGTGGTGGTAATCATAAAAAATAATAAATAATATTTTATTATTTATTTACCCATATCCTCATTTTAAAACTAATTCAATATTAGGGTCACCTATTTTATTGTAGAATGATACATTTTATGTAAATAACAATGACACACTATTAACACAATGACAAAATATAATTATTTCACTTTATTGACATAGGTACCTAAACTAACATACTTTTGCCTAAATACTTTAGGATATTGTAATTGTATAGTAAATATATGCAATATCAATTCCAGAAGACAGGAAATCACAAGCAATAATAAACAATAAAAGCAAATATTTTCATGGATCAATGAAAAATTAAGTTGGGGTTCATCCTTTTTAGTGTTTATTAGAAAAATAAGTGTTGGTTTATTATTTGGAATGATTGCATAATGCTGATGAAAGATTTGTGCCCGTAAGTACAGCAAATTAAATTATGTAGCACAATCACAAATTAGTGTAATAATATACTTACTAGTAGCAATATACCATGGTATGGCCTCAGTTTTTGTAAACACTTATCAATTGTTTCAGGCTCAATTATCAGTCCCCTGTTGTGAATTTGATGAGCTTTGTGTGGCAAACAGAAAGACAGCAGCACCCATTTGTTTATACGAACTTGTACTATACCTGTTAATGAAATACATAAATTAGATAAAATAATAGATTTTCTAACTCCTTGATGGAGTTAGAAAATTTATTACAAAATCTACATAAATTTAGATACTTTAAGTACATAGTATTTACACATAGTGAAAAAGTACAATATTAAAGGTACTTACATATTCAATTACTCAATAAAAAATAATTTCCAAATAAATATTGATAAAAAAGAAGACTTGGTACATAGAGTGAGTGAAAGAGAATAAAACAACATACAAAATAATTAGATCTATGTATGCTTTGAGGTAAGTAATAATAATATTACTTTTTCCCATACAAATGTATTAATAAAGTGTGAAGAATCCACTAAGAAAAATATTTCACTAACCAGTGCTGCTTAATTCTTCAAAAACACTCTTCATAGATCTAGCAAGAGTACTCCGTTGCAATATAAGATGAAATGCACACTTTGGTCCATTACTGACACCATTTTCTAGACCAAATGTTGTTGAACTGATTGAGTGGCGGGAATTTTCTTCTTCATCATAATTTTCACCTGAGTTTATTTCACTGTCTAAGGCTGATACCTCATCATGTGCTGCTAACTGTAATAAAAAATTTGCAAATTTACCTACCCATAAAACTTTGTTTATTATAATGAGTGTTGCCATCTCTATAATTTATTCCTCCGTGCTTCGGAAGGCACGTTAAGCTGTTGGTCCCGGTTGTTACTGCAACCACTTTAACCCACCAACCCGCATCAGGCCAGCGTGGTGGTGTGTTATAAAAAATGGTTGAAAAATGTCATAATAATAGGGATACAGCCTAATAGGGATGTTAACAATTTTTGGGAAAGAGATGTCCTATCATGGCCTACTTATTATAGCCGAAAATAATAATAATAACAATAATAATATTCATACACTCACACCTATTATCTAGCCCAAAGTAAGCATCATTAAGAGCTTGTGTTATGGATACTAGATAACAGATAAATATTGATAATAATATGTATATAAATATTAGAAATATACTACTCTAAATATACATATAAACATCCATGACTCGTAAACAAATGCTCATACTCATCATACAAACATTTGCTCCTACCGGGATTCGAACCCGGGACCTCTTGACCGAGTAGCCTGCATAGCAGGGGTACAGACCGCTCGACCAGACGGTCGTCAAAATAGGGATCATAATGATTTTAATGACTAAAATTTTTAAAATCATGTATCTAAATTTCTGTTTTAAATTTCGCTATAACACGCTAATACATGTCATGTGACTGCTGTGATGTAACCACTTACCAGACACTGCTATGTTCTCATAGTGATTTAGATGGTATTCCTTTTGACAGAAGCTGATGCTAACAACAAATGACATACTGGCCCTAATTTTGGAGAACACATACTAGGTCTAAATCTTAGTTCAGTGCATCTCTTTCTCTCAATATGAATATGCTGTACTTAAATTTAGACTTACGAGTGTGTTTTCATGTAACTTTTATCAACCCGTCAAGCATGAGATTCCAGACACAATTGATTTTTCTATTGTCATCGCCCACCGATGGTATATTGCAGCTTTACAGATTAACTAAATAAAATAACTAACAAAAATCTCTGTAAAGTAACAAGTTTGGGAAATAAGTGGCTTTATTATTATTATTTGTGTGTCATCAGAATAAGGCCCACTGAGATTGGTGTTCGCCGTCACATGATCTGAGAGTGATTTAATTGCATTTCGGTTATTCAATATTATTTAAATTTTGTAATAATACAATAAACTATTGTGTTTTTAGGATATCTATGAAAACTACCATTATGTGTCATATATATATTTTAATTTAATTTTGCTTTCTGAGTTAAAGTTTTTTTAAATACATATTTCTAATTAAAATCATCTGACTCACCATTATTTTCATTTCCTCAGTTAAATATGAACATCTTTTTTCTTCATGCCTTAGTGCTTTACCCAATCTTTTGCTCAAATCATAGTAACATTTAACTGTAACAAAAGTTTATTGTTAACTATTCATATTTTATTCACATTTTTAACACAGGGTTAGAGAGATGTAAAAATATGCCTACAGAAAATTGCTTTTGAATTTCTACGAATTCATAAAGTCAAAAACTATATTTTATATAAAAGTGACATAATTTAACTTTTTAATAATGGGGGCCTGGAAACCAATGTTGCTTCTCAGTATGGGGCAATTTTAGAGATTGTTAAAATTTGCTTCAACCGACTCATACTAAAAGGGTTAGGTTCAGTGCTACTGTTTCATTATAAACTAACCAGTTAAGGGTGGTTGGTGATGTTATTTGATCTTTCTAAAATACTCACTCTGACCAACACATGGGTCACCAGGGCTTAGGTGAAACTTTTATGTAGATCTACAAGTAGTCAGCAGGATGTGAGAAGAAATAGATTTGAAAGATATATTACCTATAGAATGACTTGCTGATGCTCTTAAAGCAAACACAATATTGATTAATATCATTGCAGCAGTGTCATCTTTGTTTGTTCGAAATGGCAACAATGTTGGATGACCAACAAATCTAACATCATTTACTTTAAGTTCAAATTTCCTATTGCATAATTCAGCTTTCACAGCAAAAAGGGTGGACAGCATTTCATCAGTGAAACCACTTAGTTGCCCTGCAATAATAAAACAATTAAAGTCAAATATTTATATGATATTTTTTCTAAGATCTTATTTTTGTCAATAGCAAAAAGTACCTTTATATATATTCGATGTTTGGGACTGTGAATTTTGTAGCAGGTCTTCAGTGGAGTTGATTGCGTAGTGATTTTGTCTACCACATTTTTTCTGTGTTCTTTCATCTTTGTTTTCAGTTGTGTATGGGTATCGGAACAACAGTCTGTCACCTTTACTATCAGACTTGACAAAAAATATGTTTAAGGGATTCACTTCCATTATTTTGTGCGAAGTTTTTCTGTTTTTTCTACCACTGAACAATAAACAACGTAGTAGCTAATCACATTTTGCAAATAATCGACACTTGATAAATTCGTAAACAATTTTCAATATGTCTTAGTAATGCTTTTCAAGCACATTGTAGGTTTTTAAAGATTAAACTGGAAAATCAGTTCAGCTATTTGGACAACAATTTTTAAAGGAAAAATAAAGAAAGAGTTGAGATTAATAAAAAATACCCAGAAAAATACGTACACAGAAAAACTATGACTTTGACAATTTATTTTTTGACATGTTTGATTTTTTTTAAATTAAAATTACATAGCCTGGATGCAAGTCCTTTGGCCTTTTTGACATGATCTGTCCAGTGTTGCCGCTGCTAGTTCCTTTCTTTTTGGTTCATTCTCTGCATTAGAGTGTTTGGCGCATAAACTTACATTACTCTTTGGTTTGGCGGGTTTTAATGGCGTCGGCTAAGATTTTCATTACAATAATTAAAAATTGTTGTTATAAAAGAAGTGTTGTTTTATAAGCCAATTGTTTGTATTGACGAGCAACTAAAAGATTATTAGTATAAAAGTCAATATTGTGTGAAAGACGATGAGAACTTTTTTGTGGTTATCGACCTCATCAAGTAGCATCATATGTCAACATATATTTCGTGTCAAATTCTCCAAGTGTGCGTAGAAATGTGGAATTTACCATTTAAATGCAAATAAATAAGAAATAAATAATACTGAAGACATGGTTGTATGGGCATTAGTTCCCTTTGCCTTCCCTATAGGGAGAATTTACAAAAAAAAAAACAAAAAAAAAATGGTGAATCTGTGTTATATTTATGTAGTTAGTCTGTGGTTTCAATTCGATTTTAAGAAAAATTTGCATTTCCAATAATTCTTTATTTTTTTCAAGTGTACTAAAAATGACCGAAAATAATAATAGAGCCCATCCAGAGAAAGTCGCGCTTGAGACAGATCAAGGTATAATGGAAAGTGAAGAGCGAAAGTGGGGCTTTTCTCTGAAAGAAGTATATAAACACGGATTGTCTTTTTACAAAGGTAACTGATGTTTTTGTGTCTAATTTGATGTATATTCCTTTAATAGGATTTCTATTAATTAATATAGATCTCCAAATGTATCTGGAGTTTCCTTTTCATATCTACATAATTCTTGATCTTGAATTTCCATTATTAAATCTGTAGTTAAAATTTTAGTCTTTCTAGTCATATCTTATTTTAACCAGATAAGTAGTCTGGGTCTTTTGCTAGCAAAAAGTTTGATTATTCACATTCAGTTGTGAAATCTTAAAATAGAAGTACCCATACCCATATAATTTCAATAAATCAACCATTATTGCCAAACCTGAATGTGAGACCAGTATTATGGGCCCTGTCGGGCGCACAATCTAACGAGAGAGAAGGAAATTTTTGTTTGCATCACACACCTGATAAAATGGTTGCCTGTAGTTCTATATTTTTGGGGACAAAGAGATCATCTTTAAATAGAGACAAATTTAAAAATGAAAACTATTGATATTCTTGCCCAATTTAGTGATAAGGGACAGGATTCACAGTTTGTTGCTAAGTTTCTGAGTTTAATGTGAATGTGAATTACTTGACACATATTAGTAAAAATTACACATTTTGGGGCCCTAATTGAGCAGAACACACACCAAATCTAAATTTAAGTTCAGTGCGTCTTGTTCTCTCAATATTAATACAAAAAGGATGGCTATCATATAATTTAACATTTAAAAACATGTGTTCAATTTTCTACCATAATGTATCTGATAAAATTACGTGTTTTGAAAGCACATCCTTAGATACAGTGTAAAATTGTTTATGGTTTCTGTAAAATTTATCTAAATTTAGTTGGCAGCACTTATCAATTTTCTTCTTGCTATCTTTTTCCTATACATATTCTGAGAAAGAGATATGCTGTACTTAAATTTAAATTTACAATGTTTCTTCAGAAAATGGGCCATTGCATTTATTTGACTTGCATTTGTAGGCATAAAATTATGATCTACCATTTAGTATTATCTCTTAGTTAAAATGGTTGTGATGATGATAAATAATGAAATGGAAACTGTGAAAAGTTACGCTATAGTGCAGCATACTTCTCACTGTTTTACACAATTATATTAAATCTTTTATATCATATCATATCTTACATAATGTTTTTTTATGTATTTTCATAACATTTGGTCTTGTAGATACAAAAATTTAAACACATTGAAACTTGAATAGTGTAAGGAAATATTTAACTATATTTTGATTTGGCACTAATATTATTTTAGATAAAGAAGGAAAAGCATTGCACTTAAGTTATGAAGACAGGTTAAAGTTGGTGGCTTATACACAGCAAACTGTACATGGACCACTAGATCTCAATTCTGCTCCTCCCTTGGGAGTTCTAGATGTTATTGGTCGTGATCGACGAGCTGCATGGCAGGCTTTAGGACAAATGACACAAGTACAGGCTATGGCAGGGTTTATACACACATTAGACAGGTAAAAATAATAATTATAAATAAATAAAGTAATAAATTGATAATAATAAAAAATATGGTGGAGGCTTATGCCCAGCAGTGGGCGTCTCTGGGCTGAAATGATGAATAAAAAATATTGCCATGGTCAGCAAAAACAAACTAGATCTTTGTACTTATCATTTTGATATTTTGCTGCTTTATATTTTGATAATAAATTTTGAGTTAGAATGCTGATCAATATTATTCATAAATGAATAACATTAAGCTGAGTGAGCTAAAATAAAGTTTAAATTAAAAAAAAACAATTCCATTGTTATTATTATTATTTCTATATTCTTATTAATTCAATATTAATTTGTAGATCAAAATATTTTGCTATACCATGTACCTAAGTACGGAACTTGATTCTGGATTTGACTTGAGTGAATTGCAGCTCAGTGTTACTTTTAGAGAGTTATGTACCTACAATTTTAAACAAATATGATTCTAACCCTTTACGCCTGGTCAATATGAGCGTGACAATGCGCAAAAACATTTACTACCGCGAACCGCAATTATTTTTGCAAACGCAATCAAAAAAATAATGCAATTCGCGGTAAAAAGAATTTTTGGGCATCGTCATGCTCATATTGAACCGGGTGTAAAAGGCTAAGGAACTCTAAAATAAATACTTTCTACAATTAAAATAACTAATTTTCTTATTCAAAACTCTATATATTTACAAATTAAAGTACAGATGAAAAGATGATAATAGAGATCCCCATGTTTATATTCACCTTCATCTGTACTTCACTGTATCGGCAATTTGTTTTGTTTTTTTTAAAGAATGTCATAACATGTCTGGAATTTAATTATTATTAAATAATTATGTACATCATTCACAGACTTTTCATATATAACACCATGCTTTTCTGTGTTAAGTCCGTCATTTGTACACTTTTTTGTGCAATAGAGAATAGAATAAATAGTAAATAAACACAAAGTTAGTTTGATTACTCATGATGTAAAATCAGATAAAACATTGAGCATAAACAATAGTTTAAAATAGATATGTTAACATTGGTTAATGTAGCTATTATATTTTAAACTATCTGATTTTACATCATGAGTAATCAAACTAACTTTGTGTTTATTTATTAGAAAGAAATAAAGTATTACTAATAATAGTATTTTATTATTTGGCAGTTATAGTAATTTGTTTTTTAGTTCATTATTTTTGTTTTTTGTTTATATTGACAGTTTACTTATTAATTTAAATTGTGGAGCTTGTTTTAGCATTATTGCTACTAAGTACGTATCGTAACAAATAATTTATAAAAAATAACTGTTAAGATGGAAAGTGAAATTCTCATGAGTTTTCAGATGTTACTAAACAAATTTATATTTTGCAGGCTTTGTCCCATGTTTAAACCATATTTAGAAGCTATCCAAAAGGACCTTGAAAATAAAAAACAGCAAGAGTAAGTACAATGCTTTGATGAAGAAGTGTACATTTTACTACATATTTTCTGATCAGCAGGTGGTTTAGTCAGTTTACTTGTTTCAGTTTTAATTTTTATAGTAAGTAATTAACTAATTTCCGATATATAAAAATAATTTATCATAAATAATGATAAATTATTTTTATATATCGGTATGCATAACACAAAGTTTCACTCCTATTTTTATTTTCTCTTGTCAGTTTATGGATAAATGCTTTCAAATTGTCTACAAAGCCTGTGATTACACACCTGAAATTGGTTTTTTTTCTAGGCTAGACATTTTTTAAATAGACTTTTTTTAGATTGAAGAGACAAGAAGAGGAACGAGCCCATATAGAATTAGAAAACAGAATTATATTAGAGAAGCAAAAACAACAGAGCAATAAACTCACAGAGGAACAACAAGTGTACGTATTACAATACAGTTACTAAATTAATAATTATATAAAACTCTTCAGTGTTTACTGTCCTTGGGGTTAACCTTATAATGTCAGTCAGTCTACCTCTCTTCA
This sequence comes from Nymphula nitidulata, assembly GCA_947347705.1. Classification (NCBI taxonomy): domain Eukaryota; kingdom Metazoa; phylum Arthropoda; class Insecta; order Lepidoptera; family Crambidae; genus Nymphula; species Nymphula nitidulata. Next base: position 12,394,816 of record OX374631.1, read on the forward strand.
TCACTTAAGTAATCTCACTTTCTTAGTCACTTCCACTATATTAGTGCATTTCCTAGTTAAACACCTAAGGCAATGAGTCCCTACCTTTTTTTTTTGCGGGGAAGAAATACATTTACGCCTGCCCTGCACTTGCACCATAGGAGAGAAAGGTGCAGAGGTATGTGGGGCTTCTCGACCAAAGATGGTATAGGACGAGAATTTTTAACCACCTCTGTGGTGTAGTGGATGAAAACACTTACCACAGATCTAGAGGTACGGGGTTCGATTCCCGTCCGGGCTGAAATTTTCTGCTCGGTTTGGTTGGTGGTAGGGCTTTTCTAAGTCCGCCTGGCTAGCTACGACCATCATACCTAAGTCTGACGCCATAACAATAATGTTAACTGTATTGTTATGTTCCGGCAGTTAGAGGTAAGATAGCCAGTACTCTGTGATTGAGGAATCCGGGTGTAACTCGCTTCCATCGTCGGCCTTATCTTCACTGACCATCAGGTGAGATGATGGCCAAGAGTTACGCCGTTAAGAGTGCGCCTAAAGCTAGAAAAAAATCAAATTTTACCTGCACCCCCCGCATCGCGAGGCACGATTGCAGTGTGTTGTCAATCAAGCTCGTCTAGTCACCTGCCGACGTTATAACATAGTATACGCAAAATATTCACACGAAAGCAACAGTAGCTTCTTAGGAGAAAATGTAATGCATTTCTAGTCAAAAAAGACGCACTAAAACGACCCCCGTGCTCAACTTCTCACATTTCTAGAATTTTGAAAAAATCGGTTTTTAACCCTATATTTGTTATGCTTGTATACGTAGTCCGGTCAATATAGATATTTTAAATAACAAAAATTCCCGGAGAGCCAAATATTGATAGAGAGCTGGGGTTTACCATTACAAATAAAGTTTTAAAAATCCCCATCGATCCTATTAAATTTGCATGCTGTAATTTATAGCTAAATAGGTTAAGCTACTGTTAAAACATAAAACAACTTTGTAATAACCCTATTTAAAGCAAATAAATTTGATTTGATTTATGTGGGCTACAAAAGTTATTCGAGGTCAAAGGTCAAAATTTAAGGTTTTTTGGATTTTTCTTGAAAACGGTAATTTTTATCAAAAAAATCCTTAAACAAAAGTTGTAGATCTTAAAATTCTCTACAAAAATGGTCCTTATGATTTTTTCCTAAGAGTTGCCATTCTTGAGATATTGCGATTCTAAGAGTCACATTATACATGATATGCACATATAAGCCACTTATATACATAATCAGGCACTTAAGACAAGTATAAATACATATTTGTGTCTCTTTTATATATATTATACTACTTATATTATATGTATTATACTAGTCAGTCCCTAAATGAATCCCCTCTACCCACGTGGCCTTAAAAAACATCTGGCTATTCTATTGTCCGTAGGTCTCGTTCATATACCTGTTTTTTTTAGTGCTAAAAGGTTCAGTTCAAGTGAATATACGTAATTATTACAAGCGTCTACCATTTAGGTTATTTGTGCTATTTTATAGCTCAAAAAAATGTCTCAGTTTTACTTTATTTGCAATAAACTTTTAACTGAAGATGAAACAGTTGTGGTTGATCGTGGAATGCCAACTTTAATCGAGGGTAGTGTCGCGAGAGGTCGTGAGTTTACTGAGTATATAAAGGCTTTGCCAGACAGAACGCGTACTTACCGCCGCGTTAGAGCGTCAATAGCGTTGCGTTTTAACGTCGCGTTCTTTCATGTCACACACACTAGATTGATTAGTTAGCGAAACGCTCCAACGCAGCGTACCATTCAACAGAGCGCAGTGCAGATCACTACCAGTCTTTTCCGATTTATACTCACAATTTTGACTTTTTTGTTACATTTTTATAAGTATTATCCTTCGTATTATAAAAACATAGGTGTTTCCGAACTAAAAAAAAATAGAATTGCTATTTTTTCAGTTATAATTGCAATATTTTAGCAAACGAGCAGTCGGGCGTTAAACACAATCTGTAAAAAAATACAACGCCCGGCGTCAAGGCGTCCTAGCGCCGCGACAGAGCGTTGCGTACTGCTAACGCCGCTAAATGCTAATGCTAATGCTTTCTAGGGTGGGCCGGGCCCACCCTAGAAAGGTGTGGGCCCACCCTAGAGAAATACCCTTCCTCATACATAATATAACTTTATCCTTGATTACCGAAACCGAAAACCGTCTTCAAACAAAAAGCTAAATAATGAAGCCTTTCCAGGCATTCTCCTCCTCTGTTATGACCTTTACTGTACATGTTAAAGTGCGATCGCCAATGGTGAAGGACTCTCTACCTGTCTCTTAGGACTAATTGCGTTTATATCTGTTCTACAAGACAGCATTAAATCTCTTGAAGTTGGTTGAGTTGAAAGGAACTTTTTGCAATAAATACTGTGACATGTAATGGAAAGAATTTTTTTTTTCACTGTTTTCAAATCATAGTTTTGTTACCTAAGTACTTTTTCATTCATACATTGTTTTTAGGCAGAGAATAAAAGACGCTCTAAACGCGCAAACTTACGAACAGTTCCTCCAGTATGCGCAACAGCAATTTCCTGGTAATTTCGATCAGCAAGCCATTCTCATTCGACAACTCCAAGACCAGCATTATCAGCAGTACATCCAACAACTGGCAGTGGACCAGAGGCTCGCCAATACAAATATACAAGACAGTGAATGTGAGAATGACAATAAAATAAGTAAAGAAGAATCTGTAAAAGACTGCAATTTGAATGAGGTGGAGGCTGTAGATGCTATGGATAATAATAAGTAAGTTACTGAAAGATACATTTTCTGGAGTGGGTAGACAATTCATGACTTTTCACAATCTACACTTACCAGTGGGCTACCGAGGGCCAAGACGAACCTTATCCCCTTTACTATAAAACGCGGCCTTAAATTGGTCCTGGTCTAAAACTTATGCTGTCACTTACATTTGTCAAAAGAAAGACGATGACAACATCAGTAATAGACCAGTACTAAATTTAGTCCGCGTTTTATAATAAGGGGTTTAATAATAATTTATTAATGTCTTTCTTTTTTACGCTATAAACCAACTAATATCTGCTTTAACAATATAAAAATTATTACTTTTTTAACAAACATGAGCATTTCAATATTATACACGGTTGAATGGAATATCTAAAAGGTGTAAGTAGACTTGTTTAGTATAATATTATATTTGCAATACTTTCAGATCAATGCAAACATCCGACAAAACTGATATTACTGAATATAATGAAGAATCGCGAGGGGAGGAAGAATCTGACGGAGAAGGTAAATTGGTTGTTAAACCTTAAATGAGACATGTTTTATCTATAATTAAATACTAATTTTCCAGCAAATCCACTTCAAGTACTGAATTCATATTTTTGTCAACTATTTAAGCTCCACTCTTTTTGCTTTTCCTGGAAAGAACCTACAAAGAATAGGGTATTTGACTGCATTTTTTTAAAAACGTCACGTTTAGATATGTCAGTCCTATCGTATCCTAAACTAAACTTAAATCTAGAAATGGTATAGAAGTATAGTTATAATAAAATTAACTTCGTTTTACAATTTTACACAGAGCTCTGCCTGTGTCAGATACAGGTTTGCTCAGAATGCTGTGGACAAAAATGTGCAAGATTAATGATTTATCTTTGTAATTAATGCCTTTACATGCATAGTTAGTATATTGTCTATCGGAGACAGTACCGGAACATCTAGAAATGAGCAATTTTAGAATCAATATTCTAAAATTGCTCATTTCAAAGGTTCAATAAAGATAGATAACTTTAAAGGCTCATTAGTAAATAACCATGAACATCGTGTGTGTGTTTTGGACTTGCTCCAATAGTGTATCGGATAGACATTTCACTTTGAAGTTGAATTCTATAATTAACTCAAAACCTCAAATTTTGGAGATGTTCCGGTACTGTCTCCAATAGACGATATTAAAAGTTGTTACATAAAATGTTTAAATGAATTTTGTAATATTTATATCACCATTTTTAGAAAATTTATATTTTCTAAATATATGTGAAAAATCTACTTTTTTATTTGATATCAACATCCCTATTCTGCAAACTTTAACTTCAGTAATTAGGTGAGCTTTGATCTCTGTGTTCTCTCGTTTCCTTAGACGTATTTCCAGCGGTGGAGGAAGCCCGCATGTGGGCTCGCGGCGACATCGTCCAGTTTAAGGACTCGGCTCGAGCGAGTGGTGGCAAGCTGACAGTGGGCCACGGCGAGACCGTGACAGTGCGCGTGCCCACGCACCACCGCGCCAGGTGTCTGTGCTGGGAGTTCGCCACAGATAACTACGACATTGGTTTGTATTGATCACGTCATTCTAAACATTAAGACAATACGGATGCTGATTGAATTAAAATTTAAAAAAAAATCACCCGTAGTGGTAGTTTTTATAATATAAATCCTATTAACACAACAGCTTATTGTATTAAAAATAATTTCAAAAATATTTAAGAGCGCCTTCACATTAGCGTTTGTCCAGCGTAGGCGTTCGATGAACTTATGCGCAGCGCAGATGCCGCGACAACGTAATGCATGCGTCGCGTTTTCGCAGCGATTCTTCAGTTAATTCAACGCTGCGCTAACGCGGCGCAGATGTCACACAATTTCGTTTACGTAAAGTAATGCGGCGCATGTGTCGCACACCTGCGACGCTAGCGCAGCGTATTCATGTGCCCTAGCAGAGGCGTCGCGACAACGTGACGCGTGCGTTACGTTGTCGCGGCGTCTGCTGCGCATACGTTCATCGAACGCCTACGCTGGACAAACGCTAGTGTGAAGGCGCTCTAACTAAATCACTGTCAGGTTACGTAACAGCGAACACCAATCAGTGTGACGTCACTTGTTAAACATCATACGTTGTCAAACTGCTACGTTTTTGGTTAATGCCTCAAGTTATTTCTGAGGCACCGCACAACACTTATAAAACTTAGAACTCATCTTTTATTCAAACAATTTAAATAAACATATTTACTACAGGTGACGTCACAGTGGTGGTGTGACATGTTTTTGCGTTTTGGAAACACTTTCCCAAAATTAGATATTTTGGGAAACGTTATGAATTCCTATGGACATTAATGTATAAAATTTTAGTTATGAAAGCTTATTAATCATGTAGAATGTTAATAATAATAACTAAAAATATGAAATAACCCCATTTTAAAACCTGATGCTTAGTTTGTCCTACACAAAAGGTGTTATTGTAAGAATTTTATTTTTATTCTGTTAGGTTTCGGCCTGTACTTCGAATGGAGTAAGTCTCCAACATCTGAGGTGACTATACACGTGTCTGAGAGCGACGACGAGGATGACGCCGATGAAGATGTATACGGAGATGGCGATGAAGGTATTTTTATTGTATACAAGGTGTAACAAAAGTACCCCTTAGTTAGGCGGAAATTGTGTAAATGGGTCCCTTGTGTAGAGTTTATTACCAATGTATGTTTTTTATTTATTTTTGATAAAAAAATAAAATAAAACTCTACACAAGGGACCCATTTACACAATTTCCGCCTAACTAAGGGGTACTTTTGATACACCTTGTATATCCTGAATATTATTTAATTCTAATATATTCTTAATTTTGATTTTAATAAATGATAAAAAATTTTTTGATAAATGTTTGAAAATTATTTAGTAATTAAAATATATCTACCCAAACTAGAAAAATTATAACAATTTTTTAAACATTTATAATAATGTTAAAATAAAAATTAAAAATATTTGAAAGCAAAGTCCTAACTTAACCAAATCGTAGGTATTTGTAAAAATATTCGTTTCGGATGTTGAAAACATTTTGACATTGTAGGGTGCACGTTAACTTATGAGTTAACGCAAATACAGATAGACTAGAAGAATTTTACAGGGATATCCCAAGTCCTGGGTGGCTCAGTTGGTTAGAGCAGTCGGCCTTATTGCGAAAGGTCGCGGGTTCGATCCCCGCCTCAGGACGTGAATTTTTTCTAGTTTAGATATATTTTAATTAGTTAATAAGTCTAATATTTTTGGTGTCAAAAAAATTATTGTGACGTCCGGCTGGCCGAGTGTACAGTACTCCTAGCTACAGGCTATTTGACCTGGTTCCGGGTTCGAGTCCGAACCGTGGGCATGTTTGCTAAACACGAATGTTTCTCTGATGAAAAAATTTGTACTAACGAAGGTTTATATTCTAGAATTCACTATACACGGCAGCGGAGACCCTGAGATGGGCAGTGAGAGACGTGCGTTGAGTAATCCTCGGCCGCTAGTCAGTCTCGTCGTGCCCATATATCGCCGCGATTGTCACACTGAGGTAAAATATATAATTTAAAATTTATAAACAACCAGTGGCCGCCCGTGGCCTTATCTGCGTGGATATCATTTATCCTTTGTCCTTCCCAGGCTTTCAAACTTTCTCCATACCTAATTACATCTAAGTCGGCTCAGCGGTTATTGATTCCCCATACAAACTTCTACCCCCCTTTTCATCCGCTTGAAGGAAACGCTCGGTGGTGAAGTGGTTTAAGCGCTCTGGTTTCGATTACGAAAACAAAGCAACTTTCGCCATGGTTGGGTTTGCGGGATGGGTCAATCAAATTTATAATCTGGAACTCCATGCTTCGGAAGGCACGTTAAGCCGTTGGTCCCGGATGTTACGGCAACTGCTTTAACTCACCAACCCGCATTGGGCCAGCGTGGTGGTGTTGTGGCCCAATCTCCTCATGTGTTTCTCCCATGTAGATATAACACAACGTTAAGGTTGAAAACAGCAAAAATAATAAAAGACGGTTCACCAAAAAACAAAATGTCATATTGCTGACAATTTTTCTGTACGAGCCTGATGTTTGATTCATGTAAAATTAATAATATGACGCGCTAGGAATGTTTCAGAGTTATTTATTTTATTTTAGTTTATTTAATAATTGACTTATGCAATGTACTGTTTGCTTTTGTAATAAGAACATAAAATACATTTTTACTTAATATTTTTTTTTTATCTTAACTAAAGCCAGTTTTACCGGTGCAAGGCCCATATGTAAGGTCGTCTGGGTAGGCTGGTACCACCTTTCCTTGGCCGTGAAACATTTCGCCGTGTCTAGGATTGAAAGGCAAGGTATCCAATGTAATTAATGGACATGGAAGGCATGTCATCTTAGCCCTCAAGATAAAAATGCAATTGCAATACCAAGTGATTTTTTCCATGTTATTACAGATCTATAGGCGAAGTTAACCACTTACCACCAAGTAGGCTGTCAGTTTGCTTCTCATCTGGTTGTACAATAAAACCACTGTTCTAATTCCCAGCGAAGCTATTATTCAAAAATTGAATATAGGTTCAGTCAGTTTTCTTTAGTTTCACGATTTTACACTTGAATGCCATTCCCAAAACCTCACATGTGAACTAATATGTTATCTTAAGCGGTGTCTTAAAGGAATGTAATTATTTCAGGTCTACGCGGGTTCCCACACATACCCAGGTGAAGGTGTATATTTATTAAAATTCGACAACACTTACAGTCTTTGGAGGTCTAAAACATTATATTACAAAGTCTACTACACGCAGTAAACCTAATTTGCTATAGAACCTAATTATTTATTAACCATGACAGTAAAACGAAACAAACCCATTTTTTTCTTATAATATACAGGATGGTGACGACAATACGACAATAAATTAAAACATGGGCTATATTGGTCCATAGAATAGTTTTGCAACTTTCAAATACATCTTATTTAAATGATAATTTTATAACATTTCTATGAAATAATGCAGCCAATGTTATATTATTTCATAGCAATGTTATTAAATTATCAAATGAATAAGGGGCCATTCATTTATTACGTAAGACGGTTAAGGCGGGAGTCAACCATGTCTTAATTTTTCTTACAAGGGGGTGGGAGGGGGTCTTCAAAGCTCTTACGTAAGATCACAAAAATGCGCAAAGTAAAATTCTACTTAAACCAAAGTTTATTACTATCAAAAAATTAAAATTATTAGTACCTTTGTAATCACAAATAAACATTTCTAAAAATTGTTACTTTGAAAAATAAACATTACTTAGAACAAACCAAACGGTTATTCATTTTTCCTTCAGATTCTTACGTAATAAATATTAGAGGTGTCGGCCTATTCTTATTTTTTCTTATAATAGGGGGGAGGGGGTCGAAAACTAGCAAAATTCATCTTACGTAAATATAAGTTACGTTATAAATGAATGGCCCCTAAGATGTATTTGAAGTTTGCAAAACATTTCTATGAAATAATATTTTTTTTTTTACTGTCGTAATGTCGTCACCACCATGTATACCTATGAATATATAAATGTTATATATAAATTTTTAATTCATTCTAATTAAAAGGTTAAAAAAGAGTATAATATTAGTAATGACAAGTAGAAAATTATTATAATAACAATATTAGAGATTAACATTATAATTATATGTGTTTTGTATCTAATAAATATATACATGTGATTCCAATTCAACATTCTATACTTACCTAATTTATTTATAAATATTTTATGTAGGATGAAATGTTAGCATTATTTTATTTGTCCATAACGTATCAGTTATTTGTACTTTATGTCACACAAAGACGACTTAACTAGAAGCATGTATGTACTATCACCTAATTGCCTATACACAGTTTGATACCACTGCCACTTATATAAATATATTTATTGTATGATAAATTGTAATAGGGATGTTGACGCATTTTAGAAAAATGTTTCATGTCATTATTAGAATATTTTTTTTATCAGGACTAATTGTTTAAAAATCATGTATTGATAACGATTCAAATTTTGGTCCAAAACACCAATACATGTCACTCGACCGCTGCCTCTGGCGTCATTTGTTCACAAACGCTAAACTGAAGGTAATTTATAGTTTTTTGGTAATTGTGGAGTTTAAAGATGAATTCTTAGTGCTGTGCGGTGCTTTAGAAATCACTTGAAGCATTAATGATGTTGAGCAACAAGTGACGTCATATACTGGATGATGATAAAATTGCATTCTGTTTAGGTATTAAATATTATTGAAATTCCCTTAAAATATAGTAAACTATTGTTTTTAGGATTTCTACTATAAAGCTTACCTTTACCCGTCAAAGTTATATTTTTTTTCGAATACAGTCATCATCCCTATTGATACAGTTTCGGTAAACAAATTGATTGATACCCTAACGCGTCTAAATTATTTATATTATTAACAAATCGTAATTTTATTAATATTTGCAATAAATAAAACTGAAGGGTTTTAAGTTACTAGTCAAAGCATGGTTTGGAGATATGTATAAATAATAATAAAAAGAACTATTATACAATGAAATCAAATATTAAGTAATATTTACACATATTTTTAGCAGAATGATAATGTAATTAATTATGGTCACACTTTTCAATACAGATTTCTAATTTTAGTAAGTATTGTATAGTGCCATTAGGTAGTGAAAACAATAAAATAAGTATTATATTTAATAAGTACTTACCCTGTTATTTATGTTCCTTTATTATCATTTTACGAGTTGATATTAATTAATTTGAATAACAAATACTATTTAGTCAGAGTTTAAAACAACTTGAGTGTATGGTTCGATATCGAAAACCTTATCTGGGTAATGCGGGGTACAGGGTACTGCTATAAAATATGTGATGTACTGTATTGTTATCGTAACCGAAATACACCCACTTCTTATACCTGGGCTGCTTCTCACGTAAACTATATAACCCTAACTATAATTGAAATACACCCGCGAGCAACCAAATCGACTTAAGCTCTAACTCCACATAAATACATCGTTTTTAGTAAAAGTATACAAGATATTCCTGTATCCTTTTAGAGCTTGAAATTTCAGCTTTAAAATGACATATCATTATCAATATCCATTAATTATTTTTATAATTAATCGTGTCTGAACATAAATTTGGGAAAAGGTGTTGTGTTGTGGTTAGGAATATTTAAAATTAAACAAAAACTGTTAAAAACGTATAAATTTTATTAATTCAATACTAGGTATTACTTACTCTAGCCTCAATTACAGCTTGAAGTCGGTTCTTCATAGACCTTATTTTTTTTATTTAGCCTTGAGGAATGCCGTCCCACTCTTTTAGTTAAGCTGCTTTCAATTCTTCTACGCTCGAAGGGACTGGATTTCTGACCCGTACCTACTCTTCGTTTGAGCTCGTCCTATAAATGCTCGATTGGATTCATGTCTGGACTAAGTTTCCTGCCAGTCCATTGTGCGTATTTCGACTTCATGAAGAAACTGCCGAGTAATGCGCTCTGTGTGTCATCGAGCATTGTAGTGCATTAACAATTAGCCTTCGCCGATAAAGGCTGCCAGGAGAACATCGGTGTTGTACTTATTAGTTGTCAGCCCACCTCCTCGGCCTCCCCCAGGCCCGAATCATGCAGGAACCGCTATCGTATGGAAGCGTTTCAGCGAAACAGCATTGAGCAAATCATTCGTTCCGGAGGACCGGAATGGCTACTATGTCGTCACATTGTCATATTGAATTCAATAATTATATTAACTGACGTGTGAATGTCATATTGAATTCAAAATGACAATGTGACGTCATAAGCCATACCTCAGTTCATACCAATAAAGTTAGGCTGTCGCCTCTCCTGTCACTGCCATGTAGACACATTCTGCACTCGTCACTAAACAGTTCTAATTGAAATGCTCTCGAGCAAACTGGAGACACGCTTGCCAGTGGTAAACAGACAATTTAGGACCTGTCGCAGGACTTTTTGGGGTCCGGTTGGCTTCCTTCAAGCGTCTTCTTCCTGCCCACTCACTGACAGCCACTCCTCGAACTCGTCTCATTTTTTCTTGTACGTTAGATGCCGATTGCCAAGTTGAAGTTGAAACAATGAAACTGTCGTCTCTCTCAGAAGTACACCGGTGGCCGCTGGCTTTTGGTATCCAAAGGCACCAGTCTCTTGAAATCGTCTATATACTCGGGACATAGCAGACTGGCTCAAGTGAAGCTGTGTAGCGACAGCTCGCATACTGAGTCCTTGTTGCAAAAAGGCAACCACTTGAGCGACTTCTTCAGGTGTATCCATGGCTTTGTGAAAACAATTAATGCAAATTACAGTTTACGGTGAACTTCTGATAAGCGACTGATAAGTGTAAACCCGTTGCGAGGGGTTTTAGAGGGCTGGCAGGTTACGCAATCGCGGTTAGCGTAATGAGCAGATTGTCTCATATACCCTATAAACGCGTAAATGCATCAGTTACTACTTAATCTTTTTAAAGATGTTCATGTTTATTGAAAGCTTACGTTTCAAGCTTAAAAATATATTGTTTTTATAAGTAGCATATATGTTTTAGTAAAATCAAGGTATGTATGCGCAGTTAGAGTTTAAGTCGATTTGGTTGCTCGAGAGTGTAGATTTTGTTGGCGATGGTTCTGTACGCCGCATTGTGACTTGCATCAGAATTGTTTCTATCTGAAACTGGGGTTTTTTACTAGTTTAATGCGTGTTATGTGGCAGTACTAAATAAATAAATAAACTATGAACGAGGAATTACAGTTAGTTGCGACTTGCGAGTTCTTGTTTTATATTTGTGCAACATGTATTATTTGTAGCATTTATAGAATTTATTAATTTCCGACTCACTTCACTCCTATTAAATATAGTATTCCTCACTATTTAATATAGTATAATATTTATTCAAGGCTATATTTATTTAATTAGTTTAATTTAGTTAAGTTTTTGTTTCCAGTAAATATCGTGATTTTCATTTCATAGATGTTTTATTACCTACATACATTACAGATAGTGGTCACCTTAATGAAGTAATCGTACAACCTCATGAAATCATATCAACGTAATCATAAGTTTTCAAAGTAAGTACCTATACTTAGTTTGAAAACTTATGATTGCATTGCAAAGCGCGCGACGTGATGTCGCTCGTTTATCATGCGTCGCTACGTAGGTACCTTGAAACCATCTATGGGCTGGGAAGAGAGCAATAAAATTTTCACCGTTGCAAAAAAAAAACCTGTGCGCGCGAATTCTAAGATTGTGCAGCTATTATTTTATTTATTTTATTTTATTTGGAGAGCTTACAGCATTATTTACAACACCATATAAATTAATGTTTATCTAAATGCTAATTACAAGTAATTCTTTTCAAGTAAATTCAAGTGGCTCTTATTGGATTTATGAACGAAATGGGACGTGAACCTAATTTGTTATGATTTCGGAACTGCTGTATAAAGAATACTGTTGTAGTCTCAGATCATAGAAATAAACTTCTTTCTATGATCTGAGGTTGTAGCCGACCGTTTAATTTGAAATAACATGTGATTAAAAAAAAAAGATATACTTCCTAATCGTTGTCTAACTGAAGTTATAGTACCTATACAGAGTATACTCAACATCAAATACTTCTTGTCAGTTATGGTTAAAAACACCAAAGTGATCAATCATAAAGCTAAGTTTACACGAAGCCAGTGCTACAGACAAGGCAGCGCTGGCCCGGCCCGTGTTGTTTAGACGAGGCCAGTCATTTATTGATTTTTCTTGTGGTGAGCACACGTCCGAAACAAAAATGAGTTTGGGACAAATCCGGCTGTTGAAGAAAAAATTTTTAAAAATATTTCACTATTATTAGAAGATATAATTAATATAATAGAGAAAGAAATCGTAAAGGAAAAAGGACTTTGGACAAGAAAATGTATAACCGATAGAACCAGTACTGGAGCCTTTGCTTTGTTGCGAAGTACGTACCTATTTGTTTATTTTTATATGCACCCCAACGCTTATCCCATAATCATTCGTGCTCTCTATAAATCTGAATAAACTTTAAAGTTTCTTCATCTTCAATAAATTTTCTCGTCATTTTAAAAGAAAGAAAATTTCAACAAACGAAATACGTGTATACACTTCACGGACATGCGCCAGTGACTGGCGCGATGCGTCTACACGTGTTGCAACGCTGGCACGGGGGCTGCGGGCCACGCGGGCGAGGTCAGGGGCTTGAAAAATAGACGCGCGCTCTATTTTAGCCAGCGCTGGCTGCCAGTGAGACTGGCAGCTAGCGCTGGCCTCGTGTAAACCGTACATAATATTCAATACTATTAAAAGTATTTTAATTAGTGACATTTGAAACATCAAGACAAAATGGATTAAGCTATCCAGAGACGTCAAATTGCTTGACTTGATCTGCAGGCGTGTTTACTGCCGCTCAAAGTTATTTTTTCATGTTGGCTGTACTATTAGGAATGTGTCAAAGTATATGTTTGTACCATTTAATATAAAATTAAAAATAAAGAAAATAGGTAAGTAGGTAAGTAACGAAACGGATAGATGTAACGTGATGAGTAAGTAGTCGTTGGCCAATATCCTTTGAAATTTTTTTATTGGCTATTAACTGGCACTGTTCATTTTAATCAAATTATATATGTACTAATTTTTTACGCGGTTTAAACGTATCCACATATAAGTCATATAGTAGGAACTGATACTGACTCCTCTTTTTGTTTGGTAATCTATTAAATAATTTATAATGTGTATAGATTCTAAGATTGAATGTTTGTTTGATGCCTAAACGGACAGCACATTAAGTATAACAGTTGTACTTGGTCACGGCCCCACAGTAAAATAACAGTTGCACTACGAAAGCCGCCTCTATTACGAGCGGAGTAAGGGCGGTCTCTAGGTCAAACTGTTACGCTTGATGTGATGTCGAATGTACAGACGACTGCACATCAACTATAGCAGTTGCACTATGAAAGCTGCCTCCATTACGAAAGGAATGAGGGTGGTCAAACTGTTGCGCTTGATGTTTGTCGTCTGTACATAATTATAAAAAAATACCCATGTTTTTTTTTAAATAATTGCCATAATATAAAGATATGCAACATGCACAGAGAATAAAGAAATCCTTTATTTATTGACATAATTTTTTCCTTTAAATAGATACTTATATTTAATTTTAAAGTTCCACTCGTAAAACGATTTACATCTGGCTTTTACAAATCTCTTGTGGTTGTACTCGTTATCCCGGCGTAGGAGTACCTAAAGAAACGCAGAGAAAAATAAATATTTCGCCTCTCCAGCAGCGAAATAGCTCTTTTGCTTCGTAAAATCTCGAAGGAAAACCGGGGTTTTAGCAAGCGTGAGGCAAAGTAAGTTTTTAAATAAATTTGAGATAGGCAAAATAAATTTGAGATAGGCAGTAGCGCGTTCCGAAACTCGGGACTAACGCTAGTCGCACAACTATGTAATTTAATTATTGTAGTTTAAGCTTAACTATATTAATTTATGAACGTTTTCTTGGAAAAAAATAATAACTATATTCAGTAAACAATTATGTCACGTTACATAAAAATATAATTAGTATTTACTTTTAAAAAAATGACATGTACCTACCTATGTAATTTCGGAACGCAACTCAAAAATAGTCTATATAATCTGTGCACAAAGCGGGAAAAATAAATTCAGATTGTTTTGATTATTCGATTTGTGTTTATAATTAATTGTGATTATTTTGTTAATTTAATTACAAAAATAAGTTCATCGAGTGATGAAAATGATTTATCGCCTGAATTAATATTGTTTATGTGAAAAGTTGTATGTTTCACACGAGAGCAAATTTTTTTCGTCTCGTGCCTTTATATCACTCGCGCTCAGTAGTCTAATTGTGAATCACTCGCTCAAACAATATACTTCTTTACGCGTGATGTTGGGGTGGATACAGTGAATTGGTGACTGAAGAACAACACGCGTGCTTTTGAGTAGGAAGAAGTAAGGAGGATAAGGTCTTATTCTTCTTCTATAAACAGATAATGTCCTCTCGTTATTACGAATTTTGCAAATGTCAAGTAAAATTAATCTGCAAAAAACTTTCGGCAACGATGTACGGTGATTGGGCAAGACGAATTCTTTTTCCGAAGAAAACGTGGTCGCCGGCCCGATAAAACTAAATGGATGCTCTCAGATGGCTGTAGAAGCGCACACCCCGTCGATTTCACAGTCAGCCGACAACAACCGAGGATAAGGTCAAAAAGCTGCTCAGAACACATGTGTTAAACCATTATTAAAATGCTGGTGTAACACATTTGCATGCATCTTGGTAGTGTTTATTGCGAAATATATGATGATTGATGACACTCCATAATTCTGTTCTATGCATAAAGCTGGATTTACGAGTCCGATACTTAAGAGGGCACCTAAAGCTCGAAAAAAATCAAATTTCACCCGCACCCCCCGCATCGCGAGGCACGATTGCAGTGTGTTGTCAATCGAGGTCGTCTAGTCACCTGCGGACGTCATAGCATAGTATACGCAAAATATTCACATGAAAGCAACAGTAGCTTCTTAGAAATAAATGTAATGCATTTCTAGTCTATAATATTAATTATATTGGCTCAATGCAATATTGAAGTTAAGATTTTTATTGTTACTAGGTGAAGTTGTTAAATTAGAAGAAATTTTCGTCAAGGCGACACATAGTTTATTTACTAATTCAACATTTTTTTTTTCAAATTAAGAAACAATGTTAAATCGTTGTGAACCTAAGATCTAAGTCTTGTTTGATTTTCTCGAGTGAACTATAATGTATCCTTGTACTATTTTTCGCACACATATCAACTATCCACTGCATTAATATTTTTTGTAAATGGTGCAGCATACTAAAATCATCTCTAATTTCAAATCAATGTGGGTAATTTATTTCTGGGTGCTCTTGAATTAGATGTAGTTGGCACAATAGGAGAAATGAATATACGTTACCCATCCATCTGGAAAAAGTTATAGATACGCTAAAAAATTTAATGAACAATCCAAAACAGAGGTATTTTCAATGTTACTATTTACTTTTGAAAATAAAATCATATTTCGTTAAAAAAAGTAGCAGGTGTTTGGCGGGATTTTGTGGTGTCAGTCAAGATTTTTATTACAATAATTATAAAATTGTGTCGGAGCGAACTATGTGTTACAAAATAGGTGTAGTTTTATAAATCATGTTTGTGTTGACGTGCAACTAAAAGATTATTATAATAAAAGTGATTATGGTGTGAAATACGATGAGAACTTTTTTGTGGTTATCCACATCATCAAGTAGCACATAAAGTGACTGTCATATATTTCGTGTCAAATACTCCCAAGTAGCATTGAAATGTGTTACGCCAGCATTTTAATGCAATAAAAGAAGAAATAAAGAAACACTTAAACATGTCTGTAAGGGCATTAGTTCCCTTTGCCTTCCCTTTATAGGGAGGATTAACAAAAAAAAGTAGCCGTATGTAGTCGCATTTATGGTGTCAGTGAAGATTTTTATTTATTACAATATTTGCAAAATCATCATTGTAATAAATGGTAATTTGATGTGAAAGACTGAGAAAAAGAGACTTGAAAAAAGTTTAAGTTTTGTCTCTGGCCCTAATTCTGGCGAACACATGCTAAGTTTAAATTTAAGTTCAGTCTATTTCTTTCTCTCATAATGAAAAAGAAAAGGATGGCTGTCATATAAATTGACATTTAGAAAAGTGCGTTCAATTTTCGACCTTATTGAATGTGCTAAAATGCAGTGTTTAGGAGGCACCTCCGTACATGCCGTCTAAAATTGTCTATGGTTTCTTTGAAATCTATCTAAATTTAAGTGACAGCTCTAAACAGATTCTTGCTATCTTTTTCCTATTACTTATTGCGAGAAAGAGATATACTGTACTTAAATTTAGAATTAAAGTGTGTTCCCAGAATTAGGCCCTCTATGGGTATTAGCTTGTCTTTTCTGTAGTAGAGAGAACATGCAAAAATCTTAAAAGACAATCACGAGATCTGTGATCACGACACGAGCAAGTGATCTGTGATCACGAGTGACAACAACTGTCAAAGTGTCAATCAAAATTCCATTCAATTCAAGTTGTAACAAAACTTTAATGTTGATGTTTTTACTGTGTAAAAATAACAAATTTTCTTTAAAATGTTACAACGTTTACTGCTTAGACGATTAGATGTAAAATCATCAACTAGGCATATAAATTTATTGATTAGAATACCACTTTTAAGTCAGTCATGTAATCAGTGCGGGTTCAGGGCATTTTCTAGTCACAAGGACGTAAATAATTTTGAAAAGTCTTCGTTTAGTAGAAGTAGAATACTTTGTAACAAATTACGATACTATAGTAGTCAATTGAATACTGAAAAAAAGTCGGAAACAGTCGACTGCGTGAAGGAGAAATCGGCCTTGGACAGTTCAAAAAAAATTAATGTTAAATTAAAGACTTCTGAATTGAGGCGGTTGTTTACACTAGCTGAACCAGAAAAATGGACACTTGCTGGTATGTCAACCTATTTCTATTGGTAATACTTACGGGTAAAGAAATTATAATAATTTTACTAGCAATATAACTATTCATTTCATGAAAATTTACAGGTGCCATAAGCTTTCTTGTGGTATCATCAAGTGTGACGATGGCTGTGCCCTTTTCTCTTGGCAAGGTCTTAGACATTATCTATAGCAGTACGAGTGATATTGGTGCAGCCAGAGAGAAGTTAGACACCCTTTGTTTGATGTTGTGTGGAGTTTTTTTAGTTGGAGGACTGTGTAATTTTGGGAGAGTATATTTGATGTCAATTTCTGGTAAGTAATACATTTTTATTGTATCAAAGAAAATAATCTTAGAAATACTCAATCAAATAGTTTGATTTCTTTTAAAGGGCAAAGAATGACACAAGCTCTCCGCAAACAAGTCTATGGTGCAATAATGCGACAAGAAACAGCATGGTTTGGTAAAACTTCTACTGGTGAACTTGTGAACAGGTTGTCAGCTGATACCCAGCTTGTTGGCAGGAATCTTAGTGAGAATGTCAGTGATGGGTTGCGGTCATTGTTTATGGTGGGAGCTGGGACTGGAATGATGGTAAAGAATATTTTTGAATAAAAAATATGTTCTTCCAATTTAGTGGTATCATTATTGTCATGCTGGACAAGGGCCTTCCCTAATGATTTCCATGATTTTTAGTGGTATCACATACTTATGAATATTTTTTACCTATAGTAAGAATTAATTAAATACTAATGACAATTATTTAAAGAGTTTTTAAAATATGGAATGTATTAATGATATATTTTTCTATTCAGTTCTATATGTCTCCATCTCTCGCACTTATTGGGCTATGTGTGGTGCCTCCAGTATCAATGTTAGCTGTTGTTTATGGGCGTTTTGTACGAGGAATTACAAGACAGTTACAAGACTCTTTGGCTGAAACTAGCGAGGTAGCAATATAAATAGTTTGTAGGATTAATGATAATATAAATTAATGTCTATTCAAATTAGGATTTTTGTCTCTTGTTGTTTATTCAGAATTAACACTGTTAACACTTTTGTTGGAGTAATTAATCATGTGATATGGAGTATGTTTTTCACTTTTTGACATTATTAATAAAATGGTTCTTAACCACATTACAGTTGGCTGAAGAAAAAATTTCTAATATAAAGACTGTTAAAGCATTTAGCAAAGAACAAAAAGAATGTGAATCCTATGGACATAGAATTGAAAATTTATTGAAACTAGCATATAAAGAATCACTAGCAGTGGGAAGTTTTTATGGAATGGTAAGTGGCTAAAATGATGGCATTATTTATACAATAACTGTACTGTACCAAAATCCTTAAATATTCTTTGTTACTTTTACTACGTAATTTAATTTATCTATGCATGTAGGAATTTGGTTAATGCCGTGCTAGTTAAATAGTGCACTATAAGATCTATGTATGTGAATCTTTGGCTGACACCTCCAACAGTGTACTTGCTGTTTCTATTAAATTACTTATAAATATGTGTGAGACATCAATTAAATAATTGTAATAAATAAAAACTATCCATGTGAGATAGAAGTGAATAAAACAATGTAAAACTTATATTATGTATATTCTTAGAAATAAAGGCTATCTTTATCTTTATCTTTAATGCTCAATAATAAAGCTTTATTTCTCAAATCAATACATTTCTTCACTATAATTTAACTTAGATTATTTGTAGTAGTGTTAGTTATTGACTCTGTAGAAGGTTATGTTAGTAGGTTAGTTACAATAATTGATTTGATCCCTCTCTGTGGTAAAAGCCTCCTCCAAGCTTTTCCGAGTATCTCTGTTCTCTTCCAATGTCATCCAGCTTTGCCCAGCTTCTTTTTTTATATCATCGGCCCATCTTTTTATTGGCCTTTCCATTTTCATCTTTTCTGGTGACATCCATCCCATCTCCATTTTTGTTTTAAGGCATATTGTAGAATGTCAGTAAGTTTTGACTGTTTTCTTTGTAGATGTGTTTCTTAATTTCTGTATTTATAATTAGGACAATACATTCTTTTTATAGTAAAACTTCTTTATTTGTAGAATTAACTTTGACATTGTAAAAAAAGAAAAGTTAATGGGGCAACCCATTATATAAGCAGCATACAAAATTTTACTAATATTATAATAACTTATTATTTTTACATCATCATATAAAATTTTATATTTTTTCAGACTGGTCTCTCTGGTAATATAATCATAATTCTAGTGTTATACTATGGTGGTGGCATGGTAGCCACAGAGCAATTGAGTGTTGGTAACCTCACCTCATTCCTACTGTATGCTGCATATGTTGGGATCAGTATTGGTGGCCTGAGTAATTTTTACACGCAATTAAATAAAGGTGTTGGAGCTGCTACAAGATTGTGGGAGATTATAGATAGAGAGCCTAGTATTCCAGTAACAGGTTGGTATTACTCAAGTCAAGATCTAAACAAATATTGTTTGCCACGCAGTCCCTGGACGCACATGTATAAATTGAATAAAGTTCAATCGTCAACCAATTACTTGTACTGCAGGTTCCCATAACGTTATCTTTATGCACTTAAAAAAAAATGCAGATTGACAATTGTGAAAAAAAACTTTAATGAACATTTATTTATTTGTTTTAAAATTAATTTTTTTTTTCTGTTAAACTATAGTATACTCATTTAATGGTACCAAGGTGTCCAATGGGCAAATGGTTTTGCCACGGGAAAACCATAAATTTTTCATTATGTATATTTTCCGAAGTCAATTTGTAAAATCTTGTACAACTAACTAATATTTATAATCAAATGTCTTGGGTCTGTAGTAGGACTCGCCAGGAACAAGGGTCTGTTTTATGTTTTTTTTTATATTAGTGATTCAAGTAGGTACCTAAACTTAGCAAATTAAATTAAGTGGAACCTGTTACATAAATGCTTTCTTTGTCATAAAAAAAATATGAAAAGCGGCTATCATGAAAAAGTTTAAATTTTTAACATAGGTTTATTTTTTTAGGTGGGCTAAGACCAAGAAACAGACCGAAAGGGGAATTAATCCTAGACAATATTCATTACTGTTATGCTGGTGCTCCTTTGATCAAAGGCTTTAGTCTGCATCTTTTACCAGGGAAGTCTATAGCGTTAGTCGGCAGGTCTGGCTGTGGGAAGAGTACTATAGCATCCCTTATACTGAGGCTCTATGATCCAGAAAAGGGAAGGATATTGTTGGATGGAGAGGATATACGAAATCTGGATCCAGTTTGGCTGAGAAGCCATATTGGCTATGTCAGCCAGGTATGTTTGGTGAACTATCGAACTGACATATTACAAATAATCTCATAGACTCACTGAATATTTTTTTTAGGAACCGGTTTTATTTCAAGGATCTATAAAAGAGAATATCCTTTATGGTGCCCCCGATGACTATATCGAGGAGAATGATACACAGGTATGATTGTGTTTATTTACACTTAATAAATAATACCTAAATATTAATATTTCAGTTTTGGTTTTAAAATAATATCGAAACCTTTTATTTTCGAACAAATGGTAACGTTCAAATAGAACGTGGATATTATTCTGAGAACACTGAAGGCCAGAACCTAGAGAGCTCAGTGCGCGTGCGGCGTTAGGCGGGATGATTTTTAATGTCAGTAATGTCACAGAATACATAGGGGCAGAAGGTGCTATACGCACAACCACTTTAATAAAAAGCGACTCTTGCTATGACAAAATAAAGTCCAATTCAGGTCGCACAGCGTTATTGTACCTACCGATAAATTCTCCTCTATGTTGCCTTTCTTTCTATTGCGTACAAGTCTTAAGTCTCCGACTACAGCAGCGGCACCGGGTTATACCAACACGTCGAGGCCGCCATGTACTTATAGCTTCATAGTTATAACGCGGAGTGAGACCGGCCTGGTAATGTTAGAATTCTTGTGTACTCTGTAACACAAACACAGCCCACCGCACCGCGACCATCCTTTGTGTAACAGGGTACTACATAGTAATTCTAACGTTAGCTACTGAATCATCCCACCCCGCACCGCTCCTGCATCGCGCTCGGTGGGTTCTGGTATTAATTTTCGAGTTTTCGCTACGTACAATTATTGCATTATCTTAAAACAGGAAAGAGAATGCAACAAAATGAAACGTTTCATACCCCATGGTGTAGAATGGGACTCTCGTGTTAGCCACTTACAAGTCATATCTAAGTGGAAAGCACGAGTTTTCTCGAATGAGTACAGCATGGGGCTCTTCAAAAAAGGCGTTAAAGGTTTTTACAGGGTCGGCAACGCGCAAGTGATACCCCTGGCGTTGCAAGCGTCCATAGGCTACGGTAACCGCTTACCATCAGGTAGGCTGTATGCTTGATTGCCACCTTAGTGGTATAAAAAAACGACTATCCCATTCTATTTCTAGGTTAAAAAAATATTTTCTTTTTGATTTTTGTCAGAATGAAGCTTCGTGGGTTCGCGCGGCTCGTACAGCTCACCTCCATGACATGGTGGTGGCCAGCCGCGAGGGTTGGGAGCGGCAGGTGGGCGCTCGCGGTGGTCAGCTCAGCGGCGGACAAAAACAACGAGTGGCCATCGCGAGAGCTATCGTTAAGGTACACTTATTGGATCTCAACTCGCCATAGACTTTACAATTATAGTTCATTTCACAGTTCAAATTTGATTGAAACCCAATCGGTTTTTTTTTAATAATCAATAACATTTTCAAAGCAAAAGGAATCGATGTTGTATATTTTTATATGACATCATGGCCGCATCGAAACATCGCCGACAGTATTCGATTATATTGTGTCAATCGCTTGTAAAAATAAATTCCGTGCCACACTTTGCGTATTTTAAAAATACTATATTTTATGAGTTTTTTTTATTTATTAACATATACTTATGTTTTTATTTAAATATTTTTTACTTAATAACATATGTTCCAAAAGCGTAATTGTTGTATTTTTAGAAGGTTATTACAATATGAAATAAAATCTTTTTAGACAATTTATTTTTGTTTCTCGAAAATTGTATGTGTTAAATATAAAAAAACTAAAGTGTCACCGGACTCATAAGATTTGAAAAGACTATAGTCACATTGGTATTAGGTACTTACCTACCTTACCTATCAAAGACCGGAACCACTCAACCTCATCAAAAGAACACTAGAAACTGTCGCGAATCAAACTTCCGTAGTCTTTTCAAACACAAGATATCACTTAAATATACTTTTTATACAAGGTTTGATTACCAAGGTATCTTGAAGGAATTCATGCGATGGTCAACCTGTAAAGACTCAATGCTAAGCATTTGCCAATGTGTAAATTTAAAGTTATTACGAAAGCCGCCTCTATTACGAACGGAGTTAGGTCGAACTGTTACGCTTGATGTTCTGTCGATTTGATAGCTTGTAGGTTCTAGGTAGGTATTTATTTCATATTCAGAGTAATTTTACTGTAACAATTACAAATAAAGAAAGAAAACGATGAAAAAATTATATACTCCAGGCGGAATTCGAACCCGCGTTTCCTGGGGTCCGGCCAGACGCAATTACGTTCGATTCCCACCTGGAGCATATAACTTTTTCATCGTTTTCTTTCTTTATTTGTAATTGTCACAATAAAGTAGGCGAAGGTAAAGTATTTGTAGTAAATTATCACTTTTTACGCATATTAGATGGGGAAATCTCGCCTAATCGACAAACCGGATTACAGCTACATATAATCCATTTTTATCTAGTCGTTTGTCGGTGCAGTTTGTAGAGTTAAAATTTCAGAATGCTTTGTGTAAAAATAATAAAAGAGCGTATGTATGTACGTGCGTGTGAGTGGTGTGCGTGCGTACGCGTGTGAGACGTCGCGTTAGTGTGTGTATGTGTGTTTGTGAGTGTGTGCGCGCTAGTGTGTATACTTTTATTAGCAGTTCATAATCCTCGGGCCCTCGTTGCTCGAGTAATATACCATGAAAATAAAAATTGTTTATATTGTTACAGAACCCTAAAATTCTGATATTAGACGAAGCTACATCGGCACTAGACGCTTATTCTGAATATCTAGTCGACAAAGCACTGAAAGAAATAAGTAAAGACCGCACAGTTCTGACTATAGCCCATAGACTAAGTACTATACAGTCTGCTGATGAAGTGGCTGTTCTTGAGAACGGAGTGGTTATAGAAAAGGGGACTTATGCCGAGCTGATGACTAAAGAAGATGGATTCTTCAGGGACCTGATAACGCACCAAACTTTCGCTTCCAAATCGAGAGACAAGAGGGAAATGCAGAAGACAAGTTAAGGAATGGAGGTCTCCGATTTTATGTCGTATAAAGGGAACAATGTATTTAGTACAAGCTAATTTATTTTTATTGGATGGTTCAAGTTTCGTACTCGGCCTAACTTAATGATTTTAATGTTGTTTTAATTATGACTTTTTATTTATATTTTCAAACAATGAAATCCGAGCTTATATTGTTTTATTATTCGTGTTTCCAAGTAACTGTCAGGGTTGATAGCTACTTACTGTATTTATGTTGACATCTGGTTTTTGTTTTGTAAAATACACTGATACTTTTGTGCTGTCCATATTACCAAGTAGATATTCATATATAATATTCAGATGTACCTGTTTAGAGGATCACACGCATGTCGTCAGATACGCAAGTGGTCATATACGCATTTCGTCAGACTACAAAACAAAAACTCATCTAGTCAGATACGCTGTTCGACAGATACGCAGTTCCACTGACAAGCAATTGTACAGACACGCAGTTCGACAGACAAGCAATTTGACAGATACGCATTTCGTCAGTCACGCACCGCAAACGCTACTACTAATCCTTTGTAAATAATATCTATATGTATAGACTGATCTGAACAGAAGCTCAGTAAAATAAAACAGTTTTTAATGACTAATATTTTTTTGTTAGCAGTATTGCTAGTTCAGAAAAATTATATTAAATTGTTCTTAAAATATTTGAAAGTAACTGGACAAATATAATAAAGAATAAAAATCACGTTTTTTTAATAAATTATATAACATATGTATAAAATATTCAAGCGTCTGTGCCGTCATATGACAACAGCGGAGACCAACGACTTAACATGTCTTCTGAATTACGGAGACCATCGTAACCAAATCAAGAAAAGCAAGTCAATCCTATTGTACAAATCTGTCCAGTTGCGCATCTGTCAAGATGCGTATCTGTCCAATTGCATGTCTGCCGAGCTGCGTATTTGACAAATTGCAAATCTGACTACTAGCGAATATGGCAATTTGCGAATTTGCCGAATCGCGATTTTGTCGATTTGCGTATTTTGACTGAATACGTATTTGACCACTTGCGTATCTGACGACATGCGTGTGATCCGTTTATTCTAGAATGTTTGATTTTAATGTTAGATTAGATATCGCTGACTGTTCGGGTAAGGGTCAATTCATATTGCCGCGAAAGAAATGGCGAAGAAAGCGTGAGACTACATGTGAATTAATGTGACTTAAAATACTCGTACAAACACTTATCCCTCAAAGATAACCCATCGAAACGTTTCGATCGCCATCGTGTCTCTCAAATTTAGGTTGGAAGAGAGACGCTCTCGAAAAATAAGGCAGATGGCAGTGCTGGTCATCCGTAACACTACTTGTGAAAAAAAAACGCGGAAAAACAATATTTATACAAACAGGTCGTGATGGCAGGGATATGTCACTCCTCAGTATAGGTACGTTATGCCGGCGCGCCTCTTGGGCAGGCGTATGGCAGTAGGTTGCCGCTTGTCTCTCGGCTCGCGCATAATTAAGCACCTTTTCTGTGATTGTTGCAACGAATATCGACTTCTAAACGATCATTTAATTTGTATAAAAGATATGTTATACGGGGTCTAAATTAAAGGAAGAACAAAGAGTAGAAATGACTAAGTAAGAAACTGAGAACCCTGAGCTCTTGTCGCTAAACCGGTTTCGAGTGAGCGGTGTACAACAGAATATGAATGCTCGAGTCACACGATAAGTTTCAATTTCGCGTGCAAGCAGGTAACGGTCGTATTAGTAGGCAAATTTTTTATCCTATCTAACTCGTCAAGCATCCGATTCCAGACAATTGATTTTTCAATTGTCATAGACCTCTGAAGGTATAACGCCGCTTGACAGATTAAACTTCTTTTTTTTATGGTAAAACAACGTTTGCAGTTGCAGTTTGGGACAGCTAGTTGTATATAAAAAAAGTTCTAAATACGAAGCGTCAATTTTGCTCCTATTTCTACTTTCTTCTGCCGCAGCAATGTGAATTGACATTATAGTTTAATGATGTGACACGACATATATACATTGTTAATTATTTATGACAAGATATTGGTATTGGGTAATTTTTATTGTTTCGATTTATATGATACTTTTGAAAAAAAAGTATTGTCTATTACAAAGTTTTAAAATTCAATTTAATTTTATTTGTAACTATTGTATCAAAAATTAAGTAAACTTCCAATTTAATTATCTTACTGACTTGTCTGCCAATCTTTAAATATGTATGCCAATTATATTAGCAATGTGAATTTGACAAGGTCCTAAGGTATTTTTAATTATTATTTATGTGATATAATATTGCTGTCTGTAAATATATTTAAAAATATGACACATTAATGAAATAAATACGACACATTTGTTGCAGTAAATACTGATTTGTATATAAGAACTTAAATATTGTATTTTAAGAGGTAAATTACGGAACAGGTGTTGTAAAATTAGTTAGTGACGAATACGACGCGTATCAAATTATATTTATTTTACTTAATGAATAAAATGGTTATTGTTACTTTTACCTCGTATTTTTTATTAAAACCTATTGAAAATGAGATTAGGTAGGTACTTTAGAGTTCATGAGTATTAAGTACACATTTGGTCTGATTCCAAAGTAATTATTTTCGTGTATTAAAAAAATACATTAACGACTGAATATTTATTAACGGCGAAAATTTTTATTTTAAAAGAGTACAAAATAGAAAAGCGCATGAGGTAACATTATTACTTTTAATGAATTACATATAAGTACTGAGATAATGAAAAAAAAAACAATATTATTTATAATTGTTCACCCTCTAATCCTTTTTTTTTTTTTTTTTTTTTTTTGATGGAAAAGCTTTTATAGCTACCCAGCTGCGATAAAGGGCCACAGTTGGGTTATGTGAGACTCTCCGGCTGGCATACTCACTAAAAACCATCAGTTCTTCCTGCCTCGCTGCCAAGCGACGCGACCACACAGGGAACTTGGTAGTCTTCCGCGTGACCGCTTGCAGCTGGCCTCAGCAGGCCACCACAAAGGGTTAGGGAAGGGTTATAATGAAAAAAAAAACAATCTTATTTATAATTGTTCACCCTCTAATCCTGTAGCAACAATTTAAGTTATTAGTAAAAATTAAAAAGTAAAAGTAGTGTCTTTTCACCCATTCCAGGACCAATTTAAAAAATAATAACTCTAGTTATAAGACTTATAAAAAAGACCAGTCATAGAATTCATAGTCATTATAAAACTAAACAAGTTATTTTAGTTAATTTTGCCCAGGATTAAGTTCCAGTTATAATTAATTTTCTTAGGGATGATAAAGTGCTTAAGCAAATTAATTAATTGTTGGCCAATGTGTTGTGGTCCAAATGTCGACTTGGTGATTTTTCGCTCGACGACGACGATATGAACTTACTTATTACTTATGCTTACTTATTACTTACTATTTACTAAGTAATTTTTCAAACATTTATAATAATTAGTAATTAAAATAGAATAAAACTAGAAAAATTTAGTTTTATTCTATTTTAATTACTAAGTAATTTTTCAAACATTTATAATAATGTTAAAATCAAAAATTAAGAATATTTATAATAATGTTAAAATCAAAAATTAGGAATATTACTTATGTGTTCATATTTTTTTGTTTCACAAAAGGTTTGCATAGTTGGTTGGCATCACACCCTACTAGCGCATATTTTCTTGTCTAAACATTTATCTTTACCTACATAAGGGGTGTAAAGGTAACGATTTCGAAAAGAGGCAGAGCTGATCGTCCTATATAGGACTAATAAAATTATCAGTAAAATATCAGCTGTTCCATAGTATAAAACAGCTGGTTATTTTTCACAATGATTTTTTTAAAAGTCGTGTATTTGTGTTTAGGATTTGTCTTTAGTGTCTGGCATTTGCCTTCGTTTTCGAGAGCGTTCCACTTAGATTAGATATACCCTTTATAGTGTACTCACCTACCTGTCTTTCAAACCCTTAAGAATAAAATTAAATATTAACGTTCAAAATTATAATGGGCAAGGTAGTACCTGTTACATAAGTTCATTATTTTAAGTAAAAGTATTTATTCATTCATGAATCGTGATAGCATAAACTTATCATTACACGTCGCGTGTTATAATTATTGATATCAATGTTTTTATGGAGAGCGTTTGGATAAATAAACACATGGACTTTGCACTTTCGACGCGCATAGACGATCTGTATACGCGCCAAAACGCCCGCAGTAAGCACTCGCGCCCACATTTATGTTCTATCGCTACGCGGGTAAACACTGCGAGCGGCAACATGTCTAATTTAAAAGTTTTGCGCGGGAATTTCGCGCGGCAATTGCTCACTTGCGGGAAAAATAGCAGGAGACCAAAGTCGAATCGCGTGTACACACAACAGTTGTCGAGGGCATTGGCCACACAAACAGCCCCAAACTTGGACTTCAAGTACCTGAATTCGCCCTGGGGTGAAATTCAGGTCGGCAATGAAACATTGACTGATCACATCTTTGCCGATTTTGAACTATGGGCAGACAAACCGTCTTTGGTAAGTTTCTAGAATTTCATTCATTTTTAATCATTATTATCTATTTAATAACCGAGGTGCTCATTTTAAAAATAAATGCGACAGTAGGTAAATATTTAATTATTAAAATCTAGTTTGTTTTTAATTTATAATTTATTTACTTACCTAGTAAGTTGTTCTATAAAAAGTCATAATAAATAAAATATATGTGTTGAATGCATGTCACCACAAACTCGACTAAATTGTGTTGGGGAGAGTTGCTTTTTGTGTAGCATGAGGAAATGCCCTGTTATCAAAAAAAAGTTAATGTGTCAAATTGAGCGCAGTTACCTACCTAGGTATAAGGTTTGTGTTTTTTACGTGACGTAATCTTGCATTAGTTTCAATAGTTTCGCACTTAAACGCAGTTTTTGAACGCTACATACGTCCTGTGCCGATTATGCAAATTAGATATTAGGTACTTACGACCGATTTTGCGCAGCCTAAACCAAGCCAACTTTAACAGGCTTATAACTTTTTGTTAACAAAAATTAAACTTTTATCGGTCAGGCAATGTAATCAAAAATCATGTATTAAAAATTAAAACGAATTTTATCACACTTCGTACAAACTATAAAATGTTGGCTTTCTATATTAGAAATCAATTCAGCAGATTTCTAATAAAGAAGCCCAAAGTGTAATATCATCAGACCGACTTTTGCACTGCCTGCAGCCCTTACTCATAAAAACGAGTGAAATGATTACTTATTTGATTTATTTCGTGTTTTGTTTTTCTCACTCGTGTGCAAAATGAAACTTGAAGGTAAAAAACTAAAATAGGTATAATGAGCGCATATTGCTTGAAATCAATCAATCACCGATCACAATTTCAAATATTTTTTCTACAAATCAGGTTTGCAAGTTATTCCGAATCTTAGTAGGTTACTAAAAACTTCTAATAATTTTTGAGTTATAGCATTTTATGTTTTTTTGCTAGTATTTCCGCTTAAGATTACATACCTATATACCTACTTTTTGTAAGTAATTTTATTGAATCAATGGATTGAGTACCTTCCTTACTGACATTATCTAAATAGGAAGTAGCAATAGGTTGATAGAAGTGTAGATAAAAATTATACGGTCCATCGTTTATTTTAAATTTATAGTCAATATTTAAATACTTTAAACAGATGGAAGTAAAGTTAACTCAAACGTAAACATGTATGTATGTTTCCAACATCATAACCCAAAAATGCATGTAGCTTATTTAATATATCCTCAAATATACTATATCGTAGAAAAACTATTAGTCCTGTAGGTACAAACTTATATTTAATATACTTACTATACGCGGCGTACTTACTGTGCCTTAAGTGAAAGATTTACCTCAAACGCAACGATCGCGTTTATACGGACTCCATTCAAAAAAAGTTTCCGATTCTTACTTCACAACAGAGACGCTGATGTCGTTTTCATACGATTAGACTGCTAAACAGAGAACGAAAATGTACGTTTAACATACGTCAAAACTTACAATTAAGGGTTTTGGCCTTCAATTCACTGATTACACCTGTCGTAACTATTAAACAAATTTAGTGACTCGACGATACGCGAAGAGCCACCTTTCAGGTCGTAGGTAAGGTTGAGGCGACACAATCAGACACCTTTCATACTGTAATAGGATTGTGAGCATTGTTCCTTGATTCCTTCACATAGTTTGGATTTGAAGTCATTGACGTGTTCGCGTCGATCTCGAATGACTGCACCTACCTACCTACATACATACAACGAAAAACTATGTATGATAAAAAATGTAGGTACTCTGTCTTATGTACCTACCTATATGTATACCTATACCTAAATAGGTAAGCACATTATTCTTTTGGTAGTTTTTAAGGTGTTTACTGTATTATCTATTACCACGTAGTAATAGTGGTAACTAATAGATAATTAAGTAAACGACCAAAACAAAAAGTGACCTTTATTATGTGGTTAAGTTTGCGGCAAAGTCCAAAGTGATAAAGTTTCGGTACCTACTCGATCTAATCATGAGTTGACTAGACTGACTGACTAGTTGACTTTTAGTTGGCGCCCGTTTGACAGGGTAAACTTGCAGTAAAAAAAGATAATACTGATATACTGTGGTTTTAGTGCGAGCATCACACATCCTCTTAACCTATCCCGAGTGATAGGGAGCGGCTCGTATTACCTGCTAGAGTTTTTCCACAGCGTCCCAAAAATGTGGAGAAAAACCGAGGTACCTAATGTTATTTTAAAACTGCTCTGTGCGATCATACATTAACAACACCCTTACATACGCTCTCATAGCATCTTTACAATAGGGATGTTGCCTAAGTTTGAATTCGGAGCTATTTTTCACAAATTCGGAAAATATACGCTACTGTTACCCATAAAAACAATTCAAACTTAAAATATATGGAATATTGTTGAAGTTGTACTGTTTTGAAAATTAAAAAATGGTGATAATTTTTTTCCAAAATTTATCAGAAATGTTAATGACATTAGATTGCTGACATAAATTAAAACAACTATTATTATGACAACTATCAATAAAAACCTACATAATACATAGTTATTATCAATTTTGTCATTATGCCCATACATTTCTTAGTAATATGGGAACATGTGACGTCACCTGTTCTGTAGATTTTCTATGGAGCGTTTTTGGGCGATGCGCCGCAACACATCAAACATACCACTATATCTGTGAAGCTATTGATCTTAGACATACTATTTCTTTAGCAATATTGCTTTATGAGTTATAAACTTATTATTTATGAAATAAAAAAAAAGTAGTCAACTACCCTATTATGTTAACTACTTCAAAATTTGTTATATGGGACACACACTGCACAGATAGCTAGGTACTTTTTTACAATAATAAAAATCTTAAACTTTGGACCAGTTAATGAATGGACATAAACACAGTCACTAATCAACAAGTTCTATCAATTCATCAGCTATGATGTGCATTAGAAATCATTACAGTTCCCAGTACAAAGGTCCATTCTATAATAGTACCTATGCTTGCATACGGACGTTCGCTTTTATAAATAGTCTACACGCGAAGGTTAAGGTTGATCGCGCATATTATGATTTTACGAACTGATGATTTGTATTTTCGTAAGCAAACTTTTTTAACAGGGTAATTAATTGTATTAATTATCAGTTAAGGCAAGTAGCTGTAAAACACCACATTAAGTAAACGTGCTGTGTGTGGGTAACCTTTGCCTTGCCGTCACCACATTAAATTCAAAGTAAAAGTGTTCTAAATTCCCGACCCCTCTTTTCGATTTATTCTTCCAATCTAGAAAATGGATATCTACGACACACACACGACCATTTTGGAATTGTTTCTGTTAATTGTAGGTATGTTGTTATCCATATACAGATACCTATGTTAGAAATTCCAAAAAGTGAAATGTTTTGGAAATTGTGACTTATCAGTTCCTGGTTTGAGAAATAATTTGTTATCATTAGTATTAGTTTGGAAAGGTCTACGTCACCTACTTAAGTATCCATTATGTAGATAAGATCAGAAGAGATGCAATACTAAAGACAGTGACACGTCAAGTACCTATACGTAAATTACTAAGTGTGTCGGTTGTGCCGTTGTGCGTACCAAGTATAAATAAATGATGTTCATGAGACTTTTTGTTTAAATTTTGATTTTTTTATTTGACAAGAGCTTGCTTAGGGCGGTGATGTTTCTTTAGTCCTATAGGATTCTAAATCCTATAGGATTGCGAATGTCTAATGTCTCGAAAATTAGTACCAAAATATTAAATAAACAGCGCTAGCAGTAGGTATCTTGAAATAAAAACATACCAACCGAATTAAAAACTTACTCCTTTTTGAAGTCGGTTAAAGTAGACAATTTTTATTATAACATGTATAGTTTCACTAAATTATACATTGAGGGTAAACATAGGTAAAAACCACCAACTTATTAAATTCACCTAAAAATAAACAAAAGCAAGGGGAACGTTCTTTTTAGACGAAGGCAGTACCCCTAATGTAGGAAAGTTTCAATCGAATCGAAAAGAAAACGATTATCGACGTGTTCACCTCTCAAATCCATATAAAAAGTGGTTTCCAATAATTCACAACAGAGGCGCTGCTGCAGTTTCCATACGATTTGGCATTGTCACAACGACGAGCATTTTCGTTTCAATTCGATTGAAACTTACACTAGGGGCACAGGTGTGGCACAGGTGGCAGTGCTGGTCATCCTTAACTAGCAGGTGCAGCGCACTTATTACCTACTAAAAGCGCTGCACCTTTGACAGGTAATGGAGAATTAGCTGTACTAGATAATATGACTGTATACTCTGTGATAGCTTTTTTTTATTCCTAACGGGCTGACTCTTCGCTTTCATCTTACCTGATGGTGGCTGAAGATGAAAGCGAGCTACACCCAGATTCCTCAACCACAGAGGAACTGGCTATTTTACCTCCAACCTGCCGGAACAACAATGCTGTTAACATTATTGTTATGGCCGGCAGACTTATGGTTAAGTTGTGGTAGCTAGCCAGGCGGACTTAGAAAAACCACCAACCAAATAAGCAGAAAATTTCTGCCCCCACGGAAATCGAACCCCGGACCTCTAGATTTAAAGTCCACAATCTGAAGTCGATAAGAATTCAACCCCGCAAACGTCAGTCAGACATAGTCAAATAAATCGGTGACAGATTTTTATTTATCCAATAATATAATGCCGGGCCGACACGACACAAGACTATCAGAGGAAAATGAAAAAGTTTGGAAAGGTATGTATGCGCTCACGTTGACAATAAAATAAATAAATAAAATAGGTACTGACAATACTATCGCACGCGTGCACGTTGTTAAGGGCTAGGGAAGGTTGCGTAATCTAATCATGATGAAAATCTAAAATAGGTTTTACTATTATGATGTTACCTACAAAAAATCCTACGAGTGCTGTCATTGTATTATCAGAATACGCCGGTATTAAAGTACTATAGCTAGTACAATTCGTAGTTAATAAGGAAATATATATCCTGATGTACAAAGTGGAAATCGTCCGTGAAAACTGATAAGGTGTTGTTAATATAAGAAGTACGTAGCTACACACCTACCTATAGGTAGTACTATCTAAATAACTTGTGTCAAGATGTAACAAGATGTAGGCGAACGTAACACACAGGAAAGCATCGTGCCAAAATACTTATCCCATGGTATTTGGATATCAGACTCTGACCGTTTTATTATAGAGCTAATTTTAGGCATTTTTATACAAGTTCATATCACTTGGCGCGTCAATCAATGGACGTATTTAAAACTGGTGGCCCACCGCCCTAATAATTGATAAGTATTTCTACTACTATTAATTATTCAAACAAATTCATATAATACCTACTTTAGCCAAAATAGGCATCGCTATAAAAACTCGTGTGATAGCTATGATACTTAATGATGAATTATTTTATGAAAGCTTTCAAAAGTATACCTAAACACCTATGGTATACATTAGAAAATATACTATATCTAGGTGTATATTCTTTAGTAACCACAGGAACAGTTTCTATCGCATCGAAATGTTACGATAGTTACTTTAAAATATTATACCAACTACTGGTTTCCAATAATTCACAATAGAGGCGCTGCTGCTGTCATCGAGTTGACAGCAGAACGCAACCACGATTGAAACGTTTTGATTTGATTGAAACTTAGCTAAATAGACTAGTGCCTGTTTTCACTAACATTTGCTTAGCGTTAAGAGTCCCATAGCGATTTTTATCTCAGTCTATCTAAAGGAGATAGAAAGAGACAAATAATGTCGTTAAGAATCACCTAAGCTTATGGAATGGTTAGTTAAAACCTATCTGACCAATCCATTACCCGTCGCCATGACAATTACATAGGGAATTACTTTATGTAAAATATAAAACTAAATATAATACTCATTGTAAATTATATATTAGCGCTCAGGTTTCGATAACGAAAACAAAGCAACTTTCGTAAATTAAATAAAAAAAATCCGGGGCCAATAAAAAATTTGTAATCTCGAGTTCCTCCTTTGCTTCCGGTTGTAGGTGCAACCGCTTGGGCCAGCGTGGTTGTGTTATTATGACCCAAACTCCTCATGTGTTTCTCCCATGTAAGAAGACCGTGCCCAGCAGTAGCTCGTATATAGGCTGGTGATGATGATTTTATTTACACAGACATGTGGCATCACTGGCCGTTCATACGACTATGGCATGATGCGGCTAATGATCGAGAGGTGCGCGGGCGCATTGCTCGGCGCGTTGCGGCTGTCTCCCGGTGACCACATCGGCCTCATCCTGCCGAACATACCGGAATTCGCAGTCCTCATACACGGAGCCATGAGAGCTGGCCTCGTGGTTACGTTCGCCAACCCGTTGTATACTGCAGGTGAGATTGCCTTAATTACCTACACTTAACAACTTGATCGGTTATGTTGTTGCCCGCAAGGAAGAATACGATATAATTTCATCACAATTTTTTAAAAATCACTTTTAGTTAAACTTTACTTGTCACGTGTCAAGTATGTTCCCTGAAAATTTGTGCGATAGTTAAGTATAGGTATTTGCAGGTATTTAGTTATTTACAGAATTTTTACTGTTAACCATACCTCTATTCCGTGCCTATACTATATAGGGGTGC
Organism: Nymphula nitidulata; assembly: GCA_947347705.1. Classification (NCBI taxonomy): domain Eukaryota; kingdom Metazoa; phylum Arthropoda; class Insecta; order Lepidoptera; family Crambidae; genus Nymphula; species Nymphula nitidulata. The sequence goes on from OX374631.1 coordinate 12,429,541, forward strand.
CATATAGTGCTTTTATTGAAATCCTGACTGCCTATATGTATAACTAAACTGTCGGAATATGCTAGAATCAACAATGAAAAACTCATTGGATTATATAAAATTTTTGCTTGTAACATTTGTCAAAATATTTTAGAGACACCAAATCACCATGTATGGTGTATTTTAAATTATTTTAATTACGAAATACTCAGCAGGTTTTTCCTCTGTATCTATCTATGTCAAGGCGCTATCATCGCTTCGATTTGTCTATATCGTTGGGACGGATATACTATGTATATGACTGTGTCTATATATCACAGGAGACTGGAGTTACGTAGGGAGGGATATACCCAATTTACTTCATTTTAAATAGACCTGCAATATGCTCCATATAGTTCAATTATTGCAAGTGCGACATTATCTAAGGTCATATATGAGCTCTATATGTGTTTCGCAAGCTTCAAGGGAAGTACAATATTTAGTTTCAATCCACTTCTACGGACATTACCTATATGTGGTAAATATTAGTTTTTAAAAATGTTATTATATTAACCAGTGAAGTAGATATCCAGGCTGGTAAGGGACAAAAGGTTAAGACTACAATTTCCGTTACTGTTGTTGTTTCTTAGTTACATTTATCATAAAAGTTTGTTGATACCTACTACTACTTGTTGATCTAGAATATGTATTCTCTATACTACGGTAATTACACCATAGAATGGGGGAAATAAACGACGCTAAGTTAAGGAGCTACCCAATATACCTATTACACGAACAACATAGATGTCTAGTATAGTCATTAAGTCATTCATTACTCACTAGTCCACAACTTCATATGGTTGCGCCTATCATATATATTTTTTTAATATACTTATACTGTATTTTTGGAATGAGAATTGTTACTCACAATCCTCTGCATCCTTCCTATATCGTGATCCCTTTCCCGCACATACCTGTGTTTAATACGTGCGAGTAAGAGCGCCGCTTCCGCGAATAAGAAGAATATGATACTTGCCGCCGCAAGAGGTGGTGCGAGTAGTATTGCTCCAGCGTTCGGAACCGCTAGTGTTACAAACAAGTGCACGAGACAGTTCTTCATATACTGACCGGCAACGCAAGCCGGCCGCTTCCACCGCCGCCACGATCACGAGGTTGTGTGCTGAAGACCATCAAATTTCAAGAAGGTATTGTGCATCTTTCCCTTATTGAACTGTCTTTCTTTATTCTAACCGCAAGCAGTTTATTTCCTATTTTCTCCGAACGTGTTGTAGTAGTTTTCAAACGCAAAAATACAGTCCACTATATATCTATCAATAATTTTATATGTTCATTTTCTCCGCATCGCACATCCATTTTATGGTCCAAACGAACCGAATTTGAGTCGATAATTATTATAAGTAAGTAATGTTCTAGAAATATATTACGCAACCGCATTTCATTTTGTGCATTTTTCTCAATATACCTACGTAAATACATTTATTACGATAGTTCAATTGAAAGCTCGTAAGCTTACCTATGTAAAATAATCGCATACGCAAGTATATTTATCTTAAATAATCTCGTTAAGTAATTATTATTACTTACGCTCCGCGTCCAAGTAGCGTATTCGTCATTTCTAGTTACCTACCTACTTGAGTCTAATAAATAACGCATTTGTACTGTAGTTTACCCTTTCACGCACCATAGTTTCGTTTATGTAACTATTTTATTGATTATCCTATAATCATAGTTGTTGCTAACCGCTTTATTTTTTCTATGACTATAGGTAATACCGCGCTTTGTTTATCATAGCATACTTAAGTCTTAAAACTTAAGTCTGTTTACCGCATTCCATTGCAGATACTCTTCGTACCTAAGTGATTACGTTTGGGTTATTATTTCGTTTCTTATTACCGCGCTCCCATACGTATCCTAGGTAGGTAGGTGTATTTCTCTGTTCTCCACCGCACCGCATTGTTTGTAATATAACCTTACCGCTCCGCTTATATTGTTTGTTTACATAAGTTAAAATACTTATATCAAATGTCTACTGAAAATAAATTGTCACTTTTACATGCAAAAAGAGACCTTATATTCTCACGCATACAAGCTATCGCCGATAAGGTCGATAAGCTTTCTAGAGAACACGTAAGAGAATCATTCTTATGTGACCTGGAATCAATTGATAAGTTGCGCTCTGATTTCGAAAGTGTGCTGGATCGAATAAATTCTGTCGAATTAGATTCGAACCCTAAATACGTTGTTAATTATCAGCCTCTTTTATCATTTGATGACTTGTATTATCGAGTCAAACGCGCCGCTAAGTCTTGTCAAATAACGCAACCCGATGCGAAGTATATTCGAGGTGATAGGCCTAGGTTGCCGCCTATTGAATTACCTGAGTTTAATGGCGATATTAAAAATTGGCCTTTGTTTTATAGTTCTTTTAAAAATACTGTCCACGACAATCCTGTTTTGACAGATTCGGAAAAATTGCATTATCTAATTGGCAAACTCTCTGGCAAAGCTCGATCTGTTTTCGCAGGCATAACTCCAAGTGCCGAAAATTACGATGTTATAATAGAATGTTTAATAAATAAGTACGAAGACAAGCGGCTACTTGCTTCCTCTTACTTGGATCAGTTATTTGAATTAAAACCATTAAATTCCGCAACGGTTAGTAACCTCGAGCTATTTTTAGATAAATTTGCAACATCAGTTTCTGCACTAAATAATTTAAAAATAAATAATTTATCAGAATTTATATTTTTGTATACCGCGTTAAAGAAATTGGACCCAGAAACCGCTCGCACTTTCGAAATGGACAAACGTGGTTCCGACATCCCATCTTTCGACTCTTTAGTGTGCTTTATTCGCGATCATATAAAAATATTGCAACGCGCTACTTCTAATAGTAAACATGAAGTCACTAGGAAAACGGATACGGCATCGAAGCCACATAAAACTACGCATACTTATTTAAATACTACAACCGCAACTTCTCAAAGTCATTGCTCTTTATGTAATACGAAACACGAACATTTATATAACTGTTCGGGATTTCAAAAATTAACGCCTAATGAACGCTTTCGATTTGTAAAACAAAATGCTCAATGTGTTAATTGTTTAAGTAAAAATCACCGCTCGTTTGATTGTAATTCTAATTCGCATTGTCGTAAGTGTAATCTTAAACATCATACGATGCTTCATTTTGAAAATAAAAATGCCACATCCACGCTAAGCACACTCGGTGGCGCATCGCTCGTTGTAACAAGTACAACGCCGCACGCACACGCACCCGACTCATCGCCGCCCGGCGACGATTCACGCTCGGACCGTCCGAGAAATAGTAATTCTGCGACGGTGTCGCGCCCATCCGCGGCGCCCGGTACTTCTAATGACGTTGCATTGTGCACGTTATCAGACAACTTAAATAAAAATATTTCGCACGCGCCTTCTACTGTTTTACTTGCCACCGCGCGAGTTATGATGATTGATTCGTATGGTAATGAACATTATGTTCGTGCCTTATTGGACAGCGCTTCTCAAAGCAATTTTATTACCCGCGAATGTTGTAATCGCTTAGGACTACACTCGCTACAGATACCGACGTGTTCTATTGTCAAAGGAATAGGAGGAAGCACTAAAGCTATTCAAGGATCGGTAAATGTAAAATTCTTTTCGCGTTATGATCGCAATGTTAACTTCGATATGGAATCATTGGTTGTCGATAAAGTTACCGAACGGCTGCCGACCGTCAGTATCGACATTTCATCTTTTTCTAATTTAAAAAACTTACCTTTAGCCGATGATACTTACTTTGTTCCGGGAGCTATCGATATGCTTGTCGGTGCTTCGATCTTCCCGCACCTCCTGTTGTCACGCCATATTCAGGGCGAACCCGCACACGTCGCGCCTCACGCTTTAGAAACCGTACTGGGATACGTTATTATTGGTTCCGCTCCCGCATTTAATACTTACGCTTCCGTTTCGTACTGCTGCGCCGTCGAGCCTATAGAGGCCGTCGAGCCTATAGAGTCCGTCGTCCGCAAGTTCTGGGAAATTGAAGAGGTTGCTGTGTCGCCGATTCTCAGTCCAGATGATAGAGAGTGTGAGAATATATACACTCGCACTACCACACGCGATGTCGATGGTCGTTATACTGTCGCACTCCCATTCAAGGGTGATGTTTCTTCTCTTGGCGACTCCTATCGATCAGCCGAAAAATGTTTTTTATGTCTCGAGCGCAAAATGCAGGCTTCACCTAAATTAAAGAAAGCATACGATGAAGTTATATACGAATATTTAGACAAAGGTTATATTTCACCAGCCCCTCCTGATATGGAGGAGAATAAAGACATACCGTCATATGTTATACCGCATCACGGAGTCATCAGAGAGGATAAACTGACTTCAAAGTTGCGCATGGTGCTCAATGGCAGTGCTAAAACTAGCACGTCTGTATCTCTCAATGATATCCTTTATAATGGACATAACTTACAAGGCAATCTATTTAATATAATTGTTAATTTTCGATTATTTTCCGTAGCACTCTCCGCCGATATAAGGCAGATGTTTTTATGTATAGGCATCCGTGAGAGTGATCGTAGATTTCAACGCTTTTTATATCGCTTCGCACCTGATGAACCACTTAAGGTTTATCAGTTCAACCGCGTTTGTTTCGGCCTCAAGTCGAGTCCATTTCACGCATTACATACAATCAAACAGCTCGCGTCCGATGAGGGTGATTCCTTTCCTATAGCAAAGGAAGCGGTACAGACTGGCCTGTACATGGACGATTTTGTCTACTGCCTAGATAGCGAAGCGGAGGCTGTTACCACAGCTGCTGAGGTTATTTCGCTCCTGAAAGCTGGACAGTTCGATCTCGTAAAGTGGACGAGTAATTCACAGACCGTGTTAGATTACATTCCGCCAACGCATCGTCTTTCATCAGTGAAGGAATTTAATGATTCCGATTCTCATAAGGTTCTCGGCTTATGCTGGTCTCCCAGTTCTGACTTATTTAGTCTTAAAATTTGTACTCCTGTTGAAAATTGTACTAAACGCACCATACTATCTTGTGTTGCAAGGTTATGGGATTTTATGGGTTTTGTTGCCCCTGTTATATTACACGCCAAACTCCTCATTAAGGAACTTTGGCTTCGCAATTGTGATTGGGATGAAACCCCTCCTGACGATATCGTTAAATTGTGGTCCCGCTTCAGGAAGGAGCTTCCTAGTCTTGAACAAATAAAGATTCCACGCCATGTTGATATCACAAGAGGTAGCGTCCTGACCATCGTTGGCTTTGCAGACGCTAGCGAAAAAGCTTATGGAGCTGTAGTTTATTTTCACGTCAAGAATGGCGAAAATATCTCAGTCCACCTTATTAGTGCAAAATCAAAGGTTGCTCCTCAAAAAGTGATTTCTCTCGCTAGGCTCGAACTCTGTGCAGCTCTTGTGCTCGCTAAATTAATAAATAACATTATTGACGCATGTAATAATCGCTTTCCAATCGATAAGGTATACGCATTCTCTGATTCGACTGTCACCCTTTGCTGGGTTCACGCGTCGCCTCACAGGTGGGACACTTTTGTTTCGAATAGGGTTTCGAAAATTCAGGCTTTATTGTCACCGCAAAACTTCTATCACGTGCCAGGCACAGAAAATCCTGCCGACTGTCTATCCCGTGGACTTACTCCCATACAAATTAGTAACCACCCGCTTTGGTTCCATGGCCCAGCTTGGATCAAGTTTGCTCCGTCCGAGTGGCCAATTGGCCCTTTCAATCCTTCTACGGTTTCTGAACCGCCAGAAGGGAAAAAACATTCATTTGTCACTTCTGTATCGCAAAGGGAGTCTCCCATCCTCGCGTTGGCGAATCGTGTCTCTTTGTGGTCAAAACTTCTGCGCATCGTCGTTTACGTATGTCGCTTTATGAAATTATTACCACCGAGAGAATTCATAACCGCTGTAGATCTGGAGCACGCAGAGGCTATGGTTATTCGCGAATTACAAAGCTTATATTTTCAAGATGAAATTGTCAAATTACAAACGGGAAAGACTTGCAATCGCACATTTCAACGACTCAAACCGTTCTTACAAGACGGTATTGTTAGGGTCGGTGGACGTTTAATTCACTCTGATTTAAAATTTAATGAGAAACATCCTATAGTTTTACCGCGTAGAGATCATATTTTAAATTTATTAGTTGATTATTATCACAAACTTCACTGTCATGCTGGTCCAGATTTGTTGATGTCAATCTTACGTCAAAGGTATTGGATTCTATCCGCACGCAACTTAATTCGTAACCGGGTACATAAATGTATTCCATGTTTTAAACTTCGCCCTAAATCAACATTTCCCGAAATGTCAGATCATAGGTCTTGTCGCGTCATACAAACTGTAAAACCTTTTACACATACAGGTACAGATTACGCAGGCCCTTTTAAGGTAACAGTATCGCGTGGCCGCGGTATAAGGTCCACTAAAGCTTACGTTTGCCTATTTGTTTGTTTGACCACGCGTGCCGTTCATATTGAACTGGCAGGCGATTTAAGTACTAACTGCTTTATGGCAGCTTTCAAACGGTTTTTGTCTCGCCGCGGTCCTGTTGGTCGGATGTATTCAGATAACGGGTCTAATTATGTCGGTGCGAAACGCGCTCTATCGGAATTGCACGCGTTCTTAATTTCCAAACATTTTAACACTGATTTCTCTCATGTGCTCGCTGAAAACCGCATTACTTGGTTACTGAATACTCCTGCCGCTAGTCACTTTGGAGGTAATTGGGAGGCGAATATTAAGAGCCTCAAAATGCACTTGTTCCGTGTAATCGGCGAACAAATTCTGTCGTTTGAGGAGATGAGTACCGTCCTCACACAAGTTGAGGCTATAATGAATACGCGCCCTCTATGTAGAACGCTCTCTAGCGACCCGTCAGAGCCGCTTGCATTGACTCCCGCACACTTTTTAAATCTCACGCCTTTAAAATACTTACCCGCATTAGACATTGACGAAGATAGGCTTCACATTCTTACTCGTCACGCTTTATTAGATAAATTAATTCAGTCTTTCTGGAAACGATGGAGGGCAGAGTATCTGCACACCTTACAGAGTCGCGATAAGTGGAACACGCCAGCTAACCCAATAACTGTAGGTACTGTCCTTGTTCTAAATACAGAAAATGCTCCTCCTCTTCACTGGCCCCTCGGTGTTGTGGAAGAGGTTTTTCCAGCTAAAGATGGTGTCATACGCGTAGTTCGTGTAAAGACCGCCTCCGGATCTTATTTACGCCCGGTTGTACGTCTCTGTCCTTTGCCTAAGCAATAATTCATTTAGTACATAACGCTTCTTAGGTTAAGGTTTAGTTTAGTTCAATTTTTTTGAAGGCATCCCTTCAAGCCTGGGGGAAATGGTTGCGCCTATCATATATATTTTTTTAATATACTTATACTGTATTTTTGGAATGAGAATTGTTACTCACAATCCTCTGCATCCTTCCTATATCGTGATCCCTTTCCCGCACATACCTGTGTTTAATACGTGCGAGTAAGAGCGCCGCTTCCGCGAATAAGAAGAATATGATACTTGCCGCCGCAAGAGGTGGTGCGAGTAGTATTGCTCCAGCGTTCGGAACCGCTAGTGTTACAAACAAGTGCACGAGACAGTTCTTCATATACTGACCGGCAACGCAAGCCGGCCGCTTCCACCGCCGCCACGATCACGAGGTTGTGTGCTGAAGACCATCAAATTTCAAGAAGGTATTGTGCATCTTTCCCTTATTGAACTGTCTTTCTTTATTCTAACCGCAAGCAGTTTATTTCCTATTTTCTCCGAACGTGTTGTAGTAGTTTTCAAACGCAAAAATACAGTCCACTATATATCTATCAATAATTTTATATGTTCATTTTCTCCGCATCGCACATCCATCATATGTCTTTATCGCTTATCCATGGACAAACGAGAAAGCTACCCTGAGGCATGCCATTCTTTACGGATATCCTTGAACTTTGTCCGGTTATAATTCATTGTTCATTTGTGGTAATATTGTGTTCTTTATAGTCTAAACTCAGGTTAAACTCCAACTTGGACTAAAACTTTTCGAGGCTTGAAAGAAATAAGCACTTTCTTATCCATGTAAGTTGTCGTCAAATAGGTACCTACAAAGAAGATTATCTTCTCTATAAAACTAATTTAGTTGAAGATTATTTTTTATTCTAATATCATAAAAGTTAGTAACTAGTTAACTAATAGTTTCGTAACTGAATAGACAACAAATAGATTTAGAAATGGGCGTGCATTTGTTTATTGATAACAGGATATTGTTCTGTGTTGTGTAAGTAATTAACGAGACGGAAGATAGCATCATTAATTCTTCTAAGCATACCAACGTATCATTAGTCATTACGATAGTGTCTATTATCAATTATCATTTTAATAAGTAAACTGTGTCTAGGCTTCGAGGTCATAACTTTGTCCATGATAAAAACAATAATCGATAGACGTTAGGTTTATCGAATATAATAAGTCTTAGTAGGCTTTGCAGGGGATTTAGATAACTTGAATATAGTTTTACTAATTATAATCGACTTCAAAAACGAGGAGGTTCATTCGTACCACCATCTTTTATCGCGATCCAGTTTAGACCCAAACTGAGTAGAATCGTTATATTCGTACTACGACGCTATCTATGACTATGACAGCGATGCAGTTTAGGAACCAATACTGAACCGAGCGGAATATGAATCGCTTTTATAAAGATGGTGGTAAGGCCCCTGATCCGATTTACGTGATTCTTTCTTTTTTTCAAAATGTAGTTTTCATTAAAATTATTATCCTTTTTATGAACAACCTATAGTAGCTACTCATAAGATTTGAAATATATTGTGAAAGATTGGGGGTTTGCATCTGAGACAGAATCTTTTCTACTGTAAAAGTGTAAATAAACTATGCCTATTCTATGTATAGAGCTTTACATGGTATTTTTTGTTCTTCCCAGATGAAATGAAGCGGCAGTTTGCTGACTGCAACGTGAAGGCAATGGCTACTATCGAGATGTTCATGCCTGTCGCGGAGCAAGTTAGCAAAGCACTGAAGGATTACAAAGGCACCATTTGGGTTGGCGGAGAGGATGATAAAAGTAAAGGTAAATCCACGAAATATATACAGAATGGTGCCGTCAATACGACACTAAATTAATTGAAATATTCTATTTCAACATCCGAAACGAGTATTTTTACAAATACCTACGATTCGGTTAAGTTGGGGCAGTGCTTTCAAATATTCTTTATAGAATAAAAGAAAAGAAGAAATAAAGAATAGAATAGAAAAAGAATATAATAGAATAGAATATTTCAACATTGTAGGGTGGACGTTAGCTCATAAACGCAAAATACAGATAGACTAGAAGAATTTCACAGGGATATCCCAAGTCCTGGGTGGCTCAGTGGTCAGAGCAGTCGCCCGGATTGCGAAAGGTCGTGGGTTCGATTCCCGCCTTAGGACGTGAAATTTTTCTAGTTTTATATTATTTTAATTACTAAGTAATTTTTCAAACATTTGTAATAATGTTAAAATCAAAAATAAAGAATAGACATAGTTACTTTCGCATCATTTTTTTTTTCATAATATTCCTGTGTTTTAATATGGGAACAACCTACCCATTTTAGTTTGTAATTTCGTCAACCATTTGGGTCGGTTGCAAATGTTGCAATGCAATGAATCTTGTGTACCTACCTAGCCTTTGTCTTTTATACTTACCATCGGATCTATTTATACCCAATGTAGAAAATAAGGCGGAAGATTTGGCAATCAGTCATGATTCTGATAAATTATTACTATAACAACGATGACAACTAATCTTAGCTGTGGTAATGGTATAGTCCGTTCGTGTTAGAGGCGGCTTTCGTAGTGCAACTGTTACACTTGATGTGCTATCGTCTGTACTACCCTCAGTACCCTCTGACTTATTTCTATGATCTGAGGTACTTACTACGTAATAAATATTATGAGTATTTCTTTTTTTGTAATCATGAGTTTGGATTATTCACCAAGTCACAACAATTATGCTTTGACTAAGAATCTGAATGTCTTAATTTTTTCTATTTAGTTTATTTAGGTCCAGAGTATTTTATGTAAGTACTTATACTTACTTAACAAATGGACCCTAAATGAAAAATGAGCTAACATGATCTATTAAATTGATTTACCCTTACAATTTATCTCTCCAAGGTGTATATGGCCTTAAGTCACTTTTGATGGCGGATCACAATGCGGACATGCCAACCCTGAATGCCGACGACGTCTGCCTCATCCCTTATTCCAGCGGCACAACAGGAATGCCGAAAGGCGTCATGTTAACACACAGGAATCTCGTAAGCAACCTGAAGCAGATACATTGCCCGAAAATAATGAAGTATGGAGATGAAAAAGGTAAGGTTCTATGGTTCTAAGTATGGAGTTGAAAATAATATAGGTAATAAAATAAGGTAAGGTAATTTAATATTGTTATTATAGTTAGGTATTAATTAGGTATGCTATTGTAATATTTTAAAAAAGAGAGCATTTAAATAAAACTCAGGAACAATAAAAAAACTACTTAATAAACAACAAAGTTATAAATAAAATTTAACGTAGCTCCATCACGAACTACCTAAATATTTGAAATTCTGTCACAAACGCTTAATAAATTAGAAAGGGCATTGAATGTAGACCCAGTCCAAAGTCCAAATAAACCTGCCACAGAACATCGGTGACTGGCTTACAAAATTCACCTCTCTGTGCCTACGTTTATCAAATCCAATAGGTACCTACTTGCTTGAAGGTATAATTTAAAAGGGTACCTATATCTATAGACAATACCTTTTAAATCCATTCATGAATACCTCACCTATCTATTTTAGATTCATTAGTGAAAATAATAGTTGTATATGGTAGTTTATGACCTTGATTTAATTTAATGTATAATAGATAATAATAATATGCTATATTGCACACAAGATGCGGCCTTATGGATAAAAAGCAATTTTTCCAGGTATAGTATAGGGATAATGAATACTGATTATAAGCTGTACAAAACATAAAAGGGCGATTCACTCAGACAGAAATAGTAGCCCTAAAGGGCGCTGTCTACGGGTAGAGTGAACGGCATAATAACGGTAGAGTAGAGTACAAATAAGTATTTGACGACCGGCTGGCCGAGTGGTCTGTACCCCTTACTATACAGTCTACTTGGTCAAGAGGTCCCGGGTTCGAATCCCGGTAGGAGCAAATGTTTGTATGATGAGTACGAGCATTATTTTACGAGTCATGGATTTTTATAAGTTTGTTTATTATATTTCTAATATTTATATTACATATTATTATCATTATTTCTCTGTTATCTAGTATCCAAATTACGCTCTTAATGCTTAATGATGCTTACTTTGGGCTAGATAATAGGTGTGAGTGTATGAAAAAAAAAACTATACCATGTAGACAGCATTGGTAGGGTAGAGTACTGACCTGAGGCCAGTAGGTCATAGAAACAAGGTACAAATCAAAACTGGTAGGGTGCTCGTCAGTGATAGAGTAGTATAGCCAGTTCACTCTACCGTTACTCCACCCGTGGATGTGCTTTACGGACGGTAGAGTACAGACTGTACCAATGTAGACAGTATTGGTAGAGTAGAGAACTCAATAAAACGTGTAGAGTAGTAGCAATTCACTCTACCGTTTACTCTACCTGTGGGCAGCATCTTTAACGGACGGTAAAGTACTAACTATACCAATGTAGACAGTATTGGTAGAGTAGAGTACGAACTAAAACTGGTAGAGTAGTAGCAATTCACTCTACCGTTTACTCTACCTGTGGGCAGCATCCTTAACGGACGGTAAAGTACTAACTATACCAATGTAGACAGTATTGGTAGAGTAGAGTACGAACTAAAACTGGTAGAGTAGTAGCAATTCACTCTACCGTGTACTCTACTTGTGGGCAGCATCCTTAACGGACGGTAGAGTACTAACTATACCAAAGTAGACAATATTGGTAGAGTAGAGTACGAACTAAAACTGGTTGAGTAGTAGCAATTTACTGTACCGTTTACTCTACCCATGGGCAGCACCCTTTATGGACGGTAGAGTACTAACTATATCAATGTAGACAATATTGGTAGATTAGAGTACTAACTAAAACTGTTAGAGTAGTAGTCAGTTCACTCTACTGTTACTCTACCCGTGGACAGCACCCTTCAGGGACGGTAGAGTACTAACTATACCAAAGTAGACAGTATTGGTAGAGTAGAGTACGAACTAAAACTGGTAGAAAAGTAGCAATTCACATTACCGTTTACTCTACCCGTGGGCAGCACCCTTTACGGACGGCAGAGTACTAACTATATCAATGTAGACAATATTGGTAGATTAGAGTACTAACTAAAACTGTTAGAGTAGTAGCCAGTTCACTCTACTGTCTACTCTACCCGTGGACAGCACCCTTTAGGGACGGTAGAGTACTAACAATACCAAAGTAGACAGTATTGGTAGAGTAGAGTACAGTGCTAACTAAAACTGGTAGAGTAGTAGCAATTCACACTACCGTTTACTCTACCTGTGGGCAGCATCCTTTACGGACGGTAGAGTACTAACTATACCAATGTAGACAGTATTGGTAGAGCAGAGTACTAACTCATACTGGTAGAGTAGTAGCCAGTTCGCTCTACCGTTAATCTACCCGTGGACAGCACTATTCAATATTTATGTTTCTTATTTTCGTCTCCTAATAATTTAGATCGGTCAGTATGTAAAAAAGACATACGAAAATCTCTTCTTAGGAACCTTATATGTCATCGATTTTAGTAATAAGAAAAACTGCATTCATATATTTTAAAAAAACGTCTACTCAGCTCGGGAATCGAACCTGGAAGTTTTCTCGAATAAGTAGGTACAGCATGGGGCTCTTAAAAAAAGGTTAAAAGGTTTTTAAAGGGTCAGCAACGCGCAAGTGATACGCCCCTAGTGTTGCAAGCGTCCATTGTCTATGGTAATCGCTTACCATCAGGTGAGCCGTATGCTTGATTGCCACCTTAGTGGTATAAAAAAACTTATATATAGTATATTTGCCGCTTTTCTAGATAATTATTGTTTCTTATTGTTATTTATTTTCAGGTAAAGGTGAAATTGTATTAACTGTACCACCCTTCTTCCACATTTATGGTTTTAACGGAATTCTCAACTACAATCTGACGCTTGGCTATCACATAATTTCCATGCCCAAGTAAGTATTAACCCTATTTACTTTTAAAATGTTCTCTGTGTAGGTACCAAAAATTTTTAAAAATGATTTAGGTATCCAAAAAAACTGACAGTATGCTTTATTTATTTAACAATTAATGTACACGAATAATAAAACAATGGAAGAAATATTTTTGAGGAAAATTGTACAAAGGCACAACCTACTACTGCTTATTTTCTAAATGAAATCTCTTCCAGCAGTCGTACCACAGAGAAATTAAATAAGAATGAAAATCGGCGTGTGAAAATTGACTGCCACTATAAATACAAAAATATACATTATCATTATTATTTATTTATGCTTTGTTTTTTTGATAAAAAAGGTAGGTTTTTCAATTTAACAAATTTATAATATGACGATGAATTTGAGACCCTATAATAATATCTTCAAGAGTCGCAGATTGACGGCGTGCACTACTTCGAACGCATGTCGCGATACATCGTATTATTTTTGGCGATGCCGATTATTTTCTTTTAATATGCCATCCTGTTTCGAAAAAACATGTAAAAACTGTTTAGAAAAACAGTTATTTAAAACATATTCCCTTACACATTTATTAACACATATACATTTATTAAAACACAAAACACTTACGATTTAAGCTTTTGGCATTTCCTGTTTTACTACCATTCCGATAGAGCGCATTCACGTTGTGGGAATCCATTCACGGTTACCTACTCTGATTTGTTTGCCAACAGTAGATGCACTAGACTAATGTCCCCTATGTATAAGCAATATAGACCTAATAATTACTCTATGATTCACGAACAGCCTTATGAGCCTCTGCCTGCCATGGCGTCAAACGCTACATTGGGTCGCTTAGCGCCTTCTGTCGGCTTATTCTAATCTTATACTTATCCCATCTACCCCCTTCCTACTCAGCAGTATGTGTGCTAGTTGCTATGTCACGGGTTCCTTTAGAAGAGGCGTGAAAAGGTACCTTGTAGGACTTCTACTGTTACCGCTTCTCATCGGGTGGTTATGAGTCATTTGCTGTGTTTTGTATAAAACAAAACAATTAAAACAAATAATTACATTTATAAATATGTATTTTTCATATATGTAGGTACCTAGACATAATTAAGTATAACGTTGTGTAATAGGGTAGTTGACAACATTTTTTTTATTTAATAAATAAGAAGTTTATAACTCATAAAGAATTATTGCCAAAGAAATAGTATGTCTAAGATCAATAGTTTCACAGATATAGTGGTATGTTTGATGTGTTGCGGCGCATCGTCCAAAAACGCTCCATAGAAAATCTACGGAACAGGTGACGTCACATGTTCCCATATTACTAAGAAATGTATGGGCATACTGACAAAATTGATAATAACTATGTATTAAGTATGTTTTTATTAATAGTTGTCATAATAATAGTTGTTTTAATTGATGTCAGTAATCTAATATCATTATCATTTTTAATAATTTTTGAAAAAAAAATTTGACCCTCTTTTTTCATTTTCAAAACAGTACAATTTCAACAATATTCAATTTATTTTAAGTTTGAATTATTTTTATGGGTAATAGTAGCGTATATTTTCCGATTTTGTGAATAATAGCGCCATATTCAAACTTAGGCAACATCCCAATTACAGATTCACACCAGAGGACTACATCAAATGCCTTGTACAATATAAGCCGACTACTTTGTTCGTGGTTCCCTCACTATTAGCTTTCTTGGGAACACACCCCATGGTCACGAAATATCACTTGGACTCTGTGGAGACGATCATGGTTGGTGCTGCTCCTACTACAGACAGTATTCTCGAGAAGTTCCTATTGAAATGTGATAAAACGAAAGACCAAGTGAGACTGTTGCAAGGTTAGTAAATATCATCATCATCACCATCGAATACCGTTTCTGGTCACAGATCTTCCTACCTACATGTAAGAAATCTTAATTATGTAGTTTAAGTCATTATAATATATGCGAGTCTTAACACTGTGACGCATAGACATAATGCTTGTCTACACATAAACCGCTATATCTATAAGTTTATCTATTATTCGCCAGTTATTTCAATCACCTAGGTAGTTACATAGGTATACTTATGTAATGAAAAAGAAAAAATAAAGGGTTATTTAATTTTTTAACGACAAGACTGGCAAACAAGCGTAGTATGATAACGGATTACCTTAGCCTAAACGCTCGTAACACCCTGAGGGCCTAAACAATACGATGCCTTTCGAGAATCGCTATCGCTAATCGGAAAATGTTCGGGATTTGACAAAAGCACCCGATTTTCCATTCAGCGACAGCGCTTGTCAAATGGCATCTTGTCTTGGCCCTCTGGGCAATATTCAATCGTTGTCTACCCCGTTGAAACCAAGAGGAAGCGTTATGTTAATAGCATACCTACAGGGTGTAAGGGAACGCTGTCGTAAACGAAAGCAGATGTCTGTGGGGTCTATTAGAGAGCTCTTATTTCCGTTTAGTGTAACGCCTCGGGGTGTATTATGACCTCTTATTTCCACTCAGTTTAACGCCTGGGGTGAATTTTGAGCTCTTTTTCCAATCAGTTTAACGCCTGGGAAGTATTAATAGCTCTTATTTCCTTTCAGTTTAACGCCTGGGGTGAATTATGAGCTATTTTTCCATTCGTTTAACGCCTGGGGTGAATTATGAGCTCTTGTTTCCATTCACTTTAACGCCTGGAGGAATATTATGAGCTCTTAGTTCCATTCAGTTTAACACCTGGGATGTTAATACTCCTCATGTTATTTTTTGATACAGCATGAACTTTATAACCCTGCTAATAGAATTCACTGTGTATCAGTATTAGGGATACTTAGACCCTAAACTAAATGGTAAAAGAGCTCATAATATATCCCCTGGTCAACCTAAACCAAACACGACTTGTTATGTCGCTTATTACATCAAAAAGAATCTCCCTTTTATATGTAATAATATGACACAGTATTAAATCGCGAATTCATAGTTGATCCCATAATAACAGTTGTTCAATTTGATGCCCCAAACAACAGGGACTTGCCATGCATATGACCAATAAAAACACGGTGAATAGGAAAACAATTTCAGGATACGGCATGACGGAGAGCTCGCCTGTGTCTCTGATGACGCCGTACATCTACCCGCACAATAAGGTGGGGTCGGTGGGGCAGCTCATCTGTAGTACGCAGGGCCGCGTGGTGTCGCTTACCACCGGCGAAGCGCTCGGCCCGCACAACTCCGGCGAACTCTGGATACGGGGGCCACAGGTATGTTGATATCTATGTAACAATGTTTTTATACCCCTGAAAGCACGGAGTACTAAACCAGACCAACTTCTTTCATCCTTGAGTGGGGTGTGGGGTAATTATGAACTTGGCCGTTGTATTGTGTTTAGAAAGACTAGTTTGGTAGTATTTTGCGGACTGCCATCTATCGGCGTAAAACGGAACTAAATTTTATTACGGGCCTGTATATCTATATCACCGTATTGATAGCAATTATTAACTTAACGACATTTATGAACAATGATTGTCAACTTTTATTTAGAAATTAAAAAAGTTAAAATATTACAGACATTTCAACACAGGGTACCAGATTTTCGTTCTTAAAAAGAGAAAAGTTCTTCATTTAAACATATTATTATTATTAAAATCTTTGTTGCGTTCTATTCGTGCCTACGACGTAGGTATTGCTGATTACTTTGTAATTAGGTAAAATTACTTCTACACGTTGCACTGTTTGGCACTGACGTATTTAGTTTAGTAGGGCAAACTGAGCATACTGAATCACCTGCTACTAAACATAGCTACGAGAAGAGTAGACTGAAATAACACCAAAATAATATTTTGGTGTTTTTTTAGTATATTTTGGTGTTTCCTAGTGCATATTATTCAAGGTCAGAGCAGTCCCGCGGATGATAAATGGTCGTGGGTTCCGCTCCCGGATTTTCCTACTCTTGATATTATTTTGACAAACTACGTCAAGTTTTCTCATGCCACAAAGCCTAAAGGCAAAAGTTTTCGATTAGTACGTCCATCCCGTCATGACATATGGTGCTGAGACGTGGACACTCACAGTGTAGCTGGTACCTACACAAGCTTATAGTGGCTCAGCGATGTATGGAGAGGGCCATGCTTTCTTTTATTACAACTAGATGACAAACAAGCACACGGCGCACCTGATGGTAAGCGGTAACCGCCGCCTATAGACACCTACAATAACAAGGAAAAATTACTTGATATTGCAGGTGCATTGTCATCCTGGGGCCTAAGATGTTTAAACGGCAAATTCTCGTAAAGGCTGCTAATTACATATCGTTTTAATTACGACGGGAAAAAATGCAACTGTTATTAGGCCATGATATACTTAGCTATGATGATTACAAGGGGGACAAGGCAAACCGATATCTACTGGTTAGCCTTGTTCTTTTATGTTTTTCTATACAACTAGATGACAAACAAGCTGACGGCCCACCTGGTGGTGAGCGGTTACCGCCGCCTATAGACACCTGCAATAACAAGGGAAAAATCACTTGATATTGCAGGTGTGTTGATGTACTGAACAATCCTCTTACTTAAACAGGTGATGAAAGGCTATTGGAAAAACGAGGTAGCAACCAAGGAAACAATGGACAGCGAAGGCTGGCTGCATACTGGCGATGTCGCCTACTACGACGAGGACCACTACTTTTATATCGTTGACAGAACTAAGGAACTCATCAAAGTCAAGGGAAACCAGGTAAGCTTTGTACTATTCTTGACCTGGCTGATTACATTTTATCCCACAGCCCGCCGGCGTTTTCACAACAACAGAATATCTATTGTGTCTGGTTTTTTGTGGGTATATCGATACAATGGTGTCAATGTTAGCTTATTTTCATGATGTTTTTGTTGTAAATTGTTAACAGATACCTACTGTATTCATTTGCAGGTATCTCCAACAGAAATCGAGAGTGTTGTGATGGAAATGCCTGAGGTGGCAGATGTGGCTGTGGTAGGAATGCCAGACCACCTTGCCGGTGAGCTCCCTAAAGCATTCGTAGTTCTGAAACAGAAGAATAAACTAACAGAAAAACAAGTCTACGACTTTGTATCGAAAAAACTCACTAGGTATAAGCACCTTGATGGAGGTGTTGTTTTCTTAGACGTCATTCCGAGAAACGTCGCCGGGAAAATTATGAGAAATGAGCTCAAAGTGCTGGGATTAGGAAGGAAAAAGTAGAAGGCGGAAGGTTTTTTTAACATTACCTGCCTATCTACTTATTATTAGTGATTATAATTAGCATTATCGTAGTAAAATCTAGTAAAGCAATGTGTGATTTTTTAAAAATAAAAGGGGCCTGCTTTTGATCTCTCTTGCTACGAGAGTAGTGGGGAGTTGATGGCGTAGCGAGCATGCCCAGAAGGTGCCTGTTTAATCCTGCTTTTGTGGATTATACCATTATCATCCAATGTTAGCTAAGGCATTCCCCTTCCCATACAATTGTATTTTGAATAGACAAGCTGTTTGAGTGCCCACCATCTAATATTTAGTATAGATCAAAATGATATTTCTTGTTGACTTACTTTAGTTTGTTATCTAGTTTTAAGGAATAGGTATGTACTGAACTTGATCTGTGTTATTTATAATAGATCTTTGATTATATATAAATAATCAAAGCATATTTTAAAACTATAGGCTTTGATTGACTATAGGTAAATATTACTCAAACTAGATAATGTATATTTCACTATTAAAGTTTAATAATTATAATTTTAATAAGTGTATGAGTATTAAATTCGGAAAAAAAGAATTATTAATTTCTAATTCTATATTCTTGTTTACTAAGTATGTATAGAAATGCATTAATATTGTATAAATGTAAATAGAATTTTGCCGATTTTTGTTTAGTTAATGGACACCATGTTATCAATAAATTCATTTTATTTTGTCATACAATTACGAAATTAAAATTATTCAATTAATTGACACAAAAAATGTAGTTTTCAAAAAAAATCCTAAAATTGTATACCACAACTTGCCAGTGTTCAAAGTGAGATCTAAATAATATAGTATAGATATGAGTATGTACTTACTGAAAGGAATCTATTTTTAATAATGTTATATCAAATAAATAATTTTTAGTACACATTCTTGTTGTTTTATTCTATCATTCAACAGCTCAACGCCAATATTAAATGAATAACTTAGCTTTGTAGAAAAAAATTGTATTGTAATTGTAACAAAATCTGTTTGTAAAGAAATAATGTTACCAACTTAATTACAAATGGTTCAAAATTATGAATACAAATTACCATTTTTATGCTATTCCTGTAAAATATTTTAATCATCTTTTTCTGGTGTTGACAGCACTACTTATAGAAATATTACCGATTTGCATTTAGAAGGAGATGACCAGTAAATATTTTGATTTATTTGATATTTATTAATTTTTTTGTTTGTTATCTTTTACTTTAGAATTTTAGAAAAGAAAGTTACAATTTAAAGATTTTACAGGGTAGGAGACATGTGACTGATACCTGCCATGGCGTTGAGTGTACATAGGCTATGGTAACCGCTTAGTATTAGGTGGGCCTTCAGGTGCTTAATTGCTAATCCTAATGGTATAAAAATAAATTTAAACAAATTTCAAATTAAAAATATCAGTATAACATG
Source organism: Nymphula nitidulata (assembly GCA_947347705.1). NCBI lineage: Eukaryota > Metazoa > Arthropoda > Insecta > Lepidoptera > Crambidae > Nymphula > Nymphula nitidulata. The sequence goes on from OX374631.1 coordinate 12,449,388, forward strand.
GTTGTATTTCCTGTATGATTGTGAATTGGTAATAATTCAGTAAAATTAGTTTTCTACTAATGATTCATATCTACTTACTTAACTATTTTATTTAATAAGATGACTGACATCTAGGAATTACCAAATATTCTTGTAATAATATTCAGTCATAGCTTGTCCATTTGAAAAAGAACAGCCAAATGCACTATCTGTGACACCACGAATACCCTAGGGGGCATAATTATGACAATTAAAAACCAATTGTGTCCGAAACCTGTGGCTTGACAGGATAAAAATATGATATTTATAGTCACACTGTGTTCCTTGGCAATAAATCAATGCAAATATAGCACTTTACATGCCATTCTTTCAAAATATGTAATTATTGACGGCTCATAAGAACCCACTCAAAAAAGCTAATTTAAGAACTTGCATTATCACTTGTGATTTCTGTATTTTCTACTGCATCATTCACATTCTTTTCTTCAATGTCCACATTTTCTTTTGGGATTTCTGAAATGGGATCTTTTGTCTCAGTCTCATTAAGGGTATGAGGTAATTCAGATTTTACATCACTAATAGAATAATTATCATTTTCAATAATGGCCTGTTCAGAATTAGATTCACAAATGTTAGGAGTTTTTTCCAGCTCAGGTTGTTTATCATCTTTCTCTTCTTCTTCTGTCATATTGGAGTCAGATTGGCTAGATTCTTCCGGAGTATCATTCTGATTTTCAACTGGCTTTGGAGAATTGCTATTACCGTCAGTATTGTCACTTGACGATGAACTCTCTTCACTAGATGTCTGCACCTCTGCCACAAGCTTATTATCAGGTTCATCTTTAGAATTGGAATCAGAACTACTTTCATCAATATTACTCTGTTGGTCATCTGAATTAGATTTATTTTCCAATATCAAGTCCTTTTCAGGAGAATCCTCCACTTTTTCTGATAGATTTTGTTCACTCAGTCTCTGTTCGGTCATATCAGCATCATCAACTTTTATTTCTGGAATAATTAAAGGCTGTTTTTCAGTATTATCATCAACCTTCATCTCTTCATCCATTTTAGGTTTATCCAGAGATGCCTCAATAGTCTCAGGCTTTTCTACTTCAGTAACTGGTACAGTTGTAAGCTGTTCCGATTCAGTTTCAGGCTTGGATTCAGTCATTTGTTCATCAGTTGTCACATTTAACTCTGGTGGTGTTACAGATTCATACTGAGTAGCGACTTTATCCTGAATATCCATAGGAGCATCCTGTTTCGCTTTAAGTCTAGCTTCAATATCGTCAACTGATATGTGTGTCTCAGAGGAGCTGGGTTGGGGTTCTGAATTGTGCCGAGGTTCAGAACTTTCTTTCCAAGACATATCTTCCATTTCAACATCAACATTATAATCTGAATTATTATCCGAACCATTGACTATCGGTTCCATGGGTTCTCCATTCTCAGGTTCAATATGACGTTGCACACCAGGTTCTCTAGTGCTTACAACCAAAATATTTTTTTCTATTGCTCTCATATACTTGTCTACACGATTATACTGTTTACGTGGATAAGTCAAAAGTTCACAAATTCGTTGCACAGTAAAAGGCGCAGATGTAAAGGAATCGAGGCGCTCCAATAAACTGTTCTTCATAGTATCATAGTTAAATGGGTCTACATTAGGATAGGGAGGTATTTCAATACCTGGAGTGGTTTCGTAAAAGTCTGTTATCACATTTAATAGCTTTTCCTTAAATAAACTTTTAACTAGAGCCCACTGGTAAACTGGATCACCGGTGCGGGCTACGTACGCCAAGTAATCATTGAGCTCTTGTGGAATAGTTTTGGGTTTCCGTTTAGAAAATTCTTCTAAGAAATGAAAAATCTCTTCCGCGTTGTCCATCCTCATGAAAGATACTAGTAATATTATTGATACACAAACGAAACAAACTCTATTTTTAAAGAAAAATTTATAAAATTTTGGGACAAGAGAAAGAAAATTAAAGGAAACGTTGTTTTTTGCACAGATTAGAAAGAGTATGTCTAAAGTTTTTTGTGACTTTTTTGTTTTTTTTTGTTAATTCTCCCTATAAAAGGAAAGCAAAGGAAACTAATGCCCATACAGCCATGTCTTAAGTATTTCTTCATTTATTCTTTTATTGCAATAAAATGCTGACGTAACACATTTCAATGCTTCTTGGGAGTATTTGACACGAAATGTATGATGACAGTCACTTTATGTGCTACTTGATGAGGTGGATAACCACAAAAAAGTTATCGTATTTCACACCATAATTACTTTTATTCTAATAATTTTTTAGTTGCACGTCAACACAAAAACTTGATAAAACTACGCCACTTTTATAATTCAATGTTCGCTGCGGTACAATTTTTAATTATTGTAATCAAAATCTTGACTAACGCCACAAAAACCCGCCAAACACTTCTTTTTTGTCTTAATTCGCCCTACAAAAGAAAGGCAAAAGGTACTAATGCCCAAGCCATGTCTTCAGTATTTCTTTTTTTCTTCATTTATTGCATTAGAATGCTGGCGTAACACTTTAACACAAACACTTATTTTATAAACTACGTCACTTTTATAACATAAATTTCGCTTCAACACAATTTTAAATGATTGTAATAAAAATCTTGCTGACACCACAAAATCCTGCCAAACACTCCTTTTTTGTGTTCGATTCTTCCTATAAAGGGAAGGCGGTGTTACACATTTCAATGCATCTTAGGAGAAATTGACGCGAAATATATGATGACAATCTCCTATGCTACTTGATGAGGTGGATAACCACAAAAAAGTTCTCATCGTCTTTCACACTATAATCACTTTTATTCTAATAATCTTTTAGTTGTTACGTCAACACAAACACTTGTTTTATAAAACTACACCACTTTTATAACACAAAGTTCACTCCGACACAATTTTTAATTATCTCTTCTGCGGTCATAAGGTCTAAGGCGTTTCCGTGCTTCGGTCGAGCAGGTGCACGAGCTTGCTCGCGCTCAGTTAAAACGATAATATCTCAAATATTGTCCTGTAGACCTATTTAAATAGTTCGATATTTGGAATCGTCATAAAATTTCCTAAATATAATGTATACACATTAGTATACTTGTATTTACTCGAAATGTGGTTGATTGTAGGTTAAAGTTAGGGTATGCGAATTTTTAGTACGAATTAAGTAATAGTTCAAAAAACAAAAATATTTACTAACACCACAAAATCCCGCCAAACACTCCGTTTTTTTTGTTCATTCTCCCTGTAATAGGAAGGCAAAGAAAACTAATACCCGTACAGCCATGCCCTCAGTATTTCTTTTTTTGTTCCATTGAAACGCTAGTGATTGACGCAAAATATATGATGATAATCTCCATGTGATAATATTTGATGAGGTGGATAACCACAAAAAAGTTCTCATCGTCTATCACACCATAACCACTTTTATTCTAATAATCTTTTAACAAAACTACAGGTTTGCAAAACTACACCAATTTTATTGTGTTATAAAATTGGTGTAGTTTTATAAACCAAGTTACAAAACTACTGCCCGTTTTTACTAATCTTAGGAGACACCTAAATCAGATGCCTATGTAGTTAGAAATTGCCTACCTTATTATAACGTTTCACCAAGCAAAGTATTCTACATTCTGCGATTTAGTCGGCCAACTTGAAATTTCTATGGCTAAGCCATAGAAACTTATGATAGCCCGCACATCATAACAAACTAAATCTTTCAACTGAACGATCACATTAAAAAAGTTGGCTAACTATCGGCCGATAGCTTATTAAGCGAGGTTTAGACTAGCAAGTTCTTGCTGCAAGTTTCGAGACAGAGCTATACGTAAGAGTGAGAGGTAATTATTTTCTACTCGCTCCTGCATATAGCGCCGTCTCAAAACTTGCAGCAAGAACTTGCTAGTCTAAACTTCGCTTTAGAACGGGCTTTCTATGCAAGTTCGCAGACTATGCAACTTAGTTGGTCAGTCGCACGCTAAGATCCAGTAGGACCAGAGGGCCTAGACAAGATGCCATTTGACAATGGGCCTAATTCTGGAGAACACATGCTAAGTTTAAATTTAAGTTCAGTCTATCTCTTTTTCTCAATATAAATACGAAAAGGATCGCTGTCATATAATTTGACATTTAGAAACATGCATTCAATTTTCGACCTTAATGAACGTGTTAAATGCAGTGTTTAGGAGGCACCTCCGTACATGCCGTCTAAAATTGTCTATGGTTCCTTTGAAATCTGTCTAAATTTAGATGACAGCTTTACGAATTCGTGCCATCTTTTTCTTATGACATATTGCAAGAAAGAGATATACTGTACTTAAATTTAAACTTAGAGTGTGCCGCCAGAATTAGCCCCAATCGCTACCGCTATCGATATATGGAAAATGTAAGGGATTTGACATTTAAAATGGAAAGTCAATCGAGAGCTTATGTCAAATCCTATACATTTTCCGCTTAGCGATAGCGATTATCGAAAGGCATCTTGTCTAGGCCCTCAGAGGGCCTAGACAAGATGCTCTAAGTATTTGTCATCGCTTTCATCTTGCTTTCATCCAGGTCGATAAATCCAAAGAGTACATTTTTTATACGGTTAGATAAATCAACCCAGAAAAATGTAGTTGTCATTTTTGACGTTTAACTTGACAAAAGAAGTTATTAATCCTGTGGACAGTTTTAGACATAATCTTTCAAATCTGTGGTACAGGTACAGTTGTTTTTTGCAATGAAAAGTTAATGAAGACGTCAATTTGTCTTTGAAGTTTTATTTCTTTGAATTACTTCTGTTTGAGGTTTAAATTACAAACATATAAATACAAACTTTCTATCCTTTATTAACTTAGTAAAATGAATACCATAGTACGTAGACATATTTTATCATTTTATAATTATTCTGCGAGGTTATCATTACGATCTTTCTCTGAAGCCAGTACAAAAGAGAAAATTGATCAAATTGTGAAGAATAACAAAGTTGTAGTATTTATGAAAGGTGTCCCAGATGCTCCCCGATGTGGATTTAGCAACGCAGTTGTTCAAATCATGAGAATGCATGCTGTTCCCTACGAAAGCCGTGACGTTCTCGCAGATGAGAATCTTAGACAAGGTACTAAATTTTATGAGAAATAATTTCAAATGTTTGCTGTACTGCGGTTTTTTGTATATTTAAAATATATTTATGGATCACCAAACAAAGTTTACAATGTCTCTTGCACTGCCAATAAGTTGCCATAAAATTAATAGGTATTTAATGTAGCAATCAAACTAATCTAACAGCATACTATAATTTAATGACTAATTACTTATATTATACTAATTCCAGGTGTTAAAGATTATTCAAATTGGCCAACTATTCCGCAAGTGTTTATTAATGGTGAGTTTGTTGGTGGTTGTGACATAATGCTGCAGATGCACCAGTCAGGAGAACTTGTTGAGGAATTAAAAAAAGTTGGAATAAAAAGTGCATTACTCACAGCAGCTGAATCAAAGAAAGAGGAAAAATAACTTTGTAGTGTTTTTTTTAAAAAAATTATAGATTTAAATTATGCCATAAATATCTGAATGGTATTTTTTTCCCTATGACACTTAAATTCATAAGATTTGTACAATAAAAGTTTTATGGCTTCCAATTTAGAATAACTAAAAGTAAATTGTGCAAAAGGTTTACTATTTACTATCCATAAGCTTTTAAATATCTCAAGTGCAGTGTGCATTTCTTTGTTTAAATTCATTTATTATCTGTCATTAACTACACATCCACATGCTATTTCCAAAAGGGTTTCACCATGTTACTTGGAAAGTTAGCAAATTAATTAATTTAATTTCTAATTGTGATTGTTATATTATCTCTTGACTAATTGTATAGGTAAATAAGATACACACATTGGTAATTTGTGAATTACTCACAAACCTGTCACAACCGGCGACCGATACGGTCACAACTGATATTCTCTTGTTGAGAATATACTTGTGGGTTGCTAAGTGACAAAACATTAATTGATTTTATGAATTCAAGATTGTGTATATTGTTTATAGTTGCACAATATGAACTGTTATTTATGATATTGACCTGATAGTAGACTAATATTGTTTTTATTTTCAAAGTTCAGTTAGTTGTGTAAATAAAAATAAATAAACATTTATTGTGTTTAAGAGCTTTTATTAATTAGCTGTACATTCGAGTTAGTATACTTTTGGGCACATAATCCATTCTTATTCTACGCACCACTGTATCCCATCATAATATAATTGGTTGGATTAACAACACAGTCATTATTAAAAGACAAAAGTATGGCAGATCATTTATTTTGAGTACTCTTTTCAAAATACTCTCGAAAATGATAATTTTTATAAAAATGATATTCAGATGATAAATAAATAGATGCAGGCAAGCTATGGCATTCTATGTGACATAAATAATTTGTGTGACACTTCCCTGCAACATTTATAACTAAAGGTGATATGTACATACCATCAAAGTACTATAATTACTAATGGCAGTAATTAAGAATTGAACTTTATAAATAATGTATGCTTATCAATAAAAATATAACAAAAACATTCTCACATTATGTATGAGCTTAATTTGGTGTCACACATAGTCAAGCCTAACATTAGCACCATTTTACCTTACAAATAAGTTTTTGTGACTTCTCTGAGAATTTCATATAAAAGTTAAAAATACCTAATGCTAAATGTATAAATAGAGAGATATAAACATATAAACGATTTTTCTGATTTGAGCCAAAAGTTACTAGTAAAAATTAGGGAGAAGAGTTCCATGGTGTGAAAGTTAATGGCATTTTTGGTTTGAACATTGCACATATGTATTTTAATATAGAACTGTTTTATAAGACTAATAAAATTATTAAATATTACAAATATTATTCGCGCTACATTGATTTAGGGCGTTCAGTGTCAATGTAAGGGAAATAATGTTTGTTCTGGGTCGCGTCGGCCGCAGGTAGTGTGTGGTTTGGCGGCGACGCGCCGTAGTGCCGAGGTGCTTCGGTCCCCGGAGAGTGACTTCAGGTGACGGCGTCCGATGATGCGGCGGCTACGACCTGCATCTAAGTCAAGTTTAGCTGTAGGTATATTTGGAAGGAATTTAGGCATCTACCCAAGCCACAACTGGAAGGCAGCCAAATATTTTGGGTTTGTGAAAAAATATTTGTCTACTTTTGAAATACATAAGGGATGTTGAAAGGTGTATTAACATAAAGAATAAATATACTATTTATTCTAAGCTAAATGATGCTTAGAAAATATATTTAAACAAAAAAAAAAATCATGTCCAGCCCCCTTATTCTCAACTGTCGGATCACGGATTCGATTCAAAAAGTCACATGCCGTCTCGCTTTGACGCAGCGCGATAAAAAGTGACAGGTATAGAGTTTCCGAAATTCGAATTCTTTCCGACCGTTGAGAATAAGGGGGCTGGGATGGGTGCCGAACTGCGACCTTTCGTCCGGGTAACTGCTCTAACCATCTGAGCTACCAATGACTTGTGATAAACCTATGAATTTCTTCTTGTCTATCTGTACTTGTGTTGTATCTTAACGTATACCCTCAAAATTTCGAAGTATTCTATTTCAACACCCGAACGTATGCGCCCATGGTATCTTGTTGGCTCCTCATACGGTATTCCCTATTACCTAGAGGTCGGTCTCGCCGTAGAGCGCGGTGGAGAAGGCCATGTAGTCGAGCGCGCCGGGCGGGGCTCCGGGCCCGCGGTAGGGCGGCATGCGCGCTACGCAGTATTCTGCCTGGTCGGGCGGCAGCTCGCGTCTGAGCTCGTCCGCCGTGATGAATGGCTGTAAAGTAATAGGACATTAATTTACAGCACTTCAACGATCGCGCTGATAAACAACAAAAGCAATTAAAGTGGTTTAACTCACATATGACTAATATCAGTATATAACTATTAATCGGTAACCTGTCAAGGTGCGCCTTGATAGGTTAACGATTAATAGTTAAATATTCCAGACTTAATTGTTTTGAAATTGTCATAGACTCCTGGGAGTTTTACGTGGCTTAACAAATGAGGGAAATTATTTGAATATCCAACATTATAAAAAACTTAAAGGTGGTGGGTTACATACCTTGTCACCAGCTAAGATCCTAAAACTATCGATGACCTGCTCAGCAGTATCAGTGTCTGTAGATTCCCTTGTCATAAAGTCCAAGAATGCGTCGAATGAAACATAGCCTAAAATAAATAAAGCATTAAATCAAATAGCAAAAATTTTAAGATTACACAATATAATAACAAAAAAAAATTAATATTTTATTCTTAGTATTATAGGTATTCTGTGCTAATAAATAAATAAAAAATTGATATTGAATTTTTTATTTAATTGATTGATTTAATGAATTTTCATAAAAAAATGTTTATTACCTGTATTGTTGGGGTCGACGACAGCAAGAATACGCTGGAAGTCGAGTTCTCCTTGCCTATCCTTGCCGATGCTGTAGCCGACGGACACCAGGCAAGACTTCAGCTCCTCGGGTGCTAGGCGGCCTGTGCAAGACAATGTTCTTTCGTTAATTTTGCTATAATGTTTTGTTCCATTGAATTTTGTGGAGTAGGGTTAGAAGAACAAATACTTTTACATATCAGTGCTATTTGTCTCGTGATATGAAGTGATTGTAGATGCCTCTTGGCGTAATTTTTAGCTTGGGTTTGATTTTCATATTTTTTACGCAGTTACCTAGTTAAGCTACATTGAACAGTTGTTTTAACACTCTGGTATTGAAAATAGCAATTTTACCTTTTTAATGAAAACTTTTCTAATCACAATAAAAATACTCTTTGCTGCTTACCGGTGCGATTCTTGTCGAAGTGGTTGAATGATGCACGGAACTCCGTGAGCTGTTCTTGGGTGATGCCCTTGGAGTCGCGTGTGAGGATCTGGTTCTCGACCTCGTTGATAGTGCGGTTGATGGATGTAAGTAGCTGTTCCCAGCCCACGCGGAGGGTCTCCATTGTGTATTGCGAGTACCTGGAAGGGAAACGCTCGGTGAATTTTTAAACTGGCAATGTGATGGTTGTCGGTGTTGCCACTAATATTGTGCATTGCATGTCCGTATTCGTTTTTTGTAGTCGTCTCACTCAACAGATAGGTACATATTTTTAAGGCTATCAAAATATTCATCTTTTCAGACGTGACTTTAGCTAGTTTCAAGGTTTTGTTGCATTTTTGCAGGATTTGTTTATATTGTGATTAGGTTTACAAATTTTTGGATATCATTGTATATGTACCTACTTCATTGAAGACCATTTTAAAACACGTTATAATATCAAATGAAAATATATTGTCTTAAATCCAACTTCCAAGACAAGGTAGAAGTTTTTATATTGACCTGTTTTCGAAGATCATGCCCTCTTGCACGGCCTGGTGGATGCGCTCAAGTTCTTCGATGTGTGGCTTGTACGCATACACACCCGCCTCATATTCTTTGAGTCGGTGTAATTGGTCTTCCAGAGAGCCCTGTAAATACAAAATAGGCAGAATAAGTGAACGTGGTTAACAAGTTTGATATCTTTCGATTGACATAGTTATGAACAAGAACTAAAAATAACTAATTCTACTAAAAATGTTCTTATTTGAGCATATGCGTAATAAGAAGTCAGCTAATAATAAAAATCGCAAATTGTATGCCTTTTTAGTGTTAGCATTCGTGTTGCGGAGCCCATCATAATTGTTAAATCAGATCTTTTTCTATTTTATCAACAACCGCTGTGTCATCTATAGTAATGTATTATAGTTGTTCAGACGTTACCTGTAGACCCATTCCAATGGCGGTAACGGCGTCCATCTGCCTCTCGATCCAAGGTCCGACGGCGTTGGCCTTCTCGGCGAACTGTCTGCGGAGGTTCTCGTTGTTCTGCTGTTTGCGAAGTTCAGCGGCGAGCGTGCCGTCGCGCTGGGGCACGAGTTGTCGCACGTCTGACCACTTGCGGTTTAGTTCCTGCCGATGAAGGAAGTTGATTAGTTTGAAGTTTTGGAAAGTGAGGGTAGAATCGACACATATAGCCTATATCACTAGCGTAGTGTCATGATGCCATGCTGACTAAGTGGAGCCCTGTTTGGTACCCCTCATTTAGAGATCTAGGTAGTTAAGTTAATTGTAAGTGCCTACTCAAATATTTGTAGGTATAATGTATTTCTTAAATGAGAGCCAAATAAACGTTTTATATTATATTCTACTTTTAAATAATAATATGATTAATAATGCGAAGTCTATGATAGATAAGACGGTTGCTGAAATTCCAAGATGTAGGTGTCGTGTCATAATGAATGTTCTTCTGCTAATCTCCTCTGTTTTAACTGTCTAACGTATATATATTTGTTAGTTACAATTTACTTACGTGGGCTGTGAGTGTGGTGTAGGGGTTCTCAAGACCTCCAGGGATCTGGTGCTGCTTCACGATCGACTCCACTTGGTGTACTAGGTTGACTATTGCCTGAAAAGTAGAGTTTCAACCATAAGTCTTTACTTAATTATGTGTACTTATTTAGTTTTGTATGTCGAATTTATTTTGTTGTTTTCGTCGTCAAAATTAAATAACATCATAGTTACCTGGTATTCCTTGTCGGCTTCGCCAAGAGTGGCCTTGAAGCGAGCGTGTGCGTCCATAAGACCAGAGATCTCTTCGATGGTGTGTACGATGAACATGTCCACGAGGTCCTCGCGAGTACCGTCCAACCTAAAAACATGAGTAAGGAATAGGATGAAAGACTTTTCCGAGTCCGAGTTGGGCTGTGTTTTTTGTTCAAGTGTTAGGTATAACCTGTGGTATAACATTACTATGCCTAGGGTACCTATTTTAATAAACTAAAACAATGGAATTCACAGAGCTATGTCAGTATTTAACTTGTTTTGAAAGTGCGATTTAGAATAGCCAGATTAGCCAGCACCTACCTCGACATAGTTTCAGTTTTTAACCACTTAGGTACAAATATGTTTTTAAGATGAACAAAGCCGCTCTGTGACGAACTGGCCATCAGATAGGATCGTAGCATATCTATGCTAATTTTCATTACTATACCTATTACTGATCTGTGGTTTTTTTATCTTTCGGTTATTGTTTTGGAGTTGATATTTGGCTGTCTTCTGTTAGGACTGCTTCGTTAACCTGTTTTTTTCTTTATCTCATATTGGATTTTTTGTTGGACAAGTTGGAAATATTAGGTCTTTAAGTATGAAATAGACGTTTTGTATGAAGTATTTTGTGCAAACTGGAATTACCATACCTACTATGTTTTTAGTATTTAATTTGATATTGGCTTGACCATTTTTTAAAAAAATATTGTGGATAATTTAAGATTTTTTTAAATAATAGAAAATAATTACACCAAATCAAAATCAAAATAATTAAAATTAATAATATTTTAATATAAATTAATATGTAATTCCGTACGTAAAATCTTGCTTGTATACTGCACTTTGAATATAACCTGTTATTTAAAAATTAATTTTAAAAAAGACGTCAACTACTTATTTAAAGACCTAGTATAAATTGCATAAAATGTTTTGCTTACCAGTTGTTGAAGGGCGCGGCCCTCTTAGCGAACTCTAGGTGTAGGAGGTCGATCTGCTCAAGCACGCGCTCGGCGTCGTCGAGCGCGAGGCGGCGGCGCTGGGTGAGCGCGCCCAGGCGGTCCCACTGGCCGCAGATGCGCTGGCAGCGCGCGTTTACACTCGCTACCTCGTGGTATTCCAGTGTGCTGCAATAATAGCGATTATTTTTTATATAATTATTCTACCTGGCATGCTTTTCAGTGCCCGTTATGAGAAAATTGTTATGTTTTATAAAAAAATATAACTAAATAAAAAAGTTTTATAATCCAGGAACCTTTGCGAATATCCTCAAAACAACCTATAATGATCAATGGTTTCAGAGCGTATAGTTATACCTACAAACATTCATTTTTATATATGTTATAGTCAATCCTCGAAACTTCGGCACTCCTAGGTTTGACTAGTCAATCCTCAGGTCTGACTTGAAGTCTTAAGCTGGTTTTCCACCAGAGGGGCGAGACGAGACGAGGCGAGACGAGATTTAGAATTTGTATGGCAAATTTTCAATCCTCGCCTCGCGCATCTTTGGTGGAAATAGTCAGGATTGACGAGGATGTGCGAGGCGTGAATAGAAATATTTGTTTGTGTAAAAATGAACCGTATGGCTTCCGATATAGAGTATAAATTTTAATGTGATATTTTCCACCAGAGTGGCGAGATAAGGATTGAAATCGCACAACAATAAACCTGTCGCGAGAAGCGTGTTTCTGATGCAGAGTTAATTTATACTCTATATTGGAGGCAATACGGTTCATTTTTACACAAACAAATATTTCAATCCTCGCATCACGCATCTTTGGTGGAAATAGTCAGGATTGACGAAGATGTGCGAGACATGAATTGAAATATATGTGTTTGTGTAAAAATATATTTTATTGCTTCAATATAGAGTATAAATTAACTCTGCAACAGAAATACGCTTCTCGCGACAGGTTTATTGCTGTGCGATTTTAATCCTCATCTCGCCACTCTGGTGGAAAATCATCTCGCGCGAGCTCGCGCGGGTAAAATGGTAAAATGGTTTTAGGAAACATGTTCGGGAATCAAAGCTAGGACAATATAAGAACAATAAACATTAAAATAAAATAAAATCGTTTTATTACACCTAATTTAACTATATAGAAATAACCACGAAGAACTAAGACTTTCTAATATAAAAATAACCACGAAATCTAAGGCGATCGCTATGCGATTTCGTGGTTATTTTTAACCTAGTTAGATTTCTTACCTACCACGGCCGTGTCGGGCTTCCACGGACAGTTCTGGCTGATCTCGTAGGTATAGGTACCTATCTAGATTTCGTGGTTATTTTGTTTTTCTTTGTCCACGTTTGACCGAGTCTGCCAGTCGCTTCTAGGATCTACTAGGCAAAGCCCGAAACAGATTATTTTACTTTCGACGTTTGACTGAAAAGTTAGGAACTTCTAGGTTTGACTAAAAATACTTTAATCAAAGGCCGAAATTGGAATTTATTTCTGGGTAAGCCCGTAGGCTTTGGTCAAACCTAGGATAATTGACTATGACATATAGATTATAAAAATTTTCCCTTACAAATGGAGTAAGGGCGGTCTCAAGGTCAAACTGTTACGCTTGATGTGCTGTCGCCTGTACTATCGTATCATTTCACTTAAAAATTCATAGGAAAGCAAAAATCCGCCAATTTCGCATACGTAGATCACTTAGGTACTCATCCAGTTATTTTGATTTAAAAACCAAACTATCCATCGCATCTAACATATTCCGCATCGAACAATAAAAAAATCATCAATATCGGTTCACCCAGTCGAAAGTTCTGAGGTAACAAATATAAAAAAAAATACAGTCCAAGTGATAACCTCCTTCTTTTTTTGAAGTCGGTTAAAACAGGTGTGATCGGGACCGGGACGTAACATGCCCAAAATATGAACCGTTTCATCTCAATCGGGTAGGTGGAAAATAATCAAAGGTTAGTTAGTACGTTCGACTACAGAAGTAGATGAACACTTTAGTACCATGTCACAACGACTCTAGCGTCAATATAGTACGGTAGCAACTATAAAGTACGTGCACAAGATCGGTGTGACAAGGTACTAAAGTGTTCAGCTACTTCTGTGGTCGACTGTACCTTCGAACAATGAGGACATTTAAAATTGACGTTGCGGGCACAGGCTAAACTATTTTACGCGAACGAAGGGGTCAAAAGCTAGTTGGGAACAAAGCCGCTCTGTTACGAACTGGCCATCAGATAGGATCAGCGTTGCCAACTTCGATGGTCTCGATTACCCAAAAACGTAACTGAAAATCCCCAATTTTGGGGGAAAAAAAATCAATATTCCCCACATTTTCCCCACAAATTTTTAGGACAGAAAAAAATGATTCTATAAATCAAATATATTTATTACCTACGTATACTTATTAAGCATTTAATGATTTTCATCAAGGTATTTATTGCAGCTCTTTATTATGCCTTTGTTTTGTCAAAATATCATTTGAAGGATCAAACTTTAGGCTTCCTCCTTTCTTCTTAATACCTACCTTCTCTAGTGGTCATAAGCGCTACTACAGTGGCCCTAATTCTGGCGAACACATGCTAAGATTAAATTTAAGTTCAGTCTACCTCTTTCTCTCAATATGAATACGATAAGGATCGCTGACTTAAAATTTGACATTTAGAAACATGCATTCAATTTTCGACCTTATTGAACGTGTTAAAATGCAGTGTTTAGGAGGCACCTCCGTACATGCCGTCTAAAATTGTCTATGGTTCCTTTGAAATTTCTCTAAATTTAGATGACAGCTCTAAACGAATTCTTGCCATCTTTTTCCTATTACATATTGCGTGAAAGAGATATACTGTACTTGCCGCCAGAATTAGGCCCAGTGTCATTCATTATGCAGGCGATTACGATTCTCTGTTTTCAAATTCTTTATAACGCTGAATTTTCTTTCGACAGATGCGTTTGAGAAAGTTCTCTGCGATACTCTGCCTAAGTTTGATGGACATAAATGAAATGTTGCCATAAAATAAACTGTAAAACCTTCCTGCCGGTGAAATTGCTTTAAAGAATTAAATATTCTTGCATAATTTATAAAATATACTTACTTCTTATACTACTTTTATTACTTCTAAGTTCAGTTCTAGCGGAAATGTCTTAATTCCCCGCATTTTCCCCACATAAACGCTCTCCCCTCAAATTACCCAATCGAACTGAAAATCCCCGCAGTTTGGGGAATTCCCCACAGATTGGCAACGCTGGATAGGATCGTAGCAATCCGTAGCATCTCTATGCTACGTTTCATGACTATATTAGTGATCTGTGGTTTTTATATCTATTGGTTATTGTTTTTGAGTTGATATTTGGTTGTCTTGCTGTTAGGACTGCTTCGTTAACCTTATTTTCCTTTATCTCATATTGGATTTCTTAATTTTAGATTATAATCTTTACTCTGAGCTGTCTACCTTTTGATTTCGCTCCCCTACAGCCGCTATAACCGAGACACTGAATTCTCGATCTCGAACAATTGAGAAGTCCGTGTTTACTCGGAGAGCTCATAAGAAATTATGCTCTTAAAATCAAGATAATCTTGGCGTGAGGAAAAAAGACAAAAATACAGCCGTGTCATTAAGTGACAAATTGGAAATCATTTATTTATTTTTAAAAAGTATCTAACATTTTTAATAAAACTTCCTTGAGAATAATTTCTATAGTTGCCTTTCTAATAAACTTTGTTTGGGTTTTGAATATTCGTCCGTTTACATACAAGACTGAAAAAGCCGGGATTTTTTTTAAGTTCGGTAATGTCGAAAATTGAACACACCAAATAAGATTTTATAGCACATAACATACTAAAATTTAGATCAGGTAGAGTAAGTTTAGTCCAGAATCGAGAACAATGTGTCCTGTCGTTATATGTATATAATTTTATTATGTAAATCTGTATTTAAATCTACCCTTTTTATGGGAAGAACTTCAAAATAATCGTTATCGAACCAAGTTTAAAATTGTTAATAGACTCCAACAAAAATTAGAAAGTGGTGCTGACATCGAAATTAAGCTCTGTGACTAACAGATTTGTGTGTCAATGGATTTCCTAGCTGATCAGTATTCTACAAGCACTTACTTGAGCTCTTGCGCAATGGCGGCGATTTGTTCGACGCGGTCCTGGTGAGCGGCGAGGTCGGACTCGAACGCCTCGTGCTTCTTTTTCAGGGCCTTAATGTCGTTAAGTTTACATTGACGGAAGTCCTGCGACTGGAGCATTTCTTCCTTGCCTGCAAAAAAAATCGTAACTAGAGAAATTGTAGTCTTTATTATGTGCACTGTGTACTCCTCAAATTTTATGTGAGAATAGACTATTTGCAATTTTGACAAATATTTTGTTTAATGTTTACCTCTGGTCCAGTCTTCGTGGATGTCAGCCTTGTGCTTGAACTTCTGGGCAAGATACTCGAGTCGCTCGAGACGCATCATTTCACTAAGCAGCCATTCTTCGAACGCCTTCTCGGCGATTTCAAGACCCTTCCACGCTCCAGCGATATCCTGAGAAAATATTGTTACAAATGGAGTACTGCATTTTTACTGAGTTAATTAATAGTATCATTTTAAGATGTATTACAGTAATTTGTGACCGTTATTATATTGAAGCCTCACTAACCGACACCATCTTGCCTTCGGTGGGCATATACGCGGGGCGGTTGCTCAAGCGCAGCTTGGTCTGCAGCGTGTTGAAGTTGGTCTCAAGCTTGGCCTTCTGCTCGACGCGTGGTGGCTTGTGCTTGCGTCTGTAGGTGCGGTAGTCCTCGAGTTTCTTTTGGCAGCCAGCGAGGGAGTTGTCGGTCTGGCGACTGTTTAGCCAAGGCATGGTACGCCTGATCCAGTCCAGCAACTTTAATTGAGAAATAAATCTGTTAATTAGTTCATTTGGGAAAAAATATTTGATAGGTATGCCAAGACTGGTCTCAGATTCAAATACTTTTCTACATATTCTTTAATTTATTTTAAAATTATTATAAATGTTCGAAAAATATATTTACTTATAAAGTATATATATAGATAGTTTTAGAAGTAAAAACGTTTCTACCCTAAATTTATAACAAAAATGGTGATTAAATTTACGAGCAGAATCAGATTGTATTTAAACAGTGTTATCAATTGAATGAGAAGAGTTAACAAGGTATAGTTTTGAATACGTTGACTATACTTGGTAGTCAATGGTAATTTAATACATATTGTTATCCAACACATTTACAAGAGAATTACTATTAAAGTTCATATTTCTTAACGGGACAGCTCTTGGCCTTCATCCCACCTGATGGTAAGTAACGATAAAGCCGACGATGGAAGCGAGCTACACCCGGATTCTTCAACCACAGAGGAACTGGGTATCTTACTTCCTACTGCCGGAACACAACAATGCTGTTATTGTTATAGCGGCAGACTTAGGTAAGATGGTGGTAGCTAGCCAGGCAGACTTTGAAAAGTTCTACCTCCGACCAAGCCGCCTAAAATTGAAACCCCGACCTCTAGATCTGAAGTAGGTGATCTCATGATAGACCACAGAGACGGTTATCCTTTTTTAAATCCTAACGAACAGCTCTTGGCCTTCATCTCACCAGATAGGTGATGAGTGAAGGCCGAAGATGGAAACAAACTGTATCTGGATTCGTCAACCACAGAGGTCATCTGTTATTCTTAAGATTTTAAGAATAACAAGTAACCTCTCTGGTTATTTTTATGAGGTTTTCGTAATATCAATAAACCACAGCTTAGGTATACTATAAATTAGATACTCACATCGCTGGCGAGGCGTTCATATTCTTCCATGAGGCGTTCGTTCTCCTGGTTGACTTTGAGAACTTTGCAGATGCGGTTCGCGGCAGTTTCAGCCTGAGACGAATAATTAAAGATTTATTAAAGCTTCTTATAAATAAGGACTCAATTACTGAATAGTATATATTTTATAGAGACAAAGCTTAGTAAAAAGCATTAAAAATAAAGGTTTTTCTAGAAAATATTAATTTCTCTCTGCTTGATACTGGATGGTATATTTTTTTGGAAAGAAATAGACACTGTTCGGCCTTAAAGTCGTGAAATTGACTTTAAGCTGGCGATATGGGTCTATCTTGCATGAAAAATCATTAAAGAAAAATTGCAATTTTTATTATTATTATGCGGTCAAGGCATCTTTTGTTTAGATTTAAAATAACTAATAGCCGAATACTGAAACGCTTCATAAATCAAAATTTTAAAATATTAATTATTTTATGTAGGTATTGTCAAAATCTAGAATTTGTATTGGCAAACATACAATCCTTAAAATTCGATCCCTAAAATTTAAGTAACTTTTATTGAGTGACGTTTGAGTATTCAACCGTAAGACTAGCAACAACAAAGGCTAAGAGCAAAAATTTATAACATCACATTAGAGCAGAACCGATTTATGAGACTAGATATTGCCATTTCGTAATGCACACGCATGACATCTCAAAATAAAATTTGATTTTCAAATTCCCTTATGAGACCTTACATTTTACTGCACTTTTTTGAACTACTTAGTCAGCAGGTAATTAGTGAATTACCTACGTGGATATATGACTGCTTATTGTGAACTAACATTAAATTCTGCTATCTTGTGTCGTTATTGGTCTAGTCTAGATCAGCTGTTCTTAACTTTTCAGATCTCCTTATAAAATTGCGGAAAATATTGAGATTGTTCGCAAAAAATGTTGGCAGCGGACAAAAATATTTGCTAAATCTTTTTGGAGAACTAAAAAGGATAATAGCTGCTGGTCTAGATGTTAGTGCAGATACAGACCTTCTGCGCGCCAGAGAAGCAGTGGTAGTACGAGGAGACGTACGTCATGACGGCGCGCTCATCCGGCATCGCGGTGTTCTGCAGATCTAGCCACACGCAAGCGAGACGGGGGTTAGTTCCATGCGATGACGATATTATTGGATGACTTGTGTTTTTATGACTTTGCGTTTGTATTTTTTGTACAGGGCCCTTTAGTTTCTACATAAACGACCATATTTTACAAACATTTATCCGTTTATTTAGACACATAGTTAAAGTTACTGTATCTAAGATTTGTAGACCATTATACTTAGATGATTTTTTTTTTACTGACTATAGCGAAAAAACATGTGCGTGGAATTAAAAAAAAAAGACATATCAACCGAATTGAGAACCTCCTCGTTTTTGAAGTCGGTTAATAAATCTACAGCCTAAGTGATTTCTTGCATTGTAGGTAGGTATTGTTTGGTAAGTATGATCAACGAGAGTGTATAAATCAAGCAATGAAAACTGGACGAATGGTTATAAAAACACAAGCATTCCAAATAGCGAGACACGATAATGTAATAAATAGTTAATAACATAGTAAAGCTAAAAATAACGATTTTCAGTGACAACTGACAACACTTAATTTTATTATTACACAAAAATATATAGGTATCTTTGAGGTCATTATTAACAAATTTATTATCATTCTTAATAATCATAATATATAAGTAATTTCATAAAAGAATGCACAAGAAATTTGCTAAGTAATGTTGGTGGTTGGATACCAGATTTGCTAATAATAAGTATGTATCAAAACATAAAGTGATATCATAGAAATTGGTAGCTGCCTAAAGAAACATGGAATAGGATTGACTTTTAAGGGATTGTTTTTGGAAATATTTCTAGCACTATTAAAGGGGAGTAAAAAGCTTGTTAGATATATAAAAAGAATTTGTCCTATGTATCCAGTCAGCAAAGCTCTTAAATCATGCTATGAGTGGCACACAAAGGCCTGGCGTTAGGGTTCGTTCAATCAAACGGGTTGAGGCTCGGCCAACTCTGATACCTGTTGCGCGCCTTGGAACGCGTGGTAGTAACACGACACATAGGTCATTATGGCGCGCTCGTCCGGCTTTGGTGTGTTTATAAGGTCTGCAATATTCATTTCATTTATTTTAACTATTCTCAAGCATTTCAAGATGTCAATTATTTCTAACATCAGCACTTATAGCTGTACCAAAATCAAAGATATCAATAAAATAATTTTATTTGTACTAAAAATGGAATAACACTTTGTTTCTATGAATTTTTATGGGATCGTATCATTTTAAAATTTTACAGCGAATGTTGACAGACCCTGGTTTGAATATTTATAAATGATAATATCAAATAATTGACCACTGGAGATCAGCCAGAGTTCGTTGTTTTTCAAAACTATACAAATTTTAAAAGTTCCGTATGTAAGTAGATATGCTTATAAATAAAGTTTAAACTTACGAAACCTTTATCAGGTTTTGCGTAAAAGTAAAAATTAGAAACTTTGTGAAACCAGAACTAGTGAATTAGGTATGCAAGCATTATTAAGAAAGTTTCTCGTACCATCGGGGTCCAACATGCGGGGGATGTCGAGGTATTTCTCAGCGACATCGAAAGCTGTGTTTAAGTTCTCAAGAGGGTTATCCTTGGAAAGTTTGCTGTAGTCGATGAGGTCTGGCCTGTGCCTGTGGATAAGTGCGCAGAACGCTAAACCGTCCTTGAATGAGAGGTGGAAGTTCTGCACGTTCACGTTCTTGTAGGGGGCTGTCTTGCGTTGACACCAGAGAAGGAGACCTTCCTGCAATGGTAAAGTGACCGATTATTTCCATTATAATTTTTACTCTAAAATATGTTTTTAAATTGATTTATATGCACGATGACTCTCAAACTGTACTGTATCTAGAATATTGTATGCATATTATCAAAGTTAGCAAGTAAGGCACTTGTAACTTTATTTGTCTTAAAATAATTGAATTCCTTTTGCCATCATTATCATCTCATCTATCAATTCTGGGTTTACTGATTTTGTATTTCAGTTACCCTTAAGTTCGATTTTATGCCCAATATTAGTTACTTCAATACGATTACTAATCATTCTGCTATGCTCCATATTTACCTTAGCAGTCATTTCTTCTACTGAGATGTCTTGGATGGCGAAACGAAGGATGATCGTCCAGATCATACCTAGAGTCATTTTTAGGTTGCCATCCACGATTTCTTCAGCACCGATCGACACTAATTTCACTCCTGAAATATATTTGAATTAATAAGTTAAACTAAATGAAAAATTTTACCTTGTGATACAAGGACAAAGTTGACGTAAAATGTAAATTTTTCTTTTTAATCTTGTTTGATTTTTCAATCTACAATATTCATAATAGCTAAATATGGAATCCGCTCAGTTTTATTTGTTTAATTGTTTCGAAGTAGGAGAAGGTGATTAACTTATAAGCTAATTGTATCTACCTGTATGCTTTATATCAGTTTAATAAATTCTAACTACCTAAGTATGTCATACCTACGCGCTTCGGAGTTCGGTAGACCGAAATGACAAATGAACGACATTATACAGGGTGGTGACGACAATACGACAGTAAGTTAAAACATGGGCAAACCATGGGCTATACATGGGGGTGCCGACAGTAAATAAGTTAAAAAATGGGTAATGGTTCATAAAATAATTCAGCCAATATTATATTATTT
The DNA here is from genome assembly GCA_947347705.1 of Nymphula nitidulata. NCBI lineage: Eukaryota > Metazoa > Arthropoda > Insecta > Lepidoptera > Crambidae > Nymphula > Nymphula nitidulata. The sequence goes on from OX374631.1 coordinate 12,470,461, forward strand.
TATAGAAATCTTATGAAATTATCAAAGGAATATGTATCTAGTAGTCACGACCTTATATAATTTAGTTAGAGTTTTGTGGTAGACTTCCTTTTTGGTACCTAAATTAAATTATGCAGTTCCTTTTTCTACTGAAAAAGCCTTAATGCGTATGGAATTCATGGTCAGTTTACATTGAAGCTGCAGACCTAGCTATTTTAGTATCTACGTCATATTTTCAAATGATTAATACCTTTAGATGCGATGAAATCCAAGGCTTTGTTCACGTTGGCGATCTTGTGGAAGCGCATCTTGCCGCGGTCGGGCTTGGGGAGGGTCTCGCCGGAGATCACTTCCAGCAAGAGCATGAGCTTCAGACCATTGCGGAAGTCTTCGTCGATGTTCTCGATGCCGGTGCCGGCCTTTCTCAAATGGCTGTTGCACCATGCTGTGAAAGTCTGTAAAGAAAAGAGGTTGGTTAATAAATAATGTAGGATTTTAAACTGGGATAACTGTAAGCAGACTACAAGCGTAACATTTTGAATCAACCATAAGTGATCGGTTTTTGCAAAGGAAACGTAAATCTGACACTTAATGTCTTGTTGTTATGGTCTAAGAGTGTGGTCTGTAGTCTGTATAATTTTATATGAACTTGACTAATCTAACACAGTATCAAGTATCAACATAGGTAACATTTCCTCTTGTTATTTACAGGGCGTGCCACCCCCTTGTTGTATAAAAATGTACATATTTAATATATTAAAAAGGTCGACCGAGACAGGATAAGTAAAATCTCGGCCGAGACCGAGAACCGGGACCGATAAAATAGATAAATCGTAAAATAATGAAATTTTTTATAATATTGATAGTCATATTATCTAATCTGTGTTAATATGCAAGATTTTTGCATAATGTCACAATCGACAGCTAACTCCCGCACTGACACCCAACGACGAACGTGAATCCTATACCGTACAAATGTCGCGGTTATGGTCGAGAATTTCGGCCATTTTTAGCCAAGAACCGAGATTGAGTTCTCGGTCGAGCCTTAATATTATTGAATGATTTAACATGATAAGATTTAAATCAAAACTGATTCAATTCACTATAAAATTTTACACATATTATGATAACTAAACAGTTCGTAGCAAAATCCGTAGATTTTACTACGAAGGAAAGTTGATTCATTGTTGACCCGCATATGTATTCGGATATACATTTTTAAGTAAGTGTGGGCAAGTAGCGTTAATCAATACTGCATTTTGCAGGTAGGGGAGCGTTGCGAGGGGTCCGACCCCATGCCGAAATTTGCGAGCAGTTGGTAGTATATGTTGGGTATATTTGTTGTAGTCAGTTTTGCTAGCGATTTTGTTGAAATTTGTAACTTTTTACTTTTAATGCACTTATTCGCTAAAAATTTTAATGAAAGAGTAGTCTCAACTTATGCAATTGGAAAACCTAAAACTGACTATTCTTGTTCTATTACTACTATGTAGGTAATGATTATTTAAGAATTACAGAAATCTTCAGAAATATTATGAAAAAAAAACCTTTATTTTCTCATCACTAACCGCCTAGCACCACGGAAACTAGTACGCTATTTTGTGTGAGACCCCAAATATCAACGGGCTTCCATCTAGTCCCATCCTCTCTGCAGTTGAATTATAGGGTTACCAAAATTGGTCAAGTAATTGTAAGAGATTTTGTATACATGACTATATTATTATTAAAAGTAACGAGATTCAATTATTTACAATTAGGGCGAGTTGGTTGGTTGGTTAGGGCCATATATGGTGTTTGTCGTAAATGTTCAATGTGTGGTGTGGGGTGAGTGCGTTATAGGTAAGTACCTAAATTAGATGTGTGTGTAAATGGCAAAGACGAGAATCCTTTCTGTCAAAACAAGCATAAGGACCTCCTGATAATACACACAGCACTTTGGGCACTACTCATGCGCTGGCTACCTTACTTAATTAATTAAAAATCAAGAGAAAGACAGAAGACGAGTCCCCTGCTCCCAACGTAACGCTTTTTACATGAGCTCTGGTAACCTTATTCACCACAGGAACACAACATTACGAAGGGTCTAAGGAAGTAGAGTTATTTAGCTGAGCGAAGGCGCTACCCCAGTTGGCCTCACAAATGAAAATGAAAACTGAAAATGAAAATATTTTTATTCAATTAGCAACAAGAAGCACTTTCGAATCGTCAAAAAACCCTTATGTCTAACACATAAAATAATATTAACTAACAATGTCATAATGTTTGTCTTTCTGTCTTGTCTGGATCTACGTAAGCTAACAATGTTATAATGTCAGTCTGTCTGTCTGTCGATCTGTTTGTAGGTCCGTCTGTCAGTCTGTGTCAGTCAGTCTGTCTGTCTATATGTCAGTCTGTCTGAATTTACACCGTTAAAACCCAGAGAAACCAAATAAATGTGGAGTTCCTAGTGGGTTGTAACAATAGTTCTGTGTCTCAACTGGGCCATATTCAGTTATATCATAACTGTAACTGAATATGGCCCAGTTGGTTACAGTCGTTTTTCCAGATTGTTTTTATAAGCGCATAAATGGAAATATTCAAGTGTAATTTTTTTTTTTAGATAAAGTCCGAGGAAGCACAAGAAGTGAGCGGTTAGAAAACTTATTTTTGTAGGTTTTACTTTGACTCTCTGCGTCTTTTCTACGCTTAGGTATGGACCTAGTTAGTTATCCTGTAAAGTTGAAAGTGTTGCATGAGACAGTGTTAATTATAAAAATTTGCTTAATCGCTGGAACTTCCTGTGATAAGTAAGTAGGTACTTGTTGGGAATCGGTAAGAAAGACCAGTGGGTCTATGACGATCTCAGATCATAGAAAGAAGATGATGACTCATGACATGACACCCATCTCTTCGGGATTAAAAATGAGATTTATGAGGGTAATATAACAACAAAAATATAGCTGTATTTTAGCAAATAATCAAGAAAGATCCCTTTTCTTCAAAATATTAAAATCTAAATTAGTTTCACATTTGATATCGTGCCTTTCAAAATATTTGCAGACTATTAATATTTTAAACAGAAATCTGGAATAAATAAATAATTATAATTTGGTGTAGGTAGTAAATTTCTGTAAAGCTCGCTAACCTATCTATCTATTATTTATATATCTAGCCTCGACCGATATGCATACAATTGAAACGTTTTAGACTTTCACATGCTCGCCGCTACCAGGGTAATACACAGGCTAAACACTACTTACGTATTATGTATAGTGGCTTAGTAGATTTGATCTAGATTTTAGACACAACTTACAATATTTAAAAAGTTTAATAGCACATGGTCAGGATTAAAAGTCGATTAATACTTTAGTAGGCATACCATGTCACAATACGTTATTAATACTTTGGTAGGTATACCGTGTCATACTACCTAAGCATACTACGTTATTAATACTTTAGTAGGCATACCATGTCACGCTACGTTATTAATACTTTAATAGGTATACCATGTCACACTACGATATTAATACTTTAGCAGGCATACCATGTCACACTACGTTATTAATACATTAGTAGGCATACGATGTCACACTACGTTATTCAGTGTTAATCGACTTCTGTTGATGTGATTCAATTAGTTATTAGTGTATTAATTAATTTCTCTCTTTACAATAACAATATACAAATTCTCAATTTCAAGGTAAACCAAAAGGAAAGATCAAGTATCTAACTCATAACTATAATTCTGGAAATTTAATAATCGCTCCAGTTACGGAGACAAGAAACATTTTAAGTTCTACCTCAAAGAAACACGGATCAATTCCTGTCAAAATAAATTTCATTGTTGGCCTTTTGAGGGCCATAAAAAGCGAATCTAACGAGAGAAGGGAGACCACACGTTTCTATAGAAACAACATGTAGAAGAAATCCAATTTTAAGGTAAGGTACACACTTAACATTGATACAAATAATGTCTTAAATATTTCGGTAGTATTAAAGGAAATTGTAATTACCAAATTGTAAAAGTCAGTCACTATTAGTCACTAATAAACTCAAGACATGATGAGCGTGACTGACTATTGTTTTTAAATTTACATTAACTATGCAGATACATTAATTATTGTAATTTGTAAACAATGTAAGCCGGTGCCAAGACCTTCCAAGGTTTTCTGCTTTTTATTTTTTTTTATTAACCGAGCTAGGTAGTGTAGGCATATTCGAATCATAGATTATATCCTATGTACTAGTAAGCGCTAGCGGCTCTGCCCGCGTGGAAGCTCGTTATCGCAACAAAAAGTAGCGTAGGTAGGTATTTCCTTTCTCAGGATGTACGTAAGTAATCTTTTCCGTGCCAAATTTCATCTTAATCGATCATCCTACAGTCAAAACGTAACTGACAGATAGATAAACAGAGTTTTTTCGCATTTATTAGTATGGATTATGAAAGTGTTTTTGATCGATGATCAAGTATAGGTCATCTAACTTCAAAAAGCTTATTACGTCATTTTAGGAATAAGTAGATAATCAAGATAGATAATTTTACTAATTATTTAAAAAACCTACTTAGGCACACATATTCTATAGACTTCTAAAGTACCTAATTTAATTGCAGTTATGTAAAAAATCTGCTGAATAACTATTTAGTTAATACTTTTTGTAATAAACATGACAAACAAAGTCACTGAACCAATTCAAGTTTACAAAACGTCAGAGATCTATAAAATTAATTAGCTACTTGAATAATCTCTGAACTGAGTACTCACATTGTGTGTGAGCTCCGACAGGCTGGTAGGAACGAAAGGTTAACTATAGTAAATAGATACGAATTTAATACTTGAAATTAGCAGTTATCAACAATTAGAGTTACTTCGTTAAATTATTGGATAATTTACTGCTAATTTCTGATGTCAAGTAATAATTTCGTATGCGTTGACCGAATTTCTTAGCTGACCTTCCATTAATCCATAAGAACTTCCATAAAGATAAAATAAATAATAAATTAGACTTTGCTGCAATTACATTGTTGCTCGACAGTATAATATATAAAAGTACTCTGTGCCCAACAGAGAGCATTAAAGACGTACCTATATAAACAAATACAGTGTAGCTAGCTAGATATTGTAAGTAAGTAGGTAGGTACACGTAGGTAGTACCTGGCTCGCAAATGGCGAAGCGATGCAAGCCAATTCGTTCCAGAGTAACCAAGGCCGGCCTGATAAATAGAATCCAGTTCAATGAATGAATCGCACGATCGTAGGTACCGCATTCGGAGTTGAGTTGACAATTAATTCAATGAAACGTGCCAATAAACGAATTGTAGTGCTGAATGACGCATTGACCTAGCTAACAGATACAAAGAAATTATCCATCTTATATAAAATACCTATATTTAAAACAGCGAACACAACTGTATCTAGAAATCAGTTTTATTAATCTACTGATTTAAATGATATGTAGGTAGGTAGGTAATATTTATCACCAATATACAGGATGGTGACGACAATAAATTAAAAGATGGGCTATATTAGTTAATACAAATGTTTTTTTCAAATAGGTACATCATACCTAATAATTTGATAATTTCATGACATTTCTATGAAATTTCATAGAAATGTCATTATCAAAAGAATAACATGTATTTTAACTTTGAAAAAAGAAGACAACACATTTACTACAGACACCACTGAAACAGCACAGTATCTTATAGACAACCTTTTCCCTCAAGATACACAGGACAGTGAAACACAAGAAAAATCAGAAATATAAACAAATCACCTCCCAATACCAATATGAAATTTTATAGAAATGTCATGAAATTATCAAAATAAAAATGTATTTTAAAGTTGCAGAACATTTCTATGAAATATTATAGCCCATGTTTTAATTTATTGACGTATTGTCGTCATCACCCTTTAATAAATTAGGACTTTTCGTATTTTGTCACAAATGATAAACCTAAGTAAGTACTAATAAATGACGATATTTTAGTACGAAGTAAAGTTATTTATTTGGCTGGAATCTTCTGTAAGGTCGGTCGAGCGGTCAAAATTCTAGTAGAAATTAATTATCACTTTTCTTACAAAGAATATGAGAAAAATTTTTGATTACTATATTTAATACCTTTAGATATTCCAGATTGCAACCAATAATAATTTTATTAATTGTAACTAAGTTTGCATATTACTGATCTATTGTGAGAGTTAGTTACTAAGAAGGTAAGCATAAACAAAGGTACAAGAGACTCAGACAAAAAATTTTACCTGCACAAGCTTCGACGTTAGCGAAGCGTTTCTAGGTTGTGTTCTATAGACAAGTCATTAGAATTTATATTGGTGTGCGAGATGATCAAAAATAAATTCCCTTAGATCAATAATACCAAGATACCATTTGAGTTTAGCAAATATGCCATCACTGCGGAACATTCAGTGACCAAACTGCATTCTCATTTGCAGGATGATTCATCTTTGGAACCACTTCTTGGCACACAACGGAAAATACTACCATTGTGACCTACAATACCTACGCAGGTGAAATAATATTGCAGGCATATATGTCACCTGAATAACGGTATTTTGTCGAACGGATAGCTGATACGTGACCCGATGGCTATAATTGATCAGATGTTGAATCTAATTAGATAAAATTTTAGTCATGGCCTATTGAATATTTATGTGACAAAATATATGAGGCTAAAGATGATTAATTAGTAAAAGTAGCTGTAGGTGGAAGCTAATGAGAATAGGTATGTTGAAATATCCGGATGATATTTTAAATACTATTACCATGATGGGCTGTGCGTTTGAGACAGTATTTTTTTTATTATATTATAACTTTAAAATAAGACCAAATTAATAAAAACAAGTGTCATCTCTCAAAATTCTAAAAAAAATGTGCAGATTTTATTTTTAAAGTGAAGTGAAAAGCTCCGAACCAATGTGTGCATTATTGATAACACTAATAGTGTTATACACCATAACACTACAATTCGCCCCAAACTTATGTATTGAATTGATTGACATGACAATTTGTCAAATTACTGTGAACTCCGATGAAAAACAAGAAGATAGCATAAATACCATGAAGTGAAACTTACAAAACATGGTACTTTACATAATTACTACCTAGTTACCTACCTAACTAACTACCTAAATACGTTTAGTATGTCAAACATGAATTTTGTTTCTCTGTCGTCCTGCCTACGTCAAATTCGTCGTACAAATTCTTCTATTCATTAATTAAGCTATGGGAAGTTTTTTTAATGTAATTTATGTAAGTAGATAAATAGGTACGTGTATAAGATGTATGTATTTTTGTCAATTTTTCAATTATGGCTGGTACTTTTATTGGTGGAATATTTCTTTTACAGTCAGGCCCTAATGTATGCAGTGATTCAGATTGGTTTTCGAGGAACGCATTGTATGTCGTGTGAAGAACACTTCGCGATTACCTACCTCCACACTAATAGTGACACTGACTTAATTTCCACAGAGTATGCATTCCAGTTGTAAAATTTCGAGATAATGTCGTGTGACAGAAATAAATGACGGCCTAGCACGTGGAATCGTCCTTGAGACAAAACACGACGTGACCCAGAATGTGAAAATATACAGAATCACCTTGCGACGGTTGCCACGGCCAACTGAATCTAAAATAAGTACTTACTACGCAGGTGTATACTCTATGAGTATTATTTAGAATGAGAACATCCACATAGCATTGTGGAAGTGCTGTCAACAAGTACTAAACTGCGAAGAATGAAAGGTTGTTAAAATTCAAGGCGGATTAGTGAGGTTACACACACTGTGATAAATATAGACCAGCCAGAACAAGTCGCTATGCACACATGCAATACTTAGGGTGATTTTAGATTTTTATACCCATTAGAAATTATTCTGCTTAGTAATATTAGTAGTGAATAATTTAGCTTGGTTGGATAAACGGTAACAAAGTCATCTTTTACAACGGTACTCGCAGGTTAATCAGTCAGGCAGAATGTAAACCCTAGTGGACAAGAAAACGTTATCTTGCTTCTTTAATCATCCCGTGTTTTGCAGAGTCCGGGAGCTAATAACTTTTTCATACTACAGGATAGCAGCCAACCTCCATTTGTCTCTGGTAAATTACGGGCCGTCAGTAGTTATGATTTATGCATTATTTGTAATAGAGTTTGCAAAGTGCCAACACTTACAGAAATTGGCTGTCGGTAAACTTTTGTTGGCTTTTGGCAGTAGCGAATAAACCAAAATACAACTCATTAAAATTTAAATGCACCACTTCTAAGACATAATTCTGGGTCCATTAATAAAAAAAATAACAACAAAAATTAAAAGTTGTAAAGAAAATGTATGCGTCTTATGAATGTCGTTAGCGTCTTAGAGATGTCGTTATGGATGAGTACTTGACGACATGAGCCAGAAACTTGTTATTCTAGAAAAGAAGCTTGTCAAAACTAACTATAAATGTTGTAAAATAGAAAAATAAACAGGTATCTTAAAATGTTAAGATTAGAAAAAGGTGTTTTATGGTGTACCTTTCACAAATCGGCACGGTCGTCCTAAACAGAGAAAAAAGGAAGGAATATGATATGATTATGACCTATTAAAAGTGGTTACGATGACTGTACCTAAAGCTTAAAGTGCTCTCTGTCAATTACCCGCATTACTACTTAATTATAATTACACAATAGCTCTATTTTGAGGCCAACTCAACATAAATTTATCTACAGTAGGTAGGTACATATCTGTCTTTCAAAATGTTTACAAAAGTAGTATAGCAAAAATCTGAACATTCAAAATATTTAAAAAAAAAATGAAAATGATTTTTCTAATAATATTTAAGGTAATTTTAAAATAAAAATTAAGAATACAGAACTGTCTAATAGCTAAATGGTCTAGTTTATTGAATCCATCAATATAGTTTTATGAAGTAACCTCCATATAGTACGCGTATCATAAATGTTTATTTTTGAACACATGCTCCTTAAGTTCCAAAATGGAAAACACCTTTCTACAGTCAAGGTATTTTCCAATTTTCATAATTTTATTTAAAAAAGTTTGAATGACTACCAGAAAAATATATTAAACTAGAAAAAAAACGTCCTGAACTGAATCGACGTAAGTATTTCAGATGAAATAAAATTTCGACATTGTGTTAACGTACTCTTAGCCAAAAACAATTCATAAGGTTATATCCCATATTCTCGGTAGCTAGGTACTGAGCTACCGAGAACACTGGTTCAGAGAAGTTGCCAGTCAGTAAAAGGTCGCGGGCTCGGTTTCCGCCTCAGGTCATGAAGTTTAGATATTTAATTGTTCGTACATTCTTTCTACATTCATATGACAGAGCGGGATGCACTGCACTACAATTTATATTGTGTACGATCATAGTTATAAAACAAAGAAGCTCCAATAATTTTTAGGTTTAAATTTGTCCGATTATATGTAATGAAATGACTGACTAATTTTAAGATATTTTTCAATATTAAAGTGAAAATAGCATTTTAGAAGGTTCACTTTCAACACAAGTTTGATTAATTAATGAAACAAGATTTTTTATCTACCTACTAATAGAAAATTTACCGAAATAAATGCTTAAATCGAATAATTTACGAGAGAAACTATTGTATCTGCATAAATTATACCGGTATTTAAAAAATATCGAGAAATAAAGGTAGCATCAACATTTTAGACATTACATAAATGAAAGTGAAAATATACGATTCGTTTATCTTATTATTTGTTTATTTGCTAGCATAACCATATTTATTCTAATATCTGTTAGTAGTTTAAATAAAAAAATGGAAAGACTTCTCTTAACATTTGCAATGTAGCTATGTCTTAAAATCATTTTAATTAGAGCCAAGAAAATAAAACTATAAAATTGGTCAAATATACGACACCGTTGTTTGACGATATTCTCAAAAGTTTGAGAATTTCTTCTGCATTTATTTAGCTGCACAAAATTTTGAGCGGTAAATTTTATATGGCGATACTTTGTGAATTTTGTTTCAGCCGACGACACGTAGAGGGAAGGAATAGAAACAACAAAAGAAATAAAACACGACAACGACAGTAATAAATAACGCACGCGCGCGTAAGGTAGACGAATAATTGGAATAGGTTGTTTAATTCATGAAAAAAACAAATTGGTTTTAAAAAAGTAAAACTGATACCCATAGTTTATTGTCTTATACATAATTTGTTTCCTACTAAAACTATTTTGGTTTCATAAATATTCATCCGTTTGTTTGAAAACGGAAAAGAGAAGATCAATTTTGGATTTTTTTCAATCGAGAAAATTGTTTCCATTCATTATGACCTTTTTTTTTCTTTTTCGACATTATTGATAAGTCAACTCTAATTTTATTGAGAGCAAGAACAGCACTAAAAGGAATAAAAATGCTGAACATTTGCGAGGTATTCTTTTGTTACCGAGGAAAAGTTGGCATTATATGATTGGATTCTTCAGGTTCGGTGTCATTAACATAAAATATTTTTCACATTGGTTAAGTATAAGTACTCGCGCTTCTAAAAAACGATTCCCTGGTGTGCGGCACTACTTATTTTGTAAATAAAATGAAGTCACGATCCAGTTAATTTTCTATCATAATTTTTTGAAGAACTTGCCGCCCACTTTGTGGCGATAAGATTTAATGAGTTATAATGAGTTTGGTAAGGAAGAGAGTAACAAAATATTATTCCAGTTCTCAGAAACTCAGAAGGTGACTCCAATTATGGGTTTGGGTTTCTAGTTCAAGCTGCTATCAACAAAGTTATTCAGCGATCTGCATTGAATTTCAATCGCTATATTTTTGAACTTTAAAAGGTCGCATTAGTTTAAGTTTGTAGACATATTTTATTGCAGGGATGGTAGTTTAATGTTTTTTGCTACTTAAAATACAAATAGCCACAGAGGCAAATTAAAAGTTTAGTGTTAAAATTGCCACGGATTTATAAAAAGTTTGGAATCTTGTATGAATCTGGGATAGTTTCACACATGTGCTCCCCAAACGCTTGCCATAAATGCGAGTTAATGAGACATCATTAATTAAAGGGTTTGAAAACTGTAAAAGTTTGTGTGTAAATTTAATTAATAAATAAGCATATAAGTTATATGCTCGGAGCAACCAGGTTGTCAACTTGTCACATTAATTGAACATTAATGTCGCGTCCATGCCAAGGTCTCACGTTAGATCGCAATGCAGCCATGTTCTATAACAGCCGGCATGGGAAAATTCCTTGCCCGCAAATAATGCCTTTGTGAAATGAATTGTAATCCGCTCTCAATCGGCTGTAATTACACCTGTTAGAAATAACGCAATTTTCAAGCAGCATCTTGAATTAGTATGAATATGTAGTCCATTAGTTACATTGTTGATAGAGAGGCTTATTTTTACGTCTTGCTTGCCTTAAAACATAAAGGAATAGAAGTATGGTAAATATGAGGGGGATTTAGTTACAACATTTCCTCCAGTACGTAATGTGTAAATTTTAAATATAAATAAAATAGACTTAATATTAACACTGAGTAGCCTATATTGCTAAAAAGAATATAATCAAGTCATTGACTTTTGACTAATTTTATTTTAGTTGACCATGTTAAAACTTATGGTGATTATTTTGATCTTGTTTTGAGGGAACAAAATTAAATTAAAAAGACATTGCATGCTGGTGAAGACTAAAATGTATTCAAGTTCAATGTTATCGACAAAACACGATAACGGAAATATCGGAAAACCTACTAAAAGAAATGACAAGACAATCGATGATTACTTTGATTGATGATCAATGATCATAGCTTCTGGTTTTGGTTATGGTAATGCTGTTCATATAACGGCAGTTGATTTAACCGGGGGAGTTTGATCTAGTATAATTTCTTATGAAATAATTCTGATAGTTTATTTGTATTTTGTCCTCTATGTATTCCTAAGCCATGTATTTATACGCTTATGATGAAACTTTGGTAAGAGCGACCTACGCCCGCGAATGTTCCCACATTATAAAACCTGAATTAATCATCAAACCGATTCCTGTAGCTAAGCCAGTTCATTATCTGGTTTAATAATTTGAAATGATTATTTACTACGATTATTTTACCATTGACTGTAATCGTTTGAATTAAACATTAGTAGGTAACATATTTTTTAACTTGATATATGTAACATAGATACTCATATGAAATGAATAATATTCAACAACTTTTCTTCTCTGGTGTCAATTTTGCTTGAGCTAAGCTATAACATTTCTTGAAATATATACAGGGTGGTGCCGTCAATACGACAATAAATTGTAGCATGGGCTATTTTTGTCTGTAGAAATGGTTTGCCACTTTAAAAAACATGTTATTCATTTGATAATTTCATGACATTTGCATGAAATAATATAACATTGGCTGCATAATTTCATAGAAATGTTATGAAATTATCAAATGAATAAGATGTTTTTGAAAGTAGCACCCACCATTTCTATAAACTAATATGGCCCATGTTTTAATTTACTGTTATATTGACGGCACCACCCTGTATATTAAAATTACACGGTAGTCAAAAAAAAAAATTAAATAGGTGGGTACGAAAAATATATTATGATTTCAGCAATGTCGTAGGCTTTTTTCAAAGACAGCTGATAGGAATTTCCATGTTCGTAAATATTTGCTGTGCCGTGACGTCATTTTGAGCTGTTTATATTAATGTGAAGGCCAATAACACGAAAATAAACCATATTGATATTGTCCAATTGAGACATGTCGACACCTAATTGACAGGAAGTGCCTTAAACAGTAATCATTGACCATGTCATTCAAAGACAGCAATAAATGCATTAAATGCAGTATTTCAAAAACCTATCATCATAAATTACTAAGTACATAGAGAATATTTTTTTTTTCCAAAACAGCATTGTATTGAGAGTGCTAATTTTGCTATTAACATGAATCATATTATATGCATCGTTTCGTGCTTCTTTGGGCCACTTTTAAATTTGTGATGAAAGAGTTGACTATCATTTGTGATTGTAAATAATGTGGTAAGGAATAGAATATAATTTGTCATATCCTTAGTTTTGTGTGAAACTTGCTAAAATGATGTTTTTTGTCTTTGTGTTTAATTTGTTTAGTAAAGGGGGAATATTTATTCTTATAAGATCGTTTCAGTTCAGTCTAGCTTTACTTCTATTTGCCTTCGCCCGGCATTCAGAATGCGCGATAGCTAAAGGATGTTGGAGTGACACACCTGCGAAGGTGTTGCTATTGGGACCGGTGCCAGCTCGCCTACTATCAACTCAATAAACAATACGTAGCCGTTACATGACACACATTTCAATGTTATCAGTAAACAATGCTATACTACAACTAAATAAAACTAGACGAATGTTGAGTCATCAAAAAATGAAGTTTAGCTACTTTTTATTTAGTAAATAAACGTTATTAATATACTTACTTGTAATAATAGTACAATATACGAATTGGTGCCGGCAATATGACAATAAACTAAAACATGGGCTATATTAGTTTATAGTATGGTTTGCCACGTTCAAAAACATATTATTCATTTGATAATTTTATAAAATTTCTATGAAATAATGCAGCCAATGTTATATTATTTCATGCAAATCTCATGAAATTATCAAATGAATAAGATGTTTTTTAAAGTGGCAAACCATTTCTATGGACTAATATAGCCCATGTTTCAATTTATTGTCGTATTGACGGAATTACCTGTATATAAGTATTACCTTTGTATTTATTTGCATCTTTTATATCATAATAAATATCTACCTACTTGTAACTAAGATCAACAACCTAGTGCACAATATCAAATATTTGTACAATAAGCTTTTGTTTAATTTGAAAAGCCGTAAAACTGAGTAAACTTGTGAAATTTAAGCTTTTAGGTAACATTGAATGAACTCACATTTTGCGCAATGCGTCATTACTCGTAAAAGTAATCAAAGTTTCCGGTTCATAAATACCTGCGAAAAAAGAAAATAAGAGTTAAAATCAAAGCATTTGTTGAAGCCTACAATTCTCCAGCAAAAATACGACAGCAAGCTAAAAATGAAAGTAGATTTAAATGATGACGGCAAAGCTTAAAATAAAGATATCACCAACGGAACAGATGGTGTACAGAAATATGCACATAATGATATAAATTTGACTAGAGATACAGTTTTCTGTGGGCGTAAAACCGGAGACAAGAACATTTTCTTGAAATGCAAAGTATCTGATACAAACAAGTAAGATACTGGAGTGTGATAGCTGCCAATCATAAGATAGAGCGCAACTTACTGTAACCTACACTGAAGGGATGTAATGACAGATTGACTGGTGACTTGCCTGATGATTTTATGGGTTCTGTTCGCGAATGAAAACTCTATGTAATAAAGATTAGTTGTCTCGTAACCGTCGGAGTCCTGTATCTAATCACGTAAGCTATTTTAAAAATAGGTTAGCCCGCAATAAACCTACTTACACACTCCCTATGTATTCGCTATAAATAAAGTTTGGGATAACGTCTTTCGCAAGCTTACAGAAATGGAATGTCTGAATACTTCCTTATGTAAATAATGATGCAATATTGGCCGACTCTAATCTTAAATCATCGGTATGTTTGGGACCATTGACTCAGAGTAATGTGAAGACAATACGACATGATTTGGTATTCCGCATGAGTTAAGAGTCTATTGAAGTGAAGTGTGTGCAGATCATTGCAAATTCATTGATGTTTATAAATATTTGTTTGTTATCAAAAGTTCGGTTATATAAAAGCCGTGAAGAATCTTCAAATAGAAGCAGGATTTAAGCGAGGACTCTACCGGTCTCAGTTCTTTCACCCAGCTATGAGTTTTATTTAGAATGCTTGATGGACGGATAGTTGACAGTGCGTACTTGGGACGTGTCAAACTAAAAACACTTTAAAAATAAACTTTCCTTCACGAATCACTTTCATAAATTATTAAAAAAAAGTTTCCAAAGCTTCGTCTCAAGCATATTGCTATGACGACGCCCACGTTATCGTAAATTGATGCACAGTTAATATGAATAACTAAAGTTATACATAATGTCCAGCTGTTTTCTGCTTATTTCATTTATGAATCATCAGATCTTATTAACATAAACATAAGTATAATTGGTCTTCTTTTTTAACCGACTTCTTCATTATTACTATTGACTCTCACAAAATTAGACAGCCTTGTTATCAGAAAAAAAATTGCCATGAAATAAAGCGATTGTTTTTTTGTAGATAGTTTTAAATTTAGGAAAAAGTACATATCGCCGTTTTTTAAAGCGATTGATTCTTCATTAGAATTTGTATGTATTACAATGTATTGAATGAGGCGTTTAATGAAACCTGTGAGTTATGTTAAATAGAATGATATTTATAAATCGTTTGTTTTCAGTTACTTCCCTATTTAGGTATTTCCCTTTCAAAGTAGGTAGTCATTTTAAAGGTTTTGACTGGTATTTGTTTCTAATTAATGGCATTTAGAAGTGAAGGTTCCTCTTTTGTACAGTCGACCGTACATCAAGAGCAACACTTTACATAAACAATATTCTTATTACAACTACAAGTTAGGAACGCAGCAGTTATTCATTTTTCTAGTTAATCTAGGTAACTTGTTAATCTAAGTAACAAAATAAATAATTGTTGTGTTTATAATATAAGTCGTGTCGGCTTCTAAAATGCAGACGTCAGTAAAATTACCTATACTAAAGTAGTGAAATATAAATATGTATTTCAATTCAACATAGACCACACATAGAACACCATGTTTTTGAATGTTAAACCGCTGACGTGTGGTTCATGATATAAACAAAAGATAGCATTCGTTCGACAACATATTCTTTGTAACAATTACAAAATGTTTACATATAATATGCAGTCAGGTAATATAGGTTTACCTGTGCATAAGACTAAGATTATAACATAAGACTATTTATGTAGGTAGGATGCTTATAAGGCATTATAAAGATCTTGAGGTATTTGGGTAAATGGATAAAGTAATTATTATCTAATTTTAAAATTTTAGATATTTTATTGCACAACCTCGATGTGGGGGCTCGAAGATTCTCATTAATCTCTTAAGCGGCGTTATACTTCTTGATGTCTATGACAATTGAAAAATCAATTGTGTCTGGAATCTAATGCTTGACGGGTACTTTATATAAAGTACCTTTGTGCCTCTTGTCAAATGAATAAGATGTTTTTGAAATTGGCAAATCATTTCTATGAACTAATATACCCCATGTTTGAATTTATTGTAGTATTGGTGGCACCACTCTGTATATACATAAAGCAGGAGACAATAATGAAGAAGAGCGATAGGATTCTTACACTATTTTCTTAAAAAAAATTTTTTTTGTTGCAATAAACAGTCAAACTACTAATTTTGCTCCATACAGAAATACCGTGTAAATACCATGGGCTATGTTTGTGTGCTGTAATTTGCTATTTTAATAAGCCAAGTAATCTGTGAATTTGGTAAGTGCCTCCATAAACCAGAAACAGTAGGTTTTTTAGGTGTCGCCTGAGGTAATAAAATATGTTTTGTAGTCTTTTTCCGACTTGGGAGGAGTTAGGACATAATAGTATTAACGCCTTATAACATTTTCTCACAACTTTAATTTATTTAAGACAAATCCTTAATGCCTACGATTTTTTAAGAAGGTTTGGCATAATTTTTATTGTTTCATGGAGGAGGCCTTCATTGATACTTGTTCAAGAAGTAATAGCTAACTATTTTTTTTTTTTTTTTTTCGTTTCTAATAAAACCAACAACTAATTACAATAATATATTTTTTATTAAGAATACTGACGATTGTCATTCGACATAATAAAAGAAAAAGAATTAAATAAAAAAAATATTGAATAGCGATGCCTAACACAATTTATCGTCGGAATTTGTTAAAATACTTGTTTGGGTTTTGGCTGTTGATAACTAATATCACTGATTTGTTTAGTTTATATTCAATCAAGAAAACTGAAACTAGAAAAATAAGAATAAAAGAAATAATAAAAAAATATATTTAAAAGCAAAATAAATATATATAAAGGCTATCCAATTGATTTGATTAGCATTATGTCGTTGACTCGCTGAATAGGCCAATAGCACGTTCCGCTTCGGGTGCAACAATGGTTAAATACAGACGTTTGGTTATAAACCACTCCTGAGCTCCGGAACGAAGGCAGTTGTACTAGTTTTTAATATTTAAAATTTGAGTATTGTAATAAGCTCCAAGTAGTGGGCCTTTCTTTCTCCACAAGAAACTGTCTTTCTATTTAAAAAGTCATTTTTTCTATGATTCAACGCAGATTTTTTGAGTGCGATATTAAAATCTATCCTTGTGTTGGGTACATATGCGCCTGGGCATACCTAAGTCATGAGATGTTGAAAGATAAATATGTCTAACTGCTAAAGTGTGATTTTTTAACTAAAAAAAGTTACAAATATGTAAGTAGGTAAATGAACTTTAGTTAGAACATTAGACTACCTGTAACTTGAACAAAGCGACTAAGAGTACATACTAGACTATAACAAAAGCGATTGAGGACCGGCTCACCGAATAGTCTGTACTCTCTGTACCCCCTTGCTATACAGGTTACTCAGTCAGGGGGTCCCGGGTTCGAATCCCGGTAGGAGCAAATGTTTGTATGATGGTACGACATTTGTTCTCGAGTCATGGATGTTTATATGTTTAATTAGTATATATTTCTAATATTGATATACATAATATTATCAATATTTCTCCGTTATCTAGTATCCATTACACAAGCTTTTACAGATGGATACTTTGGGCTACATATAGTGTATTAGAATATTATTATTATTATATTAGGTATCTAGTTAAACATAAATGTGCATAGGGTACCCTACACAGACCAGATTTGTTAAATTAAATATATTGTAATACTTAAAGAACACCGCCAAAATGTTAGTTTTGTCTAATGTATCCGTAGTAGGTAGTTTGGTTAAATATTTTTTCAGTGTAGGTACTTAACTTTTTGTGGTTTCTTGTTTTAAGTGGCCACGAACATAATTTGAAAGTTCCATTTAATTAATTGAACGTTCAAATTAATTTTTAACCTTCCTAAATTCTATTTCCATCAACAATTAATTAAAAAAAACAATGTAGTTTCCATGATATCACAGATTATGACGATGTACCCAGTCCTGCCATAACGGCTTCGACATTTACCTAGATCAAACGAATTACTAGATTGGTCTAGGCCAGCTAGAGATGTCTGTAAGATTATTATACAGGCTGGTGCCGTTAATACGACAATAAATCAAAACATGTGCTATATTACTTCATAGAAATGGTTTGGCACTTTCAAAAAAATGTTATTCATTTGATAATTTCATGACATTTCTATGCAATAATGCAGCCAATGATAAACTATTTCATAGAAACGTCATGAAATTATCAAATGAATACCATGTTTTTGAAAGTGGCAAACCATTTCTATAAACTAATATAGCCCATTCTTAATTTTGATTTTAACATTATTATAATTTTTTGCAAATTTTTTTACCTACTAATAAAAATCTATCTAAACTAGAAAAATCCCCGCCTCGGGACGTCAAATTTTTCTAGTTTAGATAGATTTTTATTGATGAATTTATTGTCGCATTGACATCATCACCCTGTATAGGTATCCCTGCGCAAAACGGTTTACAAACATGTTTGACAACGACGCCCAGTAAGTATTGTCCATTAGTTACAAAATTCATTGTCCGCCTGAGTTACTCAGAGTGGCACTGTAATGAGATCCGATTTACTATTTCCTATCACGTCACTTTCATCTTTGAATTGTTTACAATGATTTTGTTTGTTGTAAATTCAGCGTAATGCTTTGTTTTGTCTGTCGTCTAACTAAGTAATTGTTTAATGTAAACAATCGCTTTAACATATAATACCTTCAATACCTTAGTGTTTATAAAATGCATGCATGTGGATTTAGATTCTTCTAGGGTTGCTACTTGCAACGAGAATTATTTTGAAAAAAAAAATACTAAGATATCTGCTACAATCTCTGTCTTTTCTATAAAATTTTCAATTTTCGGGAATTTTAAATGACTTAAATCCAATTTTCCTTTTATTTTAAGTAAATTCAATCATTTTTTCATCTTTTTGCTGACGCATGAAAGCAAATAGTCATTTAATGTAATTTTATAAAAAAGAAAACCTATTACTTAAAAGCAGGGCAACACGGTATCTTTTCATATAGGTAGGTCACTCATTTACCTTAACCACATTTTTACCTATTCATTGTTATATGATCTGACGCATGTTGTCACCAGAATAAGCACTTCATTGTCTTTATATGTACTAGTTGGCTTGGGTGTCTTTTGTTTCACTCATTCAATATATGGCATTGTTTACTAGTGGCAGTAAACCTGGCTAAATTAAGGCAGACCGTGGTTGTACCGCTTTCTTTCTTTGTTAGATCCAACACTGAATAAAATTAATATACATGACGATATTAATATACATGGTGTGATGTAAGAACGGACTTAAGTTAATGACTTTCCAGAATAATTTTTCAATATCGCAACAGCTTTATATGCTAAGCTTGTTGGTGACACACTCAAAATATAAAAATGAGATCCCTAATTAATCTGGATTAGATAAATAATTATAAAATATAAAAAGTTAGGAGTTGCTTGCAGTCGTGGTAGACACGTCTAGCCAAATCGATCGCGTCACCCAGCGACATCTAAGGTAATTTAAACATTTTATTTTATCAATACAATTTATTACATCATTAATATAATTACTTACTTGGACACTAACGGTAACTATGTACACTTACAAAATTTTTAAATGCATCTTTATTATTGAAGTTAATTTGAACAACAAATACTTTTCTCTCTTTTTATTCTCTTCTATAAGTGTCGTCTATTTATAACAATGATAAAATTTATTAAAAAAAAACAAAAGTATAATTAGGATATATTTGTCATAATAAATACAGTAATTATTATTGTCATGCTTCATTCATCTCCTCATCATCATTTCATTTTCATGATTTGCATGCATGTATCTCACGCTGGTTCACGGTTTCGTAATATGGCATCTATTACCTATTAATTATCTGTTCTGTGCAGTCTTATCTGAGACAAAAACGATAAAGCTGTGTCGTAATAAGTGAACACAGTATAGGTATAAGCACGCATCGATGTCTATAAGATAACTTACTTATCTGATATTCTGATTAAAATTGTATAATAAACAAACATGTTTTTTTGTCAATATTCGTTTGAAAATATTGATAAAGTCAACAGTTTTTTGCTTGTTTCAAACATATATAGGGACCGGTAATGAAAAGAAAACATCCAAAGGCAATTAATTTCTATGATAGCTATACATGTTTTTTCACTTTTGGTTTCTTACGCAACATGTTGATTTCATTTAGTTATTTTTATTTACCATATGATACATTTACATAACTCAATGATTTGTTTACGACTCTTGTTAAAGAACCCTTTGTGTTATGTAATATAATAGATATACTACAAGTAGATATCATATGATTTGAAGATGAATTTATAGAGGAAGAGACGCGGCGATCCAGACTTCCTGTGATTTGCAAACGAGAAGCATTTTGTGTTGAAGATAATATGTATTCGTAGGTATTATGAAAGTTTGTAAACAATAAAATTATGATTTGACTGGCAATATTTCGATGTAAGTAGTTAATATGAACTGCTAGACATTTTATTTTCTAAGGACTATACAATAGATTATATTTATTTTTTATAATTGTAAGCCTTTAAGCATCTTCAGGCTTATTCGTTTGGTAATTTGTTTTAAAATTTAACTTTATAATAACCACCAAGGTATCTGCAGATCCACTACTGCTTTACTATAATGTCAATATTTTTCTATATATGACATTTTGCCTTTTAACGCACCAGAGTGGACAGACAGTTGTCAGAATAAATTGTCAAGATCCAGAATTCCACATGTATACATTAGGTAGAGATAGATAAACCGAATAAGCTTTATTGTACACCAACAATTACAGATTAAACAATGTTTAAATTAAATTATACGAGTGCGGTCTTATCGCTAAATAGCGATTTCTTCCAGACACAATTTTTTCACACTCGGTATTCGGTCGCAATAGGATAGTTATCTGGGATGTAGACAACCTTCTTTATTAAAAAACTACAATATATTATCTGTTGTAAGACATTTAATTATAAATGACGCGTCAATTTTAAATTAAGCAATGAGTTTGATCATCTAAAACTCATCAACACTCTTTGAGTGAATAGATTGCTACACAAATATCTATTAAAAGTAATGTTGTCCCTTTTCACTAACCATTCCCTATGTCTCTTTCTATCTCCTTTAAGTAGATAGACTGAGATAAAATCTCTGAGAGACTCAACGCTAAGCAAATGTTAGTTAAAACGGTCTTAAGAATCTAGATTTATCATTTTAGCCTTTATTGCACACAGTGTGACAAAGAATCTAATTTGAAAACTGATAAACATTTTTAGAGCGCGATCTTAAATTGTTTACATAAAAACTTTATTTGCTATTATTTGCTTTGATTTCAAATACCCCTCGCTCGCATAAAGTAATTAACACAAGAGTTATGTTGTTTTTAGAACGGAAGCTCCTACGCAGGCCTCGTTAATATCTATCTGCATCACTGATGTCTAAAACTAGTAATGACACGGTGCTCACTATATTATTTAACGTGAATATATTAACTACCTACCTATCTATTGTTTTCCCATATTAGACAGCTGTTGTAAATACTGCAATTATTGTATATAGCCTGGAAAATAATACAATTTAACTTCTAACACATAGCAGTAGAACGTAAAGTAGTCTATAATCATTTCCTAAGTAATTCAAACGTATGAGAAGCTTGGGAATGGAAATACCGTGATTCATTTGTCAACTTTTATATCTTTGACGACGTAGATGAGAACAGTATTAATCCCAAGACGTCATAGATCTATGTTCTAAGCAATTATAATTTAATTGTATCTGGTAAGTATGTCGGGTTTTTGGAAAGGTTAATTAACACAACATTTAGATTTCTAAATATTGTATTAAAGTAACTAAATAATGATAAAGAACGTTGAACTTACTTTTTAATAACGGTCAAATGATAACAAAGTTTAGTGAAGCCATATTTAGATCTAGTATTTTCTTTAACTATCATCGTTTTTGTAATCATTTTCCAGTTACCAGATGGCAGATAGTGATGTTTATATGTAATCTGTAGGCGCCCACACTTTAGTTGTGTGCATGGGTTTGTGTGACTAATTGGCACATATAATCTGACACTGAAATTTATTGAAGTTAGGTCGACGATTATCGACATGGAATTTGTTTGATGTTACTGGATGTTCTTTTGAAGTTGCCTGTTTCATGTGCCTGATACATTTGTAAAGAATTATCTCTAATTTAACAACTTGGAATTCTTTGCAAGCTTCATATAAAATGGCTTCCTTCAAAAGTGGCGTGAAAAGGCAAGTGAAAAGGCAGATGCGACTAGGACAGTGTCTTACAAACTGCACTAGCTATTACCGTTTTACTCATGTGGTGTTGAGTCGTTTGCCTTGTTTCGTATTAAAAATTTTCCTTAACTTCTAAAGTTTTGTAATGTCTATCCTAATCTTTCTGTGGTATACCGAAGTCCTTTAAGACTACGATGAGATCTATCTGCAACTCTTTTATACTGGGGTGTTTGTTGATGTTTCGGTACCTACTTCCATACAATTATTTCAGTATTACAGGTGGAGCTGGAATAACCAACTTGTGATGATCTGTTGATTTGTTTGACTAAACAGAACTGGCCTTCTGACCTTAATGTATAAACAAATCGTCTCCATTTGATGAATCATGTATGATTTCTCAACAAAAAGGTTTTTGATTAACACTGCAAATCCATGTGTGAAGAACGGAAACATCCTACGCATTGACTGTCTTCCTGGTGACACCGTTGTGGAACCTGACGCCCCGGCTGCATCGATATCGATTCGAAGACAATGTTTCCTTCATTACCTTCGTTTGAATGACAAGGAAAAGGAATATGTAATGAACAGTCCACAGCACATCAAGCGTAACAGTTTGACCTTGTGACCACCCTTATTCCGTTCGTTATAGAGGCGGCTTTCGCAGTGCAACTGTTACGCTTGATGTGATGTCGTCTGTACCAAGAGGTGATTAAGGTTTTTTGTGCATAAAGTGCACTTCGCCCAGAACCTAATATAAAATAACTGAAACTTTTTGTTCGATGATATGATTCTGTTATTATTGCAATTGTACATCAATTTTAGTTACCTGCTTTGTTTGTATGTTATTGAAATAATAAATTACTCCTGTGCGGCAGAATAATCTTACCTGCCCTTGGAAAGAAAGAGTCCTTTTTAATTCTGCTAGAACAGGACGGCGAATATATCGAATAATTTTAGTTAAGAGGACCATACTTTTGAAATTTGTATTTTTTAAAAATTTATGCCGACTTGAAACTGTCGACACGACGTTACAATGAATGTAACAGCTGTCTACAATCAGCTGTTTCAAATGTAAAGGTGCTATGAAGTATTAAAATTACTCGTCCACATTTGGAATACGAAGGGGATTATACAGATAATAACAGACCTTTTTTAAACCTAAGTTTATTGAGTTTAGGGCAGGCTTTTATTTATACCTATATGTAGAAAATCATAGACCAACGCCACCTTACCTACCACTTATTTGTAATATAAACTGAATTGACGTAAAACGAAAAACTAATATACCTACTGTCCAATTAGAATCAATATGATTGATATAGGATATTTTACATAAAAAATATCCTTTACTCCTCTACCAATAGACTAATAAGAATAACTTAACTTACTCGAAGTAAAGTTTTGTTTTCAAAATATTTATCACACAGTACATTACTTTTTATACAACCTGGTGGTAAGCGGTTACCGCCGCCTATGGACAACTGCAATAACAAGGAAAAATCAAAATGACAGGTGCGTTATCATCCTGAGGTCTAAGATGAAATGCCGTCCATGCCCAGTAAGTAATTACACTGGCTAACTTTCCCTTCAATCCGAAAAACACAGTGAACTGTTTCACAGCTGCACCCGTACCACCATCTTTTATCGCGATCCAGTTTAGGACCTAAACTGAGTAGAATCGTTATTTCGTACTACGAGGCTATCTACGACTATGACGGCGATGCAGTTAAGGAACCAATACTGAACCGAGCGAAATATGAATCGCTATTATAAAGATGGTGGTAAGGCCCCTGAAATAAGAAAGGCGGTGGTAAATACCGAGACAACCCTACCCATACAGGCTTATAACTTAGTTTTAGAATTATTATATTCATTTTACAACTTTTCAAAACAAAATGGTCCATAACTGCATATAGGCACCGAGGAAGCTAGGCAAGGCAAGGCAGCTTGTTATGGGACGGAAGCTTAAGATTGTTTTTTGTCTGCGATCTTGTCAAAATTACCTTTACAATTCATTGTAGGCAGATAGGTATTCCCTGTTTGGGCGCCATTGCAGCATAGTTGCATCAACTCGAAACAGGGAACCAAAGATATAATTATGCAAATATAACCAAAAATTTTATTTTTTCAAAAGCATAGTTTAAATCTTGTGAAAGCTTTCAATTTCAACTAAAGAAAACACGAAAGTTGAAAATGTTATGCAGTACCTACACTTCGCATTCCCTGTTCGGGCGCCATTGTAATACAGTAGATTTTTTCGACTTAAAACGTATAGGGAACCTAGGATATGACAGTAAAATCATTGAAATATAACTGAACACGCATAAGTTCAAAGGTAACTGGCCTAAAATTAGTAGCTTTTGTTGAAAAAAAGGAGGATGATCAAATTAAAAAGACAAAAACAAACCACATGAAAAGCAGTTTTTAAATATTATTTACTGGTCGCTTTTTATTTGAAATTTATTTTTTGGTCACTCCAGATAATTTAGTAACGTGTTTATTTCTTACAGTGTTTTCCAAAATTCTGAAATAAAATTAAACCCGCGCAAATACTACGATACGACCCCCCACCCCCAGTATTCCAAATTTTATTTCGAAATTCTGTAACACCCGGTACATAAAATTTCGTTGCATTCTAGAATCTTAATAGATAAAAGAACTCTAGAATCTTATTTTTTCGAGCTATCATATGATAATATAACTACTCCAACTTTTGTAATCAATTCTTTTGAAATTAGGATTAGGTTGTACGTTTTTTTAAGAATTTCCGTAATGTGTGGTATGTGATCATAGAGAGACCTTAATTCTTAAGAGATTCTGCAATATATTTAGAATCTATGATTCCTAATTATAATAGAAAATCTGTATAAGCATTCGCGTGGGTGTGCGCACTGGCCGAGAATAACTCAAGTTGGCAACTGTCTTCGTTCCCAGTGTCTGATAGGTACACTGTCTAATTTTGACAGTGTACTAATATATTTTTTTGTGAAATTTATAAGATCAGTTTAATATAATAATACTAATATATTGCTGTCTTATCTACTCAACTTTGTTCAAAACACCAAATAATGTTTTGATTTATTTTGAAAATAATCTAGATTTCTTTATACAACTAGATGGCAACCAAGCTGACGGCCTACCTGCAGGTCCTTGTTATTGCAATATCAAAAAAAAATTACTTGATATTGCAAATGTCTGTGGTTAGAATACCTTACAAAACTGTTTAGAGAAATGACAATGGTTAGGTCTCAGAACAATAATTCTTTAGTTATTGTTCTCAGGGTTAGGTAAATTTAATAAGCCGAATATGCTTAGTCAATCATAAATACGGCTTTTCGGTCTTTCTTGACAATCGTTAAGAAAATATTTCTAATAACCACCTTATACAAAATATTAAGTTACTACTTTCAATAAAGTACGTGAAAAAGCTGTAATTTTGTTGTGTTTACATTACATCGTAAGCTGCGAGGCTGCGACAGTGTTGCAACAAAGTTGCTGCGCGGGCGCACCTGGGCGCAGCCAGGGGCGGGGCTTACTTATCTGATGCCCCAGGGTTACCGCTACTTTGCCAGCTACATTCAATGTGATATTAGGTAATCAACTAGTGTTAAAACATTGATGGTGTTATAATTATAAAAGAGGTTACATTATTATACAAATTAATGAAAGAATACTGTTCGAAGATGTAGTATTTTAGTGTTAGGGGGTAACTGTGAGTTTGATTACCTGACTCACAGTTAGAAAGACATTTCTCTTCGGCAAACGAAAGATTTATTTCTGTATTAAACGTGCTCTATCACATCTTCCTAATCAACCCAATTTATTTCACATCATCGTAATTTTCTGCTAAGAAAATAATTTAAGCATGCCCAGACCCAGACGAACTATTCATTTGACAAAACAGGTAAATAAAAATGCATAAAATGTGTCGGTGTCGCGGCGTGGATACCGTAGCCGTGGGTTTTAGTGAATACGTATTATGTAACGTGTAATATTATTATAAATGTGTATAAATTTATTGATCCTTTAGCTCTCGAGTGATGTAATTAAATTTTGGATGTAGATGATAAAAAATCCCCCGATTATATCCCCCAAATTTTTTATCATTTGTTTTCTAAAACACCTCCAAATGGAAGCAAAATAGACGTATTCACGCAACTAATATATCACTACTAGAGAAAATATAAGATTTCAATATATTTCATTTGCCAAGAAATATGGCAACCCTAGCATTGAGTATTTTTCGATATGGAACATAGACTACACAATAAAAAGATGCGGGCTGCTGGCAGTAATTTGCCAAGTAAAGCGTTAAATAGTTGAGTTTATCGTCTTTATAGGAAAATCGTATATTTTTATAGAAATAATGATATTTTTATGACGAATAGATAAAATTACACTCTTGATGCCAGAAAACCTCTAAAGTCTCAAACATTTATTATTAATGCTCATGTTATCAGTAAAGAAGTATTAGACAGTTTATTGAGCTTATATTTTAAATAAAACCAAATTCTAAACTTAGTAGTTTTCTACATACTCGTTAGAAAACATGTTTTTCTTTTTTATGTTATGAGTGATATCACAATACGTGATGTAACGGCATGCATTACTTGTTATAAATAATATCTTTGTCCATAAATTCCAAGACTCGCATATTTCTCAGGTGATTAAAATTATTAATATTAGTATGTAGGACAATTGTTTATAAATAGATATGCTTTGTGTGAATTATAATTGCAGTTATATTTATCAGCATATTCTGTAAAAGTTCTCAATACTAATGAGATGTTAAACTCGGCAAAATAAATGTTATGATACCTCACTTGAATACTATTGCTATGAGAGCGAGACAAATCCGAATGTGACAATTTTTTGCTTACTGAACTGTCTATCGTTTAGTAAATCTATGCTCTTGCTAGGACTGTCCGTATCGAAACCGGTCTACTTAAAATGATATTATTGACGTGGGTTGGACCGATGTCTGTGTGGAGCGTGTAGGTACGCATCTCCATGCGTGGAACGTCGTCGTGTAACGAGGATTGTTGTATAAAATGAAGTGAATGTTTGGAAACTTTAACTTGCTTAAAAATCTGGCTATATAAATCGCACTGGCACATGAACAGTAATGTTCGATTAGTCTTAATAAAGGTTCGGAATTTTTAATTACATGTAACGACCATGGCGCTCCCAATTATCGAAATGTAGGTGTACAAAGATTTGGTGCTAATATTCTTGTGATTATTATTAACGACCTCATTAGAATTCCATTCTATTTCTTTACAATAGATTGTTGTCTTGACTTACGTCAATCAATAACTGAAGTTATGTTTAGTGGAAAACAATTAACGATAATTAATGAACATTGCAATGCCTTTAGCGTATCCACTAATAATTCCTGAGCACCACAACCATTCCACCACGCACTTTAAAAACTAAGTCCTTTTTAAAACGTTTAAGCTTCAAAAGTACTTTCATTTTTGCTTTTAGTTTCAATGGTGTCTTAACAGCTGTGGTTTCGCTCTAGTTCCCAATAGTGAATGAAATAGAGTAATGGACTGATATTGTATGACACGCTGTTTGTTTACATTGGTGCATCATTTCAAAGAGCTAGCTCATGGACTGGAAAGCAGGTTCCAAACGCCCGCACCGTTAGAAAGTTACATTTCACCCACAATCGAGCCGATGTTTTATTATTCCATACAGCGTCGTGTCGCAGTTCAACTCAAGGTCGATGGTGTTTGTTAACAACCCAAACACGTTTTACATCAACTTTTTATCTATGAGCGTGAAAATTTACTCGTAAAACAAATTTGAATTGGAAATAGGTAGTGTCCAATGATAGTCGTAAAGGAAAAGTTCCGAAATAGCTATTATAGAAAGTGTAGAGTTACTTAAGTGGGACCATTTTCAAGAATTTGTTTCAACGTTTCATATAGACGTCCATAAAATAAAATCATTATTATCCTCAATGAATACAAGAATTGCTGTTAATGAATTTACATGTGAATAGTGTTGAATGCATTTATCTGGTGAATAGGTATACTGTGTGTTACAGTGAAATAAAATGAGGTCTTTGAATTTCCTAAAAAGGATGTGAGAAATCTTACAACCGGTGTTTGTGTTCGACTTAGGCACGTCAAACATTTGACACCATGTTGTGGCTATTTACGTCACGCTTAAGGAAATATTGTGGTTAGTCAGCGTCGGGATATTGAGGTAAATGTAGGATTTAGAGAAG
Source organism: Nymphula nitidulata (assembly GCA_947347705.1). Lineage (NCBI taxonomy): Eukaryota > Metazoa > Arthropoda > Insecta > Lepidoptera > Crambidae > Nymphula > Nymphula nitidulata. The sequence continues at coordinate 12,499,138 of OX374631.1, forward strand.
CTATACCGTAGGGTTCCTAGAATTTTTAAAGATATTGGTAATTTCTCTAAAATATTTTTATAATGAAAGACCATTACATATCTATTTTCTATACGGATAATATTTGTTCACAAAACAGTCTGTAGAACTTGAACTCATGAGGTAAAAAGGGTATTTGTGTTATTTTAAAAATTGCGTAGGTGTCTAAGAGCATTGAACTCTGAAGAGGTATACTTCACATGTTATTTAAATTTCTTTAGCATTGAAGAATACTTCCTATTTCTATTCATGAGCACGTCTGTTGCGATATTTATAAATTAAACCAATTTTACTGTATACGTTTTTAATTTTGTTTGATTCCAATCTAACCATCTCATTTTAGTCCCTCTTATTCTAAATTATGCATCCTGTCTAAGATAAACAATTGACGTGACTTGTATAACACACAGAGTTTGACTTTCTGCCAGAAATAAAGTAACAACCGACACGTAAAAAATAGCCTTGTTAACGTTACATAACTTTGATTCATCTTTGGCAGTATACAAGTGTTATAATATAATCATAGGTATCAATAAATATATTGTAATGTTACCTAATATGATTATAATTTCCTAATACCTCTAGTGTTTCAAATCACAAGGGTGGATTTCAGTTTGCAGTCTCTATAGATCCTCATGAAACGGCAAACTCATTAATAATATTCGTAGGAATACAAACATAATGCGGCTTTTAAAATGTAGCTTAAGATTAACTTGAGTCACTGAACTTAAAGCTCCGAAGAATGACACAAAGGCATTCTCAGGTGATAATTCTTTCACAGACTGACATGATAAATGCTTTTCTATCATCGTTGGAGATTTCCAAGTGACTGACTGGTCAACAAAGGCATATTTTTGAAATGTCATTAGGTAGGTTTCATTAGATATCATTCGATCTTTAGGTTATGAAATTGATTTGTATTTTTGCTTTTGTATTTATACATACTAATCAACGGTAATAATTGTGGCACAACAGCAAGAGTTACAGTAAACACCGATGTCGTAATTTACAAACAACATACAGAAAACATTTTGTGCCAGGAAAACTGCGAATATGTTACTTGTTGTGTCAAAATCACGGAATCCACAATTAGTTTCGAGTCCAAAACCACTTTCACGATCAGCTTCTAAGGTAAACCAGAATAAATAACACTATATAATATTATTACTTTCGTCTTCTCAATGTTAGACATCATTCGGCAGTATGATTATTGCTACTTTCTTTTCTAATAGTTTATTTACAACGGTGACATCAGCAGGTTTATGCATATCTATGACTTCGAGTGAATTAATTTGATTGCACTATTTAATAGTATTATTAAATGAGGTTTCCAAATTTTAAAACTGCCGCTGAACGAGTAAGCTATCATTAACATACTGTGTACTAGTGACCTCCTTGCGGAAGACTAATTTCAGTGTTTCGCAGTGAGTTCGACTGGTCTGGTGACTTTTCCACTCCGGCGCATCTCAAGTTGGTCAGCCGCGACATTGACCCGACATACGTGATCGGGCAATGCACCGGTGTCGCAGGCTCTTTGTTTATATCCTGCGAGATTTACTGGTCATTGTCCTTCAATAGTTCCAATAGGTTTTTTATACCTTTAAAATGATTGGACCACAATTTTTCTGTAAGACCAGGCATCAGCAATAAGTCGCCAGACCTAAAAATTTATGTTTGTAGAACAAGTCATACAAATTTACAAATAAGAGAAGATTAATGCGGTCCTTTATGTTTTAATTTGTAAAGTATTTATTGTAGTCTTAATAAAAGCATCTTCCCAATTGTAATATTTAATGAGAGGGTAGATCGTCAACATTTCTTTGATTTTTAATTAACTGAGACTAAACGTAAATAATTTCATTATGATTTGGAAAGGTTTGTGTAACTTCATTAACTTTCTGCCTCTCGCGTAGTTAATGTCTACCAAAACATTTGTAACAGCTAGATATAAATAAAAGTGTTTACAGCGCAAGTCGACAGCGCTTTCGTAAGCCGTTAATGACATTCCACTTGAGTTGAGCTCACAGGGTACGTCAGAGCGCTCGTCACGGGTCTGCAGGCCTACATTTAGGATGCACTTTACGTAGACAGCAGAATCAGAGCGGTTTCCTGAAATATGGGTTTCATGGTGACGTAAAGCCGGACGCCCGCGCTTTCAGCGGCGCCTGGGCTGGACCCATTTTAGGACATGACTAACGGAAATTCGACTCCTCTCTCTCTGGCTCGTTCTCTCCCGTGGGACGCGCCGTTCGTCCGTCTCGCTCGCTCGAAAAGCTTCAAGAAATCTTTTAATAGTGTCCACGGCCGCGATCTACTTTCAACTAGCGGCGGGAAATGTGCACGATAAACTTTGAATTTTTGAAAATACGCGCCGATTTTCTTATACTTAATTAATAAAATCCTTTACAGTTTTGAAGTTGTTTTGACCATTTTGGTTAGTCTTTTTTGAGATATCGATCATGTTATATTTGATATCTATGAAGAATTTTAAAACTGATCATATTCAATGACACGTAAAAGCTGCGCACTAAAAATAGATTCCTAAACTGACAAATTTGTAGCAGCACCGTTGGTCATTTGTAGATTAATAATACATGTTCGCTGACTTGAAAATATTGTAATTGTTGGAAACACTATGCTATGGAATATAGAGATAAAATTGAAAAATCGCTTATACACACAGACATGACTAACGCCCGAGATAAGCATTTTCCTGTCGATACAAAATCAGCTGGCTACGGTGTGGAACGTTAATGTATTTGACTGGTTATATTTTTCTGTATACCTCTCTCTTCTAGTCTGTCGGAGATTGGAACTCACCTTTTTCTGTTGTTTCTCCCAAGCCGGGTCTAGGAGACCCTCACGCTCCCATTCCTCTTCTTGTTCCATGTACCCATCCCCATACTCATAGTTATTTGTTATCACCCCGTTGTCCATCATCATGGTCATCGCACTGACCGTCGATTTCGATGTTCGTTCGAGCCTATGACCGCGAACTCGCGTGTGATGGTTCGCACCGCGCACTGCAGGCAGCCGGCCGCACGCCTGCTGCTAGAAGACTGGCGCACAAGCGCTCGTTGCGGCAGCGTGCGGAACTTTTCTATAGTGTTCCGTTTCACTCACGCATCTGTCAGATTTATAGCAGAGCGGCTAACAAACGCAGATAGTAAAAAGAGCAGTGTGGATCATACAAAAATGTGGGTTTAACCATTAGCGCGTAGGGGAGCATTGCTGTTTTTATTTAGGTTATATTTTCATTTTCAAAGACATCTGTTCATTTTATTAGTAGTTGTGAGAAACGAGGATCTTGTGTTGTGTACACACACAATGAACATTGTCTCATTTTTAACCGACTTAAAAAAAGGAGGAGGTTATCAATTCGTCTGTATGTTCTTTTGTTATTTATTTTATGTTTGTTACCTCAGAACTTTTGACTGGGTGAACCGATATTGATGATTCTTTTTTTGTTCGATGAGGAATAGTTTCCATTTGGTCCCATAAAAATTATTTGAAATTCCATTCGGTAGTTTGGTTTTTAAATCAAAAAAACTGTAAAAATAAGTCGTCTACATATGCGAAATTGCGGATTTTTGCTTTCCTATGAATTAAGAAAACTTTAAGAACTTTAAGAAAATTAAGAAAACAATATAATCTCACGGTCACCTATCTAGCTTTGACCTTCAAAAGTTATCATTAAAAATTGTAAAAAAAATATATTTTAACAAAAATTAAAACCGACTCCAAAAAACGGAAAAGGATAAAATAATTAAATTTTAGTAGGAACTCATCCCCTAGGAACATATTTTTGGAGTTGGTGCTAAGTTGTTTCCAGAAACCATAGATCACTGTCACCGACTCCAAAAATATGTTCCTAGGGGATGAGTACCTACTAAAATTTAATTATTTTATCCTTTTCGGTTTTTTGGAGCCGGTTTTAATTTTTGTTTAAATATTTTTTTATTTTAGACAGATTTTGTATAATTTATTGTTTCGGTGTTAAATTTACTTTGCTTATATTTTTTCTATATCATAAAACTAAACAGCAATCTAAACCATTTCATGTACGTATGTTCTTATATTTTTTCTATATCATAAAACTAAACAGCAATCTAAACCATTTCATGTACCTATGATAGATAACTACCGCCTTAAAACTCACCAGCCCGCTGGCGGGCTTATATTGTAGATACAAAATATTAAAAACCCATTGTATCTTAGATTATTTCGGTGGTTTACATCACAAAATATAGAAAGAGGTTCACATTATAACTCATTTGGAAAAATTAAGTACTTAATGAGTGTTGTAATTGAATTAAGTATGTATTTATCTTATTTGTAAATAACTGAATTATTAAATTCGATGGATGAATACCATTTATCATTTTAGGGCTTTATAAATTCCTTTAAGTCCCCTTCCTATTTAGTTACCTATATTATGAGGCGACTTTTTGAAAGTTACTTGAGCAACAAGAAATAGAAAATGATAATACTTAGTAGGTACCTAGGTGGTGACGTAGTATTTACTCAATATGGCGTTCTGCAAGGTAGTGTCATTGGTCCAACGTTTCTAATCTTTTTTTCGAAAGCGTGCGACTATTTTCCAATAAATACATGATCTTATTTTTATCAGATTAGATAGGTATAGGTACATGCCTATGAAGTAGGTACCTATTTCGAATAGTTTAAGGAAAGTTAGGTACATAGTCCCTCTAAAAGTACCTATTTCAAATCTTTCTATACTAACCGACTACCTAATTAAAGTACATATTACAAGTTTCGACTAGATAGAAAATGTTTTTTTTTGTATTTGAAAACGATGGGATAAAAGGATCTACATACAGGTTAAATCAGAAATAAACCACCATAAAAATACACAAAAAAATTTATTCACCACATAAAATTTCATTGGATAATAATCTTGCTCATGCAAAATAACAGTTATAATTTTATATTCTTTGAAGATCCCACTTATTAACATACTATAGCAACATACACGATCACAGGGAGGTAAAATTTGGAATAGAAAACTTATTTAACCATTAAAGATCTCCACACTCCAACATTTGGTGTTACTACAAATTATATCTATAAATACGTATATGAGTATTATATAATTATATGTAAACTCATAATACACTAAATGTCATGCAAGGCAGCTTCATATAACATCCGCTGGCTATAAATATGCATTATTTATAAATTATGTATATAATTACAACGGTCAACGGCATATAATTTTCAAAGCTTTGAGCAAAATTGCGACAAACAAAAACATTACAAACCGTTTCACAATAAGAAGATATAATATTTTTGTATATTTTCATAAGTATAAAAATTTTTACTGACGATTCAACTTTCATAATTATTTATTTTTGTTTTCTCCAGAAATTTAGAAACTTTAAAAATTTTAGGCTACATACACTAATTTTAACACCTATTGATTTATTAAGATCGGAGGCCCGTTCAGACGAGATGCAGTGACCACATCGACAATAACAAATCTAACATGTTTCTTTTATTTAATGTAACTAGAAGTGTGGCAAAAATGCATCCAAATTTTATATTAGGTTAATGATGTGGCATGGCGAAATTATACAAAAAATGAAATCTCAATTGTATATATTTACAGTTAAAAAACAAAAGCCTAAACCTAGGTACCAGAAGTAGGTATTTTAAACAATAAACGAGAAATAGGTAATGTAGAAACATTATTGCAAATGACTCCGATTATGAGGACTTACATTGAATTATTACAGAATCATTAAAGAATATAATAAGTTGCTACTAATCACAGCAAAATAAAAAACGGGCCTCTACACACATACAAATATTTAAGATTCAATATTAACGTTTGGTACAGTAGCTTGCCTTTTAGATATTGAGTAGAAGACATAATATGATAGACTGACACAGTACAATAAATTATAGCTAGGCAGTCTGAATGTCTAACATCATAACTTAAATACCAAGCTTCCAAGATACTCAGCACAGACTGCTTTAAGTACGATTTTGCAAAAAGTTTGACTATACTGGAAGGGGAAAGTTCTCCAAAACGACGGCAGCTGATGGCAGTGATGAAGACTGAACACGACTTACTGAAAAAAAGCCATTAAAATTTGCGAAAAAAACAGGTTTTTGTTAATGAGTTGCCTATTTATAACCTCCTACGAAAAAGAGAAGTGTTATAAGTTTGACTGTTATATCTGTGTCTGTTTGTGGCATCGTAGCTCCTAAACAAATGAACTGATTTTGATTTAGTTTTGTTTTGTTTCAAAGCTGACGTGATCAGGATGGTTCCTAGCTATAATTTATGAAGATCAGTTCAGGCATTTGATGACTATCAGCTAATTTCCTACTTGACAAAAGGTTTTACTAACTTTCACAGATCCGATTGATTCAATTTACTATTACTTCGGTGGTATTCCCAAGATATGCTAACCTCAATTCTTCAGAAACTTACAGTAGCTATAAGCGTATAAGGCTCATAAGAATAGTCTCAATGAGATGGTGTAATGAGGCCGGGGGTTACTTAAAATTTTCCATTTTATGTTTTTATTATTTTACCTACGCGACCTGCTAGTTTGAAACAGATGATTTTTTTTGGCGATTTCAAATAAATTTTTTAACAAGTCGTATTAAGGATGACCAGCACTGCCATTTGCCTTCGTTTTCGAGAGCGTTCCCTTTACACCCTGTATAAACAATCACTTTAGAGATGAACATTGAATTGAACAATACCATAAATTGAGAAAAAATATAGTTACTTGCTTTCGATTCTGAGACATTTCTCCTTAAGCATAATAATGGATGGGCCATGAATTTGTTGACTTTCCTTACACCATTTTCTTTTTAAATTTATCAAGCCGCATAAGATCCCCGGGGGTCGTATGACAATACGTATGTTAAATGTATTAAAATTAAAATATAATTATGGCGCGTAGTGCTAGTTTTTACAATAGAAATCCTAAAAACACAATGCTTAGTTTATTGTATTATTACGGAATTTAACTAATATTTAAAAAACAAAATGCAATTAAATCACTCTCAGGTCAAGTGACAGCGAAGACCAATCTCAGTATATGACGTCACTTGTTAGCATCAGACGCTGTCAAAAGGAAAAACATCTAAATCACCATAGCATCCTTTCAGTGTTTGGTAACAGTTGACGTCACAGCGGTCACGTGATATACAATGGCGTTGTGGAGCGAAATTAGAAACGGAATTTAAAGGTACACAATTTTTAAAACAAGTAATACAATAAAACTATGATAACTAGTTCGGCCTTAGGTACTTACACACGACATGAAACAAGTTTCCGAAAGGAGATGTTCGATATTGGTACTCGAAAGCCCCCCACGATAAATTATATATTATGCGAAAGCTTATGCTCAGAGGATCTTGAATATACCCTTTTTTCATTTTAATACCCCTGCATTTTTGAGTAATTTTGAAAAGTGTATGCAAGAATTCTAAGCTTCTTATCCAAGTTTCTTTGACAAAAAACAGTAAAAAATAAATTGAAATCATTATTATTAGTCAAAAACAAGTGCAGAAACTAATTTGCCATGTTCTTCTAGCATTTACAATAAAATATAATTGCAAAATAGTCGTAGGCTGAACCAAATCAACCCCATTCCTAGTTATTAAAAAAATATTTGACCAGACAATAGACGACATTGACGTTTTATACTATGTCTGGGTTGAGTCACATTTTTAAAAATGGAATCTTACATCTCTGGATAACAGTTTTTTGACCAGAATATAATGTTATTTTTTATTTATATGCAGGCATTTAAAATTATAGTTTTTATATCATAATATTCTTTAATATATACTCTTTCTTCCCATATAACTTTTGTCTTGGGGGGTAGCTGAGTACCAGCCCCCATACATTTTCAGAACATGTCCTTTGTCAACATCTGTAGTTAAAAAACAAATGTCTGGAGTCTGTGGCTTGACAGGTTTAAGAAGTTCCTTTAGACAGAGGTAGGTAAGGCTTACACAAAGGTAGGGAATATACATATATAGGTGGTATATACAGGGTGGCACATTTAGATCAGTATGGAAAAGTCTGAAAGTCCTAAGACATGCGAAAATCTCTTCTTTAGTAACCATGTCATCGATTTTAGTGATAAGAAAAACTGCATTCCATACATTAAAAAAAAAGTGTACTCAGCTCGGGAATCGAACCCAGACGTTTTGAAAAATAAAACTAACCCTAATTCTATTTAGATATTGATTGTTTCGGTCTTATGCTGTAAACGTTACTATGAAACATGATGTCTAAAATGGATAAAATGCAATGTTTTCATATCCCTTAATTTATTTTAGTAAGTGTTCGAAATTACCACCATGAGCACCATATGAGGTTTATCACGTCTCTGTTCAAACCAAGACGTACCATATTCAAATGAGGTTTATCACGGCTTTGTACCTACATGCTTATTCTAAGTGGGCTTGTCAATTGATTATTAGTGTAAGTATGATTAATAGAAGTAAGCAATTACAATCATACATAGATAATATTATCACATAAAACAATATGTAAAGCAGTGTATGTATGTGACACCAGCAAAGAGCTACAAACAATCATAGAGACAATTTTACGCACCTAAACGAGTTGAAAGTTGTATTGAAAAAATAGTGGTAATTTCGAACACTTACTAAAATAAATAAAAGGATATGAAAAAAACGAAAAAAGAGGGGTGTTATAAGTTTGACGTGTCTTTCTGTGCATCTGTGTGTCTGTCTGTGGCATCGTAGCGCGGAAACAAATGGACCGATTTTGATTCGTTTTTTTTGTTTGAAAGCTGATGTGACTACGATGGTTCTTAGCTATAATTTATAAAGATCAGTTCAGGCGTTTGATGACTATCAGCTCATTTTCTACATTATTATAGGATTTTACTAACTTTTACAGATCCGAATGATTTGAAATTTGGTGTACTATCACTCCGGTGACATTCCCATGACATACTATCCTTGAGCTGATCCTATACCATCAAAAAGTCTGCGAAATGCTTAATTCTTCAGAAACTTACAGCAGATATAGCGTGTTTGGGCTCTTATGAATAGTCTTAATGAGATGGTGTTAGATACATGATTTATAACGCCGGGGGTTACTTAAAATTTTTAATTTTGTATTTTTTTAGACATCATCTTTCATAGGATCGTTTACTGCTTCAGACCTACACAATCGATATCTAAATAGAAATAGTGATAGTTTTATTTTTCAAAACGTCCGGGTTCGATTCCCGAGCTGAGTAGGTACGTTATTTTAAAATAAATGAATGCAGTTTTTCTTATTACTAAAATCCATGACATGGTTCCTAAGACGAGATTTTCGTATGTCTTATAGTTTCAGACTTTCCCACACTGACCGATCTAAATGTACCACCCTATAATAGGTGGTATATCATTAAAATTTTGAGTACCTTTGTCCCCAGTCAGGCACTTCTACCTTATAGAAGATCGCAGCTAAATGGCATTACTTTGTAGTGTTATTGGTGTTGTGTTTCTGCGGTGAGTAAGGTGGCCAGAGCTCATTAAGCCTTATGTTGTGAGTAGGAAACAATATAACGGTTTCAAGGCAACACCTGAATATTGCCCTAGGTGCTATGAGTGTCTTACTATTGCTACGGTAACCGCTTTCTATCAGGCGGACCTTACGATACGAAAGGAGATGTTCCATATCACTATCTCAAAAAATCAGGAGAAATCTCCTGAATCCGGGAAAAATACTAATAATTCGTTTTCATGCATAGTTTATTTGTACTGAAGTTGTAATTTTTCGTCGATTTCACAGTTACTTATTATGGTAATATGGCGGGGGACATAGAAGTTAACTAAACGTCACCAAAGTGATATAGCCGCCATGATGAATATTTGGATACTTTGACTGTGTTGCAGTTTTTTCTATAAAATTCTTATTTTGCACCACTGAACAAAGCAAATAAAAAGAAAATGTACAATTGAACAGTGTTCTGCATATTTTTACTAGGTATAGGTTTACATTTTTGGTACATCTCTTTTGATGTAGACATGTCTGGGCCTAACCTTTAGTTAGACTGAGACACAATATCACGCACATCCTTATTTGAAGCTGGATTTAAAATGAATAAAATTATATTTAATTTAATTTTAAATAATCGAATCTTAATGATTTCAATTTTCTCAAATCCTTTGCTAAAGCAGTTTCGAATCATATCAATAACTTTGACAGTATCTCGTAGGCCAACAAAGCTCACATCCACCTTAATGGAAATGATGAATTTCCGTCCCTTACCATCCCGATCCGCCGGGCGTAAGTATCCTCAATAATAGAAATTTGCTGCTGTACCTGTATATTTTTTATGGCGCTATTTTAAACAAATCAAGTAAAACGCACGTTCAATCAACAACAAATCACTCAGGAATACTCACGATCATTCTTCGAAAAATTCCACAAAGTTGTGTCGGTAGTTTAAATAACAATATTTTTATTATGATATTTGCTCTTTGCTGTCTTTGTTTAAATAAATGTAGAAGTTAACAAATTCATAGCCCTCCCTGTTCCATTTAGGTAGGTAGGAATATCATTCCTTAATTCCAGATAGAAGCTGATAATACCTTTGTTTTTTAGAGCAGTTAGACTTGACAATTCTATGAATCTCTTCCTTCTTAGAATTATGTGTAATCACATAATGCTAAATTTCAAATACAAATATAGTTTGATCTGATGTAGAACTAATGGCAAGATTAATATTGTATTTTTTTAATACGTAATATAAAAGTACATCGCTGGCTAACAGCTGCAATTGATGCGTTTATTTAAGAAAACAAAAACATAACAAATTACGTAATACTTACACATATTTCGATAGAATTAACTAATCTGATTATCTAGCGCATTTGCAAACCCACAGGGTATGGTCAATCGCTTGGTATAGAGACACATTAGAAATGGTCAAGTATAACTGCTCTAAAAAAACACAAGTGAGAAAAAACAGCAGTCAATATTTTACACATATTTATACTAACATAACCCCAGAACACGTAGGTACTCATATTACTTTAAAGTCACCATCCGAATATTTTTATTTTCGGGATACCTATATGTACTGAAATAACAGGGATATTTATTTAACACTGTAAAAAATAAATATAATATTAAACGTACTTACCTAAAATAATATGTTAACACTATAGCAAGTTGTGCGAAGGACAGCGCTCAGATGCTTAAAATAATATATATTAATTAATTGGAAGTTGTTTAGATAAAGTTAACAACAGATAGAAATATACATGTATAAATACAATTATTTTGGAACCACACAAAATTTTTAAACACCTATAATGTCTGTATAGGTAACTATTACAACATCGTCAAGACATTTTAAGAACCATATTCTCTATGTTATATCACTAATCTACAAACAAACGTTTCTAAATAATATTTATACATTTATTTCCTTAGATTCTGTATAGTTACTAATGTCAACATTTATTAAGAAGTTTAGTATTAAACATTTTTTAGAATAATTTTACTTGAGTAGTTTCAAGAATCAGTCAATTTTATACGATAGATATTATTAAAATGATTGAAGGTTATGTAGTATCAACACGAATATACAATATTTAACAAAAACCGGTAGTCTGTTTGAACACACTAACTTTCATTGGTAATGATGTGTTACTTATAGATAAACAATGAAATGCTAAAATGAATCTTTTAGACTACAAATGGAATAGTACCTATTATAAAACCTATAACTTTGAAAATGAACGTAACATGCAGCTTGAGTACATTCTCACTGACGGATCACAGAAGGGAATATTTTTGTACCTGCTGTTAAACTAATAGTTGCTAGACTTAAAAATGGATCGCAACTCTTTGGTACCAAAAATAGAGATAATTATGTTGAACACATCTAGCTAGATGTAAAAAATATAGGTATCAATGAACAACAACAAGGAATAGGTATTCGAGAAGTGTACAATTATTTCTCGCACCTCTACTTAAGTACATCTATAACAATAATACTTTTAGAAGGCGTCAGCATACCACAATTTAAGAAGGACCCAGTCGAAACGTTCTTCATAATCTATCTAATACACTGATATTCCTCACAGCTCCAAGTTTATATACCGTAATCAAAACTTTCAAATTCTGAGAACCTCGAATCTTGTTTCTGTAAACGTTGTTGACAGGCCTCTAGGTAGCTGTCCTGGATTCTATACATGCCTGAGTTGGCCTGGTACATCAGCGTTTCTAAGATGCGTTCATTCTTGATCGCTTTGGAAGGGAGGACGACTTTTATCAATTCCTGTGGCGAGATCCTGTACAGTTTCAGGTCTCTCGCTAACCTTTCCATAATGCATTTAAATTCATTCTTGGCATCAGTCTTATTAGCGGACTTGCATTTTATTTTGTTTCGGGCCCAACTGAGCATCGCCTCGAACTTCCTCACCTCAGGGACTTCCAGATTCCGGCACATGATCATTTGTACCATGGACTCTGACAGGTTGAGGAACTCGGGCGTTTGGAATAGCGCATACGCGCGTTGCTCAATAAAAGCCAGTATCATATTTACTAGTTCCGATGCTGACGTGTAACGCCAGTAATAGTTCTCCAAAGATATGAGCATGGTGCAAACCTGAAAAAAAAATGTACGTACATCTCTTATGAAAAGTCAAAAAGCGATAAGCACATGTCACATTAAAATATAAAAATAAAATATAATGGCGAATCTATACAATCTTACTTGCAATATTTTTATTTAAACTTTGATTTTTGAACAGGATTGGACATTTAAAATATTTCAATATTTTGATACATCGGTTACCTAATTCAAAGTTCAGATCTCTAATGGAATTCCTGGCGGATTTTGTAGCTCCAATATTAATCGTAAATTGAATAAAAAGTTCCACAGTAGGATAGGTGCTGCCTTTTATTTATATATATATAAATAGTATGTCAATAGTTAATAAATATTGAAGAAGCAATAGTAGCCTGCAATCAATAGTTTCTTAGATATAGCGATTTGTATGAGTTGTCAAAAAACGCTTTATAGAAAATGATGCGGAGTAGTGACGTCACATCTTACTAGTTGCAACCGAATATGTTTGGGTGCATGGTCAAAATTAATGATATAGCTCTGTAATTTATGCGATTATACCCATAGTATTTCGAAACCACATAAGTTTGATACCATACAAAAAATATACTTTGCAAAGCCTTTTATAGTTAAAATAATTCATATTTATCAAATACATTTGTATTTGAAAAACCAATTTTCACTCATAGGAAACACATATTATAATCAAATAGAGCTGCTGGAACGGTACTCACAACTTCTATCCTAAGGAACTGCTTCGCGTGATGGAAACAGGCCTGCAGTAGTTCAGGCAGGTCATAGTGTTCGGCGGCGCAGATGAGGCCGGGGATGGACGCGCATGTCAGTGGGCAGCTACCCGTGTGCAGGTAATCCAGTAGTATGCGGAACGTTTCCGGGTCGAACTCGATAATCGAGAACTGTAAATACAAATCCGGTTGATTTTTGAAAAAAAAAATAAAAAAAAACAATTGAATGTTTATTTAAAAAATTAATGCTGGGTAGAATTTATTTCTTTGTTTCAATATCAATTTACATTTCAGTATTCAATCAATCAATTCATATTCTTCACGCGAGGATGGACACAATATTTTTGTGTGGAATTGTCAGTAGCGATATTTTCGATGTCAGCGTAAATCTGACCAAAAATGTCAACAAGTTTTTTTTTATACAACTAGATGACAAACAAGCTGACGGCCCACCTGGTGGTAAGCGGTTACCGCCGCCTATAGACACCTGCAATAACAAGGAAAAGCACTTGATATTGCAGGTGCGTTGTCATCATGAGGCCTAAGATGAAATGCCGTGATGAAGTTAACTGTTTTGAATAGATTATACAAAAAAAAGCAAAATATAATGCGGTTTGGGATACATTCATTTCTATATGGCAATATTCACCTCAGTCTGTGCCAGTTTGGCACGGTCCACTTTTTGTGCGTCAGCGCAAACCGACAGTCTTGGTACTGCTAAAGCTGCATTTTTGTCTTTATCTTTATCTTTTCCTTCTTTATCTAAAACAAATTTTATAAAAATAATGATGTATTGATCTGCGTTAGTGTCGAAAGATATAATTACTATAAATTTATTGCAAATTTCATTATTACTCCTTATAAATAACGTTCTGTGATCTATATTTTGCCTCCTACACTTATTTGGCTCGCCATATATCCATTCTTTTCTACTGCTACTTACTGGAACAATCCTGCGAGCTGGCCCACTTCTTCTTGTCGTCGGCATTGAGTTGTGAGTGCTGCTTGCGGATGGAACGGCCCCAACCCGCGGTGATCGTTCCCAGTCGAGAGAAAGCGCGCTTTACCATTGGCGAGCTTGGAACACTTTTTGGCCTGCAATGATATATAGATTTGCCTTTTTAGAAATATCTTTTAAATGCGAGTTTCATTTGATTTTCACTGGGTAATTGGAAAAGTTACGTCAAACGTAAGACTTGCTTAAGATTGTGAAATAGTTCTTTTATAATTTATATTTGACTTCCAAAGAAGAAGGTTCCGATGCTAGAGAACCATTCAAAGGATATATCGATATGATTTACTTAGTAGCGGTTGGCATATTTTTGTGATCATACAATATTGCGGTATATTGGCATATTTTTGTGATTTAAATCTCAAATTATAACAGAGAGTTGATACCAACTCTCTGTTATAATTTGAGATTTAAATTCCACAGTACTACACACTAATCCCATTATTTGTCATGTCATGAATGAAGAATTGTGATGTTCACGGACGGAATATGCGCTTACTTTTAGTTCAACAAAATAATCGACCTTGCTCCTATTCCAGAAAACATTTGTGTTATTGTGAATATTAATAATAAGTTTTCAGTGTCGTAGCAAAATAAACTGCTTCAAGTTATTAAAGCTAAGCTGTATATTAAACAGAAGAGACCTTAAAAGTAGACGTATGTACTCTTTAATAGGAACTGTTTCGAACAGATTTATTTTGACGTTTTCATAGCAATAATAATATTTTTTAATAAATATATATGATATTATTCAGAATAAAATTTAGCTAGGTACCTATCTAACGTTTATTTCAAGCTAGGTAATCGTATCACTTATTTTGATATTAGAATCGTATAACAATGGGAGTTCTTAAAAAATGTATTTTTGGTTAGAGTTAGTAGGCATTTTTATGATTTATTTTTTAATATTATTTACAGATATACACTGTGTTACAAAGGTTTTGGGGATGGTTATGTTTCTTATCAAGAGTTACAGCTAAAAGTTTAACACCTTTCAAAGCTTTTTTATTTTCCGATTAAATTAAAAACATTTGTCACACCTGTTCGTGGCAACCCTAAAAATGCGTACCATCGCGGATCGTTACACACTACAGTTATACCACACGGACAACCCGTGCACATACTACGATATCGACCCCCCGCAAGCCCAAAATTCCAAATTTTATTTTGAAATCCTGTAACACTCGGTATACCTACGCTATTCCACTCTAATTGTCAATACACCGCATTAGTAGGTGAAGATGAAGCACTACATTGATTTTTAACTGACTTCAAAAACGAGGGGGTCTCAATTCGGGTGGTATGTTTTTTTTTCTGTGTATGTAGGTACACCGATTACGCCGAGATTTCTGATCCGATTTACGTAATTCTTTTTTTGTTCGATGCAAATTGTTGCCATTTGGTCCCATATTTTTTTTTAAATCGTTTGGGTAGTTTGGTTTTTAAATCAAAATAATGAGTAAATCGTTTACGTATGCGAAATTGCGGATTTTTGCTTTCCTATGACTTTTTTTTCAAAAAAGGTTAGGTAGACGAAAGAAAAAAAAAATACCTGCTTCATTCCTAATTTTCGCTGCCTAGCTCATTTTGTAACTCTACTATAGATCGTATCTGTAAAATCTGATATTTAATACACATCCATTGCAGACCTAGCCTAGTAAAGATAATTGGTATGCTATAATAGCAATGAATATTTAATTAAATGTTTTATTATTGAGGTTGGAGCTACAAAATAAGCGGCACAAGATCCAAATGAAAACCAATATATACCTAGGCGATTCAATGTCGGGAACTTGTAGGAAATTGCTGCTTTTCTGTCTGGCGGGTGTGGGCGACAGCAGCGTAGGTGCCGGTCGCGCCAGTAGTTCTGCCACCGGTACCTGTGGAGACCCGAATCCTGTCTGGATGCCGTACAACATCTCTTGGAATACTCTGAAACAATTCGATCAGGATTGTGATGAATTACTGAAAATATTTTGAGTAAAATAAAGGCACGAACTTCAATGTCCGCAAGTTGCTCTAAGCACGCTACCAAGACATAAAACCTAAGTGAGACGTATATTTGAAAGGCGCAGGGCAAATTCTAAAGGTTCTCCCAAGTTCTCTTCTCTCAGTGGTTGCAGCAGCCATTTAAAATGTTTTCAGACGAACTCCAATCAGTCTTATTCACATTACTAATAGTCAGTTTGGTGGGGTCTCTTCCTGGAGTGACTTCTGTATAAAACACATATTACCAGCACCTAAATCTAGCTGACAGAGATGAAGCATGTAGTGGTTCTTCATTGTATCTACTAGTTGTCTTCTTCTTCACGCTTCAACACTTTCTATACAATTTTATTATCAAATTTTGGCAATCTTGCTTGGATTCTAATAATTATGGTTGTAACGTGTTACTAGTATAACATTGCGATGCTATTATCTCCATTGCACTTGCGTTACATGGTTAGTATTAGAAAAACAAGACAATAGATATTTCAATATTTACCTGCTCCTAACTCCCAATATCGCTCTCACTCCAATGAACTTGGTCTTCTGCTTGGACTGTCCCACAAGGAAGACAACGTCAAACAGCTGCGCATTCTGGGCTGTGTTCAGCTCATTGTTGAGGAACACGCGTGTAAAATCCTTGGCGAGCTGGTCGTAGTCTTCGAACTGATCCCTCACCGAGTCCAGGAGGGGTGATGATGGCCTCATGTGGCCTATTGGTCTCCATGAACCTGGGATTATTTACCAAATTTCCAATAAAAAGCTATAAAATTAAGTGAATCTTACAAAAACTTTACTGCGTAAAGCATAGTATTTTTTTCTGTGTTTGATCCAGAATATAATACTGTGATTTAAAAACAAATGCAATTAAATAATTTTGATCAATTTGATGATCAATGTGATATTAGTCTGAATTATGTATTCGCGTTAATACCTAAGTATATACGTTTTTTATTTTGTGTCTCCTTATATTGTGATCAAAAGTAATTGTAAAAGGTAGAGGCGAACAAAGGACGGAGATTTGAAACTGAATTCCGTATAGCAGTTATGAGTATAACTTACCTCTTCGATATGGTTTTGGTATTTGTCCAGTCTCAGCGTGGTTCTGCAGATTGGCAACAATGTCTTCTAGCATCTGGCTGCGAGTTCTTTCTTGCATTCTTGCGAACTTTGGTGCTGAATATGACGCTCGCTCCCCATTTACGATCTTTGTTAGTAACCATTCTCTGAAAAAAGGAATTAAGTTTGAATTTATTGTTTTGAATCTTAGAAAATAATGAGTATACGTACCATCTGTTTTGTATTGTAAACTTCTCTTACATAGAGGGAATATAACTACTTACCTATATTATTAATTGTTAGTTTTTAGTTTGTATTTTACTCTAATTTAAACTATTTTTGGAGTTCGCGATCTCTAATAAATAAATAAAGAGAAGCAGGTACACGATTTAAACAAAAATCGGGTGGAAGTTTATTTAATAGTAGCGCACCATAGTATATCCTCTGGTAACCTCTGTTGTACAGTCGACAGCATATAAAGCGTAACAGTTTGACCTTGAGACCGCCCTTACTGCGTTCGTAATAGAAGCGGCTTTCGTAGTGCAACTGTTACACTTGATTTGATGTCGTCTGTACGTCCACAATAACGTAGCTACCTAAAAATTAAAGCTTTAAAGAAAATTATGAAAATGACAACTTTGTTGGATTTTAATTTGGAATTGGACTGCGTCAAATAAAAGTCTTGTTTCCTTTTTAGACAGGACAACGAGTCACACGACGTTAAGAAGACGTTCAAGAGAATTAGTACAAAGAGACATCTATAGGTTCTACGAGCGTCTTTAGGCTACGGTGACCACTTACCAACAGGCATGCCGTAATCTGCTTTGCCACCCTTCTCGTGTAAGATATATTTTTCAAAAATTACTGAATGATTAGTTATTATTTGCTCTGAACTGTGCTTACTCCTAACACTTTACACTAGGCAATGTATTCTTACCTGAACATTGGCCCCTTATCGAACACACTTTGCTCCCAAAGGTAAGGTTTGTAGGCGCCGACTTCATCCCGAGTCACCACAGACACTTCGTATCTTGTCGGACGTCTTTTGATTTTTGCTGATACTCGAACTGCACATTTTATGTAGATTTAAAAATAGGTACCTACGTGCTTACGGAACCTATTGTAATAATACCCACTAAGTACGCTGCGACGGAAGTTTAATTTTTTTAACACTATTTTAACCTGTCAAGCATTAGATTACAGACAGAATTGATTTTTAAACTGTGATAGACCTCCAGAAGTATTTAACGCCTCTTGACAGATTACAAATATTACAATGTTACTACCTCAATATATTGATCAGAAAAGTAGTAGGTAGTAGGTAATGTATAAAACTAGCACACATAAGACAAAATAAAAGATCTATTTAAATATATTGAAATATAAAATATTTACCTAGGATAAATGTGTGTAAGAAATGACTCTTGATACATGCTGGAGAGAACGCGGTGTTATCAGCTTCTAGAAACACTACGCATACAATATCATTGCCTATGTGCCGCTTCCTCTGCAGCTTTTGAGGGTCATGTCTCTCGTATGGAAGGAGTGTGGACACGTGAAACATGATCTCGATGCCTCTCCAGTTTGTGTACACGG
The DNA here is from genome assembly GCA_947347705.1 of Nymphula nitidulata. Taxonomy (NCBI): domain Eukaryota; kingdom Metazoa; phylum Arthropoda; class Insecta; order Lepidoptera; family Crambidae; genus Nymphula; species Nymphula nitidulata. The sequence goes on from OX374631.1 coordinate 12,518,151, forward strand.
AATACAGACCGGTCAGGTCGTGGACTGTGTCTAGGCCTCCTTTGTATTTGTCGAAACCTAATGAAAAAAAGAGACTTTGTAGGGTAGGTTAGGGTACAACGAAATATTAGATTAGAAACGAATAAAATTTCCGCAATATAAGACATATTCATCTTAATTTAGAAACAATATTAGACGCACCCATGACGGGTTAATTGAAAGAGATCTCTAATAGAGATAAGTCCTCCCTTGCATAATATCGTTACAATATAAGAGTTTATTAGAGCTGCTATCGCAGTACGTGCGTTTAACTGTCTTCACCATACCTTATGTCATTAAACGAAACTTAACAATACTTTTGAAATGATAAATATGTGCTAAATACTCGTAGGTATCATCATCATCATTTCAGCCGAGAGACGCCCACTGCTGGGCATAAGCCTCCCCCAAGGATGAACAAATCGGTTCTGCGCTGTCCGCATCCATCGGCTCCCCGCGTACTCGTAATGAAAATGAAAATGAAAATGATAATATCTTTATTCAATTAGGCCCCCAAGAAGCACTTTCGAATCGTCAACAAAAAAACCCTTATGTCTATCACATAAAAATAATATTAACTAACTAACAATTTCATAATGTTTGTCTCTCTGTCTTATCTGGATCTACGTAAGCTAAGAATGTTATGTCAGTCTGTCTATCGGTCTGTCTGTCGGTCCGTCTGTCCGTCAGTCAGTCTGTCTGTCAGTCTGTCTGAATTTACACCGGTTCCAAAAGTTGAACTACCGAGAAGATTCCGGCAACAAACTCGTGTAGTCACTCTTTTTAATCATTAAGTTACAATGTTTAATTACACAGTAATAGTATTTAGCAGCGCAGTGTCGCACAGAGTATAAAAAAAGGTATATTAACGTACCAATAAGTACCTAATGATAAGAATATTTACTGTATTTATAGGCTGTCCGACAATGCACCATCACAATATAGGTATTACAATACACAAAGGTCAACAATTAATATACAAAGACCTAATGAAGCTAAACATCTTTCATTAATTTTAAACACTTGTCTGACCACGTCATTACAATAATAATTGTATTGTTTTATATATAATATCCTATAATGCCATATACCTCAAAAATCCCTCAAAAATGATACTATTGATGAATATGTAGGTAAATTATTACAAAAGTAACGTACGAACGTAGGTAAACTTAAGTCATTATTATTTTTAATTTTTTTCCCGTTGACATAAAAAGCGAAATTCAGATTTCTCTATTAAATGATTTGCAAAAAAAAGACTCAGCGGAAAACTTGACGAAAGTTGGAAATGAACCACATGTAATACAAGTTAGAAAGTATCTGATGAGTTTTGTGTAGATGATTTGAGTTTTTTTAGGTCAATACTTAATTTTCCAAAACGTAAATATTTTCCATGAATTACGCTGTATGTCTGTAGCTGCACTGTACCTTTGAGTCGAACTTTCTCTCCCATAACTTGTAAAAATTCTTCGAACATCGGTGAGTTTTCATTATTGTCGAGAATTTCTTCTTCTGTATATTGATTTTCCTTGACGTATATTACGCCTACTTTCAGCTCCGACTTTATGAAAACCTGTAAATTAATGATAAAATATATCTATGAGATTTTTTGATACACTTGAAAGGTTTTCATTATATAACTACTGTTTGTAAAATAATTAAAATCCAAATTGCTAAACGCAAAATGCAAAAATATGACCGATTTTTGTAAATATGTCTTTTCCATAGCAGTAGGTACGAGTTTACTTAATATTATATTACGATAATTCTCTTTTTGTATGAACGAAGCACCAAAATCTTGAGATGGTACCCAAACGCATACAAAAATATGTTTTGGGCTGTATAGGAAACATTCTTTTACTAGAAAAAAATACGGGTGAGTGCTCAAATATTTTGAACTACTAAGGACTTGGGATAACCACATGAATTCCGAGTTGTTGTTGACTGACTGTGCTTTGTTTAGAAAAACCTATATATTTCTAAACAATAAATTGAGAAGATTTACAAGACACTGTAAATCTACAGTTGAAACTGTGGTGTTGGCAAAACAACACTGGGGGGATATGGGTTATTATACTCCAATAAAAATTAAAAAGGAATAAGATGGCGCCACTAGTACATCTTTGACAGCACATAACTTAGAAACGTGACTCTTATCGAGATTTTTGATATATATTATGTGTTTTTATTGTTGTTAGTGAGCTTAAGTAAGCTATCGATTTATGAAGAAAGCAACTGCGCTAAAATATCGGAAACTGCGAACTTGTATTGTATATATATATACATGTTCGCAGTTTCGATAAAATTTCAAGATAGCGGTTATATCCAATGATTTTTGACAGTTCGAAGCGATAAATAGCTTTATCATATCGCGTTTCGGTGGTCATGCTAGGCGGGCTGGGAAGACAACTTTTTATCACGTAGCAAATTGTCCAAATCACGAAAAAAATGGAGTCCATTGGAGCAAGGTCTGGCGAAGACGGAGGGTGACGAATGGTTTTTAATTGCAGTTCCCGTACACAGTGCAGCAGCACAGCAGCAGCAGCAGCAGCGTTGCAGTGTTACAGTTTCTCGTGCTGTATGAGGTCTCGCGTTACTATGGAGCAATAACGGTGAAGATCGATTCCATTACCTTTTTATTAGTAAGCTTTGCTTTAGGACACTGTTGCGGCGTTTGACCTGGGGTCAGCCATTGCAATTTTTGCTTACGGTTATCGTAAAGAATCCACTTTTCATCACATGTCACAATTCGATCCAATATTCCTTCATTTCTGTATCGATTCAATAAGGCAACACAAGTTTCAACACGCGTTTCTTTCTGCAGATCAGTCAAATCATGAGGTGGCGACCGTGACCGTGAAGATGTTGAATTTGGAGAAATACCAAAAAGGAGAGAAGCGTGGTGAGGCGCATTTTTAGTAAATGTAGCAATGAATTAGAAGCCGCGATGGACCGCCATGAAACAGATGTAGAGACTCATATTATTTACGAAAAATTTAAAGAAAAATATGAACATTTACTTCGTCTAGACAAAATAGTATTAGATATAATGTTGACTGAAGTTGACGAAGTAATGCTAGAAAGGGAATTAGAAGGTGTCATGGATTATAAGACTCGGATGTTGAGATTAGAGGCGAGATATAAAAAAATAACTGCTTCAACAACTTCCGTTTTCGAAAACGTAGCACCGAAAAATATAAAATTGCCGAAATTGCAAATGCCGAAATTTGATGGCGATATACGCAATTGGCTTTCATTTTGGGGCCAATTTTCAAAGATAAACGACGACCCAACCATTGACGATATAGACAAATATCAGTATCTTTTGAAAAGTATGAAAGATGATACAGAAGTGAAAAATGTAGTCGAAAGTTTTCCGGCCACGGCTTATTCCGATTGCATAAGTCAGCTCAAATCCAGATATGGCCGAGACGGTTTGTTGGCGCAAATATACATCAGAGAAATTCTCGCTCTCGTACTGTCAGACAAAAAGGCTCGATCACGCAATTGTACGATCAACTGAATGCTCAGTTGCGTGCGTTAGAAACACTAAATCTTACTAAAGATAAGTACGCTGACTTTTTGCTGCCAATGGTAGAGTCTGCTCTTCCTAACGAAATCCTTAGATGCTGGGAGAGGAACAAACCTCAGACGTTTCAGATGAACTCAGCAACCTACTTGATTTTGTAAGGAAGGAAGTTGAGGCGGAGCAAAGGATTACCATCGCAAAGAAGACATTCCATGGAAATAGCAGTCGTGAACGCGAGGAAGTAGAGTGCAAGCCCGCAACAGCATAATGTTTACTGACCAACACAAAACAGAGATCTCCCGTATGTATCTGGTGTGACAAAGAGTCTCATGCGAGTATCGAATGCTACAAGCTGAATAGAATGACTATAAAACAGCGGAAACAATTCCTGAAAGAGAAGAGAGCTTGTCCGATTTGTCAGAGAATAGGACATCACCCAAAAACATGCAGAGCTGCCGTGAAGTGTTTTGTATGTGCCAAACGTCATTCTACGGTTTTATGTCCGGACCAAAGAACCAAAGAAGGTAAGGTCGTTGACAAGCACAGACCAGAAGAATCTACGTCATTGTACACAGTTAATGGGTCAAGACAGACCTTCTTACAGACGATAATGATAGAGGTTGAATATGAAGGCAGGAAAATGCTAGTTCGATCGTTATTAGATTCTGGATCCCAAAGCACATATGTAAAGAACGAGATTGTAGACAAGCTTGGCATTCCAGTATCGGGAAAAGAGCAACTGACACATTGTTTGTTTGGTGGGGTGCAAACAAAGTCTAGAGAATTTAGTGTATATAATTTTGTAATTAATTCGTTAGATAAGAAGTTTAGTTTTCGTTTGTCAGCACTTGGCCAAAACAGCATATGTACCAATATACCGAAAATTTGTGCATCCGTATTACTAAGTTGTTACAAAAAAATAATATTACGTTGACAGACATGGGTCATAATTGTAGAGATATTGGTATACTAATTGGGGCAGATGTTCTCGGTTTATTTCTAAAAGGTTCAGTCATTCATTTGGAGGATAGCCTGACAGCTGTAAATACCAAACTTGGATGGACATTGCAAGGGAATCAAGTAAGTTCTCATGTAAATAGTAATCTTACTGCGATAATGTTTTGTACATGCGACAATGATTTGACAGGTTACTGGGCGTTAGAGACATTGGGCATTCGAGATCCAGTGGAAGAAAAGAGCGAGGCGGAAAATGAAGCGGACGCTTGGTTTAATTTCAAGGAGAATGTCAAGAGGATGAATGATAACCGGTACGAAGTTAATTTACCGTTTAAACGTGAGTATGATGATTTGCTTCCTAATTTCGACAGAGCCAAGCAGGGATTAGAAATAATGGTAAAGAAATTAGTGAGTATACGAAAATATAAAGATTATGATAGTGTTTTTAAAAATTGGTTAGATTCGGGGATTATTGAGTTGGCTGATACAAATTCAGAGACTGGCCATTTTCTACCCCACAAACCAGTAAATAAAGAACAGAGATTGACTACTAGCATTAGGCCAGTGTTCAATGCGTCGGCTAAAGATAAAAATGGTCGGTGTTTGAATGCATGCCTGGAAAAGGGCATGAATTTTATTGAGCTGATTCCTAATTTATTGAACGATTTCCGAAAAGGCGTAATAGGTATTACATCGGACGTCGAAAAGGCGTTTTTACAAATAAGCTTGGTAGAAAAGGACAGGGATTAATTGAAATTTTTGTGGTACAAGGATGAAACTCTACAAGACTTAATAACTTACAGACATGGTAGGGTTGTTTTTGGCTTAACCTGTAGTCCTTTCTTGCTTGCAGCAACATTAAAATATCACTTGAATAATTACGAAGCGGACAGTAAGTTAGGTGTGACAGCGAAAATGCTGAATAAATCTTTTTATGTTGACAATTCCATTCTGAGTGTTTATACTGTTGATGAGGCGGATAAGTTCATTCGAGAGTCAAAGGAGATTATGATGGCAGCAAAATTAAATCTCAGAATGTGGGTAACGTCTCATGGGGTGAATGAAGCAGGCAAAGAAACGATATCAGTGCTTGGATTAAACTGGAATACAGTGTCAGATGAGTTGTACTGTAATTGTGACAACTTTCCTTGTGTCGAAAGCTTGGAAAACGTAACTAAGAGGAAACTGTTATCACTAGCACAGAGCACATTTGACCCAATAGGTTTCACTTCACCAGTCTCGTTGATTCCAAAGTTAATTCTACAAGTTTTACCTACAGATTTATTGTCTAAGTTTCATGATTGGTATAAATACGTTACTTTCCTCAAGGAGTGCAAAATTCCACGCAGGCTTGTACCGACCTAGATGCTGAAGGAAATGGTAGTAAGCTTTCATTTATTCGATGCCAGTAAAGACGGCTATGGTGCATGTGTATTGCGAAGAGCTGAAAACGATAATTTTGTATCGGTGCAAATGGTTGCGGCTAAAGCTAGAGTTACACCAGCACAAAGGTCACCATACCTAGGTTAGAGCTCACAGCTGCGTTGCTAGGGTCGAGGCTTATGAAGAACATCAGACAGAATCTTGCTCTTGGAAATTGTACGGAATACTGCTGGACAGATTCTAGTGTCACGTTATGTTGGATAAAAAACGAGTTGCCGTTGAAGACATTTGTGAAAAATAGAGTAACAGAGATAAGGGAAAACACCAACTTAAACAATTGGCACCACATCCAAGGTGAGGATAATTGGGCAGACTTAGCGTCCAGAGGGTGTAATGCAAAAATACTCTTGGACTCTCGTTGGTGGGAAGGACCTAAATGGTTAAGGTTTTCGCAAAACAAATGGCCTCGTTCTGATTTTGTTCTTGATGAGAAGCAAGTTAATTTAGAGACGAAAATAACTATAAGTAATGTAAATATAACTTTTTATGAGGATTTTTTGGAAAGACTATGTACATATTTCTCGAAATATTCGAAGGTTATTAGAATGGTAGCATGGATGCTCAGATTTGTAAATAATATTAGACATATTAGTAAGAATAAAGGAGAGCTATGCTATCAAGAACATGAGAGAGCTGAAAAATTAATTATTAAGATAATACAACTAAAGGACAAGGAATTAATAAGAGATAGTAGCGTGTCGAGATTTTCAGACGAAGAGGGATTAATAAGAGTAAGGACGAAACTTTTACTGTCAGAGTTTCCTGATACTGTGAAGTCTCCTTATTTGCTTTTCTCTAAAGATACAATTGTCAAAATGTTGGTTCGACAAAGACATGAACAGTTGCAGCATGTTGGTGCTAATCAGTTATTGTATGACTTACGAATAAGGTTTTGGATTGTTGGTGTACGGAGGCTTGTAAAGTCGGTTATTTCAGCTTGCGTTATCTGTAATAGATATCGATCAAAGGCGACTGTAGCTCCCACGGCACCATTACCAGCTGAGCGTATCATATGTGCGGCACCTTTCCAAACAACAGGGGTGGATCTAGCAGGACCGCTTTTTTTGCGGGATGGACAAAAATGCTGGATTGTGTTATACACCTGCGCAGTATATCGTGCTGTTCATATAGAGACAACGAGATCCTTGTCAACGGAAGAGTTCATCATGACGCTAAGAAGGTTTATTGCGCGACGCGGACGAATAGATATGGTGCACTCAGATCATGGCACGAACTTTCAAGGTACAAAAAATTTATTGAGCTCGCTGAACTGGGAGGAGGTACAAAAGTATTGTGTGGTGAACCATATCTCATGGAAGATGAATGCTCCTACGGCCGCTTGGTGGGGCGGATACTGGGAGCGCTTATTAGAGTACTGAAGGACTTACTTCGTCGTGTTCTTGGTAAAGCTGTTGTGACTTACGAAGAGTTGCAGACCATTTTATGTGATTGTGAAGCTACAATGAATGCAAGGCCTCTGACTTTTATTAACGACGATAAAGCAGCGTATCTTGAGCCATTAACTCCAACACATTTTATACAAGATCTACCAAGTTCAGAGGTAGTTGATCTGGATACTATTGATTCAAACAGTTTAAATGCAAGGTACCGTTTTATGTAAAAGTTAAGGGATCAATTTCGGGAACGTTTCAAAACCGATTACCTTGCGTTTCTTGTACAAAAGGGGAATGATAAGAAAGATTTAATCAATAAGGGGGATATAGTTCTTGTCGAAAGTAATGAGAAGAGGGTGAAATGGCCACTTGCTATAGTTGAAGAATTGTTTACAGGTAGAGACGGTGTGCAGAGAACGGCGCGAGTTAAAACTTGTACGGGAGTTAAAATACGACCAGTACAACGACTCTACAAGTTGGAGGTACAAGGTAACAGGGTCACCTTTCCTCTCTCTTCTGGGGTTACGGAAGTAGATGAGTCTAGGGTAAGTCCCATACCAGACGCCATACCATATATTACTAGAAGTGGAAGAAAAGTTACCTTCCCTAGTAAATTTCAATTATATTATTAGGTTATAATACAGTACGGATTATCATTATCCTTTCCCTTCTTAGGGTATGGTAAGTTATTTTTTTGTTCAATGAACCCATGTCCGTGAATGCTATTATATACGTTTTTTTGGTTAATGTCGTATGAAATGAATTGTGTTTTCGACTCCTTTTTTGAAGATTAATTTTGTTTGCACTTTAAGCGATTATCGTAATGAATTTGTTAGAGTATGAATAAACGTACCTATGTAATAGTGATTTTCTTAGGCGTGGGAGAATGTTACGAATTGAAACTATTGTTTTTTGACATTTTATACCAATAAAAAATATAAAAGAAAATGTCTGTCAGTCTTGTGACAAATCTGTAAAACTATGGTGGTTTTATTATTTCCGACAATAATTTTGTTACGTCTTTTTAAAATGAGGCACCCATTTTTCATATTTTATTAATTTATTGATTTGACGCAAATGAGTCAATATTGTTAAGGTAACGTTAAACCATGCTGCTAATTCCTGGGTAGTTTGGCTCGGATCGGCTTCCAATTCTCCATCTCTTTCAATTCATTGTTATTCACCCGTGTGGGCGGTCATTCACGTGGTTCGTTCTTCAAATCAAAATTTCGTTTAAACCAAAATCGCACGGTGCGTTCATTAGCAGTCCCCTCTCGAAACGCAACATTGATATTGCGAGCTGTTTCTGCCGCGTTATTTCCGCGACGGAACTCGTATTCAAAGAATTTTCGAAGTATCCATCTTTCTTGTCTAAGCTGAATAAAAAAACAACTGAAAGTTGATAATCGAATGTTGCACATTTTTTAAAAGAAGAACCTCATAGGTATCATTGGATAAATTCACTCAAAAATCTCAAACCATGAAGGTTCTACGTCAATTCAAAGTACCTATTACAATAAAACGGCAACTTACTTTAACCCCCTTTATTAACTTGTGTAAATTTTACATGTGTAAATTCTATTACATTTTTGAATAACGCAGATTTTTAAATCCCTAAATATTTATTTACAAAATATTTGACGTTTTGACAGATTTTCTATAGATTACTGTCAAATTGTCAATTTTTTTCTGGATAAATATTAACGAGGATTGATAAATAAATCCTTTACAAAACAAATACTTTTATACCTCTGACGAAAGTAACTGTAAACAGGAAGAAGAGGCTCAAGTAATGTAAAACGTTTTCATTTAGTGAAATATTACGTGGGGTGCAAAATATTTCCTTAATTTGTCAGATAAAACCTACACGAGTGAAGAAAAGCCAAGTGTGTTCAAAATAACTTTGTATATGGATCAGTGCAAAACTGAGTAGCTTCCCGTGTTGTCCCAAATTTGTTTGACATCTGACGCTGTGAAATCTGATATCAATAGAATATACTTGAACGAATTCATGCAGAATAATTTGAAACTTTTATGGAGGGTAGGCAGACTTTTAATTATAATAATAGCAATAGGCATTACCCTACTAGGAGGTTGATACTTAATATTTAATGTAATGAGTATTAAAAAATACTAATAAGACCACCGTTTACCTAAATAAATCATTTGTCCCTTCCAAAACTCAGTTCATTCATAATCTGAACTCAAATGCAGCTTTTGTGTAGGACAGGAGTTGGCCAAGAACTACTCACGCATCCTACGGGAAGTCGTACCTACTGGCGTCTGGCCAAAGCCGTGCAGTCCGACTTCTGTCAACCCTCGCTGCCCCCGTTGAGATGTTCTGACTGCTCACTAGCTCACAAGCCGCAAGAGAAAGCCGATCTCTAGGTAAAACTCTTTGCTGCTCACTCCCGAATCGATGACTGCAACTCACAGCCACCAACAGTCTCCCACTGTGGCCACACAATGCCCGATATTCGTATCAGGATGTACGTGCGGAGCTTCAGTCAATCGACGTCCGGAAAGCTAGTGGACCTGATGGCATCCCAGCGATAGTACTTAAAAACTGAGCAGCGGAGTTGTCTCCTGTCTTAACGCGGCTATACCGTCTTTCTCTCTCTTCTGGGTGTGTGCCGGAATCTTGGAGAGAGGCCAATGTGCAACCGGTCCCCAAAAAGGGAGACCGATCAGACCCAGCTAACTACCTCCCGATAGCTGTCACCTCAGTTCTTTGCAAGGTCATGGAACGGATCTTAAACCACCAGCTGATCCGATACCTAGAAGATCACTCATTAATTAGTGATCGACAGTACGGGTTTCGGCCGAAACGGTCAACGGGTGATCTTCTAGCGTACTTAATGCATGTCTGGGGTGAAGCTATTGACAAACGTGGTGAATCAGTGGCTGTTAGCCTTGATATTGCCAAAGCGTTTGATCGGGTCTGGCACAGGGCTCTTCTCTCCAAGCTCCCGGCATACGGTCTGCCCGCTCAACTCTGCAACTGGATCGCCGGCTTCCTACACGAGCGGAGAATCCACGTCCTCGTAGATAGATGCGCTTCGCGGTTCATGTCAGTGAATGCTGGTGTACTGGCTCTGTTTTATCCCCCACACTCTTTCTTCTTCATATCAATGACATGCTTCCATTAGGAAACATTCATTGCTATGCGGACGACAGTACAGTGCGTGGGGGATATCACGGTCGCCCAGGGGCTGGGCGCGCTGAAACCCAGAGGGAGAGGGAGAATCTTACTATTGGGCTCAACAGGGCGTTGAACGTTATTTCTGATAGGGCTCTAACAATCTTGTCGAGTTCAATGCTAAGAAAACTCAGGTGTGCGCGTTTACAGTCAAAACGTTGCCGTTTCTTCCCCTTCCCTTTCCCCTTCTCTCCAGGGCACTACTCTTTCGGCACAGGGCTCCTTGAACTTGCGCGGAATGGAGATTTGCTGCGATCTGAATTCCAGGAACTACATTGAAACCGTGATCAAAACAACCTCACGGAAGCTCGGTGTCCTGAACAAGGTGCGTCGATTTTTCACGCCTGACCAGCTATGCCTGCTTTACAAAACTCAGGTCCGGTCTTGCGTGGAATATTGCTCGCACTTGTGGGATGGATCCGCCAAGTACCTCCTCGATGCACTAGACAGATTGCAGCGTCGTGCTGTCCGTATCATTGGCGATGTAGAGGTCACGAACAACCTTGAGCCTCTACAATTGCGTCGAGACATTGCGTCGCTTAGCGCCTTTTATTGGTTTTATCACGGAGAGTGCTCTGAGGAGCTTTTCGACCTTATCCCACCTTCCTCCTTCCTGCTCAGGAGCACGCGTGCCGGTCTTCGGAGTCATCCATTTACTGTCTCCACTTCAACATCACGCACAAAGAAATTTAGTGCCTCGTTTCTTTGTCGTACTTCCAGAACTTGGAATTCTTTGCCAGCACAGGTGTTCCCTCCTTCCTATAACATGGGGTCCTTCATGAGAGGCGTGAAAAAGCACCTTTTGGGCCGGCAAGGTGGAGGCGGCTAGTGCAATGTTTATTCTGCACTAGCTGTCTTCGCATATGGACTCTCCTTACCGCTTTACATCAGGTGGTGTTGGGTCAATTGCCGTGCTTTGTATAAAAAAAAGCACAATGCAACTTAAACTTTATATTCGTTTAAAGCTTTTCATTAAATACACTTTAGTTTCATCAGCAAAGTGGGCATTAGGTACCTACTTTTATTATCTCGTCTCGTGGCTGGGCGAAAAGCTTTAGTTCCGAGAAAGAAAAAATAATGAGTAAGTAGTGTCTATAGGCAGCTCTTCTTGACATTATACAGGCCTGGTAGTTATTGCTTCTTGGAAATATGATATGCCTTACGATTATAATCATTATAATGCGAAATCATTTATAATCTTGAACGAATTGTGCTGGACATAAATCTTGCTTCTTACTTACCTATTATCAATGAATAATTCGACCAAATTGTGATTGCCTCGCTTAATACTATAGCCGCAATATTAAGTTACCGTTTTGTGAATAAGAACATACTGTCTTGCAATTCATGACATTCCGTCAGGGATTACTTAGTGTAAAGTCAGTATCCAACGGCATATTAAGTCCAACATTTTTAAAATTATCATGATTAGAATTAGTTATTAGGTCAAATAAAGTAACAGTAAATTTTTAACTTGAGAAAAAAATAGCATCATCTTGCTTTGATTTCGCAATTGAAACCAGAACGCTCAAACAACTATGCCCCACCGAGAAATAGCATACTTTCTTTCAAAATACAATATTATTTAATAGTTTTGAAAATTGCTATAGGTGTAATAGCATGATAATATTTCATAATAGTATTGTTTTATATTTTCGCGGCCACTACACGACATTTGGTATAAAATAACAATGTACTTAATATCTAATTAAACGCGAGATAAATCCTGTAAAGTGGATTTATTTTCAATAATGTCTTCTTTCTTTGTAATTTGAGACGTTACTGAAAAGCCGACTACCGTTCACGACGTTCTATTATTCTTTCCGTAGCTTGAAGCTCCGTTTGTCAATGCCAAGCTGGATATAGCAGCAGCTAGCTAACTTCTTTTGCCGCGCCTCCACGAATTTTCTCGCTTTACTACTGTCTCAGGCTCCGATTTCACTAAAATTGACTGGTAAGCTATTTTTCATATAGTTCCTTTCGTATCTTTACTCATTTAAACCACTCGTATGTGCTCTAGAAGGTTTACCATTTGGGGTGGACATCTTTGGCAGTCAGATTCGATTACGAATATAGTGTCCTCCACTAGTATATCGTACAGGCCACTATCTAAGTTTAGGTAGTTCTGCGGTATTTTTATATACATAAAGTTCTCTGTTATTTCGGTAACGCTATTTCCGACATGGTGCATTATTATCATGGGCATCTTTTTCATCAAATTAACAAATACTTTGGTATTGTCATACCACACTTACTTTAACCCCATCTCAGCCATCTCATTAGATGACATAAGCCTGTTGCTTTACAAACAACGATACAAGAACGTTCCGTCAAATAAAGACGCGGTTTACGACACCCTACCTAATAAAGGGGACATAAAATACTATACATGTGGTATGGTCCTTTAGTGACCCAGTAATATATTTTATACCTATTACTTTATTAGGCATCGACTTTCTACCTTGAAATGAGAAAAGTTAGATAAAAGTAGACAACAGGCTAAGATAGCACTACCTACCATCTCTACATACGAAATATACATGATTACGCTTCATAATTTTATTGCACTCTTTTGTTATCAGCGTACATTTAACGATTATTTTCTGCTAACAATTACCCGCATAAAATGTACTCTATGAAGAGAACATCCTGCGTCGAGTTGACATACATGGTTGGTTTCTCTCTCTCTGACTCTCTGTTTTTTCGTGCCTTTACTAAGGGCCTCGAGTTTAGGCTCATTGCCCGGGCATCTACTTGTTGAGCTGTTGCTCACTGGGGTCGTAGCATAGGGGTGAAGAGAGGGGCCTCTATGCTACGACCCCGGCTTAGGAGGCACAGCCCTCAGCGCGTTCTGCCCTACAGCACAAGTGAGATGACATTGGTCAAGGCCCGTTGAGCGTCTGCGAGCGGGTTGCTGCTTATAACTCGCTCGCTGCCATCGTCGGCCTTATCATCACTTCAGGTGAGATGAAGTACAAGAGTTACCGCGTTAAATAATAAACAAAAGCATGACGCTTATTCGTGATTTCTTACCTAACAAATTGATACGTCATTTCTCAGCTGCGATCATCTGTAAAGTGGACCTGCTTCCTCAGTCAGACGGTCAAAATTTGAGTACTAAATATCACTATAATTATGTACCCTGTCTCTCTTACAACAGTCGGATTCCATTATGAACCTTAATACATATTAGATAGATTAGATACATATTAGATATAGCTTCTTGTATGTTATACCCACATTTTATAATGCTGTTGGATTAATGATTTATAACTATTTACTATCTTCATTGTTCATGTCGAAGCCACTTATTTTTAGTAGGTAAATCTATTTATTTAGTAACTACGAATTGTTTTGATAATTATTACAATACTATGAAGGACGTAGGTAAATGCAAGCTTGAAAATAAAGCTTTCTAACAGAAACATAAAAAGTCAGCGATATTATGCTTATCTCGCTAGCAACCAAGAGATCCTCATCAAAATGTTGGCCGACGGCACACGCCCGTAAAATTTTCAGCGAAATTTTATATGTTATTATATTACGAATGTTACCAACTCATGCGGTGCCTATGGATGTATATTAATACGCATGTTGTATAACATTAAGTTCGCCATTTGTACCATATTTTGTGTAATAAAGAAAAATCATAAATAATATTTATTATAATAAGATGATATTACTATCGAACGAGTTCTTCAAAAAGGACTTCAAACGGTTTTTACAGGATCGGCAACGTGCAAGTGATACCTTTAGTGTTGCAAGTTTTCATAGTAACATATATATCTAGCATATGGTCCATAAACTACAGTATTCGCTTACCATCAGGCCGTATTCTTGATTGCCACCTTAGTGGTATAAAAAAAATTGGAACACATATTTGAATTATTAGCGCAGTTTGAAATGCAAAATAGGCAATGATAGAATTCTGCACGATTGTTGTGATCACGCACTTTTCTCCGTTGAAATGAGTGCTTCATCATCACCAGCCTATAAACGTCCCACTGGGCACAGGCCTTCCTACATGGAAGAAACACATGAGGAGTTTGGGCCATAACACCACCACGCTGGCCCGATGCGGGTTGGTGGGTTAAAGCGGTTGTAGTAACAACCGGGACCAACGGCTTAACGTGCCTTCCGAAGCACGGAGGAGCTCGAGATTATAAATTTTGGTTGATCCATCCCAGGGTCGACCATGGCGAAAGTTGCTTTGTTTTCGTATTCGAAACCAGAGAGCTCAAACCAATACGCCACCGAGCTCCTCTTAATGAGTGCTTATTTAAAACAAAATCAAGGTACAAACAGCAATAACACTCTTAACTGCCCGTTCGAGACGCAACAGACAGAAAGGTAGAAAGAGATGAAATTCTGTTTGTACCTAATTCGTAAAAGACTTCAGGATTTACTCTATATCGTATTTTGAGAAGATGAAAAATTATGTCGGTCGATTTATGATATTTACATTACCAACCTTATGAAAAAACATAGTAGGATACATAGATATGAAGTTGGATAAAATTTATTTATCCATCCATGTAATAGAACATACATATAGGGGTGCTCTACTTAATGGTACGGAAATCTCTGCTAATATACAGGCTGGTGACGAAAATAAATTGAAATTTTGGCTGTATTATATTATTCTTAATTATTGAAAAAATGAATGAAAAATTACTTAGTAATTAAAATACTACTAAGTATATTATATTAGTTCTTAGAAATGTTTTGCAACTTTCTAATACATCTTATTCGCCGCACCTTATATATTTGATGATTTCATGACACATCTATGACATAATATAACATTGGCTGCAATGTTTTTAGAAATGCCATGAAATTATCAAATGAATAAGATTTATTTGAAACTTAGAAAACATTACTATGAACTTATATAGCCCATGATTTAGTTTATTGTCGTCAACACCTTGTAAAAGAAAATTACTATATTTAGGTACTTATAGTATAGTGCGAAAAAGATCGAATCGTTACATTAAGTAAGAAAACTATGAAAGAGTACATAATCAAAGCATCAAGTCTTAGCATAAAAAGAGGCAGTATTAATAATTATTTCAGCGTATGTTACATTATTTACAGCGGGCAGTCCTGGACGTAATCCTATTAAAAATGCATATGACCTTTCAGTTCTGCTGAATATGGAATTTATTTTATTCTCCAAGCAACCTAAAGTTGGCTTAATATGTTTTCTACAGACCATTTTCAAAGAACATCTTGTTTACTTGTGTGAACGTGCCACATTATCGTACTACTATTATAAAATCCATAATAACAAGCTAGACAGAACGTTTTGACTAGACACTTCATCGTGTGAAGCCGCTCAAACTCATCTGAAACAAGAAACTCATCTGATCTGAGTCGCAGTGTGACTACGTATTGTATATATATATATATATATATATATATATATATATATATATTATACAACTAGATGACAAACAAGCTGACGGCCCACCTGATGGTAAGTGGTTACCGCCGCCTATAGACAACTGCAATAACAAGGAAAAATCATTTGATATTGCAGGTGCGTTGTCATCCTGGGGCCTAAGATGAAATGCCCTCCATGCCCAGTAATTACACTGGCTACCTTTCCCTTCAATCCGAAACACAGCGAACTGTTTCACGGCTGAAATAAGAAAGGCGGTGGTACCTACCCAGACGACCCTACATACGGGCCTACTACCTAGTAAAGTAGTATATAATATAATAATGAAGTATAGCGTATATAATATAATAATGAAACGTTTTATTGGATTTATGATGTAATCCGAACATTTCCAAACTACAAAGTTGAGGCCGTGGACAATGTGAATTGAAAAGAAAAAATGTATTTGATTTTAATAAAATAATTTAATGCCCCATTTCTCCTCTCCACACAAATAGTCGCAACGTCAAATCGAAGAAATGGATTTTCTTTTTAATCCCAGCTACGCCACCTTAGCATGATAAAATGAAGTACAAATACCCAATCCCATTAACTTGGCAGTACAAGCCGGACACCAATGCATTTTAATATCTTCAATTCAATCTTTTCTATTGAGATTGTCATAAAAAAGTCCAGGATCAAAATATTGGTTCACATTAGAGTGACTTCAAGTAGTAAGTATAGAAAAATACCAGTAAGGTAGTAATTGTATTAAAAACTGATTTTATGATTATAATAGATTGATGTTTCCAAGTGATCCCTAGAATATTAGTTATTCTACATATAAGCACAATTATAATTAACGTGATCCTTAAGCTTTTAAAGAAATGTATAATAATTGACGTACGTCAATCATTCAAATACTTGGAAGTCTGGAGTATACATAGATATTTGTATACTCTTATAGGTTCTAAAATAGATACATAAACCTTTGCTTCTAGACACAAACTAAGTTTCATGGAAGACTACATAGTAGCACTTCTTTAATTTGTACTGAATAAGAGGTAGGTAAAAATAAGCTAAGTAGGTACCTGTCTATAACATAAAGCGAAATAAATTCTATGAAATAGAAAATTCTTAATCTCATATTGTACAGACACATCCAGTGTAACAGTTGTACTACGAAAGCCGACTCTATTACGAGCGACGTAAGGGCGGTCTCAAGATGAAACTGTTACGCAAAATGCAGTATATAGACAAAATATTTCTCCCAATCAACACGAGACTGTATTATTTTATTTTTGAAGCATGTACGATATTTATTTATCATAGTTGAATCAGTTATAGGTTGGTAAAAATTATATAACCATCTAACTGAAGAAAATTATTAATGTAACATCATAAACGATGTTAAATGAAAATTAATATTAAACAAAGCGTGTAACATTTCATTTTCCGATTCAACAATGCGGGCTGCCTAAATATGTTAATATTATGTAAAACGAGCAACACCAAATCCAAATGTAAAATTTCATGTTCATTTGTAGCCTTAAAACTGAAGGCTGCGCGGGTATTTCACACAATTTCCAAAATGATATGATTACGTAAATAACAGCGTTCAACTGAGAATAATAAACGAATAACATTATAAAACATATTTTGCTGTCTGACGCAAAACATTTCGAGATAATAATTCACAATAGTGTGGATTCAGTACATACCTACAGAATGTGAATTTCGAAGTTTCACTAAATGCGAAATGCAAAGGATGGACAGGCTCAGATCCACAAAGTTTCAACTTACGACGTAGCTTATAAACGAACCCCGGGTTGGAGGGGCCTAATGAAAATTGGCAGTTCACTGGATCGAACAAAGCCCGAGTCTACCGCTGCCACTGCATTGAAATGTGAATCGTATCTTAATATAGCTTCAGGAGTGTTTCAGTGCACTTGTCAGCGGGTAAATTAACAAGAAAAGAGAAGAAATCGGAGCAGATATTTGGGAGAAACTTTTTAACTTTTCCGACGAAAAGAGTATTTTATAACATTCCTACGTTTTTATTATGCGTATTTGAATTATGAGAGTTTGTTTTTCATTTACTTTGGCACAAGAGTAATTAAATAAATAGCACTAATCGCTAAATAAGTGTAAATATTCCTATAACCTGAGACCATGACGGTCTAAGCCTATAACATATTCCCTTTATTTAGCAATTAGTGCCGTAATAAAGTAAAAGATAGGTAGATATATTTTTTAAATAAATTTACATAAAAAAAATAATAATATAATAATAGTAATATTTATACACTCACACCTATTATGTAACCCAAAATAAGCATCATTAAGAGCTTGTGTTATGGATATTAAATAACGGAGAAATAATGATAATAATATTTATATAAATATTAGAAATATACTAAATAAACATATACACATCTTCATATCTTCACATCTTCATACATATCTTCAGACGACTGACAGCTGTGTACCCTATTTCAAATTGTTAAAAATCCTAACATTGCCATCATTATATATATTGGAAGTATCGGTCTTTGTTAAATCAAACATTGGTCTTTATAAGACAATATCAGATTCACGGTATAGACCTACTGAAGTACGATCCCAATACAAACATTTGTTATGTATTGATCGGTGTAACACAGCTTTAGCTAAAAAAAGTATGATTCATATGGGGCCTGTAATATATAATAAATTACCTAGTGATATAAAAATGTTACCTTTGAAACTATTCAAAAAGAAATTGACATTATTCTTAATACAAAAATGTTACTATACATTAAATGATTTTTTGACAGATAAATTCTGACATTACTAAATAATAAAAACCCGACTGTCTCTAATTATATTTGAAATTTATTTAAGTAATTGATAAAAACTGACATTGTTATATTTTTATTTTATTTTTTATTTACTATTTTACACTTGACTGCCTGAAACATTTGATAATGTATTTGTATAATTGTACGATTGACATGATATTTTGTAATCGATTAAATTAAATTGATAGAACTGTTATTGACATTAGAAATTTTAAACACTAATAATTTTCTTGACTTTATATAAAATCACATTCCTAAATCCAATGAATTGTCTAATAATTAAATGTATTATAGTTTTATTGATAAAATATAAATAATTATAAATTTGCATGCCAATAATGGTAGAATGTACAGGAAGCCACATATTTAAATCAAACAACAAAAATGCATTGTACCTACATTCTTAGCAAATAAAAGTTTTGACTTTGACTTTGACTTTGACTTTATAAACATCCATGACTCGTAAACAAATGCTCGTACTCATCATACAAACATTTGTTCCTACCGGGATTTGAACCAGGGACCTCTTGACCGAGTAGCCTAGGGTACAGACCATTTGGCCAGCCGGTCGTCAAAAATACATTAAATCAATAATAAAAACATTACAGACAGTATGTATTTGCTTAAAATATGTCAAATTGAGAAAAGATTAATATTGTTTATGATTTGTCTATAGTATTACTGAATGTCAAACATAACCATAATAATAAAAAAAAACTGTGTTATAGAAGTATAATCTTTGACAATAGAATCCTATTAATGTTCAAACTTATAATTTAAATTGATTATAGTCGAATTCCGAGTGCAGGGCGACCACTATAAGTTTTTTGAAATAGACATTGTTACGACTAGGATATAATATACATAGATTATATGTATACTATGATGATTGAGTTTACCAACCAACCGCAAAAGAAAGCTGTGAGGATTCAGTAAGTAAAAGTATTCTATGATTTAGTATAAATAATTTATTTAGACAAGATATTACGAATAAATGTTTTATATAAAAAAGTTTTAATGAGTGCTTATCTTTTTCCAGATTTGTGTTACTTTGCTCGATCGCTAACAGAGTCTGATTGAAATTGAGATTCCGCTTTCAGTATACCTAAATTTTTCTTTGTTTATTAAATAAATAATTGACCTAAACTGCGCCGTAAATATTGACGTTTTTATCTATGATGTTTTTACTGAAGTTTTTTTTTGTTACAAAGCAGTTTTGGTCAGAAAAAATAACGACTAGCCCGTATAAATGTTCAAATTAACAATGTGGTTACGTCATAAACTAGAAAAGCAATAAGTGAAAGTTGAAAAGGTTTCGCATATATCTGAACCTTCCTGTTGTTATGTTGTTTGTGTGATGAATGGTGTACGGGCAAACAATGTGGAAATATGGCTTATATCCATACACCCACGCCTCGCATCATTAGAGCCCATGCTAAGGATACAAGCATCTGTGACTCATAAAAGTAAGAAAAGTTCATATTTATTCAACTTTTTTACATATATCAACATCATCATTTTAGCCGAAATACGTTCAGTGCTGTACAAAGGCCTCTTCTTAAGAATTCGACCATCGACCCTGCGCTACATATCTACCTTCACCAGCCCCCTTATTCACAGTTGTCGAAAGAGACGGCATGTGACTTTTCGAATCGACTCCGTGATGCAGCAGTTTCTGAATAAGGGGGCAGGTCGTCAGTCCATCTTGTTGGACGCTTGCCCACGCTGTGTCTTCCTGCCTGTGGCCAATGTAGAAGCTTTCCACCACGCCCTCAGTTCTGCGAGCGATGTGTCCTGTGCCCCTTGCCATTTCGTACTCATCATACAAAGAGGTGCTGAGCACTCGACTAGACAAGCGTCAATAAAAGAAGTCCATATATTTTGGTCGAGTAGGTGTTGAACTTTTGTATGAAACAGCAGACTTTCCGTGATTGCATAGTTGTGAAAATATCACTTATGTTTAATTTAAATAATAGCGGCTATAGGTTGGTGATGATTTATTTATTTATTTTCTCACGTTCATGCAAAGCTTATTCTAAATTACATTTTTATCTTTAATCCGCCTCAAATTCTATCTGTATCCATACTCAAACTCTTTTGCAGTATAGCTTTGTATGGTAAGGTAATAGGTAGGTACTTATATATTTTGAAGAGCATTTTAATACTTTTGAGATATGAGTTGGTATATAATTAAGAAATCAGTTTAAACACACCCTCATCATGCGGCTGTTTCCCAAGACTTAGCAAGCGCAAGTTTCACAGGTTCACGTCTAACTTGTCATTAGTCCATTATCGTGATTACTTACTAGGAGACGCAACCTCTTCGTCTCGTGGAGGCCTTTTGCTCTCGTAGTGGATATAACTAGACAGTGTAGTTAGCTATTGTATAAATAATAATACTTGACGGACAGATCCTTTCTTAACAAAATAGATATGAATTTTTCCTCTTTCTCATGATTCAGATTGATAACGAAATTGTAAAACAAGGAAATTGCGGCTTTAAAGTTTCTTCTATGATCTTAGACGGTGTATTTTTATTTATTATTTCCGTTATTTATTTATTCGTATTTTTAATAAAGACTGTGACGTACTACATGGATTTTTCATCAAAAATCACCTTCGTTTATCCAGAACAAATTTTATTTCAACTGTATAGAAAAGTCTATAAAAATCAATTGTAGCAGGACTCTGCGTTAGGTATTACAAAAAATGAACAAAATAAATATTCTTATGAGTAATTATTATTTTTTGGTGTATACTTATAATATCAATCATCTTAACATACAATTATTAATGAATCAGTATTCATTTTAAGTTGATTAGAAACTTATCTTATCTCTGATAGAGAAACTTGACTTATCTCTTGCTTTTGCACATTGTTGTCAGAACGGAACAATGTGTTCTTTTCAACCAGAATATTTCAACGCCTGTACCGTCTGAAGCACAAAGGCCTACAACAGTAGTCCACTTCACAGATTTTTAGATCCACCAATGTATAACGTACCTATAAAGCCTTTAATTCGCTCATACTCATTTCCTTCATAAAATATTGATGTACAATAATTTTAGCTAGCATTTTTATTTTTGTACAATTATTTTAGTTAAGGTTTGTTATAAGATCATTTTCCCTGTCCGATGTTCCCAGGAAACGAAGTAGGTATACAAGTACTCTGATTTCCATTCTTGTCTGTTGATTTTGATGAGAAACCCATAATTTTACATAAAAAATGCAAAAAAATGATAAGCAAATGACACAAAAGTACTGAGCCACCGTTGTGGAAGCTTCCACTGAAATGCGTTACATCTACATTTCAATGCAATAGCTGCGGAAATATAGAAAATACATCAGACATGGCTGTATGCGCTTGACCCTTTCCCCTCCTTTTTATAGGAAAAACCTGTAAAAAACATGAAAGTATTTTTCCGTCTCTCGTTAAAGATTAGTCACTGGTATACAATCACTGTGTTGTCACTGTATAACAGTCTCATCAATGTTTCACGTTCGTAAGCGAAGCGTCGTTTATTCGTAATTGGGAACTGAAAAAACAATCACGGCGACGGGAAAAGGTTTTACTGCTAATTTAGTTGCGATACTGAGTTCCCAAAGAATGCTTAATGAGGTGAGCCTTGTTTCTTAATGATTGTTTGTTTTGTTGTTGGAGAACAATAAAAAATAAAGTAAATTTAGTTATGAGAAAATTATTGTACATTATGATTCGTCGAACAGAATCTATTTTGTCATAAGCAAAAAAAGAAAGAAAATTGTTTAGGTACTTAAATTTTATTTTAACATTATAATAAACATTTAAAAGATATTCAGAAAAAGTATATTCGATATTGGGAAGGTCAACGTTAGTTTATAACGTAAAATACAAAGGCTAAAAGAAATGCCTAGGATTCTCCCAAAACCAAAGAAACTCACAGTTTCACACCACAGGGTTAAAGCAATGACCCGGACTGTGAAAGGTCTTGGATTAGCAAACCGCCACAGTGATTTTTTTTAGTCTAGATAATATTTTCAAGATAAATGTATATATATAAATGAAAGCTTTAGTATTCCTATGTTATATCCTAACAACTAGCTTTAAGTCGTTGTGTAAAATATCTGTGAAATAATTCTTAACATTCTGTTTATAACTTAGCTAACTACTTCTTCAAGTATTTTCTATACATCTACCTACTACATATTACTTTTCTCACCTGGTCCAGCTTGAGCAATTCCTCCGGTGTATCTGGCAGCTGACCCAGCATCAAAGGAGGGTTGATATTCACTTCTTTGCCCAGAGATCGGACCACTTCCTCTCGGTTGTATCGGTCGGCAAACACGCACGACGCTGGGATGAGACCGTGGACTGTATAACTTATGGCACGGACGAGAATCCTGCAAAAGGTGACAGTAATAAGTATAATGTGACGTTCTCTTTTTGAAAATGTAAAATCAATCTCTTCAATTACCTAATGAAAATTTCAATTGTTCTAAATGGTTGAATTCTCGTAAAATTAAACGACGAAGAATGCAAAAAATAATTCTAAAATGTAAGTAATTGAATATAATCAAATTAAACAGAGCTTTTAAATATTATTTTGGATTTAAATGTTGTAAAAAAGGTTGCTTGGCTTAAGGTTGCTATTATTATTGATGATCCCATTCAGAGCAGACAATGAAAACGAATTTGTGATATGTATTATTCATCTCATAATGCCTCCATTTGAGGTTATGTTTATGTAGATGATAGGTTAAATCTGTAATTAAAATGAGCTTAATGGAAATGATATGCGTGTGAAAGGAGTTCTAGTTTAAATATACTTTAGAACAACGGCCTGTTTAAAGGTTTTCGGATGAAGGGTTGAACAATGGTAGGGGAATGTCAATTGATGAATGAGAGGAGATGAGAGGCAAAGAAATTTCGTTGACTAATGAAATTTTACTAAAACCGGATACATCTAAGCCTTGTGGACTTTGTCTAATAGCCGTCAGTAGAGTTACGTAACAGAGCTGGCAAATTTAACAGGCAGCAGTTATTTTAGTACGCGGTTTGTTGTAATAGTGAACCGGGGTAACTTTAATGAGGCCTTCAAATTCAGGAATATTAGCTCAATTCAAACAGCCATTGGTGCAGTAGCTTAGGAATTAGGAGTACTTTCATTTGCGAAGTACTGTGGGTGCTTTAGATAATTATAATAAATTTTCTATTGCAGAGGAACCCCCAACTGGTTGGTAAGTAGCGAAAGGTCGATTGCGATTTCTGTTATTAAAACTTACGTATCATAAGTATTAAATTATAGTTATAATGTTATCATGTACTCTTAATACGTGTAGAATAAGCCGCACCCGCCGTTTTATAAGTTTCTCTTTACCTGGGTAGAGGAGTGTATGTAAATACTATTGTGAAACATGATTCTTTTGGAAAGAATCGTAATAAAACTTTTTTGCCTTTATCGAGTAACCTTATTAACACTCGATCTGGAGATGGACATCATATTTGATAATATAATTAAAGCTGATTTATAATGTTTTAGTAAATTATATGGGACAATGGCGATAAAAGCGTATAAGTAAGCATACAAGTTTTTAGACTATTATTATTGTTTACTCAAATTATGTATAAATCTAGGGAGAAATTCATGCACAAAAAATGATAGACAAGTTTTCACGCTATTTTATAGAAAAAACTAAATCTATACTCACTACCCAAATTGATAGGAAGAAGTCACCTCTCTTGGGAAAAATACATAGAATTTGGACTATTTCTAGTTACAAAGTACAAACTGAGGCTGCAGCTTTTTAAAACTAGATTAAATTTTAATTTTCTATTTACATAATAGCATGAAGGACTAAAAGTTCAAACTTAAAGATCAAAAGTGCCTTTTGATTTATTTTATTTTTTAACATGTAGAAAAGATTGGCAAATACTATCCATACTATAATATCATAAATGCGAAAATATCTATCTGTCTGTTTGTCTGTTAGCTTTCACGCTTAAACCGTTGAACCATTTAAATAAAAGTTATAGAGATAGTTTGAAACTATGCGAAGTAAGTACATAGAACATTACGCTGGCGGGGCCGTGAGCGGTCTCTACTAGTAGTAATAATATTATTATCTGCGCATTCATCGCTAAAAACACCATTCGCTGTGTCTCCACAATACCTTGACACACCCCTTTCCATCTCTAAGAGTATCGGGACCCTTGGTGTTGATATCTCTAATAACATGTAGTTCCGCAGTCACTAACAGGATAAAGTCAAGCTAGCATCCATGAAGGTTGTTGGCAACGCCAACATTAATATGTATGAGACAGCATTATTGTTGCTTTCTCTCTCTCTTCACCGACTGTGCTGAACAAGAATACACGTTTTATGTGCTCTCCAGTAATTTGGCCTTTTAATTTGTATTTTATCACCGCTGCCCTTCAAGACCATCACCAACAGCTCCGCTAACAACACAGACAACTCTTACATATGGTCCTTCGACGGTTTGAAAAGCCCTACAAGTTGGATTGGTGAGCAAGTTGAAGCAAGCATCAGTGCGTGAGTCCGCCATTTTATTCAAGTTTCAACCACAGCAAAGCAAGTTTGTCTTCACCGGCTCGTGCAAGCTCGGTGCTCGTCGGCGATCATCGTGATCATCGAGTCATTCACCGTTCTCGTACAATACCTTTGGTGGCGCCCCCTTGCGGAAGGAACTAAGCTGCGTGCGGCTCGACACAGATACTACGTGTTCGCGCCATCTATCGGCACGCTATATCAACACGCAGTTACGACCACGAAGCAGCGATTCAAAAGTTCCCGCGCGCTACACACTGAACCGTTTTACCGACCGGCGACAGAAAAGGACGAACAAAACGGAAGAGCATTTTTTCAACCACTCTTAAACTGTCATTCATTCAATTCATTCTTATTATTTTTGTTCATTCTTCAAGCCAATTCTCCATTTTGTCGAACGATTTCCTGTCTTTTGTACACGTGCTTTAAATAAAATAGAATACTTGCTAGGCAGTGTTACCGTATTTTGCGTAAGTTAAAATGTCAGAAAAGTGTAAAGATTTGATAAGTGCCCGAGGTTATGTAAAGGGCGCTTTAACAAGGCTGTTCAATGATGCTGACGCGTTATTAGCCTCCTCATTATGCTTATTACAAGCCAAGAGGGATAGGCTCGTTGACAATTTTAGACAATACGAGCAGTACAACGTTCGTATCTTGGAATGCGATCCAAAGGATAGTGAAAAGGTTGAGGGATACGAGGACAAATATTTACTTTGCCTTGCCCGCTTAACCGACGCCATTCAAACAAAAGAGCGTGAAGGCGTGGCTTCGGCATCCTCGATGCCCAATAATCCTAGCCTTCCTTTGGCTAGAGCCCAAGCCAAACTACCTAGTATTGAAATAGAAATATTTAGTGGTAAGTACAGTGAATATACACAATTTTACAACATATTTCATTCTATGATCCATAAGAATACCGCGTTAGACAATGTACAAAGGCTTTATTATTTAAGGAACTCTTTAAGAGGTGAACCATTAGATTTAATTAAGAACCTACCTATTTGCCATGAAAGTTATGTTGAAGCTTTAGGTATTTTAGAACAAAGGTATCAAAATAAGTTTTTAATTATAAATGATCACATTACACAAATTTTAGATTATAATAATGTAACCTCAAATGTAAATTCGCTTAGAAATTTTTTGTCCTTTATTACTCAAAAGTTAGCAGCACTTAAAAATTTAAATCCTCATATAGATAAATGGGATCCGATTCTAATTTGTGTCTTGACACGCAAACTGGATGCATACACGGCTCGTGCCTTTCAAATGGAACGAGATATCAAGACTGAGCCGACGGTCAAAGACCTGAGGGATTTCCTTGAGCGTCGAACTCTTGCAATGGAGAGTGTCAATGGCAGTCAGGCACAGCATGGTCCATCTAGGCCCAAATATGCAGTCAATGCTGCACCAGTGAAGTCTTCTGCTCCAGCATGTATCGCATGTAAGTTACCGCACAAACTTTTTAATTGTCCTACTTTTAAATTAAAATCAATTTCAGACAGAATTCAAATAGTAAGAGATAATAATTGTTGTAAAATTTGCCTTAATCCCCATGAGGGTAAGTGCAGATACCATTTCAGGTGTCAGACCTGCAAAAAAAGACACAATACACTTTTACACGTCGATGAGCAAATCGCTCCAGTATCATTGTTGTCGCACAATAAAAATATCCCTACCTTGCTTCCTACATGTCAGGTAAAGGTGTTGCAGAAGAATAATAATGGAGAGCAAATAGTTGTTAAGGCCCTACTTGATAGCGGTTCACAGGTGTCATTTGTCACCAGCAAACTTGTAGATCGCTTAGGTCTTACTCCGAAGCAGAGCAATATTAATATAATTGGCATAGCAAACAACAAAAGTAGATTAAAATTTTGTGTACCACTGCAAGTGCAATCTCTGACTTCGCAATTTCACACGACTATCAGCTGCAATGTAGTTGACAAGATCACATGCCAATTGCCACAGTTAAAATTTAAAAATTTTAAATTGCCTCCAGGCATACAATTGGCAGACAAATGCTACAATATCCCCGGAGATATTGACATCCTAATGGGTTGTGATGTATTTTTTCAGGTGATATTACCCCTGGAACAGCAGCTTGATGGAGGCGGTTGCAGTTCGGCAGCCCCGTGCATTCTTAACACACGGTTTGGTCACATTTTGGCTGGAGCACTGCCCCAACAACATAAGCATCACTATTCTATCCCCACTAATAAGGTATCTTTATTATGTACCATTTGTAATACTAATATAAATGAGACAATAAAGTCATTCTGGAAAACAGAAGATGTTCCAGAAATATTCAATGAACAGTCTCCAGAAAATGAGTTATGTCAGAATATATTTCATGACACTGTTACCTTAACTAATAACCAATTTCAAGTGGATTTGCCACTAAAGGTGCCACTAGAGCAACTACATGATCATTTAGGCAGTTCCTTTGATCTTGCTCTCAAAAGGTTTACAAATTTAGAGAAAAGGTTGCACAAAGATATTCCATTATATAATCAATACAAAGACTTTATTATTAATATTATTAATGAAGGCTATGGTCACTTTGTTGATATTCAAAACTATGATATACAAAATGATCCAATTTATTTCTTGCCTCATCATCCAGTAATAAATGAAAACAGTAAATCTACACGGCTTAGGGTGGTTTTTGATGGTTCGATGAAGACCACAAAAAAGGTTTCATTAAATGACATGCTTTTGAACGGCCCAGTTGTGCAAAGGGATTTGTTTGATAATATTTTATTGTTTCGCTTTGGTAAATATATGTTTACCACTGATATTAGGCGCATGTTTAATTGTATTAAGTTAAATCCATTACATACTCCATTGCAAAGTATACTGTGGAGAGAGAATCCTAGTGAAGATATAAAATGTATCCAGTTAGACACAGTCACATTTGGACTAAAGAGTTCAAGTTTTCTTGCAACACAATGTTTAAGTGAACTTTCAAAAATATATGAAAATAAGTTTCCTTTAGCCGCTAATATAATAAATAATTTTACTTATGTCGATGACATTCATTATTCAAACAATAATTTAGAGGATATTTTAGAGGCCAAAAGACAAATAATTGAGCTTCTTAAAAATGGTAATTTTAAAACCCACAAGTGGGCATCTAATATCAGTGAGATTCTTTGTGATGTCCCTCAGAGCCAATGTCATTTTGATGAAATAGACCTGGAAAATCAAAACACAATTTTAAAAACTTTAGGTCTAAAATTTAATGTAAAAAATGACCAGTTCACTATTATGTGTCCTGATTCGGTAAATCCTGAGGCGCTCAACACTAAACGTAAAATAGTTAGTTATATAGCAAGGTTTTATGACCCACTTGGTTTTATATCTCCCATTATTATTTTGGCTAAAAGGTTAATTCAAAGATTGTGGGCTGAGAGGCTCGACTGGGATTCTCCCTTAACACACGAGTTAAAAAAGGAATGGTCATTGTATGCTAAAAACCTCACTATCATGCTTCCTATCGCACTTGAAAGAAATATTTGCACTGATCAAGCTATAGCTATGCAGCTTATTGGATTCGCTGATGCCTCCAGTTCCACAGCCTATGGCTGCTGCATATACCTAAGAGTTCTTCATTGCAACAGCACTGTTTCCATGCATCTACTTTGCTCAAAATCACGCCTGAACCCTCTTGATAAACAGCTGACAGTCCCAAGACTTGAGCTTAATGCTGTGTTGCTGCTGTCAAAGCTAATAGTAAGAGTGCATAGTATTGTATCTGTTAAGCTTAAAATTGATGGTGTATTTTTATTCACCGACTCGCAAATTGTTCTTGCGTGGCTACAAATGCAAGTGTCGCGTTTGAATGCATATGTCGCTAATAGGATAAAGGTTATAGCAGAGTTAACAAGTGGGTGGAGTTGGCACTATGTTGCTACGCTCGAGAATCCAGCAGATTGCATCACGCGTGGAGTCGCCCCGCATGAGCTTGCTGACAATAAAATGTGGTGGCACGGTCCCCAGTTTTTAGCCAACTGTAAATATAGCTTTCAGGATAATACGGTTGATATACCTGTGGTCTTAACAGAGGTTAGATTGTGCTCTGAGCCGCCTACATTGGTTGCTGCGTTGACACTCTCCAACTGCATAGGGTTGCCACTTGTAGCCCAAAGTGATTTGGATTTATTTGAAAAGCATTCAGATATTCATAAGTTGACTAGAATCGTTTCCTATATAATGAGATTTTATAAAAATTGTAAAATTAAAAACAAAGATCAAAGAAATAAAAGTTTATATCTGTCATGTACTGAGCTACAAAATTCATTACTATTAATCCTCAGGCATGAACAAAAAGTGCATTTTTTTACTGAAATAAATGGTATTATTCAAAATAAATGCATTGGTGAGCCATTAAAGTCTTTGCATCCATTTATAGATAAGAATGGGTTGTTGAGAGTAGGTGGGCGTTTACATAATTCTGCCCTACCTTATTCACAAAAACATCCTATCATATTACCTAAGGCTTCTCACATAACTTTTATAATAATATTGTCTGAACACCATAGGCTATTACATGCAGGTCCAAAAATTTTAATCTCACATTTAAATGAAAAATATTGGATAATCAATGCTATAAGAGTAATTAAGAAAGTTATTCATCCATGTGTAACGTGTTTCAGATTAAAGGCAGAGGCCTCAAAGCAGCTGTTGGGTTCGCTCCCCTCTGAAAGAGTGCAACAGTGCCGCCCGTTTCAAAAAGTAGGCATCGATTTCGCGGGTCCCATAAACTTGAAGCAATCTCGAGTCAGGCGCTCCATTATGAGCAAAGGTTACATATGTATTTTTGTTTGTTTTGCTACTAAGGCTGTACACATAGAACTAACTTCAGATATGACTACTGCCGCATTTCTCGCGAGCTTTAAAAGATTTGCTTCACGTCGAGGGCTACCCAGTGATGTGTTTTGCGATAATGGCGGAACTTTTAGAGGGGCACGAAATCAACTGGCTGAATTATATAAGCTTTACAGTTCACGCGACCACCAAGCACGAGTAAATGATTATACTACTCGATTAAACATAAATTTTCATTTTATACCGAGTTATTCACCGGTGTTTGGTGGCCTGTGGGAAGCTGCTGTAAAAAGCACAAAATTTCACTTAAAAAGGGCAATTGGAAGAGCTATTTTGACATATGAGGAAATGTGTACTGTACTTTCACAGATAGAAGCAATATTAAATTCGCGTCCTTTAATTCCTCTTACCTCAAACATAAATGATTTTACTTACCTCACCCCGGGGCATTTTTTAACTGGTTCAGCATTAATATCCTACCCAGAGCATGATGTTTCTGACATCCCCATATCTAGACTTAGACTATGGGGCATAACTAATAATATGGTACAATCGTTTTGGAAGGTATGGCATAAACAGTACTTGAATGTCCTCCAGTGTAGACCAAAATGGAAAAATGTCACAGATAATATAAAAGTGGGTGATTTAGTATTGCTGAAGGAAGACAATATTCCTCCCTTATCATGGCCTATAGCCCGTATTACCAAGGTATTTCCTGGTAAAGATAACCTTGTCAGAGCCTTTGAGGTGATGACACCTAATCATAAAAAACATATAAGGTCTATAACCAAAATATGCTTATTTCCAATTAATAGTTAGTTAAGCTACAACTTATTGTGATTGTTTACAGAATTCCATGTGAGACTTATAACTTTAGGTATAAAACATTCTGTTAAATTAAATTAACACACAGCGTCATGCTATCTGTTATAAATAGTAAGTAGTTAAGATAAGCTTAATTAAGATGTTTAAAACTTTAAATTTAAAGACTTATTAGGTCCTGCAAAGATGACAAGATATTGTTATGTAAACTGTAGTGTGCACAGTATCCTTATACTTTTATTTTTACATAAATAGTTTCTCAGATTTAGTTATAGTATTGTGTACTGTTCATAAGGTCTCTTAGGTAAAACAGGTGCATAGAAAATGTAATAGTATTCTAATTAATATGGGATAATTCTTCACTATAAATAAAAATAACCGTTGTTCAAAATTGTAAATTATATTAAAATTTAAGCAAAACTAATGTCGTCACTTTGCGGGCCCCAATATGTTGGCAACGCCAACATTAATATGTATGAGACAGCATTATTGTTGCTTTCTCTCTCTCTTCACCGACTGTGCTGAACAAGAATACACGTTTTATGTGCTCTCCAGTAATTTGGCCTTTTAATTTGTATTTTATCACCGCTGCCCTTCAAGACCATCACCAACAGCTCCGCTAACAACACAGACAACTCTTACAAAGGTTATTGTGCTAAATAGAGCGCAGCGGTATTTCTCTTTGGGGTAAAGGCTGTTACTGTATAAGCCTTAAGTCAGACTCCATATAAAATAAACTCCTGCCACATATGGGCGGGAGCACTTAGATACCAGCTTGAACCATTTGACGCGGTTCAAAGACGCTCTATGAGAATTGTCGACGATCCAGAGCTCACAAGCGGTATTGAACCCTTAAGTCCGAGGAGAGATATTGCTTCCTTAAGTGTGTTCGCCTTTTGCACAACGGCGTGTGCTCTGAGAAATTATTTGACATGATGCCCACGGCCGCTTTCTATCATAGCACCGCTCGCCATCAGCAAAGAATTCATCTTCATACGTTAGAATCAAAATGGTGGCCTCTGCGGTTTGAGAGAAACTTTCTCCCGTGTACGTTCAGGTAGTCGAATGCGGCTATGGTAACCGCTTACCATCAGGGGGCCGTATGCTTGATTGCGGTATAAAAAACTTCATGAGTGAGGGTATTTTCCGTTCGAAATATTAGAATTTACAGCGCTTTACTGCGTGGGGCTCATCTGATTGCCTTTACTACTCTGTGTCATGAAGTAATAACACTCTTTAGTATACTGGATTACTTTATAGGCTTGCCCGTAATTTTCACATATAATTTAATAACAATGTCATAGCGTCTTTCTTCAGTTAATTATTATAATTTACCTCTAATAAGGATGATGATGATGGTGGAAGACGAACCACCGTTTATCAACCAATAATAATTTAAGATAAGTCGACTTAAACTATTGCCGACTTCAATGTAGCGGGCGTCGCGCCGACATAGCTATTATACAATATTTGATTTGCTCATAACTTCGTATCAGAGCTGCTAATCGTGTTCAGTTATATATGATCAAATAGCACTTTTCCAGAACATATTGTACATAAATTTATTTTATTAATATATTCCTTAGAATATAGTATAATAAGGTGGCTCTGCTGTAAGGTACTCTTTCTGGCAGCGCCACATTAATGTGTTTTATATCAGTAAATAAGAAGATACTTATTTTTGGTTTATAAGTACAAAAAAGAGCAATAAATGTACATTTTTTTTCAGCTAAACCTTTTCACAATCTGGCTTGTGGCGCTGCTGGGGGGTATCACGCGGTTAAAAACCTTCATAGATATCTTAGGCGAGTCGCGAATGAAATGGTTTTATCGTAATAAAAATGAAATTCAGCTTTCAATACAAAATTGTTGCTTCCATGATGTTTTGTTTGTATTGTATGCTGGTAGCACAATTTTGATTAAGATGAAAATTGGTTTTGCTTTCTCTTCGAAATATTTATATTAAAGAGGTCCATAATACAACACTGTGTCGGCGATGCTTCAGAATAGATAACTATTTTCATAAGTCTTATGAAAATGGTATTTTGAAGCGTCACAGCGCCTTATTCCAGTTACGTAGCCATTCGAAAAATTTGAACAACCTACGTTTTTAATTAAATTCTTTTGTAGTCTCTCGCCGTTTCAGTTTTCCTATGACAGAAAATTATCAAAATGACGTTATGTATTTAAGGTGGGAATCCACGGAATTCGCTCTTGTAGCTTGCCATGGTTTTATATTACTCTTTTTTAAATACTTCTATCGGTTCGTTTCTATGGCACTGGTTTCATTCCACAACCACTAAAAAAATGTTTTAAGATAATGTTAATACAAATATGAAGGTATATAAACAAGGTCCCTCTCCATTAACACAAAAGATAAATAAATGATGTCTATCACACATGAGTCATGATAGGACAGGGAAATGGGTAAGATAAATAGGCACGCGAGTGAAATACATAATATTCAATGATGTATGGATGCCATTATAGCTTAACTCATTCTTCGATTAATATTGAATTGTTAGGATATAAATCATTCGTACCTATTTATTTACTGTACTTTATTTTATTTATCTTCTCAGGGAAATTGGATCGTCCCTTAAGCAAATTTTACAGTATAATTCAAATATACTCTGAACCGTACTCAGTAACATTACTTATTCATTATTTCTAATGCGAAGAAACTGTAAGGCGTCGCTGGAGCATATAAAAAACGCTAAACTCCTTCCATTTTACTGTGAAAGAAAACATGATGGGGCTTTTTGAGACTTGATTAATTACAAATATAACTTGCTGCCTGTAATAACATAGTGTTGTCACCACAAAAATGCAAATAAATGCTTATAAATGGATATATAAATTCAAGTAGCAAAAGGATTTCAACATGAATTCATGACTGGTTCATGAAATGCTCAGAGACCCTGTCTACTATACTAGAGGTAGTAAGAGTCAGAGTCAATAAAAATGATTTATATCAATACACTCACACCATTATCTATCCCAAAGTAAGCATCATTAAGAGCTTGTGTTAGGGTACCTACTAGATAACGGAGAAATATGTTTCTAATAAAAACAGACACACCTTTTCATGACGATTCATGGTTGTTTTAACGATTAATTTGTCTGATGTTCAGTATGGACCAGATTCTACTTTTTTCCATTTAATATAGTCTTTATTGTACTTGAAACATAAATAATAATATTTTTTTTTCTTGCACACAGGAGACAAATTAAATTATAGATACATAGTTAGTTACAATAGGAAGTAACATAGTACTATATGTTTTACGGTGTAATTGGGCCATAATTTTTACCAGGCGTTACTGACCGAGCTCTTGTTCTGATTTCGTCAGTTTTGGTAGATAACAATTTACTGACTATTCGGCAAGTATTGACACATTTTGCATAGTTCCAAAGGTTTAGGGTGGTAGATTTAACAAAACAGCATAAGTAAAGTTCGCTTTAATATGGTTGACGTATAGAATTAGTAATACATAAACTGAGATGAGATGTTGCCACCGCACCGCAATTACCTACTTTACAAAGTTATGTAGGGTTTTTTTTTCAGAAACGCGGTCACACATGTCTATTCTAGCTCAAAATATGGCCTAGTATCAATGTCTATATTTCTTTACCAATTGTATGCGTGAAAACTAATCTGTTTTGAATATTTAACACCCGCATTAATAAGAAGGTTGCTATAAGTCTGAAGCTCCTAAGCGAAGGGACCGATTTTAATTCGTTTAGTAACAAATACTTTGGTGGTATTTTCAAGATATGCTAACCCAAAGCTGATCCTGTTCCATCAAATAGTCTGCGGCGTGCTCAATTCTTCATAAACTTACTGCGGATATAGCGTGTTTGGGCTCATAAGAATAGTTTCAATGAGATGGTGTTAGATGATTAATGCGGCCGGGGGTTACTTAAATATTTTTTTTATAATTTATTTATTCAAATAGGTACATATTAAGTTTTTCAATTTTATTTTAACTTTATATTATTATAAAATCACCATTTCAATGGAGGAAAAACATTTATGTATTTGAAGTATATTACGAAAAATATACATAATAGGTTGGGAAAAAGTCTTTTTGCATTATAGTATGTATAAACTTGTAATAAAATCTCTTTGGCTGTACTATTTGTATCACTAAAACTTTAGATTTTGAAAAAGATAATTCCAAATTCAAATTAGGAAAATGTGTGTTTTTCATTTGTTTTTTCGTACTGTCAAGATGAGTGAATCTAATGAAGAAATTCGATACATTTTAAAATTTTACTACAAAAGAAGGTAAAAATGCAACGCAACGAAAAAAATTTGCGATGTTTATGGACCTAGTGCAGTGTCTGTGAGAGTAGCACAAATTTGGTTTAAGCGTTTTCAATCCGGTAATTTTGATGTCAAAGATGCACGTCGCTCTGGTCGCCCTATTACGGATAAAATTGATGCCATTTTTGAAAAACTGGAGGAAGATCGGCATATCAGTAGTTACGACGTAGCTAAAGAACTGGGAATGGACCACAAAACAGTTTTGGCGCATTTACAAAAAATGGGTACACAAAAAAGCTCGATATTTGGGTACCCCACGAGCTCACTGAAAGAAACCTAATGAACCGTGTACTCATTAATGATTCTTTATTACGACGTAATGAAACCGAACCATTTTTAAAAAAGCTGATAACTGGTGATGAAAAGTGGATCACGTACGACAAGAACGTGCGAAAAAGGTCGTGGTCAAAGGCCGGTCAGGCTTCACAGACTGGCGAAACCCGGATTAACTCGCAACAAAGTGATGCTGTGTGTGTGGTGGGATTGGAAGGGCATTATTCATTATGAGCTGTTACCACCAGGCAGGACCATCGATTCTGATCTCTACTGCGAACAACTGATGAGATTAAAGCAAGAAGTTGAGAGAAAGCGGCCGGTTTTCATCATGATAACGCTAGACCTCACACATCTTTAGCCACTCAGCAAAAATTAAGAGAGTTTG
This sequence comes from Nymphula nitidulata, assembly GCA_947347705.1. NCBI lineage: Eukaryota > Metazoa > Arthropoda > Insecta > Lepidoptera > Crambidae > Nymphula > Nymphula nitidulata. The sequence goes on from OX374631.1 coordinate 12,554,094, forward strand.
GCTGGAAGGTGTTAATGCATCCGCCGTATAGTCCTGACCTTGCACCTTCAGATTTTCACCTGTTTCGCTCTCTTCAGAATTCTCTAGGCAGTGTCAGGTTGACATCACGAGAGGACTGCCAAAACCACTTGTCGCGGTATTGTGATCAGAAGCCCCAATATTTCTATAGCAATGGAAACATGTCCCTACCTACAAGATGGCAAAAAGTTATCGAACAAAATGGTACCTACATACTTTAGTTAAATGTAAATAAACTATATTAAAACATGTTTTGAATTTTCTTAAAAAATGCGAAGAATTTTTTTCCCCAACCTAATATATCTAGTCTAGAAAAATCTCATGCATCTCCTGGGGCGGGAAACGAACCCGCGATTTAGCTATTGATTTGTGCTGCATTTTATTTATGAGGGTTGTAGTTCGAAAAACAAAATACGGCTCAGGGCTCAGAGTAACGGACCACCTTTACAGAAGAACATGCTTCTGTAAAGGCGATCCGTTACTCTGAGCCGTAACAAATTGAATGCACGTTGACCGCCATTTCGAATAGTTCGAACTTCTACGCTCACAGGGGAGTTGAGATTTACGGGAATTAGACTAAGGTAAATTGGGGGACATTATTTCTTGTTAATTTATATAGAAGTGTTGCGAACTTTGTGAACCCGTTATTTAGAGAGCAAACATTTGAATGACGACGTGTGTATAGTTTTGGAGCTCTGTGTAATTGAGGTAGACCTAGGCTTAATGTACTTACGCTAATTGCGTGTACATTGCGAGCTTCATTAATCACAAGGTGGTAATTTTCAAAAGTTATCATGTAAAATTAGCACTAAATCCAAGATCAACGTTGAAATTGTATTGTACGTATATACAATTTAAATTCAGCCTGATTAGAAGGCATTATACAGACGTAAATTATTATTAGTCTTTATACTTATAAGCAAAAAGTTATGAATGTAGAGGAAAGTAAGGTTTTTGTACCGCAACTTTGTGCCTAAGTTTCGTGACATAGCCCGAGATTCAATTGTCAGATATATGATTACCTAATAAGAATCTCAAAATGAAGAATAAGAATTGAGGTACAATTTGTGAACACATTGAACAACCACCAGGCACACAAGATATTGCTGAGGAGACGCCAGGGGACGAGTTGTAGCCGGCTGTCCACTACTGCTTGTGTACACGTGGTTTTAAGATACTTAAAAGTTTAAAAAAAAAATAAGTTCCTATGGACTGATTTGTGGCTCTACCTTTCAATATAAATTCTCTGAAAATAGGTTTTTTCTTGTTAGCAATTGACTCCACCTTTTAATGCGCTTTATTTTAAAATCTTTCCATTATTCACTTAAATACTTACTAATCTATTTTATTCTCATCATTTCCATATTAATTAACGTATTATTAATAATAGATTATACGTACGTTTCTTGAAATAATAGAAATCAAACCAGCGACTCCAAAAATACCTTGACATTAGATAAGTTATTAAACGGAATTATCTGTTTATTGCCTTGGAAACACAAAGCTTCAAACGCGTCCAGCATATCTTTGACTTTTTATTCTGCAGTATGGCTACCTTATTAAAAAAAGAAATCGATTCTCGGCCCGTTTTTACAGGTAATCTAACTGTGGAACCTCGTGTCGTAAGGTTAACGGAGGGTAACCACGCAATGATCTCACTGAGAAACCAACCCTTAGTAGGAAAGTACGATTTATATTTTGCGTTAGTGGCGATGTAAACAACTGTGATATTTCGAGTTCTTTCGGTTGTGGACTTTGAAATGTTATTTTGTTTAAAAAAGGAGTATTGTGTACGCATTCTACTTAAACAGTAGGCATGAGAATTGCTACATGCGTATCTATATACGTTCTTTATCAATTTGTTTGGGTGCGGATGTAAAGGAAGGTGTGTTGTAAATTTTAAATCAATTGGTCAACAGGAAGAGGGCAACATTTTAATTACTATTTTTTTTTTTGAAATTTTAAAAAACCAACAGGGCAAGCTAAATAAAACGTTTTAAAAAAGCGTTCATTACTTTACAATCTAATAATAGATTAAAATTTAGGTAACTGTTATCTATACGCAGAGAAGTAAAGGAAAGTACTTATTTTTAACCGACTTCAAAAGACGGAGAAGGTTCTCAATTCGTCTGTATGATTTTTTTTCTTTTTTTTATGTTTTGTTACCTCAGAACTTTTGACTGGGTAAACCGATATTAATGATTCTTTTTTTGTTCGATGCGGAATAGTTCCCATTTGGTCTCATAAAACTTTTTTGAAAAGCCATTGGGTACTTTGGTTTTAAATAAAAAAAAACTGGAAAATTAAGTCGTCTACGTATGCGCAGTTGCGGATATTTGCTTTCCTATGAATTTTTAGTGAAATGATATGATAGTAGAAAATAATATAAGTTAATGGTCACCCATCTAGCTTTGACCTTCAAAAGTTATCACTAAAAATCGTGAAAAAAAAATTAAACGTTTTAATTTTTAATAAACTATTGTAGTTAATATTATTTTCACTACCCATACTAACCATAATTAATCAAATTGTTCTGTGATTTGGATTTAATCAATCTTTAGCTCTAATGAAAGCGATTAGATTTTTGACAATTATATATTTTGATCAACAAATCGATCACAAATGAAAATTTAATTACCTATTTTATTCTTGCTCGGCAGTAGAAGTAACTAATGGGCCCGTTCCGACGATAACATAATTGGTAGGTACCTATTTTGTGTTTCTTTTGTGCTCTTCATTCAATATAAATTGTTGCTACATTATTTCTATTTATTTATTATAAAGGCGTTTCATTTCGCCGCACACACAGTATGCTATAACGCATTTCTTTTGGTTCCCCTTAATTATTACCACTAAGGGGTTGGCAGCAACGATATCCTAATTCACACTACAATGGAAGAAGTATTGTGTTTTGAAAATATCTAAACAAATTTCTCTAGCGCCAATATCAAAACCAAACGGTTGGTGCTGATAACTCATTTTATCATAAATATATTAAAAAATATTAACTATTATACATTTTTGCAAAATTACTTAAAAATAACGATTTTTTACAACTAGATGACAAGTAAGCTGACGACCTCCCTGGTGGTAAGTGCCTATAATATAGTCACCTGAAATAAGGAAAAGATTACATGTTATTGTAGGTGCGTTGATAACAACGCAAAGGGAAAAGTAGCCATTATAATTACTAGGATAACCTAGTAATTATAATGGCTACCTTTCCGTTCAATCCGAAATACAGCTAACTGATTCATGACTGAAAACCTATGTACATCTATTTCGAATTGTTCCCATTGATTCTTTCGCATTCTAGCCGAAAACATCTTAACAAGCGCCGAGACGTAAGGTTTTACAATCCCGTTGTGGGATTTACGGCTAAGGTGCAACAATACAAATATAGCTACATGTTACGGTTCCGGAGACATTCTACTTTACAATACAAAAGGAGCTTCATCTGCTAAGTGCCCAATTTTTATTGTAAGAGAAGAGTGGCAAACGATAAAACGTACGGTCCGCCTTGCCTGGTGGCGCACGGTTACCAACTATAGACGCTCCTAGCAACTTGAACACTAGGTACTCACGCGCCGCTTGCTTTATAACTGTTGACAGCAAAGGAGACAAGCCCCCCACACTTGTCTACTATGCTGCTCCTAACAGAATGCTTTCTTGATGACCTCTGGCGACCTTACTCACCTTCGGAACACAACTCTTCTGTAAGATGACACATACTTAACACAGTTGTTTTCTTTTGTATGTGAACATTTTCTTTTTTATCTCATCATCATCACTAGCTAATATAGGTACACCGCATTGCAGGGCACATACCTTTTTACATGATGGGCGAAACACATGAGAAGTTTGTGTTAATAATACGGGTTAGTGGGTTAAAGCGGTTGCAGCAACAACCGGGACTAACGTCCTAACGTGCCTTCCGAAGCACGGAGGAGCTCGAGATTACAAATTTTGATTCACCCATCCCGGGATCGACGACTGCGAAAGTTGCTTTGTTTTTATAATAGAATCCAGCTATGCGATTTTCTAAAGTCAGCAGCCATGAATTCCTGGCTGTCGGCATCGCTGTCATACCTTTTGGCGTTTTTCCGTTGGCGACACCAGCGTTCCGACGACGAGCACGGCGTGAACCGAAACTAAAAAGTTGTTGATTTTTATATCTTTATGTAAAAATCAATCAAATATTAAATGAAGTCATTGCCATACAATATTAACACAACAAAAACGAAATCAAAAAATATCGATTGTACTTCATGTTGTATAACCAAAACAGAGACAAACATACACAGCCAAAAGACCGAGACGTAGAGATTGGTGAATACGCTTTCGCGCAGCGCAGTGCGCAAACGTCAAAACCGATGGCAGCTCGTCGTCTTGTCAGACGTCAAGCTAGATGTCGAATATGTTTGTTTGTGAATCACACTGCGGAGTGCTCAAACCACTACGTCCGCGCCCCCTAGCTCATCACTGCAATCTTTAAATTGATCAAATTTATGCGCCCTACCTCTCGTATTATAATTAAGCAACTGGAATAGCAACCTGGAGGAGCTCGGTGGCGTAGTGGTATGAGCGCTCTGGTTACGATTACAAAAACAAAGCAACTTTCGCCATGGTCGGTCCCGGGATGGGTCAACCAAATTTATGATCTTGAGCTCCTCCGTGCTTCGGAAGGCATGTTAAGCCGTTGGTCCCGGTTGTTACTGCAACCGCTTTAACCCACCAACCCGCATTGGGCCAGCGTGGTGGTGTTATGGCCCAAGCTCCTCATGTGTTTCTCCCATGCAGGAAGGCCTGTGCCCAGCAGTGGGACGTATATAGGCTGAAGATGAATAGCAACCTAATAACGATATAGTGGGTCTCTATTGTAAGATCTATCCCGATACTCGACACGTGTTTCATATCGGCAGGTTTTCCATGAAACCCTAATCGACACACTGATGATTTCGCCAGATTATTGAGCTTAAATACCGCTGAATGTACACACGTCAGGTGTAACAGTTAAAATACGAAAGCCGCCACTATTACGTACGCAATAAGGGCGATCTCAAGGTCTAATTCTCACGCTTGATGTGCTGTCGACTGTACATATTATTATTATGCACAGTCAGCCGTACTCGTATATCAAACATGAGATGCCTCTTGAAAATCGACACTTATGTGTGACCTTGTTTTGAGTGTATGAAACAGGACTAAGGTACAGAAGTCGCTTAACACTTTAGTACCATATCATACTAACTATTGTGCTCATACTATGATAGTTATTTGAATCTTATACAATATGAACGCAATAGTTCATATGACAATGTAAGAAAATAGCTGTATGAACGAGAATGCCGTTAAGAGGAAATTTGGCTGTACTGTCGTTATTATTACAATTATAATAATAACGACAAGAAACGACAACGACGACAAGAATTGGCAATATTTGAGTTAGTAATAACGCAGATTTTACAGTGCCATCGTTAAAAATAATGTGTTTGCGATCATACATTGTGATATCCATGTACTTAGTCCTTAGCTGCTATGATTATTTATATTAACTAATGAGCTGAGTACATATTTCTGCCGTTCCTGAATACATAATATACAGATCCAATACTATAGTATTTGATGCAGAATAAATAAATATCTCGACTGCAGCCATTAATACCTTATGCGGCGTTATCTCACCGAAGGGCTATGACAATTGAAAAATCAATTGAATCTGGAATCTGATGCTTGACGGATTAAAGGCCGCCATAATCTCCTTACCAACGTTACACAATATTTTCCTCTCCACTATAACAGCTTTTACGTTACTTTCAATATATTAATAAGGAAGGTCGGTATCTTTTGGTCCTAACAGTAGTAAGGACCAAAAGAAAAAAATATTAATTACATTGCTAAAGTATCTTTATATAGAAAATACTGCCATTTGCCATCATACATTAATTCATTAGATCTAGCAGAATGCTGTGTATAAGCAGAATCTAATTTGACATAAATGAGAGGATATGCTTTCACATTAACTCTTACTTGATCACCAAAAGAAAACAGGAAAATATTGTCATTATAACATCACGAAGTCGTCTATAAAATGATTTTATATCCGTCGTAACCTTTTTAATAGCCACAGTGAGGTAGTAAACCTTCGTGTTTTCTATTGTTACTTATTTGGGTTTTTGTGGAACTTACTAACTCTTTTCATGCTCTCCCAAAGATTGTTTCTTGGACGTGCTTGCAAAACTTGAAAGGAAAGTGGTAGGTAACACTACCTACCACCTTCCTAATGGGCTCCATCAAAAGAGGCGTGAAAAGGCATCTTATACAGGGTGGTCATGACAATACGACAATAATTAAAACATGGGCTTTATAAGTTGATAGAAATGTTTAGCAACTTTAAAAAACAACTTTTTCCTTTGATAATTTCATGACACAATGCAGCCAATATTATATTATAGCACATATTTTAATTTACTATCGTATTATCGTCACCACCCTGTATATACACCTGAAAGGTGGAGGCGACTTGAATAGTGTGTTTAAGTTGCACTAGCTGTCTTCGCTGATGGACTCTTCATACCGCTTTAAATAAGATGGTGATGAGTTATTTGCCGTGCTTTGTATAAAAAACTTACAATAGACGTCTTCAATTGCTTCGATTGATACAAAAAAAGGACGAATCTACTTTTTGGTTATGTTTCGTTAAGCAGGAGTTTTGTTGATCAAAAAAGGACAATTTTTTTTATAAAAGCCCTCCGTGGTGGCAAAAGTGTGTGTACGTTAGTACATTATGCTAATTGAACTGTAAAGTTTACGAGAGGGTTAGTGGGCGACAGGGTGAGGTCACAACCATTACTGGCCGGTTAATTATGGCACCTACAAACATTTTACAAAGCCCATTCCGTTTTACAATACCTTGCTGTTTTTAATTAAAACTGCACCCCTTGACTAAGAGCTCTGGATTAGCAAGCGTGCTTGGATAAGCAAATTAAAAGGTGAAAATTACCTTAAAAGCTCGACGTGAAATCTTCTTGTTTCCATCTTTTCGCTAGCGAGACTTATTTTGATAGCTTTTTAAGTTTGTTTAGAACAGAACGAACATTCAAAAGGGTTTTTGTTCATGTAGTAGTAAAAAACACCCTTTGTCAAAAGATAAAGTTATAATAACATGGGTTACAATCGAGCAATTATTTTGAAATTATAAATGTGAAGGTTCATACACTTACAATCAATTAAGTTTAACAATAGCAGGTACGTGACAATCTATTTAAAATAAATAGTTACATTTCATAACGGCATAAGCCGAGTGGAATCAATAGAGCACACGTGGTTTTTATTCATTCCAATAGAAGCGCTGTTGAACTTTTTATTATGATTAAATAGTGGGTATCTATACTGTAAACATACTACGCTCGAAGTTTCTGTAAAGTTTACCTACGTAACTTTCGCGATAATGATGGATTATAACAAAAATATTAAAGAGCAGATGCTTTCCAACAAAATGACAAGCCTTGCGCTGTGTATAAAAGTATTTTTATAAAGTTTCTATTAAGGCATCATCAACCTGTTAAGCCGCAGATTCCAGAACATTGGTTTTGTTTGTCATAAGCCCCCTGAAGGTATTCTGCGGCTTGGCAGATATAAAGCTAGTGCTATGGATACAAAAAAGGAAGAAGTACAAATAAATTATGTATAGGTAGGTCAATTAATATTACAAACATAGGTAACTAAATAAACATACCGAAATACATGAGTCATAAATATAGGCCCATATAGGAGGGATTCGAACCCGGCACCCCCGATTTAGCAGACTAGAGGTATACTGGGACTGACCATTCAACCAGACGATTATCAAATAAACATAATGAGCATAATGATGATATACCGTTAATTAATTTACACTCTTTATTCCATGAAATACAAATAAAAAATAAGTATTTTTTCAAGTCAAACTAACCATATTGAAAAGAAAGATAATAAATATGTAGGTAATGTACTAAAAGTCATAAATGTCCTATACCAGTCATTATACCACTCTCCTATTGAAACTCAGGCATTGATCAGACTCAAAAAATTAAACCGTGGGGCGTAGCTTAACCTGAGTGAAAAAGTAAACAGCATATCATAATTGAGCGGTTGACTGATGATACAAATTTCATGCGTCCCACGATTTTTTTTGAGTCTGATCAATGCCCTGGTTTGATGAGAAGAGTGGTGTGATGTCTGGTATTAATTTTTTTGCTTTTAGTCCATAAACTACATATTTCTTATTTTGTTTTTCGATAAAACCGTTTGGTAAAAATATTTTTTTTACTTCTTAATTTTTAAGTTTTTATTTATGCCCAGATTTTAGTTTAAATGTTTAGACATAAAATAGGAGATGAATATTGTAAAAAATATGTAATCCGCTATTTTGTATCGGCGGCCATATTACATTTGAAAATATACATGGTATACTGGATTCTACTCGTCAAGCCCTTTCATTTAATACTCATAATTGGGGTCGTAAAAAAATTGTAACCCGCCATTTTGTAGCGGCGGCCATCTTGGATTTACAATGGTACTAATTAAATTAAATTGTATTGTCATCAGTACTAAAGGTGTGTACAAAATATCAGATCAATCTGTCAACTGAAAATCAATTAAGTACCGAAATTAAACCAAAAATATAAAAAAACAGACTGGTCAAGCTTAATAAAACCATATAAAAATTGACCTTTACAATAGTAAAGATACAAGGGAGGACTTTTACTTCTAATAGAGATCTCTTCCAGCCAACCCACTATCATTATATTACGAGCATTTCATAGAAGAAAGACAGTGTAAAATCACCGAGTGTTTTTTATTATAAAGATGTATATTTACTTTATTTAGGATTCACTTGAACACGTTTTATAATAGATCTTCTGCTACCGTAAATATTTCCTTTATCATCGGCGACTCATCCCCAGGAATTTCATATTTTGCTTACCGTTGCGACGGTTCGGCGAAATAACATACGTTTAATATTCTGTCTAATTAAATTCTCTCAATTAAATTCCTAACCTGTCTGTTTTCACAGAGATGAGATTCGGTACATTCCGGTGGAGTCAATAGGCGAATGCTTGAAAGTCTCATCAAATTGAGTACCAAATTGTAAATGTGTCCATGTGGCTCAAGGATGTCAATTTTGTGTGTGAAACTTAAACGTTAAAGTTAAGGAACTAGAAATGGTTAAAACTATCAAATAGATGGTTATTATAAGTAAATTACATTATTAAAAACATTACTTATTTGTGTAAATGGCGTTAGTGTACAAAACACATTTTATTAAAATAAAAACATAACAAAGCGACGATTATGTAATTTTGTAATTAGGGAATAATGTAATTTTGTAATTATTAAATATTGAATAGAATTAAATTATAAAATTAAAGTCGTAGATGTGATTAAATTGTTAAGCCGCGTAAGACTTCCGAGAGCAATTAATTATGATAATTAAAACCCATTATATTTGGAATGTGTGGCTTCACAGGATGAAACAGTAGGTTTTGCGCACCAAAAAAAATGAGCATTTTTATTTTCACTAGATAGGACAGCCTTTCTGAAGAATTGTAAACTCTAGACCAAACGACAACGGTTTTGAATGCTATTTTAGGAAGAGGAATTTGCGGACTATTCTACATGTATTTAAAATTACTGCTTGTTGTAAGAGTACGTACGTTAGTGGTTGAATTTTAATAGTTTTTGATTATTATTACTATTAATATTTTACTGTGATACATACCTAAACTGATCCCTAGCATTTAAGGTCTCTTGCTTTATTGATAATATCACAGGACCCAGATCTTCGTCGTTAGTAAAATAGTTCCAATGTTCTGAGCCATAGAAGTATTTCTCGTACGTCTCTTGTTCCACGGATGTAAGTTCAAAGCCGCCGGACCTTTCCCATTGCTCTTCAATCGCTGTTTTCTTCTTAGGCGTGCTACCACCATTGTCGCTGCTGTCTTCAGCTGCCTCGTCAAGGGACCCTGATCTTCTGTGGCGATCTGCAGACAAAATGGACCCGTAAGTATTTACTTGAAGTTTCAAAATCATTTTTTCATTTGTCTGTACCTAACTATCCGTAAATAGGAGGTCATTTACTTGTAACTTTTCATTAGCGAAATTATGATCACGCCGTTTATTATCAAATTGATTTTTAATAGTTAATACTAGGGTAGATGTTACATCGAGTTTTACTTATTGTACGCTTGTAATTTATTATGCATAGGTATCGCCATCATTTTAATTTAGCAGTATTTTCCGTAAGTTAGTTTAAACAACTCATCTAGGTACAGACCCTTAAAATATTGGTTGTGGTTTATACCCAAATCTATATAGACGATGAAGTAAAATGGGATTTGAATCCCTTTCAATGAATTTAAGCTCTTCGGGCAAACCTCTAATTGTCTCTAGTAATACTTTGTTCGTTGAACCCCATTCAAAAACTTTTGAATGAGTTTGTAAAGGTTTCATGTTTTAACCGTTTTGCTAAAAGTAGGACACAATTTTGCATAAAAATGTGAAATTCGTATTTATGTTACCAAGGGTTAAAAGTTATCTCTTTAAAACCTTCTGAGTATGTCTCTAATAATTTTCACTTATTTAATCACATTGTATGATAAGCGTAATGGGAAATTTCAAGGGCCCAATAGTGAAAAACTAAATTATATTCTTGTTGATTATTGACGTGATATTTATATTTAAACTAAATGAACACACTGAAGAAAGAAAACTGAACTTTGGGCTACCTGTGGCTTAAAAAAGTATCTACATAACATAAGGTAACACCTATCTAAAAATAAAGTTGCATGGAGATGCACCGTTTTGTTATATCAAATAAACTGTAGTTTTTTTTCAGTGCAGGTAGGTATTTCATAACGAAGAACTGTTATGGATGATATTCGGTAAGACCGCTGGGAAATACGACTCTCGTTTTGTTTATGTAAATGAGTTTGAAACTCTGCTTAAACTATTAACAGCATAATTATTCTGTTAGAAGCATTAGGCGTTAAGTCCGCCATTTTTCATTTTTTTGATATTGTGCACTAAAGTTTAAATAAATAAATAAAATAAATAAGCATCTCGCGTTGAGCCGGAGTGAAGTGGTGTTGTGGCCCAAAAACCCCTGTACAATCTAAGCTCAAGCTTAGATTAAGAATAAACGTGAAACAAACCAAATGTCATTTTGTGTAGGATTGTCCCTTTAACTCGCTATCTCGGCTATCTGGTTTTTTGACGCTTCGAAAGTGCTTCTTGGGGGCCTAATTGAATAAAGATATTTTTATTTTCATTTTCATCTTCAACACTCGTACAAAAATGACAGTGGTATGTTTGCATTTATTCTTCATCTAAGTTGACTGAAGTTTAGTGTGTTTTAGCCAGCCATGGGCGTATATAGGTTGTTGGTGATAAAAAGATTTTTTTTAAATATTTACAACTAGATGACTAAAAAGCTGACGGCTGGTGGCAAGCGGTACCACCGCCTGTAATCACTCGATATTGCAGGTGCGTTGTCATCCTCAGGCCTAAGATGAAATGCCGTCCATGCCCAGTAATAACACTGGCTACCTTTTTACCCCTTCAATCCGAAACACAGCAAACTGTTTTACTGTTGAAATAAGAAAGGCGGTAGTACCTACCCAGACGACCCTACATACGAGCCTACCACCTAGTAAATAACTAAAAAAATATTTTTGCCAAAAATCTGAAAAGGATAAAATAATTAAATTTTAGTAGGAACTCATCCCCTAGGAACATATTTTTGGAGTAGGTGCTTCCCTATCTATGATTTCTGGAAACAACTTAGCACCAACTTCAAAAATATGTTCCTAGGGGCTGAGTACCTACTAAAATTTAATTATTTTATCCTTTTCAGTTTTTTGGAGTCGGTTTTAATTTTTGTTTAAATATATTTTTTTTCACAATTTTTAGTGATAATTTTTGAAAGTCAAAGCTTTGTGCAAGGGTGACCGTGAGCTTATATTGATTTCTACTATCGTATCATTTCACTAAAATTAAATAGGAAAGCGAAAATCCGCAATTTCGCATATTTCGCGTAGAGGACTTTATTTTTCCAGTTTTTTTGATTTAAAAACCAAACTACCCAATGGATTTTCAAAAAATTTTTATGGTACCAAATGGGAACTATTCCGCATCGAACAAAAAAAGAATCATCAACCAGTTCACCCAGTCAAAAGTTCTGAGGTAACAAACATAAAAAATAATAATAATAAAAAAAATTCGTCTGTATGAATTGATAACCTCCTCCTTTTTTTGAAGTCGGTTAAAAAAGTAAATTTATGGCAATATGGTGACAAGTTGAATAGTACTACACGTACACTAAGTACTACACGGGCACTACACGTTTAAAATAAAACTTTTACGCTTTACGGCTTTAAATCGCGTTTAATAGTACTATATGACCACTTTTCTAGTGTGAGACTTTGTCGTTTAACTTCATTTTTACGAATTCGTTACATGTCAGAGATAAAAGGTTCACGTCAACGAAACGACTTTTGTCACCTGTAAATAAAGAACGATGGAGTATACCAGTAAATACGTTTGATATGTATTTTGCCGTCGACGAAAAAAATAATGCTGCATTATTACTTTAAATAATTATTTTAGACCTGTGGGGACATAATTATATTTTTAAGAATTACTTGCGGTAACGTAGCGAGAATTCCTTCAGGATAGATAATGCTGAAATTTTACATAATATTGTTACCTGGTTGAATTACAGGGCTGAGTTAGAATCTTCTTCTCTTATGTTTTTTTTAAATATGCGACATGTTTCTAGATTCTATCTTCATCTCTCGAGATAAAATCTTTTGCTTTAGGGCAGGATTTCTTCGAATTCTTTCCCTTACTGCTTTGACCACCTTTTTCGTACAAACATTACGTGGACAGCCAGATCTTATTCTGTTTTCTTTTTTGTACTGTACCTATCGCATTTTGTGGCATACGCCAGGTAATATTAAAATATATCATTTACAGCATTAATATTTTAAATGAACTGTCGCAATTGGTCATTACGAGAAAATAGCTGAGCTTTAATTGTTAATCGGCCTGCGTCGTAAAGGACATTTTTTTTGCAAGTTTGTACATTTTGAATAGACCGATAGAGCTCGAAAAACAGAGTATAGTGGCGATCTTTGGTGGCGATAAACGTTCATATTGACCAAAATAAGCTTTACGTAGGTACATTTGTTGTCTATAGGGTCGAATAAGTGTATGAAAGCTCCTAAAGCGAGCTACAGCATTTCATTCTATTAAGATCATTCGTTCCCAATCCATTTTGTACTATTTGTAGCTCGTTCACTTAGCATTGGTACGGGTAATATAATCCCTGTTATCTTCAGCAACGTTCACATGTCGACTGTCAGTTCTCGGCTTACCCTGTCTCCTGCTCTACTTCGCACGTGAGAATGAAATCAAATTTCATTTATTCCCAGATGAACTAATATTATATGTTAATCTTATTATTAAATTGATTAATCTTAATATTTATTAGACGACGGGCTGGTCGAGTGGTCTGTACCCCTCGCTATACAGGCTACTCGGTCAGGGGTCCTGGGTTCGAATTCCGGTAGGAGCAAATGTTTGTATGATGAGTACGAGCATTTGTTCATGAGTCATGGATGTTTATATGTTTATTAAGCATATTTCTAATATTTATATACATGTTATTATCATTATTTATCCATTATCTAGTATCCATAACACAAGCTCTTGATGCTTACTTTGGGCTAGATAATAGGCGTGAGTGTATCAATGTTATTATTACTTATTATTGCGATTAGTTAATATTATTATTACTTATTATTATTGCGATTAGTAGAGTCTCTAGGCTAAATCTGGCATAGGTTGAATTAACAATAGTCAAACATTTTTAATCGGTTGTCCTTTGTATATACGCGCTATCACGAGCTACGATCAGTAGTCTTAATCTGTCAAGCGGCGTTATACCTCTGGAGGTCTACGACAATTAATTCTTAAGTCAATTGTGTCTGGAATAACTAACAATCATCAAATATTTTTAATCGGCTTGTCTTTTGAATGTACGCACTATCATGACTCCCAATTAGTAGAGTCTTAAGCCTACAACTGGCATAGGCTGAACTAACATTTTAAATATTTTTAATCGGTTGTGCATTTAATATTCTACAACAGATCCTACACCAGCCCGCCAGTTTAGTATGTAGTCAATCCAGTTTCCACTGTTTCTAAAAAATAGAACATACTGGACATTTTCCAATTTTCCACGATGGTAGACGATGGAGGATAATGGCATTTTGAATTTTTGCAGTCGCCAAAACCAAAGATTAGCACATGACAACTGATTGGGCTGTATTTTATTTACTGTTTAGTTGACTAGCAGCTATTGTTACGCTTTGAAAATTAACCAATAGTTAAAAAACATCTAGACTTGAAAAAAATCATGTCGTACCCTCTCCTCCTTTACAATCCAGGAGTCTGCTTTAACCAGCTGTGCTACCAAGGACTTGTTATATCCCTATGAATTTATTCTAGTCTATCTGTATTTACGTTATAAACTAACGAATACCCTCACAATGTCATATGTTCTATGTCAACACCCAAACGAGTATAACGGTGAGTATTGTATTGTAATTATTTTTACAGTTAATCTACTTCAAACATATTCAATTACCATTGTGCTATGGCCATACAGAATTTAATCCGAAATTTAAATCCTTCAAAGTAGATGACTAAAATCTCAGGTAACACTTGGCTTACTCACTGAATTATTTTCCAAACCGTACTGAATTAAAAGCTAAAGCTTTGTTCACGAATAATGTGCTGAAGATTTAGCTATATTATGTCGCGCAGAGCGGTGGATTTATGTAGAGTCGACGGCACATCAACCGTAACAGTTCGACCTTGAGAGTTGAGACCGTCCTTACCCCATTTGTAATAGAAGCAGTTTTCGTAGAGCAACTGTTAAACTTGATGTGTTTGTGTGTGTGACTTGGTTTGTACGAAATGGAGTATTCAGTCATATAAATTTACGTCGTGTGAAACTAATGTTAATTATTCTAATCTCATTCATTGAAACTCGCATTTCATTAGTAGATATTAATCCTGTATTCTAAGAAAAAGTCCTACATATTAAAATCTTAATCTATTGTTTTTATTACTTTTCTTAAATATTTAGAACTAAAACCGTCTAGTTGTAGTTCTAATAAACAATGTAGTGTTCTTTAAAGTGTTGTTCAAAATGGAAATAGCCTCTATTTAGTTTTAATTAATGTACTAAAAAATAACTACATGTGACGTAAGTATGTATCGTTATTATAAACCAGCCAGCATTTGGAGAGGCGACTGTCAGCTTGTCTTCTTTATTCTAGCTTCCAACTCACAAGATTAAATTTAATTTCGGCTTGTTGTATTCAGCTTATTGTATTCCTCGACATTTGGGAACCAAATATAAGATAATCTATTTAAGCTTGAACGCAAGCAACGTCAAAAATATCATCTTATGATTGTAATTTCAAAATAAGTTAGCGATACCGTATTACTTCTATATTCAATTTTGTATGTAATGCTAAAATTGTATGTTGTCTTACAAAAGCTGAATTTTCAATAATCAAAATGAATTATATCCAATAACTGAGAAGACAGATATCGTCATTTTTTACCGTAGGTTATACTAACACGGACTACTACAGCGACAAAACAATGCGTTCCTTAGCTCATTCTAAATATGGGTTGTATCGTGCTGTGAAGAGCTTTTTAATCTTATCCCACCTTCTCCCTTCCTAATCAGGATTTCGTGCCGGTCTCCAAAATCACTGATATAAGGTTTCCACGACAATATCACGCACAAAGACATTTGATTGTTTCTTTCTTCACAAAACATAAGTTCCTTCAATAAATAAATTCTGCAAAAAATATTGGTACTCATCTTAATTATTATTAAAAATGCGAAAGTGAGTTTATTTGTTTGTTTGCTACGCGTGAAAGCGTGCCCAAGGCACTAAACCGATTAAGATGAAATTTGGTATGGAGATAGTTTGAGACCCTGAGAAGAAAACTAGGATACTTTTTGGAGCATAACCGATATTCACGTGGGTGAAGCCGCGGGCGGAAGCTAGTTTCATATATTTGGTGTGACCGTCTGCATATATTGTTTTTGACTATGATCATACCAATTAAAAGCCACAAGAAAGCAAAAATCCGCAAATTCTTATTTATTCCAGTTATTATTTCAAATCCAAATTACTAAATCGGTTTTGACAAAATTCTAACGGGACCAGCCTAAAAGTATACTCTTTCAATTAAAGAAACTGGTTTGTATAAACTATACGGTTTATAAATTAGGGAGTTCTGAGATAACAAACATAAAAAAACATGCAGCCAATTTGATACATTCTTCTTTTTTTGAAATCGGTTAGCAATAAAAGATATGAGCTAACACCTCTATAAATTCATAGATATTATTGCTTGTAACTGTACAGAGGTGTAAATATAAATGTATCAAAACCGTACTCGTCTCGTCTTCCCAGAAGGAGCCAGCCACGTCAGTTGTCATCTGTAGGTAACCAGGCAATGGTGATTGGCTCACCGTATTTCCCTCTTTCGGCGTCACACAGCTAAATTAAATTAAACACACGTTCGTGTATTCCCGAGTGTAATTTCATGCCCATTAATATAAATTGTGTCTTTTATATACTGTTGTGTTTTACACGATTTTTGTAGTCACCATTTTTTGCCTTTTTACCTAATTTTAAAATCCAATTATCGGAAAAATAAAACCGAAACCGAACCGAACCGTTTTTCCGTTTTCGGAAAAATGTAACTTTACCTATTTTTACATTTAATTTTTTTATCACTATCCTTCGTAGGGTTCTATGCAAAAATGGTTAGGTATATCTTACTCAAATGGGTGGGATGTCTACAAAGAATCTCTACAAGGGATGCACGCAAATCTCTGGTTGGCCGATGAGCACTTTCACAGTGCACTTAAGTCAAATTAATTTTTTTAAGACTGTTTCCTTTATTCTTTGTTATTAATCGCGTTCTAGCGGAAATCGAGGATAACAGAAGAAAAAAATAAAAAAATATTATATTTACATCTTTGTTCATTTTTGATTTGTGAAGAAAAGTTTATACAAATAATTGTCTATCCTTGCGTTGATTCAAGCCTAGGATATCTATTTTAGTAGACAAAAGGTAGTAATTATTTAATTGATTCATAAAATTGTTATTTAAATAAGAACTTATTATTCAATAAATGCTATTTAACTTTTTCATTATTAATTTATTTATTTGTTATGAAATATAACCGAGACCGTTTTTCTTGTGTGATTAAAATAAAATATAATGTGACATTTTAGAAATTGACTTTTTAAGAAGTAGTTGGTTTTCAACGTAGTATTTGTGTAGGTATGCTAAGTGGGACTGAAGGCAATAGCCTTTGTAGCAATAATTATTTTATATATGTTATCTGATTTATAAATTAATATTAATAAAATAGGTCCCAGATGTGACCCTAGTGGAACTATAAAAAGTGTGGTAGAAATATAAAGACATGAACCTAAAATTACAAACTTCTATTACCTAAGTTTTTCAGCATTGGCTAAAATTGGTTTTTTTGAGTAATAAATAATATAGTACACATATTAGGTACATACAAGTATAGATAATTAATTGAATTATTTGAACAATCTTTAGTAGTTCGTTATCGTCTACATGTCAAAGTAAGCATAAAGCGTTGTTCCAATTAAAGCAGGTTCTAGGTTTGAAAGTGCTCATTTCATTATATCTCCATGGCTTAAAGCTAAAGCCTTTCACAAATAACTCGGATTAAGCTCAAAACGTGAGACTTACTGATTAAGAATTTAATAACTCTTTGTTGGCAGTAAAACGAAAATACTGGTAATGAATGGCGGTGTTATGTTAATGCCAAATACTGTTGAAAATATAAAGGAAAATACTGCCCAAGCAATTTTGTCGGTGGAGCTGCATTGTAAATTAATTATATAAAAGCCCATAATTCTGTATATTTCTTCAAAAATGAATCGTATTAACAAATACGCCCTATGGAGATACACTGCCTCTTAGACATCTTGAATCGTATTTTATCTCTAATCAATCCTTTGTTTGTTACCTTCACAGATATTGGTGTTAAAGTTTTATATTCGTTTTTTTTGTATTTTATAGTTTCTGTGATACGTTATGTAAACAATGTTAAAGAGGTATTAAATTAAAGAGAATTTAAAATATGTATTATGTACGAAAATGAAATGAATGAATGAATTTATATTTATTGTTTAATTGACCTTTCTGGATTACGATATTCTTCAATCAGTATTATCACAAACGTAAACAGAGGACATAAAAGTTGCCTAGTTTCTTTCCCGTTTTTTTTATATACCACTAAAGTGGCAATCAAGCATACGGCCCACCTGATGGTAAGCGGTTACCGTAGCCTATTGACGCTTGCAACACCAGGGGTATTAATTGCGCGTTGCCGACCCTAAACCGAAGACCATTTTTCCCAGATAATAGCCTCTTGCTAGATTTTCGGACGGATAGTAGTAGTTTAGTTCATTCGACCTGTGTTCATTCGATTCACCTTCATACATGTGTACTGTTGGAATACTGGAAATAGAAATCTAAATAATGAAAAAACTACCTAACACATTTAAATGATAAAATAAATATCATAGCCAAATCTACTGACTGTGACTAATCTATTGTAGGGAAAAAGAAGTAAAGTAAAAGGTGATTGATAGCTTCCCAGGGGAAGTAAAGAGAAATACCTCCCTCATCCGCTGAGAATGGATTGGATATCCAATTTAGGAATGGCGTATTGAGTGATACAGGTAGCCTCAGCCCACTGAAGTTTCTACTCGATTAGATATTGTATGCTCTATAAAATAGCAGCGTGACGTTGAAAATAAATTTTATTTTCCAAAGTGATGGGTTTGTAATGGCACTCTTACAGATTTTTACTGGGATGCTCAGATTCAAATTGTTTGTTTTTCATGTTATTGTTGTAAAACAGCCAGAATCAAAGTTTCAATTGACAAAACCAGCTCAAAATGATTTCGCAGTACTGCCAAAACTTTATTGTAATCATTATGATTGATGTAATAAAAGTTCTGGTTTTGGTGCTGAAATATAATGATTGCGACATTGTTGAGGCAGACTGTCTTCGATATTCGTGAGATCGTGAGGTATTAGCGTAAAACAGAAATTTCAATTTTCAATTTTATTTAAAATTTATTGTGTCTGTACATCATGGACCCTGTCGGGCACAGCAGTTATAAGGGAGGAGGATATTTCAAATACATAATATATTAATTGTTTTTATTATTGTGTACTTGAATTCATTACTTTTATTTAAATGAAGATAAGATAGATAAGATAAGATAAAATTTATTTATGTAAAAACTTAGCCAAAAATACACATAAAACTTAAGGACTACATTTTTTTAACAAAATAGTGTGGCGAGTATCTACATGATGTTATTATTTGCTAATGTAATTTAAATTAGGGTTAGTTCATTATATTTGAGTGACACCTAAACTAAGTAACATTTAACTTGTATCTTAGGTGTCTGATTTTTTTTGTAGGTTAGTGCTTAGTTGACAATATTATTAAATTCAACAATAAAATAAATATATTATAATTACGTTAAACATGTTTCATCATATTACTAAATGAGGGGCATCTATATAGGTCCACAGATCATAGATTCATGTTGTCCAACGCTGTGCTGCGTAGCACTGGTTGGGCTCTAGTCGCCATAATCGATAGTATGTACTTAAATACCTCGCCTCAGCGCTTTTTCGCGCTGGGCATTGGGCTTATCTCCGGTTATATGATGGCTTGGTTTATTGAATCGCCGGCAGGTAGCGCACTGTGCTGGTTCTTGCCTTTTGGAGCAATCTTTAATAGCATGGCCAACGCATCCGCAGTGACCACAAGTGGGGTCCGGGTCTCGACAATACTTTGCAGAATGTCCATATTGTTGACACTTGTAACATCTTATTACAAGCGTGAAATCTCTCACAGGACAGGATGTCCAGTTAATAAATACTCTATCCTGTTGAATGAGCATTTTCCTGACGTCAGCTGGCACTTCTAATATAAAATTACAGTAATTGGAGTCTTTTTTACCGGATTTGTGGCTTAGTTTGATAGAGCTAAGAAACTTTTCACGAAATATGTGTGGGTTCTTGTCGGATATGTTCTGTTCATACAAACACTCAAATAATTCCTTTTCAGGAGTGCTAGCAGGGACACCCAGTAGTATGATTTTAGGCCTGCTTTTTTTAGTGTCTTCAACCTTCAAACCTGACGTTTTTAGATTTTCCGATTGTTTCAGCTTTTCAAGGTCTTCTTTGCATTCAGTGCTAATAATAATACCTCCGTTCCGTGTTCCGTGTTGAGTTTGCCTTTATTTGATATATTACATATATCATTAAGACATTGCTCGATTGTAGAAAGCCACTGTTGGATTTCAGGTGTCGATACCACTTCAACTGTAGGTGCAGTAGGAGCTGAGTCTTCCTCGATTTGTCGTCTCTGGGGTGGGCTTCGGGTGGTCATAGTACTTCGATTAAATGGACTATCCATTTCTGAACCAATATAATCTACTGTTAAAACTCAATAACTATAACACAATCTTCATGACAAAACATGCGCTGACACACATTCACGCGGAAGTTATATTGACACAGATACTGATTTTATTGTTAAAAATAATTTAATTAATAATTGCAGTAGACACGTCCATCTGCAAGGCGCACTCGCATAGGCTCCATCGGCACAAGTATTTACTTATACACATCATAAGTTCTTCTAATATTGTTAACTAATTAATAACTAATACATTAATTGTATAAGTCTTTCACCGGGTTCCCTAGAGCAGTGATTTGAGCGAGTGATTGGACTCATGTGAAAGGTCATCAGTTCTGAAATAGTATAGTGTGGATGCCCACACTACGATATGAGCATTTTACTATTCGGAAATCATCATCAGCATCATTTCAACCGAAAGACGTCCAATGCTTGACGAAGGCCTCCCATAAAGATTTCCATGACAAACTGTCCTGCGCTGCACGCATCCAGCAAAGACGCCTGCCCAAGCAGCGTATTCCAGTCCCTGGTCGCCATTGTGGTCGTGGTCTATTAATAATTGAGGTTGTTTAGTAGAGATCGCTTCTAGCGATAAGACCGCCTATTTTGGCATATTGTGTTTGTTTTATCTCTGCGATGTTTATGTGAATGTGCAAAATAAAGAATTTCTATCGATCTATCTATTTTTGTTTAAAGGTAATACAATTATAGTAATGCATTGGCCCTAATTCTGGTGAACACATGCTAAGTCTAAATTTAAGTTCAGTGCATTTCTTTCTATCAAAAGGAATACGAAAAGGATAGCTGACATATAATTTGACATTTAGAAATGTGCGTTCAATTTTCGACCTTATTGAACGTGAAAAAATGCAGTGTTTAGGAGGCACCTCCGTACATGCCGTCTAAAATTGTCTATGGTTTCTATGAAATCTATCTAAATTTAAGTGACAGCTCTAAACAGATTCTTGCAATCTTTTTTCTATTACTTATTGCGGGAAAGAGATATACTGTTCTTAAATTTAGAATTAAAGTGTGTTCCCAGAATTAGGCCCATTGAATGCTAGATATATGTTATTTTGTTCACCACATCGTATTACTTCACTCACAACATATAAGCGAGCGTGCAAAATTGCCTTGTAACTCATACGAGTATAAACGCTGAATTAAAGTGACTGTTACTGAAGCTTTATTGCTCCGGAGATGTCATTAACTCGCTATAACTGTGTTTATGGACTCATCGGTCAACAAAAGTTATTACGCTGCTTGTAACTGCACTCTTACTAAAATTGATAAGAACATTTTGTTCGTTTAATTGTTTTTGAGGTTTTGAGGGTTTATTGAAAAAATTTTTTGGCCATTCCGGAGGTCTGTGTTGGATAATAAAAGATTTCCCTGATATATAGACCGAAATAATTAAAAAACGTTTAAAATAATTGAGCCCCGTAAGTAAATAACGAAGATACAAATTATTAATGTGGCGTGATTCGCTTCTAAGTTGTCAATAACGTTACGATGACACAGAGCTTAATGATTCTGTTGAATTGGCGTACGATTTTCAAATATTTAACCGTCGCTTATACGCGGCACCGGACCGAAATATGATTTTAACGCTACAGGATTTTTTCATACAACTAGATTACAAACTGACGGCCCACCTGGTGGTAAGTGGCTACCGGGATAAAAATCACTTGTTATTGCAGATGCGTTGTCGTCCATGCCTCACCATGCCAAGTAATTACACTGGCTACCTTTCTCTTCAATCCGAAACACAGCGAACTGTTTCACGTCTGAAATAAGAAAGGAGTAGGTACCACCTAGTAAAATTCACATTATATTGTTTATGAACCCATAAGTTAGAGTGACG
Source organism: Nymphula nitidulata (assembly GCA_947347705.1). NCBI lineage: Eukaryota > Metazoa > Arthropoda > Insecta > Lepidoptera > Crambidae > Nymphula > Nymphula nitidulata. Next base: position 12,576,608 of record OX374631.1, read on the forward strand.
TAATTTACTGAGCTATAATTATAACAACTGTTATGTAGGTTCAACACTATCCTAATAAACCCTCGCTATAGTAAAAGCAATTATTGTTATTACAGCTAGAAACTATTACATAACCTTTACTACATAGCTGCCTGAATATTAGCTGAGATTGATAGATTTCCCAAGACAAAATACCCTATAAATACCGTTACAACTAAGTAGATCCCATGCGAATATAATAACAGTAGCCGAATCATCACTTTCATTGGCAATTTCGTACAGTCATTATAAACGTTTAAGAATGAAGTACGTTGCAATTTTTCATTTAAATATGTACATTTGAGTTTTTAAACTATAGTCATGGTCGTAACTATTATCCTGCAGATTTGCCTGCTTACACTCACTACTTTTTAAATGTACCTCTATGCATTAAAAATATTGTGTAAGTTAATACCTCGTACGTGTGAATAATTTTGTAAATTTCTATTGGTTTATCCGTTGTGCTCTGTGTTGTGTGATAATAAAGAAAGAAAGAAAGAAATGGGTATGTTATGTTATACACGTAATTTTGATGACTTGCAACATCAACGGCTCTGAAATTGGTCAATTTTCATTTTTTAAACGTTCATTTATTTATCGGTAAATAAGGTTGATCACGAAGTTGAAATTTAGTACATTGAAAGCATTTAGAAGACGGTTTAAATAAATGTCATATTGTTTCCCCTGTGAGAGTACTATTGTAGTTAACCTACATAAGCATATAGGGTCGAGATGACCCAGTCGCTCGTGGAACTGTATCGAGGCACATTTAAACATTACGTGACTTTTGAATGGTATGAGAGATAAGGGAGCCGAGATGCCCGGCGCCGTTCTTCCTATTCACATTAGGGCTGTCATATTATGTGACATGTCACGGTCAGCAGATTGAGGGTTGTTGTAGTTATCAACTTAGATAAATAAATAATTGCTTTTATCTATAAATGTATAAAATGCATAGCACCATATCTGTTAAACTATTTTGTATTGAGATTCAGTAACTTACATCTTATTTGTTGACCTCTAAATTTACTCTTAGTACTGTATACTGTGTAAGTAGGTACTTTCCATAATAAAAAACGAGCCTCATTAGCAAAAGACATGGCCAAGACTTCATAGTGACTTTGCCCAGGTATCGATTTCCATTTACACTAATGTTTAGTATCGTTTTATTGCGCTGGATACCTACAGATTGAAATCAAATAAAAATAAATCTTAAAGAACTTCGCAGACAGGCAGAGCAAACGAGAACAGTTTTATTAGAACGCATGATGATCAAAATCAAGCAAAGTGTACAATATTATACTTTGCTATTAAAATTAATGTTTGAGACTTCGATTATTATAAATGCCATTAAGTAACATGTTCAGCAAAATTTGAACGCGCTTGTTTTACTTGATATAGGTAATCCTAAAACACACAATATTATATCATCTTAGAAATCGATTGAGAAATTGCAATGACGACAGCTATCAGTTACTGTCACTTCAGTAAAATAAAATCCGTTCCATTTCAGGTTTTTTTTTGTGAAAATATAATTAAATGATGTTTCAAACATAGTATTTATCAATAATAGAATAGTTTTGGAGTTTTTGAAACAGTACTATTATTTTGTTATATTATTACGTATTTAGTGTTTTGCTAAGGTTATTGTATTTTTAAGTCGTCTTTAGGGTAAGGACCGTCAAATGTGAAAGTATAACCGGAAGTTTGCACTGAGGTTAATTTAAGTTAAAAAACTGCGACGTTCTACAGGATTAATAAATATACGATAATTCATTATTTTATTTTTATATTTTGATACCTTACCGGTGTTCTTGTAAATGCTAAAAAGTTACCTAGGCGGAAATTGGCCATGTCCTTATGAACGAAGTTGTGCATTTAAAAGAAACAAATCTATAATTTGTAAGGTCTGCCTAAGCCTTAATACATAGATTGTGGTAACATTTTGACATTTATTCACACTATCTATCCCAAATTAAATATTAATGAGAGCTAAAATATAAGTTAAATAATTAAAATGTTGCTAGTATCTAACTACTTTTAATATATTTATAATTTTCACACGTACAGTAGACATCAAATCAAGCGTAACAGTTTGACCTTAAGACCGCCCTTATTCTGTTCGTAATAGAGGCAAGGCAGCCTCTTGCCTAGCCTCGTAGTGCAACTGTTACACTTGATGTGCTGTTGTGTGTACAAGAAAAGAAAAAATAAAATTTTAAGAACGCGTTACTTAAAATTGATTTAATAAGCGTCAAGGAGTAAAGCCGTATTTATTTATTTAATCAATATCATTAATTTCATGACAACCCTAGTGACTATCGTAGACAATGCCAGGGTAAACGATAAATTAAAAACGTGTACTGAATGACAGCATGCGACGCCGGCCATGCGCGGTTTGTTTAAAACTGTCCATATTGCAAACGGTTATTGTATTTTAGTTATTAGTTGGATATTCGTCTAGGGCCATCAAAAAAGAATAGCAACTTTAATACTTGATATGTAATGATTTTTAGGATGATGTTGGTTCTGCCTCGTTTCCGTAGTTGGGGATTATTAGTAATTGGGGATGTTTTCAGAGTACCTCAAGCAATCATTAGAAAGAAAACTGCTTCCCTGATCCGCAGAGTTCGCGACCATCACAACACCATCCTTATGACATTAGCTAACAGGTCACTTCGCTACTTTGGGGGTGTCTTGTGCGGAAGGTTATCGCCTCCTACTGTTGCTGTCGGCACTAGACAAGGAACCATCCGGGGCGTATGTGCTAGTTAATATAATTTAACATAGTTACTAAGATGCTTTTGTTTTATCAATCCATATGGATCATCTGTGTCAGAATCAAACGATTTTTTTTAATATACCCATTTTGTATTGAAAGAGCCCCATGATTTTAAAGGACGTAATTAGCGTATTTGATGATAACAAACGTTATCCGCTTTGACGGCTTTATAACAAGACGTGGCTTAGGTTTAGACCGAATATGAGTTATATCGCATTTTTTAAAATTACTTTACTTTGAAGTTTCGGTTTCTGAAATACCGGATAAGGATAACAAATAAGTCGATTTTTGACAAAAGGAAATTTTGGAGAAAACTATAGGAGTTCATACTACACTGAAAAATAAAGTGCTATCTTTATAAACACGGTATGTTGATGATCTATTTATGAAGTCATATTTTCAAAAATTCAATACTTTAAGAGTTCGTTGTTGGGGCATGATGTTTAAAAGGCAGTTGTCTCAATTTGTTAATAAAAGCAGAAAGAGACAGTTGTTCTAATCCCGATCTAACTTTAGAGCACGTTTTGTAATAAGCAAAATATACTGAAAATTTATAGAGTATAATGCCAAACTTTTTAAAATAATGATAACCGTCATGATTGTTGTGTAAAACAAAGCAGTAGAAGACAAAGTTGTGTAATTAAGACTGTTAATTTGTACCTCATTACAGATTCTCGCCGTTCCGTTGTTCGATCTCCAATTTTCCCTAATGGAAAATGTTGTACGGCCTTTGGGTCTGACTAACAAATAACACTGTTTATTTACTATGACAGAAAAGGAACTACAGCGCTACCTATTTTCTCGAGTCATTTGCTTTGAGTGTTTTGAAATTTGTTTCATTCGACCATTTGTCTACGACTTAACTTAGGTTTTAAGCTTTTAATTATTTATTTGGGAAACATACAAATATGATTATATATAAAATCGAACACAGTAAAATATATCTTAAATCAGCAAAGTTTCAACAGAAAGTTACAACAAAGAAAGTTTATGCATGATAATTTTTTGTTGTAATACGATACTATGCTATTTACTTTCAGATGTTGACATAATAACATTTACTTAATACCTACGCTTCGACTTTAATTTCAAGTGTCAAGTAGTTTCCCTTGAAATGTGACGATGATGCGTGTGTGTGGTTATTATTATTAAGTGTGTAGTGCCACTTTATGTTAAAATTATATCATTTGAAAATGTATTTTACAAACATATCTTGGTTACATTTCCAAAACTTGCAATTCTTTGCCAGAACAATATATTTATTCAATTAATCAAATACTCTTTATTGCAGATCAGGATACAGACTTAATAAACAATAAAAAATAAACAAAACAATACCATTGGCGGCCTTATTGCTAAGCAGCAATCTCTTTCAGGCAACCAGGAGTGACAGGATATACTACAGAAGGAAAAAAGAGAGTGGGTGCAAGAAAGATATACAGCATACAGTGGTACATTATAAAATATAAATTAATAAAATGAATATACCTAAAATTATACAAATAAACTATATGTCTGTCTGTGTATGTGTGTGTGTATGTCTATATGTATTCCTTCTTTCCTATAACATGGGGTCCTTTAAACAAGCCGTGAAAACGCACCGTTTGGGCCGTCAAGGTGGAATCGGCTAGAGGAGTGTATTTCAAGCTGTACTTGGTGTAATTATGGACTCTTCTTACCGCTTCACACCATGTGGAGTTGAGTCATTTGCCGTGCTTGAATAAAAATATATGTCTATCTCTTGGATTACATTTAGATGATGCAACCGATATTATTAAATAACTATAGTGCCATCTATCGTTGGTATTATATTACTAACAAGCAATTTCGCTTGCTTCTTTTGATAATAAATGAGTTTTACAAAATGAACCACATGTTGAAGTCTTGATATACTTTATCAAAGACACGTAAATCGTTAAGCGGAGTATGCAGTTGAGTGCATTCAAATTGACCCGTAAACTCGTCGCTCGCGGTTGTGCTTCAGTAATATGTTTTGCATAACCAATGTCGCGACAACTATCCCGTTTAGAGCAATATCACAGACTTTATATTGCAGTTAAATTTTCCTTGTTTATCATACTTTGGTATTTGACTTTTGAACTTGGTTGAGTGAAGGAGACACGCAAAATATGAGATTAAAAATAAAAATATCTTTCAGTTTTTTAGATATTTTATTGAATTTGGGATATTTTTATCTTGTACATAAAAATTCATTCATATATCATGCAAAGTAAGATGTAAATACAAGTTTGATTCTTCAAGAAGTCAAGCCCAAGAGATTGTTACTGTCGTGACATGCAAAAAAAAGTATAATAATAAGTAGTAATAATATATGTAATAAAAATAAAATATAGAATTATATGTAATCATCCTCGATCATCTATGTGAGAGGTCTCATTGAGACTATTCTTATATTATGTTAAAACACGCTTTATATGTTGTAAGTATCTGAAGAATAAAGCATCCCACAGACTATTTGATGTTACAGCATTTGATGCTACAGGTTGGAATGTCTTGGAAATACCACTGAAGTAACAGTACACCAAATTTCAAATCAATCGGATCTGTGAAAGTTAATTAAGACTCCTTTGTCAAGCAGGAAATTAGCTGATACTCATCAAATGCCTGAATAAATTATAACTAATAACCATCTTGCCAATCACGTCAGCTTTCATACAGAAAATCCGAATTAAAGTCGTCCATTCAAGAGCTACGTTGCCACAGACAGACACACAGATACACAGACAGACACGTAACTACCCTACAAACTTAAAAAACTTAAAACGAAAAAGAGGGGTGCCTCTTTTTCGTCGGGGGTTAAAGACACACAAAAACATCGGATTTTTCCAAAGGCTGGTGATAATTCACCAGCCTAAACACGTGTAACTGCTAGCCACAGGCATTCCTACATGAGAGAAAGGCATGAGGAGTTTGAGCCATAATACCACCACGCTGGCCCAATGCGGGTTGGTTGCAGTAACAACCGGTACCAACCGGAACCAAAGGCTTCCGCAACGTGCCTTCCGAAGCACGGAGGAACTCAGGACATAAAAATTTGATTGACCTATCCCAGGATCGATCATGGCGAAAGTTGCATTGTTTTCGTAACCGAAACCAGCCCTCTTATTACCAACTGTCGGAAAGGATTCGAATATAGGAAACTCTATACCTATCACTTTTTATCGCTTTGCGTCAAAGGAAGACAGGATGTGACTTTTCAAATCGATTCCGTGATCAGACTGTTGAGAATAAGGGGGCATAGCGCTAAAACCACAACGCCAGCGAGATTCTCAAGTATGTAATAAAGAAACGATGAAAAATTATATGCGCGTCTCCTGGGGTCGGGACAGACGCGATTACCACTACGCCACCGGAGTACTATTAGGTGTAACCAACCAAGATCTTCACCGCTTTAACGTTTTTATAGCAACGTTAATGGGGTTTATGGGGTTGGGATCCTTTTTTTAATACAACTAGATGACAAACAAGCTGACGGCCCACCTTATGGTAAGCGGTTACTGCCGCCTGATATTGCAGGTGCGTTGTCATCCTGAGGCCTAAGATGAAATGCCGTCCATGCCCAGTCATTACACTGGCTACCTTTCCCTTCAATCCGAAACACAGCGAACTGTTTCACGGCTGAAATAGAAAAGGCGGTGGTACCACGTAGTAAAATTTATCTTCACTTGCCTACCTATATACCCAGACGATCCTACATACGGGCCTACCACCTAGTAAAGTTGTAATAATAAAGTAGGCGTTATAAACGTACAAAATCGAACATTAAAATGTGAGTTACCATATTGTTTACTGTCTGATTTTGACGATCAGCAAACACATCATTAGGCTAGCACGACTAAAAAGTTGCAACGCAATAACGTTTATCGGCATTACAAAAAGTTATTTTACAGGTTACGACCGCCAGGATTTATTATAGCCTTAAATTTCATTTTACGAGTCTGTTTTTACTTTTCTTACCATTTTACTATTTTGAGTATTTTTTATAGGTTTACTTAAATATCATAATGTTTAGTATGGTACTTAGTGAAAAAAGGTTGAAAATTTCATCGTGATTAATGTTATTTACCATGATTACCGCACTTTTAAATTAAAAGTTTCAACTGATGGGCGCCTAAAACGCGACCTGTAATAAGCTGAGCAATTAAGTAATGACTTATAGTTTTGAGTGATTCGTGATCAAACGCTGCTTAAGCCGCGATTTATAATACGGGCCTTAGTTACAAAAACCCTTGTTCTTACACTAAACAGTTAGTTTTGATTGCACAAATTTTCGCACAACCACTATTCGTCTAACGCCTAACCGGACTCTGAACAAACGAAATACAATGTTAGAAAGAGACAAAATACTTAAAGTTTTCAATATTGTTACTTCGGTAACGTTACTATCCCCACTTTAATTTCTAGAAATACGAATACCTACTTAATATTTGAACGGTACATTTTAGTAATGATATTTTTACCGTTATTTTAAGGTAACGTTATCTAATTTATACCGGTAATTCGGTCCCTGATTTTAATTTTTTATTAATTTTAGTTAACTTTTTAACGCCCACATTACAATAATGCCATAGAGCCATAGACAGTTTAAATTTTATAATTTCTGGTATGTCGGGTCTTTAAGAGTTAAGACATCTCTATTTGTTCATATAATAATAGGTATACAATGAAAGACTAAAGTTGCACTTTGATTCAATAAAACTGAATGCTTCTTTTCTATTTGAGTCCACCCCAGCATCCTCTGTACATCCATGATTCCGTACGTGGCTTTGACGAATCGCCTCCATCGGGGAGTCATATCTATCATTTTGAGTGACAGTATCAATATGTCTGCAAAACAATTTCGCCCAGATTGGATTGAAAGCTAATAAACTTAGCATTTTAATGTTGTTTTAGGCCTTTGTCGTTTCTGTATATTCAGTGGCGTTGGTTTATTGTGTTTACCACTCACTGAAAATGTATTTTACTACAGCATTAGGAAACGGAACAAACATATATTGTGTTACATTTTACCAGAAACTCTAGGGAATAAATTAGTATAGTTACCCAGTTAAAAACGTTTTAGTAATTTAAATGTAAGTCAAATAATTAGAATATAAGATACTAGAAATGTATTTGTATCAATTGTAAGAGCTTTTTGCAGTACCTACCTAGTATATATTGAATTGAACTAAGTTTACATTTTGTACTTAAAGGGATGTACAAATGTAATTTAATGCGTTATATATATTTATACGTTTATGTCACGATCTCAACTTTTCAATGTTTACCGAAGGCGATTTAATGGTTGAGCTACATCTGGTAGCACCGCACCGCACTTTCTTATTCTTCTATCGCTTTCTATCACTCAGAGCTGTCATTTACTAGAGAGAGAAAGAAAACGAAATTCGGCCTCTTTCTCGCTCTGATAGAAAAGGATAGAAGCATAGGACAGTGCGAAGTGGTGCTGCCAGATGTAGCGCTACCCTTCTTCCTGAAAATTATTATCAATAATTGTTACTTGCAATTGCAATACTAACGCAAGCCCAAGACTATAGCTGTTAACCCTAAATTAAACCCGAATTAAATTATTACCCGAACAGTGGTGGTTTCAGCATAATACCATTCACCCACCACCGACCGAACCACTCAATGGAATGAAATCAACAAATTATTGTATTTAAAAGTAGCGCGCATTAAGTCTTTTCAAAGATAAGTGCTGCAAATGTACCAGACTTAATTTGCAGGTTGAGAGGGTAACCACAGCTTCTGTAGAAAAGTTTATTTCCACCTTAGATTGGATTCACACTTAAATTATGACAGCGAAATGCTCGCTTATATTACGACTTCTTGTTTAATACAACTTGTATAAATAAAGTTCTGGATCAACTTAGACTTTGTGAGTGTAATTGTAATAATGAGGCGAAGCTGTTCGTGTAATTGAGTTACGAGACTTTATAGATGTTTGTTTGATTAACTAATGCTTGTTTTTAGCAATCAAGTGTGATTCTTATCCATTTATCTCTCTATCTCCTTTAGATAGACAGTGATAAACATTGGTAAGAGACACATAAAGCTAGGGTATGGCTGGTCAAAATGAGCATAAGAATAGGTAATGCACACTTAATTCGATTACTTACTTCAATATTGAAATATTGTTTAGAAAAATATGTACATTAAAAATGAGAGACATATTTCCTGGGCGGGATGCAAGCTTTCACAATCCGGGTGAGTGCTTCAACCACGTAGCTACCAAGGACATGGGAGAACCTTATGGAGTTCTTGTAGTCTTTCTGTTTTGACATTATAACTGTATGTCAAACTTTTATTATAATACTAGGTAACCCGGCAAACTTCTTACCGTTTCAGAATCATTAAAATTAAATGTTGTCTCAACGATTAAATGCCGTTCATGCCCAGTAATTACACTGGCTACCTTTCCCTTGAATCCGAAAGACAGCGAACTGTTTCACGGCTGAAATAAGAAAGGCGGTCGTACCTACCCAGACGACCCTACATACGGGTCTACCACCTAGTCAAAATGTTCTATTTCAACATCCGAAACGAGTATTTTTACAAATACCTAGGATTCGGTTAAGTTGGGACATTTATAATAATGTTAAAATAAAAATTAAGAATATTTAAGGGGGTGGTTGTGTACGGTTTGAAACGACGACGGAAAACTATTTACGTTTTCATGTATAGTTTGCACTATACTAAAATTTTCCCGGATACAGCAGATTATTGTTTATACACATAAACCAGGCCAGATTTAAAACATATCTTTTCCGACACTTTCCTTTGTTTAGCTGTAGAATATTGAATGTTGTTTTGAGGTATTAGATAACTAACCTCTTTCGTCAAGCTGGCAAGCTATTAAATGTACTTAAAAAATAAAATGTAAAAAAACAAAAGAAAATCGAGACAGCTACGTATGGATGGAGCTTAGCACAAACAAAGCTAGATATTATTTGTTATTGTCACTGTTGTTAATTTTGCTTCACCGTCAAAATAGATGTGGTGTTTTTATATATGTCACCGCTATCGGGTTAAATTCGCCCCCTTATTGGATGGCCGACCCATTGATTCAACGCCGGCATCCAATTAAATGCCCAGGCCGATAGTTAATTGAACTAGACTCACTTAACATTTAACTAATTTGCGTATTGAAAGGATCGTCTTGTACCGAAGAGTTTGATTGGTGGGTTCAAGGGCCAGCGCTGGCTTGTCTGTAGTACTGGCGGCAGAGCACTAGCTTCGTGTAAACTTAGCATAACCGACATCGTTTTGGTTATATGTGGTCATAAAAAATAACCTTGAACCTACCAATCACTCAAACAGTCACACAAAAACTCTTTGATCTAAGCGACCTGCCTAGGCGTCCAATTGAATGGCTAATTTAACCAGTAGGCTGACATGACGTTTAGTCATCTGGTTAAATGTTGCGCTTAATGTCTTGGCTAGTTGTCTTGCAGTCGTTTTATTGGATGCCGGCGTTCAATCAACGGGCTAGGCGACCAGTTAATCGGCTAATTTAACCAGACGGCTGCAACATATATATCTACTTACTATTTATACCGTTTGTTATACGTGGAACTGCAGAGTTTTTAAAAGAGGTATCTTGCAGTGATGAAGGTTGTTCCTAAACTATAAAATATGCAGAAAAGGGCTTTTTGACTACTTGTTTTGAAAGTTAAAACGCGGAACGTTGAAGAGTCCAAAGTAATCCAACTTTGGACCCTTCAAAGTCCAAAGTTTAACCGCCTTTGTGGTATGTGGTTGAGACCACCTATCTCAGATCAAAAGGTCCGGGGTTTGATTCCCGGGGGGCTAAAGTTTTCTGCTCGGTTTGGTTACTGGTAGGGCTTTTCTAAGTCCGCCTGGCTAGCTACCATCATCTTACCTAAGTCTGCCGCCATAAAAATAATGTTAGCAGCATTGTTGTGTTCCGGCAGTTGGAGTTAAGATAGCCAGTTCCTCTGTGGTTGAGGAGTCCGAACTCGTTCAATCGTCGGCCTTATTTTCACTTACCATTAGGTGAGATGAAGGGTTCTCTAATGTCTCACACACAATTCATTAGCAAATTACCATTTCACAAGCAACATTTGTCAATGTTTCATTACGCAAACTAATGCTTTAACAAGGACATCAAATGCATATGACAAGAAGGCATTTCAAAAATGCATTATTAATTAAATTTTTAAAAGACATACTGACATGGCAACAAGTTACAAAAACCAAAAATTTAATATTTCGCAAATAATTTATTTGACTTAATTTCAATTACAAACTTTTTGTGTACTAAAATTTCTTCTGTTTCTTGTTTGAAATGTTTTCTTGTTGTTGTTGTCTTGTGTAATGGATACTAGATAAACATGCATGCAGCATGCAAGCAAGCATGAAGTATGCTGGCAAAAATGATAGCAAGCATGCAGCATGTAAGCAAGCATACAGCATGCAAGCAAGTCTAAAACATGCAAGCAAGCAGCATGCAACCATGCAGCATGAGTGGCTTCTGTCACGGCTCCGTCGCTGCGAGACTCCGGCGTTCCCACGCGACCTTATCGTCGCAGATGGTTTTTGCCCATCACCGCAGCTTCGGCTTGCTGCCGGCTTTGCCTCAGCCGCGGCGGTGGTCGTCAAAACCACCTGCTCCTCAGCTCGCGGGCCGCCTCGCCCCTCCGCGCCTTCGCGGGATTAAATAACACTCTAGGGGTAGGGCAGACAAGACTACGTGGTGTCGGTTTTACAGCGATATATTTCTGACACTGAATTTTATAACGCAACGAATGTTTAGGTTGTTTTGTTATTTAGTTTAGTTGTTGTTTAGTTGTTTAGTTTAGTTAAATTATTTCAAAATTAATTGAAACTGTCTCCGGATAAAATGTTTTTCTTGACAATAAGTCTTATAATAACTAAGCTTTATGATATTGATGACATAACCAAGATAAACCTACTTTTAAACATATGTTTTAGGACTAACAATATTATTATAAAATTTATAAATCATCATTCGGACTAACAATATTATTATAAACCACCATTCGGTCTAACATACATTATACAATATAACACACTAGTCACACATGTGACTATAAGCAAAAAAAATTAGGATATCTAATTATTATAGCACCGGATCTTATGACACAAAAGCATTAGAACTGAAGAAGATTAGGTAATATACTATTTCGTATACGCGAATATTATGAAAAGTGATGATTATAGCAAACGTGTTAGGGATTATGACTTTCGGAAGATCGATATTCGGAGAAGAACACACACAGGGTCACAGTTCTAACTTAACCAACACAAGTCGGAATGCGCTGAACTCGATTAACAAAGATAAGTCGTTTCAGGCGCTTCTTATGTTTTCAGCATGAAAATTTAAGAAATGATACGGTGCCATACCATAAATTGCCTAATGTCTTTAGACTAAGTAACCATATTATTAAAGAAAAATTGTTCAATAAATCTTTGTCGTTTAATGTGTGTGTTAGGAAAAAAATACTAATGTTCTTTTGCAAAATGACAATTTATGAAGAAATTACTTTATGAGATGTAGAGTTTGTGAAACATAAATAAATGAAACGTTGGTTTGCGAAATGATAACTTTGAATTTCGTTGCTTGTTATCTGTAAATTTGTATATTAACTGTTGATCAACCAAAGGGGAACCGAGATGAAGGCCATGAGTTACCCCGTTTGAGTAATTAGCTTATATATTCTACCATCATTTCAGAACGCATTCGCAGTCAGTATCTCAGTCTTAGTCTCAGTAAGAAGTAATCATCATCATCATTTAGCAGAAAGATGCCCACTGCAGGATATAGGACACGACGATCATTCATGCGCTGCTCGCATTCAGCGACTACCTATGACCTCGCCCAGATATCGGTACGTCTTGTTGGAGGCCAGCTGCAGCTTCTGGTCAGTAAGAGGTCAAAGTATAAAAATCAAAACTCACCATTGTCGTCCCGATCTGGCCCGCTGTCATGCTCCGATTCCGACTCATCCCAGATGGTGTCAGTGGCGATCTTCTGGCGAGAGCACTCGATCCAGTAACCAGGTGTTGGTATCAGGCTGTGCGGGTACTCTTCACAGAATTCATCTGTAATATGAATTTCAATATTAATATGATTTATGAGTAATAATCCTGGGATCTTAGGTTTGTGAAATGTTAAAAATGCATTGCAAAATACATTTTACGATATGAAAGTTTGAAATTATTTTACGAGTAAGTAACGACCTAAATAATACCAAGAGACTCAAAGACATTGTTATAAAAATAATGTAGATTAATTAATTACCCACGTGCAAAGTTTCAGAATTTTTTACTAAGTTGGTGCATCGTTTAATTTTATTTTGTGATTCAAGGCAAGGAGCGTGGAGTGAAAAGACATTATACTAGCTCGAAAGCGGAGGTTAAAGTGGCTGAATTTCCGCAAGCTGTCTTCGTGTTTGGAGTTTTCTTTCCACTTAACTTAGGCTCCGTAGTACACGTACTACAGATCCTAATAATCGTATCCATACTAATAATATCAATACGAAAGTAACTCAGACTGTCTGTGTGCTTCGGTTTTTTTTCACTGAACCGATTTATATCAAATTTGGCATGGAGATTTAGGCTAAATTTTGGTGCTATAACCGATATCTACGCGGACAGAGCCGCGGGGGGTCACTATTGTTGTATTGTTTTTTTTGTTTACAACTATTTTTTTGGTAGAGCTACCACTACAAACTTTTTGATTCTACCTACCTAATTTTTAAGAGTCATCCCATATCTTACCATCAGTAGGATACAGTTTCTGCACGATGAAGGACTTACATTAAACGTAATAAAATGCAAGTTCGTTTACGAAACGTCATTCAAAATGTAAGAACGTCAAAGACGAAAGTCCTGTTTCATTTTTATGAATATTTTAATATCCCTGAGAAAGTATCAGAAGCCAGTGGCCATTACGGCGGGGTCTGATGAGATCAAAATAAAATATTTACATAGGTGCAAACGCGGTGGACGCACCAAGAATACACCGAGTCAACCTTTCTGCTGTCACGTGAAAAATTCAAACAGTAGTTTATTTTTATCAGGTAATTTTTTGTACTCGAATGTACACAAGAGGTATTGCTAGCTTATATTGATGTCTGTTACAGTAGTATGAAAATCAGTATTGGTTCCTCTAGTGTATTCACAAATAGAATACTTTTTAAATTACATAACTGATTGCTGTCGAAGTAAGTTATTCTTTTATACAAAAAGGAAGAAAAATAATGGTAAGCGGTCACCGTAACCTTGCGTACTTGTAGTAGTCACAGATCAGATAATAGTAGCAAGCTACAGATGCGACAGTCACCGATAGTGACTTTTCGACTTAGTTCCAAGTGTTCCGTTTTGGCGCTGCAGTCGCCGGTTAGAGCACAGATTATTAATGGTTAAAGTAGGTTTAAGGAGATATATGTGTAGTTATATATCTATATATGACTAGTGATGTTCCTTTCTATTAATTACTAGTGATGTTCTTTTTCTTATCGATAAATAGTATGGGGAAGTATTGATTAATGGAAAACTATTTTATTTACAGGATTACAAATAATGAAACAAAAATTCAATGTTTTATTTACATAAACATGTTTTTCTTAATCTAAAGTATTCCAATAATTCACATAATTTGAGACTTTATTTAGTAATATCATTATTTGTTCTTTGAAAATAAATCTTCCTGCCATGTTACTTTTTCTCATATTTGCAGAAATATTTGACTGTTTATTAAATAAATATAATTTTTCAAACAGTTTTCTGTTATTTGCAAGAGTTTACGTGCTTTTGTAAGGCTTATGAGGCTGAATCATCAGCACTTTTTGCTTCAATCTGTGTAGTTGTGTGTGTGTTTGATAAAAGTCTGTTTCTTTGATCCCAACTTTTTCTTCCTTGTAAAATCTGTAAACAAAAAATATGTCTGGTACATTAAAAAAAACAAAAAGAGGATATTTTCAATTAACTACTGAACTGAATATGCAAAGATTTGTCACTTTTATCAAATAATACATGTGACGACGGGCTGCTTGAATGGTATTTACCCGTTACCATACAGGCTATTCATTTAGGGGTCCCGGCTTGGAATAGGCAGATGTTTAGAGGCTAGGTAGAGGCAGATGTTTGTATGATGGGTATGAAGTATGAACATTATTTCACAAGTCATGGATGTTTGTATGTTTATTTACTATGTATTTCTGATACTTAATACATAATAATATTAATATTTCTCTGGTATCTAGAATCCATAACAGAAGCTCTTTATTCTTATTTTAGAGTAGATAATATGTGTGAATGTATGAATACTAAATATATAGTTATATTTTATACATTTTAACAAAAAATATAAATGACAAAGTGTGATTCTTTTTTGTTACGTTTTCACACCTAAACCAATAAAACTTATTTAGATGAAATCTGGTATGGAGATAATTGATATAGGATACTTTATGAAGTGATAACTAACAGATGTTAGTAATCGCTCCATAAAGTTATATTATATTTGTATAAGATTATAAAAATATCACAAATATACACATACCTCTTAGCTTACATGACATTCTTCAAAAATTTGTATAATTTGTAATATCATCTGTCATCACATCAGACTTAGGACCAGATATGGAGCTTGATGGTTGATCTTATATTAAATCTGAAAAAATAAAGAATAAAAACATGTTAAATTATAAGTAAGTACATAAGTGTTCTCTAGTCTCCGCAAAGCTGATGTCCAGCCGTATGAAAATAAACAATGAATAATGTATATAAATGAAATGAAGAATAACAATATTTTAATTATACCTAGAATACATACCTTTACTTTCTGTAACTGCTGATGCAACATTCGGAGAAGAAACAAGGGTTGTCCATGAAATCCTTCAATTGAACATCTGAAAATTTGTGCATTTAAGTTTTATTTACTCCAAAAGTATTTTATTTTACTAAAGTACAGAATTTTTTTTTCAATTTTACTATAACATAGAAGCACAAGAAAGATGACTACAATAATGACTCACCTGCTGTATTTTAAGAGGCACACCGTGAGTTATTTCTTCTTGTAGGTAAGTACGGATTGGAGTGAAGTGACACAGGGTTCGAACTTAGTTTTGGTCAAACTATGTTTGACCAAAATATTTCTCATATGTAGTTAGTTGTTCTTCGGTAAATCAAATAATGAGGGAATTCGATGGTACTACGTATGACATCCACAAATTTCTATGTGAAACTAAAAAGTCGGTGGGACTCACTTGTTGCATTGCAATTGTGATTGTGACCGACCACCAACCACATTTTACTCATGAGAATAATACCAAATATCACATGTACAGTCAATATTGTCACATACCAGAGAGGAGAAATTCACTGAAAGGCGCGGAAATATCATATTATAAGGATTTGATGACCGAAATACACTTTAGAAAATAGAAATTTAAATTTTAAACTAGATTCGGAAGAATGACAAGAATTACAAAACGAACAAACATGGCAGCCATCAAAATGGCGTCTTAAGATGGCGGCCCCACTTAGCGACTGCAGCGCCAAAACGGTACACTTGGAACTAAAGCTGTCAAAAGCTGTCACTAGCCAGGTAGTAGTGGTACAACTCACACGTTGCTTACCCTGTAAAAATTAGAGACAGATAGTGATGGCGAGACAAGGCCCCCAACATAATATCACAGAATCATTATTCTTTCCTCTGTGATAGTATCGCTTCCTGGATGAGCTAAGCTTTTGAAAAGTAATTTTAATATCGTTAGAAATGCGTAGTCGAGTTTATAGCAAACTAGATAGGTACTAATAAAAAATAATTTTGCTGAAAATGAAACTCAGCAATTTTTTGTTGGTTTAAAACAAAGCAGATGGTGAATATCAAAAAGCAAAAAGATAAAAAAGTAAGCTATTATCTAGAAATATGTAATATTACACTGATAAGGCCCCACCCGAACAGATTCTCATTTATTCCCAAACATATTGCCTTTTCAGGCCTGGATTATTTATAAATACCAATTCAGTTTCAGGCTTGCATTTTGCTGATTTAGGTGAATTTAGAATAAAAAATGGATAGGTTAGGCTAGAACTGCAACCAAAATGCACAAGCTGAGAGGGCAAACTCCACACTACAGTGGAAATTTTTACTCCATCATCATCATATAAACCTATCAAGTCTACTGCTGAACAAAGCTCTCTGCGACCCTGACCAGGTTGTCTATCAATCTAGTGGGATGCCGTCCTACTTTGCGGTTTCCGGTACTCGAGTGTTTAGCCCACTGGTGGGGATTTATCAGAGGAGATCTCCGGAATAATGCTGATTGCCGACTAATCTACCTAGACAACAATTTGAAATGGTTGCACTTGAGGACTTCTTGAAAAAAAAGAACCATTCTTATTTCCTGAGGGTATTACAAGAAAATAAAGGTACCAACATAATATTTGATATGGAACCCGTTTCCCAGTTGAGAATTGGTCGCTGAGCACGTCTTAATCTATATTTATTTAATTAATAAAACTTTTCATAGAAAATGTCATATGTGGTATAGATTGATACGTGCTTCAAGTCTCAACTCTGATATCAGCCTATAGTGATCTTTAGGCCGTTTTCCGAGTGTGTTCTATGATTAAAGTTCTCACATCGCCAAAAGAAAGAAAAAAAGCGTTTATTGGCTATAAAATAGACAACTAAATGTATAGGAATAATAATAATAATGAAAAAAAAGAAAACGGAAAAAATAAGAATAACAGGCCAACTAGGTCACTGCCTCAGCATAATGTCATAGCGACAAACGTCACTGTGGCGCTGGTCTTCTGGCAGTGCCTACGGTTAATAATAAACAATATAAAGATTATTAAACCTCATTGACAAAAAAATAACAATAACAGTACAAACCAAAAAAATACATTTAGAAAATTAACACAAAATCATTTAAAATACATTTCAGAAACACAACAGACACGGCTGTATGGATTGAATGCCTTTGCCTAGATGGTAGGAATTTATAAAGAATATAAATATTATGAATTATCTACTATCTAAATCTAATCTGTGCAAACATCTTAGAAGAAAGACAAACAAAAATACAAACTTATTACTTATAAGAAATATAAAATGTTATTGATACAGAGGTACAGATTTAAACGACTGTTATACATAAGCCTCGTTTACTTGTAACCATATACCATACCTCGTTAATCATAGTATGTCTTTCACTATAATTATCTACGATTTCAGCTTTAAATTATGATAATGGTTTAATGCTTGCACGATAAGCAAAACCAATGTAAGTTTAGGTACAATACTATAATAAAAATATAATATGATGCAAAATGATAAAAAATTAAAAACGGTCAAATATTATCCTTGCTGGGGAGGGTGAGGGTCGCGGGAAGCCAATGGATGCGGGCAGCGCAGGACCGATCGGTTTGGAGATCCCTGGGGGAGGCTTATGCCCAGCAGTGGGCGTCTCTCGGCTGAAATGATGATGATGATGATGATTATCCTTGCTTTGCTTTATTTAGAACATTATAGCCAGCCAGAAAAAGTACAAGTTTAATGATGTTAAAGTATTTATTGAACACACTTTTCATAAATTGATTCTGTACCTTCAATACTATCACAATGTCTAAACGAGAAATAATATTGGTCATACCACAAAAGAAATCCCAAATCCCTTTCATTTAGAAGTTACTGAATATTTTCTATTATCCTATTTTGCGACTCTGTAGTCACTACTAGCACTGGCTTCAATAAAATATTCCGAAGCATGATCCCGTGATGAATATTTCAATGGAATAGAAAAAGTCGTCGTTTAAGATCAGGGACAACTTATTCGACGATAAATCAATAATGCTTGGCTTATATGATCTTGAAACATTGTAAGAGTACAGTACTTAATTTGTGAAAAAAAGAGATCCGCTTAATGGTTTAGATTACGAAATAAAAACGCTTCCACCGTAATTGATTCCGAATTAGTCAATTATAACTTAGAGATCACGTGCTTTACTGCAACTTTGACTAAATACTTATTGGAACAGCGTAGTTGTGACTTTTGTCCAAACGCCTGATGTGTATCATTCAAGATTTGTGCTCAACAGTAAAAATAATCATAATATTTTCATAGACATTCTTATTATCTAAGAGCTTACTTATAAAGATTACAAATAATAAAGTTACTAAATAATTAAAAAACATAACATTCAAGTATGACATAATATACTACTACACTACTATATACTTTGGGCTAGATAATAAGTGTGAGTGTATAAATATTATTATTATTATTATTATTATTAATATACCTACAATTAAAATTTTCAGTAACCCCGGCCTCGATCATCATATCTACTGTCACCTTCTGACTGAGATCATAAGAATGGAAGCCCATACACGCTATATCTGCTGTAAGCTCCTGAAGAATGAAGCATCCCACAGACTATTTAATAATACAGTATCATCTAAAGGTTGGCAGTTTGGCATGTCTTGGGAATACCCCTGAAGTAACAGTACACCAAATTTCAAATTAATGGGATCTGTGAAAGTTATTAAAACTCTTTAGTCAGGTAGGAAATGAGCTGATTATCATCAAACGCCTGAACTGTCTTCATAAATTATAGCTGAGAATTATCCTGACCACGTCAGATATCAAACAAAAAATTAAATTAAAATCGGTATATTCGTTTAGGATCTACGAAGCCACAGACACATACACAGACGCACAGTTTAAACTTATAAAACCCCTCTTTTAGCGCCGGGGCCAAAAATTTTCGTATTCATCATACATAGGTACAACTGTCTCATCTATAGGACGTATAAAGGCTGCTGACAATGCAGCAAATCTAAAATCTTTAATGAGCAGTAAACGCAACGTGGAAATCATTACGGGAGGCCTTTGTCCAGCTGTGGATGATGATGAAACAGAGTATGGTAATCACATTCTTAGCTCCTTATTTTTTATGTAAAACTTTTTTTGAGTCTTCGCTCTTCTTTCTTCTGCGATGTATTCTGAAGCTTAATTCACTGTAAGGTAGAACACCAAACTGTATTCATATGCTTGGCGTTCATACTTAGAGTGAACCAAATTTCAAGTTCAGCTTGTTCTTACTTCTATTCTTTCTTCTTTATCTTCTTCTCATTTTTCTTTCTTGAGCAGGACTATAATATATAATTATACATAAAATTAAATAATGATAAAAAAGTTACAATGAAAATATCATTTTAATACAGCAAAACAACAATATCTTAGGGAACAAAATTAAGATATACGATTCATAGAAAAACAATAAAATATATATTTTATGTAAGTATTAGAAATTTAAAATTTTGTAATCGTTTTTAAATTTAGATTAGAACATAGTAATAAATCGTGCATAAGAAATTTTATCAATCATACTTATGATTAAGTATTCGAAAATATAAATAGCTTTACCTACTGATAAATTCAAAAATTATGTTCAAAAATTCTTCTATCAAAAGGTTGTTGTTATAAGGTTAGTGACTATGTTGCAGATAAATATGCATGGAATTACACACCTTTGTGTTTGGTTTTACTAACGCTTGTATTATCACTAACTTATTCTTTTGCATAATTGTAATTAGGTACGCTTGTTACGTGTGGGAAATAAGTGGCAAACCATTTCTTTGGACTAATATAGCTCATGTTTTAATTTATTGTCGCATTGACAACACCACCCTGTATATCATTCAATGTACTTTATAGTTATATTTTTTTTGTATTTTAAAAGACGGAGAACATATTATTATCTTCTACTAGCAGACCCCGCAAACGTTGTTATGCCATAAAAAATGTCCAAAAAAAATATAGATAGTAGCCGATTCCCAGACCTACTGAATATGCATATAAAATTTCTAGAAAATCGGTCAAGAAAATAAATGTCCGAAATAAAAAAAAAGATATAAATTTCGGAGGAGTATGGTAACTAAATTTGCGAGTCGAGAATTTTATATACACGGTGTATCAGAAGTACCCAAAAAAAAGAAATTCTTCATCGAAAACTCAAAATGAAAATGTCACTACTCTAGTCATCGGTTGTGAATGTCATTCAACCTAAAATTTACATCAAATCAATAGACTATATTTCCAAAGACTAGAATATGCAAACTATTAGTACCGTCGATTCCTTCTGAGATGCAAAAAACTTTCTTTGCCGATAAAACTTATAATACGATGCCTTAATTTCTAATACGATGACAAGTAATAATAATTTTATTGAAATAATCATTTATTTTTTAATTTTTATAACAATTATTTATCTTTTTGTTTAGGTGTTGTTTATTATTTTTAAGCAATAAATTGCTATTAGTATCGATTTCGCATATTACGTAAACACCTTTAAATAAATAGAGTATGTAAAATCAAATTGCACTAATCTAACTAAGCACTCATCTGCTACCGCTTAGTCTTTGAAAATACTAGACTTGCAGCAGAATTCACCGCCATTTGAAAAAATACACCTCGGGTTCCGCATTTATTTTTTAAACTTAAATAATACGTAAGTTTTCGTACATACCGGAGTATTCAAATACAGTGACAGGGTGGGAGGTACATATCTTTATCAAAAAATGCGCGATGTGAAAAGGTGTGATGTTATTTTCAAGCTGTTTTGTTTATGTCACAGCGCGATATGGCACAATCGAAGCGACGGGTCAAACGAGAACAGGGTTCAAAATTACTATTAAATGGAAATAAACTACGTGACGCATCGCTCTGGGTCAAGGGTCTGGGTTTTTATACCATTACGTGTAAAATGGCCTACCTGATGACTGCCGTTATAAAAAATTGTATGGTATGGTAAGTCACTGACATAGCTCATAGGATTAGCAAGTTGAAGTGGCGTGGGCAGGGCACATAGCACGCTGAACAGACGGCTGGTTGGGCGTTCAAGTTTTAAAATGGCGACCACATACTGGGAAGTGCAAAGAAGGACGGCCTCCCACTAGCTAGATGGACAGAAGACCTGGTCAGAGTCGCGGGGAGCCGTTGGATGCAGCTGCCAAGAACCATTTCATTTGGAAATCGGTGGGGGAGGCCTTTGTTCAGTAGTGGACATCAGAGGTTAGTATGATGATGTTAATGATGATATGGTAGTAGTAAGTGGTCACAATGAACGCGCATGTACTATTAACGTGCTGTCGACGGAATTACCTACGCATTAAAGCGGGCCGAAGTCTTCACTTGGATTTAAAATGTACCGGCCTTCCCTTTATTTTACAAGCTTTTCCTTTAAATGAGCATGATCTAGCAAGGTTATTTGTCGGTCAAAATTAAATTGTAAGATTATGTAAGTACTAGGAGTTCAGAGGAGATTCAAAAATTTGGTTTACATTTTTTCCGATGAAACCCTAAACGCCCCCAAATGTGTCATTGGTTCACAACATTTTATTCAAAAGATATTTTTTAATACTCGATATAAAAAAACAGAGCAGAGTACTGCCGGATTATGACTAAGTGCCTATAAACTGTTGATTAGGTAGTGTTTGCGACCGTGCTCGCTTGGATATGTTTTTACTTATTTTGTAACCTACTTTTTTAACGTTGAAAAAATGGATCTTACTGGGCTTCGAATGCAAGACAAGCATTTAACTGTTTGTTTGCGTCGTTGGCGTAATTATGTTACACTACTTCTTATACTACAGATACCTACATAATAGTACAAATACAGAAGATTCACTCCGAAAAATCATCTTAACATTTAATTAAATAGCTCTTGCTTGCCACGATAATTAAATGCAATTTAAGTCGAACAGCGCTCTAATAACCCTCTTAACGAAAACGAAAACCTTGTATTGTTCTCGTCATAACTATTATTTTTTGGTACCAGCCTTAGCTTGGACCCAATAGTTATAAGGATACTAAAGTCAAAGTTGTTTATTAAATAGAATAGAATAGAAAAAAGTTTATTGGGCACAATAATACAATAATACTTAAATTACTTATTGCGATCCATACCTAAAATAATTTTACTAAACTAAAAAACTAGTTAAATGTTGACAATCCCTGTCATTCCCCGTACGCATGCGCAGAAGGAAAAAACAGCGACGCAAAGCGGCGCGCGCAGACTACCTATTTCAAAGCCGCTTCCCGCTTTGTCGGCTCGTCAGTGTCACCTCATCTGTTTCCAAGTTCACTTGATCATAAGTTCATAAAGTGTAGTCGCGTATAATTTTATCCCTGATCGTCGTTATTCTTATTAAATATTACGGGATAATGCTATGTGTATGCCATGAGTAGATATGTTGGCATCGATTACACGGACGATGACGATAATATGGTGCAAAATGCGACACAGGCCGTGTCCGTCCCGACTCGCGACGACGGCCGTCGTTGTTGAGCCAGCAAGGAGGAGTAGGTACACTTTGAACTGCTCCTCTAATCTTAGGGCTATGTTGTAAGTGTTATGTTGTTGTGTTAGATATTCATGTGAACTGTAAAGCTGTGTTGATTGAGTTAAGTGGTCCCGCTTGTTAGGTGAGCCGTCAGCTTACTTGTCATCTTGCGTTGTTGTATGAAAAAAGTGTTTCTAGTTCGAGGTAAGTTGTTTTTTATTTCTAAATGGTAGGATAGTGCTAGTACAATTACATAGTACCTAATTGATTGATCCGTGATAAATTTTTAACCACATTTATCGATCTTACGGGTTCTTGTGTGTGATAAATACATACCTACTCAATTAAAATTATTTTTATTTTTGGTTTACGGCTTAAAACCTTAGTTTATTCATCTGAGCTATTATGTAGATAGAACCTACCTACTCAGATTGTTACTTCAATACAACTTTAAAATTTATTTGTGGTTTTTATGTTGACTCATACCTATCTTGATTCTCACTCACTTATTATTCTTGTAAAGTATTCAATAAAGTTATCTAATATCTATTTATCTTTTTTGTACTTAGCCTAGTAAAATAAATACCTTAATTGAGGAATTATAGGTTATTTATTTTAGGTTAAGATTTGATCAAATAAATATTAGCTACCAGGAGTAGAAAAGTTTCTAAGAGTAGGAGGTATTTACGTCTGTTAGGGGGAATGAACTTAGAATAGAGCTGCGCTTCAATGTCGATTATTTTATTATTTTATCAAAAATAATTAATTTTTCAGCATGTAATAATGTCATACTACAGTTGTCATACATTGGTAATAAACTCTACACAAGGGACCCATTTACACCCTTTTCACTTTATTTGTATTTTTGGTACACCCTGTATAAGATTAGATATAATTTGTATGATGAGTACGAACATTTGTTCACGAGTTAGGGATGTTTATATATTATATTTATTTAGTATATTTCTAATATTTATATACGTAATTACTATCAATATTTGTCCGCTATCCATAACAAAATTAAGCTCATAATAAGCTAAATTACTTTGGGCTCGATATTAGGTGTGAGTGTAGAAAAACAAATATAAAGAAATTACATTTAAAAAAATTTCGCTGAAGTAAAGCAAATTCTAATATAACTACTAATGCTAATTCTATTTTTGTCAGTAGCATATCATGTCACACCAGCATACAACCCGCCTGATGGTTAGGAAGTTACCTTTGACATTAACGTATTTTATTCGTTTAGGTTTATTATCTCAATCTGTGATGTCCTTGTACAAACGAGGGCCATAAACCTCGCAGGTGGCACAGTCCCATAAACTTGAATGCTTGTAGTTTGCGGAACTAGACGAAACTCTGTCTCCACAAAATGTCAGGTAAATTGATTCGCTTGCATAAAAGTTTGAAAAAGGTTTCAACAATCACTTTACCTGATCCTAAAAACCTTGTCCTCCAGAAAATAGTAGATAGTGTTATTTCCTTAATTTTTTTATGGATGGATGGATGGACAAGGATGAGAAATAAGCATGCGATCTGCCTGAT
This sequence comes from Nymphula nitidulata, assembly GCA_947347705.1. Lineage (NCBI taxonomy): Eukaryota > Metazoa > Arthropoda > Insecta > Lepidoptera > Crambidae > Nymphula > Nymphula nitidulata. The sequence continues at coordinate 12,601,318 of OX374631.1, forward strand.
TGTAAGCGGTTACCGTAGCCTATAGACGCTCACAGCATCTTGGGCGCTACTCACGCGATGCATACCTTGTACAAATCAAAAGGAAGCATCCCCTGCTCTCAGCCGTCGCACGGTTTTTCATACAAAATTTCAAGTGGAAACGTATGTAGTACACACTGATTCTAATAAGACTTTACATGCATAAGCAAGTCGGGCTAGTCCAAATATTTGACAGATTTTTTTTAGAAAAACAGTAAGTATTATATTTGAGTCACAGCAATTGTAACAATTACAAATAAAGAAAGTAAACGATAAAAAAAGGTAGTGTAAGGTGCGTAGTGGTAATCGCGTTTGGTCGGACCCTAGTAGACGCGGGTTTGATTCCCGCCTGGAGCATATAATCTTTTCATCCTTCATCCTTTTCTTTCTTTATTTGTAATTGTTAAAATAAAGAAGGCTTTTCAACGCACAAAACAATAATTTCTTTATTAAGTATATTTTATTTTGCGAAATCCTCCAATTACTTTTTTACGCCTCGCCTAATTTGCTTATGCATGGCAAGTTTTGTTAGAGTCGTTTTTTCGTTTCCAATATTTTCGAGTAGAAAAGCCATGCGGCGTATACGCTCCTAACGATTATTCAATGAGCACAAGGTAGTGTTATTTAGCTGTGATCTTCTGTAGGTGGAGGTACTACTCCAATCAGGCGCTCACCATTCAAGTGGTATATCCTCTAAGCCGTACTTCTCTCAAACCATTTCTCTTATTGCCAAGGAAGCATTTGTATTGACACAGATTTATATTTCACAAGCGTCTTTATGCTGCGGTTACCGGTTACCATCAAGTGAGGCGTTTGATTGCTTAAACATAAAAATATACACTAAGGTGAGGGCACAGATTACTGAGGGTTTGGGGCAAAATTAAAAACAAATATCTCTTGGTTCGGTATCTAAAGACATTTTTATGGGATTTTACGAATTTTTATACTTTTACACTATGACAATTTGAGAAAGCATGTAGGGAGGAGCTTCATTTATTTCACGTTCTTTAAGGTTGTAGGTCATTCAAATACTCTCTTTCATTCGTAGTTAGAGAACTTAGTCAATCTAAAATTTACTAAAAGTTTATTCAATATGTGCAATAAAAGTCTTCTCAATGCTGACATAATAAAGAATTTTACTCATTATAAAGTTTTTGGTGAATATCATTAATGCATAATGTATTTAAACTGTGAACTAAGTTTTTCATTCTGTGGCATTCGGCGGTCTGGTAAGTGTGAAAATAAAAACAATTCCACCTTGAAAATAACTGAGGTCAAATTTTACAGTTACAATGAGCAATACTTGCAAACAGAAAGTGAAATATAAATCTTTTCAGTCATAATAACAAAAGTCTTAAACTTATTTAATACTTTTGAGCCGCCACGCATCCCACTGCCACTATTTTATGCTTTAAGTGATTTATTTGGTTGTTTGCTTGGTGCAGACGCAAAATTAGTTACTAACATTAGTTTAGGAGTTGGTTCTTAAGAATAAGAGCTTGGGTACTTAATTTTTAAAAAAATAAATTTTTATGTAGGTGAATAACATTAAAAATATGTCATTATATTGGATTAGAAATTTTAAAAAAGGTAGTCCGAGTTTTATCCTCTCGGAGAAATTTTAATCCCCCATCAGTTATACTGGACGGGTTTCGATGTGAACTTTTCCTATCAATACTTTTGAGCTTTACATGAGCTTGTAGAAGTTTAATATTTAGGGATATCAGAGATTTAACCATTGAAAGTACATTTGTTGTTAAAATCCTTTTTGCGATAAATACTATGTGGGATGAAAGAAGAACAGAAAGTTCTGGACAACAACACCCATAGCACATAGACTCACGCGTTTGATAAGTATCTTATTCCAGTAATTATTACAGAACACCTTAACAACACAATAGCATAGAATATTTATAGCTGCGAAATCATAAGGCGATCTATCTATTAGCTTTATCAAAATGTTGTTGCCGAAACAGATAGGTATAGAGATATGACTCACTCAGCGGGTGGAAAAATGACAAAGTAGCGATCGTCCGCGTAAAGTAAGAGAAAATATACAAATTATTTTATTAAAAAATAGCTATAAGGTTTACAAAAAATCGCTTCTAAGGTATTGGGAATATTAATGATAGGTATTACTTTCCTATTAAATACAAATTATCGTTTACCAATATTCTTAAGTTTTTTTATATTTTAAGAGGTCTATCCGGAAATAAAATGTATCGAGGAAAAATACTTTAATCATGTTTTTGTTAAGCACGTGTCTTGATAAAGATTTAAAGTTTTGTATATTTGGTTTTCAGATCCGCAAGATCTTTCAGCGACCTATGCTATGATATTACAAATAAAGCGATTTGTTTCAATGTATTGCCTTAAATTGACGGCGGGTGCAAAGTGCGAGCAAGGCACATGAGTTACACTGTGGTAAAGGTTTGTAACTATTCACGTCAACTAAGGAGCTACACACACCGATCGCGGTCGTTGCGGCGGATGCGGTGAACCCAGCTGCTACTTATTTTGTATGGTGAGACCAGGCGCACATCATTTGTTGTGCACCTATTTTATTTATTTATAATTCACGTAGAGCTCGGTGGCGTAGATGTTTAAGTGCTCTGGTTTCGATTACGAAGACAATGCCACTTCCGCCATGGTCGATCCCAGGATGGGTTAATCAAAGTTTGTTATCTCGAGCTCCTCCGTGCTTCGGAAGTAGTAACAACCGGGACCAACGGCTGAACGTGCAAGCCGTTGGTCCCGGTTGTTACTGCAACCGCTTTAACCCACCAACCCGCATTGTGTCAGTGGTGGCGATGTTATGGTCCAAACTCCTCATGTGTTACTCCCACGTAGGAAGGCCTTGCGCCTAGTAGTGGGACGTATACCTAAAGGTTGGTGTGATTTTGCTTTGAAGAGTTTGCTATCGCTAGTAACAGGTCACCGCAGCATGCAACAGGGTACCAATAGATATACTCAGTAACTATTTACTATCTTAAAAGAAAGACCCAAATCTGTTGTACAGCTTAAAGTGCTCATTTTAAATTGACCTAAACCAAACAATTTAAGGTCAGATACCTTATATTGTTTGGCATGTTTAAAAGTTTTGAAGCGATAAAGTAACGTTTGAGTAATTTCTTTTGAACTTTATCTACTCTGTTTATAGTACTTTTCATACTCATAATGTTACAAGGGCCTTTGGCAATTAAGCTTTGGAAATACATTAGCTAAATTATGAATATTATTGACATTTTGATGACAATATTAGGAAAACCAATAAGTGTATAGATACTGTTTTATTGACTTAAAAGCATTAAATTAAATTTATGGCATAGTAAAAAATAACTGAAAATAATAAAAAATAAGAAATGTGTTTAAAGAATCTTCCTTCCTTCTAATTTGATGTGCCCGACAATCCATAACGTAGTACGGACAATTTACTTTTTGTAGACCTTTACATCACATTGTGAAAAAAACAATAAAAATTGAAATTTTATTAGGTGGGCCGTATACATAATGATTGCCACATCCATGACGCTAAAAATACTGAGGCTCAGCCTTTTCCTCCTTATGGGACTATCGCCCCACGATACAGACTTGCCTAGTTTTAATTTTAAGTGCAAAGCTTAAAAAGTTGCCTATTTTGTTCCCTTTAAGAGCAGTCTCTGTCTTTACGGCCTGGCCACGGGAACGAGCGGCGGCGGCGGCGGCGCGACTTGCGAGGTCGCCGCCGGTCGCCGCTACGCGTGGCGTGCATAGTATATTGCCATACATTTGTTTTCATTCGGGATAATGGAAGCGCGAATATTCGCCGCGGCGAATTTTCTGTAGCCAGGCCGCTAGGTCCAAACCCCTTTATGGACGGGAAATTAATATTTTATTTATTTTCTTTGTAGTTACAATGAATACTTATAGGTTGCCATGATTATTATTAAGCAGTCCTTGTCTTATCATATAATGGGCTGTTGGAAAATTTATTAGTATATTCTCCGTTCTTTTCGGTCCGTTCTTTGATTAAGTTATCATTAAATTATGTCTCCCAAGAACGGCGGCCGCAGATATAGCGGCCGTCATTTCGTTGTATAAAACATCAAGCGGCCATTTGCCATTGACATACAAACTGACTGGCGTGAGTGTATGAAAAAAAACTTCTATCGTGTATATCGTGGAGAGCGCTCTGAAGAGCTTTTCAACATTAACCAACCTTCTCCCCTCCTACTCAGGAGCACGAGTGCCGGTTTTCGGAGTCATTAATTCACTGTCTCCACCTCCACTTTACGCCCAAAGAAATTTAGTAAGTCGTTTCTTTGTCGCACTTCCAAAACTTAAAATTCTTTGCCAGCACATTGTGTTCCCTGTTCATTGTGTTGTGTTGTGAACATGGGTTCCTTCAAATGAGGTGTGAAAAGGCATCTCATGAGCCGGCAAGGTGGAGACGACTAGAACAGTGTGTTTCAAGCTGCACTAGCTGTCCTTGCATACTCTTCTTATCGCTTCACATCACGTGGCGTATAGTCATTTGCCATGCTTTGAACTAAAAACATTATAATTTATACACTCAAGTACAATCTGTGTGTGTCCACGTTTTGGAAGTTGACAACAGTAAAACAAATAACCATTAAACAAGGCGACACAATCATTATATACGAACGAAGTTATCTTTTCAGTGTTTTATAACTTAACGTTTATATGTACTTACTAAAGAAAATAACTAATCACGTAATGAAAAGCCTTAAAAGATTACTAAATCAGCATTTCGAGATTACAAAGGTTTTCAGAGCAAAGTTAAGTAAAATTAAAAACTTAAAAAATAATTTGCTGAGTAAACACTCCCTTTAAGTGAACGGAAGAAATGGCGATTCAACTCTTAATCAGTTTTGATAAAAAATGTGACTCAGAAGGAAAATGATTGTTAAACACCAAAGAAAACTTAATAGAAGTTTGAATAGGTTCTACAAATACAAAAATAGAGCGTGAAATCTTTAACTGAGAAAAGTGATGTTAGTTAAAGCAAAAGCAGTTAGATTAGAAGATATTCATAGGCTTATCCCAAGTCCACGGTAGCTCAATAGTCAGAGCAGTCACAGAGGTTGCGAAAGGTCACGGTTTCGGATCCCAGCTCAGTAACCTTATTCGCTGAAAATGACAAGTGCCGATGCCTACCACTCATATAGATTGCTATTTAATGCTACAATGAAACGAAATGTTTCGTTGTAAAACATCAATGTACACATTTTAATGTTTTTGATGCGTTTAAACGCCTACTTTATTGTAACAATTACAAATAAGGAAAGAAAACGATGAAATATACAGGGTGGTGCTGTCAATGCGACAATAAATTAAAACATGGGCTATATTTGTTCATAGAAATGGTTTGCCACTTTCAAAAACATCTAATTCATTTGATATTTAATGACATTTGTATGGAATAATAAAACATTGGCTGCATTATTTCATAGAAATGTCCAGAAATTATCAAATGCATAAATAAGATGTTTTTGAAAGTAGCAAACCATTTGTATGAACTAATATAGCACATGTTTTAATTTATTGTCGCATTGACAGCACCACCCTGTATATGCTCCAGGCGGGAGTCGGCATCAATGTACGTAAAAACAACAACTGACGATTTTATCCACCGGCACTTTGTCTTGTCATTTGAGTTAATAGTCAAGGTCATTCTTCTGGCTAAGACACATTTTCTAATTTTCTTTTTTAAATCTTAACGGGGTAACTCTTGACCTTCATCTCACCTGATGGTAAGTAAGATAAGGCCGACGATGGAAGCGAGCTACACCCGGATTCCTCAACTTCAGAGGAACTGGCTATCTTACCTCTAACTGGAGGAACACAACAATGCCGTTAACATTATTGCTATGGCGGCAGACTTAGGTAAGATGGTGGTAGCTAGCCAGGCAGACTTAGAAAAGCCCTACCACCAACCAAACCGAGCAGAAAATTTCTGCCCCCACGGGAATCGAACCCCGGACCTCTCGATCTGAGTTCGATGGTCTCAACCACTAGACCACAGAGGCGGTAAAAAATTTATACAATTTAGAAAATAAGAAGAGTTGGATACAGTGCCGTGTAGGCAAAAACGGAACACCTCATCACCTGCGAGAATATTGAATAGGGGAGAATGGGGAAATAGGGAAGTAAGTTGATTCCGGAGATTATGTTACACTCGTGACGATCCACCGAAACGAGCTCGGTAAGCTCCGAATCGAAGATGAAATTATCGTTTTAACGAGTTTGTGGGCTCAAACGATCAGGTAGACTTACTTCAATGTCCGGGTGGTAGACATGACACAGTGATAATCGAGTTGAGAGTGAGAGCTACACATTTTTCATTAAAAAAACCCGGAACTCGGAAATCATATTTATAAAAACATTATCAAATTATACAGTTTATTTTATATATCTTTTCCACTTAAAAGTTTTTTGGACTTTTTTGGAAGTTTATAAAATTTTGGTATTATTGTTGAATCGTTAAGTAAGTATTTTACTAAGCTTTTTGTTTTAACTTTTCAATCAATTTGGCTTTTAGAAGTTGTAAAAAGTTTTGTTGATTTTCGAGTTGGTCAGTGATATTGTCAAGAATCGTTCTGCCCCGTTCCGCTGGGATTGCGCGGCGCGGGCATCGCGTCTAGAACTCTTGGCCACTACTGGGCCTATTGGAATCCACCAACGTACCACGTACATAATGTAAATTATGGAAGACATAATGGAAGACATTAAACCAGCAGTTAACTTTAATACAGTCCACTTACTTATTTATTTAATACCACTGTCAACAGTGATCCTTTGAGCCGGATCAACCGGATTTCATTATTAACGAAAAAAATACTTAACTCCTGCTATTTTATTGAAAGTAGATATTTGCCAATGTGTCGTAGTGTCTATCAGTGGTTATTAATTTTAATTTGATTCATGGCCTGTCAAACCTAAAAATATTTCTTTTATGCTGCAAATGTTGAAGTGAAAGAACAGGTTTAATCTTTTCAAGGGTAACCGACGTTCGGTCTAGACATATTTTTCCTAGAGTATAGAGCCTTTAAGCACAATAGTTGTTGAGAAAATTGACCGTAGAAAGTAGTTGGATATAACGCTTGTGTGAACGAAATGTAATAATCGAAGCAAGTGGGACCTAGAGAATTTTCCGATAAACAAGCTTTCCTTGGGAATGGTGACTAGCGTGGAACTAAGGTAATAATTGATGTAATGCTTAAATAAAAATGAGAGCTCATTCCATATCGACACTGAACATTAAATTACTTTTTTAAGCTTTAGATTATTTATGTTTTTAAAAATGGTTTACCCTAATTTAAAGAGGTGAGATTTAAAACGGACCTAAAGTCGGATTTTCCGTGGATTTGCGTGATAATGTTATTTCATTATTATTAGGTAGTTGTCTCCATAATGTAGACCTACATGTGTGGTTGTTAAGAACCGATAAATGTACCTGTACAAGTATATTGGTTATTAACAAATTTTCGACATAAATATAAACAAATCAAGTAAATAAAATAAATATACATTATTGCATATCTGGCAGAAAACAAAACAATAGGCGGTCTTATCGCTAAGCAGCAATCTCTACCAAGTAATCTGCAGATAAAGAAAATGGACTAGAAGGATACTAAGAAAGTTGGTGCCAGAATTAAGGTTCTTCAACATATTTATTCTTGACCTAATCAGCAACTAAGAATTGGATCACAGCTCACGGCACGAACGATATGACTGGGGAACCCCAAGCCACATTTATTACTCTATTTTATACAGGTTCGTTTCAAAAAACGTGGAGAGAATACAACGCGGGCTAACTTACCTAATCCAGTTACGGAATAGCGAACTCCTTTCAAAGCACTCAGTGCGTCACTTTGCTATCAATATTACATATTCTATGTGGGTCATTTCATCCCGAAACCTGAGCATTTATATGCCGTCAGGTGCCGACACAATATACTCTTCCTCCGTATAGAAAAAAAGAAATAAGGGGTATTAAACTTTGGCAAAGGCCTTGGCCCTTGAGGCTTTTACTTAAGGTACACTATTTCAATTCAATGTTGCGTGTTTTCAACATTTTCTACTGTAATGTAAGCTCTCATACTTTTAAAAATGTTGGTTTGTTTGGTTGTTTTTTTTTGTAGTTGGGTTTGAGAACGCAGCTATTTAAAATTACATAAATTCATTTAGATTGTTCTGCCTATAATTTAAGAGACGTTCCATCGTGATTTTACATAATCAAAGTTAACAGGCAGTACTATATTGATATGTCGAATTGAAATCTAAATTACGGGTTTTTCTTTACACTCTTGCGTGCTATGTACCCTAAAAATTCCTTAAAGCAATTCTTGCAATTTTGATTGATCATGATGACTTATTTAACAAAATTATGAAATATCGTTTTGGTTTATGCTTTTGACATAAAATGATTACATACGTTTTTGCGATATTATATGAAAACAATCTTTTTTAATATACGTGATGCCAACTTGTTTGAGACACGTATTTATATTCTACTGAAACGATATACAATTTTTTTGATTTTGTAGTAGATGGTGGGATATAGAGTAGCTCCCGAAGTTAAATGGAGCCGAACAAAAAAAGTTTATAAAACGAAGATTTCGTTGGAAGGCGGGGTAAGTAGGGCACAGTGGAACCTATTTTTTTAACCGTATTTAGAGTGCGAAAATACCTCCAATTTACAAAAGACCGCAGACTAATTATGTTCCTGCAGCTAAAAAAGTCGTCAGAGCTCATCAAGGAAACTTTATCTTTATTATTTTAGGTTGTATATAGGCTAGGTGTAAGTTCCAAGCGTCTATAAGCCATGGCACCGCTTAACTTTAGGGACGACTGTATGCTTATTTGACACTCTTGTTTCATGTATAAAAATCTACTGTGTGTAAAATACATTTCGGTAACAGCGCAGTTTTTCGGACTGAGGGCAGCGTGCTCAGCAAATATATTGGAGCCAGAGAACGGGCCGTATAAACACAATTTAGGGCTATTGTGGGCACTAGCTGAAATTAATCCGGTGCCCTTGGTGTCGATTGTAGACGACAGTTTTTGTCAAGTGAACCTGGATCAGAGCTGTTATTAATTCAATAAAAGTGAGCGCTCGCGGCTCCACCTGTATGGATGTTAGTTATCGCGCCAAAAGATAGTGTATGTCCTTTCTTACGATGTAATTTTTACCCCCCGACGAAAAAGAGGGGTGTAATAAGTTTGACGCGTCTGTCTGTGGCATTGTAGCTCCTAAACGAATGGACCGATTTTGATTTGTTTGAAAGCTGACGTGATTATGATGGTGTATAGCGAATTTATGATGGTCAGTTCAGATGTTTGATGACTATCAGCTCATTTTCTACATGATAAAAGAGCTTTAGTTACTAACTTATACAGATCCGATTATTTTGAAATTTAGTGTACAGATCCTTCGGTAACATTCCCATGACATACAGAAAAAGTCTGCGGGATGCTTAATTCTGCAGAAACTTACGGCAGATATAGCGTGTTTGGCTCATAAGAATGAGATAGTGTTAGTTAGATTATTAATGAGGCCGGTGGTTACTTCAATTTTTTAATTTTATATTTTATTCATGGCACATCTTTATATTTTATTCATTGAATAATGTGTCGACTTCATAGACAAACGAATAGAGATCTATATGGATGCCAAGTTCTGTGTTCACAAGCTCAAGATTTGACTTGGTTATTTTTTACCAACAAGCCAAATATATTAACTTAATAGTATAAATCCAGTACAAACTAGAAGAACACTAACTTCTAAAGAAAATATAGCCGGAACAGAACGTAAAAAATGGCCGAGTCAAATTTTGAGCTTGTATACATCCCGAGTAAACACAGAACTTGGCGCCCATAATAGATCTCTATTATTTTGTCGGTAAAGTGGAGAACTACGCATTATTCAATAGTGAACTTGGCTTTTATTTCACAATTATGTTTTGGTTGGCAATTATTTCATAAACAATTTTTGACACAACAAGTAGATACTTAGATAAGTCTACGTCGAATAAATGATTTGAAGTTAGAATTTTGAACCCAAAGTGTTATAAGAATCTGAAATACACACACACACACACAAACCGTGCACATACAAATTTTATGTCGCAATTCTGTAACACCCTGTAAAAGGTAAAATACTGATTATGAGATAGATAGAAATTCTTGACAATACGGTAATAAAACCTCCAATTAGGGTAGGTCTTTTGCCTTATAAAAGATCACAGCGTGCTAATTTAAAAGTGTAGGATTTATTCCTCTCAATTTTGCAGGGCACGCGTGTGCCACCTATGTTACTATCGTCCATAAGCTAAGCGATCTGCTTATTAAATAAAAAAAGCACACTCTTTAAAGCACTGGATAGTGGCAAAGAATAACCAATAGCAAAAGAGGTAAGTGTTAAATATAAACTTCAGGTTGAATGTAAAAACATAATGATTTATAAAATAATAGGATTCCCTGACAGAGCCTATAAAGGAAAATGGCGGCTAGACAAGCTGACAGGCATTTTTGCTGACGGATACAGTACGAAGGGAAGGAAATTGGGTGCCTTACATTTCACGCTTGACGGCCACCTAACTATTGTCCCTAGAAGTCTGTCACTCGACTTACTCGGACGTTGATCGACACATATATGTCTGATAAATATGTTACAATTGAATACGAAAAATATTATTTATGTGCTAGAATTCAATAACAAAATCTAAATCAATTGAGATCGATATTAAACTAAAATTTTAAACAAAAGCAAATCATTTCTCATGTACTTAATAATAGTTAATATAGTTAATCAGAGCTCAAATTGTTTTCTATTAGATGAAACATCTAATTATAAATTTTTAATTTAATATGAACAACAACATGTGTTCATCAAACAGTAAACTAATTTAACGCATCGTCAAATAATCATTTGTAATAATTACTATAAGTGATAATTCGGTGACACGTAGAACTGAACGGATCCTCAATTCACTTAAAGTTATTACAGTGTTATATACATTTATATTATATATCTAGCTCAATTTCATTAAAGAGCGAAGATATAGTGTACGATACCGATCCACTGTCCTAATAAAAGTTTAACATTTAGATTGGACTATTTGGAAATAATGTTTATTTGTAGCAAGTAATAAGTCTGTTCGTGGACCGCAAGAAATCTTTGTTGGAATGAAAGTAAGTTTGAGGAATAGTTAGAATAAATCAGAAATGTTTGAATCGTTAATCTTACCAATTATCTAGGAAATAAGGGCGGAATTCTTCAAGTTGCAGATGTCATGATGTGATGACGTTTTTTAAGATAGCGGCATTTGCGTCGAATTGGAAAATTCACTATTTGTTTACTACATCATATATATATCTTATATGATATCCTTGTATCATATTACTTTTTTATGCAACTATATGACAAACAAGCTGGCGGCGCACCTGGTAGTAACGTGCTTGTTTATAGAAATTACGCCATAGAATATATACCTTAAACAATCATAAAGTGACCTTAAGTCTCAGCTCAGGATGACAATGCACTTACAATACCAAGTGATTTTTTTCCTAGTTATTGCAGGTGTCTTAAAGACAGCGAAGGAGCCACTCACCATCAGGTGATCCGTCATCTAATTTTAATTTAAAAAACGCCTTAAAGTCAAGTGTTTGTTACCTGAACAAGCTTGTGGTGGTAGTGGAAATATGAGGGTAGTGGAAGATTTCCGCCGGGCGACGGCGCAGCCCAGCGACTGGGGCTTGAAACTGCGGAGCTGCTGCATAAAGTCGCTGCACTCCATCAGCGCGACGTCTGCGAAATGCAGGTCGCACAGGATCTGGTTCTTGAAGCGGCGAGCGCGTTTCTGTACAAGAGAAACAATTGAACTTTAAGCTGGGTAACAAACCAGCATATGACCAGCTTGCGCCTATGCAGTATTTTTTTGTCAGGATCCTATCTAGTCACCATAAAAATTATTATTTATCTGTATATAAAATTCAGAATTTAAAATACTAAGTTAACACCTTACTAATTCAATGAGAAATAACCAAAAAATGTATTCTCATCTACGGCTGGCCTTTCTCCCTAATACAAACATCGAACCCTTTCGTGTTCAGGATTAACTCTGAAAAAAGTAGATCAAATACGCGTGATGTTCTGTCAACTGTATACAAATGAAATAACTAGTAACCCAAAACCAGAGAGGGGAACTCGAAAAATATTTGTAGTTGGTTTGTCCGAAATCGCTCGGAAACAATGCATATACAGGATAAGATACAGATTTTTAACTTAGTTTATGTAAGTAAGTTTTCGTTGTTTTTTTATATACAAAGCACGACAAATTACTCAACACCAACTGATGTGAAGCAGTGAGAAGAGTCCATATGCGAAGACAGCTAGTGCAGTTTAGACACTGCTCTAGCCGCCTCCACCTTGCCGGTACAAAAGGTACTTTTTCACGCCTCTTTTGAAGGAACCCATGTTATAGGAAGGAGGGAACACATGTGCTGGCAAAAAATTCCAAGTTCTGGAAGTACGACAAAGAAACAAAGAAATAAATTTCTTTGTGTGTGATGTTGAAGGTGAAGACACTAAATTGATGACTCCGAAGACCAGCACGCGTGCTGTTAAGTAGGAAGGGACAAGGTTGGATAAAGTCAAAAAGCTAAATTTTTACTTAATTTAATTTTTTTGTAAGATATTTGATTGTAATTTTTATGCCCTGTTTTCAGGAATAAATATTTATTATTGTTATTATTATATACGATATTTTCTTAGCCCATATGTGTAACATTGTCCTAATAAATTCTAACAGCAAATGGAATATTCAATCCTAATTGAATCTGTCATACTGACAGGTTTCCAATGTCAAGTTATAACACTTATTTGACAGCGGTACTGATTTCTCATGATTGGGGGACGGATTTTCTATTAAAGTGAGTGCTAACTCCGTTGTAGTTGATATTAGTTCCCATTTTACTTTACTAGATAGGAAAATAAAGCATAATATATTAAAAATGATATTATTATAATTCCTAGTATTTGATAGAAATTAATTTCAAAATTTATTATTATTATTATATACGATATTTTCTTAGACCATATTTTTAACTTTGTGCTAATAAATTCTAACAGCAAATGGAATATCCAATCCCAATTGAATCTGTCATACTGACAAGTTTCCAATGTCAAGCTATAATACTGATTTGACAGCCGTACTGATTTCTCATGATTGGCAGACGGATTTTCTATTAAAGTGAGTGCTAACTCCGTTGTAGTTCATATTTGTTCCCATTCTACTTTACTAGATAGAAAAATAAAGCATAATATATTAAAAATGATATTATTATAATTCCTAGTATTTGATAGAAATTAATTTCAAAATTTATTATTCTTATTATATACGATATTTTCTTAGACCTTATTTTTAACTTTGTCCTAATAAATTCTCACAGCAAATGGAATATTCAATCCTAATTGAATCTGTCATACTGACAAGTTTCCAATGTCAACTTATAACACTGATTTGACACCGGTACTGATATGTCATGATTGGCGGATCTTCTATTAAAGTGAGTGCCAACTCAACTGTAGTAGATATTTTGTTAGAATTGATAGAAAAATAAAGCATAATAATAGGTTGGGGAAAAAGTTTCTTCGCATTTTTTAAGAAAATTCAAAACATTTTTTATTAAAGTTTATTTACATTTAACTAAAGTATGTAGATACCATTTTGCCATCTTGTAGGTAGGGACATGATCCCATTGCTATAGAAATTTTGGGGCTTCTGATCAAAATATCGCGACAAGTGGTTTTGGCAGTCCTCTCGTGATGTCAACCTGACACTGCCTAGAGAATTTTGAAGAGAGCGAAACAGGTGGAAATCTAAAGGTGCAAGGTCAGGACTATACGGCGGATGCATTAAAACCTTCCAGCCAAATTCTCTTAATTTTTGCTGAGTGGCTAAAGATGTGCGAGGTCTAGCGTTATCATGATGAAAAACCACACCCCTTCTGTTGATTAATTACGGCCACTTTCTCTCAACTTCTTGCTTTACTCTCATCAGTTGTTCGCAGTAGAGTTCAGAATCGATGGTCCTGCCTGGTGGTAATAGCTCATAATGAATAATGCCCTTCCAATCCCACCACACACACAGCATCACCTTGTTGCGAGTTAACCCGGGTTTTGCCACAGTCTGTAAAGCCTGACCGGCCTTTGACCACGACCTTTTTCGCACGTTCTTGTCTTACGTGATCCACTTTTCATCACCAGTTATCAGCTTCTTCAAAAACGGTTCGGTTTCATTACGTCGTAATAAAGAATCACAAATGAGTACACGTTTCATTAGGTTTCTTTCAGTGAGCTCGTGGGGTACCCAAATATCGAGCTTTTTTGTGTACCCATTTTTTTAAAATGCACCAAAACTGTTTTGTGGTCAATTCCCAGTTCTTCAGTAACGTCGTAACTACTGATATGCCGATCTTGCTCCAGTTTTTCAAAAATGGCATCAATTTTATCCGTAATAGGGCGACCAGAGCGACGTGCATCTTTGACATCAAAATTTTCGGAATGAAAACGCTTAAACCAAATTTGTGCTACTCTCACAGACACTGCATTAGGTCCATAAACATCGCAAATTTTTTTCGCGGCTTGCGTTGTATTTTTACAATTTTTGTAGTATAATTTTAAAATGTATCGAATTTCTTCATTAGATTCAATATATTAACACTAATAACAATAATAACACACATTTTCCTAATTTGAATTTGACATTATCTTTTTTAAAATCTAAACTTTTAATGATACCACAACAGCCAGATACAAATAGTACAGCCAAAGAGATTTTATTACAAGTTCATACATAACATAATGCGAAAAGACTTTTTCCCCAACCTAATATTGAAAAAAAAATATTATATTAATTCCTAATATTTGATGGAAATAAATTTCAAAATCTGCCTACAAATAAAAGAAATATATAAGGTATCATATTTTTTAAAGTTGTTTTGTTACTTATAATTAATTAGCAGTTGGTTACATACCGACGCGTCATGGTATTTTATTTACTAGAATTAATATGAATTTAGTCAAACGATCGGCGGCCTTACCATTTTCCTACAATCTATACTAAGTAGTTACCCTCAATTTGTCTACATTATAACGGCATTAAGCAAAGCTAAAATGTTTGTATGTCGACTTTTAGTAGTAATAAAAGTATCATTATCTTGATGTTAATAGTTATAAAAATATAAATAAATAAATAAATAATTAAGTGCAATTAAATCACTCTCGGGTCACGTGACAGCGAAAACCAATCTCAGTGTATGTGTATGAGGCAGTATGACGTTACTTGTGGTTAGCATCAAACACTGTCAAAGGGAAACCATCTAAATCACCATAGCAACCTATCAGTATAGGTTGCTATGGTGATTTAGATGGTATTGGTAATCAGTGACGTCACAGCGGTTATGAGACATATATCAATCAGTTTCCCAAAAGAGATATTTCAAAAATGTACGGAGGCCCGGCTAGGTCTATGTACAGTATACTGAAAAATAGGTAAAACTATGCAAAACAGTGTTGGTGGAACAAAACAAGAATTTTATAAAAAAAACTGCAACACGGTCAAATATTCATCATAGCGGCTAAGTCACTTTGCTGACGTTTAGTTTACTTCTATGTCACCCGCCGTATAGCCATATTGAAAAACCCTATAATAATGTAGAAAATGAGCTGATAGTCATCAAACGCCTGAACTGATCTTCATAAATTATAGCTTGGAACCATCGTAGTCACATCAGCTTTCAAACAAAAAAAACGAATCAAAATCGGTCCATTTGTTTAGGCGCTACGATGCCACAGACAGACACACAGATACACCGATACACAGATACACAGCCAGACACGTCAAACTTATAACACCCCTCTTTTTTCGTCGGGGGTTTTTTCGCTCTGGCTTCATGTCGGACTCATTTGTTGTCTCTGCTATACGGCTCTGGAACTCAATACCTGACAGTCTACGACAATCCAAGAACAGGACCCTCTTCATGAAGGAATTGCGTGAATATTTTTTTGTTTCTCTTAAGTAGTTACTTGTATCTATGTTATTTTATCTTCTTTTTCTTATGTATTTTTTATTTGCATGTAGTTATGTTACTGATGTGTAAAATTTATGTAGTATATTTTATATTTATATATTTAGTTTATTTTATATGTATGTATTCCTATTTTAACTTTGTTTAGTTAAGTTTGTTAAAAATTTATCTTTTTTATTGCTGTGCACCGCTTTTTGAGTTTTCTGCTTAGCCCCTGGTTGACTGGTAGAGAATGCCATCAGGCGTTAAGTCCGCCATTTGTACATTTTGTTTTATTGTGCAATAAAGTTTAAATAAATAAATAAAAATGCTGCTCTCATCATTTCAGCTGAGAGACGACCACTGCTGGGCATAAGCCTCCCCCAGGATCTCCAAACCGATCAGTCCTGCGCTGCCCGCATCCATCGGCTTCCCGTGACCCTCACCAAATCGTCGGTCCACCTTGTGGGGGGCCTACCAACGCTGCGGCTTCCGGTACGTGGCTGCCACTCGAGAACTTTTCCGCCCCAACGGCCGTCAGTCCTCTTTGCAAGGTGGCCTGCCCACTGCCACTTGAGTTTCGCAATTCTTCAAGCTATATCGGTGAGCTTAGTTCTCCTACGGATCTCATCATTTTTGATTCGATCACGCAGATAAACCCCGAGCATAGCCCTCTCTATTGCCCTTTGGGTGACATTGAGCTTTCTTATGAGGCCCATTGTAAGCGGCCACGTCCCAGTTCCGTAAGTCATCACTGGCAACACACACGAATTAAAGACTTTCGTCTTTAGACACTGCGGTAGTTGGGCCGAGAATATGCTGCGAAGCTTCCCAAACGCTGCCCAGTCGAGTTGGATCCGTCGATTAACCTCTTTCTGGAAGTTGTATTTGCCAAGTTATACTGTTTGGCCCAGGTAAACATATTCGTCAACAACTTCCAGTTTAGAGCTTCCAACCTTCACAGGAGTGGGTACAACATGAAAATTTTAAACAATTTTCGTCTTATCCATGTTCATTTTAAAACCCACTTGTTGGGAGACTCTACAGAGGTCGTCGAGCATTGTACCTAAGTCCTCCAGGGTTTTAGTCATGACTACGATATCATCAGCAAAACGAAGGTGAGTCATGTACTCTCCGTCAATGTTGATGCAAAGTCCTCTCCAGTTCGGTTTCTTCCTCAACAGTTTCGGCGAAATAACATCGCCCTGTCTCACACCTCGCTGAAGTCGTATTGGTTACGAGTTTTGATCCTGCCTAGTGATTCTGTAACGAATCTCGCACCTCCCTTCGCAAATCACTTCGAATTCAACTGTCAAATAGAGCAATTTTTCATTCATTTTTTGCTCTTTTTGACAGTTGAATTCGAAGTGACTTGCGAAGTGAGGTGCAAGATTCGTGACAGAATCACAGCACTGGAGGCAGACTGACATAGTGTCGTTTTCGTACAGTGACTGCAGCACTTGGATGTACCGATAGTCAATTTGGCACCTCTGGAGTGACTAAAGCACGGCCCAGGCCTAAATGCTGCTCAAGTGTTATATAAACTTTGTACAGTCTGTAGATATATAATATTCTGCCTTGTTACAAGTAAAAATTCCGGATTTTCCATTTCAAGGTAAGAGAAGTATCATACATACTTTTCCGATTCAATTGTATTCCGATCAGACAGCAAAAATGTCGAAGAATGTGCAAATGTTTAAGCTCGAGAATCTGTATACAATTTTTTTGCTGGTTAATATAAAAACTTAGATATTACGAATATCTTAGTATTTATGGTAATCGATAGGTATATTATAACAAAGCCCTTCAAGACCTTGAAGGGTTTGGTATTAATGCTCAATTTACATCGGAATATAATACAGTCATGACATGTCGTATCGTTTCTGCAACAGATATTCTGATGTAGCTTTTTATAGTAACAAATTCTAATACCTACTGCTTACGTAAAAGTTCGTAGAAAGTAAATGTTAGATAGATGGAAATTCTTTATTTTGCTCATTCACATAAACATCACAGAGATAAAACAAACACAATATGCCAAAATAGGCGGTCTTATCGCTAGAAGCGATCTAGTTGTTAAAAAAAATATACTATAGATATGTCGCAGCCGTCTGGTTAAATCAGCCGCTTAGCTGGACGCCTAGCCCGTTGATTGAACGCCTCCATCAACGGCATCCAATCAAACGGCTGAAGTACAACTAGCCAATTCATTGAGCGCAATGTTTTTAACCAGATGGCTGAACGTCATGTCAGCCGTCTGGTTTAAATTAGCCATTTAAATGGACGCCTAGGCACGTTTAAATCAAAGCTTTTATGAGACTGTTTGACTCATTGGTAGGTTCAAGGTTATTTTTTTATAACCACGTAGAACTAAAACGATGTCGGTTATAAGTGGACATAATAAACCTTGAACCTACTAATCAAACCAAAACTTTTCCATACAAGACGATCCATTCAATACGCCAAGTCATTAAAGGTTATGTAAGTCTAGTTCAATTAACTATGGGGCTAAGCATTCAATTGGATTCCGGCGTTTAATGAACGGGCTAGCCATTCAACTTTGCGGCGAATTTAAACAGACGGCGGCGGCGACAGATATACGTTAGCGAAGCTATTGGAGCACCTTGCGGTAAAACTCAACGATGTCAGCATTAAACAGAAAACTCCAGAGGTGTTTTCAACGGAAATTTAATGCAGTCCTTTGAACTTTGTTTGTGCTATGGAATTTGTTATACTTTCACGTTCATACGTGCAAAATAAGCATTGAAATATGTTTACACTTTCTTTCAGACGAAAGTCTCAGACAATGAAAATATTAAAATAAATATTTGAGAGCACAAAAGCTTGTATCCATTTACAAGTATTATACAATATGAAATTTACATACTTCAGTACCATAAGACTTCGTATTATCACCGATTATCTCCATTGCCAAAATTAAAATAATCATGATTATGTAAAAAGCTTACTGCTGAATTAGCAAAGTTAATAAAATGGTAATATACAAAATGTCTTAATGAATCACGATAAGCTGACTTTGAATTAACTGAATTATGTGTTTATTGAAGATAATCTAGTAAGCATATTTCCTAGAAAAGATATCTTATAGTTTAATCGTTAATACTCTAAATAAGAGTATTAAACGACGAAGAAATCTTAATATTAAAGGAACAAGCCTAAGTTTAGATCCACGATAAGAGTAAGAGCATCGGTGTAATTTTATAGAGATTGCTATCAGAACTGAAAAAAATAGGTATTAGATTTTTATGAAATAATCAAGTACAAAAGAAAATGTTTCTGTGATAGCTTGTTTTATCAGTGCGGTGTAGTATCTATTTAAAGATCATTGGACTCAATTTTAGTTGCACTTACAAAGCTTAGTACCTCATTGGTTGAATAGTGAAACGCTACACCACTAAGCAGTGCTTACTATGAAGCTGTTATACTAACTATGATAATACTTAAATATTTGAGGCAGCCTCTTTAAGATTTTTTTCTGTATTCAGCCGCTAGTGCAGTAAATGTGTCTCTAAATTTGGGTAAAAATATTTCAGCTCTTAATTAAAGAAAACTTTAATTATAAGTACAGACGACAGCACATCAAGTGTAACAGTTGCACTACGGAAGCCACCTTTATTACGAACGCAGTAAGTGCGGTCTCAAGGTCAAATTGTTACGCTTAATGTACTGTTCGTGAACTTTATTATTTTATTATTAAATATGCTGCTACATAGGATGTATAAAAAAAACATTTTCAACCCCCCATCTCGGAAAGAGTATTTTTGCTCTTTGATATTTGAGTGCAAAAGCCGTTTTTATCCGCTAGCTAGAGGATAAAGTAAAATTGAATTTAGAACATCGTGTGCATCAAGTTTGTGAATTCCAACATCATTAAACCTCATTACTTCTACCTCCATGGTGCCGAATTTATCATGCAACCTTTTTTAACTTATTAAAAACTCAGACTCGGCACCTTCTTGGAGTACTTTTTGTTTAATTTGCTTTGCGCGCGCCATTTTCTTTTCACGACATATTTGTTAAAATCATAGGTTTAAAACAAGAAACTTGAAAACAAGTAAAAAACCTAAAATGAGTGATTCTAGCGACGATGAAGTTTATTTCACGCCAACAGAATTGACTGAAACTGTTAATAATGTGCAAATGTTTTTTTTTGCATTTAGTCATTTCCTCGTTGAGGTGGGATGAAAAGTTACGTGTTGCACTCGAGTGCAAAGATTTTTCACCTCGTGCTCTTTTGATTCCCTCGCTAATGCTCAGGATTCTAATTTGTGAATTTTAGAATCCTTCGCTTGCTCGGTCATCAAAATTCAGCACGCGGTAAAAAGGCAACTTTGCACTCTTGTAAATAACTAACACAAATAACTATTTTAGTGCTGTCTTTCTGCGATAAGTAAGGTCAACATAGCTGCTAAAGAATACTCTATGATGGAAGCAGATGCAGTGATTTCTTACGCTGTAACCAAAAATTTATTGAGACAACTATAAGATAGGCACGAGCAATACTGATGGATTAAGGCACCTTTAAGAAGCAAGGGCCCCTAGACTAAAGAGTATACCGGTCACCACCAGGAAGGGTGTAATCAGCATCACTAATCTATAAACGTGCCAATACTGGGTACAGGCCTACCTTCATGGGAGTAACATATAAAGAGTTTATGCCATAACAGTGTATAATAGCAGTGGTTGCAGCTACAACAGGGACCAACGGTTTAACGTGCTTTCCGAAGCACGGAGGAGCTCAAGATGACAAATTTTGATCCATCTGGGATCGACATTTGTTTTCGTAATGGAAACTAGAGCACTTAAGCCACTACGCCACCTCCGGGGAAGGATGTAGGTAAACTTTATTTACGACCCTTATAAGTCAATTTCGCAAAAATGAATATAAATTATTCCGTGTATATGTCGCAGCCGTTTGGTTTAATCAGCCGCTTAACTGGACGGCTAGCCCGTTGATTGAATGCCGGCATCCAATCAAACGGTTGAATTACAACTTTCCAAGTCATTGAGAGCAACGTTTAACCAGATGGCTAAACGTCATGTCAGCCGTCTGGTTTAAATTAGCTATTCAATTGGACGTCTAGGCAATTCATTTAAATTGAAGAGCTTTTGTGTGACTGTTTGAGTGATTAGTAGGTGCAAGGTTATTTTTTATGACCACTTAGAACCAAAACGATGTCGGTTATAGACGACGATCCATTCAATACGCCAAGTCGTTAAACGTTAAGTGAGACTAGTTCAATTTACTATTGGATGCTGGCGTTTAATCAACGGGCTAGCCGTACAGGTAAGCGGCTGATTCAACCAGGCGGCGGCAACACATTCATTACCACTTAGATGGAGACCAGATAAAATGGACCTCCAATGATTTCGCAATAATTTTCACGTTATGCCGTAAATAACCCACGGCTCATTCATATGGAATAATAAATATTTATCATGTGAAATTATAGTCCACTAATTTTATTTACATTTATATTATTGTGCTATTATTATTCATAGTAATATATCAAAAATGTTTTGTTTCTTTGTGGCATTGAGTTACAGTGTTACTAATCAGGATTTTTTTATCTAATGCGTAACAGTTTAACACAAAATGGTGTAACTCAACGAGAACAAAGGTTAAATAACAATCAATATTTTAATTAATTGTAAAAAAGAAGACGCTATAGATGATAAAAAGCTAGTAGTAAAGTGCACATATTTTATTATTATTATTTTTGATTATTGGCTAGATTAAATACGAATTAGTAAATGGGCTTTAACCTTTAGTCCCCATCATCGGAGCTCACACACAATAGTAAATCTATCGTGTGTGATGTATATACTTCACAGATGAAGAGACAAAATAGATAGTATGCTTACGGATTTTTTTATCGTTTTCGTGTTTTTTGGTTTTACGTTGATATAAATTAATAAATCTGAAGCTACCAAACCAAATGTTGACAAAAAAAACACAATGTTGTTCTAACGAACCATATTATTACATAAAACCGAATCGTGTTAGAGAAATATGTCTGATTTCAATGTCCATTCGAAAACTCATACAAAAAAGGGCTAACAAAAAGTTTTACGCGACAGAAACCCGTCAGGGCTGTGTCCCAGGAGTTGGGTATAACAAGTAAATGTCAGATATGGTTCTAATCAGTAATTTTATTTTAAAATTAAGAATTGTCCCTGTTCACACACGCTTGACAACCGAGCACAATGCTTAAAAGTTTAAAGGTTTAATCATAAGAGATAGTTTAAATTTCGATTTAAATAATATTTACAGAAGAATAACAACTTTCGGATTGGGTTGTCATATTGAACGATTTATTCTTATTTCAAATAGGGAGCAATTATTATGACAATGTATTTATTAATTTTATCGGAAAATAAAAGTGGTCTGAATGGTGTCAAACTTTCGTAGATAACTCTTAACTTTTGTAGCACACTGTATATTTGATAGTTTA
Source organism: Nymphula nitidulata (assembly GCA_947347705.1). Lineage (NCBI taxonomy): Eukaryota > Metazoa > Arthropoda > Insecta > Lepidoptera > Crambidae > Nymphula > Nymphula nitidulata. The sequence goes on from OX374631.1 coordinate 12,623,886, forward strand.
ATAATAATAATTATATTTTTGAGATATTTAAGTATATACACATATTAGTAATTATGACGCTGTTTTAACCGACTTCACTTAAAAGAAGGGGAAGGTTCTCATTTCGACGAGTTATATTATCTAACTATTGCGAATAGCATCTTTCACTCACTCTGGGACTCGTTAAGTCGGAAACCTCATGGGAATATTTCGAAATCCTTTCTTAATAATAACGTCATTTGAAGAATGTCTAGGAATGTTTTTCCTTAGCATTCCCAGCGGTTTCGTTGACTGTTGATGGATCAGGCACAGTCTGGGCCTTGTCAGGACTTGAATAAATGAGATGACTATAAGAATCGTTTCTCACTAATGAAAAAAAACATTTCAATTTGATATTGATGTTAATTAGTTGTGTATCAAGAACGTTGAACAAAGATAGATAGCCTGACGTCGATCACAGCTAAAACTCGTCGAATCTAAAGGAGTCGAGTCCAGTCACATTAGTTCCTCTCCTTACACCTACAATTTACACTTTCGTCATAGTTCCCATCCCACAAACTCAGCCCATCTACTTCATTATGAATCAGTTGCGAAAAAATCTCAAAATAATTGTTCTCGATGAGCTCGGTGGCGTAGTGGTTTGAGCGCTCTTGTTACGACTACGAAAACAAAGCTAAATTCGCCATGGTCGATCCCGGGATGGGTCAATCAAAATTTGTAATTCGGAAGGGAGGCTAAGTTGTTGGTGCCGGTTGTTACTGCAACCGCTAACCCACCAACACGCATTGGGCCAGCGTGGTGGTGTTATAGCTCAAACTCTTCAATTATGTTTCTCTCATGTAGGAAGGCCTGTTCCCAGCAGTGGGACGTATATAGTCTGGTAATATTGATTATGTAACTATTATATTTTGGTTAAAGTAATATGTTGAGTAACTACAAAATCGTGGAGGAACACTGATTATCCGTAGCAACGTGCACTTAATACTGCTACGACGTAGCACTTAATACTGCTACGACGTAGCACTTAATACTGCTACGACGTAGCAACTTTCGTAGCTGTCATGATTTTCTCGAAATCAAGTTTATTAAAGTTGGCTCAGTAATGTTTTTGATATTTTGTAAGCTGTAGCAGATTATCTCAATTGTTCTTTTTATTTTCATTAATTTATTAAACTTTAAAAAAAAATAATTTGTGTATGAACAATACATACACACACATCGATACATGCATACATACATACACACATACACACACATACACACACACACACATACACACACACACACACACACACACATACATACATTTGTGTTTGTGTGTGTGTGTGTGTTGTGTGTGTCTTGTGTTTGTTTGTGTGTTGTGTGTGTTTGTTTGTTGATTTGTGATTTGTGTACTTTGTACGAATACTGCGGCACCCTTATATGGTATCATTGTTACCACCGTCGTATGCAACAAAGAACAATAAATAATTGAATTGAATTGATAAATTATGAGTAATGCTTTTACTATCACACAACTGTTTAATATCTTCTCACATTCGAAACAAATGGATCGCTTGTACTATAGTGCCATTTGTAAGGAATTTCGTTCCACGTATGCTCTTGAAACTGCTGTTAAGGTATTTTCAAACATGTATAATAGCATAGGGTTCTTTAAAAGGGACATGAAAAGTTTTAATAGGGTCGGAATACGAGCGATGCCCCTAATGGTTCTTACGTTTAACTACCACCTAAGTTATAAAATACATTTATTTGAGATTTACCTGTATTTTTCAATGGCGAATATCCAATAAATAGTTCTACATCCAGGCATCTTGAACAATGCTGTATCATTGACATTTCTGTATTTGTTTCAGTTACGGGCCGCGTGATTGATTTGCTTTCACGCCGGTAATAACTTCACGACCGGCTTCCCGTAATACGCCTTTGATTAATTGCAAGTGCGGCCGATGTCTTGCTTGTGTCGCAATACTTTTTTTTATCGGTAGCGATAACATTGAATTTTAGGTAGTCATCAGATCTATTATTCGCTAGTGAAATTTATTTGATCGTCATACTCATCATTTTATCCGAATGACGTGCACTGCGTAGATTCCACGTAAAGATACGTTTCAACAACGAATAGGGTATGCTTCACGTTTGCTGAATTGTCTCTTAAAAAATAACGAACAAACATCTAGTAATCAAACTAGATGTTTGTTCTTTATTTATTTTTGTGTTGTTGTGAGTGCGTTGTCTACCATGTAAAATGCAAAAGAAACCACTATACCGACAACTTATGAGATAAATTCCTCTGCTGCCATGAGTGATACGGTGACCTGACTCATCGTAGGAACACGACACTCGATAAGTTGCGATCTTCTGCTCTACCTCTCTTTTATTGCTACTATAGTGCTAAAAACTTCAAAAAGTCTTCAAAGAACTTTTGAGAAGAGAAATGTAGTTATTTCTTGTAATCAGAAATAACTTTCCACTCCCAAAGTTTCACTGAAGTAATTATATTTCTAGAAAATCATGACGGCTACGAAAGTTGCTACGTCGTAGCAGTATTAAGTGCTACGTTGCTACGGATAATCAGAGCTCCTTCACGATTATGTAGTTACTCAACACATTATTTTAACCGAAATATAATAGTTACATAATCATTATAATCAAACTATATACGTCCCACTGCTGGGAACAGGCCTTCCTACATAAGAGAAACCTAATTGAAGAGTTTGAGCTATAACACCACTACGCTGGCCCAATGCGTGTTGGTGAGTTAGCGGTTGCAGTAACAACCGGCATAAACAGCTTAGCGTGCCTTCCGAAGTACGAAGGAGCTCGAGATTACAATTTTTTATTGACCCATCCCGGGATCGACCATTTTGCTTAGTTTTCGTAGTCGAAACAAGAGCGCTCAAACCACTACGCCACCGAGCTCCTCTCCAATAGTTAGTAACATGTTGGAAATTATTTTGAGATTTTTTCGTTTTGTAAGTAGTTTTACACCATAGTAAAAATTAGTACTACTTACTTGTGAATTACGTATTACACACCGCCTTACTAGCAACTAATGAAAGCGGCCTAACCATAACTTTACAAAAAATATACATATATTTAAAATAGCAATTACAAAAATGTTTTTCGTAAAATTATTTTTAAAGACTTTTGCTACTATATTTATTAATTTGACATAAACTCGTTGAAAAGCAATAACTAATTATCAACGAGTACGAGTAAAATAATCAAACAACTATTAATAGTACTGTACGGTTGAAGAAACTTCGTAGAAAGAGTAAATAATTATTTTATTTGGTCCATTGGACCCTCTTCAATGTATCGACATGAACAGAAGTGTTTTTGGTTTGATAAGGGGTCGATATGCAAGAAATCGGCAAAAACAATATTTATGTGTAATAAATAAGGAAAAATCTTTCAGGGATAGATAAAAATGTACTTACGAACTATTATTTTAATTAAGAACATTACAAAAACTGTATACAAAGATTAATATCACATTACTTTCGCATTAAGTCATAAATTATAACCTCCGGGAGTAATTTCATTCGTAGGTGAAAATATTCTATTCACACAGGCAGGATATAGAGAAATTCCGGTAGCTGCGGTCACCAACCGTCACTAATTGGAAGAACACTTGAAGAAAGAGATGTAAAATAGTGAGTTGTATTTTAAGTTCATATGACACGTGAAAAATACGTGTAACTTTTTATGTGGAAAATTAACTTTTGGCTACAAAGTGGTTTAGTTCGCAGAACATTTAAATTGCATTAATTTTGTCCTTAAAAACTCGACTACAAATTGGAAGAGTTTAAAAAGCAATTCGGGTAAATTAAACGACTCAAGTATTCTATTAACGTCAAAAGACGGATTTATGAAGGCGAGTACGAAGGAAGGCTCAGTAATTTCTCATAGACTGCGAGTTAATTTAGTCTATAAAGAGGTTAAACATTTTGCATCCAATCGGTAGCGTAATTTTTAAAATTTCGTGATTTAGTTGTATATAAAAAAGTGCATATTATCATCACCTTTGTGAAATTCCATCGTCAGAAATCCAATATTACTTTGTTTTAGGCGCTTGTTGTTTTTTGATGAACCATTCTATTCTCTCTTTGACGTTTGACTTTTCTTGTTTACCCGTCGAGCATCACATTCCAGACGCAATTGATTTTCAATTGTCATAGATGTCATGATACCTCCAGAGGTATAACGCCGCTTGACATTAGTAATGTCAGCAAGCATATTATAATCGCATGAATTGATTTTGTAGTAGTTTACATCCATTAAACAGAATACTGTCAGGGATTACATAACCTAGTTTATGTAGATTTGATTTTTTTCAAAGTTATTAATCTACATAATCTAAAAACACAAATTAATTTATAAAACTGTTACCGGTAGAGCCTTGTTATTGGCCTCGTAATAAAAATGTATTTTTGTGTTAATTCTGTAAGCTCTTAAAAGTAAAAATAAAATAATTGCCACCCTAAAAACGCAAGACGAAGATCCCATACTATTCTCAAATTTTCCAACGATAATTACTATATTTTTGTTAATTGGCTGATTTTAAGCCCCCGAATGGAGTGTTGAGGTTAGCCCAGTGGAAATACCACTAAGCTTGCACTCCACTCTTTAATACATATTTAACCTATTTTTTTAATCTGTACCCAAAAGTAAGCCGTTATGATTTCCATGAAATATTAGTGTAGGTGGTTTATTATTAGCATTCACCCTTGAATCCCACGATTTCTTGATTAATATAGACCTTAATATCTACCTACGTAAATTGCTTTCCCCCAAGCTGCCAGCGATATTCATACACACATACACACACACACACACACACACACACACCAAATGCACACACCCACACCCACCCAAACACACACACACACACACATGTTAAATTAATACATTGTACTTAGGTGATTATTGTTGTTGTTTTCTATATAAAAGTAAATGCATGTAAAATATTATGTAGTTGTCAAACCGAATACCGCCAGTAGGCAAGGTAAACGAGGGTTGACAATATTAGAAGAATAGATCAAGACATTGGACCGAAATGTGACGTGAAATGGATACTCGCTTGTTGTCTATTGACCATGACTTTTCCTTTACAGCGAACTATTGAAGTGGTTATGCTATTTGAACCTTTGTATATTTGATAGGAAGAGAGGCTTTTACTCAAGGTGAGAAATTATTTAAGTGGAAAAATGCAAGTCATCAATTGGAAGGCTACCTAATATATTGTTATTAAGATTATGGGAACTTAATGTTATCTAATAATTGACATTTGCAAGTTTACTAAACCTATCTACTTAGTCCTCTTTGAATTTATAAATCAATTAATTTGTCTGACAAAAGAAGACTGACAAAAGACTGACAAAAGAGTGACCAATCTGTTGATAGGTCACTCTTTTGTCAGTCTCTATCATACGACGCAGAATACTGATATTATCTGCAGTCGTCGCAGTAGAAAACCCTCCCGTAGATCACTGGTTAGATTAGTGCGACCACGTTTAAACTCATGAAACCAGTTTTAAACAATGGCATGAGATAGGCTTCGTCATGAAAGACCAATAGAATTCTCTCATACAAATCTCTCTCTCTCTCTCTTCCCGGTGTATTAAATTTCTCTATGCTCTCAAAACTGTCTTGTTGTCTTAAATGTCATCGAAAGTCATAAAAAACATTGCACTTAAACTTTCTCGCGTTAGATAGGGATGTTGCCTTTTAAATATGTCGCTATATTTCACAAAATCGGAACACATACGCTACTGTTATCCATATAAACAATTCAAACTTAAAAGTTTCGGAATATTGATAAAATTGTACGGTTTAGAAAATTTCTAAAAATTTTCATTTTTTTCCATTATAATATAAAATTATGATGATATTAGATTGGTTACTTTATTATCATTACAACTATGAATAAAAACATGCATATTACATAGTTATTACCAATTTTGTCAACATAGCAATATGTGACGTCATCGGTCTCCCGGATTTTATATGAATCGTTTTTAGACGATTTAAAACATACGCTGCAACTTATAAAACATACCGCTGTAAACCAAGTGATTTTAATTATACTATTTCTTATGCAATATTTCTTTACGAGTTCTAAACTTCTTGGTAATGATATAAAAATAAATGACAACTACCCTATTCATGCTGACGTGACTCAGACAATTTTCAATTTGCCGCTAAATCGTAAAAAAAATGACAAATGAATGTAATACATACTCAATAATGTAGGCAAAGAGTTTCTTCAAAATTTAAGCTTATTTTTTTATTATATTGCTTACAAGTAACCAGTTCTAAAAACTTTTAGTGTAGCCTTCGTAGTCATTATATTTGGAGTTATTTCGTATATCGTTTATCTTTAACTGTCATGAGTTTTCAAATTAGCACCTATAAATAATACGGATTTCTTATAACGTCAGAGAAGTTCGTAAGAGTAAAGGCAGGTGGTATTAGATCTCATGGCTTATTGTTACGGTGAAGAAATAATCATCTTACCTGATTGGGCCCAGTGAGGTTTAGCCCACAGGAGTTGCAACGGAGACATTCCTCGTGGTAGTGGTTGTTATCATATAGAGGGGATGGTTCTGAAAAACACACAAGAAACTGTAAAATGTTTGTTATTTGATTGAATTAACAAGAGGCAGGAAAACGTTATAAAAAATTCCGTGACGCAAATTCGAAGAGAAGTGGGGCATAGCGGAATTTTCCACTCGGTTGTAGAAACCCAACCGGGGAAGAACTACCTTTGTAAAATTGTATTCATACAGTGTTTTCTTGTTTTATGCACAGAGTAACAATCGCACAAATACAATTCTTAGTTTTATAAAAGTTTAAATCGTTTGCCATCGCAACGGGCAGGCCGTTTACTTCCTTCCTTACCACACTTGAGCTAAAAGAACAGAAAGGTTTAGGTTTCAGTTTAAAGACATTTATTTCTTTAAGAACTTTAATATTCAAAAAAAATATTAAAAAGAATAAGGAATAAGGAGTTGATAATAATATAGCGTGCAATCGCTTCTGGTGATAAGCTATAATATTCATTTCTCCTGACATGGCTTAGCTATTATACTGGTATGTCTTGTTGAACTATGTGGTCTCTCAATTTTTTCTTAAAAATACAAAGTGAATCTAATTTTTTATTTCTTTAGGTAAGGCATTATATAACTTTATTCAATCATGCTATATATTACGATTGCCTAGCTTGTTCTAGATGTATTATGAGTATATATTTGTTAGTGCCTCTTGGTGAACATTTGTGTTTTTTTTCTTGTAAATGTGATTTCAGTTTGAATAGAATTTTCCAGTATTTTCTTTATGCAACTATTATAGATATAAAGTTGTTTAATAGTAAATATTTTGTTTTGGTATAGAGTAGAGTTAGGCAATCAAAGTTGTGTAGGGCTTTTACCACTTTGTTATGCGTTCTTTGGAGGGCACTGAGGTAATTATTGCACTGCCCCAAATTTGTATTAAATATTTTTTATGTAGTTTAACTAGAGCATTGCGAACTGTAGGTCTAATTTAGAGCACCTGTGAGCGGGGCTATGTTTGATTTAACGCGATCTATATGTTCTTTCCACGATAGCCTGTTATTCAAAATTAAAGTAACATATTTTTCACTATTACTTTTTTGTTTTACATTATTAATAGTACCCTTACTATAAACAACTACCAAGGTCTGGTGGTTGTTTATATGTTGTAATTTCTACGTTGCTTTGTTTATGATCTGAGAGTGGTAAATCAGTTATTGTGAAATCAAAGTCGTCATTTATGATATCTCATATCATTTGGAGTTTGTTTGATAACTATTTGATAATACTCGTTGGCGACCGAGTGTTTCGACTGTGAGCGTGAGCCGGAACTAAAAATGTTTTTTGTTTTTTAGCTTTATGTAAAAGACAATAAAATATTCTAATTAAAATAATTCACCCTATACGTATGATACTGCAAAAGGAGTCAATCATTTGGATTTTTATCAAAGAGCTACGCATTTTGTTTATTGCTGTGATGAAAATAAACTTTCCATATAATAATACTCTCAAAATAAATACTTGACATATTCTAAACGGAGATTTTAGACTAGATGACGTATTAAGAGTAGAGCCAAACGTGAATGTAGTATGTCAGTTTAGTGTGTAAAGGATTAACGGTTTGAGAGCTTTCGAAGTAGGTAGGTACTTCAGCTAATAAAAGTGGTCGAACAAAATCTTGCTTAAGTAAATAGAGATAAGTCAGCTCCGGCACTATGTTGTGAGTATATCATTGAAGTTTTAGAAATATATGTTTCTTTGTTTTGAGTGAAGAGTGGAAGCTTAGATAAAACAGGTTATAGAACACGTGCTAACATTTTATAGCCACCACTTCTTGCATTCCCCAGGCCTTACTCTGCCCCCGCTGTTTGCCGGGCTTTTTTTTTGACAAAAGTTACAAATTGTTACATTTTGTTGCAAATGGTATTGGAAGGAAATGTTAGAAAAAAAATTATAACACGAGAACATTTAGTAACAAAAGTGTTTTTAGAAAATCAGTTTTTTATGAAACGGTTTATTTTGCGATAATTCGTCAAGCAACAGATTGCAGACACAATTGATTTTTCAATTGAAATAGCTCTCTGGCCCACCGGAAGGCTAAAACAATTGAACATTCAATTATCATTGCCCTCCTGTCGTAGCCTTAAAAAAACAATTGTATACGTATTGTTTCCTCAAGCGGCGTTATATTTTTTACTCCTGTGTGGCAGCACCATAATACTACTTCTACGAAAGATTTTTGCAATAGAGAAATTTCCTTTTGGCATTTCTCCAAAGTGCAAGCAGTGACTGGGATATATGGTAAAGATTTATAAACTTTTTTCAAAATATAAACTAAACGTTTATTTTTGGCCAACAAACATGTGCCAACATCTTCATTATTATTCACATAGAGGTGATAAAATACGCTAATGATTGATTATTTCAACTATCTTTAAATTATATAGTTCTTAATCACATTAATGTAGTAATCTTTATGTACTCATTGTTGTAAGATTTCGATCGTACAAATTACTTACGGCAAGACGTGGGGACTACAACCAAAGATAATAAAGTGGATCTATACAACCATGGTCAGACCTGTTATAACTTATGGTAGCATCGTCTGGTGGCCTAAGACAAGGCTGGTAACATGCAAAACTGAGCTTAGCAAGTTACAGAGGACAGCATGTCTAGCGATAACCGGAGCGTTTAGAACCACTCCAACGGCAGCGATGGAGGTGCTCCTCGACATCCCGCCACTGCATATTATAATAGAAACAGAGGCGAGGAAGGCGTTACATAGACTCAAAGTAGCAGGACTGTGGGACACTACTAAACCTCTGTTGAAACACACAAAATGGGCAGAAACCTCTGTCCTAGACAGGTATATGGAAATGGGATGTGATAAAATCTGCCCCAAATTCATATTCGAAAAGAAATTTAAGATCAGCATTCCCACAAGAGAGGAATGGAAATGTAAGCCACCATACCTGGAAAAGGGAAGCCTAATCTGGTTCACTGATGGATCAAAGATGGACTCTGGAACAGGTGCTGGGGTCTATAACAAAGACACTCAAATATACCAAAGCATGGGAAGGTTTGCCACTGTCTTCCAGGCGGAGACACATGCAATCATTCTATGTGCAATGGAAATTATGGAACAGAGGACTAAGAATAAAACTATATATATTCTTAGTGACAGTCAGTCAGCCCTCAAGGCACTGAGCTCTCCGCGCGTTAGCTCAGACCTAGTTCTGAATGCCATACAAGCCCTAAACAAGCTTGGTAGGTATAATAGGGTAAGACTGATATGGGTGCCTGGTCATGTAGGAGTGATTGGCAATGAGAAGGCTGATGAACTGGCACGGAAAGGCTCGGAAAACAAGTACGTGGGCCCTGAGCCCTTCATATCTCTAACACAAAGTTTTATTAACACAGCCATTACAGAAGAAGTCAAGAATAGGCATAGAACCGAATGGCAAAAGGTACCACGATTAAGACATTCCAAGTCCTTTATGGGGGGGAGGGTAGGGGAATGGAGTAAATACATCTTTACAAACGGTAGAACACAGGCTCGCTTCCTCACGGGAGCGCTCACGGGACATTTTGCCACCAACTATATGCTACACAAAATGCAAATTTCCCCTGCACAACCTTGTCGGGCATGTGGTGAAGGCCAGGAATCGATGGAACATCTTCTGTGTCAATGCGATGCCCTGGCGAGGATCCGAATGAGTCTTCTGGAAGTGGCGTATCCAAAGCCAGTAGACTATAGACTCTTTCACGCCAAAGATATAGTGAAGCTTATGGCAGCTATATTCAGGACGTGGGAGGAGTGAAGGCAGGGGTAGCACAAAAGATCCCGAAGGGTCGAAGTGCATCGTGGCAAAGTCACGGCCCCATGATAAGATAAGATAAGATAAGAAGATTTCGATCAAATTGACTTAGACAATTTACTAAAATTTGTCTTACTTGTTTAAATTATACTTCAATATAACGAAGTCTTCGACAGAAAATTTTGGATAAATTGACTTTAACTATCAATTAATTCGAAGTTTGATTTTCCTTATGTTGTGCTTTTAATATAATATAGCCTACGTTGTTTGAAGTCAAGCTTTATTAAATTTAAAAGATACATGGCTTCGTTTAACTATAGAAAGTCTAAATATAAAACTTAGTGTTCAAAGATGGGTGAAATAAAGGACAAACCATGATTAAATAGGTATCTAAATAAGCTACTTATTTAACGCATAACATTTTTTTTGTAGATATCATGCTGTTGGATTTTGTAAAAATATATGATATTTCAGAGGGGTCTCATTCTGTTTAGAGCGTGTGATATAGCAGACCAAAAGGTGACTTAGAAATATTTTTAGGTAAGTAAAACAAATAAGGTAGAAAAAGATTCCACCCGCGTGGATGTGAGTTGTTTCGACAAAAGTATCTCAATTCTCAGGATGTAATGAACATGCCAAAAGAGAGTTCCCAGAATGTGTGGATATGTCTATGTATACTAGAAAATAAAGGAATATTAGTTGTCCGTGTTATAAGGGCTCGTGCTCTGTGTTCGTTTAGCATTACAATGCCATACTAAGGTTAGCGGAGAAGTGGGGACGTGTGGTTATATGGGGCAGGGTCACATTCCTGTACAATACTCTACAATACGTTGAGTTGTTTGACTTGGTTATCTGGTATTTTAAAATGGTTCACAAGATTATCAAAATTTAACAAGTTATTTATTTAAAATAAGTCAAACAGTGTATATACAATCGCCAAAACCGGGTATGAAAAATTCAAGCCGCGCGACAGGTTGCTGCCTGCTGGCCAATAGTAATTGAAAAACGCACCAAATTTGAATTCAGAGTCAAAGTTCCTCTAACTTGTAATCATGTGAGGCTGAGCCGGACCAAACCTAGTGAGTCTAGTAATTGTTTGGGCCAGTTCTAAAAGGGACTAGAATATAATATTGATGTATTTGTATAATTTTATACGTACATACCGATTCGTTTGGTATATTTTTATGGTTATCGCTATTATAATCATTATTCATTAATTATATAAATGAACTGTGATCACTTCTGAATGGACTTTAAAACTCACACACCTATATCCTAGAAGAGATCTCTAATAGAGATAAGTCCACCATTGCATTGTACTGTATACATTTTTTTGGTGCAATAATGAGTTTGTTATAAAACTAAGAATTCGTAGACATTTGAATGTGAAATTGAGATAGGTCAAAGTTTCTGATTATTCATTATTATTCTTCATAAAATGTTTGGCAAATACCTTGGGGCTAAGATAAAAGCTTCACAAGTTTCGCAGTTAACTTGAAGTAAATATTGATTTTGAAGATTCAAAGAAAATTAGCAGATCTACAGGCAATCTTCAATTTTCATTTCAGTAAGAATTCAGAGTTTTCTTAGATAAGAAAGTTTCAAGTGCAAAAAGTCAGAAAAATAGGTTCGATCATTCACTTTCGCCAACATATACTTAGGTGTATATTATTTGACAAACATTAGTAAAGAAATTCTCATTATTCATTCTAATGTTATAAATGCGAAAGTAACTCTGTCTGTCTGTTACGTGTTCACTCCTAAGCCAATGAACTGATTTAAATAAAATTTGGAATAGACATTATAACATATAACTTTCTCAGAAATGACATAGAGGAGCTATAACATAAAACCCACAAGTTTTCAATAAACAAATTAGATTACTCGTGTCTTGTTTCCCCACTTGAATATTTCTTTCAGAAATACGTTGGAGGTGTCATTTATGAAACCAGACACAAACCCGTGGAAGTGCTAACATTAGGTGTTTGTAAAAATTAACCTTGTATCTTTTAATTTACAGGTATAAGCTTCTTTACTCCTGTGGCATAACTTTCTACGTGGCTTGTTGGAATAACTGCTTCAAGAGGATGACAGATACTACCAATAGCTTCGTCAACAATAGCATTGTAATCTAAAATCGTAAGCTAAAATTGAAGTCTCGGTCCGAGAGAAATAACTTTTAAATGAAGACAAAACCTTTCTAGAGCTCTCATGGTACGTTGGTAGGGCGTTGTACTGACGCGGTGTAAATTGAAATATTTATGGCGTTTTATGGACGTGACCTCACAGAAGCGTCAATTTATGTGGCTGTAGCATTATGTACAAAGCGATATTCTTAGTAGGTACCTATAGTTATTCAGAGATTGATATTTTCCATTTTTTACCTTTTTTAATAATATTTTCTATCAATTAGTCAAGTCAAGTAGAAGGAAACATCATATTTTTTGTTCATTTGGAAGCATAGCAAATAAATAAATAAAATTAGTAAGTGCATCGGGGCAGAGGTAGACTCTCATGAGAGAGTCTAATATAATTATTAGCTGAGATTAATTAAGGTAGCCAGTGTAATTACTGGGCATGGACGGCATTTTCATCTTAGGCCTCAGGATGACAACGCACCTACAACATCAAGTGATTTTTCCTTGTTATCCAGGTGTCTATAGGTGACGGTAACCGCTTACCATCAGGGTGGGCCGTCAGCTTGTTTGTCATCTAGTAGTATAAAAAACCTACTACGCTAGAGCCTTGCGTCAGATTATAGCTTCCAAAGCTCGCGGGCTTATTTATATATTTATATAATAAATATCTACGTGCACAAATTACAGAAAGAAATAAAACCTAATTAATGCCTTCAAAAAGCAGTAAATTCGTGTTTCTATTATTTTTATTACACTAGGAAGTACACTGTAATAACATTTAGGCCTTGGGAAACAATATTGGTGTAAGCTGCTCCTTTATTTTATGGTAGCAGTCGGCAAGAGTAAATTGTTTAACGCAATAATTATTATTGATATAGGTCATTTGCTTGTGAAGGTTTTGCTTGTGGAGAAACTGAGAGAATGTAATATAAAAATTACAAAGTTTATCGACGGAGTTGGTAGTAACACTAAGAGATTGAAAATGTTGTTGTTGCTAAAGAAGATAGACGGTACCTACTTAGCAATTTTGCCGAAAATGTAGATTCACAGACATGTAGATTTTCAAATTTCTAAGGAAGTAAAAATGATTTATTTTGGTGCTAAGTTTCGACTTCACGCAATAGTGGAATATTGGCCAATAGTTTAAATCGGTAAATACTTATTTTTTTACTTCTGTACCTACTCCACGAAAGAAAAATTACCCTAACATGATCTCTTCGCTGTCAGTCTATATTTGTCTACTTTTTCTCAAGAGCAGTTAGTTGAAATTAGATTCAAATACGTAACTAGTTCACTGACTTACGGTACGCAAACGAAAGAATAAAAGGGCCATTTATGCCGCAAATTTTGACACGCAAATAAATCAAATCCCATTGAGTACTTCCCGTTGACCAAGATTCCTCAATTGGACAAGGAGAAAGGTTTTGTATCAAAATTCGAAAGTCGTTAGTCATAAGAAAATTGTAGGTGTATGCACGTACACAATTTTTCGAAAAGTGCGATAGTTAAAATGGAAAAATAATTATTTTATTATACATTTTCTCCTCTTCACAGATGAATAATTATTCATAGTCATATCCATTTATTGCCACATGTTGCTATAACAGATGTTACATAAAATAAATATCCCATAAACATGACCCTGTAAGGGTATCGCAATATAAACTAATTTACAATTTATATTATTAGTTATTTTAAGGTAGATAACAGCAACAAATAACATTTCCCACACAATGTAAGTAGGTATCTATTAATAAACTTAAAAAAAAAACAAAGATGTGAGATAATTATTCACTAAAAAATTTTACAAGGACATGTAACTATCTGTCTAACTAAAGAGCTTTTTGAAAATATCAGTCATTATACGGCGATTTATTGACTCGCTGACGTAAAATGCTTTTAGTGTTTAAAAAGACATAATATGGATGTTTACTACAAGTAAAAGTACTTTATAATTAAAAAGTTTTGCAAGGTACATTTTTCTCGTATGATAAAGATTTTATGTGGCTTTGAAATTTGCAATAATTATTGAAATAAATATTCCGAAATTCATTTATACTATTCGTTTACTCATATTAAATGTATCAACTTATAATACACCAACTATGCATGTACACGCATTAATTACAAAGATATTATTAATTTTGTCCACGCGACCATACATATTCGGTGGCCACTACTGTGTTGTGACGTCACTATTCTGTACCCCTGGCACGAACATTTTTAAATTTCGAATCATAATCGTATCGTTCATGCACGCATAAAATTTCAAACAAAAGCCAGACAAAGGCTAACGTAACTATTCAATTCAATTCAATTCAATAACAAATAATAAACTACTTTATACGATGGCTTTTCGAAATTGAAAAGTGTTCGTGCTAGGGGTACTGTATAATTTTCTATCGAACATTTGTTGACGACTAGTAACAGCTCCTCAAATAAGTCGCTATATCTCAGAAACCATTGATTGCAGATATACTACTCCTTCTTCAATATTTATAGTTTTTTGACCTACTATTTATAAATGAAATAAAAAAATAACTATGATAGATTAAGCCGAAGCCGATACGTACTTTAAATTCATTTTGAAATCCTCAAACTCAATTCAGTAGTTTTGTTTTGATGCTCTTTTAAACACACTGACAAACCGTCGGACAGACGTATATTCTAAAAATGACGGAAATTAGTTTTGTTACATATTATCAGTGACCCAAACTATTTTTTTGCAAATATAAGCAATGTACACGCGGTTTATTTTTATTACTAGCGATCCGCCCCGGGTGCAATGCTTATGTAAATATTATGCATGTATTATATATAAACATATAAACTTTTCTTAAGAATCACTCTATCTATTAAAAAAAACCGCATCAAAATCCGTTGCGTAGTTTTAAAGATCTAAGCATACATAGGGATAGCGACTTTGTTTTGTACTATGTAGTGATAAGTGTATTATATGTATATATAGAAGATATAGATTTTAATTAACTTTCATAGCTTACGAGTATTAATATACAGTGTGGTTATTGGTTCTAACTTTTGTCTTGAAAACAGATTTCACGTCTAAACATACGGTGCTAATACAATTTTGGCAAGTTGATATTAGGAGATAGTTGTAAGTTTGATAATATTTACGAACAATAATATATTTTTATGAGCTTACGAAATTATTTTATATGCTAAGGTTTTAAAAGCGAAATTTTTGGGGCAGATCTAATAAAAAACTTAAAAAAATACAACAAGAATGTCCTAACATTAGTAACGCTAGTTGGTTTTAAGCCTTAGACCATAATGGTCCAAGTTTTAAGCAAAGTTGTCAGTTCAATCATTTTTACTAAATGTTAATTTATAAAATGACCAACGTGAGAATATAAATAAATAAAACATTGAGGAATTATTGTCTACTTACCATTTTGTACTAGTTATTCAATAGAGACACATAATTTTTCAAGTTCGTTAATGTCTTTGGTGTTGATAATAGTCTAATGATGTAAAAATATGTACAATAATAACACTATGATAAATTTGGTGTTTTGATTATTAAATAGACTACTTAATACCTTAAATAGGTTATGTATATTTCACGAAGTAAATATTATTCTATGTCACTTCTTCATGGTCTATAGAACTGTTCTTATTAAAATATAAACACTGCACTATTAAATTTCTTTATCGTAAAATATATATTTTTCTGTTAATTATAGCAATAAATATGGAATTTGGACAACACAATGAATATACGGGTACAATTTTTCGCGGGAAACATGTATAATGGTTCTAATATTCGTTGTCACGTTTACGTTGAATTATTTTCGCGATATAATACTGAATTTCGCGTGTCCTTTTTTTATTGAGGTTATTCGTTGTGTACGGCACGTCACTTTCGTTCTAGTAAACATGACAGCGTTCGCAACAGATGATAGGGCGCGGGCGGGCCTGCGCCTGGCGGTTGAGCTCATCTCATCTCGCGGTCCAAGGAACGTTCTGCCGAAAAGTGTGTACGAGCGAGCTCCTAGAGCTAGTGAATTCAGTGTTCGGCGGCGCCACTGAGCCTCCTCACTCGGTAAAGAACTCCCAACAATACCTCTCTATTCCGTCGGTAAAACAGACAGCAGCTAGAAAAGGACAATGAAACTCCGTGCAAATCGATTGGTTGACGGAAAGGGGCGGGGGCCCAAGCACGTGGCATGGCTGCTGTCATTTCAAGAATACTCCATTGTTTATTGTTGTTAATGTCTTACCACGAAAGCTCTCAGTGTATTTAGATGTAAATTACTCGATACGTTATTAACTTTGATTCTTAATGTTATTTGATGTAAATCAAAAGAACTTCAATGCAACAAGGAAAGGGACCTAGCAAAGTTTGTAAAGTACACCAACAAAGTTAAACCATGTCAGTAGTGTTATCTTAATAATATATATTATCAATTATGTATCTATCATTTGAGAGTGAGCTTTTGGAAGAAATAATGTTATGGAAGCAATGCAAAGTAGTGTAAAGAACCGAAAACGTCGACGAATTTTATAGTTTTGAGATTTTTGTTAGGTTAATTAATTGTAAAAAACATTTTTTCCCAAGTTAAATTTTCTTCGATAAACTATCGCTTACCCGTCTTGCTTAAAACAAAATACAAATAGCAAATATGTATGTTATGATGCCAATATACTTACCAGTCTGAGTGCTGGAATCGAAGAATGTGCTGGTAGTCTCAACAGTCATTGTGCCGATTGTGCCATCTAGTATTTGAGTAGAGGAATCGCGACGGCCCCGAGCGCGCATACAAGCATCATCGCTTTGAGAGCTTTGACGTCTGAAATTGCGGCAGCGGATCATTTCCTCTGTAGTCGATTGTCTGCGAAAACCTCTAGCTATTAATATTTCTTCTGTTGTTGATTGGCGGCGTATTATTGTTCTTTCTGGAGGTCGGGCACATGGACTTGGATCACGGCTTGAACAAGAGCTGGACTCGGGACTGCGTGTTCGTCCTACTCTGGCACAAGAACCTTGTCTACGTAATCTGCCACGGCGTCTTGCTGCAGAAGGACTTAATTCTCCACCTCCAGCGCGGTCAGGACTTAACTGAGACCGCTCACGTCTTGGTCGAGCTGCTGAATCGGGGCTCAAAGAATCTCTTCTTGCTCTGCCTTCATCGTCGGGACCCAGTGATGGCCCAGAATCCCTTCGTCTTTGGCCTGGTGGTCCATTAGGATCATCAAAAGCTGTCGCTTGCCTTTGCAGCCTCCCCAATCTTCGTTCAGGACTCGCTGCTGCCCGAGAGTCGCGTCTAGCGCGACCGCATTGAGTGGTAGAGTCTCGCCTGCCTCCTAAGCTTGGAGGTGTTCGACCACTGGGACTAACCGCTTGGCTTGTTGAAGTGGCTTGTGTAGTTTGGCATGTTTGAGCACTTTGACTGGCACTGGGGACTGTGGGTGATGTTGGTGATGGGGTCACAGCAGAAGTAATAATTGTCGGCATCGTCATTTGGCATTCTCCATCCGAACGACTCGGTTCATGAATTGCAACGACAGTTACTGATGGCATTGGAGTAGAAGGCCCAGGGTCTGATGATGCATCAACAAATGATGGTGCGGCAGGATTAGGAGGCGATGCTCTCCGTTTTCTATGAGTTGCAACAATTCGGGGTGGCTGTGCCACAGAGTCGCGTCTGCGACGGTGGCCATCTACGGAATCACGGCGATCTTTACTGTCGTCTCCAGATCCACGTCGCTTAATGCGACGTTCTCTGGTAGGCATGATTGTAGTAGAATCTTTGCGATCCCAGTAATTTGGAAATTCTGCTCGAAAGTCTTGGGGTGCAGCTTTGGAATCTCTGCGCTTGGATGCCATAGATTTGATGCCAGAGTCTGCGGAGGAATCGCGTCTGCGTCGCGGCGGTGGTTCGTGGCGCGCCCAGGGAAGCGATCGCGCTAAGTCCGCCAGGGTCTCTCGCCTGGAAAGTGGGGCACGCTGACGGCGCGGTGCGCTGCTGCCACCGCCTCCCCACTCGCGAAGTATGTCTGTCAGCTGTGCTAGTGAGGAACGGCGACGGCGTGGACCTCCTATTAGAAATAAGAAAATTTACTGTGCACCTCAAACCATTTCAATATTAGTGTTTTAATACGGTAAAATAGGTTTTTTTTCTAGACACAAGATATAAAATTACTTGTTTAATCAAAGTGCATAAAATATATCTGGCCACGAATTAACACAAGACTCGTGTAAAATTTACATTTGATTAAAGAGTATTAGGTATTAAAATATTGAAAAAGGTTGATTAGATTTTTAATAAACTGCAGCTGAATAATATTTACCTCTGGGTTGGTCTGAGACATCGGGCTCTGGAGGCGAAAGGCAAGATACCTGTGCCGCCGAATCCCTTCGGCTGCCAAGTCTCTGTCTCAACGTGGACTCCTCTAGAGTGGAGCGAGTCATCTCGTCCCAGCCGTTGCCTCCGGCCCACACTAATCCCACTTGGTGAGACAGAATCGGGAGGTTGCAAACGAAACATATTGCTGTCATTGTCCTGTCAAAAACAAAAGACGAGTTAAGATTTAATTATTAATGTTCTCTAATTATAATTAGTGGGTTCCTAATTTCTGAACTGAATCTAGTTACATGCAGTTTTTTTTTATTTGTGAATTATTCACAATTAAAAAAAAACATTAGCAATGTATTAGTTAGAGTTGAACATATTAAAATTTCACGTTTTAAAATACATTTTGGATTGGAGTTGGTAATTCGGTTATTGGCATTTGTACAAAAGATATTTTAACGAGATATATCCAATAACTCACGCTTTTGGAAATTCCTTATTGTGTACATGTCTGTGTTGTTTCAGTTTCGACGTGAACAAGCGTGAAACCGTATCTCGCCCTTGTGTTCGCATCAACGGACTGATAAACCAACTATCTATATTAGGTAAGTAATAACCGCTCCCATGCCTGTCGATATGCATTATCAATAAACTATTCGCCCGGAAATTGTTTTGTGTAAGAACACTATAACTAGATGTAAATTGTACACTTTGTGTAATTTTAGACTAGACAAAATCTATATAATAAGTTTGTTTGTACCACTTAGTCAAACGTAAGATTATTTAAGGGAAAATCTCATTCTATTTACTTTTAAATAAGTTTTCAATTTCCGTTAGCTTTAATTAAAGAAAGAAAAGTAAGTAAGTATCTGAATCTAAGCGTATAAAAAAATATATGTTTTAATATTCTGTATTTAGCAGAATTAATATCGTGGATTTGTTATCAACATAAGTATGCTCCATTGAAGTACATAATTTAAGCTTAATG
The DNA here is from genome assembly GCA_947347705.1 of Nymphula nitidulata. Lineage (NCBI taxonomy): Eukaryota > Metazoa > Arthropoda > Insecta > Lepidoptera > Crambidae > Nymphula > Nymphula nitidulata. Next base: position 12,643,680 of record OX374631.1, read on the forward strand.
TTACCAAACTTAAATTATGTACTATGTCTAAACACGATAGATTTATCTCCAGCGGCTTCAGTTTTTACCATGAGACCCATTTAACGCTCAGAAGTTTATACAAATCTCATTGATATTACAAGCAATGTATTGTTGAATACAACAAGATAATGGTATCAATCGGTAGTTCGCCTGAGCGCATGACACCCTTCATGTGCCGAAACAATTTTTGAGTAGATATTGTCGCCTCAAGTGATGAAGTGGAAATTTCAACTGGGCGCATACACCGGATTTGTATTTTGTATGCTAATTTAATAATAAAGACAAAAGCTGTCACGATTTAAACGTTATTCATTGAATGTTGTTATATAAGTATGATACCATTCTCTAAATGTCGATTTACCGTCATGATATAGGTTGAATTAACAGTGGATAGTTAAGAATATTATTGTAATAATATTTTATGGTCACAACTACGTAAGACGACTACATATAGGAAAGTTTTGCTAGCTGTAATGTATTTACAATTAATGAATTAAACCAATTTGCATAGCATACCCGGATTCCATTAGAGCTATTTTAGTCATGGGTCCAACTACTAACTACAATTAATATTACTAATTATAATACTTGCGTATGTTAAAATACATGATGATTGAAGTTTATCATTTCGTGACAATGGCGTAGATATTTATATATAATTAAATCTAATTATGATACATACTTACCTACTGTTCTACTGTGCAAATTACGAATTTATCATTGCGATTTGTTTCAATGATTGTGTATGTTTGTGTGTGTGATCGTTATATTGATGTTTTTAAAATTAAAGAAATACAAAAATAAAAAGAAAGGTATCTTAAATACATGCTTAAATAAATGGCCATTCTAAATTACTACTTCGGTATACCATGCTTTTGATTTGCACGATATGAAAAGTTTCAAACGTGCAAGTTAGGTCAAGTAGTCGCTATACCATTTAAAATCTCTTATAGCTCTTAAACCACTTTTAAAATGCAGGTTATCGCGAATAAATGTACATCCTACTATGAAGTAAGTGCACGCTATAGAAGACGTTGAGGCACGCTTATTGCTGCAGAAGTAGAAGCACGCTACTTACTGCAAACTTAGAGGCACGTTCGTTACTGCAGAACTACAAGTTCTGTATTAGATGACAGCTATGGCTAAGGTTATTACGTGTTGATGTAGAAATCTACAACATATATGCATATTACTGCAAAGATGCGTGCTACTGCAGAGGTAAATGTGAGATACTGCAGAAGTAAATGTGAGATACTGCAGAAGTAAATGTGTGCTACTGCAGAAGTAGATGCATGTAACTAACAGAAGTAGATGCGTGCTAATGGAAACAAAGTGGTCTGTTGCTGCAAAAATAAGTGCATACTATCATGCTTGGTTGTTTATGGGGACCTGTAATGACGCAGACGAGGTGAAGGGGACTGAGGCATGTCGAAAGCTGGGTCATTGGGGTCAGGGCGCTAACTGAAGCTAATTCCCACACACAATATCACATCAAACACTTTGTACATCTGAAACAATTAAAAATTAGTTGGAGGTATTATTACGGTAGAGGCAAAGCAAATTAAGTTTTTTTCTACAAAATGTTTAAAGATTCATTTCGTTCCTGCTTTACTAGGCAACAATAAATGCTTTTGAAATATTTAAAAAGATCATTCGTATACCTTTACCATAATAAAAATCGTACCGTTAATTAAAATAAAAACATTTATAAATTGCACACCAATAATTAATTGTTTGTGGTGGAAATAGTTATGTTGAATAGTTGAGTGTAAATGTTTAGCTTGGAAGGGAGGCTCAGCACCGGGGAGCATAAAATATATAAACGTAAAATCAAACAGCTATAAGTGTTTTCAAAAAACTTGAATATAATATTAAACCGAAAATTAAAGCCATTTGAATGCTTACATTAGGAACAAGCAACTCTGTGTGAAAATGTGCACACTAGCGACAAAGTTTTCTTTGCGATTTTACCGTGAACTTCTTTATGTGTCGGTACGTCAGAGTTTCCGCAAATTATGCCAGAGGGCGTTGTTTACCTTGTACCCAGTAATAATATTGTGACATGCTTAGTAAGTGTTTGACTATCCAACTTGTAGATGGCGTTAGTGTCTAAACTAAAACTCTAATCTACTTATCTACTTTTTGTATGAAAGTATTTTCGTTTTTATTTATTTAGTGAAATCAAAATTAGATGAGTTTTTATCTAACTTTCGATTATTCTTAGGTTTATTTTTTGAAACATGTTAACAGTTTTATTATTTAGCAATGAAATTTATAAACTTTTATTATATTTGATTGCTATAGAAATATAATAAAATTTATGCTTTTAACTTTAAATGTTAAAAACATAACTTGTGGTACCATCTACATAATATTTTCATTGCTCAGGGATTTTTATTTATATAACAATCTTTTATAAGAATATTAATAACTTTATGAAACGATTATGGAGCTTTTGTCAGAAACATATTATATCAAAATATTATATACATATAGAATGCTTAGTTTTCCTTCTCGCTTTCGATCACTCATTACTAGCCACTGAAAAATCATAAGTTTTTATTTTTGCCAATACAAATTAATAAAAACATCGTAAAAATTAACACGTTCAGAAATAGCCTACTCTGCCTTTGTATTCGTGATGGGTAAATATATGAGTTTAAGAAATACATATTGTCAAGAAAAACACAGATAACTTTGCAAGTAGCTTTTTTATAATAACGTTTAATGAAATGAGTTGCATTAATTAATTTATATTAACATTAAAAGATAATAAATAATAATATCTATCTTCATTTGATGTATCTGTCGCAGGGGTCTGGTTAAATAAGTCGCTTAACTGGATGCCCAGGCCGTTGCTTGAATGCCGGCATCCAATGAACGGCCGACGGACGACTAGCCAAGTCAGTGAGCGCAACTAGTTGGCTGAACGTAATTTTTTTATACAACTAGATGTCAAAAAAGCTGACAGCCCACCTAGTGGTATGTGGTTACCGCCACCAATAGGCACCTGCAATAACAAGGAAAAATCACATGATATTGCAGGTGCGTTGTCATCCTGAGGCCTCAGATGAAATGCCGTCCATGCAAATTAATTATCTTCAATCAAAAATACAGCGAACTGTTTCACGGCTAAAATGAGAAAGGCGGTGGCTACCTATGCGACACTACACACGGGCCTACCACTTAGTAAAATCACGTCATGACAGCCGTCTGGTTAAATGAGCAATTCAATTGGACGCCTAGGCAGGCCGTTTAAATCTAAGAGATTATTTGTGTAATTGGTAGGTTCAAGCTTATTTTTTTTATGACCACATAGAACTGAAATCGTTTTGGTTATAAGTTGTCATGAAAAAATCACCTTAAACCTGCCAATGAGACCAAATTTTTCAGTACAGGTCGATCCACCTAGGCGTCTAACTCAGCGGACTTTCAATACGCCATGTTATTAAACATTGACCGAGTCCAGTTCCATCATTAAATTGGAAGCCGGCGTTAAATCAACCGGCTAGGCATCTACCTAAGCGGCGAATTTAACGAGATGACGGCGACACATCCATAACCCAGACTCTCAGGAGGGCTGGTAAGGAGAAAAAGATTTTAAAACAGGAAATCTTTAAGGTCCTTGCTGTCCTATCCGAATATATTTGCGTAAGCTAATTTATTAAATGTTTAAGACGAAAAGCAAAAAGATCTTGTGAGTGGTAGTATTTATAGTTCTATAGTTTTGTTAATTTTACGCAGCAGTTTGGGGATAAATATAATACACTCTACACTGAATCTATGTAGTACACAATAATCTGACATCTTAGATTTTTTAAACCGACTTAAAAAAAGGAGGAGGTTATTTATGTTCCACTGTAGGTTTTTTTTGTATGTATTATCATCGATTTCTTGGTCAATTGTGAAACGATTTTCAAAATCCTTTTTTTATTCGATAGAGTATACTCCTGAGGTGGTCCCATTGTCACCAAGTCGGGATCTGATGATGAAATCTAAGGGGAAATCGAGGGCAATCCTCAAACTTTATAGGCACGTATGACTTTTTTACTTTTACCAAAGCTGTTCAAATGTTTGCTACTGTCGCTGGTGATGGAAGGTACTACTCCTTAACGGTTAGGAGTTAGATAATAATTCTTTAAATATTAATAATATAATATTCATACACTCACACTTATTATCTAGGCCAAAGTAAGCATCATTGGCTTGCTTATGGATGCTTATTAACGAATAATAGTATTCGATCAGGTTATTCGGGTGAACTGATGATGGAAGGTGCAACTCCTTAGCGGTTGGAAGATAATTCTTTAAATATTTTAGGTACGTATTAACGAATAATATAATATTCATACACTCACACTTATTATCTAGGCCAAAGTAAGCATCATTGGCTTGCTTATGGATGCTTATGCTTGCTTTAGCTTGTGTTATGGATTCTAGATAACGGATTGATATTGATAATAATATGTATATAAATATTAGAAATATACTAAATAAACACATATAAACATCAATGACTCGTGAACAAATGCTCATATTCATCATACAAAAAATTGCCCCTACCGGGATTTGAACCCGGGACCTCTTGAACGAGCAGCCCGTATAGCAAGGGGCACAGACCACTCGACCAGCCGGTCGTCAAATATTATAGTTGTATTCTATCGAGTTATTGGGGTGAACTGATGATGGAAGGTTACACTACGTAACGGTTTCGGTTAACGGAACAATGTTGTGTATTTCCACTAAAGACTGAGAGACAGACAGGTGCTGATGGTCACCCATCTGGCTTTGACCTTAGATGATCACTTAAAAAGGTGGAAAAATATTTTTTAACAAAAATAAAACCGACTTCAAAGGAAAACATAATTAAATTTAAGTACCTACGTACTTATCTCCTATAAATGCATTTTTTGGAGTTGGTGCTAAACAGTTACAAATAAACAATAGAAAATGAAGCACAACTCCAAAAATTCATTTTTTGGAGTTGGTGCTAAATACTTAAATTTATTGTTTTTTCCTTTTTAGTGTTTTGAAGTCGGTTTTATTTTTGTTATTGTGTATGAACCCCGACTAATTATTGGCGAAAAGCAAAGATATGAGTATCTTGATTTTCTTTTATTAAATATTAACCCCGTCAATCATATTCCAGATACAATTAATTTATCAATTGTCATAGCCCTCTGGTGGAATCGGGCCGCTTGAGGGATTAAGAAACTGTTACAAATTTTCAGAATCTGCCAAACTGCGAAACATTTTGTCAGTTGTGGACTTTTTAAAACTTTACTTATCTACTTAGTATGTACGCCTAGAAATAGGATATCAACTGTCATTGAGAACTAATACTATTTATTGTGATTGAAACTGTTACGTCCTTCCCAGGGTCTGACACTTTCTCTCTAAATTGGTTTAGTGGCTTAAGCAATTATAATATTAGTATGAATTGTTTTTTACCTAATATTTATTACGTAAGTGGTCTTAACTTAAGTATAAAATATTATTCCGACAAACGGAGTTAACCAAGTTTAAGAGAGGGACATTAAATAAATAAGCGCATTTAGAATAATAATGTCAGTTGCATTCCTTCGATGGTCGCCAGAGCCCATACAAGAGCTGGGGGACTTGTCTCCTATGCTGTCAACATAACGATTTCTTTTGATTTTTACATCTATATGATTCTCTAAAGTCAGCAGCCTTTAATTCGTGGCTGTCTACAGCGCTGACATACCTTTTGGCATCTGTTTGACAACCATTTGACAACCGTTGTAGACACTAGCATTCAGACGACGGGCACGGCGTGAGCCGGAACTAAAAAGTTGTATATTTTTATGTAAAAATCAATCAAATACTAAATGAAGTCATTGCGATACATTTTAAGCACAAGAAAAACGAAATCGAAAAATATCGAATGTATTTCAAGTCGTATGTCCCAAACAGCGGCAAACATGCACAGCCAAGAGACCGACGTAGAGGTTAGTGCTTACGCGCAGCGCTGTCCTCAAACGTGAAAGTCAATGGCGGATCGTCATCTTTTCAGACATCAAACTTGATGTCGAATGTTTCTATTATTGAATCACACTGCAGTACAGGCAATGCAAACGCATCAACGCATCTGCAATACCAAGTGATTTTTTTCGTGTTATTGCAGGCGGCGGTTACCATTACCACCAGATGGACCGTCAGCTTGTTTGTCATTTAGTTGTATGAAAAAGCAATGCGTGTGGTCTGGTGAATTAAATCCAAGAGCATCCCAGACTAAATCTAGGAGCTTTAGCGGGTATTCCTAGGGTCAATTTAGATGCTGGGCGATCCCCGCAAATGCTCGCTGCTACGCCAGTGGCTGGTATTTTTCCTGGTAAGAAAAGGGTAGGCAATGCGAGTACACTATATAAATACGAAAAACTTTATTCCGAAAGTCAAAATCACGAATTTCATAATTCCGAATTTTATAACACAGAATGGTTCAAAATACCTATAATGAAAATTCAGTGTTTCAAAATACCTAATTTTTAAAATCCGAGACTTTAAAATTCTGAACGTTTATAATTACTAAAATCAATATGCCGAATTAGAAGATACCGAACCATAAAAAATCCGAATCAATAATAATCTGCAATATCATAAATACGAATCTCGAATATCAAAATTCCGAATAATATACTATGAAACGCCCTAAAGTTACTTCTGGCATTAATGTCAACCTAACCCGCTCTTCGCTTCACTATTCGCTAACTTTTTTTTACAGGGAGTAATCCGATTACAGACCTACCCGCCGCCGCTGGCTAAGCGACGGTCGTGTGTGGGGGTCGTCCACACACAACCGCACTGGAAATACCCACTAAAACTTCCTGGTAACTCCAACGCCCTTCGCGGGGGTATCCTGGGCTCTGCCGAAGGAGTTTCACCAGCCCACCCCCAGGCAACCTGACCTTGTGGCCAGGTTTCCAGTTACCCAGAGTCACTTGGGTAATCCCAGACGTGGCGACTTGTGCAATGCGTGCGTGGGGGCCAACCACGCACGAAGCCGCGCTTAGGGCGCAGGAAGACGGGCGGTCACCGCCCGTCTCCTCACACCCACCAGGGGCGGCTAGAGCATCCTCCTCCCGCTCCCTCTCCGCTGCCTCCTTCTGCGTGAGCACAGTCTCGCAGAAGGAGACGACAGCCTCCCATACCCTCTCGCTAGCAACCTTACATAATTCGGAATTTTTTGGTGTTCCCAGGCAATGCGTGAGTAGTGCCCAAGATATGACACGAGCGTCTATGTAGATAGAGATACTCGTATGTAGCGAGGCCACAGCACTTGGATAAGTGGACCGTATGTTTGTTCGCAACCTGTTGTATATAAAAAACCACCAGTGAAGAATCATCCGAGGAATACTGTGAAAATCAATGACGAAATCAAGAAGATTTCGATCGACTCTTACTATAATTTTTTTGGTGTACTTACTGATTCAATGAAAATATACAAAAATTATATGAAATCGGTCCAGTGAGATGCATAGACACCAATTTCAATAATATTCCCAATATAGGCAGATATATTGATACTATCTTCAGTTCAATTAATATAAGTAATCGTAACATTTGTTTTTTCATCTGGTAGCATGGCAGTGGCCCCGCCAATTCGAGTAAAACAAAGAGACACAGCGCAGTACCATCCCTTTCTTGATGCCATTAAGGCTATTTTAAACATCCTCCTGTGATTTTGTGCTATCTAAAGCTAGAACCCTGAATTTTCAGTAAATATAGGGCATAATATGACTTACATATATTCTGAATGAAATTAAATTTGAACTTTTAGTTATAGAAAAAAAAACCCGTCAAAGTTCCTTTAGTTTTGCGACTTATACACTGACTGATCAACATAATTCTAATGTACTTCTAGCAGAGTTATACATGAGAATTTAGGGCACCCGGTTGGAGTAGTACCTCCACCTTACATGAGAATGTCCTAGAACTCTACCTTGTAGTGTTGTGTTCGGTCGTCAGGGCTCATCTAAGAACCGTATGTTGTGAAAAAGGGGACTTGTCCTTTATGCTGTCACCATAATGCTTTCGTAGGGAACGTGTGAAGGAACCATTTGATATTACAAGCGCTATAGTACCGTTTACCATCAGGCGGGCCGTAAGCTTGTTTGCCACTCTTGAAGTATGACGTCACTCTTCAATAGTAGTGTACATAATTCAGCATCATTTTCTATGGAGCGTTTTTTTACAACTTGCAATAGCTCCTCAAAGAAATCGCTTTATCTAAAAAACTATTGATTGCCCACATACTACTACTTCTGCAATATTTATTGTCTATTCAGATACTATTTATATATAAAATAAAATTACAGTCCCGCTTTTTATGTTGTTGCAATTAGAAAAGAGAAAAAGTTCCTAATATAATAACATTGATCTGATCTCCCCATAATCTTTTCATCACATAACTATTCATACAAATGTTAACCCAAAATGCTATAAATGTTATTTAATTAAAATATTCTAATTAAACGTGTAGACATCGACGCTTACCTATAAATTGAATATTTTGTAGAGCCGCCAAATACCCTGGGGAATGAACCGCCCTCAATTCACTCAATATGAGCTTTGTTAGCAGCTTTGTTTTATTAAATTGATAAATATTCATAGTAGTAACAATTTATGTCAACGTAATATTGTGAGGATCGCTAGTTTAGAAAACTATCTCTAAAGATTATAAACTATCGAAAAATTGTGAATGAAAGCATTTGATTACAGGAATTATATGAATTAGATGTTACATTATTATTATTATACACCCGACGTTTCGATTAATTTACAGCGATCGTGGTCTAGGGCAGACTGAAGATGCCAAATGTCTTTGATAAGTTTTTAGTTAACTACCGTCACTTTGTGTTATATTTTGAGCGGTTCGAATTACGAATACGGAGCTCACGGTGTCAGTAATAATGTAACATCTAATTAAACGCGAGCTAAATCCGGTAAATTGGTTTTATTTCAATCGTATCATCAACTTTATTAAATCAACTTTTTTTGGCTTGGTTTTTTTTCGGCTGGTGGCGTATATTGGCTGCGGAAATAATAACATTTGCAAATTGTTCTGGTGCCATGTCCTTAGGTTGTATTACACTATCGTAAAATAAAATGTTGAAGCGGTGTGATTCACTAACAGAAATATTCGACATCGAGCTTGACGACTGGCAAGACGACGATTTTGATGTTTGAGCACAGCGCTGCGTATGTTTGTCGCAGTTTTGGTTCATCATCATCATCATCAGCCTATGTGCGTCCAGTGGGACTGCGATGGCTGGGCACAGGCCTTCCTACATGGGAGAAACACATGAGGAGATTGGGCCATAAACACTACCACGCTGGCCCAATGCGGGTTGGTGGGTTAAAGCGGTTGCAGTAACAATCGGAGCCAACGGCTTAACGTGCCTTCCGAAGCACGGAGGAGCTCGAGATTATAAATTTGTTTGACCCATCCCAGGACCAACCATGGCGAAAGTTGCTTTGTTTTCGTAATCGAAACCAGAGCGCTCAAACCACTACGCCACTGAGCGCTAACATTAAGATATCAAAATAAAGTAAACTACTTTTTAGTTCCGGCTCACGCCGTGTTCGTCGTCGGAACGTTAGTGCCACCAACGGTTGTCAAATGGTTGTCAAACAAACGCCAAAACAGCCACGAATTCAAGGCTGCTGACTTTAGAGAATCGCATAGCAGTAGTGTGCTCTCTTATAAATTCAAAACCAGGAGCTATAATAAGAGATCAATTATTACAGTTCATAACTTATATTATGAAAGCAGTAAGGGTTATTATGGCCCGTCAAAGAAGGTCACTCACTTTTGCTGCTCACTGTAGGTACTAGCAAATTCAGCATGATCATGAGCTAGCGATATAATAGTAAGTAGACTTTGTTCTAAACAAAGCAATGAACAATAGCACTTATTATTCCATCATGAATTTTCCGAGGAACTGCTTTTAACGGCCGCGTCGAGTGTGATTGAGCCGGGCTCGCACTTGACCAATTTTTTTCTCCAAGTCTTTTACATCTCTCTATTCGTCCCAAATGCGAATCCATTAACTTTATTTTTCTTTTGGACGGTTTATTAAAAAAGAGGCGGATTACAAATAGTTCCTTTCATTTCACCGGTACCTTAATGTATGAGTGAGATTAGAGCATACTATTACTTTCTGGATTTAACTTTTTCCACAAGCTTTTATTTTGATTTGGTTATCCACGCACACTTGGATAATTCAGCTTTACCTTTACTTAATGAAATAACACTTTTCCCGGATTTACACTGGGAGTGTGATTTCTCAAACTTGCATTTAAGTACCGGTCTAGTGTGCAAACTTTTTATTTTGACTTGCTAAACTTTGATCCATTTCCCTGGTAACTTATCTATTTTTTGCTATATCCAACTCTTTCATCTTTACACCGCACGTATCAGCAGGCTTATTTTATCACTTTAATCCTAATAGCAATAGCATTAAAGGAGAGGACCACAAAATGTATGCAACCTGGGCTTAAAATAATTTTCATCTCCCTAACCAGCAGGCTTACTCTTGAATCTAATAACAATTTCAATTCAATATCGATCTCAATCCAAGTTCAATTTTAATGTTGACAGAAACCGTACTCTTGAATGCAATCTCGACAGCATTGGATTGAAATTAGGATTGTGTTTAGGATTGCGTAACGCGTATGAAGTTAGCTCTGTTTGACTCTGCATTAGGGATGTGCCGCATTCATCGTAAACCGATAAAACATTAATAATTACACAATTAACTGCAAAAACTGAATCATATACTAAGAAATAAAAGCTCAAATAAGTATGGTTTAATAAATTAAACAACTATTTCTTATTTCCATTTCGTAAATTGTTATTTTCTTTTAAAATAAAAAATTTTAGCTGTATCATTGGCTGTTTAGCCGTTTACCCATAGATAAAAAAAAGTTAAGAAAGTATGTCAAAGCTACGTTGTCTACATTCTCTTTGTGGCAAATTAAAATGTTATTTCAAATCATTTGGCGACATTGGGATTTTTGTTCGCAGCAAAATATATCTAGAAAAAGGTTCAAGGATTTTGGGTGTTCTATTATTAGTTTTGGATTCAATGGCAAGGTAGTCAGCAAATTGATTTACTGAGCCAAAATGGAAATAAAAAAGGAATGGTCTTTTGGGCAACAACTCTCAGTTCTTTAGGAGAAGCAACTAAGGTCAAGGATGGGCAAAAGTAAGTTTTTAACATATTAAGTATTAACATAAATAAGAAAACTTTGCCAGAAACACATTCATGAGGCATGAATGCGTTTTGTCGTAATTTAGTTATTCATTATTATTTCTCTAATTTCTTTTTATAACTACTAACTACTATTACTTTCGTTTCATAAAATAAATGGGTGTTTATAGAAACGAAATCTTATAAAGTAGGTAATCTGTCTATTTATAGACTCGATAACAGAATGTATTCAAGTGGTTTGACCCATGAAAGAATTGGTGGGAATGTTTACTTAAGTGGTACAAAAATGGGTCACTATATTTTCTACCTAATTATGATTATTGATTTGAATATTTAAAATATAATCATATTTAATTTCAGAAACACAGCTGCAGATATTAAGACGTGATATTCGGCAACGTCGTCGCTCTATTACAACATTACAAGGAGACATGACCGGCTGACACCCATCGGCATAGCATAATAATATACTATATACTGAAATAAAACAAGGAAATTACATAAGGAAAGAACTTTTTTATGACTTTACTTAAATTAAGGCAGCTTATGTTATTAAAATAAAAATATCTAAGTGTTATTTTATTGTGGTTTTATTTTATATGAGTTTAGCTAGATAATATAATAATAATAATATTTATACACTCACACCTATTATCCAGCCCAAAGTAAGCATCATTAAGAGCTTGTGTTAAGGATACTAGATAACGGAGAAATATTAATAATGATATCGATATACATATTAGAAATATACTAAACAAACATATAAACAACCATGACTAGTAAACAAATGCTGGTACTCATCGTACAAACATTTGCTCCTACCGGGATTCGAAGCCGGGACCTCTTGACCGAGTAGCCTGTATACACACATGTTAATTTGTTTGAATCTCGTCATTACCCATACAAAATGCTTTATTCATTAATACACCGCGTTATTCAATGTACATTTCGTCTTTGTTTTCAGTCGAAATTATTAGCTTTTCGTATAACATTAATCCTAAGTTCCTAAACCATTTAAAATATATACATACCACATAAAAACAATATTTAACCCCCAAAATTACTAGTAAATCTTGAAACAATATGTAAAAAGTAACACTTTTGTTATTGTGTAGAAGACAATAATAAGCCAATTTCCAAGCAATCCGAACGCAATAGACAGCTGTCAAAATTTATTCGAGAGTACCGATTTAACACCGACCGAATCCAATATCAATAGTGTTAATTTCTTAAAATGGCCACACAATAAAGATCCAATGTGGCGCTAGTGTCGCAGTCAAGAGTACTAAACGTCATAATCCCAATGTCGATCTATCGGAATTGTGTTCAAGAGTAAGCCCGCTGGAAAGAGTATTTTTGCTCTTCGATATCTGAGTGCAAAAGCCGTTTTTATCTGCTAGAAGATAAAGTAAAATTGAATTTAGAACATCGTGTGCACTCAGTTTGTGAATTCAAAACATCATTAAACCTCTTTACTTCTACCTCCATGGACTAGTGCCGAATTTATCATACAGCCTTCTTGAACTTGTTAAAAACTTAGACTCGGCACCTTCTTGGTGTAGTTTTTGTTTAATTTGCTTTGCGCGCGCTATTTTCTTTTCGCGACATATTTTGTTACAACCGTAGGTTTAAAACAATAAATTTGAAAACAAGTAACAAACCTAAAATGAGTGATTCTAGCGACGAAGTAGTTTATTTGACGGCAACAGAATTGACTGAAACTGTTAATAATGCGCAAATGTTTTTTTCCTCCTTGAGGTGGGATGTAAAGTTACGTGTTGCACTCAAGTGCAAAGATTTTTCAGCTAGTGCTCTTTTGATTCCCTCGCTAACGCTCAGGATTCTAATTTTTGAATCACTCGCTGCGCTCGTGGTTCAATTTTAAAATCCTTCGCTTGCTCGGTCATCAAAATTGAGCACGCAGTTAAAAAGCAACTTTGCACTCTTGTATAAGGTAAAGGCACCTATTACCGCGTTAAATTAGGGGGTTTGGAATCAAAGTAAGATATTACAGGCTAAAAATTTTTCTCGACAGCTTCAGATATTTTTTTACGTTACACAGGACTTTTATTATTAGTTTCATTATTATTGTTTGTTTACTTCTATAACCTTATTTTAATTAAAATATTTTTTTTACAGGCAGGCAAAATTCCCTATTACCGAGGGGCTTTATCTATTACCGCGGTAGGAGGTAATTAGGATAATTACCGAGTATTGGAAATCAACTAGTTATGTTATAATAGTCGGTTCCGTACAAAATATATTAAAACTACACCTCACTTTGAAACCAAATTTATTTAGTAGTTATTAAAAAACTGTAACATTCTGTTTGCTTAAACAAACAACTCTTATTATTAATATTGTAATAGGTATAGAGAAAAAAAATCAAAAATGTTTTAGTAAATGCAAATATAAAAACTGAAGTAAAGTGTTGGCGTCTATTTATTATGGTGATATTTATTAAACGTAGTATTATGCACGCTGAACTAGAACCGGTAGTGTTGTGGCAAGCCTTCTACGTTCTTGAACTGCGTGAAGTTGTACTGAAGTAGCTGCAAAAAATGTTGCCTGTGTACGACGTGTGTAGAAATATAATGCTCATTATGAGAAAACTAAAAAATAAAATAAAAAATAGTATTGTGATGGTATTCGAGTCTGATTATACTATACAGGGTTATTTGAAAAACTTCAACAGCATCTGACAACAACAGTAGCAGATACTGATTGTAGTGCTTAAATGTAATAACTTTTTATATGGAAGCAATATTGAAATCTCAAAAAAATATTTTGCGATCCCATAACAACTCTAACAGCTGATTTGTTATTTAGTATGGGCAATAATTTTCTTGAGATTTCCATAATGCCTCCATACAAAAAGTTGTTACATTTGAGCACTACCATCAGTATCTAGGAGGATGTTTTCCGAATAATTCTGTATAGTTCTCATTTTTTCATATTTTTTTTGTACTAGATAGAATAAATAGCGATCACTAACGGAACCCTAGAATTAAATACCCCTATGTCGAGCTGCCGAGGAAAGCCCTATTACTCGGTAATAGATTTCATATGAGAAATCTATTTCCGAGTACTCAACACTCGTTAATAGGTTTTCATATAATCTATTACCGAGGTATGTAGCTGTAATAAATATAATAATAGGTTTTTTAAAACATATTTCCGACCTACAATAACGAACAAATTATAAGTTTATTTTACATGATTTCGACAAAAGGCATTTCAGTCCTTTAAAAAATATTAATTGAATCACAAGATTATTACTCAGTGTTACAGTGCTATTAAATTAATATAACAGATGTTTTTAATAAATTTGTGATGCCCAGTATAAAATCAAGATTTCGTGTACTATAGATTTTATAAAAATAATGAGGTTTTACTAGATTTAACATACAGCGGAAATAGATTTTTGGATTCCACATAAAACGAGGATTAAAAATTATTTACTTAATGTTAGTAAGCCAGCCAATTTAAATTTAAAATGCAATAGCTTTTAACCTGTCAATTATGTATTACCGATGGGTACATCGGTAATAATAGATGACATCTAATCCAAGCATCTAACACCGCGAATTTTATTTTTTAATATAATTATGTGTTTGTAAAACATTTCCACAGAAAAAGTGTGAGAAAATAAAAGTAGAAGACCATAAAAACAAATAAATCATACCCCTATTTCAATTTCTTCTTTGTTGGCTTTCTGCTATAATTTAGCCAGTGTCAAGTTTCTATACCCCTATTCAGATGTGATGTAAATTGTTTTAGTAATGACATAATAAAAATACGAGTGTAATTACGGGAACAGCTTCGTGTTTGTATGGAAACCACCTGCTCGTGCGCAATCGTCGTACAAACTAAGTGATTTTAATGCGTTAACACTGAGGTATGTTCACTGACTACCGTATGTTTGATACAAAATAGTGTAAGTTAGAACTTGTCCGAAATATTATTGCGCTAAATTTCTTTTTAGTGAATAGAAATACAAAACAAGAGATACATCGGTAATTGGTGCCATTTTTGCATACAGCGGTAATGGGTGCCTTTACCTTAACAAATAACTATTAAACTTTTAAGAGTCATCCTACCTATATATGGTGAAAGCTTATAATTATTTAGAATTTTTAGTGCTATCAAAAATATTTTATAGTCCCCCGTTCATTTATAAGACGATCATAAAATAATCCATACTAAAGTTGCGTTTTGCGTTTTGTTATTGCATTAACCCATCAAAGCCCGATAAACCAGACACAATTAAATTTTAAATATTATGACAACTTAAGTTGTCGTCTGGGCATTTAATGATTAATATAACAACCATTACTTTTTACTTTTAAAATATGGAGCTGCAGCTAAAATTATAGTAAGTTTTTCATATAAGTAATTAAAAGACATAGCAACAATAGGTGCATTTGACATGTTTTACGACTTGAAAACGACAAGAAAAATCAAATCTGCGTTTAGTTTCTGCTGGAACATTCTTTACATTTTTGGACAAACGGGCACTTGAAAAAATCCGATTGATTTGAAATCGACACCTACTCGATTTCAAATCAATCGGATTTTTTCAAGTAAGGTGTATTGGGGTAGTTCCGAAAGTGGGTATAATCCGAGAATTCAAAAAATCTACGAAATGCTAGCGATTTTTCATAATGACAATATTAAACCAGTCGCCAGCTTGATTGCGCTAGTCGCATCAGTTGCCACGAACCTTTAATGTCAACAGCACGTGCACAGTGTCAACTTTCGCCGAACGAGTGTCTTTCGCGCCATTTTTGTTGCTTCGTAATAACCCCAACAAAGTTTTCTTAGGATTCGGGTAAGTAATATTGATATGTGTTGATTTTTATGATAGATTATTGTTTTTTCTGAGTTTTTAAGATGATGAGAATTTAATAGCTGTGGATTTATTAATTTTTTGGAATTACCCCTAGGGGGTAATTCCGATAAACAAAACATTCGAAATAACCCCGTTTAGTTCTTTCATAGTAATAAGCACATGGTTCTCAATCTGTAAGAAAACAAAAACTGCAATGTATTTACTTAAAAAGTCCCAATTTTTGGTTTGTTATTTTTTTCAGAACCATGCCACGAAATTTGTTGAGGGAAAAAATTAAAAACTACACTCCACACGATTTAGCTGAAGCAATACAGAAGATAAAAGATGGAGAACTTACCAGTTACCTACATGACTGAATGAATATGTCGTTTTATTTAAGAATTACTTTTGTTTATTACTTTAATAGTAGGGAGTTTCTTCTTCTTAAGTAAATATTGATTTTGCCATAATTATTTTCATTTACAAACTCTTTATAATAGAACCTGCTAAGGCTAAGCTCAGCGGAAAAATATTGTGAACATCCCACAGGAATCTACGCCTATTAACGAACCTACACGTTGCTTATTATTTCGCTTGGTTTCGCTTAGCTTTCATCCATACGAATTTTCTTACCCTATAAACTTAACTTTCATAGGGGTAAATCCTAAATAAAAGTGTTTCAAGAAAAATATTAGCGATACCTTAAACATAATTAATGGTATTTTGTGTGAGGGGTTTTTACGACTGAAAAATAAATTTAAACCGCCGGTCAAAGTGCAAAAAGATCGAGTTTTCAACTACTTCGGCATTACCCCAATGTAGTTCGAGATAACCCCTACGTCCAAAATATATGCTTACGTATTTCAGAACTTTTATGTTGAAAAGCCATTAATATTTTATTGATTCGAATGAGTATTAAAAATAAATCGTTTTATTGACTTTACATAGGTAAAATAATTATGGGAGTTGATGATATAAAATTTTTAACAATCAATTAAAACATAAGTCACTAGTCAACTCGTAGAAAATTCTATCGAAATTGCCCCAATGCACCTTATATAATTAGCTTTGTAAAGAGGTATATCACATTGCTGTTCAAATTTATTTGCTGCTGGTAGAAGTCAAATCATAATGGCTCCAATTGCATCTTATTCAAATGTTAATAACCATTAATATTTTTTCCTTTTATGTGTTCTGAAGTCGCTTTTCATACTTGTCTAAAAATTTGTTTGATGAATTTCGAAGGTCAAGTCCAACGCAAATAAAATTATCTTAAGCACCACTGAAAGTATCCGGAAAGCAAAAATTCGCAATTTCGCTCACATTGATGACTTAATTATATAAGTTATTTTGATTTTAAAACCAAACTAGTAAAAGAAGTGAGTTTTGAAACAATTCTAAGGGACTAATCTTAAAGTAAACTCTTAAATAAAAAAAAACAGTTTTCATAATCGGTTAATGAACGACGGAGTTCTGAGGTAACAAACATAAAAAACAAATATGGAGCCGAATTGGTTTCTCCTTCTTTGAAATTGGCTAAAAATATAAATCGAATAATAAATGTTTTAATTTCATCTGACACCACAAGAAAATTATAAAGTATTCACCCAGTTCTGGAATGATGTACCATAACGATTTAAATACGAAAATAACACAGGCCATTCTCGCGAGTATTGTAAGAATGTTCAAAGAGAATCCTAAGGGAGATTTCTCCCGAAATTCATGAAGCAACCAATTAGTGAATCGAGTCGTGGGAATATTCTCAATTAATTTACACGCCAGATTTCCTTTCACTTTTTCGTGGACTTACTCGTAGATAAGCGAGGGAGAAATTATTCTGCTTCAAAAGAAGAAATTTTAATCGGCACGCTGTAAAATCTGTACTCTTTTGATATTTTACAAACAATATTTACTTTGTAAAAGGTATGACTTTATTTTATTGAGATTGAAGAGATTAATATTTATGTAGGAAGGCAGTACTGCTTTCATTAAAATAAGCTGCGTCGTAGTCTATGTAGTTGTAGTATAATTACATTAGATAATAATTATTATAGAAGCTCGGTGGCGTATTGGTTTGAGTGCTCTGGTCTGATACGAAAAACTAAGCAACTTTCGCCATGGTCGATCCTGGGATGGGTCAATCAAAGTTTGTTATCTCGAGCTCCTCCACGGCAAGGCACGTTAAGCCGCTGGGTCCGGTTAGGCCAGCGTGGTGGTGTTATAGCCCAAACTCTTCTCCCATGCAGGAAGGCCTGTGCCCATCAATGACGTATATATAGTAGGCGGGTAATGATGATGATTATAGATGCATCTTGTACATTTAAAAGTAGACTTGAAGAGATCTTACAGCAACAAGACCACCCTTGTATAATGACTTCATATGTTTTGGCTTTATATGTTTTTGTTTTTAATACAATCGCGTCGTAGTGTAAGGACGCGCTCATTAATGTTTTTTTTTCCTTCGAGTGATTTGGCGTGTATTTAAAAAGTGTTAAGGTGTGTACATATTATAGGTGTAGGTTAGTGGTAGTTTTTGTGTACTTTTGTTAATGCGTGTTTAATTGTTTATAGAGTATGTATATACAGGGTGTTTATATTACGGAGAGGTGTTAGACCAAACCTTTTTTGAATAGTTTATAATATACAACGCTCTGGCTGCTTTGTGACATACCTACTTACCTATATTTCTCTATTTACATTGTATTCTTTTGTAACGTCACTTATTGTCTGTCGAATTATATCATCACTGTGCTAACACTGAAGAATTTCATTTACACATTTCTCAGAAAAATGTGGTTTCATTTTTTAAATGAAAATATGTTATATTGTTATAATAAAATATACAACATATAGATGTTTAGTCGCAGTACAGTATTGTACATAACCTATATCAGCCCCTCATAAAAATAACTAACATGTAGGTATTTCATTCCACGTCAAAAAATAATTATAAGTTTGAAAGTGCACACTGCCGCAATTAAACCGCAATACAATACTGTAACATTTTATTTTATTATTACTCACTGAGATTTAACTCAAAAGACTGGTTAAGCGTCCCCAAACGAAATTCATTTAAAACTTTGGACGTCCCCATCAATCAAAAACCAATCTAAATTGGACAACATTCCTTTTTGTTAGAGGACTATTTTGTGAAAAAAATATTGAAAGGATTTAAGGGCGGTCCTTAATGGTACTTCGGTCACCAAAACAAGATTTTTTTTTGTATTTTTAAAACCAAATTTTCAAAACATATAAAATCTAGTGAAAAATGGTTTCAACTAAGAATATACTAAAATAGATAACAATTTCAAATGTTTGTTATATACATATGAAATAAATATATTATATTATTTATTTCAAATGTATCATTGTGGAAATAAAGAAACAATGAACTAGACCATACTAATATGGAAGCTGATATGTATACAATGTGAAACACACAGATTCAGCAAATTTTAAAATGTTGTAGAGCAATAGAAGCTTTTAACATTTACCGAGAATTTAAAAAATAGTTCTTTTTTCTATACAGTATTTACTCGTATTGGACGTGCTTCGTACACAAAGGGAATCGGTTGATTTAAATTCAAACCTACTGGTATGTTTTGGGCACACAACTTTATTAAGCAAGCTGAAACTTTATTCCCCATAGTTCAAATTTTCATGCTTAACTGTTATTCAGAACAAAGAATTTGAACTCGAATTTTTTTGCATTCATAGGTTTTAAGCCTTTTATTGGTATAAAGGGTTCCGTTGTTAAAGGGTTCTAACGTAACCCTTTTGTTGTGGTAACTCCATCCGTCCATCAGTCCGAGTGACAGAGGCTTCTGATTTCTAAACAAAATAAGATTAGAAGCTCTTGAAAATCAATTCTACGCTCCAAAAATGAATTCGCATTTATAATATAATTTCCCTTTATTTCAATCTAATATAAATATACAAGAGGCATTTTAACCATAAAAAGGGCTTTGCAAATAGTAGACAAACATAATAATATACTTACAGAAACATATTTGCTAATAATGTTTACTAAATATGTACCTATAAGTGTATTTAGTTTGCCGATATAATAGCCACTTTATTGAGTATGAGGAATAAGAAAAAAGTAGTACTGGTAAAAGTAAATTTTAATGTTATTTATTCAAAATAGAGCAAATGCTTTTAACGTATCAACGGTGCTTAGGATTCAGATTCGCATGAGGAAAATTTTCACATAAGTCCAGTTAGTTTCTTGCTAATAAACAATGCCAATTAGTAACCCAACTTTCCTATTTCGGCCGTAAAGCAGTTCGCTGTGTTTTGGGTTGAAGTGCAGAAGTGAAGAAGGGAGTTATTACAGTTACTGGTCATGTAAGGCATTTCATCTTAGGCCTCATGGCGACACCTGCAAATGCTGCGTTACAAAGTGATTTTTTCCTTATTATTGCAGGTATCTAAAGGTGTTGGTAGCCACTTACCACTAGAGCGGCTGTCATCGTGATTGTTATCTAGTTATATTTAAAAATCACTTTGTATGAGTTTTAGTTTATTCCTAGGTCCCAATACAGTAAGTATTAAGAATTAGAATCTATAGGTATTTATCCAATCGTATAGATACAATTTTTTCATCGTTTTCTTTATCTATTTGTATTTCTTACAATAAAGTAGTCATTTTAAACGCAAAATCAAACATGTAAATGTAATTAAAATAGCTTTGTCATCTTTACTGAAAGTTTTAAAAATGCTTGTCAAAGTATTCTTTCGGATTACTAGAGGTTGTAAAACTTCATTGAGTGATACGAGATAAACGTTGCTATGAATCGTTAAAAGTAAAAAGTGGTTAAGAAATCGGTAGGTTACTCCTAGTGCTCCGGTGGCGTAGCGGTTGTCGCTTCTGAGCGGACCCCAGGAGACGCGGGTTTGATCCCGCCTATTTTTTCATCGTTTTATTTCTTTATTTGTATTTCTTACAATAAAGTAGGCGTTACCGATCAGCAGTCTGTGATGACGTCATTGAGGATTTAGTTGGGGAACAGATTAACCAAGGACTGCTGGTCGAATAAACGCAAAATTCAACCACTTGACGACGACGTGTTCCTACTTCTACATTTTATTAGAAAAATATAAGTGAAACCTATATGCGTGCCAAGTTTCATGCTTTCTGCCGGATGAGATGGTATTTTTTTTTGCGCTAGCGAGCCACGCTCATATAACAGTTACTAAATTTGGTCTCTACTAGCCTATTTCCATGGATGCAATGCATTTATCTTCCGATATAAATTACATTACGCCCGCGCCGCGTCTACGCATTCGAACTATAGCCATGTCGCTGACTTGTCCGCTATGCCGACGCCATCTCCAAACACGAGCGCCCTAGGCCTTCGGGTATATATTGCCTATAATGAATGAATGAATGGGCCAACCTAGATTACACTGACCCAAAAAAAATCTATGAAACTTTTATGAATTCCTTTCACAAATCAAACGTACGTTGATTAATTTGTTCAGTCGATCGACAGAACATCATTTGAAATCGAGAAAGAAACAGAATAACAACATAAAGCAGTGACGTGTGCCTTTATATCTCGTATTAGATGAATTCTTTCTTTTTACTTTGAGCAGGATGCTGTTCATTTACTGTAAACGTTATTTAGTGTACGTAGATATTGCAATTTGGTTCATAAATTCCTGGAGTTAAATGTATCAAAAGAGAAAATAAATTTGCATTATTACAACTTCATTCAATCTCAAACAAACAGCATGATGAGATATACTTACAGGCTGGCACATTTAGATCGGTCAATATGGGA
The DNA here is from genome assembly GCA_947347705.1 of Nymphula nitidulata. Taxonomy (NCBI): domain Eukaryota; kingdom Metazoa; phylum Arthropoda; class Insecta; order Lepidoptera; family Crambidae; genus Nymphula; species Nymphula nitidulata. Next base: position 12,665,552 of record OX374631.1, read on the forward strand.
AAGTATGAAACTATAAGACATACGAAAATCTCTTCTTAGAAATCATGTCATCGATTTTACTAATAAGAAAAACTGCATTCATACTTTAATAAAAACGTTTACTCAGCTCGAGAATCGAACCCAGACGTTTTGAAAAATAAAACTAACACTATTTCTATTTAGATATCGATTGTGTAGGTCTTAAGCAGTATCGTTTTTTGAATTGAAATTGATGACTAAAATGAATAAAAAACATGATGACTAAAATGAATAAAATGCATTGTTTTCATATTCTTTTAATTTATATATTTTAGGAAATGTTCGAAACTACCACCATTTTTTCAATACAACATTCAACTCGTTTATGTGTTCCATTTTCAAATGAGGTTTATCACGTCTTTGTATCTACATACTTATTCTAAGTGGGCTTTTCAATTGATTATTAGTGTAAGTATGGTTAATAGAAGTAAGCAATTACAATCATAGATAGATAATATTATCGCAGATAACAATATGTAAAGCAGTGTATGTAACAAGTTGCGACACCAGCAAAGAGGTAGCTCTTTAAAACAACCATAAAGACAATTTTACGCACCTAAACGAGTTACAAGATTCAATGTATTGAAAAAATGGTGGTAATTTCAAACACCTACTAAAATAAATTAAAGGATATGAAAACAATGCATTTTATTTATCTAAGATATCATGTTTCATTCTAACGTTTACTGCTTAAGACCTACACAATCGATATCCAAATAGAAATAATGTTAGTTTTATTTTTCCAGACGTCTGGGTTCGATTCTCGAGCTCAGTACACGTTTTTTTTAAATGTCTGAATGCAGTTTTTCTTATTACTAAAATCGATGACATGGTTCCTAAGAAGAGATTTTCGTATGTCTTATAGTTTTAGACTTTCCCATACTGACTGATCTAAATGTTCCACCCTGTATTTCAAACAAATACAGCATGGATTTATTAGAATGCAACAATTAGTTGTATTTTGTAATAACAACCTGTGGGGGACAATAATAAAACTGGGCTTCTTAGCTAGATTTAGTTTCCATATTTTATGTCCTTACCGGCCAGACGGCATCTCCTAAACAAAAGAATATCTATTGTATTGTGTCTGGATTTTGGGTACTTTGCAGATTTGGTAAGGTTTGTATTTGATTTAAGAAATTGACCGTCGACAGTCAAAACTTTTCCTCTTGGCTTTATATTGTGTTAATTACCTAATTGGATTTAAGTAAAGACAGTTTTAAAGTCGATGACACCTTTTTATCTTTACAAATTAATTTGTCGAGCCACACATTCCAGGCAGCATTGGTTTTTAATAATCATAATGCTCTCGGGAGTCTTACGCATCAATCAAAATCAAGTCCTTATAATTTTAAGTCATAACATAATTAAAGTGGCAATAGGAAAGTTACACCTACCATTATTAGTCAAATCAAAAGTCAATGTTTAGCATTAGGTTTTTAAATGCTAAAATGTTCTCTGTGCACAATTTATTACTACGCTACAATTTTTATTCAAAGAATATTGTAAGCCCTAAATGTCTTATTTTTCAGCATAGATCGGGTTGCATTATTTCATCATGCAATTTAAGAGCTTGTTATCTTTAGGGTAGAATTCCTAATTTGGCCTCCAGTTTGCTATTATTCTAACGGGGATATTTGACAACTGACGCCGGTGATCAAATTACTATTAATTTTCAGCCGCGAGCCATGTTCGATATTCATTCTGTGGTCCGATATCACTCATGTATGTAACAGCGGTTAATTATTGTAATCGTATCGATAATAATATTCTGCTTATAATTATTTGCTTTAGTTATAGCTGCATGTGGTCTCTTTTTAATAGTGAAGAAGCAATAATATTGGTAATTAATAATTCTTATTTCTATTTAGTCATTGATACCACTAGGGTGGCATTTTTTTATTAATATATAGGCAATCGTTAGACTACAGTCACACCTGAGGGCCTAGACAAGATTCCTTTCGATAATCGCTACCGCTATCGCTAAGAGAAAATGAATGGAATTTGACATAAGCTCTCGATTTGACTTTCGACTGTAAATGTCAAATCCCATACATTTTCGATTTAGCGATAGCGGTAGCGATTGTCAAATGGCATCTTGTCTAGGCCGTCTGATGTTCAGAGTCCGGTCCGCCATGTGATGGTCGCTGTCGTAATTAGGCTCGTAAGGCGCATACGCAGAATTGACAAGAAGAGTGCTTTCTATTAATAAAATACAATAGGTAGACATTGCCTACTATGATACATGTTTACCAAGGAGGTGCCTATTCACTCTAGCCTTATAGACGTCGTTGTAGGTTTCGAGAAACAGATGGGCAGGCAGAGAGTTCCACTCCTTGGCAGTTTGCATTAAAAAGGACATGACGAAATGCTTTAACTGAATAGTTATTTAATAAATAATACACCCCTGGTTTTATAATAATAATAATAATAAAGTTTTATTTCAGACCGGCGTCCATAAAAGTGTTAGTGTGTTTATAGTCTGTCATGGTCTTTATCTGCCCTTTTTAAGAAAAGCGAAAAAGCCTCAGTTTTTAACTGTGAAGTACTCGAATATCAGATACAATAGTTTTTCTATTGTATCAGCCGTGGACTGGTGAGAAAAAGGTGAGTACAAGTTCTATCATGTCGTGATCAACACAACTATATACTTAGGTATTGCCCTTTAGCAGTAACCCGGCTTTCATATACAATAGAAAATCGATTGTCGTCTGATATGTGGGTAGGTACTTCATAGATTAAAGGGGATGTAATTTTTTCTTTAATTACCATATCTAGGTAATTAAAGAAAAAATTACATTGGGGCAAAATATTACTGCAATTCTTTGCTACCAAAGGTACCTAGGGTAGCAAAGAATTGTGCTAATATTTTCCTTTTTTTTCCTCCTTTTTATTTCCATTTACTCCCGCGTACGCTTGTGATATGAGTCTGTAGAGGTTTTCTCAAACTAGTACACCATGGGGTTCATCAAAAACGGGGTTGAGAAGTATTTACCCTTTACTACCTAGTGTTGCAAACATCCATAGGTTATGTCTAGGACATACCTTCACTTTAATGTAGAATAGTTTTAAAGGTGTGATCTTCGCACCTAGCTCTATTCTTTTAACTTCTGTTTTACGTCTTCCAATATTGCTCTTGTTTGATATATTTTTTAAGCCTTTACCTCCTCAAATCCGCCTTTTTCCCTTGCTGTTACCGACAGGGTATGTAGTAAATTTTTACTACTTATCCTGTCGGTTTAAAAATATTAGGCTACAAATATGATACCGTCTTATTTACAATTAGTTTCATTTCATAGTAATATTATAAATGCAAAACTAATTCTGTTTATCTATCTGTCTGTCTGTCTGTTATCTTATGGAGATAGTTTGAGACCTGGGAAGGACACAGACTACTTTTGGAGCTATAGCCGGTAGCTATTGCACTATAGTAGCAAATAAAACACACACACTCTGACCACAGATGCAAGATGATATATATATATATATATATATATATATATATATACTAAATGACAAACAAGCTGACGGTCCACTTGGTGGTAAGTGGTTACCGCCGCCTATAGACATCTGCAATAACAAGGAAAAGTACTTGATATTGCATGTGCGTTGTCATCCTGAGGCCTAAGATGAAATGCCGTCCATGCCCAGTAATTACACTGGCTACCTTTCCCTTCAATCCGAAACACAGGCTAAAATAAGAAAGGCGGTGGTACCTACCCAGGCGACCCTACATATGGGTCTACCACCTAGTAAAATGGTTATGTTGCTGAAATATGCAAAATAAAGATATCAGAGTCTGACAATCATTGTCAGAAAGTTGCAACCGCACACATTCATTTTAATAAGCTCCCAGCAAGACTTTGTTGTTAATTCACGCGCTGTTCTCGTTTCCAATTAAAACGTTGAACATCGCTCTGGGCGTGAACCCAGCTGTACGCCTGGCCGTGACGGCTGCACAGGTGAATGTTAATTTCAATTTCTGGTATCACGTATACGAAGTTGAGAGTTAATTTTGGTTCGGACACTAGGTTTGCGGCCGCAGTTAAAGTATCGATTTTCAGACATTATTTTTAACTTAAAAGCTTTTTTATATTTAGATTCTCATATCATAGCTACTGTTGTCATGTTTGGTCGTTGTTTACTGTCTCATATCATTATCATTATCATCACCAGCCTTTGTACATCCCACTGCTGGGCACAGACCTTCCTGTGTGGCGGAAACAGATGAGGAGTTTTGGGCCGTAACCCCACCACACTGGCCCAATGTCGGTTGGCAGGTTAAAGCGGTTGCAGTGACAACCGAGACCAAATGCTTAACGTGCCTTCCAAAACACGGAGGAGTTCGAGGCGAAAGTGGCTTTGTTTTCGTGATCAAAACCAGAGCGCTCGAACCACAACGCCACCAAGGTCCTCCCGCCACCAAGCTCTTACCTTTAAACATTGTTTTAAAACAAAATGTGTGATACGTACGTGTTATTATATTTTAAAATTATACTTAATCTTTCTAAGATATAGGTAGTCCTAACTAATTTTGCTGACCACTGAACGAACCTACAATTTTAATCCATGAGAGTTTTAATAATAATGATGTTTAAAATGTTCCTCAGTGACCTATATGTAATAAAATATCCACAACTTGAGGCATGTGACTGGGGCTCTATGTTGGTAGAAATCTTCCGTTTCTACGTTATTCTAAATAATAAATCGTTAAATAATTAAAATAAACTAGACATTCAAATATTATATATTTAAATAAGTTTTTCCATTATTCATATCATTCGAAACTGACGAAAGATTTTTTTTTGCCAAAATTACGCGTATTTTCCCCTGTTGACCTTGCCATTTTTCGATCATTTTCTCTTGATGGTATTTGATTTGGCTTAATAGTGTTTTCAATAGCTCCGTTTGCTTTAATATTTATTCTCGATTTTCTTTTTATTTTTGTCTTCTTTAAACTTAATATCTTAATTTTACTTTTCCGATCATTTTCTTTTGATGGTAGTTGATTTGGCTAAATAATTTTCAATAGCTCCCCTTGCTTTAATATTTATTTTTGATTTCCTTTTTATTTTTGTATCTTTTGAACTGAATAACAGATTAAATTTGCTCTAGGTTAACTTTTAAAGTGTTACTTATTTGTTTTGTAAATATTTTTAATGTAGTCCATGTAAAGTACATACGGCAGCACATCAAGTAACAGTTGCACTACGAAAGCCGCTTCTATTACGAACGGAGTGAGGGCGGTCTCAAGGTCAAACTGTTACGCTTGATGTGCTGCTGACTGTACAATGTTTAAAAAGTTTAAATCAGTATTATTTTAGAAGTTCGTTATTAAAGCTATAAATCGCACACGTATTTAATATGAATTTGAGAGGATATACAGACATTTACGTTTACAGTTTACACTATAATAATTTTTAGTTTGTAAATTTTGTTCCTATCACAAGGGATGCGGTATGTATATTGGAGTAAAGATTTATTTGTTACACTTGTAACCCTCTAAAGTTGACCCTTGCCCGGCCTGTCGTTTGTTAAAACTTGCTCTTTATTAACATCTATTCAATATCCAATTTAGGTAATGCTCCTAGCTCTTTTGAGTACCCTGTCTAGCCATACATTGCGTAGCCTAATTGAAAACGGAAAGAATATTGTAATGTAACAGCTATAGATATAAATTATTGCATCTGCAATAAGTATAGATGATCATCATCATCAGCCTATATACGTCCCACTGCTGGGCACAGGCCTTTATACATGGGAGAAACACATGACGAGATTATATATTATTAGGTATTTCTTTTATATATCAAAAGAGATGTTTCATATCCTGCCAGGTACAGTATCTCAAAAAGTCAGGAAAAATCTCCTGAATACGTGAAAAATACTAATAATTCTTTTTTCATGGATAATTTGTTTGTACAAAATTTGAAAATTTTCGTCGATGCCACCGTTATTCACTATGGCAACATGGCGGACGACATATAAGTCAACTTAACGTCACCAAAGTGACATACGCGCCACGATGAATAATTGGCTGTGTTGCAGTTTTTTCCTTAAAAAAATCTTGTTTTGTACCACACAACAAATCAAATAAAAAGAAAATGGACAATTGAACACTGCTCTGCAAATTTTTACCTATTTTTTAGTAAGGCGTACATAGACCTGGCCGGGTTTCCATACATTTTTTAAAAATCACTTTTACCTTTTTTGTTTGCAGATAATTAATAACGGGCACCTTACACACACACACACACACACACTACACTTCACTTTTTTATTCATACCATAAAGGTGCAAATCTTTGACACAATTTACTACGGTAAACACATATTTTACTAAAAAAACATAAAAATTGCAATACATATATATACGGGTGCTATTTCGGGAAGAGACATAAAAACTCACACACTCATGACGGGTTTCTCGGGAAATCTCTGATAGGGACAAGTCCTTAATTACTACATTTGTTTTGTATTTGGTGCAATACAGAGTTACTTATTATACATATAAAGATTCATCATAATTGATGAATGTAGTAGTTAAGACTGTATAGCAGTCCCTCGAGTAAGATTCTTTATTAAATTTGGGTCCAGTGTTCTAGACTGAACTTCTTTCAATATAACTTAAATTATAGCTGAATGTCGTAAAAATAAAACAGAATTGCATTGCAGATTTGCGGATAAAGGTAGGTAATATGTAGCAGACTGCTCGCTGTTCACTTATTAAAATGGAAAACAAGGGTCGCCGGAGTTCGTCTAGACGAGAAAGTGTTAGTTTTGTGCGAGAGGAACTTGTGCCTTGACATTGTGTTGTAGCTTGCGAAATTCATCCTCTAGATTTTCAAAGAGTATTAAGCTTTTATATTAAAAGTAAGTTAATTCGACTTAGAATATCTATTATATCTGGTTTATGGATACAGTCAAAATCAGACCCAATTGAGCTTTCAGTGTACTGAAAAAATTTATGATAGTTTTTTAGTCCAAAGCACATCGAATGACTCAATACTACCTGATATAAAGCGGTAAGAAGGCCATATGCGATAGCAGTTAGTGCAGCTTGAAGCACACAGTTCTAGCCGCCTCCACCTTGCCGGCTCATGAGGTGCCTACTCACGCTTCTTATGAAGGAACCCTTCTTATAAGGAGAGAAACAAGTGCTGGCAAGGCATTCCAAGTTTTGAAAGTATGACAAAGAAACAACTTACTAAACGATTTTACTATAAAGATTTATAAACAAATAAACTTCTTTGTGTGTGATGTTGAGGTGAAGACAGTGAATTGATGACTCCGAAGACCAGGTACTCCTGAGTACGAAGGAGGAAGGTCAAAAAGCCCACATATGTGCGAGCAATTCCACGCAAGACCGGACCTGAGTTTTGTACAGCAGGCACAATGTTTTTAAAAAGCTACAGTATTTTCTTTCTCTTGATATAGGTTAAAGTGATTCTACAAACAAGATAATATTCTATTTTTGATCACACTGAGAGATCAGGTGTTTCTAATTATGTTTAGCATCAGCGAGCTTGTCCGCTATAACCACTAGTTAATTGACTCTAATATTGCGTTACATTGCAATATATCACTGTTACGACATTACTTTAGCTGTCAAAGTAAATTAGCGAATAATATGATAAGAGTATGAGATTTTTTAATTTGTTTACATTGCCTAGACAACAACATTACATTTAGGCAGTTACTATCTTATTTCTTTACTCTTGTGTTAGTTGTTAAATACATATATACCTTTCAGAAATTTTTTGTTTTGGCGATGTAGTGGTCACGAACAACATTGAGTTTCTACAATTGCGTTTAATTATTACATTACTAAGCACCTTCTGTCGCAACAGAAGAGAACAACTAATTCACACAAAATAAAAACTTGTAAATAACAAGTTGACACAACAATAACAAATACTAGGTGGTAGACCCATATGTAGGGTCGCCTGGGTAGGTACCACCGCCTTTCTTATTTCAGCCGTGAAACAGTTTGCTGTGTTTCGGATTGAAGGGAAAGGTAGCCAGTGTAATTACTGGGCATGTACAGCATTTCATCTTAGGCCTCAGGATGACAACGCACCTGCAATATCATCTGCTTTTCCTTGTTATTGCAGGTGTCTATAGGCGCCTGTAACCGCTTACCACCAGGTGGGCCGTCAGCTTGTTTGTCATCTAGTTGTATAAAAAAAGAACACAAGAGAGGAAAGAAATAACACCGTAATTGCCTGTCGGCTGAATCATAGAAGAAAATGCTCTGAAGTCTGATATTATCCCACTTCTCCCCTTTGTACTCAGTAGCACATACCCCATCCTACGGCATCATGCATTTACTGTCTCTACTTCAAAAAAACAAGTAAGAAATTTAGTAACTCATGTTTTTCAAAATTTGGAGCTATTTACGGCATATATTTTCCTTACTTCCTATTACCTGGGTTCCTTAAAAAGAGGCGTGAAAAGATACATATAAGGCTGGCAAGGTGGAGGTGGCTAGAAGATGTTCATGCTGCACGAACTGTCGTCGCATATGTACTAATCGCTTCCCATCAGGTGGTGTTTTTTTATGCAACGCGCGACAAATGACTCAACACCACCTGTGTAAGCGGTAAGAAGAGTCCATATGCGAAGACAGCTAGTACAGTTTAACACTGCTCTAGCAACTCCTACCATTCCGGCCCAAAAGGTGCATTTTTACGTGTCCTTTGAAGGAATACATATAGGAAGTAGAGAACACATGTGCTGGAAAAGAACTCCAAGTTCTGGAAGAACAATTTTTTTTCGTGTCTGTTTCCTGCGCGGCGTAAGGACGCATTGTGTTGAATGTGTTGACTTTGGAGTGCAGAGGGTGACTCACGATTTCATAGTGTTTTATCAGGCTATTATGATTTACAGATTATACTAAGAAGATCCAAGTTTTCATTTTCCTAGCGCTTCAAACAGAGGTTATAGTAATGCTAGTCCTCATCCAAAAATGTCACTTTGTTCCAAATTTCATCAAAATCTTTTTCTGCTAAACGCGATCCACAACATCACCATTATAATTTCCTGTCAAGGGAATATGGCGTCGTCATTATTTGTTTATTTACTTTGTTTCATATAAGGCTTTTCTTAATGACGTTTCAGGGATTACAAATTGGGTAGAGAGTAATTTCCTAAATAAAATCAGACAAGGAAATCCTCTTACAGATAATAGTGCCTCGTTTTTATTTTATTAATAGCTTCGCTTGCCGCTTCTGTTCTATTTTCATAAAGATGAGAATAGTTGATAACTCTGAATAATGGCTCGTAATATAATTATAACTATAGTTTTTGATAAATGTAAGTTTAGTCAGTACCTACGGAAATATTGCCTGAATTCCTTACATGCAAACTTGCGGCCTTTCATGATACGTGACAGCCATAACAACTGAGCTACCAAGGAAGGACATGGGACAATGAATATCTTATAGTCTTTATATTTTACAATTTAACCTAATGTTATCATCACATCACCAGCCAATGCTGCTGGGCGCAAGCCTTCAGGCATATGGGAGAAACACATGAGGAGTTTGGGTCATAGCACCACCACACTCGCCCAATACGGGTTAGTGTGTTAAAGCGGTTACAGTAACAACCGGGACTAACGGCTTAGCGTGCCTTCCGAAGCATGGAGGAGCTCGAGATCATCATCATCATCACCAGCCCATATACGTCTCACTTAGTAGTATAAAGGTCAACTAGTAGTATATTAAAAAAAAATTCTGGGAACAAGCCTTTCTGTATGGGAGAAACACATGAGGATTGCAGCTAACGTCACAATGAAATAAATTAATTTTGTATTTCAGCACCCTATTTTTTATATAACTAGATGAGAAACAAGCTAACGGGCCACCTGGTGGTAAGCGGTTAGGTAGCGCCTATATACACCTACAATAACAAGGAAAAATCACTTGATATTGCAGGTGTTGTATACCATGCCCAGTAATTACACTGGCTACCTTTCCCTTCAATCCGAAACACAGCGAACTGTTTTATGGCCGAAATAGGAAAGGCGGTGGAACCTAACCAGAAGACCCTACACACGGGCCTACCTAGTTAAGTCGCTGGTTGAAATATGTATATTCTTTATCACTACGGCTTGACGACTGTACTTTGTTCGTTTGTAGGTTCCATTCTTTATCTCCGAAGATCTTTTTCAGATCCAAACTCAATAACACCAAATTAAAATAGGAACAATTCTAGAACCCTTTCAAAAAAAAAACATCTAAATGAGCTTAATTACGTAAAACAACAAAATTCAAATTTAGAACCTTCTCCTTTTCGAACTCGTAATATAAAAAAAGTTTGTATACTACACGTTGTTATGGTACTAGACCAGTACCCCTAGCACGAACTTTTTTAAATTTCGAAGCGTAATCGTATCGTAACGCACGCTTGAAATTTCAAACAAAAGCCAGACATAAAATAGCGTAACTACTCAATACGATGGCGATTCGAAATTTAAAAGTGTTCGTGCTAGAGGTGCTGTCGTTATCAAGTTGTAAAGCCGACAATCACGCAGCATGGTCTTTAATGAACAAAAACCCTGTTTATATTTGACCAGGCAAACACATTAGTGGAGCTGCTATCTTCCAATGTATACAATTGAGCAGCCATACGTGTTCAAGTGACAAAAATTGAGCTTAAATACGATTATAGTCTTAGAGCTTTATCATCACAAGCCCGCGTAAGATCTGGGTTCATCTTAGACTCATAATTTTATATCAACTTTAGGAAAAGCGAAATTTGACCTATACTTTGTAAATAAAGAAGGCAAAGGAATCGAGTCAGCAATACTTCATATATTTGGAGGTAACTTGACTTTAGTGAATTTTAGTGACTTTGGGTACGGCTTGCAAAAAAAGCTCGGTGGCGTAGTGGTTTGAGCGCTATGGTTTCGATCACGAAAACAAAGAAACTTTCGCTATGGTCGGTCCCAGGATGGTTCAATCAAATTTATAATCTTGAGCTCCTCCATGCCGAGCAGTGGGACGTATATAGGCTGATGATGATGATGCGCTTATTAAAATATTTTACATAGTGAAAGTAAATTTATTAGCAAAATATGACTTTGCCTCCACAAATTAATATTACGCTCTTGTAACTCATCTGAGGTTTAACTGTTATCTGATCTGTTCCTGGGGTTTTATTTTTGCTAGTTTGATATTTTATCTGCACCTCATTTTAAATGAACATGTATTGTTATATGAGCCTGTTTAAAACTATTTAAAAGAAATATTGTCAATAATATAAAATATAAATATAACATACAAATATTCTATTGTGCGTATTTTAGGCGAGACACTATAAAATCATTTGTTTTGTGTAAAACCGCCAATGATTTCTTTTGTTAGTTAACCTTCTTTTGCAGTCAATGGCGCGATCTTTTTTGACAGCTTAACCATTTTAAATAAATCCATAAGAAACCGATCTAACTTTGGAAGATCCTGTCTCTACCATTCAGTGTACTCCAAGAACTCGATATCAAACAGCGTCTGTCCTTCATCGTGCGATTTCGGATCATCTTCTTCATTGACCACATGCATCGGTGTAGAGCAGTCTCCATTGAGTGCTTGGGAGAACAGTGATGAGGTGTACTGAGCAGTTCAAAGTGGTTTTGGATACACCCTTGCACGACCGCATCAGTAGAGCAAAGACGAGAGAGTTGACACAGTGAATTATAAGGCGTTCTACTTATAACAACTCTACTCTGTTAATAGTGTAACGAAATTCTTCTAATTTCGTCATATATGTCATTAAGTGACAATAACTTTTTTTTTATTTTTTTATATACAACTAGATGACAAACAAGCCGTCGGCCCACCTGATGGTAAGCGGTTACCGCCGCCTATAGACACCTGCAATAACAAGGAAATGTCACTTGATATTGCAGGTGCGTTGTCATCCTGGGGCCTAAGATGAAATGCCGTCCATGCCCATAACTATTTATCTTATTTTTATTTTGTGCCCTGCTAAAACAGAGGTCATTATATCTCTCGGTGTAGGATGCAATTAACGTTGAAGCTCATTTGAATATTGAATTTTTAACCAATTTGTATTCACCGAGTCGGCTAGAATGAATTTGGTAAACGATGCCAATAAAGGTATATATGGATATTATCCTTCACTATGAATATTAATTTATACATAATTATGATTACCGATGACCGTAAAGAGATCATTTATTGGTTCAACTCCATACTTCCAATGTAAGACAAATACTGCTTCGTTTTAGGTATTTAGTAGATCTGTTAACAATTTGTGGATGAAACATTGGGAGTACATACATACAGTGGAAAGACGATTTCAGAGCAATGCGATGAGAGATGCAATAAGATAAGTTTATTTTTATTAATAAGTATTAAAATATTAGAAAATATCTTTATATAAATACCCATCACTGTCAAAGGCATTAGTTTAATAAAATTCTATCGGATTAAAGAAGTATAAAAATCGAAATAAAACCACTTTGCCGGATTTGACCCGCGTTTAATTAGATGTTATATTATTATTTTATACCCGACGTTTCGATTACTTTACAGCGATAGTGCTCACGGGAAGACGGAAGATGTCAGTTGGCTTTAACAAGTTAATAAGTTAACTATATAATTTTTTTATAGAGGTATAAGTAAATATTTGAGTATGTGAAGTTCCAGCCTAATTAATCAAATGAGTCCGTATACTTAGTAGTTTTTGTTTGTTCTTAGCTTGAGGGACGCGGTGGGAAGTGAAAACTTTCTTAAGCGATTCTCTGGTAAGTATCGCTTATGTTAATTTATTCACAGTAATGACTACCTCTTGGCTATGCTTAATACCTTAGCTAAGTGACTTTGGTAATTTTTTAACATAATAGATTTGTTTAAAATTAATCATTTTTATTTTTATTGCGCAAACTTGCTTTTCAGATGAAGATTATTTAATCCATTTCTACGAATATTGTTTAACTTAAAAATTATTCATTAAAAAAATAAAACATGTGTTGTGTTATTTGTGTTTGTTTATGAGTTGTGGGAGTTTGTCAAGAAAACTATGTACTTACATTTTGTAATAAAAATATCATTGATTTCTCTCCGTCCTTCAACAGTATTGTCTGTGACAGCATCTGTAACAAGGAAGTGTAATTCTTGAATTTTTTGTAAATACTTTTTTTTAACAATAATAAAACCGACTTCAAAACACTAAAACGGAGAAAAATATTAAATTTAAGTACCTACCTAGGTACTTATCTCCTAAAATGTATTTTTGGATTTGGTCTGTTTCCAGAAACAATAGAAAGTGAAGCACCGACTCCAAAAAATACATTTTTAGGAGATAAGTACCAAAATTTGAAAAGTACTCAAGGTACTTAAATTTAAGTATTTTTTCCTTTTTAGCCTAGGCCCACCTGGCGGTAAGTTGTTACCGCCGCCTATAGACACCTGCAATAACAAGGAAAAATCACTTCATACTGCAGGTGCGTTGTCATCCTAAGGCCTAAGATGAAATGCTGTCCATGCCCATTATTGCTTTTATCGTCTCTTGAGTTCATGTTAATCAAAATATGACAATGCTTTATTGCAATATCCTCATCTAATGACCGGGTGAATAAAAAATAATAACATATTAGCTAATCACAAAAAGTAAATAGTGAAATCAGAGCTATGATTGCCTTTTTTGTAAGTCCTCAAAGGAAGAAGAGAGTAAGTACACAAAATATATTGACTAACATAATAGACGTATACGTTACATAACGTAACTTTATTAGGGATAACCAAAGGTTACATACTGAGTCATGTGCATACTCATAATTTTAGTATGCAATTCCCCAACCGACTGAAGAGCTGCCTCTGAACAAGGCCCTAGATGATTACGTTGGCTCGGCCTTTTGTCCGAAGTTTATATCGAAAACTGTGACGTAGTTGCCATTTTTCAATCAGTAATTGGTTTGTTAGACTTTAACGAAATTTTGTGAACAACAAAAAAAATATTGTTTTATGCAGATCAACGGTTTCGGACAGAGATATTTTTAATGATTTATATAATTACTATTGTATTTTGTAAACAACTTTACTAGCATCTGTATATATATATTTATTACCATTTCACATTGAACCTTAACGAGAACTTCATGCTGCACTTGTAGATTGGTTAAATAATTTGCAAATGTCGTTACCAGCATCAGTAAGCAGGACAAGTATCATGTGCAACTACTTTTGCACTGCTAAAATATTCATTGAAGCAGGAATAGTAAAATAACTTTGACATAAATAAACTGATGCACGATGTATGCGTTCTACGCCGTAGTTTGCAAGTCAGCTTTCGTTACACGGTACGTTTGGCAAGAGTAACGAGATGGAGAGCTTGTATACAAACAAATCCATTAAGATAATGACACCGAAAAGATTCCACTAATGCATCTAGTAACGAGGAAGTTTTGTTCATCCTTGAAAAGCTTCATTTTAAGTAATATTTGTTTGAATCTTCAGCTCTCACTTTTCTTGAAATGTCCAGTTTTATTGATTTCTAAGCTGCTACCCTATTCTTTGAAATGCATGTAAAGAGAAAACTATTAGTTTTTATAATAAAAAGAGGTTTTATTAAAATTATTTTTGAAGGCGTCTCCAGAACCAGAACACCCTACCAAAGTTTCGTTAATCTACAATCTGATTAATGGTTTTGAAACGCATAGAGGACAAACATAAAATATTGATGTTTATTTATTTTTAGATATCCATCTAATAATGTTACACTACATTTTTCCCTTCAATTATAAATAAAGCATTTGTTGATTTTTACTAGTGATCAATAAAGTAAATTTTATGTTTTATTTTCCAAGTGTCCGATATATAAAATTCCGTGCCACCTGTAACAGCTCAGAAATTAATAAATTAACTTAAATGAAATAAAAAAAAAACACCAAGAACGACACGCAATAACAGTTCATTTGCAAGTCTAGAGGTGACTCAATATTTTCAAAAGAAATAAACAACTTTTTTGAATACGTAATACCATAATTAAAGACCTTTTCAATTCCTTATTGTGTCACTCGATGGAGTTACCTGTTAACCTAACGATACAAATTTTCTTGTTTAATATTCTACAGGTGACGCTACGGTGTTAAACTATAAGCTTGTATTGCTATATATTTGACGACCGGCTGGCCGAGTGCTCTGTACCCCAGGCTACTCGGTCAAGAGGTCCCGGGTTCGAATCCCGGTAGGAACAAATGTTTGTATGATGAGTACGAGCATTTGTTTACGAGTCATGGATGTTTATATGTTTATTTAGTATCTTTCTAATATTTATATACATATTATTATCATTATTTATCCGTTATCTAGTATCCATAATACAAGCTCTTAATGATGCTTACTTTGGGCTAGATAATAGGTGTGAGTGTATAAATATTATTTTCGTACCACTTGCTCAAAAAAGTGACATTCTATGCCACAAAAAGCGAACATAACAATAGTCATTTTTAATCTGCTAAAAACAGGGAAAGAAAATTGTACTGAATTTCATTCATCCTCTAGGGGGAGAATGTGATTTAAAGGACATGGACTAAAAGTGGGCTCTGATCATAAGCAGTGTCGAAAGTTATATCATTGGAAAGCTAATTTTAAGTGCTAACAGTAGCAATTTTTCCAATTTTTAAATATCCTCCGTTTTTTTATAAATAATTCTTGAAAGTTGACGACTACAATAAAAAGACATCATTACAGCACGGTTAAATTGTTCTAAAATTACTTTTAAATTGTTATTTTAAATAAATGCTGATACCATTTGGCTACAAAGTTGATTAATATTGTATAATTAATTAAATATTAATCATTAATTGATCTCTCGACACTTTGCGCTGACCACCCTGAATTATTGTATTTAGTCTGTGACGCTCAAGTATCAATGTTAATCTAATGTCAATGTGACACTGACTCATAGAATAATATTACTCACTGACGGCCAAGTGCGAAGCTTGAATTTTATTTAATTTTTAGCTATCTCATTTACTGACGAAGAAATATAATATGTAAACACAAATTAGTAATATCTGTACTACGTAAAATTAATACACGAAGTCAAATTGAAAAGTTCAATTACCTACTTAGTGTGTACGCAATTGTAATATAAAAATGTAAAATGCTAGCCATCCAATGTTTTCTTGGAATAATAAGTACTTAAATAGGAATACGAACAAATGTGTAACTTTTATGTGGAAGAACTTCATCGGATCATAAAATATATGCTTTTCAAGCGGAATGTTAATCTCTAGTTCCTCAAGTGTAGACCCACAGATTTCAGACACCTTATTGGTTTTTAATTATTGTCTTATCATACGACCCTCGCTAGACTTTGCGCGCCTTAGCAAATTAAGAGTAAGCTTAACTTCGTTACATATCCCATTAAAGCACATTTTTAAAAGGATTGATTTGGAATTGTTTCGACAACAATCAAACTTGCATGCTCAATAATAATTAGTTATGAATTTTTTAAAAAAAAATTTTTTGCAAAGGAAATAATGAATATTTATACACTCACACCTATTATGTAGCCCAAAGTAAGCATCATCAAGAGCTTGTGTTATGGATAGGTACTAGACAACAGATGAACAGAGAAATAAAGATAATAATATTTATTTAAATATTAGAAATATACTAAATAAACATATAGTATAAACATCCATGAGTCGTAAACAAATGTTCATACTCATCATACAAACATTTGCTCCGGGATTTTGCAACCGGGATTGGAACCCGGGACCTCTTGACCGAGTAGCCTGTATAACTTAACTAGGGGTACAGTCCACGCAGCAAGCCGGTTGTCAACTGAAGAACAATGAAATGAATACTACTATTCAGTGATTACAAAAAATAAATGGAAATGGTGCATATGGTGTGACTCAACGGGAACAAAGGATATTATTCTTCTACATTAGTTTTCTTTGATAAGAAATGTTATGTATAGTAAGGTGAAATAAAAAATGGTATTTAGTAAAACAAGTTTATTCTTCTTCAATATCTTCTCTTATGTTAAGCCGGGGTTTTTAGATGCTATTTTGTTAAGAGTCTTAACAAAATAGCATCTAGAAACCCCGGCAGGTGGTAATATAGTTTCTTGGTACCGTGCCTAACCCAGATACCATACTATTGTCATGATATGTGCGCAGCTTTCCACTGTTCGTTTACCTATAATACATGAACAATAATACTGTTCAATCCGTTGACACCAATATTCACCAAATTCAAACAAAATATTGTGTAATATTTTTATTGCATAATTGTCAATATAATTATATGAACAGTAATTGCAACAGTAAAAATCATCATTGTTTACTGTCGAATGAGTAAATGATTTGTTCTTTTTACCAAATGACTTTCTTTCCACATGTTTTTTGTCATAATAAAATACATTTTTATTTGTGGATACTGTATCTATGCTATTGATCTAATTATTTATCAACTCAAATGACAATGCTTCTCGAATGATGTTGCTATTCGAGTGGTATTCAACTCGGCCTTATTTCTTTCCAATTTTAAATTGAATATGTCTAAATAATGGCATTGATTTAAGGGATAAAATATCTACTACTTTGAACTACGTAATGTAATCGATAAAATATTAAATAAGTTTGTACAATAAATTAAGTTATGGCCTTCATTATAACTCAAAAGTCCCACTGCACTAATTTTATAACGATTTATGGACTCATTTTGATATATTTCAACATTTTCAACAAAAACTTTTATGTGGTTAATTCGTCAACAGAATCACAGCACAGAGAACATACTTTTTCTAATCTGTGACTTTTCTTATTTTTTTAAATGTTGTTTGCTTCATTCAAGTTGCCAGCATTAATTAATTTTAATTATTAATTACAACCAAACGGAGGATATTTACAATGTAATATTTTACCGGGTGGTCTACTGTAATTTACACTACATGCTGTAAAAATTTCGTAGCTGCTCGTTGCTGGGGCCCACCTTTCATACAATTTTAGACCGTGTCCTTTGGAATACTTACCGAAATTTATACTGAACTACATCTGTGTTTACACCATTGAGTTTGTATATAAAGCATTATACATCTTTTTGAAAAAGGAATTAGTAGATTATTAACCAAGGGGATAAATGTACCAAACAAAATTGTAACTCTCTCTATCAATAATTGGACCAATGTTTCGAGTGTTAACTTTTACTTTTAATTGTCATTATTTTTAATAAATGCTTATCTCATATTATTATTGTGTTAATTTTTTCGCAAATGGTACGAAAAGTAGTGTATTTTCCTCGGTGATAAAGCTGTCTTAGTCTTAGGTGAACTTAAATCCCTCGCTACACTCAGGACTCGTCTTAAATCCCTCGCTTCGCTCGTGATTTAAGTTTTTAACACCCTCGCTACGCTCGGGAGTAAACCTCGAGTTCTTCGTTACGCTCGCGATTTAAATCGTCACCCGCGACAGAAGACACTGCTTTATCCCCTTGGTTAATAATCTACTAATTATTATTATATTATTATATAGCACTATTACAAAGACTTGGGTATACAGTATTGTCATGCGACTGGAGCACTGTCTTTTCAGATTTGGTAGATGGGTGCCTCGAACGCATTTTTCATCACTAGGATTTTTTCCATAATCGCATTTTGCCACAAACGTGTTTTCTCACGTGTGCTGTATGTATGTATAATCGTATTTTTTCCTACAGGTAATTTGCCTTACAGCATGTTGTCTGATTCGCTTTTTGGTCTATAAATAATTTCCAAACAGCATATTCTTATATGCTTTTTGCACTACTGTAAATTGAAAGATTGCAATTTGTTTTTAGCCGACTTCAAAAAAAAGAAGGAGGTTATCAATTCGTCTGTATGTTTTTTTTTTATGTTTGTTACCTCAGAACTTTTGACTGGGTTAACCGATATTGATGATTCTTTTTTTGTTCGATGCGGAATAGTTTCCATTTGGTCCCATAAAAATTTTTTGAAAAGCCATTGGGTAGTTTGGTTTTTAAATCAAAAAAACTGGAAAAATGAAGTCGTCTACATATGCGAAATTTCGAATTTTTGCTTTCCTATGAATTTTTAGTGAAATGATACGATAGTAGAAATCAATTTAAGCTCACGGTCACCCATCTAGCTTTGACCTACAAAAGTAATCACTAAAAATTGTAAAAAAAAATATTTAAACAAAAATTAAAACGGACTCCAAAAAACTGAAAAGGATAAAATAATTAAATTTTAGTAGGTACTCATCCCCTAGGAAGATATTTTTGGAGTCGGTGCTTCACTATTTATGGTTTCTGGAAACAACTTAGCACCAACTCCAAAAATATGTTCCTAGGGGATGAGTGCCTACTAAAATTTTATTATTTTATCCTTTTCAGTTTTTTGGAGTCGGTTTTAATTTTTGTTTAAATATTTTTTTTCTCTTTACGTGTATCACTCTCAAAATATAATAAATGATTAAAAATAGTTAGGTTATTCAAGTTACTTGTCATGAAAATGTAAATTTTATATTTTTTTTCGTCATTTTAACCTACAGTCACCAACAGATACAGAGGAAGATCTCAAAAACATTGACACACACTTATTCTCTTGAATATGCGTTTATGACTAAATGCGGCTAGAAAAAAACTGAGATTATGAAATGGGAGACTAAGGTAAAAATCGATTATACATAAAGCACACGTGACAAAACACGATCGTGGCTATTAGGGAAAAAATCCTACCGACCAAAAATGCGTTCGAGGCACCCACCTACTAACCCTCTTTTCATTGTGCGACTGAGATAAGGGTATCTAGCCAGATACGTGTAACATGTGATTTTTGAAACTTACAGACTAGCATTTCAAGTGTTTAATGAGTGACCTAAAATAAAATTTCAATTTCTTTGGAGGAGAATAAATATTACCATAATAGCGATTCTCTTCTGTAGTGAGTGATTAAATCTGCCGTGACTTACAGACAAACATGACGAACTATGGAACCTTAAAGAGTTTAAACTAAGAAGACTTTCAATTTTAACAGGAACACATTAGAATCGGGTTTGTTTAATTCCAATATTTAGGACTTGAAATTTTGTACGAATAGCCGTGCGAGCGTATTTTATGTAGAGTTGTAGAATCGTATAGATTTACTTATTATCCTACCTATATACTTCCTATCATTATCACCAGACCAGCCTATATAGGTCCTGCGGCTGGTCACGGGCCTCCCTACATAGAGAATCAAGGAGTTTGGGCCATAACACCACCACGTTCGCCCAATGCGGGTTGGTGGGTTAAAGCGGTTGCAGTAACACCTGGGATCAACGGCTTAACGTGCCTTCCAAACCACGAAGGAGCTTGAGATAACATATTTTAATTGACCAATCCCGGGACCAACCATGGAGAAATTTGTTTTCGGGAGTAAAATGTTGGCTATATTAATGTGGTAGCTAGTTAATGGCTTATTGTTGTTATTTTTGTTTGTGTTATGATAATAACGCTTTAAGCTACTTATCCTAAAAAAAAAAACAAAGCGCTGAAACCACTACGCCACCGAGCTACTATTACATATTTGTAAAATAAAATATTACAGTCTATCGTTTATTGCAACTTTGTTGCAAGTTAGTTTTAGTTTAATCTCTTTTATAACACATTTACTCGTAAAGGGTCTCTTATTTCACCAACTTTAATGTCGTATTGTATCTCATTATGTACTTGTGCGTTATTGTAATGTAAAACGCACGGTTCATCAAGACGCTCCGTCTAAAAACGAACGGTAGGTACTTTTCTAAATCTTAGGAAAGAGTTTTTATGTCAGAAAAGTGGTCAACATTTTATGAATATAAACATTTAATTCTTTAATTTGATAAATTTTGACAATAAATTACAACCATTTATCTGTAACATATACACAAAAATATTAATTTACTTGACATCATTAAAGATGCCAACTCGCAACGTAATAATTAATTTTAC
Organism: Nymphula nitidulata; assembly: GCA_947347705.1. Lineage (NCBI taxonomy): Eukaryota > Metazoa > Arthropoda > Insecta > Lepidoptera > Crambidae > Nymphula > Nymphula nitidulata. The sequence continues at coordinate 12,686,517 of OX374631.1, forward strand.
AAATTGTTTAAATTTTTATAACTGCTTTAACAAGTGATTAAAGATTTATTCCTTTTAGAAAGTCCGAGTATTATTTATTTCCTCGCAAATATGTTATAAAACGTCGTATGACATACGTACGCTTTGATGATTACAGCCTCTGCTGTAAGGTAGGTAGTAGTAAGGTAGCTGCGTGGGATTGATCCATTTCATCTACAAGAAGATGAAATGGATCAATCCCACACAGCTTCCTACATTAATAATAATTTTTCAACGAAAACAATCCTCCGAAAGACCTTCAAACACGAAATTTCCAAGCAAACTTAAAAAGTACAAAAACTTCAGTTTCACGAGATCCGGAAAATGTATGAAAAGTTCGTGAGAAAATTGTAAATTGATCATTTGGCGCTTCGGGGAGAGTTTGTTGTTTTGTTGTAATTTTATTTGATAGATTAAGTGTTCAATGAAAGAAGAAAAGGAAACTGAATAATAATTTTTCTTGTGTTTTATTTTTGGTGTTTTATGATCAGTTTAGAGTCCAGTAGAGTACTCTTTAATGTAATTACTTAAGTAATCACGGTATGTGTACACAATAAATAAAATAATACAATATTAGAACAATGGCCTGTATTATTTTTGAGACTAGTGCGGGAAGCTGGTTTTTACAAACGAGTAGACATATATAAGACCGAGACTAAGTTGAGGGCTTACTATAGTCACGAGTTTGTAAAAACCAATATGCACACAAATCTGCCGAATAGCGTGCACACAACGCTTTTCGGCAGATTTGCAAGAAAACGGTACATCAGTAAGTAATATTATTATTGTTTTTAAATAACAGTCGGAAAGTCGCAATAATCTTTGACGTTCCTAATATAAAAATAGCGCATAATTTGAAATGGCGCCCATGCGTGTGTTGGAAATTAGAACTACATCTTTCATATATTCTTAATTTTTGATTTTAACATTATTATAAATGTTTGAAAAATTACTTAGTAATTAAAATATAATAAAACAAGAAAAATTTCACGTCCTGAGGCAGGAAACGAATCCACGACCTTTCGCAATCCGGGCGACTGCTCAGAACACTGAGCCACCCAGGACTTGGGATATATCCCTGTGAAATTCTGCCTCAGAAAGTGAAATTTTTCTAGTTTTATTATATTTTAATTACATCTTTCATCTCATTTTCTCTTTAGTATTTATAGAGACAATTGTATTGACCTAAAGCGCTTCCAAAAAGGGTCGATCATTCAGCCTATGTGAAATTCCCATTTATATTTCACAGGGAAACTAAAAAAAAACTAAAGTCGGCCAAAAAAAATACAGACTTGTAATTTTTTTTTCATTATTCATGTTCCGACACAATTTTGAATTATTGTAATAAAAATCACGCAACAAAAACACGCAAAACACACTTTTTTTTGTTCATTCTCCCTATAAAGGGAAGGCTAAGGGAACTAAATACAGCCATGTCTTCAGTATTTCTTTATTTCTTCTTTTATTGCATTGAAATGCTGGTGTTACACATTTCAATGCATCTTAGGAGTATTTGACACGAAATAGGTATATGATGACAGTCTCCATTATGCTGCTACTTGATGAGGTGGATAACCGCAAAAAACTTCTCATTGTCTTTCACACCATAATTACTTTTATTCTAATAATCTTTAAGTTGACGTCAACACAAAGACTTGTTTTATAAAACTACACCACTTTTATATCACAAAGTTCGCTCCGACACAATTTTTAATTATTGTAATAAAAATCTTGACTGACACCACCAAATCCCACCAAACACTCCTTTTTCCTTGTTTTTGTTAATTAATCTCCCTATAAAGGGAAGGCAAAGGGAATTAATGCCAATACAGCCGTGTCTTCAGTATTTTTATTTCTTATTTTATTGCATTGAAATGGCGGTGTTACACATTATGCACGTTTGGAGAATTCGACGTGAAATATATGATAAGTCTCCATAATTGTGATGCTACTTGATAAGGTGGATAACCACAAAAAAGTTCTCATTGTCATTCACACAATATTCACTTTTAATCTAATAATATTTTAGTTGCACGTCAACACAGACACATGGTGCATAAGACAACAACACTTTTATAACACAAAGTTCGCTCCGACACAATTTTCAATTATTGTAATAAAAATTTTGACTGACATCACAAAATCCCGCCAAACACTCTTACTTTTTTTGCTTTTTCTTGCTTTATTCTCCCTGTAATGGAAAGGCAAACGGAACTACTGCCCATACAACCCATGTCTTTAGTATTTCTTTATTTCTTCATTTAATGCATTGAAATGCTAGTGTTATACATTTCAATGCATCTTAGGAGTATTTGACGGGAAAAATATGATTACCGTCTGCCTATGATGCAACTTGATGAGGTGGATAGCCACAAGAAAGTTCTTATCGTCTTTCACACCATAATTACTTTTATTCTAATAATCTTAAAGGTGTACGACAACACAAACACTTGTTTTATAAAACTACACCACTTTTATTATAACAAAGTTGTTTTTAGGAATGAAGTAATAAATATTGTTTGGGATAAGTTATTGTATATTGTGACCATTATAAAAATATAATGCGCACTTAAATATAATTATATGAAATAACTTCAGTATCCCGTTGACTCATTAAGTAATCGATCGAAAGTCTGTCTATTTTAGTTTTGTCACCAGCTCTCTGAATCGGTTTAATGTACTTACTGTAATTTTTTCACACACATGTACACAGCACATGAAATGTAACAGTTACACTATGAAAGTCGCCTCTATTAGTAACGGTGTGAGGGCGCGGTCTAAAGGTCAAACTGTTACGCTTGATGTGCTGCCGCGTGTACTTCCAATAAATAGCTTTTAGTTCAAAAATTTACTTCGATATTATTTCATACTAAACATTACTGACGCCACGCCACATTGTAAATATCACGCTCACCGAAACGTAGTTGTCTTTTAATTTGAACATTTCACAGACAGGCACAAATCACTGTGAGATTTAATATTTAAATGTCAGCGCTCACACTTCAAATTGTTTCTCATTTCAAATTAAAATTAGAACAGTGGGCCACCGACTCCGGTGAATGACGTGACAACCCTATTCGCAACAATTGAAATAGGTCTTCAATTTCCTCTGAAACGCGCGGGAAATAGAGACTTGCAATTTCATTTGAAATGTGTGTTTCAAAAATAAATTAACCTTTACAATAAAAGGTTCGCTAAGAGATAAATGTGCGGATGAGTAACACGGCATGGATTCACTTCGGTAATAATAATTTAGGCATAATGGATAAATGGTCAACAATGATTCCGCTACACATCTCCTGGACTCTGTAATTCTAAGTTTTGATTACATACTTGAATTGATTAACCTTTAGCGCCATGAGATCAGATAGTGCTATCGAGGACTTGCGACAACGCCATTAATTTTCTTCCTAATTTTATTTCAATAAGACTTGCTTATATTATAAATATATTTCTAAAACTTATCATTTATGTAAATATGTAAAATTTTCTAAAATTTACCATGTACATTATAGAAAAGTATTTAGAATATTAAAACAAATCTTCTTTGATTGGCGCTGACTGAACGTATTGATGAAAAAACAGAAAGAGTAGAGTTCTTTTACTCTACTCTTTCTGTTTTGACGAAGCCTAAGCAATGTCCTCGGTAGCCTATTCTCGGTATTCTTGTTTCGATAACCAAACAAGAATAAAACACGAAATAAAAATATGTACTTTGTATCTTATATCTATTTTAATTTTCGTGTTTTATTTTTGTTTGGATAATAATTAATTAAACAAGAATAAATAAATATACCTCCGTAATAGGCGTTGATTTTCACTACCGCCGTAATAGGACTGCTTTCGTTACCATCTTTTGTTCGATTGATAGCTGTTTCTCATTTAAACACCTAATTTACAAAACAATCAAAGCAACAGCCCTATATCCAATGAGTACAATAGGCTTTCTAATTTCCTGTGCTTCGGAAACAGAGTCGTTCATAAATTTGCAGTTACGATGAAAGATAAATTGGAAATATTTTTGAGAAGTATTTCGTATCACGATTGATGAAATTATATTCTCCAATTAACGCAAAAATATTCAAATATAATGTTGAATTTGATTAATAAAGTGAACTGAACATACAAGGTGTGAGTATAAATCAATAAGGAGTCAATAAATAAATGTAAAACGTACATAGTTCTCTTCCTCTTCTTGCTGGCGGTCTCCGCAAATGGATGCGCCGGTTTTGCGTAGATATATAGTTATGCATCTATTGTACAAAAAGAGATTCAAAATTTATTTAGCAAAATATTTCTTCTTAATAAATTCATGCCCTGGGGCGGAATGACCTATTATAATTCGGGTGCTTGCTCTAACCATACATTTTGAGGTGAGTGCTCATTTTGCGAAGTGCACATTCTGCGTCAGACCCCATTGAGTTACCTAGAACTTTGGGGAAGCCTATGAACTTCTTCTAGGATTTCTGTTGCCCGACGCTAAGAGGGGTGTTATAAGTTTGACATGTCTGTCGGTATATCTGTGCGTCTGTTTGTGGCATCGTAGCACCTAAACTATTGGATGGATTTTGTTTCTGTTTTTTTTTCCGTTTGAAAGTTGACTTTATCGAAATATTTCATAGCTATAATTTATGAAAACTTATTCAGTCGTTTGATGATCATTAGCTTATTTCATACTTAACAAAGGAGTCTTACTTACTTTCACAGATCCGATGATTTGAGATATGGTGTTCTGTTACTTCGGTGGTGTGAGATTTGGTGTTTTTGTTACTTAGATGGTATTTCCAAGACATGCTAAACTCGCTTTATTCTTTAGAAGCTTACAGTAGATATAGCGTGTATGCAGCTCATAAGAATAGTCTAAATGAGAAGGATTTAGATAGATAATCAAAACCGGGGTTTTCTTAACTTTTAATTTTATATTATCACGTCATTTGCTGACATCCATCTTCACAATGTCGTTATATTTTTTGTGTGCTTTATATCGTTCTTGTAACCACTAACTACCATATGAAAACTAATAATCTAAAAAAGGAAAATATTGCTCTGAGAAAAAGAACTTTCACTTTTTTGTGCATATTGCCTTAAGCCACGTTACCGGAGATTCAGCGAAGGAATCCGTTTTGAACAAGCATTAATACTAGCGACAGATGTCAATAAATTGTGTTCCGGCCAAACTGAGCTACGTAACTTTTCCCTCTAACTAACCTGCCAATCAGAGCACTTGAGCTGCTTTGATATGAAGACAGATTATCTGGAAATGAAGCTGATTAATTTCTGCTGAGGATCTTTTTTAACCGACTTCAAAAAAAAAAAAGGTTCTATGTTTCACTGTTTGTATTTTTCTATCCAACTTCAAAATAAGGAGTAAGTTCTATGTTCCACTATGTGTATTTTTATTGTATGTATGTTCATCGATTTCTCTGTCAAATGGTGGATAGATTTTCATAATTATTTTTATATTCGATAAAGTATACTCCCATTGTCACCAAGTCAGAATCTGATATTGGGATTCGAGATTTAAGATGGCAGACGCGATTTTTTATTATGCAATCAAAATGGGTATCATTTTTATGGTTTTCGGGGGTGACGATTGCGAATATATTACCTATTTCGAGATCCAAGGTGGCAGACACGACTTCTTAACATAAAACCAATTTGGGTATCATTTTTGTGGTTTTTGGGGACCCGGTTCCGAATACAACACCTATTTGGATATTCAAGATGGCGGACACAACTTTTCAATATAAAATCAGTATGGGTATCATTTTCGTGGTTTTCGAAGGTCCCGATTCCGAATACAAAATTTTTTCGAGGTCCAAGATAACGGACTGAATGCGCGTCTGTAGCTTAAATGAAAAAACACTACGCTAACATACGCTTTTAAAGATTTGATCACGTGGTCACATTGACGCCATGAAAATGTGAATTTTGAGTACCCACATAATGGGTCTATATTCTATTGTTTGAGTACCCACATGATTGATCTGCGATCCGTAGTACCGCAGATGTACGCTTTCAAAGATTTGATCACCTGGTCACATAGACGTTATCAAAATGTAAAGTTTCAATGGAGTAATATTTAACATTTCAGAGGACACTAAGATCTTTAGTTTAAGCCACTATCTCGACTTCCTCACCGAAGTTTAAACTTACTGATGTTTTTTATTATCCATAACACAAGCTACTTGTGTGAACAAGCATAGGTGTGAGTGTTTAATTTTATTTTTTGAAAAACGACCTACTACCGCATAATATAGTAAATTTCACGGCTTCACCCGAAGAGAGTCTGTGGGGAATGCGTTTTGAGGTGAACAACATAGTCTATGTTGTGTGTAAATAAGTAAAGTTATTTGAATATTTTCTTGCAGCCACAATTTATAAAATATTTTTCAGTTTGAAATTGTTTTGCTACATGTTTTGTTCAATATTATCTATGAATACGAAGACTGCCTCGTAACACCGCCACAAAGAGCAACCAGTCGGAATACCGTTGGTTTTTAATAGGTAGGACGGAACTTGCACCTTAGAGTCCGGGAGCCCTTAGTGTATTATTGTAACAAATCCTGTGTACTTTGCGCAGGAGGGGATGGGTTCTGAAGGGTTGTCATCCCCGGAACTTATGCTGATGTGTTATTAGATTGTTTTGACCTTGGACCCAGTGAAACATTGAGGTGTAAGATCTTAGCTGATTTTTTGGGTAATCCTTTATACTTTATACGGTTTTATAGCGCGACAGGAGTTTTTCCCAGCAGAATTCTTATGTTTAACACTATGCGTACAATTTTTAGTACCCAACTTTGGTCAGGTCTTTGTTTTAAAATTTATGATGCCGGTTTTTTGTCCGAGATACAAATGCTTATTATTTGTACAAAAGAACTCATAATTTATTGCTTATGTTTTATTTCCATTCAATTATTATGTTCAGAATAATTTGAAAAAATCAAGAATTAAATTAATGTTTTTTTAAAAAATCAAGAATTAAAATAATGTTTTTTGAAGTGTGGCTATATAGATGTATGCCTTAGTATAATGAAAAAATATAATTTTTTTTTGGATAAATGAAAATATCAAATACATTCAGTGTAAAGTATATTGGTGAACTGAATGTTAGATAGGTATTTTCATTTATCCAACAGGTTATGGGCCTAGGCTTCTAAAATCTTTTAAAATCAGTGTATGTTAAGTAGTAGTATTTCGTGTTTTTTGATCAGTGATATGGGTAACGGAGACACTAACTTCACTCCATTGTCGACAACATCGATGTCACCTACACAGTCAAGAAACTGTAAGGAGCAAGTAACTACACTTCCTGAAGCTTCACTATGAAGAATCTCCTAATAGTGTGCGACCTCTGGGACTATGTCATAAATCCCAAAGAAAGAAGTACCTCTCTCGGCGAATAAATCTTCAAGCAAAAGGACGCCAAGGCTTGAGCTAAAATTTGTCTTTCTGTAGCTAAAAATGTGTATCCAGTAGTTATGACAACTACATCAGCCTCTTTCACATGGAACAAACTCCAAGAAACATATCCCGATAGTGGTCTACTACGTCGCCTACACCTACTTCGCAAGTTATTCCACTGCAAGCTAGTTTCGCATCAGTCAATGGTATCATACGTCAACGAGATAAGAGGTATTCAACAACAACTAGTAGAAATAAACCGTTCTGTCGACGATGACTTCATAGCAGTCATAATGCTGGCCGGTCTACCGATGAGTACAATCCTATGGTCATGGCTATAGAAAACTCCGGAACCAAATGAAACATACTTTCAAATTTACTTACTAGGGTCGAAATCTATCACTTTCAGTCTGCTTCTTAAATGAAAAAAATATTTGTTTGTAAAAAGAAATAATTGCAACTGGTGACTGACAATTTAAGGTTTAATCCCCATAATACGCTTACGTCATCAAGTGAAAAAACTAAACCCGTTGAACAACTATTTCTTGGTCACATGTTATCACTCTTCCAGACGATCCCGTTTAATCTTATTTATCTCCGTATCCCTTGCACTCAGTAAACTGTCAATTAGAACAAAATGTTTTCTCGGAAGTTGAGGAAAACCTGTTGTAATTACTGTATTAGTCCATCCTCTACTAATAGGTTACGTTAGCCGTATGGACTTGGTTAGTTTTATTGTCGTTTTCTCTTTGTATTCCTAAAGGCAAAGAAGATAAAAAATAATTCACGTCTACTATCAGCTAATGTACTGCTTTTACTCTGAAAAAAGTAGCCTTTTGGCAGTAATTAACTGCTTGAATTAAAGACACAAAGATTTTATTAAAACGTTTTCCGTATAATTGGCAGCAGCTGCTGCTATCTAATCACGAGCTATGGCATGATGTTTTTTATACTAAGTTATGGTATTTTTTTTAATATTTTTTTTCCGGTGTCAATCAATCATAACGCACTTTTGGACAGCTTATCCTTGAGGTTGAGTCGAGTCACAGTCGAGTGGAGGAAATCTCGAGGAGCCGACTATGCATATGGGTGTTATTGTTAAGATGATAACGACTGATTTATGCTGCTCATGACTATGTGTTTTAAAGGTGGCGTAGTATTATGTGTAAATACTTGAGATTTTTTAACCGCCTCTGTGGTTTAGTAGATGAGAGCACCTCAGTTCCTCAAATCTAGAGGTCCGGGGTTCAATTCCTGTGGGTTTGATTCCCGTAAGGGCAGATATGCTCGGTTTAGTTGTTTTTCTCAGTCTGCCTGGCTAGCTGCCACAATCTTACCTTAGTCTGCCGCCGTAACAATAATGTTAACAGCATTGTTGTGTTCCGGCAGTTAGAGGTAAGATAACTAGTTCCTCTGAGGTTGAGGAATCCAGGTGTGGATCGCTTTAATCGTCGCCCTTATAATTACTTACTATCAGTGCCGCTAGCACGAACGTTTTCTAATTTCGAATTGTAATCGTATTGTTTACGCACGTTTAAAATTTCAAACAAAAGCTAACGTAACTACTCGATACGATCGTGATTCGCAATTTAAAAGTGTTCGTGCTAGGGGTAGGTACAGGTGAGATAAAGGCCAAGAGTGACCTCGTTTACAATAAAAAAAATATCTACAATGTACTGGTGACAAACCAATAGGCATTATAGTTCCAAGATAGTGGAAAGTTCTCTACCAGTAAATATAAATTTAGAACCATGTAAAAAATACAAACGGGAGCGGATTCATTAAAAACAATGTTTGGAAATCACTTGAACGTTTATATGTGATTTTCAACAAGATTTTTATAACGTCAATTATTGTAACTGACATTAGAAAATAAAGGGAGAGCTAAAAGCATTCTTCACTAAAAACTCTTCAATCAAAAGAGAACATTTGACCTGAATTTCAGTAGCCATTCATTGCATGTTTTCTTTCATTGTTGTATGAGAGTTCGGTGTTCACTAAGATCTGAAATATGAGTTCTATTGCATTGTAATAAAGAGCCTGAAAAGCAACGTACGGCTCATGAAGCAAATCTACTTGTACACACCTATTGTAGTGTTGTAACAAAGGATTTTAGGCGTGTCTAGTGTTACGTAAATTTTGTGCAAAATTGATCTACATTACAAGAAAATTGCTTGTTTAACCCTCGACACAAAAAGACGAAAATATTTGTATTAATTACCGTCCATCCATTCTACTCGTAATATCCATACTAATTCTGTCTATCTATTAGGTTTCCACTCCTAAGCCGTTGAACAGATTTAGTTGAAATTTTGCATGGAGATATATCACATCCTGAGAAAGTATATAGACTACATTTTGGCGCGATAACCGAGATACATGCAGGTAGAGCTGCGGGGGGTTACTAGTTTAAGTAAAAAAAGAGAAATTACGAGGTTTAGATTGTATTGATTTAATTATTTGAAGAATATGTTTATCATCTAATCAACACAATTAAAAACAAAACACAGAGAATCTATGGAAAATCTCATTATTAAATTTTTACAAAGAAATAAAGGTTTAAATTTCGAATCCCTTCACAATTTATGAGAAACAGAAATATCTCTAGACGGGGAGCAATAATTTTTTCAGCGAAGAAAAATGATGTTTCTGTAAATTATGTACAGATACGAATAAAAGTTATAAAGCCCCCATAAACTGGGGTTTAGGATATAATAGCAATAAAAGGACACATAAATAACATTATAGTATTATTAGGAGAAAAGTTAAACATATACAAAAAGTTATGTTCTTGTTGGAATTTAATAGCTTTACTTGTATTGTAATAATTATTTAACATTTTGACGCTCTTTAAATTATATAATTTAGATAATTTCAAAGCACGTTTTTTTTTACTGAAAATAATATATCTTTATTTATTAATTATTAAATTAAAAGCAAAAAAAAAATGTACGAAATGTCCGTGTAGGTATATTATTTGTACACGCACTTTTTTTTTACTCTGTGTCTCTATGCTATGAGATAGAAATTAGTCTTTTCATGTATTTTTCAAATAGTTATAATTGCGTTTCAGAGACATAGTCAAGCCGAACTAAATCCAACCATTTCGGAAATACATTTGGCGCAGTGAATAAGCTTTTAGTTCTATTTGTAACATGCAGTAGAGAAGTTATTGATTTGGTTTTAATCAACCAGGCAGCTTCGTACTGGTATTGAAGTAATGAAAACGGAGTATTTGTGAAAGCTGGTTATACTGCTATTACAATGTTCAATCGCTATGAGACGTTGAGTTTTAAATGAAAAACTTAATAACAATTGTTTTTGATGCTTGAATATTGAGAAAATTTAAGTATTTATATACATGTAGTCTGTTACATAAATGGTTGAGTAGTACGTGTTTATTAAACCAGAGGCCATGGGTTCGATTCCTAGTTGGCGCGATGTCTAAGTAACGTAAACAGACATTTGTTCACGAGTCATGGATGCTTAATGTTTATTTAGGTATAATTTCAATAATGTCACTATGTAAATAGTTCATACTAGTTCATGATTCTTAATTTAGGCTAAATTATCGTGATCATCATCATCATTTTAGCTGAAACATCCACTACTGAACAAACACTACTAAAAGATTGGTGTCAATGTAAGGAAGATATTTTTTTGGTTAATATTGCTTTTAGGCTACCAGAAAACACAAAGCAGTGTACAGAAAGTAGCTAACAGAATAGTAGTAACGACAATGCTGTGCAGAATCATAAAACAACCAATACAACACAACAGGACGGAGTACAGTATTAGCGAAGTTGAAAAATTCTAAAACAAAAATATAACAGAACTATATCTCTAGCACGAACACTTTTGAATTTCAAATCGCTATTGTATCGAGTAGTTACGTTAGCTTTAATTTATATAAACTAAAGTAGCTACTCGATACGATGGTCATTCGAAATTTAAAAGTGTTCATGCTAGAGGTACTGATTAGAGAGAGTATTTTGTCTGGCTTTTGTTTAAAATTTTAAGCGTGCGTGAAATACGATGGCAATTCGAAATTTTAAAATGTTCGTGTTAGGGGTACAGTACGTTACGTGTAGCAAAAGAGGCGTAAAAAGCACCATAGAGTCCGTCAAGAAAAGTATGTTTATGCTGCACTAGCTGTCTTTGCATCTGAATCGATCTGCCTGTCGATTCTGTAACAAAACTCGCACCTCACTTCGCAAGTCACTTCGAATTCAACTGTCAAATAGAGCAAATTTTCATACATTTTTTGCTCTGGACTCTTATTACCGCTTTTCATTACGTCATGGTGTTGCGTCACCGTACTTGGTCTAAAAGACATAACACAGTGCACTATAACTACATTGAAAATATGGTTATTATTTTAGAACAGCATGTGGACGTTGGTTAGATTTGTGATGAACTGTACCCATCTATGCTAATATATCATCATCATCGTCATCCCCATCATCAGCTTGTACAGGGTGGTGCCGTCAATACGACAATAAATTGAAACATGGGCTAGGTATATTAGTTCATAGAAATGATTTGCCACTTTCAAAAACATCTTATTCATTTGATGATTTCATGATATTTGTATGGAATAATTAACCATTGGCTGCATTATATCATAGAAATGTCATAAAATTATCAAATGAATAAGATGTTTTTGAAAGTGGCAAACCATTTCTATGAAGTAATATAGGCCATGTTTTAATTTTTTGTCATATTGACGGCACCACCCTGTATACGCCCCACTACTGGGTACAGGCGCTCCTGCTTAGGAGAAACACATGAGGAGCTTGGGTCATAGCACCAACACGCTTAATATGCTAATATTCTACCTAGGTATTAATATAGAATCATTTGACTTCAAAACTTTTATACCTTGAGTATTACGTCAAACTTATGGCACACAGGCATTGCCGTCGTTTTCAATCGATTTGACAACTGAACGCAGATACTATAGTAACGTATTGAAAACTTCCAAACTCGCACTAGAATCAATGTAAGTTTGAGGTATTTCACAACTTTGGGGCTTCTATTGAAATTCAAAGTAAACTTTTAGTTTCGCATTGAAAAACTTCATACCTGCGCCATTTCCATTAAAAATTCTCAACTTTGGAAACCAACGAAATACTGAAATACAAAACACGAAGCTTCCACGATATTTGTTTGTATTCGGAACCTTTCATTTGGACTAGAACATTCGTGAGTTAAACAAATAAAAAGGGTTTTGTAATCTATGACGTGACGAAACTACAAAAGAAAGAAATTACGAAACATTAAGCATTGTGCTTAGTGTTTCATAATTTCTGAAATTCAATTTAATTGTAATAATTAACGTCATAATAATAATTATGTAATAATATTGTAATCAGGTAATGCGACCAGTCTTATTGGTACACTTCCTTTTTCACAAGATTTTGGTGAAATCTTGTTGTGTTTATATATTATATATTATATACAATTGCATGAATGAGGTTTTCAATCAAAAAGTTTCACCATGAAATATCGAAAAACCAGACACTAGTATGAAGTAGTACCTAACAGAAGTCTGACTCCGAAACGTTTAATATCACTCTCAACAATTTGTTCTAACTGAAATGTCAATTAGTACTTGTCCAAGGATTTTTTTTATTTTTTTTTATACAACTAGATGACAAACAAGCTGACGGCCCACCTGGTGGTAAGCGGTTACCGCCGCCTATAGACACCTGCAATAACAAGGAAAAGCACTTGATATTGCAGGTGCGTTGTCATCCTGAGGCCTAAGATGAAATATCGTCCATGCCCAGTAATTATACTGTTATTCATTGATTTGTCGTTCGATGCACGCGCGAAATTGTTATTTCAACTCATCCCTATTGTCGACTGCGCCTACCGAGACTCGTGAAGAATCGACTTACTTCCCTTTAGCATTTTGAAAACAAGGTGTCTCTAAACAATAAATAATTTATCGTGCATACATCACTCAGATACAAACATTTTACACATTACGTTAAAGTAAATTGTATAAAGTAATCAAGTAATTTTAGGATGGACACAAACAAAAATGCTATTGAAAG